>NBND01000008.1:0-1434301 GCA_002196765.1 Millerozyma farinosa
CCAAACACCCAAAACACCCAAAACACCCAAAAACACCCAAACACCCAAACACCCAAACACCCCAAACACCCAAACACCCAAACACCCAAACACCCAAATTTGTGAATAATATACAAATTGAGACCTACTTATAAAAAATTAACAAATTTCTTGATTATAGCTACAATTTTGAGAGCCGATTATTGCAAATTTATTAGGTCAGTTTACTCGTTAGTATTTCACTATTGATAAAAGAAATTTTTCTTGAAATCGAGTTTCTCATCTGCACTCGTAACTTCACAAGAAAAGAAGAGATAATATGAATAAGCTATAGTATGCCGAAATGCTCAAACTGATAGGCTTCTCTCCATTATTGGATGACTTTTTTGAGCTACCTTTACCTCTGCTGTTACCAGTATGATTACTTCTACTCGAATGTTCCGCAATAAACTCAACTTCGTCACCAGAGGACTCCATACAAAAAGTTTCATCGCCATGGCTATGACACCCTGTATAGCTAGATGGTGCCTCTTTTGTATTCGTGGGTATGGGTGAAATGTAACCTTCCGTTCCTTTCCCATCAAGACAATATTGAGTAGTACCATGGAAGTGGCATCCGGTAACTGCACTTTCTTTTGCATCAGCTGATGCCGATTGTGAGCTATCTTCCAATCTTTTTGTAGCCACAATAGGTTCATAAGAAACAGTTTCACCTACTCTATAGTCTTTGGTTGAAGTTACAGTAATTGTTCCTCCAATTACAGATGCTCCAACAAAAAACAATCTCAATAGTAACAGCACTTTCATTTTTATTTAATTTGCTATTTTTACCGAGCGACTTGTATTAAAACTTCAAACAATAGTGATATATAATGTTTCGATGAGATTACTATTCGTATTAGCTTTAAACAATTAGTAAAGTTTGCTAATATATGATATATATATTTCTCGATCGACTATGAGTTTTACTTGATGAATTTTTGGATAATTCTGCCAAGACTCAACCTCAACCCTTATGCGACTATCATTAAAATGGTTATGTCTGTTTGACAGTCTGAACCTGCTCCAAAACAGAAAAAATTTTATTAGCAGCTTTTGATAAATTTGTTTAGAAATAATGCATTATGCGTACTTGGATGCTGCATTGCGTTTTAGTTGACCAAGAACATACAGTAAAGAGCATCAATTCAAATCACGTGTCACTATTTGCAATGGCTTGGCATTTATGATGCTCTACTGGCATTCACTCACTCCTCACCTATCCCAATTCTTGGCCGTGAGATTTAACCCCCAAGGTATAACAGAAGTCGAGTTCAATAGTATTTCCCCTTTGCCCTACCTCCATCCTCTTGTCCTTTCGTTCAATGCTTTTCACTTAACAGATATTTTAGCTCTGGTTTATTTTAATAAGTATATACATAACAAACCACGAAAGACGATGCATTTTCGAATAGTATTTACTTTCTTAATCCTCGCAGGCTCTGTAATCACCTTAAACGATACAGTGCGGGACACGGAGTTTAATGAAGCACTATCGAAGAATGAATCAAGATACTCATCTTTTCTAATGCAGTCAGTATGGCAAAAAGTTAAATACAATAAATTTTCAGCTATTATCGCCCAAGTATATCTTGGATATGAAAGTTCCAAAATTATTCTTAAAGAAAAATTTACCAGCATGCTTCCTTTTCTTAAAGACCTTCCTTATCTTGGTCAGTCGGCTAGACTGGAGAATTACACTAAGTTTGATTTGATGCAAATGGACTTACAAGTAGAGGCCCTAACTGCGTTAAGGTCATTCTCACGCTATCTGGCAAATATCCAGGCAGCTAACATGAAAAGACGAACGAATTTCAGAAAATTACCAAAACAGCAGCAACGATTATGTCACGAAGCAGGGTACTCCAAAAGGCTACTCGATGTAGACCATGTCGCTGAGAAGAATCAGCAACTCTTGAATGAAATAAGACTTTTTATTATGAAAGAAATGGATATGAAGGAACTGCACATCGAAATACTTCAAAAATCAAAAAAGAAATATAGCCCTTCGTCATCAAACTTTAGAGTGATAGAAGGTCTATTGCACTATTTGAGAGATTGGCACCCAGACTTTAGGGACGAAACGAGAGAAGCCTTACAGTATATAATACTGCAGCTTAGAAATATCGTCCCTTTAGAAAGTAGAAATAAGACTTGCGTTATTGTACCTGGATCTGGGGTCGGGAGGATTGCGCACGAAATTGCAATTATGGGAAGCGGGTATGGAACAAAGCTGAATTCAAGTGAAGGTGAAAGTCAGGAAGCAAAATTTCGCGCTGTGTATGCCGTAGAGAATAGCGGCATCATGCACATTCTCCACAGGTTTATATATAAAGGTTCTGCGAATACGAATTTTGATATTTATCCGCATCTCCATGCGTTTTCAAACCAAGTCAATTCCTTTTCACAATTAAGAAAGTATACAATCCCTTTTCAGAAACAACCCGATAATTTGAATATTATACACGGTGATTTCAGAAACCTAGATATATATAGGGAAATGAACTGTGAGTCTGTCATAGTCATAACAATGTATTTGATCGATACAGCGTCTAACATGCTTGACTACTTAAAAGCCATAGAAAATATTTCTAAACCACAAAAATCTGGCCCAATTCGAAATGGCTACTGGATAAACGTAGGCCCTCTTAAATATGGTTCTCTGCCGCTTATTGAATTGAACCTTGACGAGCTACAAAATATTAGAGAGAGGCTAGGCTGGAATGATATCAGTACACGTAATACACTAGACGAACCAGCTTTTGAAAAAAAACTTATGGGATATTTAACTGATAGACAGAGTTTGTGGCAGGCATACTATGCGGTGACTATGTGGTGTTCGCAAAGAAAGGAGAACAGTGTCCTCGTCGAATAGTAAGAAGAGATGAATATTGATTATACATTTAATCAGATAGTAATACTGCTATGCTTTTTTGTGCGAAGCTCCCAACCAAATAATATATTCGCTTCGAAAGTATTTCTCGCAAAATGCACGGCGTTGCGAATTAAAATGTAAATTGCAGCTATATTTATTGACTTTCAAACGACTTCGTCTACGTAATACTAATATTCACTAAACACAGTGAGTCTCCCCACTTGCGTGAGTGTGACATTCGCTACCACCTTTGCTGCCCTCTTCACTTTTAAGAGATTGCGAAGCGACTGTACTTTGAGACCTCGATTCTTCATTCGTACTTGAGTTAAGTTGAGAATGCTCATTGCCATTACTTGCTTTATGTGAGTCGCCCGTGCAACCCTTTCCTGGAATAGAAATATCGTAAGCATAAACATCCAATGCATAATACCTCAACGTAGCTGAATTCCTGACAGCTAAGGTAGAATTCTTCTTAGCAAGCTCCAAGCACTCGTCATATGTATCAGCGTAATGCCCGACAACTTCATATCCGAAACTATCAGTATGCCAGATTCTATGTAGAAGATCGCCTGCCCAAAAAATAGAATTTTTAGAGCCAGCAACTGTGTATCCTTGACTACAGAGCTGAGATAACCAACGCCTAGTTTTGAAAGATAACTCACAGATGACATTCTCATTAGTTCCATTTTCACCGCGCCAATGACCAGCCCAGCCATCCAACTCACAGTTTCCATCAGGATCGTCACACCTGAACAACACGTTAGTTTTATCAGCACTCACAATATTCTCGTACCAACCAACTACTTCAGCCGTAGGTGAGTTACCAAAATACTTCTTATAAAATTTGGATTCGTTTCCGAATCTTAGAGTATGGTCTTTCGCATGAGCTGCAAGCTTCTGAACTTCAATAAAAGCAGAACTTAATTGGTTATATTCTGTGTCATTACAAGACTTGTGTATTGGAAATGACCTTACCCATCCATTAGTCCAGTCATAGCTGGTGGGCGAGCTATCCACATATTTCGTGATAGTAACGTCTCTTTCAGACAGAGATGCTGGAGCAGCTGTAGTAACCGAGATAAAAAATAGGAACAATATATTGAGCTTCATGGATTACTTTTGAAGGATTATTGGCTTGTTACCTTTAAACTAATTCTACAAATAGTGACTTATATAGTTCTGGTCATCGAGCTCGTATAATTTTGGATTTTTTTTTTTTTTTTTGCAAAAAATCATTTTTCTTTGGGTCAACCTTCAATTCCCATCACTGAATAAATCCTATATGGTATAATAAAACCATAGTGTGATTTAGTAGTAACCTTTGAGGAAAATTTAAGTACATACAATACTCGAAAAGGCTTAGTCGCAATACCCTAGAGGTCGCTGCATTAAGTTAGGCACATACTTTCTGAAATATTCATGGCACTCCAATTTTATTTTATCATAACTGCGAATTCTCAAATGCATAATATCTTGGCAATTTAGTTGCTGAAACTGAAAGGTAATGGGATACTATTCTCCCTGAAAATTACGAGTTACCAGTAAATATAAAGAGAACGGTGTTTCTAGTTTCTAATAGATAGATGGAATTTCGAAGGGTTCTCGAGAGGAAAAGGAATAAGAATGAAATCGAATGCTTTAAGCTTGGTTTCTTTTTTTTCTACTGTTTTTGCAGCCACATTAACTGTAACTATGACTAGACTGAGCAATAGTATAGGCGCTGTTACTCTGTCTACCACGGTAATGGGGTCTATTACTGGATGCCATTTTCACGGCACAATTCAGTATTGCTTGGATGCTAGTGGTGTAGAAGGGTCGATTCTGCCAACACCCAGTTCAACTAAACACGCAGCACAAAGTTACACGGGTTGTCATTCTCATGGTGCGCAGACATACTGTTTAGATAATTTGGGCGAGGAAGTATTGTTTGCAGTTGAAGGTACAGAAGATGAATCTGAGGAAGACAACTCATCTAGTAATTCGACAGGTGGGTCAAACTGCCACTTTCATGCAGGAGTTGAACACTGTGTTGGCGAAAATGAATCAGAAGAAAGCTCGGGCAGTTGTGAGAGAGTAGATCGCAATTACAACATACCACTAAGGGTAGGCCTTTTGTTCGTCATCTTAGTAACGAGTGCACTTGGGTCTTTTGGCCCAATATTAGTCGCGAAGCTTTTTAATTTTGATACCGATGGAATAATAATAGCTATTTTGAAGCAGTTCGGAACCGGAGTTATAATTTCAACAGCTTTTGTTCATTTGATGACACACGCAGGTCTTATGTGGGGCAATGATTGCATAAATCTTTCATATGAATCTACTGCTACCGCAATAACTATGGCAGGTATCTTCATAACTTTCCTTATTGAATATATAGTCTTCCGCATCACAAGTTTTAGACCATCCAAAACATTGGAGCATGAAGATGGTACTTCGGCAATGGGAAAAGATAATAACATTGTAAGTGAGAGATCTTTGTCTATGGATAATAAAATTGCGAACGAGAACATTTGCTACCCCAGTGACTCTGTTAGGTGTTCCTTATTGGAAGTTGGTATTGTGTTTCATTCAATATTAATCGGGATAACTCTTGTCGTAGCAGGAGACTCTTTTTTTATTACATTATTTATTGTTATCGTGTTTCATCAATTTTTCGAGGGGGTTTCTTTGGGATCAAGAATTGTTGAAATGAAAAGAGTAAAGCTCTGGGTAAAACTAGTTATGGCGTTAATATACGCAATCGTTACACCTTTAGGAATGGCGATTGGTATAGGAGTGATACACAAGTTTAACGGGAATGACCCTAGCACGATTATTGCATTGGGAACTCTAGATTCTTTTTCTGCAGGTATCCTTATTTGGACAGGTTTGGTTGAAATGCTTTTCCATGATTGGTTTATTGGACCGTTAAAAAATGCATCAATGGCTAAGACTACTATGTCAATGACAGCACTTATTGCTGGAATAGCTCTTATGAGTCTTTTAGGAAAATGGGCGTAGAATAGACTTTGTATTTCGAAGATAAGGCTGCTTATTAAAATTAATGCGTTGCCTTAACAACTTTAATACATGACTTGAAAGAACAAATATTTTAGTATAACTGTAACACAAAATTACGAAGGCCAGCTTACCATCTTTGTCTAAATTCTGTTTTTTTGTTTTGTTTTTGTCTTTTGCTGGAAACTAGAAGCATATTTGGAGGAATCGTGTATTTTATTTTCCTTCCGTGAAAAAAATTGAGGGAACGTCTTAAAATCCAAAATAAGAAAGTTGCAGCCAGTCACAAAAAGTAAAAGTGAATAAAAAAATGAGATAACTTGGAAAGCTACAGCAAACGCAAATCTTCTTTAAATATGCCATTATTATATTCAAACTAATAGTCGTACAAAATTAATTCTGTGCTAATGTTAGTAGTATTTGCCTTTCTTGATATATAATACTTCTCTTGGTTTTGGCTGAAGTTTTATTTTGAGGATAATTTGTAAAGTGAAGTTTAGCAAAGGCTGCAGAAATAACGGATGGCCTATATTTAGGTTCACTTTCTCCTAATTCCGCATAATCTAAGAGCTCGTTCGAGATATCTACTAAAATTTGTTATATTCCATACACGAACCTTGGTGTATTGAAATCCCCAGGACTCTGGTCGTTGTGCAGTCCAGAGAGGTCGGTGAGCCCCTCGCGAATCATCAAATTTCACTGTCCTGCGATATACATAAGTGCTACTAGTACAACAACGACTGCCGAATCACTCGACTCCCAAGATCTATAACGAAGCGCAAAGCGAAAGAGTCTATAGAAAAAGACTCTCCTTGTTATTTTTAATGACAGAATACAATGGAAGAGGAACGTAAGACGAAAAGCCACAAGCGCTCAGAGACATGATAATGACCAAACAGAACCTGTGACGAGACATCGAATTGTTTGTTTTTTCAGGAACAGGGAAGGTAGCGAAACCTTCCGGTCCTAGATTTCATACTAAAAAGGAACTGTCATAAAGATGGTCGCCAGGAGACGAGCCACGCCAACCTTAAACAGGTTAATGAAGAAGCTTCTACACAGAAGTCTACCAAAGTTTCATGGGAAAATATGGACGAGCTCGAGAAAGAGGGAAAGTACGTCGCACCTATCTCCACGAGATGCAAGAATTACAAGAGGACCTGCAACTATCATTTAAGCTACCATAAAAACTTGACTGTTTCATTTTGCATTGTTGAACTAAAAGAGATATTGACTGGTGCTAATGATAAAAGTTCAATACCTTTTCAACTATAAATATACAAATTCTCGCATTTCCATATTCTTCAAAATTAAACAAAAGCGCTAGTTCGGTTCCTTGCGTTGTACGCGATCAAGCATATCGGAATTTTCAAAGATAATATATAAAATAAATATCTAAATACCTACAATTCGCCAGTCGCTGTGACAGTATCCCGCCTCACATTCTTTCTAATTCTTGAGCTCGCTTCTCGACAATCTTCATAATTGTCTTTTTGCTCAAGAGGGTATCATATGCGTGAACATACCCTTTAAATTCAATAAAATCGGATTTAACACCATTTGCTTTGAGTCTTCTGTAGAAATCTAAACACTCGTCATAGAAAATATCCATATCCCCCATCTCAATGACGGTCTCTGGAAAACCAGTAAGATCATCTTTCAAATAAGGAAAAAAAATAGCGTCCTCGCCCAAAAGATCATTCGCATCCTTGTTCACTAGATAACGCTCAAAATTCTCTTTCCCAAATAAGCCTTCATACATAACCTGATTAGATTCGTAAGACCAAGTCGCCACTTTCTTCAACAACTCATGACGGGCGTTCCCTGGTTCAGCCCCGACAGTCAAAGGGTTAAAAGCTGGATAAATCAAATATTGCTTTCGGATTGGTATTTTGTGAACACTGCAGTACAGAGCTAATCCAGCAGTTATTCCTGCACCCGCAGAATCTCCCATGAGAAGCACCCTCTGTTTGTCTATCCCCAACTCGGAAGCATTATCTATCAAATACTTCAAGCAGCTTACCCCATCTTTAAAAGGCACGGGAAACGCATATTCCGGACAGAGTCTATAGTTGTAACTAAGGACGCTAAAACCCGTCATTCGAGACAACAAATTCAAATAACTGTCATGGTACTCTAGATTCCCACTAAAATAGCCACCACCATGTGTATAGAATAAAATTGGCCTAGCTGACTTGCCGTTTGCTGTTTGGTATAGCTTTGCAGGAATAGGGTACCCGTCAAAAGATCTAATGGTGATTTCCTTTGTAACTATGTCATGAAGAGTGCCTTTATAATCCTTTTCTGGGTCGAATTTGGGTGATAAAGAATAGAGACCATTTCCCTGTTCTCTAAGCTCAGCAAATGTTGGTTTATTGCTGTTCGAGGTATTTTCTGAGGTGTCTTTACCACCAAAAAGTGAATCCAAAGTGGCCTTGATTTCAGAGTCAATGCTTTGCGTTGTCATTTTACTAGTACTACATTTGATCGTCAGAGGTTTGCTGCCCTCATCAGCAGATTTTATATGCTGACGAGTTTTATCTAGCTGACCAATATAGCATGATTTTCATATATAACTTTCCATATTTGAAGTGAGATCCTTAAAAGAAAATATCATTTAATTACTAATCATGTGTACTGCTGCGTCTTTTTCGAAATTCAGCAAAATACATGATGTTCCAAACAATATATGATTTATTATAGAATATTCCTTTAAAAAGATATGGGGATTGTTCAATGGTCACCGCCACATTTACGTTAAGTTGCACGGTCTCCACTTCACGATTGGTCAAGTGAATGTCCTGGAAAGGTTTCAAATTTTTCTTCAATCTCAACTATTTCTGTTTCAGCCCCTTCATCCGCCCAATATGTGCCCAGTGCATACGAGACTTCTCTAGCGTAAAATTCTGTTTTTGAGCAAGATTTTGAGGATCCCCTGAGTCTTATTTGCTGTTGATAAATTGCCATCCTCTTATGCCTGATAGCTTTTGCATATTCAAATTTTGTAGCCGGTCCTTTTAGCAGCACCTTGATCGTATAACTCGCATTTAGTTACCATAACATTGCAAGAGATCTTAAGCCGTGTCTGCAAGAAGCTTACGCAAGATTACCTATTGACTAATCAACCTTTCTGTTCTTGTAAATACCGCTTATTAATATCGCTCGCATATTTGGCACCCATTAACTCAAGAATTGGTAGTGCCGCTCTTGATAAAAGAAGAGAGTAAAATATCAATGAAACTAAAACCCATTTCCTAAAAACCACTTTCTATAAGAGTACCGAGGTGCTGTCTTTACTACCCTTACTGTTCATGAAGGAAAATATACGGTTTATACAATCTAATCTTTCTACTATATGCCCCATATTCTAATCAATATTACACTTTATAGGGTAAAAATAATCTGAAACACTTCATCAGAATCATCTCTTACGTAAATACTTATCATAATAGTAAGAACTCAATTGCATAGATTTGGCGATTATCATTTTTTTCTCAAAAAAGGTGTTAAGTGTGTCCTAGATCGCCTGCAACATTATCAAAAAGAACGTGTTTTGTCTGTGGCTTGTTATGAGGCTAACAAATCAAATATCGAAAGCATCATAAAAAGCAGTCGATGGAAGAGAAGGTTAAAGTCAGGTAAGGCAGTGATGTATTAGTAGTCAATGTTGATTTCATTTTCTAGAAGAACCTATAAAGGAACATATTGAGATCACATAGAATTTATGAGTCGTTGTTGTAAATGCATTTTTTTTCTCTTTTCGCATTTTTAAAGAATCAAGTTACCAGATTGACATATAATCAATAACTAGTATTTACCATGATATAATTATCTACAGATGTACCATATTGAAAGACTGGATTAAATGTATCAAAAACATACGTAATTCATGAGGCTGCAGTATTTCTGGTCTCAAAGGGAAGTAATAAAAAGATCACACCTGCAGCCATATATAATGCACCGGAAATAAAGACAGGTTTTCCTGAATTCAAATTGAGATTCAAAGCTATCACTGGACCCATAAGACCACAGATTCTGTTCCAGAATGAACAGGAAGCAGTTGCAACACCACGTATAGGAGCTGGATAGACTTCTGGGGTATACGTATACATTGCAGCATATATGAATGTACTGAGGAAATTGACAAGGCAATTGTAGGCTAGATATTGTTTCTGGTTATTTGTGCTGGTAAATAGGTACATGAAAACACCGGTAAGTATTCCACCAAATGCGCCTATAC
This sequence comes from Millerozyma farinosa, assembly GCA_002196765.1. NCBI lineage: Eukaryota > Fungi > Ascomycota > Pichiomycetes > Serinales > Debaryomycetaceae > Millerozyma > Millerozyma farinosa. Next base: position 10,131 of record NBND01000008.1, read on the forward strand.
CCTTGCGACCAATATATTTTACATTTGAAAAATACCCTGCTATGAGACCAGAAGGGACTGCAACGACAGATTGAATAGCATAGTCCCGGTAGGTTCTGTTAAGAGAGGAAGAGCCTGTTGAAGATCCTTTAGCTTCCAAGTATAATGGAAGAAAGTTATTAAAGAGAGGAAAGCCAATACCAGCAAGTCCCCATATCAACCAAAGAAACGCTGTGGTAATAGCCATCTTTCTGGTTTTGAACAAAATTTTCCATTTCTTAAAGTTATCCAAGTACCTGGCAACAATCTCCTTTTCTATCTCGTCAACATTTTGAACTTTCAACCCTTTTTCGGCGAACTCAGCATCTACTTTTTTGAAATGATCCACCGTTAACCAGGTGGTAGTTTTATTTCTCCTGGCAATTTTCTGAACTATTTCTGCAGCTTGTGCATCCATACCTTTTCCAATATAGTATTTGGGCGATTCGTACATCCTCGCTAGCAAGCGTAGGATGGCCATAAGCAATGTTAATCCTCCGAATGTCCAATAAGAATATCTCCAGCCTAGGTTGTCCTCGTAATTACAATTGTCAGATGACTTACAAGTGAAGTTAACAATAAATGGCCAGCCGATAATAGAAGCAACAAATTGACCAAAGTCCCAGAATAAAGATTCGTATAATAACAATTGCTGATGAGAACCGGGAATAAGCTCAACAAACAACATAGAGTCAACAGGTTGATTACCGCCTGTACTGAAGCCGATGCAAAACATAAAGAAATTAAGCGAACCATAATTTGGCATACCGGCTGCTAGCAACCCTGACAAGGCACTCATAAAAATAGTTATATTAAAAACTGAAAGTCTGCCAATGAAGTCAGAAAGTAATGGCCATAATGTAGCACCTACCACGAGTCCAACGTATTTGAACAATGACATATAGGCTATCAGGGACACGTCAAATCCCCTTTGAATTGGAATGGAGATTAACGATACAGCAAACATCCAAAAGTTATCCATGAACCAACCAAAACCAACAGTGATAAATAGATTTATCTGGAACCAGCCCATCCCAATATCTTGTAGAGCTTTATTAACAAGTTTAACTTTGGCATTATAGCCATCGTCCATTCCAGGGACGATGAAGGTTTCCACTTGATCTTTCTTTGCTCCACCGACATCTTCTTTAGTCAGGGTATCGTCGATAAACATCTCCACATCATAATTAACTTTTTCTTTGTTTTCTTCGTCTGGCATATCTGCTGAACCTTTTCAGAATACTACTTGTAGAAAATTAGCTGATTTATTATCGACCCTACGCCCATACTTATTTATATCTATTCGAAGTATGATAAAGCGAACTTATCGAACTTATCGAACATGACTTGATAATGTTTATCTCACAGTTACTAGCAGTGGTACTTCGCCAAGGCGCGTAATATTTCCCTGATTCTCCTCATCGGCTGGTATATAAAGCATAAGGACCTATAGTTACTATTTGCGTCATGTACAGATCTCGTGCGATCTTGCCTTGATTAACCGAATGGATTTAATGTTACTTCGAATCAGACGCACCAATCCACTATCCGCGTGAAATTTATATACAGTACAACATAATCCATATCAGGTATATATTAAGCGCATATCTTCAATCCACTGATGAGTAGTTAATACATAGCTCTTAAGCACTGTACAATTAGCGGTAGCATATTATATATATTTGGATCAAGTCCATGAAGACAGATTTGTGATACGAATTGAGTGGATGTCTTAAATGGAAATCATGACCGAAAGTGTTTTAATTGTTGGATGTGGAGTATTCGGATTGAGTACAGCTATCGAGCTAGCCAAAAGGCATTATAATGTGACTGCATTAGACATCAACCAGATCCCCTCCTCGTGGAGTGCTGCTAATGACCATAATAAGATCATTCGTACAGAGTACTCGGACTTGCTTTACACGAAGTTAGCACTCGAGGCTGTTGACCAATGGAAAACTGACCCTGACTTGAGCTGCTGTTATATTGAATGTGGAAGGCTTTCAGTCAAGCCCTTCAACAGTGAAAAGAGAATGACATTTGACAGAATCTCCAGAGAGAATCTTGAGAGTCTTGGGAGAGGAGTTCAAATCAAATCACTTCAGGGTGGCAAAGATCTAGCACAGAATTTTTCAGAGTTCAGGGGCAACAAGTTTGGTGACGACAGTGTCATAGATTTCAATCCTACATGCGCCCTTGGTGTTGCAGGAAAAAGTCTTCAATGCGCCATGAGGAAAGCCGAAAAGCTAGGTGTGAAATTCGTGTTCGGTCGCTCTGGAAATGTAGTCAACATTTATGAAGAAAAGGACAGGGCTATCGCGGAAGCAGAAGATGGCAAAATACATACTGCGGATAAGATTCTCGTTTGCTGCGGTGCGCTTACGGGGCATTTGGTTAACCTCAATGGACAGACATCGGCAAGTGGTTTATTTGTTGCCCATGTACAGTTGAACGATGAAGAATATGAAAGATTTAAAAACATTCCCATTTTCTTCAGTGCAGAGGGTTGTTACTTTTTTCCCCCAGATGCAGACACGAAAATGATTAAGATTGCAAGTGCAACAGAAGAATGCCGCAACTCTATGACGGATAGATTTGGTAATGTCACATCTTTACCCTTAGCTCTGAATGAGAAACATTTCAAAGGTATTCCTTCGGATGCCGTGGATTCTATGCACGCATTTTTCAGAAAAGCAATTCCGGAGATAGCAGATCGCGAATTAGTAAATTGCAAAATATGCTGGATAAACGATACTAACAGTTCTGACTTCCTTATTGATAAGGTTCCCACATCAAGAGCCATTTACGTGGCTAGTGGTGACTCAGGACATGCATACAAGTTTTTACCGAACATTGGGAAGTATGTAGCAGATAGAATGGAAGACAGACTACCTGATAACATCAAAGATAAATGGAAATGGTCGTATGAGACTAAACATAAAAATCCAAGCTGGAGAATCGAGAAGAAGCTATTTGAATTGGGAGAGAAAAAAACCACTAGAAATGAAATAAAATCCAAGATTTGAATAGTAAAATATAGTTAGATACTTTTTATACGAGTAAATCAATCTTTCGCTACGTCCTAATACCAGTAGTATTCTAAGTATATGGTTAGCACACGAGATCTAATTTATTATCTCATATTCACAGGAGCTGATAAAGTTAACCATAATAGAAAATACATGGAGAAGGGTGATCAGCAGACAAAGCATGGAAGGTCAAGAGGCGGCTGTGTGAATTGTAAGAGATCTAAAAAGAAATGCGATGAAGGAAAGCCATTTTGCCAGAATTGTAGTAGAAGAAACATTAAATGTGAAGGTAAGTATAGTTCATACTACAGACAGGCGAAACATGATACTAACTAATAAGGATACAAAGGTAGATGCATTTTCGAAGATGATCCCATCAGGAAAGCAATTAAGAAACGTGGGTTTGGATCAACTAAAGTACAAAGTAAACACAATCAAAACAAATTAGCCAAGTTTCTGAAAACTCAAGTTAATAATATCTCTAAATCATATAACACATCAGGGGACATAAACCAACCCCAGGCAGACACGTGTTTTATGGATCTTGAGCTTTCTCCTCAATATACGGAGAATATACAAGAGAAAACATATAAAGCTATTATTGACACATCCCCTCTTGTCAATATATTTCAAAGCGGGGGTTTCTTGTCACCTCCGGTGAGTAACTATCCTAATTTGAGTTGCTTGGAAATTTATTTCTTGGAGCTTTACAAGCACAATTTTGCTCTGCAATATCCGTTTTTCACTGATTATGAAAACCCTTTTTACAAGCATGTTGTACCAATAGCTTATAACGACAATGATGTACGGTGCGCTATTAGTGTCCTATGCGGTCAGGTTATGCCTCTGAACTTGGATGATTCCATTGTGCTAGAATATAGGAAGAGAAAAAGGAGTCTTAAGAGCGTTATATCTGTATATTTGGAACATGGTGTCAAGAGATTGTCGACTTATGACATGTCCATATTGATGTTTTTGATGATTTCTATGCTTTTGTTCGAAAAGAATACGCATATATACGATACAGGTTTGGAGGAGCATTTGGTAGTAGTTGGTTCTGTATTCCAACACTTCACCTTTATGGATATCTACGCTAATGATTTAGCACTATTGTCATTTAAAGTTTTCATATACAATGACCTTATGAGTTCATTGATAAATAACCGGATACCTATTGTATCTCATTTTTCTGAATACCAAGATGTTGTTACAAATTATCCATTTATTCATTTAGTTGTGATTGTCCAAAAGTTCAGAGCTGAATTGTGTAGAGCTCCTGATGATCCTCTAGTCCTCCAAAAGCTAGAAGGTTTACGACATATGGTAAAAACACTTAGCGTTAGAGATGCGGTCTCCTGGTTCCCTTCATTTTTCCTGAAACAGAGCAATATGAATCTAGCAAGTCTCATTGAAACAATATCACTGATATATAAGCAACATCTTCTTTTTTATTTAGAAGTTGACGAGGTGAGAAAGAAAAACATTGCTACAAGCATATACTTGAACATCATGAAACTTCCTAATAAATATAACATTGGTGTGGGCGTATTGCCTCAAATTCGTTCGATATTAGAATACTTGGATGATGCTGAGATGGTCTTGTTCCGCGAAAAAATGGAATTGCTTTTGCTCTCTAGATTTGACTGGAAATTAGAGGAGGTTACCTGGACTTAAAACCTATACATTTAGCAACTTATGAGTATATGATATTTAAATTAGATGCTAGGAATCAAATTTCTTAATTCATCAAAATGTGGACCATAGAGAATGTCTGATTACTATTTCTCTTCTCAGAGCTTGTTTGATTCAAGGTTATTTTACCCTTGTAGTGTGATCTCTAATGTCTATATGTAAAATGCAAGGTATTAATGAACCAATGTGCATATAACTTTCAGTATGAAGAATTTGCTAAGAAATTTCAATGCATACCATGTCAATATTGTTTTTGGGGCTATGTGAAGCATTCGAAATCTAACATTTTTTTAATGAAAGCATTAATAAAGCTTTAGGGCCGAATAAACTTTCTGATTAGACCAAAATATCCTAATGATACCTGAGCTTTAAGTCTTGCTTGATTCCTAGTCTATGTGATACTTTGTTTTGCTTCTTATGCGCTCTCCGTACCTGAAAAATATAAATGGAACTGGTATCAAGAGAATAGAGAACCCTCCTAATAGCGTGGTTCCCCATTTAAGGCTCAAAGCCTTGAACATTACTTTTGCAAAAAGGGGAAAAGCACCACCAAAACTTGATCTGAGGAAAGCATTCAGAGCTAATGCGGATGCAGATACAGAAATATAGGCGTCTAAGATGTAAGTGAGGCACGGAAGGAATATAGTAACAAGACCAGCTCCCAAAAAAGCCGTACCAATAGCAGGAACGATCCAATGAATTTTTTCAGGATAATCTGCTGTCCATCCAAACCAGAACATACCAAGAGGGAATAAGAAAGAACCTATAAACATCGGAGGGATTCTGTCTTCTGGTATTACAATAGCTTTTTTTGAAAGGCGGATATCGAAATACAACAAAATTAAGCCACCCATTAGAACACCAACTATTGTAGCTATGTATGGTAAATTTGATATTCCTGTACTGAACTTATAATTACCTTTAAATGCTATAGGTATAGCAGTTAAAAGTAAATACATAATCCCATACATAAAAGAATTGTAGAGACTCATCAAGAATAAAATAGGTTCAGTTATGAGCATTTTCAAAGGACGCAAGATGTTGTATCTTATTATCTCTGAAACGGATAATGACACCTCTTCATGAGCAGCATGAACTGCCTTATTTCCCGTTTTTCGTCTGATAAGCTCTGCTTTTTTGACCAAGATCGTAGGTGAGTGTGTTTCTTTCATGAAGAAAACCATTATAGTAAAGGCCAAGGTGATACCAAAACCAGTCAAATACAATGGCCACCTCCAACTAAGTCTCTTATCTTCAGCTAGAAAGCCTGCCATGATCGGTGAAATCATGGGCCCACAAAATATAATCATACCAAAAGCTATGACACTTTTTCCTCTATCTTTCCTGATGAATAAATCAGCCATAGAGGAAGGAGCCACTACAGCCGAGGCACCTCCGATGAATCCACAGAAAAAACGAGTCAACATAAGGGTTTGGATATCTTTTGAAGTAGCAGCTGCAAAAGCGAAACATATATATCCAAATGCAGATAGGAGTAATATAGGTCTTCTGCCATATAGTTCAGATAAGGGTCCCCATATGACAGGACCAGCCGCAAAACCGAATATAAACAACGAGGTAGCAAGTGTCGCTACTATATTATTCACTCCATAAAGCTTAGAAATATGAGGTAGACTATCAGCCAAAAATGCAGAACCAAATTGAACCGTAAGAGGTGAGCAGAGTGTTGCGATACAATTGATAAATTTCCTCTTAAGTGGCCATTTTATAGGATCAAGAGGATCATTATCATCAAAAATCACCACATACTGATCTATATCATAAAGAGAGGGTGGATGGTCTCGGCCACCGCCCATCGAAGGGACTGGTACAACAGATTCTGTTGCTTCTTTCAATATTTTCGAAGACTGAGTTATGTTGCGGCTAATGGATCTTGAAAGAATTAAATGTGGGTTTTCTTCGTCATGTATAGATTGTACTACTTCTGTGTTTATCGACTGGTTACTCGAAGATAAGCTTGTTCTACCATCTCCTGTCGTAGAAGAATAATCGGAACCATTCAACATTCTGGGGTGGACATTTACTCCATTGTGTTCATCAGAAGACCCTGCATCACTTTCTTTCATTGACGTCGATACTTCATTTGAAGAACTATTACTCATTGGGCTATTAAGACTTGTAAAGGGCCACGTTATTGCACCTTGTCTGTCTTTATAAAGATTCTACAAATTAGTCATATCATAAATTCTCACTTGACATTCCTGCGCAAAGTCATGTATTGCAACGATTTACTTTTACGAGAGCATAAATCCGACTCATGAAGGTAGACTATTGACTTGCTTAATTTTCAGCTTGTAGTATACCACAGGGTAATCATATATGGCACCATAATGCCGCCAGAATATGTAATCTTTTTGAGGTTTTTCATCCTTTTTATACAATTTTGAGCATCTAATGGCAGATACGAAGATGTGACTAGAGTGAAATTATGAAAAAAAAAAGTAGTCAAGACTCGCTTAGTACTGTATTAGAATATGTTATAAAGCTTATAAACAATTCTTAATTGTGATTCAGACAAAGATGGATATATCCTAATGACATATGTTAATCAGTGCCCAAGAAGTGCAGCATCCGCGCAATGTGTATTGTTTACACTATCGCTAATTTTGCAAGTGTTTTAAGTACTCTTCAGTATTGAGTAACTTAGCATAACCAAATTCTAGAGTAGCAAATACGGTTAACGCAACGTATTTAGCAGGAACAACAGTACCTCTGAACTCCAAGTCACGAGCTGGAACCGCGTCATAAACGACAGTCACATTGTAACCCAATTCTGATGCAGCTCGAACCGTACCCTGAACACAGGTTTGTGCCATCGCACCCACAATTGTTAAATCGGTAATCCCTTTGGAGGTCAAAACCTCATGGAGGTTTGTCTCGAGAAATGAGTTGGGGTGGTGTTTGGTGATAACAACCTCATCTCCCTTGTTTTCAACAATAGGGACAATCTTCGATCCATCGGAATTCTTTGCTAAAAACGGAGCATTTTCGTCTTCAAATTCGTGTCTCACGTGAACCACAAAGTAGTCTTCATTCTCTCTGACTTTGTTCAAGATCGTAGCAGCTTGCTTGATGGATTCTTCAACATTAACTAAAGGAATATTTCCCTTTGGAAGATAGTCGTTTTGGAGGTCAATTACTATAAAGCCTTTCATTCTTACTGGTATGAACTACTAGATACTTACTCACAGCATGTATTTAAACCTAAACTGACATTAGTAATCGTGAGGAGATTCATATCATCAATATATCATCAATACTACTCTGTGGACAATGCTTATTAACGATGAATGCTAACGTGTGGGTATTGCTTATTAACGTTAACACTAAACACCGACGGACTTAAGTGATATCAAAAATGGCTATGCTGAACCAAATTTCTCATTTGGTTGCCTTAAATTTTGTAGAATTTGAAGTCAGATAGCTGTTGTTCTTGGTTGTACACCTCTGATATCTTTACGAGAGTGTAGAATATCCATATACTATCAAGCCGCGCACGGCATGGTACACAAGAATAACCCCAAGCTGTCTTTTTTTTTCCCTCACTACCCCAGCGCATTGTTTGTCCCACCTTGGTAGTCTTGTGATTTGCACGCCAACTACTACTGCGATCCGCAGCATTAAATGAGAATTAAGAGGTTGGCCTTAGTATATCAATAATCATAGTCTGCATTATGGATAATTGAACCTAGATGGGTTGTCAATTTGAAAATTGGTATGGAGCAGAACACTAAGCTGATAGTGACTGTCTGTGACAGATGTCATAGAATGAAAATTCGTTGCACGAAAACGATCCCGTGTGATAGATGTCTGAGGTTTGGCCTTTCATGTAAGTACACGAGGAAGCCAGGGAAGCTAGGAAGGCCAAAAGCAAATAAGGATCCTGTGTGCCAGCCATCTTTTTCAAAATCAGATATGCATATACAACATATACATACCCTAGATAGCTATTGTGACATCCCTTCCTCTCAGAAAATAGACGGGAGGAGCTCGCTTGACATTTCTTCCTCGGCAGAGCCTAAATTGAACAGTATTGATATTAAAGATAGCACAGAAAGTACTCTGCAAGCGAATGGAGAAAGCTTGGTGATCAGGAAGGCACATGATTTTTCAGAGTCTAGTGGATCAAATCTCTATCAAAAACTTGCATCCATACAGGGTTCTGACGGAATTGAGTTTGGTTTGGAAAAGAAAATTTCAAAAGAGAAGACGTTTACATCTCTGAGTATTCATATGAACTCGGAATATTGTAATGGTATGAGCCAGGAAGACATTTCAAATGAAAAGAGGCTTATTGATCATTTTCAATTCCATGTGTCATACTTAATTTTCACGAAAAATCAAAGACGTTTTTTTCTTGACAAATTAATCCCAATATGCAACAGTTCAGCTCTAGTGAAATTACCTATATTAGCTATATCAGAGCGTCACATAGATTATCTACAGAAACTGAAATACCTATCCGAAAATCCTGCTTTATCGAAGGACTTGAACTTGACAGAAAAGTCAAACTACTCATTTCAGCTCGAGGGCCTTATATACAATGGGCTCATACAGTTATCGCTGAGGACGACAGAAGAAGGTGTTTGTTTTTTGTTATGCATGGTCATTTTGGACTTGCTAGAAGGATCCCCTAAGAACCGTGAATCATACGTAAACATATTTCTGGATTGGTTGACTACTAATGAGTCGTACTTGGACTATATTGAGGCAAATCCTTTGTATGTTGAGTTCATATCATATATTTATAGTGTGGTGATGTTTTCCAAATCTAATCCATTCAGCCTCAATGAAGAAATTACCGCAACTTCTAATTTAAAGCTATCTTCATGCATCTTGAGTCTCAGAAAACAGCTAGAAAATGGCGGTACATATTTTGAGTGGAAACATTCCAAATTAATCACTGATATTTCACGGCTTTACGGGCTAAAGGAAAACCTCGCCTGTTTAAAGCAATCGATAATGTCTCAGCTGCTTGATACATGCGGAGAGGTTTTTCTTTCTTCATTATCTGAACACAGAATACTTGAGAAAAAATTCAATGAATTGTGTGCAAAACTGGAATTATATATCATCCAAGAATTAGAACCTTATTTTGCATGCGATCCTAACCTTTTAGGTAACGACGGGAAAGATCTCAATGGCTATGTATTGTTATTCTCTTCTTACATCAGGCTTCATCAGCTCATATATGGTTCTACGGAGAAACAATGCCCACGAGTCCAGCAGAGTTTGAGGTGCTTGTTGGAAATATTATGCGCTATTCGAGTTCAATCTATCAGTCATACACTCTGTCTCCCTCTAGTATTAGCTGCTTCGGTTGCTATTAGCAATAAAGACAGGATTATTATAGAAGAGTTCATGAACCGTATGAAAGAAAAGTACTCTTTTGGTTATATATTCAAGACAATTGATCTTATCAAAAGAATCTGGCAAGATGATGATGTTGTTACACATATATTAAACTGGGAAAATATCTATCATAACGAGTTTCCAGAATTGATATTTTTTTGAACTGCGTGATATATTACAAGTCTGCTCTATTACCCATGACTCTCATACTCGTGGTATGTGAAAGGATTTATATCTGTTCATAATTGTAAAATACTATATTTATGTAGCCATATGTAACGCATGTATAGAATCAATTTATGAAAAATTGCTGATATCCATTCAACACGTAGATTAATTTTCGAAAAGTTGAATGTTATTGCTTGCTTCATGCTTCTTTGGTTGAATATTTTGACCTTGATCTTAAAAATTCGTCGAATTTGTAGAATAAGAATGGAACAGGTATTAATATTCCACTTAGGCCGCCTAATAGGGTACCAGCATATCTAGTGCCTAGTTTATCAAACATTTTTTGGGAAAAAAGAGGAAATGTGGCTGCGAAAAGAGATCTCAAAACCGTCACTACAGTTAACCCAGAAGCAGCATAAATGGTATACCTGTCTACCACATAATTAATACAAGATTGGAAAATAGTAATGAATCCAAACCCAACAAAACTACATGCTAAAGTGGGTACGATCCAGGGTATCTTTTTTTGAAAGTCACCGGTCCAACACATCCAAAAGAGGCCTGCTGTTAAGAACAAGGATCCAACCATCATAGCTGGTAGTCTTTCTTTCGCAATTGGCTTGTTTGTATTTAGGCTTTCTAAAATCCTTTGGTACCTGATATCAGATAGAATACAGAATACACCTCCAAGAAGACATCCTATGAAAACTGCAATATAAGGTATTTCGTCAATTCCTTGGGCAAAATGATAATTGCTGTTGAATATATGTGGGATTACAGATAGTAACAAGTATAAAATCCCATACGCAAAGGCACCATACAATGCTACTAATAGTAACGACAAGTCTTTTGACATGGCTCCTGGTCTTGCGATAAATTTAGTGAACACAATTTTCAAATCTAAGCTTTTCTTAATAGGAGCATGGATTGCCCAGTTACCAGTATTCTCCCTGAGTATTTCTGCTTTTCTTTGTAAGGCAAATGGCTCATATGTCTCATCATGAAATAACATTACAGCAATGAATGTGCAAGTACTCATGAATGATGGTAAATACGCGTTCAACCTCCAATCCAAATTCTTATTCTTCAATACAAAGCCAGCTATGATAGGTCCAAGGCATGGGCCTGCGCAAACTGTCATAGAAAAAGGAGCAACTACTCTTCCTCGGTGCTTAGGAGGAATTAAATCACCTATCATGGCTGCTGGGATTATCATAGATGCTCCACCGAGAAAGCCACAAAAGAAGCGGCATATAGTCAATGTTTGGAAGTCCTTTGCAGTGGAAACAATGTAAGACAAACATGCGTAGCCAAATGTAACCGGCAATAATATCTTCATTCTTCCTTTTGCTTCAGAGAGTGGGCCCCAAAATATAGGTCCAAAAACAAAACCTAGAATATATAAGGTAGTTGGTAGAACTGCTACCTCATATGAAACATGAAAATACTGCGCAATATTTTCGCTGCTTGTAGCAAACATTGACGAGGATAAAGCATTGCAAAGTGTAAAGCTAAAGGCACTGATAAGAACTCGGAACTTTTTTATGTTGGACCAATTCTTAGGGAAAAATACGTCATTCGATTCAAAGTGAACCAAGTAGAGCTTTTCTTCAGGAATTGCTAAAATATTCTCATCAGTTGATGTTTTGATTTCATTCTTACCTTGGTTTGAAAACTCCATTGGTGTCTTCTCGAATATAATCGTGTCATTTCGATGGGCTCTTTCTGGGTCTGACGGAGGAAATAAATTACTGCTACCTCTCATAATATTAGAATACTTGATGTGTACTAATTCTGTGTAATAATTATAAGAAACGTACTATTTATATAGAAGATAGGGCAAGCAAAGAACAGTATTCTAATCATGTTGCACTTTTAACCTGCATATATAACAACTTATGCATTATCGGGGACTTTATATGTCAACAGCCTTATGTGTTAAAGCCTTATTATATACCCTGGTTTACAAATATCGAGATGGGTAGCAGTCTCAGAGTCTAAGCATACGCTGTCATAATGCACTATTGACTTGTAACAAAAGAAAAAATTGTGTACCTCTGTCTGTGTAAAGTTAATTTAACTGAGAATACGAGTCTAAGTACATTCAACGACGCACGATCGGTGATTATTACGCAGGTAACGCTTCATTACGCCTGACATATTCTAAAGTAACCGAATATTAGCTGACTATGGGCAATCTATAAGACACATTTACTGTTTACTGCATTGTTCAAAAAAATCAGAGGTATATCACAAGTTTTACAACGTAAGCTTAATTTTAAAGGCCGTATATCTTACTTACAGGGTCAACATGGCGAAACTAATGCGCTACTCAGCTATATTACCAATGTTTTTATTTCGATATTTACGTTTGAGTTACCAAGTTCTGTTCAGTCAAATATATTAGAACTATTATTCTTGAAAAATTCCTTAGCTGTAGCGGGCTTGAAGTTAATTGACAGATGAGCTACAGAAACATTATGATCTGCGTCAGGGCAAAAACCAAAATCATTATAAAATTCAAACATTTCCGTTATGTCTGTAGCAATACTAGGAGGTAAGAAAGACTTAAACTTATCCGCATCCATATGTATGTAATCAACCCTCTTTCCTGTTGACTCATGAATATCTTTCAAAAAGTCTTCAAAGCTGTAGATTCCCGAGGCAGCATAAAGCGGCTCTTTTTCATACTTTTCTGGCGACTTGACAACGGTGCAGAAAAATTGACCAAAATCATTAGCAACATCAATACATGGAATCTTTAAATCTGGTTTCATTGTATTGAAAACCGCGTAACCATCACCAACTGGCTTTGGTTTAAAAATGGTCAAGAAATTCTCAAAAAAGAATCCAGGCAAAATGAAAGCGCTTTTTATTGGTAACTTTTGAATGTATTCTTGAATTTGTGCCTTTTCATCAAAGTGCTTTACGTTACTGTACTTACCGTTACTAATTTGTTTCAGATATGGCAAGGTTTGCCAAATTAGAAGCTTTACTCCCTGTTCTACAGAAGCATCAGCAATTGCCTTACCTTGCTCGAACTCACTAATATCATTTTCATCCATAGGCATCACTGACATTGAAAATACAACGTCGGCACCTTTTAAGGCCTCTTTGATACTTTTTGCGTCCAGAAAATCACCCTTAAATACTTCAACACCAAGTTTTCCTAGCGCTTGAGCACTTGCTTTGGTGGGGTCACGAGTAACTCCACGAATCCTATATTCGCCAGAGAGCGACTTCAAAACATGAGAGATAACTGACCCCCCTAGTTGGCCAGTAGCACCAAACACCACGAGTAATTTCGACATTTTATAACGACGATGAGAAACTTACTAATAAAGCAAACAAAAAGATATATATTTATTCTTTTATATACAGGATTTGATAAAGAGAAGAGTTCTACTATAAAAATATGAAAACGGAGTCTAACCTTCGTTTACGACCTTCTTCATAGAACACCAGAGGTATCTATATTAATAAGCGTTAGGGTATATCCTAACTAAATGTGATGCCGTACGCTTCTCATTCATATACACCATGAATGAACTAAGGATAAAATCCTCGATTTGGTAACTTTTGCGAAAGTTGACAGTCGACCATTAGAAATGCTAGTATATATAAATATAGCTTTTCTTCCAGGATATCAACGACATAATAAGACATTCGAACACTAGATCAATGGAAGTAGTATATAGGGAGAGCTTTGTTGGAAAATTGCTTTTCCGGTATAAAAGAAAACTAGAGTCAGAGACCTTAGATGGAAGTTTCGCAGCCAATAGCACAACTAGCTCAACTACAAAGAATTGGGATCAGAAAGGTAAAACCAAAATAATAATTGACTGGAATGGAGTGAGCGATCCCGCAAACCCACAAAACTGGCCTTTTTTAGCTAAGTTATTGGTAACTTTTGAGCTTTCCCTCTTGCAGATTGCTGTATACATGTGTACAGCAATTTATACACCTGGAGTAGATCAGATAATGGAGGAATTTCAAATAGGGCACACCTTATCCATGCTTCCATTAACTACTTTTGTGATAGGATATGGTATCGGAACTATGTTTTTTTCACCTCTTTCGGAAGATCCAAGAATAGGAAGGACAAACGTTTATATTGTTACCCTTTTTTTCTATGTGGTCCTCCAAATTCCAATAGCCCTCTCTAGAAATATTTCACAATTGAGTGGGCTAAGGTTTGCAGCCGGAGTATTTGCATCAACTCCGCTAGCTGTAATAGGTGCCTCGTTCTCCGATATTTTTGATTTCAAATATATGCCCTTGAGCATGGGGATTTGGGGAATAGTTTCTTTTGCCGGTCCCTCCATGGGTCCATTCTTTGGAAGTATTTTGGTGGTGAAGGGAGGATGGAGATGGGCTTTTTGGTTTACTTTAATCTTATCTGGGATTTGTTTCTTCGTCTTAATACTTTTCTTACCTGAAACTAATGGTGATGCTATATTATACCAAAAGTACAAGTGCATTAAGGCTAGGTACGAATATCAAGATTTTGACATAAAATGTAGCGCATTTCATGTCTTACCGAGGAGTTTTGACGAGGCAATTACAGAAATAATATGGAGACCGATTATTATCACTTTAGAAGAGCCTGTAGTACTACTAATAAATTTGTACACATCCTTAGTCTACGCAGTGCTTTATCTTTGGTTTGAATTATTCCCCATAGTATACCTTGAGGTACATCATTTCCTGCTAATTCAAATGGGAGCTACATATTTGAGTTTCGTCTGTGGTGTTGTCCTAGGTGTTATTCCTTATTTATATTATCTATATATCAACTACACACAGAAATTTATAAGGAAGGAAGAAGTCTACCCAGAGGTATTCATACCAACTTCTATTGCAGGAAATATCTTGATGACAGCTGGTATATTTTTAGTTGGATGGACTTCGTCCCCAAAGATTCACTGGTTTGTACCCTTGATCGGAGCAGCATTATTTGGAGCAAGTGAAGTTATAAACTTTCAATCTCTTTTGAATTATTTGGGCATGTCCTTTCCGAGGTATATGGCATCAGCATTTGCAAGTAATAATCTCATTAGATCAAGTGTCGGTGGCGTGTTCCCTCTTTTTGGACGAAATCTTTATAAAAACCTTTCAACAAGAGAATTTCCAGTTGGCTGGGGCTCTTCAGTTTTAGGTTTCATATCATTATTAATGTGTTCTATACCTATTCTATTTTATGCAAATGGAAAGAAGCTAAGAGCAGCATCTCGTTATTCGGGTTTATAACAATACGGTAATTTAGATTGAGTTCCAGTATACTGTATTTAAGTTTACGATTCATGTCATCATTCGTTGATGAAAAAATGGTCAACATTATAAAATAAGTCGTCAAAATCTAGTGCATCAGGGAATTTGTCACTTAACTGCTCCTTTAATATCCGCTGCCCTTTTTCATAAGTTTCTAAAGGAAGCTCTGATTCATTTATGTTTGTCGTGGAGCCAAATGTCATATCGACTTTAGGGAGAATGTTTGTCCAATAGTTTCTGATCTCTGCTTCATCGTACTTATCCTTGGGATCAAAGAGAACTGGTATATAATTTGCACAACTGAACTTATGTTTAGAGGTATCGAAAAATGACTTTTTCTTTTGCACGTAGTACGGAGAATTCATCTTATTCACTGTATCAATTCCGTGTTGGCATATGGCACAGAAACGTTCCAAATCACGGAACTTTCCAATGGGTGAACAGTCTTTTACATCACGTAAGAAAAGCTCATTATTAACAAACCCTAGTAAGAACTTTTGAGCTCTGAAAGTCTGCCACGAATAACAATACCTAGGAGAGAGCAGAAAGCTCACATTTAGTAAATTATCAGCACACATGTGAAGTAACCGTCCCAAAGCTTGTAATGTTTCTTTTTTCTTTTCTGGCATTTCAGAATTGCATTGAAAAAACTCTATCAGATTATCACTTATAATCAAAGATAGTAGCATCAAATTACTTTTCTGTATTATACTTTCAACTGAGGGAATGACAAAAAAAATGCAGGTAGTAATATCATGAAATACTTCGTAAGAAAATGCCATAGATTCTGTGATTATTGAAAGACATCGGAACATGAAGAATTCACAATTATCCATCTCATTCATCCGATAGCATTGGATGTACATCAAAAAGTATATACATGCCAAACAACATTTCAACTCGAAGTAAGTGATAATCTCAACACTAGATATAATTGCAGTCTGATCTGTATCTTCATTAGCGACAGCAGCTGTTTTTGTGATGCCTTCGTCAAATTCAGATAGGGTTCTTATTAGGTCTCCTATACGTATACTTGTATTAAGATCCAATAATTTTGTCAATACACCTCTGAAAAAATCGAACTTATCTATGAGAAATTCAAAGATTTTTATTGCAGCTTGCTCTACACTTGCATCAAAGACATTGATGACACCAGCTTCATAAAAGGGAAATTTCATGTCATAATGTGATGGATTGATTATCAAGTGTGCTCCTGTTATACAAGACTGACGTATATCCCACAAATATAAAGTGTGCCATATTTTCCTTAATAAATGACATCTCTTTCTATCCTCGCATAGATCAGGAAAAGTTACAGGCTCTCTGTTAAGACCTAGCGACATTGCCATATGTATGACAGCCGAGAGAGCCACAGTTGAATTGCATTCATCAACACCATCTCTGGTCTCAGGGGCATACCGATGATAAAACTTGAAAAACATCACAAATTGTAACACTTCGACAGCGGATCTCTCACTTAAATTGAACTCATCTAAACATAATTTAGAGACTTCGATATATTTTATGGGAATTGGCACAATAACTGATTTTTCACTTGTAGAAGCAGATTCATTGGAGGACGAGGAAACTGGGATTTTGAGGTCAAAGTTATCTAATTCAAATAGAGCACAATACGTGAGCCTTAGAAGGACTAGAAGAAGACCAAGGTAAGCTAAATCTAATTTGCTGCGTAGTGTTATGATTATTCGGCTATCCTCGTGTTTGATTATTTCTTCAATATTAGATCTGAATTCTGATTCATCTAGAATCGGTATCACAGGATACAATTTCAAGAAGAAGTGGTCTATCAAGTACCATAAATATAGGTCACAGGGTAAAATGTTTTTAATTGTATCAATAAAATTGGCATATTTCACGTGTAAGGATGAGACATTATTTACTGGTTTAGAACTTGACTTTGGGTCAGCAAAATCATCATCACCACTATATCCTATATTCTTAGTAGCTTGAGTTTTATTCACACCCATCATTTCGTAAACAGTTTTTCTTTCTTGTTCGTTAACTTGACTACCTTGAAAGTTCTTGACAACAAAGTCCTCAAGCATTCCCAATGAGAAGTCTGCTTTCATTAGGCTTGGCCAGGATAAAGGACCGTAATTTATTCTCTTGAAATCATTGAAGCTAATAGACGAGAAAGTCTTAGATAAATTTATTTCACATTCAATACCTTCATGAGCTATACCATTTGATGGATCTTCCATGTCAGTATTCTCAGTTTCATTCTGGCCCTTCGTTTCTTTCAGATTCTTGCCTTCGACATTCTGCCTCTCATGAATGTCAAACTGTTCAGCAATGGCAGATATCCTTATTTTCTGGTTATTCTCCTTCACAGTAGAGACCCAGTTATCAAATATACACACAGAATGAGCTTTGACACAAGGCAGACATGGCTTTTTGCGATCACATTTCTTCTTAAGGGATTTACATCGTCTGCAAACTTTACTAGGTCTCATCATCAGTCAACTTGACTCACAATTTCCTGCGTAGTCAGGGTTTGTGATCAAAGTTTCTACTTTAAAGCAATAGTAACCTTCTAGAATATACAATACACTGCTTAGAAAAGCATGGCTTTTGAATATATTTGTAATTCACTTGTAATTCTCATTACTCGCAAAAATTACTCTTTAAGGATGATTTTCCGCTCACCTCAAAACTGCTGCGAATAATGCCAAAATATCAAACACTTCAATCGTCGATTACATGATGAACGTTCCCACAAAGCTTACTAATTTCACTCTAGAGTTGAAGTATAAAGATGTGTTCAGAGATGGGGGAGATTGAATAAATTCTTATTAGTTTCAACAAAAAAAAATGACTTCAAGCAAAGTTTATTTGATCACCGGTGGTAACAGAGGTATTGGATTTGAGCTCGTAAAAGAGTTGAGCAAAGACGAGAACAACTTCGTTATTGCCACTGTCAGGGACCCAAGTAAGAATGATGAATTCAAGGTGTTCTCTGAGTCAAAAAAGAATGTGTCAGCGGTCAAGCTTGACTTTGACAAAGACTCAGACATTGATGGTCTTGGTGGCCAGCTTGGAAAGCTAACTGATAAGGTCGATGTGTTTATTTCTAACGCTGGGATTTCAGATGCCTATCACGAGGTTGTTGAGGCTTCGAAGGAAGACTATTTTACTCATTATCGCGTTAATGCACTTGCTCCAGTGTTTATATTCCAGAAGGTATACCCTTTCTTAAAAAAAAGTGACATCAAAAAAGCTGTCTTTGTCAGTACTGCTGCGTGCAGCTTCCTGGAATTCTTGCCTTTACGTGTTAGTGCTTATGGTCTGTCAAAGGCTGCTCTCAACTTTTCCGTTTTGCAATTGAGCAGCGAACTTGTGAATGAGGGCTTCACTATTTTTGCTGCCCATCCTGGTATGGTCTCAAGCGATATGGGAAAGGTGGGTCTCGAGAAACTTCCCCAGATTGTACCTGATATTGAGAAGTATTTTGCGGACAGCTTGGTTGTCATTACCCCCGAACAAAGTGCTTTAGGTTTACTGAAGGTGATCGAAGCTTCTGATTCACAGTATAATGGTAAGTTCTACTATTACGATGGGTCCGCGCATAACTTTTGAAGGGCTTTATGGCCAGAAGATTCCGATATCTTCAAACCATAAGCTTCTGCTAAAGCGACGGTTCAAGACAGGCGTATCCATAGCAAAATATCAAGTTTATGTAAGAAGAGGCACCTGTACTTTCGTCTTTTCATGATGTGATGGATAATAGATCCTCATACTTTTACGGGAAGCTCTCATGTATATGCGACAGTAGTGAAAAATATACGATATTAGCGATATGATGTATGCAGGCGATATCTAAATCACCTATTGTGGCAGAATGTTAATCCAAGGAAATGACCGCTCCAGCCTCATGAGTTGGAACTTGTATTCGTTATAGATTATCATTGTTATGATGGTAATATTACAAGCTGCGAACTGCTAAAGCAAATGGTACGACTACAAAATTAAAAAACAATAGCGCCAATGAGCATATAGCGTCCATCGAACGTGAGGATGCTACACTTATGAATACTGCACACTATGGTACTTATACCTTGGATGTCACTCCCTAGTATTTATAAGACAGTTAAGCAACAGTCTCATTCGAGAAAAAAGCAAAGCATTGAAGTCACCAGATGAATATGCAAATATTCTTAAAAAATATTTAGTGGGTTTGAAGGGACCGATTTATACCACAGTAAATACCGAAGGGTTAATTGAGAATCGAGTTAATGTCATTCAAGACATGTACATGACCTGCATCAAGAACTATTTCTACCTTCCTATTCCCATTATTTCTCTTTGCATTATAAGTACTTCTCATGAAGGACAGAGACTTGCAGTGTATTGACGAGGAGCCCTAGTCCCGAGGGAAAAAATCCCGCATAACCATAGTTATTCAATATCACATAAACAACATTCAGTTACTTCTTCAATCAATTTGTAGTAAAAGAGGACCCTTTAAGGCATCACACAGCATCACACATTAAAACAAGTTTCTGTAGTTATTTTCCAAAGCTCTAAAATCGATTCCTTGTATCGCTTCCCCGATATTTTCACTTACATATTGCTGTATCTTCTCAAAATCATATATGTCATTCCTTTCCAAGTAGTCCACAGTGTCTTGAGCATACTTGTAGTATGCATCCTTGACTACCTGGTTTTTTAGTATATTTTCGCCCATCATTTTCACACCAGGGAAGCGTTGACCAAGAACATCAGCAAATGCACCGAATCCATAATGTATCCCAGCGCCACCACTTGCTTCACCTCTATAAAACAGCTTCAATACCCTGCTCCAGAATTTTACATCTTCCGCAAAGAGTTCGAAACCCCGTAAATATAAGGCTGCTCCTATCGATATCAATGACAAGAGTAAAAAGATCTTGATAGTGTTGACAAAAAGCCGCCACCAGAACTTAACAATCCTTAAGGTTGTCCTGTAAACAATATAGATGCCGATCAAACCAAATATAGCCGTGGTGTACTCCGGATATCGACGATAAGAAAACTCAATCAAGTTTATAGCATTGCCTAGAAAAAAGATCAATAAGGAGATGAGTGTAGTGGATATTCTGGTCGCATATTCGACTATTGCTCCCATATTTTAAGTTAACTGAGCTAGGTTCTTTTCGATCTGGCCACCGGTAGACTTATCGTAGGAGCTATTAGACAACATGTTTTGCAGAACTCGGTAGCCATCGCCAGGAAAACACTGTATGTTTATTACACAAAACCATTTGGTCTGTCATCACACGACCTATTTTTCATATAAAGAATGCTCATCACCAGGGTCCGTTGTAAAATTCTTCTTTTCTCTGAAAGTTGATAGAACTCCAAAAAATTTGGCAGATGAAGAGTACTATGTCGGTTCAGTGGTGTTTTCTTCAGGATATCCGAAGAACTTCAGCGCTGTACTGGCTGTTATTTGTCTGTTGATAAATTTTGGACAGATGAAAGAGTGATTATAAAGAATATGCTTGGGACAAACACCCTAGTGTATCCCGTTATGTCACTACATTGTACGAAGTTATATGTGATGGAGCATAGAGAATAGCTACCAGAGCTGTTTCTACTGCTTTATCGTTTATGTCACTTACTCTGCGGCAAGTTTCACTGATGGAGTAGAGTATGGTGTATATGGACAGGTATTGCATTGTAGCAGTCATCCCATCTAATAATAACCAGTGTCTGTAGAAGTCTCGAAGATAATCGGACGAGGGTGATTTTCGGCATGTAGCACTTCATTTTAAGCATAATCTGGTATTACTGCCGTGTTCTTTCAGACCTTTTATTGTGTCAGATGAACATAGGGACGAAGAACTCAATTTCGAACAGGTCACAAACCTACGCTCAGCTGGGCTAGTTGTGCTACGACAGCCTGTTGCATGTCAGTACTGTAATCGAGGGCTCCTTACTAAGTGGTCTAGCATGATCCACAAAAGAAAAAACAACAAGAACAAATATAGAATTTCCTCTTGATCACTCTAGTACAGGAGCAATGGTTGGAGATTTGGCATCAAGGCTGGAAGAGCTCTTTAAGATAGTTTGGAATTACAGCCAAGATATGTTTAGGAAAGACAACTAAAAATAGAATTCCCGTTTTCTCGGATAACCAAGTCACAGCACAGCCAAAGAAAATCACAGAGTGGACCACGGAGGATAGCATGAGCTTTCAACCAAGCATGCGACGTCGGCGTAATGAAGTAAATTTAAAAGTTGGTTCCACAAGGCCAAACGAGTATAAGTAGACAAAGCTCACATTATAAATCCTCGAAAAAGACCTCTCAGAAATAGACTGTTAACATCCACCAGATACCTGGGCTACATCATAGAGTCATATACACCCTGATACTTATTCTGGACACCAACTGTAACCAAATTTTGTTAGGACAGCATATACTTATCATCCTCCCCCCTCATACTTTCTCGCATTTCACGTATTCCATTGTATCATAGACATTCGATGGGATCCATTCAAGCTGCTGAAAGTACCAGCATATTCCCTATTTCTGCAAGAAAGAATAACTATTGCGAGTCGATATCGGCAAATTGTAGTTTCCGTAGCAGAATGGAACCCCATTTAAAATTTGAGGTTGATGGGAGTTTGAAACACAAAGACAAATCCAATGAGACTTAGCAAGTTATTGCCAGAGTTGCACAAGAGCTTGATAAAAGTAGTCAATTTTGGTAGAATAATATAGAGCAAAATATGTTCCTGAGAAAGAAGCCTCCTCAGCTATCGAGACTGGAAGAACTTCAGCTGATATATGACGATTGCTGCGATTTAAGTATCAAGAACTTGACATTAGAGGAGAATAATAAAATAGACGATGCATTAAAGGGATGGAAATCGTTACACACATCCTTATTATACAAGATAGATAGCTTTGAGAAGCAGGGATACAAGCTTTCAGACGAGGAAAAGACGTTGTTGGATGAGTTGAGAAAAATTAGAGATGAAAACGTAAAACATTTGATCAGAACGCAATTGCAGGCAGATGAGCTCAGAAGAAGAAAAACACAGGGTAAAACTCCACCACCCAAGGGAGGAGCACCAAATACCAACTTGACTGTCCGCTCGTTGAGAAACTCTGGGTCAAGATCATTGACTCATGGCAACAGCAGCAGCAATCAACGGAGAATGCTCAAGTCTTTGCGTCCCAACGCACCACAGAAGTCGCTCAGCGAGCTTGGGACGAGCCAGGCATCTGCAGCTGCAACACTCTCGTGGAAGAAACCCTCTACGAACTCTGTGTCCACAATCAGGACCGTCAAGGACAACAGCGACAAGGACCCTTTTAATGACTTTGACCAGGACTCTATAGATTGCAAAGACCTGAACTGGGTGAAGTACAACGACTCGCCAAGCTTGATTGACCTTGATGTTGATCCTCATTTCAAGAGCCTGGGCCATTCCCCCGGCACGTTCGACCAGATGAAGAGCGATATCAGCCTTCTAGTGCCCTCGAAACATCCATCAGCGAGCTATCTGATGGAAAATTTATCGCTTAGAGACGACGCAGACCAACAGAACAACGCCAGGTATAAGAATAAGAACAGTAAGGCGCTGCCTTCTCAACTTTATAACACAGCCCTGAATTTGTTTTACGGAACAAAAGGCGTATCTGACACTAGTGTCGCGTTTAAAGAAGGAAGCAGCACTAATACTAAGTCAGATGGAGCAAGACGCACGGACAGCAGTGGAGGCGTAAATGGACATAGTTTAGGCGAAAGGGGTGGCCTTTCCAGTAATGGGGACCTGAGCTACAGTACTGGTCAAAAATCATCGAATATCAACCAGATCATGAAAACGCGCCAGATGCATAGTTCTGCGGTAGCTGGCAGAAAGGCCGTTAGTAGTAACACGAAAAGATCGACCGCGACAGAAAAAACATCACCTGCCGCTTTTGGTCCGAGAAGAAGCGACAGGACTAGCGCCAGCACTACATCCAATTTCAAGCCTTTGTACGTGAGCCAGAACAGATCCAGGAATGCGAAAAGTGCCACGAGCGTGGAGACGAAGGCACATCCTAAATCAAAAGCAGTGGCACAGGTATCTCATGCTACAACAATGGATGACGTTCTAGACGCGTATGGAGACGAAGGCGATGCAGGCCTGGGTGTTGAGAGCGTGGACGCACCTAACCTGGTGGACGACAGGAACTATCTCCTTGACGAGAAGGAACAGGATAAACTCATTGCGTCCATTAGAGGCGTTGACCCAGCATCAGCGAAGCAGATTTTAAATGAAATCGTGGTCCACGGTGACGAGGTGTACTGGGAAGATATCGTAGGACTTGAAGGGGCCAAGATGTCCTTGAAGGAGGCAGTGGTATACCCCTTCTTGCGACCGGACCTTTTCCAGGGACTCCGTGAGCCTACGCGAGGCATGCTTCTTTTTGGTCCACCAGGGACAGGAAAGACAATGCTTGCTCGCGCAGTAGCCACAGAGTCTAAGTCGACTTTTTTCTCCATCACGTCGTCATCGCTCACGTCCAAGTATCTTGGGGAATCCGAGAAGCTCGTGCGCGCTCTTTTTCTCATTGCCAGGAAACTCGCCCCTTCCATTGTTTTCATTGACGAGATCGATTCACTTCTCAACTCCCGAACAGAAGGCGAAGTCGAGAGCTCTCGACGCATCAAGAACGAGTTCCTTGTGCAGTGGTCTGAGTTGAGCAGCGCCGCGGCCGGCCGCGACGCCGGGGATGCCGGGGATGTGTCACGGGTCTTGATTTTGGGCGCTACTAACCTTCCCTGGTCCATCGACGATGCAGCCCGGCGCCGGTTCGTGCGTCGCCAATACATTCCATTGCCGGAGCCTGACACGAGAAAGTCCCAGATCAAGAAGCTCCTCGCACACCAGAAAAACACGCTTCTGGACTCCGACTACGACGAGCTCATTGCTCTCACCGAGGGCTTTAGTGGTTCTGACATCACTGCCTTGGCCAAGGACTCGGCTATGGGGCCATTGCGCTCTCTTGGGGACAACCTTCTCCACACATCCCCTGACAAAATCAGACCCATCAACTTGGACGACTTCAAAGCCAGTTTAAAGTACATCAGACCCTCGGTCCTGTCAGAGTCCTTGCAACAGTATGAGGACTGGGCCCAGAAATACGGTTCGTCTGGGGCTTGAAATTTCCCCGAAACTGAAAAAAACTTCTGCCATGTCGGTACCTGCATATTTCGCGTCATCGCCAGGCACAATTGCTTTCTGTGCCTTTATGTCCCGGCCAGACGAATAGGGAAAATTTCTTCCGGTGAACAGCCTTGCTGATTCACTATTAGGGATAAATGTCAATAGGTGAAGCAACAGCGTTGGAGGCGTTGTTGGCGTATTTAGGAAGACGCTAGCAAAGCCATCGATAATGTGGGCCATCCTACAGATGCGGCAGAGAAATGCAGGAGTGAACAAAGAAGAAGGCTCTGGGCCATCAAGCGTCGCGTAGCAGGTGAGTAAAGGAGAGCATAGTGAGGCGAATGCAGTATAATTACTGCATGGGAGGAAGGCTGTAAAGGGCGAAAGCAAGCAAGGAAGCGAACATAATGCAGATCAGCAAGCTAGAATCGAGCGAAGTGGAGGCCCAGTGGCTGGCGAGGGCCGCTTGACGGCGCCCCCCTGCGGCTGTGACAGGGCCGCCACTTAGCCTCACGACGCGGGTGAGTGCTTCTGGACTACGTGTTTTGCGCTTGTCGTTGACGCACAGCTGCAGCATCTGGAGATTTCTAGAGGGCGACGCTGGGCGGAACAATAAGCTCAGCAGAGGCAATGATGCGCAATGGCATTAATGAGGAGTGCGTCTGGTTGCGCTGGTGCAAATATGGCTGAGCTGTGGTACGCACAGTCTGAGTATAAGAGGGAACATGGTTCCTGGTGGGAGCGCACTGCGGCTAAAGCTAAACTATAGTAGAACTATAAGGAAGATCAACATACTGTTGTTCGAAAGCAAAGAGGATAGTGCGCAAATATTACGCAGTTCTTTACATTTTAGATACGCAATCAAAAATTAAGCTCAAAGTCCCGTATTCACAAGCGGAACACCGCCGAGTTAACACCTGCCGGATCTGAGCCTTCGAACAACTGACTCTTAATTTAACCAAGAGTCAAGCTTTCATTTACAAAAACAACTATACTAGTCATTTTCACTTATCGTGCGATCTTTAGACTATAAACAGGTAGGGGAGATACTACATTCAGAACGGTTCTCCAGACGAGTCAAACAAAGACCATAGCATTACGCCGTACAAAAAGATAAACTACAAGCAAGAATCAGAAATGAGTGTTATGATGCCAACACCAGGTCAGTTCAATCAATATAGCCGTATTGGCAGCCAACATGGTGCTCAAGGAGACGAATATATGACAGTTTACTATGGAGCAGGTTATCCATACATGATGCCCCACAACCAGTGGTATTTCCATCCATATAACCAAGAGCAACAGCCCTATTTTGCATACATGTCTGCGCCTGGCAGTGCCGTCGTGGATTCCAATAGAAGACACTCAAAGCACTTTTCTACTTGGACGAAGGAGGAAGATGTGCTTTTGAGGGAGTTAAAAGAGGTCAGAAAGATGGGATGGAGACAGATCCTGGTATATTTCAATGACCGTACACCCAACGCGTGTCAGTTTCGTTGGAGAAGACTAGTGTCTTCAAACGTGAATTCGGCATCGCAAGATAGCCGCTCAAACAGTGATTCAGACACAGAGAGTCTGTGCGTTGCCGACGAGTCTAGCAGTAACGTTTCCCGCAACTCGAGCATCACTCCTTCTGAGACCAAAAAATCACACACTTCAATAGATTTCCTTTTGAATTAGAACCACGAGGGTTGGAGCAATATGGTCTTCAATACTTGTCGCAAGTAAACTCAAAGCATAGATTTTAACGCTCTTTGAGTTGGGTGTCGGACTGAAAGTCTTAGGGACACACCAATAGGAAAGACAAAGACGGAACTCGTTGCAAGGAGCTATATTCGCATTTTGTCACTTCCTGAACCAATGCATAAATTGAGCTTTACATGGAAGGTGTATACCGCATCACGGGCACTCCATGGCCACAGATATATTGCATGTGGTATGTTAAATGGCATGTTGATTATGAATGAAATGACATCAATTAACGTATACGGTACTGGAGTTATATATATGTATAAAATTATTTCGGACGCATTATTCTGCTGAATATACAGCTGAACAAGTTCAACAATGTGTATTTGTAGTACTATAGCACTTATGGTTATGCATCATGGCCTAGCTGTAGTCAACTGGCCACTTTTTTATGTTCGCTGAAATTTCAGATGGAAGACAATAAACGGGATCAATGGCTTTCAATCCATGCTTTTTTCCTTGTATTAAGCTTAGGCCAGTAATTGCAAAGCAGGTATGGAAGACATCTGGTTGGTTCCCGCTTCTGTCGCTAAATCCACCACTCTCCAAGTCTTGACACGATAAAATGAATGATTCAAGATACTCGGAATTAATCCAGTGTATTTTATCTATTAATGCCAAAGAAGATAAGACCCACCAACTATAGCAAACATCAGGAAGCTTTTCCGGTCTACCATTCAAGCCACCACTAGGTAAAACTTGTCTTTCGCTCAACCAGCTTCCTAATTTCAGCTGATCTATCAAATGCAAATTATTAGCGATTGCTAATGTAGCAAGAGAGGTAAATACCTGTGCCGCATGACTTTCGGCTCCGGGAGCTCTCCCAAATGCTCCATCAAAGTTTGTGCATTTTAAAATGAAATCAGTTGCCCGATCTATCACTTCTTTACTCAACTCACCAAGTAATGCAAGTGACTGTATTGCAGTGTAGACAAATCTTGTATCAACTTCACCAAATGAATCCCCTTGAAATGCGCCATTGGGCAATTGCAAACCCAAAATAAAATTTTTAACCTTATTCTTCCTTTCATCCCCT
Organism: Millerozyma farinosa; assembly: GCA_002196765.1. Lineage (NCBI taxonomy): Eukaryota > Fungi > Ascomycota > Pichiomycetes > Serinales > Debaryomycetaceae > Millerozyma > Millerozyma farinosa. The sequence continues at coordinate 37,630 of NBND01000008.1, forward strand.
AACAGTTCTAGCCTATCATATAGGATAAGTATTTGTAGAGCTGACAATGTGGAAAGGATATGTGCATCGTGCTGGGGAAAGGCACCAAATCCACCTGTATTTTCGTTCCAACAGCTCATTACGAAAGCTATGACCTCACTGCTCGGCAATGCATCTAGTTTGTCCATCGTAGCAAGAGCAGTAAGCCCCCAATAGAGCCCATTCATTCGTAAATGCTCCAGTATCCAGTATTCATAGGATTGTCTAGATACTTTCGAATCCAAACTTTGAACGAATTCAACGTGTTTCATTTTGTCGAGTGACTTCTGCGCAGGCGTATCCTGCTTGTTTACTTCTTCCATGACTATGACCCTTTGCTACAACAATGTAGTAAACCTCCTGATTAGATCTATTCACGGTTAATGATCAAAGAAAGGTAGTTTCATTTTCTGAAAATTCGACACTAATCGCACCTACATTTTCGATAATTTTGATAGATATACATACACGAGTTTGATTGAATGTAATATTAAAATATGAATATAAAGAAGTTACTATCCTAGGCGTGACTGTGTTAGAAGTACAAATCCAGGAAATCTATTTGCCTCGTTGATGTGAAGTATTCTGCATACGTTATCTTTCTGGATGAGCCCATGGCTTTGGTAATATTGATGACTTTGCATCCATTATATGTCACAGAAACGTTAGGGAAGCTCGAGTCACTCAAGATTACCACACTGGGAAGAGGTTCCATACGTAAGGCGTAGTCACAAGCGGTATTGATGATTTTTAAATTGCTTAAGAATGGCTGCAAGGTACCTTGGTCGAGGAGAGCCTTAACCATTTTTCTAGCTTGTCTTGTTTTATAAGATACATGAGGCTGGTTCGTGTCAATGTCATCAAGTGATATCTTTCCATGCGATATACGCTCTTTTTCCTTTTCCTTTTCTACTTTTTCGACTTCTCGCTGAATGTCACTCTCGAAGACAATATCATTTCTCTTCAACTTTTCGTATAAATTGTCCTTGAAGATCACAATTTCCTGTGTCAAGTAGTTGACTCGTATTGGGTTCCAACCTATAATCAAGTTTCCTTTTGGCAAGAGTTTTTCTAACCGATTCAAGAAAATCTTTGGAATTGAAAACTGCGGGAAGATATTTAGATTAGACGAGCCTAGGGTATACAAAGCCTGCCACGGATCATGAGGTCCAGGAATGAGTACTATCTTTGTTCTCAGTACAATATTTTTGAATTTTGAGAGTATACTAGCGAGGTTATCAAAACCATTCTTATAGTCTTCTGAATTAGATATTGTGGCAGTTGAAGAATCGGTAGGAGTGAGTGGTCTTGAGGTAAATGAACCCATAAGTACTAACGCGAGAGGCGCATTATCGCTATTTTCTATGATTGAATCCTCTATCTTACTCAAAAGTTTTTTGAGACCTTCCATAAATTTAGCATTATCCAAGAAACAGTCCGATCCTAAGATTAATAATTTGTGTTCCACATTTTCTTTCTCCATGCTTAATAGTTTCTTCCTCAAGTTTTTATTGATACGAAAAATGTGACTACTCAGAATGTGTGTATCTTCAATATCTCTGTTTATACCCATAAAATCTAAGTTTCCATATGCTTCAAGACTCACTTCCCTCCTTTCAGCGGGAGGATGCCCTAAGTAATTGACGTAGAAACATCCTGAAATAACATTAGAATTTGTTGAGACATTAGTTGTTGCGGAGTATATACCTTCCACAATAACGAACATTCCAAGGCAATAGAAACAGTCGCTAGATTTGTATGCTTGTTTGAGATTCAATATAATATAGTCGGAAGAATCCTCAAGAATGTAGTTCCCCTCTGCATCCTGAGAGAGAAGACCGAACAACAAAAATTTGGAACCATCTCTTCCTAAAACATTCTTTATCAACGTTAACTCGTTGATTTGATTAGATACGGACTTTTGAATGGAGGAAATGCTAGAGAAGGAAGGTTTCTGAAAACTGCTATTTCTGGATAGTCTATCTCGGATTAAATGATATCGACGATTGAAATATGATACAGCATTCTTTGTCTGGAATGTGAGCTTAGATGAAGGAGTAGGTATTAATGAGAACTGCTTACGCTGATGATCAAAAAAATAGTTTGGCTGCTTGTCCGGATTGATGAATCTGAAAAAGTCATTCCATTTTAACTCTTCAAAACCAATCTCTACGTTAACTGGATCATCAACCAATGTGTCTTGTCTTGTAGCTTTGAAAGAAACCAGTCCTCCATCTTTATAAGTGAGCTCTTTAATCACAGCTTTTAGTCCCGTTCCATCTACGAAAAGTCCACGATCCTGAATCTTCCAAACTTTTGCTATATCTTCTAGAAACTGTAATGATTCGCTTCCTTTCCATTCTGACCCGAACTTTGAACCCACGGTCTCTGTTAACACTTGTAATGCATCGGTTTGAATATTTAAACCATGTTTCTTTGACAATATTCTATAAGCAATAGGCCTGAGATTTGACGGCTGGAGAGAAATAGGTAACGCTGTACGCTTCTCCATGTTTCTCTGCCTTCTATCAATATACCATCAATTAATTATTTATGTGACTTAAAAGTAAAAAGATCAGAATAACTATCGTGAACGCGTCGCACCATCAAAAAACTACTTGCAATCTCATCTTCTGAAAAAGCTCATTATATCGTGAAAAAAGCATTAAAAATAGTACTAATATCTATATATACAAGATGAAGCTTCACTTTCTATTCAGACACAGCATCTAGCAGGGAGACATCAAAGTCCGAACAGAGATCATTAAATTCGTAAAATCCTTTCTGAGGGTTAGGAGATATGCTAATATATCATAGCGGCCTTTAATTTCAGACAAATATTTCGAGCGTTTTTCAAAGCTGCTGGCTATAATCTTGATATCGTTGAGATATTGCATGATATCGTAACGTGGAACGTCATTTAATCTGGATTCAATCTTGCTAACTGTAGATAATTTGAGTTCCTTCTTGCTTAAAGATTTCATAAACATCCTCTGAAGTTTCGCAAGCAAATTATCTATACTGACTAAATCTTCCAATCTATAATCGGATTGCAACAGGAGGGACTGGTCATTATTCAAAAGATGATCTGCAAACAACTTGAGGTATGATTCGTAGTGCCTGAACTTCCTTTTAACCGTCTCGAAACTTGACTTCTGGGGCGGACCACGAGGGTTCAATGAAAAAAGTATAGACTCAAACTCCCGGAGCAATACCGTCCTGTCTCGACTTTTGTCTTGTATAATCAAAGACGGCAACACTGAAATGCTTTCGAAGAAGGCAACATAGTCATCTTCCGTATGACGGAGATCAGAAGATATCTCGCGTGACCGTTGCGAAATCGTCTTTTGTAGTTTCTTGACTCTTTCCTTCTCGGCTTTCAAAGTTCGGACTGCGTTCGCATTGTTAGAAGCATGAAAAATATTTCCGGACTTACTTCGCTCTAAAATTTCTGATCTTCTCTTATCCAACTCGATAATTTGTCTCCTTTTCTCCTCTATATCCATTTTCTGCGCTTCAAAGTCCTTTCTCTCGTGTAACAATTGGGTATACTCCTTTTCGAGGTTGCGCTTGGTTTCAAGGAGTTGCTGCTCAAGTTCTCGGAGCCTGAGCGTCTCCGATTCGAGCCTACGCTGCGATGCTTCATGATCAATGGTAGCATTGTGCAGCTTTGACCGTTTAGATAGCTCGTCAGAAGTTGCAAGCTGACATTTCAAATCAGTGATTTGCTGCTTGAGCTCATGTGTGTCCTCATAATAAGCTCGTTCCAAGTTATCGAGGCGATCCTCATACATATGCCGCAAATTCTCGTCAGTTTCAGATTCAAAATTTTCATATTTTGACGCAAACCTCGGATTACTTTCCTGACGTACTTCCTGCTCGTTATTGATACAATCTCTCAGCTGCGGATTCGCAAAGGAAACGTGCCTATCGCTATTCAACAGCTGACCCACGCCAAGAATATTTATGGCACTTTCTCTAAGCGTCTCTATATTGGTTCCGTCATCAAATGCACTTTTGTACATCTTACTCAAAAACTGCCTTAACCGCTGAAACGCGTGTGGTGCTTTGGATGGTGTCTTTGTTAAGTTTTTGCTGTTGTATCTCCGGTTTTTTCCATTCACGAGAATACCTTTACCTGTGGGTGTCCCATTCGAAAGGAGTTTATACATTTCGGCGGGCTTTAATCTCGACGGTGTGTAGTTTTCTGTATTCAAATGTTTAATTGGTGAACCAAGTAGCTTTTGTCTATCAGTGGTACCATTTCGGGCCCACTGATTCAACTCTGGGTATTCTCGCGGTACCTGTGAAGCATGATACCTTTCTATATAGTCATTGTTGTGATGAGGCGGTTTGAAGTCATTTTCGTAGACGTTACCAAAATCTGCTTTTCGTCTTTCTGTACTCATCCAGTCCTGAGCATCTGAACTAAGTCTGATATCATCTAGACGATTGCTTCGTTCACCAGCTAGTCCAGAACTTTTGAAACGAAGATATTTCTCCTCTAGCCTGCGTCGATTGTTCATCATCTCTTTACATTAAAGAGCTACCTTCCCTCAGCGCATACTGAGTCTTGATAGATAAACAAGTGATTTTTGTGATTTTTTTCCTCACTTAGAAAACTGAGGAATCGTTAAGTTTTTACAACCAAAATTTAATATAAGCAAGCGGGGGATGAAAAGAAGGGAGTGATTTTCAATGGTATTACATAAAATGAGTCTGATACTTCCAACTGAAGGTTCACTTGATTTGGAGTTATCCAGTGATGTGATTTGTACTACAGGATGAATATATTATCAGACCATACGATTAAGTTATGTTATGAGTATATATATATCTAAAAGTATAAAAATGAAGTAATAAGGTATGCTTATTGCGACTAGCAATATGGTTTAAAGTAATCATTTAAAGCTTGATGCAGAAGATTCCAAGTCTTCACCCTTCTTCTTTGCAGGTGGCTCATCAATACATTGCAAGCCTCTGTCCCTGATGAAAAGGGAACTGATGAAGCAAACAGCCATGAAGGCAATGAGACAGTAGAAGTAGTTTTTCAAAGAATCCATGTATAAGTTCTTGATCACCTTGATTTGGGACAGGTTCAAGCTTGAGGTACTGAATTGACTATAGATGTTGTCCTTGACATAGTCGAGATAGCTCTTTGGAATGTGAGTCTTGTTGTTAGAATAGACGCTGTTGATCTTTTGCAAGAACGAGTTACTGACAGTGGCTGATCCTATGGAGATACCAACGGCACCACCGAAAGATCTGAGGACGTTTCTTGTAGAGATCACAACAGCTCTGTCTGCCTTTTTCGATTGTGCTTGAACAGCCACCATTGTAGGCTGGAATGTCCAACCCACTCCGGTACCCATCACGAGAAGCACCACCACAATGACTCCATCGTTTACTGTAGGACTCCATACAAGCAAGAGACAGCATCCTAATAACCAGAGGAAAAAACCTGTCAAAACGACATGAATATAGTGTCCCACAAAGGTAATGATCTGTCCTGCGACGGCAGACATTAATGCCTGAGCCAACACAAGAGGAAGAATTAAGATAGAACTTCCAACCATATCTTTTCCTTTCACCATTTGGTAGTAGTATGGAGCATAGTATAAAAATCCGAAATACAGCATACCAAAGAAAAAGTTGGACAATAAAATGAGACAGACCAGCGGAGACTTGAATATTCTTAAAGGAACCATGGGAAGGGATGCAAACTTGGCTTCAACTAATAAGAAGACAAAGAAAAGTACACCACCCACGACAAACATTGCTATAACAATAGTTGAGTTCCAAGGATATGTGGACCCGCCACCAGTGATAGGGATAAGCAACAAGGTCAAACTTGCAGTCGCAACTAATATACCGAGGTAGTCTATATTTTTGAATTTGTCCTTCTTGGAAAGTACAGAATCATTCTTCTTTTGAGGAGGCTTAATGATGAAGTATGTGAGAGTTGTGACAACAATATTGAAGGGTCCCAAAAAGAAATAGAAATTTCTCCAACGCAGTCCTTTAATAAATCCAGCCATAATGAAAGGACCTATACTGTTACCAACACCAACGGAAGTTCCTAAAATTCCCTGATATCTTCCTCTATCTCTTAATGATACTATATCCGAGAGTATCACCATACCTAAAGAACTGGCACATCCATTCCCTATACCGGCAAATGCTCGACAAATGTAAAACTGTACTCCTGTTTGACAAAGACCACATCCTATGTCTGCTATCGCAAGAATCAAAAGTCCACCCAACAATACAGTCTTTCGTCCAAATATATCAGAAAGCCTTCCGAAGAAAACCTGAGAAACACAGTTCGCTAACAACGATGCGGTACCAGCCCAGTTGATAGACTCTTCAGCGTGCAAATCCTTACCGATAACCGTCAAGGCAACGGTTACACCATTTTGATCTGCAAATGATACGATCATGATCATACCTAATGTTAATAAGTATATGATGATCTTCTTAGTTGGAAGTATATTCATATGCGAGTCTCCAAGCTTATCAGCAAGTTCGGTCTTTGACACTTTTTCCTTCACCTCAACCTGTACATCCTTGGAATCTCTCTTGTCTTTATGCTTGTCATCATGACTGTGCTTATGTTCATTGGGATCAATGATCTCGACTCTAGACTTCTCGGGTTCTTCTGTCGATACGTGAGACATGATGAATACAATACACTTGTCTGTGAAAAGTTACCTTCAGCGACTAATAGATCGTAGTCAGTCTTTACTATGTGGTAAAGTATTCAAGATCTTGCCTCAAAAAATTATAATGATTATTTATTCACTATAATTACTCTATCAAAGCACTCATATTTAAGTTATTAGCAGGAACCGCCTCTATTTAATATGTTTTCGGTTGACAGTCAACGTCAATCCCTTCTTCTAGTTGAGACTGCAGTCCCCTTTTCACGCTTCTGGACCTACATAACGGTTCACAATTGCTAGAGTTTCCTTGACACAGATTGGCGTAGCAGAATAGTTTTTTTTTTTTTTATTATTCTACCATATGCTCCGGTTGTGCTCAGTAATGTACGTCGTTTCATCATGTAAAGCGTTGGAGACCACTAGTATATGTCTGCATAAGCAACTTTTTTAGCGACACTTAGTAGAGTGTTCGGGAAAATTAGGAAACTGATAATGCTAGATTTTTCAAGGTTAAGCCGCGTGTATGTACACATTAAAAAAACCACCTTGCGTTATCTGAATTTAAGCCCTGCGCATTCAGCCACATTAGGGGAATAATGCACCTGGGTGAGCCTAGGTGCCTCGATATCATGAAACAACTAGTATTAGCTGATCTTAGGTCCAAGCAGCCTCGATTTACTCTCATGTGCTTGTCCGAATCGCTAGCTAATTCTCCGATAAAGTTTTCATGCAGCACGTCGAGAAGTTCTCAAAAGAAAATAGATTATCCGCCTTCCTAGTACCTTGTGTCCCACATACACTAGCCTTGTATTCTACATTTTGCACCATTATTGGCCGTTTCTCGGCACCAGTGTTAGTACATCAGCATACACCTTTGGATCATACTCTGCTGTACCTTCCAGCGTCTATTGTATAGGACCCTTATCACAGCCACCCAAAGGGCCGCCGTAATTGCTAAGCAACGTCCCTAAATCATGAGGCTAACTTGGAACAGCTTTCTACGTTGCATATCGCATTTAGACATCGTGCCTTAGCATGAAGCTTAAAATGAAATATAGGCTGAGCAAGCTAAGCAAAATTATACGGTAGTACCGGAGATCGACTCTGGGTGTGTGGCTTTTCACGCACTTCACTCAGGAAACCTTCGCTCCGGCTTTTTTTCGACAGTTTTTCCTTTTTTTTTTTTTTCGATCGGTCTGTATTCTTGACGTCGACCTCATGCTCGGTAAAGGCTATATTATGAGTGTACGCATGCCTATGCTACTCTAATTCTCGACCAGTGCCAAGAGAGTAACAGCGGCTCATCTCCGTTCGGACATTACTGATGAGCACTCCGTCTGATCCTAAGCCGTTGACCGACGCGGTTAAGCAATAGAGGCGTTCTCAAGGGGGCTGTTTCATACGTGGTGTGCATAAGTAAAAACTTAGGAAGGCGGATTTACCAAGCATTTACTACAAACAATATGCACGCGAAGCGGCAGCAAGCTGCATAAGCGGTTGAAATTAGCTGCAAATGCGGCGTTGAGCAGTAGGAGAACAATTAACGGCTAGCAAAGTGAACTGTGACATTCAAGGACCAAGGAAAAAACCGGACTAGGCGCCAATATCAATTTCACCACACAAGTCAACCTTTCTGCTAGAGCTAGCTACGTAGACCTTGTAGGTTCCCGTTTGTATAATCCATTGTTGAGATTCTGGATCCCAAATGCTCAAATCACGATGCAAGATTTTGAAATTCACCTTGGCTTTCTTCCCAGAATCCAAGAAAACTTTCTCGAATCCTCGTAATACCTTAGGTGGCGATGTTAAAATTGTGCTTGGGAATTCTAGGTATAGCTGTACAACGTGCCCTCCTTGAAGTTTGCCTGTATTTTTCACCTCTGCACTAACCTCATAAAGTACCTCCCACAAGGCTTCGTTGCCTCCAAGACCTCCGCCAGCTAAAGGAGGATTACATTTGGGGTCAGGCGAATAACCTTTGGGATAATCAAACGAAGTGTCACCTTCAACGGTAAAGACATTTTCGTCGTAAAGGTAAGGATAGATAAAACCAGGGACTGGGTCAAATTCATCATGTGGGAACAATGCATCTTCAGGGTCACATACATCATCTTCAATTGTATGATATTCAGGTAGGTATTCTTCTGGATAAGGTAAATACTCAGATGGAGCATTGATCTCTTTGATCTTCAAATCTGACACTTCAAAAGAAGTATATGATAGACCGAACCCGAATTCAAACCTTGGATTAATTGTGTGCTTGTCAAAGAACCTGTAATCCAAATATATATCACGATCAAAATTGTCTTGAGGCTTGGAAGATGTCAACTCATCAATTATAGGAACATAATGCTGTTTCTTCTTGGCGATTGTGAAAGGAAGCTTTCCAGAAGGATTCACATCTCCAAAGAGTACTTCTGCAATCGCCTTACCAGTATACTGACCTAAGGGGGCAGTATATAAAACAGCAACTACATTTTCATTTTCTATCCATTTTTCTAAGTTCACAGGCCCAACTGAATTTATGACCACTACGGTCTTTCGACAGCGACCAGCAATGGTCTGGATTAACGTGTCTCCATCATGCCAAATAGACAAGTTCTTGCGGTCTCCATAGTTATCATCAACTTCAATGTACCCTTCCCCTGAATCAGCATTTACGACTACTATTGAAAGATCTGCGTAATCCGCTAGGTTTGAGACATGTTCTAAATCCCAAGCATCGCTGGAATAGTCGACTACTATACCTTGTTCCCGTGCTTTGTGGGATATAGCTTCAAAAGGTGTAATCACAAAAGGATTGTTGACTGATGCCGAACCCCAACCCGATGTCAATACACCATCAACGCATCGTTGGTCTTTACAATTAAAACCCTTAGGATCTGCCCCGGCACCTACACCTGCCACGAAAAGCCTCCTCACTCCGTCGATTTTTGCGATTGGTAAGTTATGGCCCGAGTTCTTTAACAAAACGATTGCTTCTCTTGCAACATTCAAGGCAGCATCATCACTGAATTTTGAACGAGCATCCTTATGCCAATTCTGTTGAATGATAGGACCATAGTGCTGATATGGATATTGTTGGCCATAGGTATGGTAGGTCCATGAACTGAAATTTGGAAGGTCACTTTCGGTAGGAAGTGAAATTGACTTTTGAGCAAAGAATGGTGCTATTATGCGAGTTGCCATATCATTTAACCTAGTTTGCGGAATTGTGTGGTTGTACACGGCTCGTGTCAAAAGTGGACCCCAATACGACTTACCAGACAACCAGTCATCAAAAACTTCTCCGGGCATAGTCATATCAAGCCCTGCAAGTGCCGAGTATACACCTTTGTGCTGAGCACCCCAATCAGCCATCACAAATCCTTGAAATCCAAGCTCTTCCTTTAATAAGTAATTCATGAGATAAGAGTTTTCGCAGGCGTAAGTGTTATTTAACTGATTGTACGAACACATTACCCCACCTGCTCCAGCTCGAACTGCGTCAGCAAAGGGCCAAAGGTAGATTTCATGCATCGCACGGTCACCAATGTTAGAGCTTATAGACGATTTCATCTTATCCCATCCATTTTCGTCCCATTCTCCGACCTGCCGGAAATGCTCCTGCTCGTTCCCCACCAAATGACGCACAGTCGCGATAACTCCCTCATCTTGGATACCCTCAATTGTCGCAGCACCTGCCACTCCCTGTAGATAAGGATCTGCACCGAAACCTTCCCAATTTCTTCCTCCTGCAGCCTTGAGACCAATAGGGCCGATAGTCGGTCCCAACATAATATGAACACCTTTTTTGCGATGTTCTCTTCCAAGAGCTCTCCCTCTGAGGTATATCAATCCCCTGTTGAATGTACTGCCAGCAGCAAGTCCTGATGGGAAATGGGTGATGAAGTCAGTAAACCGAACCCCATTGGGGCCATCCTGGATACAAAGGCTGGGGATTCCTAAACGGGGAACTGATCCAGTATTGCCGATACATGGACCAGATCCCCATCCAGTACCTGTCGTAAGGTTGACCTTTTCGACAATAGACATCTTCTCTACAATCTTCCTGGCCTTTTCGTAGGCTTTTTGCCATACATCATCTAACCGACCACCAGCCGCTGCAATAGTTAGTATCATACTTGGCCACAAGCTTATGTTGACCGAGGTAGTACGAACGTGTTGGATAATAAGGAGGTGACGTGAAGTAATCTGATCCTTTGAGGTCATTCACAACATGGAAGAGCGGTATTTCCTCGTGTATTCCCCTTTTTTTAAGCTCATTATCGCTTGAGTTCTGAGCGTAAACTATGTTTTCTCTAATATCTCCTGCTTGTAGAGCGAGGATCTTAGTAAAGAAAACAAATAATATCAATGTGACTGCTAGCATCTTTGGCGTTCTTAACCAATAAACTATCTATCCAATATTTGTTATTAGCCGCCTTGATATTGTCGTTTTTTTAAGTAAAAAAATGTAGGTTCAAGTGGCAGCAAAAAAATGAGTTACAAAGATATAAGATCTGACAAAGAGCTCGATAGTCGTTTATATGCGTATATATATATACTGATCTATTTCAGGATACACCCTATATTACAGAAGTATAGCCCATCATATACGGGTAGCATGCAGATATTGGTTGACTGTTCATGAATACCTTTTGGTTAGGCCCTCTTGACCGTTTACTACAATTGTTCTAAGTATGCAAATACGCATTGTGTGAATCCACAGAAGGAAAATTAAGTAGTCATTTGGCCCGTTACCTGGACCGGGCTTATAATGCTGGTTGCGTTAGAAGAACTTGTACGATCCATATCAAGCAGTCTCAATGTTGTAGAGCGGCTTAGAGGCTTCGGAACAGATGACGATTTTGCTTCCACTGGATTAACCTGCATCAGTGGGCTTGCATACGGTGAATCTAGTGAGACATGGGATGCATTAGACAAGGCTGTGATCATGGGAGGTAGGCTGTTGCGCAGTTGATTGTTGGTAGTATGGTTGGTGATATCTGGCAAGCCGCTCGGACTGCTATTCAGATCCGAAATTTTTCTTGGCCTCTCTGTGCCACTGAGCGTATTAGAATCGGCAGATGGGAACGTGTTTAGAATATAATCTACGCCCTGTTTAGAGGTACCGCCTTCTTCTCTAGATGCCGTATTCATCTTACCATTGAGCAATTTATAGAGTTGGTCCACGCCTAGGTATTCATAAAGTGCGTTTTTCGCGGATCGGCTATCGAGAAGCAATGCGCTCTCGAAGTAGCCAGGCCTCGAGTCATCTATTTTCACCTTGTTCTTACTTTTGACGCCACTTAACAAATTGAACAACTCTATACGGTAGTTTTTTGGTAGTTTATTGTTGTACAAGTAGATCGAAGATAAGTGGCTTGAGTTCTTGATGTAATACAAAACCAATGGTTTTAAGGAGTGGATATCAGTAAGCTCGTTTTTGCGTAAATCTACACTCTCTAAGACAAACAAGTTTTGGATCCCGTCCAAGGACTTAATTTTGTTATTACTCAACTTCAATGTGCGTAGATGTTTCATGTCTGCAGGGAGATTTTCCAAACATGTTATGTAGTTATCAGAAAGATTGAGGTACTTTAGATTGTCTAATTGTTCTAAGCCTTCCGGCACTGCCTCGAGGAGGTTATTAGAAAGATTGAGGGTAACAATATTGCGTAAGGGTTTGAAAACGTACGATGGAATAGTCTTTATTGTTGAACCTGTTATTGTAAGTTGCTTCAATGCCGCCCATTTCCCATCAGGTAAGTTGCGGTAATCTCTATTAGTGCTAGCAGACATTGGGTCCGCGGTATGAGAGCGACTTAATCTCTGCTGCGAAGCAGGTACCGAGCTGGACTCAGACGAAGCCCTCCCTCTTTTATGCCTTTCATCGTTTGCCAAGCGAGACAAGTTTGTGCCTACGCTTCGTATCAATGTGTTTGAGTAAAATGCTTTCTTTGAGGCTCGCGAGTCGTTGAACGAAGATCGTCCATAATGGTCATCCACCACTAAATTAAAGAGTATCTCTCCAGCGTCAGTAACCTTGGGTGACCTGATAATCAATATGCGGAGATTTTCGCTGAGAACATGCCATCCAAATATTTCATTGGGATCATAGTCTATCACCTCCAAGACTTGAAGGTTTTTGAACATCGTTATCGGCACAGATGTGTCGCACGGGTACTGTTCGTACTCACTGATACTCGCAACCTTGCTACTGGGCGAGATTGACAAGCATGGTATCTTTGTAAACGAGGAATATAAGTATTTCAAGTTACGCTGTAAAATCTTTGGGTCCTGACTGAAAGCATAGTATTGCCAGTATGCGGATGCCGTGGACATTATTGATCTCACAGAGTTGATCGAAGATATCGATCGGGTATCGCTATCAAAGTGTCTAGCACTGAGCGCGTTGGCTGCCATGAACGAAATGAACGTCGGTTCGTGGTTGGGGTTGTCCATTTTTATGTTAAGCGGCCCCACATCCACCCCAAGTCCCGATGACTCAATTTTCTCGGTTATAAAGTACAAGTGGTGCGTCGTAAAGGCTAGCCGAGCAGGCTTGCATTTCCTCTTCTTGTCGCTTGTCAAGAATAGTAGCCCGTTGGCTAATGCTTCCTCATTCCGCTTGATATACGCAGCCAACTTTTGAATGTAAACATTACCGTCGATCGATGCATCGCTGAAGGTCAGGGGCCCCATTCCAGGCACACTTTTTCCTTGAATTTATCGTTAAATGATGTATATCTGACATATACCCAGTACCTTCGCCAGGTTCTAGGTGTACTTTCTATATATCGTCTTTAATTCTTCTCCTATACTAGCGGTGAATCCAAATCTGCCCTTTGAAAAACATCGCAGAATATATTATTGTTTTGGTAAATCGTGTCCTGTATACAATAATTGCGATACAGTTCGTATCTTCCAAAGGCCTCAGATGAAGTGGACCAATTTCTTTCCTGAAGTCTATCTGTCTTGGTGGTAGTAATCTTAACATTGTTGAGAGTGACATTATAGATGTGGTGGATGATACTCGTTATAGCAAGTCCGATAAATATCGACTATATTTATTAAAAGCCGTATAAGGGAAGATGAAAAGCTCCACGGCACGCACGCATATATATAGTACAAAATATGTAGATGAGCTTGCAAAGCATAAAAGCAAAGTATTCTGTCCACGATGAACCATGCTTGGGTATAAGAGATAACGCGCTGCCTTAGAGGCTGCATAAGAGTGTTTGATTTTAATTGTCAGCCTATATCTTTATCGGCTAGCCTTCGTTGCCGTCGATGAAACTCGATTGAGATGTAGCAGTGGCTCCATTGTACAAACTACTCCGCTCGTTGCTATTGAAGTGAGAAACACTAGGTGAGTATGTGCTTCCAGCGGCGTTAGGATGTACACTGAGCCTCTCCATGATGCTGGCAGGTGGGATACCTGTAGTACTGCTTGTTGTATCAAGACTTCTCCTGCGTGCTCTGCGGGACGAACTAGCCAATGTCACGATTGACTCACTGTCTCTGTCATAGCCCTGTCCTGATAGTTGTATGCTGGGCGTCAAGCCCGCGTTATTGGCCAAGTTTGTGTGTGAACTTGGCGCAATTGATGTCTCCGCGGTCGAGGCCACGTTGGATGTGCTATCGTGGTTGTTGCTCAATACCGATGGCGCCTTTGTCGATAGTGATGTTATGGACTTCAAGGGAGTTGTACTCAAGTTGTCGGAGTGGCTTGTTGCCTGATCAGTGCTAATGCTGCGGGCCTCGCTACTGCCCGCCTCCACGTATCCATCCTCATCTGTCGCATAGGCCCTCTTGTTTTTTATGGATAAATCTCCATCTTCATCTGTGTTTCTTTCGGCGTGTTTCTCCTCCCTTTCTTCTGCAAGCATTTTAGCTGAATTCTCCTTCTGACTAGCTCGCCTTTCGCTTACCGGTGTAGCATATATAACGCTTTTTTCTTCACTCCCCGTCAACCCATTGCCGTGGGAGAGCAGCGGAGGCATCGCCCTATTTTGTCCTTGCATGAGTCTCTTTACCCAGCTGAATTTGCCTTTGGTAGAGCGCCTATCTGGCCCCTGTACATTCTCTGCTAAATTTAGTTAGTAATCAGATCATTAAATCGAGTACACCTTTTCCTTTCTTTGGTCGCAGGACATTTATCCTTTCACCTTCTGCCCGTGGGTTTGTCTAGCAGTAATGTTTTCTCTTGTAAAGAACGAGTTGTTTTCTTCCCAGGCGATGCTTCTCACAGCTGACGTGACAGGAGAGAATTCATTCAGAACTAGACACTCGAACGATAGAATATAGTACTTACCTGAATCTTGAAGACGAGACATTACAATCTTAGCGCACTGCTGTAGTAATGGACTCTCTTAATGTGGTAATGTAGCGACTGTTTAGTTATATTAACTTCTTCTAATATCTGGCTGAGAGGCTTTTTTTAATTATGCTGGTCAGTGCGCACCTACGCTCACGGTCCACGATGGAATGGTGAACATAAATTCAGGAACAATGCATTTATTGTGCCCTTTGTTTCCTCAGATAGAGTATATCTTCTAATAGAGCTGTCCTGAATGCTTCTCCGGGTTTTTGGGGCTTTGCTTCTATGCTTAATGTGTGGGGTGAAGGGAACGAAAAAACTACGCATATTAAACGCTGCTGTAGATCGCGCCGCACATTATCGAGTGGTCTCGCTCACTGCTGCTTTTACCTCAAGACACGAAACTTTGTATAGATTGCGTACTTGCGGTTCATCGACGCGGGCTATGTGCGACCTGTGGAACTTTGTGTCATTGCTTATTTTATAGAGCTTTGTTAGAAAAGGTTGCGGATTCTCCTCTCATACACCAGCCAAGAGTCTTTCACAATAGAGCTCGTCGCTTGCATTCTCCTTAGCACTGAGGGCACACTTCTCGTGCACACATAAGAGCAGCCATAGGCTCTCAACGACTTATGGTCTGGCGAAAAGCCTCTGACATAGTAGCCAATTGGTGTGTGTGAACACGGCCTTGACGATAATGTATATGAAGCAAGTAGCCGCGTATGGATTCGAACACGTAGCGTTTGATCTACATGTAGTAAAAGCAGTACCCACTTTGCCACAGAAGTCGCTATCGAGCGCGAGGGTGCAGACTCTATGGGGGACATCGCCGGTACGAGTGCAGAGTACGCCAGTTGTGTCTTTCATGTGAAGATTCTGCAGAGCCTCCTCACGCTAGTCATGAGGGGGATATGCATGCCTGACGAAGTCATTCTCAATCACTCCCAGGGTATCCGCCAAAGCGAACATAGGAACAGGAGAGGTTTGGGGTATGCGCAGCGGTAAAAAGAGAAAGCTGGCTTCGCAGAAGTAATCATAACCGGCAAATTCATCTTCTAATAGGCACCGAGGAGCTCTTATACCGGAGCCGTTGTGCTGTCAACGGTGTGCGTAGAGCAGTTTATGCTGGACTACTAAAATTTGCACCCTGTCAAATCACACGAGCTTGAAACGAATCAGTGTCCCTAGTAGCATATGAAGTAGGCGATACGAGAACGATATACGGAATCATCATCAATTTAGTGGTACATAACTATATGATAAGAAAAGTGGTATTAAAGTGCGGGTATATTGTGCAATAAGGCAAGAGTAAACGGTATCATCTCTAAAGCAATGCGGCAACCAATGCGGCAAAACTGAGGCCCGCTGGAGCCAATACGGCAGCAGCATCGGCCTTACTCGACGAGGAGCTCTTGGCTGACGAAGAAGAAGACAGGGAAGAAGATCCCTTTGATCCTGTCTCGCTAGCAGAGGAGCCAGAGCCGGATCCTTCGACTCTGTCGGCCCAAGGCAACTTGCCAACAAAAGACAGTAATTCTCCCATGTTAATGCTCTCAGACTTGAGCAATGTAGTGTAGGAGTCGTCCTTGTAAGTACGCACCTGCATGGCGAGGGATGTGAAATCCTTGGGGTAGTCACCTCCTGTCTTGATGTACTTCATGTACTGGTTCTGGTTGCCTCTCACATCGTCCACAAGCTTGGTGAGAAAATCCATCTGAGACAGATCAAGAGACTGTGCCGCAGCGGCCACGGCGGCGGCCAAGATAGCTAATACACTGGTAAACTGCATTTTTTATGTTGTGCTGTTCTGCTCTATAGTCAAAACTCTGTCAGATATGCTGATATATGTTTTCCGGATCCTAAGGCTAAGTTCCTCGCTGTTGCTTTTTTTGGATCGACGTCACTAAACTTACTGCGAACAAACTTCGGTTCTTCTGTTTCTCGCTATTTGAATGCTAGAAACTATTGTAAGTCGGTTATTTTCTGAGCACAAGGGAACCTCAACTCTGGTGCTTATGCTGCCTTTATATACTTATTTCCAAGCCTTCTTCTTCCTCCGCTATATGGCCTAATTACATGTTTATATATGTCTCCCCCCGCAGCTTTATTTGGCGATGGCCAGTGTATTGTCCAAATCTTTTTTTTCTTTTTCTGGTCTTTTGCTTGTCGTCCATGCATGACTAAATACTTCTCACCAATCCCTTATTATGTCCTTCCTTCTACATAACACAGCACCGTTTGTCCTCTCAATATGATAACTGCTTATGGTATTGTTTGAACAAGATGCTACTAGGACCCTTTCCTTATAAGGCTAGTAAATAGTCATGATTGCCTTATTAGGAAGTTATTTAGGAACTCTCACGCAAGTTGTAGCAGTTAGAATGACTAAAGAAGAAATTAATAATGGTGACACAAAACAATAACGAAGGTTCAGACCGATTTTCTCTGTGCGGGTAACGTGCAGATCTCCACGTCAGCTGTTAACTATCACATGGAGGGTGATATGGTGCATAATCGTTTGACGGTACACGCACCCACAGTAACGTCACTAGTGGGCTCGCTAGCGAGCCCGCTAGCGGCGGGTGCGTTGGGTCATTGCGCCGCAATGAGTTTTACCGCTGCACCTATCCCACACGACCAGTCTAGGAGTGCTCCTACAGTTGGTGTTCTGATGCCGATAGACGCCGTGCGCGGCAGTCTTCTATTTGCTGTAGGAGCAGTATGGTCGTACGCCTTTCTTCGAGTCGGAATCTAGCGGACTATTGTGCAGCGGCGAGGCTGCGAAATTTACAAGACTTTCGGAACATATACTTGATTATAATTATGTGCATGTAAAATATGGAACAATGTTGTAAAGAAGATTGTGTATAGTGTATCAGCGGTGTATGGCCCACCGCGGCCACGGGTGTTTGGATGTGCCTTTAAAGAGGCTAGTATAATATCTTACAAGTTTGTCTTGCAACAGGAGCCAGATGACTTCTCAGAACCTGGGGCAAACACAGACTTGTTGAAGGAATTGTTGGCCTGAGGAATGTCAAGAGCAGGGTTTCTGTCAAAGAAGTTGAAAGGAGCAAGGTGGATGTTGTGGATTTCGACAGGCATCACTGGGAAGTCCTCTGCACGAGGAATGTGAGTGAAAGCCATAGTAGCCCAGACAACAATATCGTCGTTTCTCACAGGATCGACACCGTTGGCCCACTTGCCTACACCTTCATCTACCTGAGACTGGTTGGTGAACTCACCCGCTGCGAAGAGTTCGTTGTCACGGTACTTGGTGACCCAGACCTGCTGAGAAGCGTAGTGAGCTCTCTTCGAGTTGTAGGAGTCTTCATCAGCGATCAACATCTGTCTCGCAGGCATCACAAGCTTGTAACCAACAGGGGTCTTTGTTGTAGGGTTCACGACGTTCTCGTTGATGATCTTGTATGATCTGTTGGCGAATGGGTTCTGCTCGATGTGACCAGCTTTCTCGACGAAGTTACGTTTGGTAACGAAACCGACACCGTATGGGTTCAACTTGTCGTCACGTGGAAGCTTCTCAACATCATCGTAGACGACAGAGTTCTTGTTACCGTCGACTGAAGGGTCGATTCTAAACGACAAAATGTGCTGGTGGTAAGCAGCCATGACATTTGGTCCAACAATAGTACCCCATGGAACGGTGACACCCTCGTCAATAGGCATAGTGGACAAAATACCAGTGGCTCTGGCCTCGATGTCAATAGATCCATCAGTAACGAACTTGACGTTAATGATGTACTCGTAGTTGGCGACGGTAGCAATGGTCTGCACGACAAACTCACGTCTTCTTGCGACGACTGGTGCCTGTGTTCTGTAGTTCACGTGCTTGTACAAGAGACCATTGTCCTGTTCATGTAAACAGATGGTGTTTGGAATAATGTATGGCTCACCATTACCATGGATACCAACACCATCCATGTACTTGATGACACCGAGACAGTCACATCCCAAGGACAAAGCATTACCGTTTATTCCGAAACCACAGTCACCTAAGTCGAAAGCCTGTTTTCTGTGGTATGGAGCTCTTGGGTCACCGTATGGGACAGTCATCTCAGAAAGAGCAAGACGGTAAAACACTTGTCTGCCCTTGAAGACGGCATTGTACAAAGCGAAACCTTCTCTAACAGAGTAGGACACGTGGAATTCCCATCCTTGCCACTTGATTTTGGATCCATTCATCTCAAAGGATGGACCGTCTGGTTGCGAAATCAACAATGGCTTCACGTCCCTCATCTTCGTCTCGCCGTTCAAGTCTGGGTGGTACTCCACACAAGGAACAGGTTGCCATGGCTCAGTTGGAACGGTAGTCTCATCATAACCACCTGGCAAGAAGTCTATACGAACAAAATTCTTAGTGAAGGCCTCGAACACTGGAGAGAACTTCAAGGGTAACGAATAGTGATTCGACTCGGTGTGACCATTACCTGCCAACACGTACATAAAAAATTGCACCAATGGTCTTTTCTCATTGGGGTCATCGGTAGCGTAGATCCAAGGATCAGTACGCACGGTGTAGCCGGCTGGCAACTTCAACTTCTCTATCTCGGCCTTGATTATAGGGTGCAGAGTGCAGTGCTCTTCCCATTCCTGCATATCGTCGGGTAAGAAGGGACCAACCACCCCCTTGGGGAGTTCGGTCTTGGTTATGATGTGCCCGTGACTGACATTCACTAATGCCTTGTTGAAGGTCAATGTGTTTGTGTAAAAGTACACATATAAAACACGAGAAATCTTGGGGAGAGGCAATCCGTGTTTTTCGGCCTCCAAATACTTGAGCATGTCATCCTTTGGTGGATCGAGCTTATCGATCTGGACAAAGTGGACGTTTGCAGATGCTGGGTAGGCATCCTTAACGAGCTTGGAGGCTAATCTAATTTCGTCCTCCTTGACGGTGTCAAATGGGTGTACAAACGACATTATGTTTCGTTATTGTAGTACTGCTGCAGAATCTAGTGCAACCTCGCTATCGGTATCAGTGTCTCGCACTTGGTCAAAGTTCGGTCTCAAATGATCGGAACAAAAAAAAGCGTTGTTGTGAGCTTCTTCTAAGACTTTGTAAAGCTATGATGGCTTGGTTTCTTCTCCGATTGACTTATTACAGGGCATCGTATGCCCTTTATATGCTGAATGAAAAAGTGCCGACTATCTTGATCGATGATTATATACAGTCTGATACAAACCCATCTGACCTGCCTTTTCCGGTAGGTGAGTGCGGTTATAAATCCCAACTGGCGAATACGCCCCCACTATCAGACATCGCCCGTTGGTATTTGACCAGTGAAAGATATGCACCGCTTCCAATCGTCTAAAAAAAAAGATATGGAGAAAAAGCTGCAAGAGAGTCCGAAAGAGTCGTAGATAGATAGCACTGCCGATATGCCTTCTTGTTCGCTACGATGACACCACATATGGAATAGTACTGCGAGTAACAGGAAAAGGAACCATGATAAAGAAACATTTCAACGTACGGCATCGCCAGAGCAGGTATCTACAGCATCTCAGTAGAATCTGAGAAGTATCTACAGACGTCATATAAGACTTTATGTATTAATACATCTACACATTTATACAATACAGGTTCATGGTGACGAGACGGGCAGCTGAGCATACCAGGCGGTTGAACCGCAGCACGCAGTGCTGCGCTCGCTGTTCGTCTACCCATGTAGGGCTGCCCATGAACCTTAAAGACCACATGGGTCATATATACAAAAGCATGAAGTAGTATAATGATGAAAAGCAAACAGTAACACGGAACAGGTCCACAAAAGCGTGTCCCTTGGAACCGCATATATACGGAGTGCTGGGCCAGAGTAGCGTCCCAACATGTTAAAAACGCAGCAGCTGGAACAGAAAACCATCTAATTAACAAGAAAAAAATGCACATTAAACATCACACATTAACCCAATCGTAACAGCCAGCTGGTGCTTTCGGGACATTTATTTGTCCGAATGCACCGCTGTGGCCCCGATCTTCATCTTCGTCTGCGGATTTACGATCTCCAAGGGCCTTCTGAGTCGAGGGGTGTGTGCGCGTGGCAGCTGAGGCCTGTTGTTCATCGGCGAGCTAGGTTCATGTCCACCTGCTGCTGCGATCGACTCCGCAACGGACTTGGGCGAAAACACCGTAGCCGTGTATGGATTGAACTTCTTGATTGAAGGACTTGTTTGCAGCATGCCCTCTGGAATATCAGGACAGAACTCCAAATCATCCTCCACATCAAACGACTTGGACAAATAATAACGAAGCCTAGGGGCATGAAGCGAATGGCTAGACGCCCCACTGAACGACGTTGCCAACGAACTGCTTGCAGAGCTTGTGGTTGAATCAACTGAGTTGGGTCCCATGTACTTCACGTTGTTAAATGTGGGACTGTTCCCCATGCCGTGCAAACTGCCATGTGTAATAGAAGGAGAGTATTGTTGTTGATACCCGTTATAGATGTATTGGTTCGACATTTTCCGGATGTAAACGTTGTGTGTCTCTAGCCGTCGTAGTCCTGTGTCTCTAATACCTATCCTATACTTAAAGTTTTCCAATATACTTATGGTTTATACTCATCGAAAAGAGTGTCTTGCGTTATGTTGAAAGGGAGTCCAGTCATGAGCTTTCTATCGGATAACCGTGACTAAGTGATTACGTCATGGTATTATGTAATCGGAGTTTTTTTTTTTTTTCTCCTACTTTTCTTTTTATGCCTGCCGCGATCTTATCAAGGCTAGAATAGATAACCAAACAATTGAAGCCTCCCTAGACAGATCTCCACTAGGCTTGGTACGGTGTTTGGGTCCTTTTGCTACAGTGTTGCCTACGTTCATATTTTTTCCATATTCTTTTCATTTTTTTTCCCATCAGTGCACGTTGTTTTCATTGAAGCACATTGAGCAGTTTGACAGGTGAAGTAAATGCATTGATGCTGCTAATAAGAGCAGAGAAAAAAGACCATTTTTGATTGAGAATTAGTGGCCTGAAATAAATAGTAACCATTTCCGATGCGGTAGAAAGAGTGTATGCGAAGGCCATGAGGGATACCAGGAGTTATCTTTGCCCAGTTGTAGGTCGCTAGTGAAGCGACGAATAGAGTAGATTGCGATTCATTGACCAACATGTAATCTTTATCAAACCACGAAGCCTGGTTCACAATGTTATCATTCAGGTAGGGGAGTTTTGTCTGTCGCTTTTTTGTGTCGAGCATATCGTATACGGTTACCAGTTTGAGCTGGACTACCAACAAAGCATTTTGCGAGGCGCAGAAATGGAGATCGGTCACGAAGCCAGGACATCTTATAACCGTTTTGACTTTGAGACTATGATCAAGGCAGTAGATAGTATTACTCTCGCAGCATATTAAGGTAACCGTGTTGGATCTGATAATTTTTTTAATGGTGCCATTGGGCCCGTGTACTTTGAAAACATTGTGGTTGTGAAATCTTCCATCTCTGTCAAACTTAAAGATATATAATGAGCCTAACAGCGTGCCCACGCAAAGATTATACTGTTCGATTAAGCAGGAAGTGACCAAATCTTTGCGATTATCGTTCGACGGCCCTCTAATAGTGGTGTATTGTATGTTGTCGTTGTCAATTGTAATCAAGTCAAGGCCAAATAATTTGACAAGTCGATCTTTAGTGGCAGTATCAGATATGTTTGATATATACTCTGATAACCGCCAGCTTAAGTCAGCGTTGTCACCATTTTTGACTTTGCGAAACTTGGCTATAGCGTGGAACCAGTTGCTGTCAATGTGTTCCATAATGATGTACGAGAAGACAAATCCGTCATTCATTGCTAAATGACGAATTTTCGGAAGCAGTACCTGCAAGGAATTATTCAACATCATGACATAGTAGTTTACCACTGTTGTCTCGAAATGTAAAGTCAAGTTGTTACTATTTCCTATTAATTTGCAGTCCATAGTTATCAAGTTGCAACCTTGTGAAGCGACTATGTACTCTCCATTCATAACTCCCCAGACTCTATCAACCTCTAGATCTATGCTCCTCTCGTATGCTAGACATTTTATGCACTCGAAGTCATATTTCGGTTTGTCTAGCTTAATTAATCCTAGTTTAATACCTACCTCATCTCGTATATCATCGTTATATTTCTTCTTTTCAAGGATCTTCAAAGCAGAACCCCAGTCCCCTTTCTTTCTCTTGCTTTTACCGTCATTCTGATTGACCGCTTGTGTCTGTCTTTTCTTTGCCTGAACGGTATTATTGTGATATTTAGAATTGATGGTGCCGCTACCATTGACTATCTTGAAGTACTTCTTCCGTTCAGAATCATAGTAAAACCCAGGAATTTCCATTATAATTTGTAACGTATTAATGATTATACATGGCTAACCCAGCTATTGTAAGACGTCTGAGATGCAGAAGTATCAGAACGAAGTCTCGTTGCTGATGAGTTGAGCTTTAAAGAATACTTTTTTTTCCTTCCTTCGATAAGCGCATTTCTGATCTCTGGGCACTTACAAGTTATTTTTCCTTTACTTGACTATCTTCGATATCCATTACAATTACTATAGACAATGTTACTGAATGACTACTTCTTTTGGAATTGTAGTATCCTTGTCGTATTTAGTATAATAACCTTCTATTTCCGTTCTGAATTCTTGCAAGACTATACGACGAGCACATTCATAATGGTGTATTCATTAGAAAGTATTAAGAATTATTTACATATTCAGAGTCAAGTTTATAATGCAGTTTATAGCGACGGTATTTGTTATCTGAAGAAGGCATACTGTTGTCGGAATGTAACCTGTACTCGAACGATACACCTAAAACCCTTTCGTTATTTCCTGCGTCAAGAGTAGTGATTGCATTGGCACCAGCAAGGATAGCATCTGCTTCTCTAATAACACGTAAAATGGCATCGCATATCACTCTTCTTGCTTGGAAAGACGATATTCTCTTACTTGATGTGTCCGAATTCTTCTTTTTACCAAAGTTTAAATTGGAATTCCAGATACTAATGATGTCATCATCTTTCCTCACGCTCAAAACAAGCCCCGAGATATCTGATAAGACAGCCTGTCTAACTTCCTCAGGATAGTCCCCCGATGGAATGAAAGTTCCCGACACATTTCTGAGCAACAATCTCTCCCATATTAAACTTGTTCTCTCTCTCACGTTTGCAAACGATCTACCGCCTGTCATATTCAATCTTCTGTTGAATCTAAACACCCATCTTCCACCTTTAGTGTTATTAGGATCTTCCCACACGGGTGTAATACCGCTCTTGAATATTAACAACTCGGTTCCGAATGGTAATTCGTAAGTTTTTTTCAAGGAAGATAAACTGAGCCAAAGTTGCTCCAACGAAGGAATATATTTGGTCTTTTGCGCAGCGTCCTCTATGGCGGGGAATTCGATCTCTTTGGTTGTCTGCATGTACGAATCCACAGGCACATTAACGTTGTGTACCAGCTCCTCTACGACAACTTCAGGCTGACCGTTGCTTTCGCCTGGTTGGGATTCCTTTGGTTTCATTTTGGCCCTCAAGTGGTGCCACATTGTCCAGCAGTATAGTAAGGCATGGTGTTCTGGTGGAACTTTACTCAATATCTCTTGTGCCAATTCAGTTGCTTCATTCTTTTGAAGCTCTACGCTTTTAATATTCGAATGATGGGTAAAAGAGCCATGATGTCCATGATGATTGCCTCCGCGATGATATTTGTTGTATTTGCCAGAATTGTGGTTACCGTAGGAATGACTGTTATGGTGATTGTAATTGCTGTTCAGGCCATGTGTCTGTCCTCCGTGATGGCTGTCTCTTGAGCTTTGTCCCCCATAGTTGTCTTTTTTGTTGAAATCTCGTCCATGATGTCCACTCCCATTGTTCAGCGACTTGTATCCTGTTTTTTCCTTTGAGGCCACCCCATTGGGGTTCATTATTCTATTGAACAACGATTCGGCTCTTTTCAAGTTTTCCGACATGGTTTAGATTTAAGCTAGGGATATGCTGAACCTTTTCGATTAAATGACGATGTAGATCGACGAAAAATGGGAAGAATGGAAGACAGAGAAAATTGCAATTTTTGGTTTCCGTGATTTTTTTATTAAACTATCGCCTTGTAAGTATCCTTTTAGAGCCCTACAGATCCCAGTTGTTGGTTCATTAATACCTTTATATTTCTATACTTTCAATGCTGAAATAATGTGTTAGGACAAATTTTTCTCGAGTATCTTTGATCCGGGTTACTGGCTCGAAGGTAAAGGTCTAGGTGTATAGAATCAACTACCACCTTTATTAGAATCTTGTAGAGGCTAGCAATGGGCTTCATTCACTACATATCAAGCCACGTACCATGCTTGGTTCGTTTGTAGGTACTTTTCACCGTTTGGTTTCTACGTACTTGAAGATGAACTGTGCACAATAAATTTTTCAGGAAAACGGCGTTTTTGCAATTTATTGCAAAAAGGAGATAATGTAATGGAGGTAACATACAAACATCCAGAAAGTCAGTATTATTGCATTATATATATAGCTACATAGGAGACTTTGTCTGTATTGAGATTAATCAGACATTTTTCGTGTTAGAAACATGTATGGAAAACCTCAAGCCTTTGAATAGTAGTGCAAGTAGGCACCCAAGGTCTTGCAGCCATTAATATAGTTGCTGATATTGATTTTCTCATTGATAGAGTGGGCACCGTCGTCACCTCTTCCCATAGGCAACAACAAGACACCGGTACCAAGCTCCTTTTCGAAAGTTAAAGTGATTGGGATAGAACCACCTTCTCTTGTGAAATCAGGCTTGATGTTCCAGACGTCCTCAGTGGCCTTTGCGGCAGCGGTGAACGAGTCATTGAAAGGATCAGAAACCCAGTAGTTACCATCGTGTACCAATTCAGCTTTCAAGGTGTTTGGAGAATTTAACTTGGCAAACACCTTCTCAACATAGCCAATTACTAACTCGTCAAGTTTACGTGGGTCCATGTCGGGGACAGTCCTGATGGAAAACTTACCAATAACCTTTGCAGGGATAACAGTCTTGGCACCTGCTCCAGAAAAAGCGCCTTCGATACCGTGCACCGACAAGGATGGATATCTCCATCTATGTTTCAAGATGTCTTTCTTGTTTTGGTATAAAGCTGTTTCGGAGCCAGCCGCAGCATTGAGCTCCTCCACACTGAAATCAATTGGGTCATAGAGACCTTCTTCCTTGTCTGTCACTGGAGCAACCATCTCGTTGACACCTGGAATCAATATGTTGCCGTTTGTATCAACTAACTCAGATAACACTTTCACCAAGTCAGTCATAGGCTCAGCGACCACACCACCAAAGATTCCACTGTGCAAATCAGCACCTGGGCCACTAATAGCCACTTGGTAGTAGCTGACTCCTCTCAAACCATATGTTAATACAGGCTTTTTCGTACCCAACCAGTAGTTATCAGAAATACAGGTGGTGTCGATTCCGGCAAAATACTGTTTTGCCTCTTTAGCAATCAAGTCGTCCAAACCTAAGGAACCACTCTCTTCCATTCCTTCGAAACAAACAACTAAATTGACGGGCAATTCTAACTTCAACTCGTTGTGGGCTTCCACAACATTGAGCCATCCAAGCACAGGTCCCTTGTCATCGGTACTACCTCTGCCGTACACCACGTCATTTGACTCGTCTACGGTGAGCTTGAATGGGTCTGTGGCCCATCCATCCTCTTTCAATGCAGGTTGCACATCGTAGTGTCCGTAAACCAACACCGTCTTCTTCTTAGGGTCCAGTCCGTATCTTCCCAAGACGATTGGTGGTAACTTCAAGTTGGGGTCACTCACAGGAGGTGGCTGGACACCAAGCTCCCTTAATTGAATGTCATGGAAACCCAAGTTCTTGAGCTCTCCGCTCAAAAAGTGGGCCATTTCGACAACTTGGGGCCTCAAGGTCTCGTCTCCAGAAACCGAAGGGATCGAAACGGCTTTGCTCAATCTCTCAATAAACTTGGGTTTGAGCTCTTCGATCTTATTGAAGAATGCTTCCAATGGTAGTTTTTCGTGACTCATATTGTAACCTTTATCAACGGGGCAAAATTATGTTTCGTTGTTGTTGAAATAAGTTTTCTCTTCTAAATTTGCATTTTGTATGGCATTACGAATAATTTTGGTGCCGTATCAGAACTGCGCAGATTCTAATCAAAAAGACCAAATCGGTTACGGAACAAGAAACCAAGTCTTCCAGTTACTCAATTACCAGAGATCACCAGCATTTATATCGTTTATTCAAAAGTTGGACACCAACTTTATTGGAACCATCTTTCCGGAGACTATGTGTTAATGAAAAATTGAAAAACTGAAAAATTTAAGCATATAATATAAGAACGATATTTCAATTCTGAAGTGAAAATTTACAAAATGGGTCAAGGGCGCTCTGAAGTTCTGTCAGATAGTAGCCAAAGCTCACTGGATAATGACACCCTGATTTTAGATATTATCAAGCCGAAAAGGAGTCGAGATAGGAGCAGCAGCACAAAAAGGAAGAGAAGAGCCACACAGACGAAATCGGGGTCTGAAGTACATGACGGAGCTACACCGGATACAGTAGACAAAGAGTTTGATGTACAGTTACCCCTGGTATTTCTCACTGATGCAAAGAGGAACGAGGCATTGTTGAGGTCAGATAAAGAGATCAGAAAGGAAATGGAGGAAGTTTCAACTTTGCAAATGAAAAACAGGGTGGAACGAAGAGAGCGACTCCAGGAGGTTATCGCAGAGCTTAACGACAATGGGCTGGATCTAACTGTTTTCCGTACGGAGGATGGTGACAACGGAACAGCAATGCTGAGCTTGGCGTCTGGCGAAAGTGCAAAGGGGGATGGGGCATTGGAACGGCATTTCTTCTTCTTTGCCAACACGGGCATAGCCAAGCCAAAAGAACACGCTTCTCTACCACCTATTTTCCTGGATCAAACCTTCATACTGCAGCTTACACAAGCCAGGTTTGAAACGGTTTCTAGAGCCATCTTGCCCTTCTTAGGAGAGTTTGTCAGTCACATAGTCCACAACGTCCACGAACCTCTCGCACTAGATAAGGCAAATGGGCTCTTGCGCTACATATACCTTTCTCAACCGGAATGCAGTCGATCTGACGTCGACTCAGAGACTTTTTTATCTCTATTATCCCATCTAGGTGCAAATACGAAATTAATAACGGAGGAACAGAACTGCATCTTGGTTTACAAATACGTCCTGATCAACACTTGCTGTGATATAGTAGTCTCTAAGCTCCGTCTCGTGTTTCACTACATCCTTACGACGACTAACGGGGTATCGCATAACACCGATGAGCTAAGTAAGATGTTGATGCGGACATTTGTCCTCACATTACTAGACCACAATAACTATTCCTTTTGTTACGAAGATCTTATACAGTTTGTATCTCTTGTGCTTCCTCTGCTCTATGACTGGAGATACAGAAAACTCGTACAGAAACATAGCGATGATGCATGCATCATAATCGTGCAAGAGTTTGCCGATATTTTGAATAGCTCTCTACGCTCCAGAGACTATGCGAGCGCACCACACTCGCCGGATGCCTGGCGATTTAGATGCCGAGATTTTCTGCAATGCTACAGACTCTTAAACGTCCTTTTGGAGGGTGTGAGGAGGGGCGATCTGCAACATGGCTCGGCTCACTTAGTCATAAGCTTGATGTTGATGTATGCACTGAATTGTTCCATAGATACAAATGTTCTCAATTCGAGAGCCGCAATACAAAAAAACCGATCCGTTACAGGTTGGGAAGGACTACTTGAAATTCTCATGCATATCGCAACTGAATTACAAGTTTTCAGTTCATCTAAGGACCATGACGTCCCCTACGACCATTTATTATGTAATTGGGTCAGAGATTGCTATACGTTGAAATGTATCATACGGCTTTTTGATAGTTTTGCCTTTATCTATGGCCGCAACAGTGATTTGCTGGGTTGCGCGAAAGCTGATCCTCCTGGAACATGTCCAGACACTGGAGTAGCTTCTGCTGCTGGCAGCAGAGATTCTCCAGATCAGCTCCATGCATTCTCTAGCTCATTACATACTCTCTGTGGCGACATTTATGCGCAGCTAGAGAAGATGTCAAAATCTAAGCACGAGGACGAATACGTCAGACATCTGGCAGTAGGAATCTTAACGGAGTACTTTCAGCTAGCAACACATCTCGTAAATAAATATAGGCAGGTATTACCGCTAGTGGGTGTCACAGATGTTTACGAATAGACGTTAATGATCGAAGAGCTTCATTGAAATTTGAAATTTGACGGGGAAGTTCCGGATACAACGTGTAGATCCTTTATAGTGCGAATACTAAAACAGAAATCAAGATGAAAGGCTTGTTCATCAAGAAATCGGAGTGACACTGCAACGACTGAAAGGTGCCATCGGTAGCATAGTAAGAAAGGGCCACAATAATGAATAGGGAAACAGAGATTGAGGTGAAATATCGTAATCCCGAATTAGAGGGTGAGGATTTCGAGGGAAAGGACGTTGTGTTGAGATATGGATTTGGACCGATTCCAGAAGAACATAGGAACAAGAAGATATTTTTCTTTGACATTGACAACTGCTTGTATTGTCGGTCGACTCGTATTCACGATATGATGCAAGAAAAGATCCACGAGTACTTCAAGACCAATCTACTGCTCACCGATGAGGATGCACACAACCTCCACATGAAGTACTATAAGACATACGGGCTTGCGTTAGAGGGGCTCGTACGCAACCATCAGGTAGATGCATTAGCATACAATGCACAGGTGGACGATGCGTTGGATTTGAAATCTGTGTTGAAGCCAGACGTTAACATGCGAAACGAGCTCATTCGTATCAAGAAAGAACAGGGCTTCGATTTCTTCTGGCTAATCACTAATGCGTACAAGAACCATGCACTCAGGGTCATATCATTTTTGGGTCTTGGTGATTTGTTTGACGGTTTGACCTTCTGTGACTATTCCACGTCTCCTATCACCTGTAAACCCATGGATGTGTTTTTTATGAATTGCCTCTCCGTGGCTCGGATCGACGCCTCTGACTCGCAGATTATGAAGAAGCAGTATTACGTGGACGACAGTGAGATCAACGTTAAAGCTGCTTCTAGATTGGGGTTCGGCCATGTCATTCACTACGTGGAGTCTGAACAAGATTACGAAGTTTTGAAATCCACCCCCGATTTCACTCAATATTATTCAATAGATAACAATGACGACTGCAAAATCCGGATTATTAGAAATATGCTAGACTTACACACTGTGCTAGAATAGAATCATAACAAAGGTAGTACTCTGATTCAAGCCATCGCGCTTATATTATCACTATCTATATAGAAAAAAAAAATGATTTTATCACTCATTTACTGTAACAGCTTCCTCTGACGAATATATAAGAGCAAGGATGATTCTTGAAGTTAACTAACAGCAAGCTCAGGAGCACTAATGAATATGGTAAACGAGACTCAGTGGAAAGGTAAAGTGCTCTTTCTCCATGGTTTTTCACAATCAGCGAACTTTTTCTATCGAAAGACTTCTGCAATAAGAGATGCTCTCGAACAAAGGGGCTACAAAGCTGTGTATTTAAATGGACCTCACAAACTCGTGGCTTCAGATATTGGATACTGGGAGAGAAGCAGTGCCAGTGATTTTGAGGTAGATGAGGTGAATGGAGTGGTTTTTAGAGCCTGGTGGTTGTTTCCTCTCCCTAATCAACACGTCGCTTATGACATCACAGCAGCCATGGAAACAATAAAGAGATACGTAGATTATGGAGAAATTGTTCAGAATGACGGTTCATTTATGGTTGAAGAAACTGAACCTATAAGACTGCTTCCCGTTTCTGGCGTGGTGACTTTTTCACAGGGCTCTGGTCTCTGTACTTTGCTTTGTAAGAACTTTGAACGTCTCTTTCAGCATGAGCTCAAGTTTATGATTATGTTTTCTCCTTACTTGCTTAATATGTCAGAGAATAGTCCGAACAAGGTCTACGAAGAGTTTTACCCTGACGACCTTGGAGAGTCCCTAAAATGCAAGATTCTTGCTATTGCCGGTGAATTGGATACTATGGTTGAACCATCCGAGACCATGCAAGCAGTCAAGAGGTTCGAAAAGGTGGCAACTTACATGTCACACCCTTCTGGACATGCTGTTCCAAGAAGCAAGCTTTTCATAAACAAGATGACTGAGTGGCTTGATTCAGTCCTCACTGAACATTCACGCCCTTCGTACGGAGAGAAGTCCAAGAGTAATGCTTCTGTAGGACTTAGTAAAGTTTCTGTATCAGGTTAACTTCTCCGTTTTATTTCTTATTTAATGACTTATTATGATTTGAAGGTCTGAAATGTGCTTCTATATATTTTCTATTATATGACAATTTATTTCTTGATCTTACCAAATAGTATCTACAATTTATATATGGGAACTGATTAACCCGATAACCTGATAGCCAGACATTCAGTTGATTTTTAATACCCAATATATATCTTCCCAGAGAAACAATTTAAAATTGTATCTGTTCAAAGCTCGTCATGCTGGGGCTTCTTATTAATTTTTTTGGAAGAGGGCTTTTTAGAAGAAGGCTTTTTGCCTAGACGTACATTTTTGAAAAACTTTGCTTCCTTTCGAGACAATGGCCCTTCTGTAGGTTTGATGCCAGTTTTTTCAATTATCCACTGCGTGATGGCTGTTTTGTCGTTATACTTGCCCTCAAATTTAACAATCTTATCCAGGTATTCGTCAAACAATAACAATCGTGGCAAGTCTTCCTCTTTTTTCAAGGGTAGCTTAATGTCCTTTCCATCAACATTATGTTTAAACTCATGCTCTTTGTCCAATGACTTAGTGCTCACTAACCCAAACTTAAGGACTCCCAAAAAATCCAAAGCAAGGGATTTGTATAGAGGAGTAACATCGTAGGATTTTGTGATTAACAACACTTTATGAGAACCATTTTCTCCAGCAAGCCAACTCAGAAGGGCGTCTCCTCCCAACCCGTATATTCTTTTAGCGTAGTTTTTCATTCTTGATGTAAGAAATCTTACCATTGGCTTCAAAGATCTTTCACCATTATATGTTTCAACAGCATGAGATACCTTGGGATTCTTGACGGGATCAAATTTCAGAGGCCTGAACACCAATATGGTAGGAAACCCACTTATACGAAATCTGGAACACAACTCTTGATTTGTGTCCTTGTCGCAGTTCACGCTGGCGATATTAATCGAGTATTTAGCATCTTGATTGAAATATTTCCCCAACTTGTGGTAAATAGGCTCCAAACTTCTGCAATACCCACACCAAGGAGCGTAAAATTTCACCATAGTTGTGTAGTTTGTACCGTAAACAGCTTTATCGAAGGTAGAAGGCGTAAGCTCAAGAACGTTCACATCATCCTTATACATATCATTTCCGCCCCGCCCTGCTTGGACATATACCAAGGCATTCACAAAGATCAAAAACACTCCCCAGAAGTTCATCATCGTATCCAGAGTTTCTAATGCAAAACCAAAAATCGGACTTAGATCGAAATATTCAACCTAAAAAAAAAAAAATTAAGAATATATATATATATACGATTCTATTAGTATGCTCATTCACCGATTGCTATTACGGCATCTACTTATACAGAAATATCAAATTCTATGCATTTTTTTAAACTTCATTACTTAGATAGCGTCATGAATATATACCTAGCATGATTTTTCTAAGGAACTTTATAAATTGGGTGTTTAGCAGGGTTTCCCTCTGATAAATGCAACATGATAACGTTACAACATCCAATAGTCCATCAGAAACTACCATACGCAGCCCTCATCACCGAAGATACGGAAGCCAAGCCAAGTCGTTATATTAGGGCTTCCAGATCTGAAAAAAAATTAAGTTATTTCAGCACTGCTCGCTAAACATATACTCCGAAGTTGTTCGAGACGTAGATTGAGCCCACTCCTATAGACAATGAGGCAATGATAGCATTAAAAAGGAACTTTCCTGTAGACTTAGACTTTGAGTAGACAAGTAAGGCCAACGAGAGACTCATGAAGGCTGGAAACTGTTAGTATTTGATATTATACACGTGAATTGTAGGACACTTGTTACTTACCGATAACCGTGAGTAAAGCCGCCACCCATGTTGAGTGCTGACTCCAAGGGCTAGGTGCAATGGGCACCGACCTCTGCTTGTATATCTGCGAGAGCTCTTCGTAGTTGCTGTTAGAAACCATGCTTCCAGATGCTGTTATATATATGTACTAGAACAGCTACACTTGAAACTACGTCAATAGAAACTAATCGGTGAGCACACGTCCATTTTCAGATACCGGTGGATTTTTCAGCCATATGTTCCAATACCCAATATCCATTCTTAGGGTGATTTTTATGAGAAGGATAGGCCATGAGCTATCGTAAGATTACAAACACTCCAGTTCAAATGAATCACAATCTAACGTAATTTGTAAATCCAGGGACAGTAGAAAGCTGTAGTATCAACAGGTGTTAGAAGGAACTGCTTTACACGTATTTATGGGCTTACTTTCGCTACTTATGAATCACCTAGGTTCAATGGTGATGCGTAAGCTATATGAACCACTTACTATCTGTTGGTGTTGATCAGTTCGTTTTGCGTGTTTAGCGGCAAAAACCCGTTGATAGTGTTCCCATCTGATTGTATACTCGAAAGAAAAGCGCACTATACTTTAAAATCGGTTTAATACTATTAGGAATCAGATACACCGAGCAGACCAATATGGCAGAGCAAGGGTGGAACACAATTGACTCCGATACTGTATGTGCTAATTATAAGGATTATGGGAGATGGATAAAATACCACTCCTTGCTACGATTCGTCAAAAGTAAATGGATTATCGAGCAACATATTAACAAATACAGGCAGTGTTTAATGAATTGGCAAAAAAGTTAGGAATCCAAAATGTTCAGTTTGAAGATATATACTCCATTGATAAAGACTCATTCGAGTCCTTGAGTCCTTTATACGGAATAATCTTTCTTTTCAAGTACGGCAGAGTAGATAGAATGCACGCAGAAGATGGCAACCGCCCTATAGATGGAGAGTATGACAAACAATATCAAGATAAAGGGATTTTTTTTGCCAACCAAACAATCCAAAATGCATGTGGAACACAGGCGATTTTAAATGTTTTGTTAAATGTTCCCGGGCTCAACGTGGGAGATGAGCTTTCGAATTTTAAAAGCTTCGTCGAAGGTTTCGACGGTGAGATGAGCGGATCCACCATATCTAATAGTGAACTTATAAGGGCAGCTCATAATTCATTTAGTCCTCCAGCATTGTTTGTGGATGAAGATAAGAATCAGCCTCCGCCAGACCAGGACGATAAAGATGACGGACTCTTCCATTTCATAGGATACATGAATATCCACGGACGTATATATGAGCTCGATGGGTTGAAGAGCTTTCCTATAGTGCACGAGACCTGTAATTCTCAGGATGAATTTTTTGACAAGTTGCCTAATGTGCTTGGCCGTCGAATTGCAAAATATGGCAATGAGTTACGCTTCACACTATTGGGGATAACTCGTGATAGACTTGAGTATTTCAAAGAAATCGGAGACAATCATGGAATTGAGCAAGAGCTTTCAAAGCGTGAAGCATGGAAAAAGGAGAATGAATCGAGAAGACATGACCACTTGGGCCTTCTCGTTCAACTAGTGAAGGAAATAGGAAAACTGAAGTCTGATGAAGAATGGAACCTGTTACTTGATAAGGCAAAAAAGAAAGGTCAAGAGAGATTATTTGATAACATAAAAAAGCTGCAACAATTTAAAGATCAATGATGAGCGTCTTTTTACTATTTGTATACGTGACTAATTAGTCTTTAATAATGAACAAGCAACTAGCTTTCTTAATTACTCTACATCGTTGAAGAACATGAACCCGCCTCCAGGGCCACGGCTATGTCTCGAGAAGTAGTCGAAATCGATACTAACGGCATTTCCCAAGAGAACGGCTCTCTGGTCCAAGGTTAATGGACCAGCCACTGATGGATATAGGTTTCCAAGTCCTGCAAAACTTGCAGGATCCATTCTGACAATATAGACACCTGTATCTGTGAAAAGTTCTCTTCCCAAGCCAACCCAATTTCTATCCACTGATGCGATCACGTCTCCAGATCTATTCCTGACGGGGAATTCGAAAGACAAAAATGGTGCATCAATAGCACCGTATTGCTCGTACTCATCTGTAGCATCATCTTCAAGTTTGAACAAGTTATATCTTCTTCTCCATAAATGCCAACTTTGGGCTGATTCTCCAATAGTCTCGAACATTAAGTTACCACTTGGATCATAACCCGGTAAAAAGCATTTAATGTGTGAATTAATGAAAGAGAAAGGCCTCTTGATGGTCATAAGAAGTTCTCCATAGTTATTAAACACGTCTATATCGAAAGGACGGTGCAATCTGAAAAACTGACGGCCCAAGATCTTAAAGAGACCTACGTCCTTTTCCTCCATGTATCCAATTTGCTCACCTAATGAGTTCATGATCTTGTACTTGTTCGCCTGCTCAAAACCCAAAAAGACATTGAACATCTCAATTTGTCTCTCAATTACCAATGTGGGTTCTTTTAGTATCTCGTAGATGCCGTCTTCCGGAGTGATGAGCCCATTCGGGTTAGGAGGTACTCCGAAAACTGTGTTATTAGAGGCAGGCTCACTCGCATAATATTCCCTATCAGAGGATGGGTACCCATGGTAGTAAAAGTCATCATTAGGTCTCGAATGTGACTGTTGGTAGCGTTTCACCTCTTCATCGGATATCTCTCTGGTAATTCTTGTCCTATTATGACGTAAATAGTTAGATACAGATGTCTTCAACCCCCTAGTCACCTGTGTATATCTGATAGCACTAGGAAGCCTCGAACGAGAATGTAATTGAAGAAACCTGAACATGGTATCTAGTATGCTGATGGCGACTTACACTTTGCCTGAGGGCAATACGTCGTAGTATGACCTTTTGATACTTTACACTATATACAGTACTCACCAAGTACATACTTCTTCGTGGAAGAACTGTAGATCAAATCACCGGGAACATATTGCTTTTAAGAGCACTGGGAATAGTGCTTACTATATCTATATCCAACTGCAATTAATTCCCAAGCGAGGCTTTTATGTGATGTTTAATATATAAAACCTACAAAGAATGAAAAACTACAGATTGATAAGGAGCGAACTAGAACGGTTGCAACTAAAAGGAATAAATACATTTCTGTGTAGTAGTATGTAAACTAGTGGCATGATACAGGTGGCACCTTTAAAAGATAGCAGCCAAAAAGGAATGCTATGACACCGATAAACAGTGGCCAATGAGTGAATGTATGGTGTTTGAATAGTTCTTTGATGACGGGATAGCCAGCTACGAATGCATAAGTTATCTCTAGCAGTTAACTAATACATTTAATCGATCTTCTTTTTAGCAACACCAGGGACAGGGACGTTAGTCTCACCGTTCAAGACACGCTTCATGAACTCGTAGACAGTGAAGGTAACGGCTTGTCCTGGAGCGACTCTCATGATTCTTGGAGTAATACCCTTGTACAAAGCATGGACACCTTCTTCCTTGATCAACTGGCTTCCGATTTTGACGATTCTGACCATACCAGATTCGTTTGAAGCATACGAGGTCTTTTGCAATCTGGTCTTGATGGTATCTAATGGAGCATTAGACAAAGGTCCCAAGGCACCTGAAACCAAACCAATCAATGAGGTCTCCCAAGAAGGCAAGGTTTCAGTTTGTTGTCTTTGCTGTAAGTACTCTCTGATCTTCGAGTAAACAGTGAAGTTAACACCCTGGTTAGTGGCCTGTCTAGCGGCAGTCAATGAGACACCACGGTACAAAGTCTTGAAACCTTCCTCCTTAACTATGACGTATGCTGCGTGAGGAGCATTTCTGTACTTAGGACGGTCCAATGGGTCAGCCATGGAGTGGTGCTGAGCCTGCAAACGGATCTTGACCACTTCCATAGGATTGACCACCATCACGGCTTCGGTAATACCAGCACCAACACCAGCAATAAAAGTGTTGGATGTGGTAATAGATCCATCAGGTGCGTACAACAACGATCTGTAGAACTCATACGAGGTGAAACGCAAAGCCATCTTAGGCACGATACCAATGACGACGGCACCCAACCCCTTGTACAAGGAGAAAAATGCCTCATTTTTGACGATATTGATACCTGTCTTGACAAACCCAGGTGGCTTCTGTCCCGACTTCTTGTACAACTGCATACGCACCTTGACGGTATCCAAGGGGTGACAACATAAGGCCTCAAACAAACCTGCTGTACCACCAGCTATCAAGTCAGTTACTCCCTTGCCCTTAGTTTGCTGTTTGTTGGCTGCGGACATCTTGTTTTATGTGCTTGTTACTGAATATGTTATAGTCTTTCTTAACTTTTACTGTTATTTCGGGGTTACCCACAGTGTTCTCCAATTAATTCACTTGCTAGTGACTAGATGAATATGAAAATTGGGTTAGATACTGGAAGAAAAAAAGCTTATCCCCTTTGTATAAATTATAATATCAAGGAGCGCTATTTTTTGCTGCAATGAACCAACTAGATTACTATGTACCCTGTCAACTAAAGACAGTCTAATTTTCTTGCTACTAATGAAGATAAATAGCTCTATAGGAAGTGAAAAATTGATTCCTACCTTACAGTTCCTTATATATGGACGCGCTAAGCTGCGTAGTTCCATTCCTCCGGGGTAAACGGTCAAACCTCGGGAACAAAAATCCGGGGAAATGATTCACCAATGACTACGCTGGTGAAAAATTGTTTCACTGGACCACTCGCATTGCGTCACGGAGCCAAAGTGTTGCTGCTCTAGGGACGTTAATGCATTGTTCTTTTCTTGCTACGCTATCGGCACTAGAGGCGCCCACAGGGAAGTAGGGGGTCGAAAAGTACAATAGTGGTACAAAAGAGCTATGCTAGCGGGCATTTGTTTTGTGAACGTCTAGACCGAGATGCGCAATGATTTCCCAGGCCGTACCACTGCCGCCGTCAGAACGCTGCGGCCGTCTGCCCGGCACCCAGAGCCTTTTCTGCGCAATAGCGGCTCCTAGCCCGTATTCTATTACCACTACAATCGGCAGCAGAATCCTGCCACACAGAGTACGGAGGATGCAGCTTTGGCGCTGCTTGATTTGTCGGCCCCTTAGCCGGCCGCCCAACATTGTGTGGGTGTTCTCGGCGCTGCCCAGCGATCGTTCAATATCTGGGAGTGACCGTGGAGACCAATGGGGACTCTTGAACACAGCAGCGTCGGCAGGCAATTTTGTGGCACGGTTGTATGCAGCAGCCTGAAATATGGGGGAACGGAGATGCGTGCGCCCCACAAATACAGACCCCAAGTAAGCAGGGCGGCCACGACCACGTATATTCGCAGCTGGCTCCCCTATTCTGGGCAGCAACCTGGAGACCAAGTTTAGCAGCGCCCCGTGATCAGGGTGCGGCCACGGAGCCAGATCGGCTATTCCCCAGACTATGATTAAAATCACGTGACAAGAGAGAGGGTTCCTAGTATGTGGATTAGGGTGCTATACAAGAAGATATATGTAGTTAAAGTTCGAAAAGTTACTGGCGAAGTGTTCGTGGAGAACGCTCTCCAACCCGACGATAACAGCCTGGACCGAGTGCTGGGCTGAGTAGGGGCATTCGTCGGCGAGTTGGATGTTGCGGAGGTACTCGAGGATGATCCTGATGCTAGTGTCCTGCGAGGCCGACACCCAGGGTCGTTTGGATGAGCGTAGAGTCCGGATGTGTTCGACGGTGGTGTCGAAGCTGCAGGCGTTAGTATATAGACACGCGTCGGTGGCAGTTCCCCTGCTTGGCCATGCTGGGGTTGCTGGCCCGAGTGGACGGCTACCAGGCCGGAAAAATTAATGGTACGTACACGGAAGTTAGATCACGGGATACCAACTTGGCTATCAACGCTAATTCTACGAGTAGGTCGTCGATACGCTGCAAACGTGATCGGGGCTGGTGTTTGTGCACAGCGAGATCGCTGTGTGCTCTTGCAAGAACCCTTTCGTGGAGCACGTGTGCTTCCACGAGCGGATCGGTGTTGGCGAAGCCGACAATGCGGGTCGTATCGACAGTGCGAGTGCTCCAGACGTTTGTGTAGGGGTCTTGTAGTTTCTTTGGAAACGCAACGGTGCTTGAAAGTGGATTGTGGCGTTGTTGAACGGCTGTGATTGCTGTTGCTTCTGACATCTGGGGCTATTTTAGACAGAATATAATGCTGCATGCATAGACGAGAAAGTGAGAGAGCTGGTTAACGGGGCGACGTTGTAGATGTAAGCTTGTCGAACCCTGTTGGTATTGTGCAATTTATGTGAAACTGTGACTATGGACGAAAATGCACAGTTTTTAGGGCTGTATGCGGGACTATCTAGCTGCTTGCCCGATGCTAGCACAGGGAGGCTTATTTTACCTTTATCTTGTGCTATGTGAGAAAGAGACCCGTTTTTCTTTTATTGACTCACTCAAGAAATCACAGCAATGAAGTAGATCCAGTACGACTTGTGGACAGAAAAGTGTCTAGCTGTGATCAAGTACTTTTTTTTATTTTGCTAAAAGCCTGCTTTTTGGATTTTAATGTATCCAGGAGCTTATTGTAAAGAATGGCGATATTTTGCTAATTGTTAAGAATCCCCTAGGTATGTCTTAGCTGCTTAAGTGTTCAGGTAGGATAGCTGCTTCCTTGCTAGGATGGTATTTGAGTTTGTATTGTGCAACGGCAGTTTTCTTTTTTGCAACTTTTTTCCTTATCTGTGGCTGGCGCGGCTCAATATATTATCCGACTACTACGCATACTTTACTACTACGAAAGACGAGTTGCCTAATATAACCATTGGTCTAGTAAAATATATTCATTCACATATACATACATCGAAAGAAGAAAAGTATGAAAAGAAAAATGTTACAACGTTACTCTTAAACAGTGAAACTCTCCGCAAAAACTTTAAGAAGAGCTAAACATTTAAGGTGCTATCTGCCGAGTATCGAAAGAAGAATATCAGCCTAACTGTTT
This sequence comes from Millerozyma farinosa, assembly GCA_002196765.1. Lineage (NCBI taxonomy): Eukaryota > Fungi > Ascomycota > Pichiomycetes > Serinales > Debaryomycetaceae > Millerozyma > Millerozyma farinosa. Next base: position 77,701 of record NBND01000008.1, read on the forward strand.
GTTTGTTTTTTCGTTATTCAAAATGTCACCTCATTTGCAGGTACAATCTTACAACCTTCAAAAATGTTGAAAGGTGATACGACAAGAAGAAAAAAAAATCACTTTTGTTCTTGCAGTTGTTTCTCAGCGCTCTTTAACGCGGCCAACCTGCGAGCCTCATTATGCACATCTTTCACATCTTTAGCCAAGTGACTGTAGAAGTCATGAATTTTGGCTCCATAAGGACTATTTGATGCCTTTTCAAAGTAACTTGACAACTTTTGCAGATATGATGACTTATTAAAGGATGTTGTCAAGTCAGACCACTTAGATTGAGCTTTTGCGATGCCCTTGTTGGCAGTAGAGTCAGGTTCATTTAAGTGTACGTATTTCTTGTCTAAATCACCAAGAAATTCCTTGAATTTGGTGGAAATACCTTTTTCATTATCTACCTTAATGGCCTTGTCAATGAGCGAATCCGATACATGGTACCCTGATGCCAACAATTGGGCCATTATAGCGTACTTGGGCTTTTCCTCTTGCGAAATGTCATCGTAGGTAGCATCCCCAGTCTTGGTTGTATCTTCTTGAACCTTGTTGTCACCCGCAGCGGCCTTCGAGGCATCGCTGGTTCCTTCTGTGTACGCAGGTGGCGATTCAACTTGTTGAACTTTGATGACTCCACCATCTAACTCGGCATCATTCAACAAAGTGGCAGTCGAAATTGCTTTTTCCAGTTCGAATTGTACCTCATACTTCTTTACCTTCTCTGTGCTGTCAATCTGCTTAATGGATTTGATCTTACCACAAAAGGAAAAGAAGTCTGCAACTTTGTCCTCTGTTACAGTCTGCGGAATATTGGAAGCGATTATCGTAGTACCCATTATGATATTGTATGTTTGTTGAATATCCTATGTCAATTGACGATTTCTGTATTTTATATACTATAAAGTATCCTGCGCCTACATCCCCGTTATATAGCAGTGCTGGACTTCTCTGCTGCGCACCTAACAGCAACCATGACAGATGAATGAGTGGTCACATGATTTTCAATTTTCGTCTGACCAGTTTAACTCTGCGCCTAAGTGAGCTAAAGCTGCCTAATTAGATTCATGTAGGTCCTCATAAAGTTGTGCTCCCAGGCAACTAATAAGCCTTCAGAGATATTATTACTAGTTTTATTATGTTTTCTGGGCTTTGAAGGTTTGAGCTGTGAAGCTACTCTCTACCTCATCCATACGTTATTTATAAGTCACCCCGGTTCTGCTTTCTAGTCCTTTATTGTAGTTATTGCAACAGAAAATATACATTAACTTAACCTGTGTTTCAAAAGCTGTCATTTTCAGTAGACCAGGTACAAGTAGCACAAGTGGGTTACTGGGTCACGTTAATGGTCCTTTCTCAGCTTTCACACACTTTTCAAATTGCCATCAGTCACTAAAGGCCGCAAGAAACATCAGTCTATGTATCTACTTTCTATTATGGTATAGTTCAGTAGAGTGTCATAATTAATAACATGATTCTTTCTGCGTAATTAGTCTACTTATAGGTAATCAGTTGGTTGCAAAATTAAAATAAAAAAAAAAAGTCAGAAACCAAATAAAAAGCGAAAAACTAGCAAACTCTTTGTAATTTACCCATAAGCTTGATATGTCTAAAATTTAATCAATGTCATCCCAACGCAGTAGGAATACAGCTTGACCGGAAATAGAACGGGTGTTCTATTCGTTTAATGAGTACAGGTTTAACTAGTTTGTTTGAAAGGTTGGATTCCAACTCCATTAAACCGCCGAGAGACTACTAAGATCAGAAAAGTACCTTTTTTGATTTAACAAAGACGGAACTAGCTTCCATATGGGTTAGATAACGAGCCCAGAAAGAGCTCACACGAGATACTTGATTATTGCAGCTTTATACTGGCTGCAAAGAGCAGCCTGCGATGGATGCTGGAGCATTAAAGAGACACAAACGTAAAAGTCGTACGAATACCAACTATATTCCCGGCTTTTCCAGGATATTAGTGTCGGAACAAGAATTAAGAAGCAACGACAGGCGAGATGCTCCGGGAACAAACAAACCGCGGCACGACTGTGGAGAGAGGATGACACACAAGCCACACGTGATAAATCAGGTGAAAGACAACAGCCAATAAGATAGAGAGAAAAGAGAATTACAAGAACTTTACAGGATCCGAGCGAGTTCTCCGGGAGAAATTCTACTGTGATTATATATAAAGTAAGCAATTTTTTTCGTGAGTGAAAGGGACTTTGGTAGGCAATAAGTTTTTTGTCGGTCAAAGATAAGCATAATTCAGGTTAAGAATAACGCTAGAATAGCTTACATCTAGAGAAGACTAATACGATCGATTAAGACGGAAGATTAGAGTTACAAAGATGCTAAGAACAGTTTTTGGAGAAAGCATGGGGATGCTCAGGAAACAAACAATGAGCGGACTCAGAGGTTTGGCTACAAGTGCTGAGCAAGCCCCCAACATCAAGAAGTTCCAGATCTACAGATGGAACCCCGATACTCCAGAGGTGGCTCCACAAATGAAGACATACGAGGTCGACTTGAACAAGTGCGGTCCTATGGTGTTGGACGCCATATTGAAGATCAAGAACGAGCAGGATGCCACTTTAACTTTCAGAAGATCGTGTAGAGAAGGTATCTGTGGATCTTGTGCCATGAACATTGGCGGACGTAACACTTTGGCTTGCTTGTGCCGTATAGACAGGGACACCAGCAAAGACTTGAAGATATATCCATTGCCTCACATGTTTGTGGTCAGAGACTTGGTTCCTGACTTGACGCATTTCTACAAGCAGTACAAGTCGATCCAGCCATACTTGCAGAGAGAGACTCATCCAGCAGATGGCCGTGAAAACTTGCAGAGTGTGGAAGACAGAGCCAAATTGGACGGTTTGTACGAGTGTATCTTGTGTGCCTGTTGCTCCACCTCATGCCCATCCTACTGGTGGAACCAGCAGCAGTACTTGGGTCCTGCTGTTTTGATGCAGGCCTACAGATGGTTGATTGACTCTAGAGATCAGGCTTCCAAGGCCAGAAAGGAGATGCTCCAGAACTCCATGTCCTTGTACAGATGCCACACTATCATGAACTGTGCCAGAACGTGTCCTAAGGGATTGAACCCAGGTAAAGCTATCGCAGAGATCAAGAAGCAATTGGCCTTCGATTAGACGTTCCGTGCAAGCTATCCGTCGCCTGTCCAGGGCGCTGTGGTGCTCCAGCATGCGCGTCCCTTACGCCATACACAGGGTTCTTCGCAGCGTGTTGTCAGGAGGGTTTGCTCCCCTGACTAGTGACTTACTCAGTCGCACTTGCATACCCAGAAACTGCGTTGTATGAGGACCCGCTCCACTTAGCACCGCTTACCCAGCGCAGCCTGGCTGGCGGGGCATATAATATGCCACTGCACTCACTCTGTTATCGTCATGTTAGCTCCTTTGCATATTTTTCTACCATTCTAAATTTTAATATTTATTAATGGGCACTTTTAACACTTATATACAAGCAACAACCCTTCAGTACTATTTGCCTGTTTTTTGTTCAAGTATTTGTTCTATTCCAAAATCCACAATATAGTTTACATACGTCTACTACATAGCTAACATTCAATCATACATATATTCTTGGGAACTAGTCGGTCCGTATGGTGGTATCCGTGAGCGCGATTCGCACGAGACCTTCCCGTTAACGTAATAGACAGCGAGCTAATGTGCAACCCTCTTCCCCTCTCACTTTGTTCCTTCTACAGTATCGCTATCCGAGCCATATTATTCAGGCGGTACATTGATCTAACCTCCTTGATAACTAATTACTAGTGCACCACTTACCGTGTTGGGCACGGAATTTTTCACTAAATTATCTCGGATCCATAATCTGGGGTATAGTGCCAGTAGCAATATTTGAGGTGAAGGTTTCCAATTGGGTAACAAATAGTGGGGTAGTATGTGTGAACCACTTTGGTGGGTTAATGTGTAGTCAACCGTCTAACCCCGAAGGTGGAATAGGTGCAACGGGGAGGTTTTTCCGTGATCATCACCGCTAAGAGCAAAGACAAACCTCACCAGCAACCGGAAAGTGAGCCATTTTCTTGGGTAGCGATCTATATATATATGGAGACATGAACGCTGGTGGTAGATGGATGTAGCAAGTATTCAGACTAGTAGTTTTTCCGATTAGGAGTATAAAAGCAGCAGTCGAAACAGTCACCGAGCAACTTTCATAAGTACAGACTCGGATTTGCATACGGACTAGAGTAAGAAAAGGAATTTCAAAAAGTAGTAGCAAAATGAGCTCAGGAAAGGTATTACTCGTACTCTACAAGGGTGGAGAGCACGCCAAGGAGCAAGAAAAGCTCTTAGGATGCTTGGAAAATGAGTTGGGCATCAGAAAGTTCATTGAGTCGCACGGTTACGAATTGGTCTCTACCGACGACAAGGACCCAGAACCAAACTCGAAAGTCGACAAGGAGTTAGAGGACGCAGAGATTGTCATCACCACACCTTTCTTCCCTGCGTACATCACCAGAGATCGTATCGCCAAGGCCCCTAAGTTGAAATTGTGTGTGACTGCCGGAGTTGGCTCCGACCACATTGACTTAACGGCTGCGAACGAGCGTTCCTTAACAGTGGCCGAGGTGACCGGTTCCAACGTTGTATCTGTCGCTGAGCACGCCGTCATGACCATGTTGATATTGGTACGTAACTACGACGCTGCCCACGAGCAGGCTGTTGGCGGGTCGTGGGACATTGCCGGTGCGGCCAAGGAAGAATACGACTTGGAAGACAAAGTGATTGCTACAGTCGGCGCGGGCCGTATCGGATACCGTATTTTGGAGAGATTGATCCCATTCAACCCAAAGAAGTTGCTCTACTTCGACTACCAGGGCTTGCCACAGGAGGCTGTTGACAAGTTGAACGCAGCCCTGAAGTTGTACAATGGTAAGGACAACATCGTTGAGAGAGTCGAGAAGATCGAGGACATGGTTGCACAAGCTGACGTTGTTACCATCAACTGTCCTCTCCACGAGCAGTCTAAGGGTCTCTTCAACAAGGACCTCATCTCCAAGATGAAGGACGGCGCCTGGCTCGTTAACACGGCCCGTGGTGCCATCTGTGTCGCAGAGGATGTTGCAGCTGCCGTCAAGTCTGGAAAATTGCGCGGATACGGAGGTGACGTCTGGTACCCACAACCTGCACCAAAGGACCACCCATGGAGAACTATGGCCAACAAGAACGGTGGTGGTAATGCTATGACTCCTCACGTTAGTGGTACCTCTTTGGATGCCCAATCAAGATACGCAAACGGTGTCAAGGCTATCTTGGACAGTTACTTCTCCAAGAGATTTGACTACAACCCACAGGACTTGATTGTCATCAACGGTGACTACGCCACCAAGGCATACGGACAGAGAAAATAAGAGTTTTTTGTACCGTTCTGAATAGCAGCAGATGTATTTAGTTTTTATTAAATATAACAAAAGTATGTCACTATTTGAAATGTAATAGTAACTGAGAATGAAAAATTGCGTACCCAAATTGGTACAATTTTATCTAAGCTAAAGTTTCGTTTATGCTTTTATAGTAGATGACATGCTCTAGCTCGATCTCGACATACGTTCAATTAGATGACATAGTTAGTAAGTGTGACGACTCTTGGGTGACCAAACAGGTGAACTCTGAGCCTGCACCTTCAGAAGTGTTGCACTATACCAAGAAGAGCGATGGCTCGAAATGTTATGACGACAAGTCTGGGTTGAAAGTGCTTAAAATACCGATAGGAAGGACGAAAGGAAAAGAGCGTAAGAATAGAAAGACGAAGACTAATATTATAGGAGCAGATTTGTCAATTGGGGCAGGGTCATTTTTGAAAAGAGAGAATAAAGATGTCTTCAGTCTTCAAGATGTATTTGACGCAGTTGAACATTTGGTCGAGACCAGTGCAAACAAGGAGAAGGAAAAGCTAAGGCTCCAAAGAAGTATAATTTCAACACGGAGAACGTTACTAAAGCTAATGCTATTACCGGTCAATACCTGTAAAAGTTTTGCATTTGATATAATAAGCTATAAAGGTCTAATCATCCTAAATTACGACTGGGATGACGTACAAGACTTGACGCAGCTGCTCCAAAATTTCTCATTAGAGACGCAGAGGCTACAGCAATATTCTGGGTTTGCTTTTGAAGATCTAGTGACGGAAAGCTCAGCTGCCGATCAAGCCCTGGAATACTATTCACTATTTCGACTGGAATATTCCAACTTTGACTTGTTATTTAGCGCAGAGATAGATGCAGCAACGGATATTAAGGGTGGTCCTTCGAACTATGTGGAGTTAAAGACACACAGCGATGGCTGCGCCAGATCGCCCGTCAGTATATCCAGGAAATTCTTACATAGTTGGTGTCAAACCAAACTAGTCGCTGGTAAACATGTCGTAATAGGCTTCAGACTGAAAGACTATAAAATAACATCTGTGAAGGCCTACTCGACCAGCGATTTACCAAACAGCATCTCTTTGTCATTGTTACGTCCTTCGCCTCTAGACACATTGTCTTGCAACAAGATCAAAGCTAAATACCACCATTTGGTAAGCTGGATATACCAAACGGCGTTGTCACTTTCTCGAGATGGTGAACTCAGGCAGTTCAAGCTAGTCTGCAATGCTGACCACAACGAGGACCATCTGATATCACTCATCGCTAGTGAAACGGACTTGTTTTCGACGAAACATAAGCCGGCCTTGACTCCGAATTGGCTAAAAGACTACCTTGGATAATACCAAAACTCCATGATCGTTGATTTAATGCTTCTGCACATTTTATATACATATACATAGGGACTTAGTCCTCTTTCTCGAAGTGTTGCATTTCCACACGATAGTTAGTCTAGTTTTTATTTACAAATACCCGATCGAATACAGGCAAGACAACTCAAATCTATCAATGTAATCATTATGCGTGACAACATGTCTAATTTATTCTGAAATGGCATCCTGAAGGGCGAGCTTTCTGGAATGCTCATCTAATTTGTCGGTCAACTCTTTGAATGTCACTGACTCCGGGTCGAGGTTCTGTTTGTGCTTATCCTTGTAAGTTACTTCTATTAATGGTGTTGACTTGGATTTCGAATCTAATACCTGATAATTTATTTTACATGTACTTTTCATTGAAGGTGGTATTCTCGACAAAAATAAACGAGCTGTCTTGGCTCCTTGTGAAAAAGGATTGAACTTCACACTGACGCTAGTAAAGTACTTAGTTATCATTATATCTTCCTTTAAACCTCAGCTTCACGTTTTCCGTCAAGTTTTTGATCAATAGATTGAAAACTTTTATACCGCGAGCACCTATTTGGTGTTTTCAGAATGTCTTGCACTTAACGGCCGTGGAGAGAAATCAGCTTTTACGATCTTCAGCACGAACTAGGTCATCTCTGTAGTGCTGAGCAAGTGTAAGGTAAGTAATAAGGGACTGAATGGGTCGGTGGATATGTATCTTTGTAAAAAAACGGCGCAGATATGTAAAATTACGACTTGAGTAGGTGATGCCTTAAATGTTTAGTGGAAATTTGAAGGTATAAGGTACAGGAGCTGACCAAGAAACTTGTACATTGCAAGACCACAAATCTCGCCATTCAGTGTTCTGTAATAGTGACACCTGGCACGTATCATTTTTGTCTATATATATCCATCATTCTATCTAGCTAACAGTAGTTTGAGACGCATCTCTATTGTCGAGGGCCTGCAACTCAACACCAGCCAGTGATTCAGGTATGCTGGGCGTATTAGAATTTGCTTGTGTGTCTGGACGGGTCGAACGAGAAGGCGCTGGGCGGGAATGTCTGCGCTCCATCACGTAGTTGTATTTTGTATTCTTTCTGGACACTAGATGCCCCCAGAAAATGTAAGTTACTGGCACGTAGGCCATCAACACACCCAGCACCAAGATACGGAGCGGTGAGTTGTCGGGAACGAAGTTCAAACTGAGGAATATGAGGGTCATCTCCGCGGCAGTGGCCAATGGCACTGTGATGTAAAAATGGTGGTACTCAAGCCAGAACAAAAACCATGGAGACCGGCGTGTCTTGGTCTTGAAAGCACAGTACCCGTAGTGGATGACGTACATCAAGCACCACGAAAGAATCAACAACGAGTACGAGGTATGTTTTGCAACCTTGGGATGAGGAAATATGACGCCATAGCATATCCATGCATTTTTCACGCTATTCAACACACTCCAGAGATCCTTAAGATTGAATGTCTTGTTGGGCAAAAGCATCTTCATGAGTTCTCCCAGCAAAGGAAGCAAAGAAACAACATGAAAAAAGTCTGCAATTCCACCTGGCAAGAACCTTCTTCCCACTAATGGCAATAGTATGAGTAACCGACCAAAGCAACAAAACCACAATGTGAATGCACTCACATCAAAGAAAAACACAAACTTGAGTTTGGTAGGAAGGGGATATAGATGTGCCATTCTTGTGCCTAATCAAAGATAGTATGTCTTAGCCCTTTGAACTTCAGTCAAAATATATCACTGCGCAAAATCGACAATTAGACGACACCACGTCAGAAAGTTGGAACACACCAAATTTTTGCAAGAAACAGAAAAATTGCTACTGCTCAATCTGAAGCATGAGATACCTGTTGGTTCTTCTATTGGGATTATGTTTATTCTTTTCTGTTGGCAGGGCATCCCCCTGGTCTGCATCAGATTATGAAATTTTCAAGCTAAATGATAAAGTCAAAGAAGACTTGGGGAAAGATACTACATTTTATTCGTGGTTAAATTTGCCTAAAGGTCCCAAGTCGTCATATGAGGAGATCAACCAGGCATACAGAAAGCTTTCAAAGAAGATACATCCAGATCGGTTTGCTGGTAAGTCTAAGAAACTAAGAAAACAAGCAGAAGAGAAGTTCCAGCGTTTTTCCCTCGTTGGAAACATTTTACGTGATCGGGCATTAAAAAAACGGTATGATTACTTCTTAGACAAAGGTTTCCCCAAGTGGAAGGGCACAGGGTACTACTATTCCAAATTTCGCCCGGGAGTTGCACTTACCATAGGTTTGCTCCTTGTTATAGCAGGCGTTTTGCAATTTGTCGCTCTTAAAATAAATAGAAAGCAAGATTATAAACGCGTCAAGGGCCTCAGAGAAGAAATCAAGCGACAGGCATGGGGTGGCTCCTTGATACCTCCAGCAGATGGACTGGATCGCAAGATTAGCAACCAGATGACTGGTAAAGATTTCATCGTCAAAGCTGATGGGAACGTCTATTATGTTGATACAGATGAAAAGGGAAACCAATCTCTTTTCGAAGTAAACGAAAATGATGTCAATGTCAACCTTTCATATAAGGAATCTATACTTTTCAAGGTGCCTGTATTTTTTTGGAACTTTTCCTTAGGTAGAATTGAATCTTTGAAAATAGATACGACGCCCTATTACAATAGAGAGAAAAAAGACAGCACAAATAACAACTCCCAACAGGTGAAAGAAAAGCCCAAAAAGAAGCAGAAAAGAGGCGAAAAAATCGAACTTCCTAATGGTAAAGTAATCTACGGGAGAAACGTTAATAAAACTCAAAGACGTAAATAAAATTTATTACAAGAATTCTAATATAGATGAAATCTTTTTTATAGTATTATGATATTTACAGTTGTGATAGATAGGCAAGGTGAGCTAAACTATTCATTATGCCTTGACACTCTTCGTAACTCATTATTACCGCCCTCATCGTCATCTATGTCGTCTACATCTTCATCATCGGAGGAACTTGAGCCTGCTAGATCGTCCAAAAAGTCATTGTCATGATACGTTCCACCAAAGGCATTGTTATCATAGCCATCGAGGACTTCTCTCTCACTCATATCATGCAAATGATGAGACTGGCTTAATCTGACGTCAGGTACTTCACTTTCTTCCATATTTTCATCTTCGTCAAGAGTGTCTTTGGTGTCCTTGGAATGAGTTCGGTCATTTACAAATGCTTCATGGTTATTCTTGTCTCCGAGAATTATCATGTTGCGGTCACCGTGACCTTCGTTTGTGTTATCATAGTTTTCTAGGTCTAGGTATCCCACAGTCGAAGAGTCAAAATCATAAGAATTACCTTTTCTTTTACCATCATACTCGTCCTCCTCCTCATCGTCGTCAGCACCTAGAACAACATTGTATATTTCTCTGGTCTTAAGAAGCATTTCATTGACAAACCATTCCCAGTCTGAAGATTGTATTGCATTTACAATGACAGGTGATATCAAATCCGGCTTATAGAGAGAGGTGAACTTGACAACCTCCTCACTAATGAGTATCATATGACCCATATAACCTGGTCTTGGGGTGGGTACACTCTTGTACGAAGACACGATCATATTGATCAAGTCACATTTCTTTGGTTCGAATAAGTCCTTTATAAGAAATGAATTATATGAATTTAATTTACCATTGAATATTTGTTGAATCAAGTCGAAAACGACATTGTGGAAAAAGTTGTGCCATGGGTACTTTGTGAATTTGGATATTATGTCAATTAATATACCCAGGTCTGCAAGTCGTATCTTAAACAAGTCACCAACGCAAGGATTTGCTCTCGTGCTCTTATCTCTTTCATCGCATACAAAAGGGTTCTCGGGAGAAATCTTTGGCTCTTCATCTTCAGAATCGGGCTCATTCTCAATATTTTCCAACATACTTATGAAGCTTGATTCATCGTCAGAAATATGAGACTTGGAGCGACTTTGATCCTGCTCAGAGTGGGTACTGCCGTCAACGAAATTTATACCATCAAGTGACACGTCGTCGAGACCATTAGTGATATCATGCACGGGACTCTTCAGGTCATCGTCGCTGTTGACAAAAGTTTCATTTAAAGCCTTTCTAAGCCTCTCTCCTTGCTCAAGCCTCAACTTATCTCTTACTTGAATAACTTTCCTGATCTTTTTGGAATTTAATAGAATCATATTAGAACAATGTAACAATTCTGCAATCAACTCGGCTATCTTGAATTTAGAGAAACCAAGAGTTTTTGAATCAGCAACATGTGAGGTCAAATTATCCGTTTCAGCTTTCATTATGTTGGTTAACTTATCCAAATTCTCCGAGAAGAGTAAGAGCATTTCACCCAAGTAAAGAGGGTCCCTCTGACTAGGGGGATTATGCTCAAAATTTCTGAGCCATTGGAACATCATGTAAGAGTTGATTTCTCCATTATCATTGGCATCGTTCTGGAACAGAGAGCAATAATTACCACAATTCAGATCATAGTCGGAATTATTTTTTCTGATAAGTTCAATGATTATACCGACACAATTATTTATTCCGTGTTTGTTTGTTAATATCTTGTTGCCGCTTGTATTGGTATTAGAAGGTGGTTGATATAGTATAATATCATATATCATTGTCTTCATAATTTTAGGTGAAACTAATTCCCTTGTTAACTGATTTGGACCGATATTTGTTTCCAAAACAACGGCTAAAGCAGTATTAGAGGATATAGTTATTAATGCTTTTATGAAATCCGTTGCGGCGGTTTGCTTGAAGTATAAGCTAGTATTAGACAAGACATCATTACTCTCAAACTGAGAAGGAGGTGGTTTTAAGATATCTATAAGTCTAGGAACCAACTGTTGCTGCGAAAGCACATCGACGATTCCCGTGGGAGAAGTTGCCTTGTCTGTTTGAATTACTCTCAAAGCAAATTCCATGATCAAAGGCACTTCAATTTTCTTTAAAATTGTGTCGACCAAATCGTCTTGCCGTCTAATAAAATTTAAGAGTTCTATGCTGTTTGTATCCATTAATTGATCAAAGATTCGAATGACGTAGGAAACCGTTGGCAAACCTTCTATCAAGTGAGGATGCGAAAGGATTTGCCAGAGTTTACTTATAATGCTTGGTGTCTCAATTATTCTGTTCAGAATCATCCACAAATCAACAGATAAAATGTCAGATGAAACTTGAACGCATCGGCGCATTTTCTCTTGCTGTGATTCGGACTCTTCTTGCTCCTTCTGCTGCAGTTCAAGTAGCAGGCTCTGTTCTGCTTGCTCGATCTCAACTTGATTGTCGTCCTCTAACTCCGAATCTATATTGCTTCCTTCTTCCTTGCTATTATTGCCGTTAGAGTTCACGATCTTTGAAACTTCTTCATCCTCTTTTACTTGTAGATCGTAGAAGTAATCAATACTGGCAATGATATAATCCAAAAGACCATTAAGTATATGTGGTTGTAAGAGCAACTCGATTAATTTAACGTTCCTCGTATCCTTATTGCTGGTATTGACAGACTCATTATTAGACGATGAAACAGAATAATTATCTGGGTTGTTTCCATTATTCACGGAATCCTGATTTTGTAACTGTTGCAGTAGTTGAAATCCTGAGTGGGAACTATAGTTGCCTTTAATATTCTCAAGCTCACTGACCAACTCTTGCAGAAGCACGGGATCTTCAACAAAATCACTAGTTGATGTTGCTGAGACATCCAGAAATGAATCAAGATACTTCTGAAGTTGATTGTGATTATTCAATGCATTGGTAAACGGCCAGAATGACATTTTGAAGTAGGGTCCCAAATATGATTTAGTAATCCAAAAAAAAAATGTTCCTCTATCCTTTGGAAAATCTTTTGAGACTCAAGGCTGGATCAGTATCACTATCCAGACTTCAACGACCTTGGCGTTTCTCTGAGGTTTCGCGTGACTTTCTGAAAGGAATTTGCTCCTTGTTTTGATAAGACCCCGGTGAGTGTTCACTTGATGAGTTTTCATGAAATAATCCTGTATATACATTTTATTACTGATTCCTACTCTACGGTGTCTATAAATATTATTTAGTAGTAGGAAGTTGCTCTAGGAACTCAATAGCCTTTTGACATTCCTCCTTATAAGCATCTATCATCTCCTGGCAGGTCTGAGATGCCAATTTATGGCAATTCGCCGCATTGTGTCTAATCCATTGATGTATTGTCATATTCTCTTCCTCTTCAGGCATATTTGAAATGAAGTTGGTTAACTCCCCATCGTAATCGTCATGTAGGTCATAAGGCGAGTTCACACTCTTACTCAAGTATTCAGAGGCTGCCTCCATGTTTTTCAAATTTTCTAGCAAACCTGATAAGGAGGATGATTTTGAGAATATGCTTGGGGATGTCTTAGATACCTGCGACACTTCCGGAACAGGAACTGAACTTATTTTACTAGGCTTAGCATTTGATGAAGGCACTGGCTCAGTGTCATGAGACTGTAAATCTCTTCCGAGCAATGTGTGCTTCTCAGGAGTACTAGATTCAACTAGATTTTGAAAGCTTGCTGATAGGTCTCTTAGTAACGGAGAATTTTCAGTCTTGGGGCTGGACATAGTTTTGACAGGGGACGTTGCTGGTACATCTTTTTCTTCAGGAGCAACTTTTTTTGTTGAAGCTATATCTTGCAGATTGCGTGGTACGTCTTTTTCTTGATGGTCCCATGGAGACGCAGAATTACCAGCAACAAATTCTCGGTTCTCTTGGATATTATTACCAGCCAGTGATCTTTTCCTGCGTTCGACATTGTCCGAATCTAGGGCAATTCTATCCATATCTTCTAAATCATCAACATAATCGGAATATCTCAAAGTACTAATTTTGTCTAAAAGATCCTTCTTGGATTTCATGGGAGATTCTCTGTTAGACTTAGATGTTTTGGCTTTATCTGCTGCCTTTTTCGAATCTTCAGTTGGTGCAGCACTTGATTGGCGTTCAATTTCTGGTATTTCGTTTGTAATATTTCCATTCGAAATTGGTGCATCTTCCTCAAAGTCAACTATTGGGTTGATTTTACTTATTTTACTATTCACTGAATTCCTGCCTTCGTTAAGTTCATTTCTCCTAGACAATAAAGTAGTACGAATAGTGTCCGAGTTTTTTTCATCCGAAATGATAGAAGTAGGATTTGATTCTTTCGAACTTGTGCTAGCATCAGGTTGAGCTTCCTTCTCTTTAGAGTAATCTGCACTATCAACTTCCTTCTTTATCGAAGTAGACGCAGATTCTAGGAACACATCGGCTAGTTTTTCAGCTTCTGCCTTTCCCTCTGGAACATCGGGGGGTTCTCTCAATTCTACTTGTTTTTCAAAAGAATTGGAATTGATTTGTTCGTGAATGTCACTTAGTTCCTCTGTTTTCTGAATATTATTAGGCTCACTTTGCTCTGTATTGACATCACGCTGATTCAATGGGTTTCTAATATTCAAGATCAAGCTTTCGTCTTTCACACCAAACATAAGATCATCGTTGTCATCAGATTGCATGTCCAAAATGTTATTTGACAGGGAAGCTTTCTTGCTGCTCTTAAGTTTCTTCCGTTTCAATTTGTGAGACTCCATCTTTGTCGTCTTATCACGTCTACCTTCAACATTCTTTTTCAATGGCTTCACTAATGGAGCTAATTCAATTTCTCTACGAAGAGGATTGATATTAGATTCAAAATATGTGACAGCTTCTTCATTGTAATCTCCTATATTGTGATTCGAAGAATCATGCACCGGAGGTGAAGTGGACCTTCCTTCTTTATTCAATTTAACTTTCTTAGATTTACGAGGAGACTGTATAACCTGATCGAGCATTTTTTCATCAAAGGAATAGCTTGACATATTACTATTATTCGTGGGAGCTGCATCATCAACTTTCAACCCTCTCGTACGTTTTTTACCGGTCAAGCTTATTTTAGGGACCGACTCATTCATTTCAGAAGCTGAGCCCTCGTATACTGATCCATCATCATCATCTCCATCATCATATGATGCATCTGAATCATTATTGGTTTTGGTAGTGGATTGATCACTAGAAGCTGTATTCTCATCATTGGTAATATTGGAATTTTCCTCATCATCATAAGCGTTATCATTATTATTATTATTATTATCATTAATATCAAGAGCCATGTCTGTTTTTGAATCTCTTTCCTTATCTTGATCTTGGGTAAAGTGTAATTTATCTACTGCGTCACTTTCTTTATCTTCATTAACAGGAACGCGTTCAGAAATGTTATTATTTTCAATTGGTTTTATTCCATTTGATTCATGGTTACTCCATTCGTCACTCAAGTCGATATCTCTCTCTAATATTTGCACTTCGGAACCTACCCTAGGTTTCTGTATTCCGGAGGACTCATCTTTTGACCTCAATGTATCAGATCTGTTATTTATGGTGTTAGGTAAAGCCTTGTCTTCACTAAGTGGTTCATTTATATTTGTACAACATTTTTCGATTTCATGTGCATGAGTAAAATTCATTGGTATATCTTCGTTCGTAGGCAAATCAGGACTCACTGACTTGGTATCATCGGTTCCTTTCGTAATCGAGGCAGCCTTAGCTCGCAGCCTCGTGACACGTTTTGGATATGTTTGCCGAGACAGATCATGTAAATCTTGCTTATAGTCTTTTTGTTCCGTCTCATGATAATCGTGGTCATCTAAATCTGGTGGATGGTTTTCTTCTTCAGAAGGCTCACTGGTAAAGTCAGAAAATATCTCTTTCGAGACAGAATCAGCTCTTTCATTTTGCGCAGAAGACAGTTCCAAAACTGGAGAAGAGTTGGCGGCATTTCTTGTGTTACCAGAACTATATTCTTGGTTATCGATCTCGGGTGTTACTTTTTCTACTTCTTGAGTAGCAACAACTTCCACTTTACTATCATGCTGATCCGTAAACAACGAAGCAGTATCCTGTTCATTTGTTGATGTCTCTGACTTCAATTTAACAGCCTTTTTCAAGTCGAGCATGTCTTTTGAGTCTTCAACATCTTGAGAGCTGTCGAAACTCACGCTATTATTCCGTGATGTCGATCTTGATCTTGACCGGCTACTTGATCGGGAACTGGAGGCCTTGTGCTCATCGTATTTGCGCAAAAAGTAGCATCCTAGAGCCGCATTTGCCCTGTGTTCAGCCACGGGGTCATCATCAGGCAGCCACGTATCTAATGAACAATCACAATAAACACATTGTACTCTATCATTTCCTAAGACCAACGGGCAGTAATAAAACCCCGACTTCGCCAAAGCAAGACTTGTAGCTTTGGCATTTTTTCTGTCTTTGTCGAATTTCCAATAGCTCCCAAATGTCTTACGTCTAATCGCCACTGCCTGCTTACTTAGCGGTTCTCTCAAAGCCTCTATAGCGTGATTTTCCCAATAGTCCTTCTGCGGGTCAGTCAAGTATTCGATTTGGGATGATATAAGTAGCGAATAAGGGCAGTTCGGGTTATTTGCCAAATGATGATCTGCAATATTTTCCACACCACCTATATTAGTTTCCTTCTTCTTGCAGCTTATGCATGTAATTTGGTCATGATTCAACTTTGTGGGAGTAAAGTAAAAACCACAATCGGCTAGATGTCGTATGTCTGGAGAACTATGAGTCCAGTACCTTTTCTGTTTTGACTTGCCGCTTTGAATGGCTCCATTTTCAAACGTTTCAATTCGATTTTCCCGATATTGCATTAATTCAACATCCTTCAAAGTCATTATTCCTCATTGCATGTTTACTCAACTATCAAATCCTATAGAAGCTGATCTTTTATGCCAATTATATAGGATAGCCTTCGAAACGTTGTATACTCGATCACGTTAAACTTGATCCTAATGGTTTTGATAAACAAAAACAAAAAAAAAAAAAATAGAAGTTTACGACATAAAAAATGGTGTTCAGCGAGTTATCTAGTTAGTAATGGTTGATGGACTAGAAGTAAGTCACGAAGTCACTAACTTTAGCAAATACCATATATGATTATGTAGACTACAATGGATCTTTGATTGAAAGGAGTTTTGTAACATGTCTTATGAATTAAGTTATATGTAAAAAATTGTGTCTACAGGAAAGCCAACACGTACTCGAAGTAGTTTTTATTTCTAATAGTTATGACCGACAAGTAATTGAATGGTCTTGAGCGCCTCATATTTTAACTCATTGTTTGCCGATGACTCTAGGAAGCTCATGATAAGGAGCTTATAGTGACCATGCTTTTCTTTATTGATAAATTCCACCAACTCATTACCCAACTGCTTGATCAAGAATTGTAAGTCATTTAACATAATAACGACAACAATGTCTTTTTGCTGTGGAGCTGAGATTACATCCAAAATACGCTTCACAAGTTTGTAAGAAGATTCCTTGAATTTTGGTGCATTTTCATTCCAGAACTTCTCAGATTTATGGGTTGGGGAAGACCAAGAGATTAAATTTGGATTTTCTAACTCAGTTAAGTATTCATCAAAAGACGTCAACTTTTGGTTGACAACATCAGACAAGTGGTCATACAAGAAGGTCAAGTCATTTGATAACTCTTCATCGCTCCCATTAGAAGCAAACTTTCTTTCGCTCAAAATCTTGACGGTATTCAAGCCGTCATGGAACAAGACAAGCTTGGCGACCTTGAAACTTTCATGATGTGATACAGCTAAAGAAATGAAGTTTCTCAAAGTGGACACACAGAGTCTAATTATTTTGAGTTTTATGGAATCCTTGGCGATAATCAACAAATTACCAATAAGTTCAGGGTAGCTGTGAACAATCAGCCTGTTGATTTCCGCATTAAACGAGAGAATCCATGTTGTGAGTAGATAGTAGTATAGAAGTTGAATGTTGGAAGCATTTGGACGTTTCACTTGCATCGTAATAAGTTGATTGATAGGCTTAAAATTTGCAATTAGATTATGTTGCTTGAAAGCTTCCTTGAATTGTTTAGGAACAAGTAATTCCTGTAATAACTGAATGCCAATAAACTGGAAATTCACTTCTTGAAAGTTGCCAACCAATTGTCCTGATGAAAGGAAACTAAAGACTTTATTTAAAACTTCCTGGTCAGTCTCGATCTTTCTCTTGTTAGCCCTAACAAGCAATATGACCAAATTGTACAAACATAAAACGTTGACAATTGGATCACTTCCGGTCAAATATTTCAAAAATGGCTGGAAAGGCAAAGAAGCATCAACTTCTTGCAAGTCCAACAAGGAGTCGACGAACTTGTTATCAGGAACTTCTAGCAACAAGTCATTTATCAACACCAAAATATTCTTTACAGCATCGTCTCTGGAGTTGTTGTTCAACTTGTTCAATACGTTCAATATGGTATTGGTGTACAATTTCAATTCAGATAATATCGTAGCCAATTGATTCTCACGGGATTGCTTTTCCAAAATCTTGATGTGGTTTGCATCATCCTCACTAATGACGTCAGCTCTGGCCAAGCCTTCCCAGGGTATAATTCTCTCCCTGATGATCTTTTTATTATCCCCGAAGAATAAGCTGTCTATTCTTAATGGCGCCTATAGTGGTTAGTATGTATGTTTCGAACACGAGTGAATTAGTTCAAATTAATCGGCAACAAAGCTATATCTCATAAAAACACCGTTCAGAGAAACAGCCCGCGCATAGAGTGGTTGGAAGTATCACATACAGCTTCGGTAGACATTCTGTACTTTACACCTCTATTGGATTAATGCTTTGAGGACTAGGAATTGTTATTCATGAGCGATAAGTGTTCCTTATGAGCCGAGTACACGACCTTAATTTTCAAGGATCTTCCTAACAAAACGAAGTAAAATATCACCATGACGGAAGCCTGCCTAGGTATTCATCAACAAAGACCTATTTCTAAAGAAACAGATATAGAGCCTTTCACTCCCATCGTGGTGTTCTAAAACAAAAAAAAACTGCCGGTCCCAGGAATCGAACCTGGGTTTCTTCGGCCACAACGAAGTGTACTAACCACTATACTAGACCGGCGAATCTTTCTGCTTTTTTCGCAAGTAGAGGCCATAAGGCACATGCTAAAGTGATATCAAAGTGCTACACTCTACAGACGGTAAAGTATTGTCTAGATTCCAATTCGACCTATACTGTTATATTAATGTAGTGAGAATGCGAGACCTTCAAGAAAACAAACTTTACTGAGATATTTTGGTAGAACCTACAAGTTATATTAGACAGCACTTATATCCGACGGTTACTCATCCAATTCATATGTGCTTTCCTATTAAACTTCAAGTTATGGAAGTCAACTGCTATTCGCAAAGATTCGCTCCAATTGACACTGGCACGATGGTGACTCAGGACGTCCCAGATTTGCTTCTGGGTGAGGGTGCTGAGTTTTTGTGGTTACCTGTTTTTTCGCAGCTAATGGCTTTGTCGCACAGATCTATTTATCACTAATGGACAATTGAACTGTCAGCAACAAGTTATATCGTAGTCAAGCAAGAAGTGGTATGAACAAAAGATGCTAAAAAAGCTCTTTCCTTCAATTTCAGCGTCTGTTTCGACATCTGTTTTGGGAAACTTGGCATCAGCCTCAGAAGCTGGATTTAGTTCTGCATCCTCGAGCTCTCGTAGAGGGTACTCCAGCGAAGAAGTTAGCAGGTCGGATATTCCGACCCTAAAGAGAAGACACTCTTTCCATCACCCCTACTCGGAAGCAATATTAGAAGATGAAGGCAACAGAAGAAACAATGATATTGCAGACTTGAGTATTGATCCTTTCGATAGTTATCATACCCTAAAAAGGAGCAAAAGCATGTCATTTGGTGCAACGAAGAAACCAAGCTTCAGCAATTTCAAGAAAAAGAGACCAAAATCTGTTCATTTCGATCTAGAGGAGGACAATGCGGTAGGAAAGTCACAAGCAACCGAAAGCAAAGCATCTAGTCAGCCCAAAAAAGCGAACGAGGGCTCCATTCCAGTTGTGTCACCGAATGGATCACCGCAGAAGTCGTTAAGCAGCTTCTACAGTGACTTGAGTGAGGACAGAGATAACTGCGATGATGATAAGATGAGCTTTAGGTCAATATTTCATTATAGGGGACTAGAAAATAACTTACAGAGACAATTTTCATCAATCATCGATGAAAGCATGGACATGCACGAATCTGAAAAACACGACGGTGATAAGGACAGACTATTTGACTCTCCCAAAAAAAGAAGTGATCCATTATTTAGCCCCGTGGTTAGCCTGGAACAAAATGAATATCATCAAAACTACGAGAGAGTAAAAGATCCTAGCGATAGATCAGAAAAGGATGTTCTGCATTTAGCAGCAACTTCTTCGAACGAGGAAGTTCAATGGGCAGATAAGGCACGAAGTCCAAGCCAACTTAATTCTACATTTGAAGATATTTCGGCTACGAGAGTCTTTAACTCATCATCACAAATATTCACAGACTCCAAAGACAGTAACTGGCTTTTCAAACCAGCGACAACTACCATGATACAGAATTTAAAGGAACTGATGGATTCTCAATGCGTAGATAATGATTTGGATGCGAAAGACGAACAAGAACAGTGCAACACATTAGACAAGGACGAAAGCTCCAATTCTATTGAATTGTTAGATTATAATCATAAAGAGAATACGCCACGTAACACAGCTACCGAGGAAGAGGTTAGTGACGAGTTAGAAAAGGTAACAGAGGATTTAGATACGTTACGAATCGGCAATTTCGAGGTGCCAGAGAATCATGAAGTAAAAATTACAGAAGTAGAAGATACGGACAACGCAGGTAACAAAACCAATCTGCTGAACTCATGGAAAGAAAAAGAATTAAGGATAGTCAAAGAGATAGTGGACCTGTTGAAGGAGGAAGTCTCCTTGACTAATATGTTCACTGATTTCCCAGAGGAAGTCGGCACCGAAACTAAAGCGGAAAAAGAAGAAAAAGACGATGAAGAAGAGATTATTTTAAGTCTAAGGAGGGGTATCCAAGAATTAATGAATAAATTTCAGGCTATGAAGAAGGAAAAAGAAGACCTAGAAGCCCAGGTAAAAAATTTATCAGAACAAGTAGAGTTACTGAAAGAGACACTCAATGGCTCAAACACATACTCCATTCAAACGCAGAAAATTTTGGATTCCACAAGAAACGAGACGAAAGTACTCCAGGAGCAAATCAAACTTTTGCAGGATCGCTTCTCAGTAGAATTACAAAGGAAATCACAATTGAACAAAAGATTACAAGACATTAAGAAGAATTTTGAGATAAGCCAGCAATCACTCGGTGAGTTGACCAAGAGTAAGGAAGAGTTAGATACACAAGTTGCAAGCTTGAGAGATGAATTGGCTGATCTGAAGCGCAATGCAGAAGAATACATTAAAAATATGGAAGAAGTTGATCTACAGTTGCAGGAAGAGCTAGAGTTCAGATCCCAACTTGAAAAGGAAAATCATGACTTGAAAACCAAACTATTTGATGCCAACACTGAAAACGAGTCGTTAACCAATTCTTTGCAGAGATCCCAACTGGAATTAAGTGAATTGAATGAAAAACACAATAATGTCATAAAATCCTATAAATCATTAGTAGAAGGAGTAGTCGACTTGAAGCACAGTAAGGAAATTTCAGAGAATAGATTGGAAGGACTCTCTGCTCATTTTTCAAACGTTTTCAAAGAGAATCAAACTTTGTTACAACAAAACGATCAGTACAAAAACGCTTTAAATAAATTGAAGGAACACTTAGACCTAGTAGATACTGAATCAACACATATGAAGAAGGAAATAAAAGCAGTCTGTGCTACTAATCTGTTTTTGGATAATTTCTCCAGATCATTTATGTTGTTAGCCTTCAAATCGTTAGAGCCAATGGTTCACAATGAGTCAAAGAGCTATTTCAATAGAAATTATAATATTATAGACGGAACTTCGCTAAGCGAAGAACACGCAGATGTGCTAGACCGTCTCCTAGAGTTTCTTACCAGATCTATAACGGACCTAGTTTCACAATATTTGGAGAATGAAAAATTATTAGAAGCTGAACTTAGGACAAGGAATGAGAATTACCAGAATATGTTGCAAAAATTGGGCACTATGATGGAAAAACACTTGGCCAAATCTTTAAACAAAGAGAATAGAGACGGTGAATCATATGACATATATTCTAAACAGCATAAAAAGAGGAAAAGAATCTCGATGCTTGACAGCAATGCACTTACAACTTCATAAAGCAAAAAACAATATACAAAAAACAAAAAAAATGCATTACAGCCCATACCCGCTGAACCTCTCATTGTTTTCCAAAAAGAATTGGAAGTATATAAATAACTTGACATAGCACACATATATTGCTGTTGTATTGCAAGGTATCAGAACGTGATCCAATGACGTAGTTAAGTAAATGAAGTGCTGACAAACGAGCCATCTTGTAATAAGCTGATCATTACACCAGGTAGTATATCAACTTGCAAAGGCTCTATTGGAAAGAGCTCGCCGTCAACAGAAAGAAAATGCCCATCGGTGCTCTTGAGCTTAGGTATTAGTCTGTAAGATGAAATTTTCGAGTGATGAATGTTATCTTGAAGGACATGCGTGCCCTTTTCGATCAATGATAAGCTTGATATCGTCTCGGTTATTGAGGCACTGGTATCACTAATAATCATATCCATAGACCCGTCATTAGGAAGAGCGGCAGGAAAAAACTGGACATCTTTAGAGATATAGGGCATTTTTCCTACGTAGAAGACGTTCAATTTAGACGTCACATCTGAAGAAAACCGTTCCCAATCGCTCGGAGGAGGTTGGTCTAACTTTGGTGAAAATGTTTCTAGATCTTGTGCAGATAAATCCGCCATTTGTGAGTCGTCACGATAGTAATTATTACTATAGTATTCTTCCAAGTTATCTTTCTTTGAGACGTATTTCACGTAAAGGTCACAAGGATACTCCACTCTTTTCAAGATTCCATAAAGTACCCCGAGGTCGAATCTGATTGGACCCATCCATCTTAAGTGTTCAGTGCCTATGTCTGCATCTGCAATTATTCCAAAACACTGCGATAAGAAAGAGAGACTAGTTTTCTCTTTGTCTCCCACGCCTTGTGTCACAGCCATCAAATCCAATCTAGTTTTCTTAGCCTTTAACATCAAAAGAGTCGCGTGCGTGGCATCTGAGGTTCCATGAGTACTTAAACTAAAACCATTACCTGATCCACAAGGCAAATGCGTGATTATTACCTTGCTGAACGCTTTCACGCCCTTATCAGGCTTCTCATAGAAACCATTGATCACTTGATGGGGTATTCCATCTCCGGAGCAGCATATGATCATATCATATAAATTAGGGTCGAGGTCTCTAGCAATATCTTTTGCATGTCCGTGGTATTCTGTCGCTTTGTAAGTGATATTGACCTGAGCAGCTTCTAAAACTGGTAAAATTTTGGTGCGGTAGATCTCCAAGGCATGTCCTTTCCCGCCCATTGGATTGATCAAAATAAGTACAGAGCGCGCCGTAATACCATGTGGATATGCTTTCAGTAAAATGAGCTCTTTGGTCAGTGATGTCGTGATGCCTGATTTCGGAGGTGTTATCTTATTTTTCACCCTTATGTATATCTTTTTGAGCTGAAAATCATTTTTTACGGCATGAAGGTATGCTATACTTAAAACATCAAGTGACGAGACCTCGTCTATTCCCTCACACCACAAAATGTTCTTATAGGGTATCCCAGTTTTAAGTTCTGTTCTGCTATTGAAACACGGTAGACATTCTGCGATACTGTACGATTTGTGCTCGGTTCCAATTTGATCAATGAACTCTATCTCATCTTCCTCCAAGTTGACGTCTACAGCTTGAATTTCATCATGTAGTAAGGTTTCCATAGACATGCTTTAATATTAGACCTTTTTCTTTACGTTTGTGAGATTCTAACTTTTCGTATATCGCGAAATACGGTAAATAAAATGATGGGGATACTTCAACTTTGTGAGCATATGTGAAAAATCTGCTATATAAGTGATGTCATCCTAACCCAAACACGCCGGTGATCCAAGGATGCATCAGCACTAGACTTACAATTATATTATTTTAATTTTAATTTATTTATCGTATCTTAATAAACTACTCGTCTTCCAAATCATTTCCGGATAAAGTGAATGGTTCCGGTAAAGGCGCTTCAGTAGTGTTTAGCTGTCTAACGGTTTTGATAAACTCAGCAGGCTCATTTGGATTAGTGTCTTGCAATAAGATGATGCCACCGGTACCTCTGATCTTTCTAACAGGCACGAATCTGGAATCTTTGGTAAAGGCGACGTAGTGGGACTGTGCCGGTAACACACGGCTCAAATTATCAATTTGATATGGTGTCTTGGTGTATTTGATAACAGGAGGCTCATTATTGCTTTTGGCATCAGTTCCCTCATCTTTGCCAGTATCTACACTAGGTTTTTCTTCTTCGTCGATTTCCATTTTGTCTTCCGCTGATTCATTTCCTTCTTCAGTTTTCTTGGGTTGATTCTTCTTCGCTCTTGCCTTAGCTCTTGCCGTCGTAGACAACACTGCTGTAGTGATCTTGTCTGGTAACTTCTCCTTCGAATTTTCGCTCTTCAACGGATACTGGAAGATCTCAGGTTTAGTGTGGCAATTAAGTGAGAACTTTGGAATCTTCAAATCGCTCCTCACACCAATCACCGCTGTAGGTGTGAAAGAAAGAGACAAGAAATGTGCAAGTGGGAACCAGTACCATGATTGCGTGAATATTGTGAGTCCCACAATGGCACGAATGTTGAGGGTGTTAGTTTGAGAGTTCTCTAAACTTATAGTCACATTACGACCCCCTGCATCAATGATACCTTGCGCAAGAGTAGCACCGAACTTTGCCAAAGCATCTTCATGCTTATTTCTTATAGTATCAGCATATTTAGTGGAAAGCTCTTTTACCTTAGGGAAGGTAGTTTCATTTTGTTGGATCAAGATCATGCCGCTGGCCACCAAAGCAGCTTGGCGCACGAAATCAACAGGATCCTTCGTTAATGGATCTAAGACATCTATTGCTGCTGGTAAAGCCTTTCCAGCGCATGCAATTCCTAATGCCATTGCAGTACCATACCTTACATGTGCATTATGGGACTGGGATAATAACTCTACTATTTGTGGGGCTGCTGTGTAGTCACGGATCAACAAAAATCCCAAACTTATTACGGAAGCTCTTCTCACGTCGTCAGAAGGATCAGAAACAGCGTAATGCAACAATTGCTTGATAGCATGGTTGCTGCCAGTACCAGCATAAGCTAATGCTAATGTAAAAACACCACCATATCTTAAAATAGATATCTCTTGTGACATCAACTTCTCAATAGTTGGTAAAGCCTTGTCTTCTCTTCCATAGTTCAACAATGCAATTCCAATCGCCAAGCCACGAATTATATTTTCATGTTGGGTCTCTTGAGAGTAGACTAACATATCATTAATAGCAGCCTCGTTTCCAGATCCCAACATAACTAATCCCATAGCCAACCCAGCTGCCTGTCCTGATATAGCTGAGTCAGAATACAACACAACTTTTAAGGCTTCATAAAGAGCTTCACTGTTAGATCCCATACCAGCAACACCACACCCAAGACAAGCACCATGAAGAATAACTTCGGAGTCTTTGTTACCAGCAGAGTTACCATGCTCATCCAAAAACAGTTTCAAGTAGTCAATAGTCTCTCTACCATGCCCTGCAAATATCAAACCCAAAGCAAATAATGATCCACCTCTAGTATGAGCCGATCCGGAAGACCCTGGTAAGTAGGGTTTTAAAATATTACGACCCTGGCCCAAGTTTCCCATATGTATCACTCCTAAGGCTGCTGTCGCAGAAAACTTTGACCAGTTGGTAGCTTTTCCGAGCCATTCTAAGTTATTTCTGAAGAAAGAGTCATCAGTGGTTCCCGCGTGCAAAAATGCATTCGAAAAAGTAACAGCAGAATGGAATATAGAGCTTCTTCCTTCTAAAAGATTTTTAGACTTGTTCAATATCGATATATCGGTATTGTTGTTTTTGTGAAGAAATGTTATATTAAAATCACAAGTTGGAACACCCGTCAATATATGCAATAGCTTCGCCTCATGAGAACCAGAAGAATTAAAGGACTCATCATTTTTCAACAGCAAGATGATGTTATCCAAAAGTTCTTGTGACGAACTGTTCACTAAATCAAAAGCACCCTGGTACGCTATTAAATATTCACCATTTTCTATTAAATTTTTGAAAATTTGCACAGCTATCAGCGAATCATTTAATTGAACAATTATTTTAAACACAGTAAAAAGGTCCTGGTTTTCTTTCAACTTGAGAAGCTCTTTGATTAAGGAATTAAGCACGCTTGTTCTGAAGCTTATGTTTTTTACCACAGAGTTAGCACATACTAATACATAGTTGATCAAGTTGATCGTATTTTCTTCATCACTTTTGGCTTCATGATCCAAAATAGAGATCACGATGTCTAAACGGAAACTTTCTAAGGCTATTCCCAAAGCTAGCTTCAATTCATTTGCCTTTATGCACTTATTTAACATTTTATCGAAAATGTCAGATAAGTGGGAATCTATGTTGGCAGAAGAGTCCTCGAACTTCTTTTGAGATAAACTGCTGTAAATATTGATACATTGGGACACTATGGTCTCTACGTATTGCGATTTCTCATCGATGTTAAACTCGTCTCCAGCCAAAAGTGCATATTTCACAGAAGCTTCGAAATCTCCTAAGTTGTAGTAAACTTTGGATATAACCAACGCAGCTAATTCACTTTTGTTGAAATTCTTATCCTCGTAGATCTCTTCTAGCTCGTTTATGTTGTTAGCTATTTCTGCCCACAACTCGTCAACTACCCCATTAAGGGATGTGAGAGCATAAGATTTCAAATCCGCATCTTGTTCTCCTAGCAATGCTAAGTAAGGTGCTGCAGAAACCAATGCCATGTTTCAGTTTAATAGTATTGATAAATGTTACTTTAATCTTTCACTCGCAACTGCTAGTCGATATCGCCACCAGCTTGAAATCTACTCAGTGGTAACAGCAAATGTGACACAAAATCGAAATTGAACGAAAACTCAGATGCACACGACTCGAATAATAGTACATTATAGAATACTTATCCGCCTAGATACACCAAGAGAAGCTTTAGACACAGAATGTATATTAGTTGTAGTGTTTCTATTTACTATATGATGAATTAAATCGTCCATTTTAATCTTGTGAAGAATTAGAATACCTGTGGCTGCAAACCACGATACATAAAGTCATTCAATTAGTACAACAAACGAGTTGCAATCTTGAATGGTGTTTGCTCCAATTGCTCGTACAAAGACTTGATGTCTGAAAGGTCCACATCTGAAATATCGGCCATCAAGTAAGCAACATCTCCTCTAGAGTCACTGAACTGCTTTTCAATATTGTGGTTTGAAAGAATGTTGTTAACGGTTTTCAAAACACCTGGCACGTTCTGGTGAATGTACAACACTCTCACAGAGTTCTCTTGGTCGTAGTTCAAAGATCTTAATTGCACTTCTGGGAAGTTGACGGCACCAGTAGAGTTACCCTCGTTAATGTATTTGGCCAAAAAGGTACCGACCTCTACACCAATAGCAGATTGAGCTTCTTCAGTAGAACCACCAATATGAGGAGTCAAGATGACATTTCTCATAGAGCACAACTCAGAAGCCCATCCATTCAAACTGTCGTTGAACAAGCCTTCACCGTTCTTGGAGGGCTCGTTAGGGTAAACATCCAAGGCGGCACCAGCAATCTTTCCTGATTTCATGGCCAGCACAAGAGCCTCAATGTCCACAACAGTACCTCTGGAAGCATTGATGACATAAGCACCATCCTTCATAGCAGAGAATTGAGGAGCTGCCAATAAGTTACGGGTCTCTGGTGTTTCTGGGACATGACAAGTAACAAAATCAGCCTTTTGTAACAACTCATCCAAGGTTTCAACTTGCTTCGAGTTACCAAGGGCCATAATCATGTGGATATCATAGTATATAACATTCATACCCATCGACTCAGCTAAAACAGACAATTGAGCACCAATGTGTCCGTAACCAATGATACCCAATGTTTTACCTCTAATTTCCCAGCACTTGGCACTAACCTTGTTCCAAGTTCCGGTATGCATTTCGAGCGAACGGTCTCCCAATTGTCTAGAAAGAGTGATCACCTCTGCGATCACGAGTTCAGCGACAGATCTCGAGTTAGAGAAAGGTGAGTTGAATACAGCTATACCGGACTTAGCTGCATACTCCAAGTCAACTTGGTTGGTACCAATACAGAAACATCCAATGACAACAAGATTCCTAGCATGCTTCAAAATCTTCTCGGTCAATCTGGTTTTAGATCTGATACCAATTGCATGGACTTCACCGATTTTTTCAATCAACTCTTCCTCAGAAAGCGAAGTCTTGTAAAATTCAACCTGGTAACCCTGTTGCAGGAAGATGTCAATGGCAGTCTTGTTGACATTCTCCAACAACAAAATCTTAATGTCTCCAGTTGAGAATGGCTTCAAAGCCTTGGCCTGCTTGCGGAAAGTTGGGCTGTACTGGGCTAAATAAGATTGCGTGGTTGGGGATGTAGAAACCGCATTTGGTGAGCCAGAGATGCTCATTGCTCTCTGGAACGTCTCAGTGATCTGTTGTGGGTAAGACATTTTAGTTGTTTCTTCGAAGTATTGATTTGTTTTCAAAGTTCGAGTTACCTCCTTTTAGTATACTACACCTGTGAATCTGATGTCAAGCCGTTTAAATACGCTAATTTGACTCCTATGAGTAATAATCAACCGATCAAAAATTTTCTTAATTGCCATAGTGCACGTGACGTAATTCATTTTGCTCCTAAAGCTCGAAAATGACTTGTACCGGTTGTTTACGCCTCATTGGGTCTCTCTCTACATGTTATAGCTAGTAATTAAGGATCTAGGGTATCATAGCTATCTATCTTTGAGATCTTGATCAAGTTTAACGAAATGGTACTAGAATCCAGCGGTACGTGCAAGAAATCTAACTCTGTTCCACCAGAGTCAGATTTATTAACCGGAGTCAGTCTTGCTGAGTCACGCCTCATCGACACGCTGTTCTCAGGGTGCGATGGCGCGAGACAAGCACAAAACCGACGCGTTCACGTGTGCCCACATGCGACATTATCCCCGTGATGCGACATTTAAGCGATCAGAAGTGCAGCAAATTTGTTAGTGTCAGATCAAGGGTGATTTCCATAGGGTTTGCTGAGATTCACAAAGGCCTGCTGTTATTAACACAATCGACACGCAGGCGACTGACGTTTATCTGACGGATGATGTCAGACTTCACGGAGGTGAAGAAGCTGAATTTTGTTACAGACGGAGAGGGGACACAATTATTCGATAACAACACAAATTCTAAGTACGGAGATGATACAGAGCATGAAATAGGAACCAACATTAAAGTTATTTGCAGAATAAGGCCACAGCTTGAAAGAGACTCGAGAGAGGGCGAGCGTGGGATTTTATCTGTAGTGGACGACAAACTAGTAGTGGTGAAAGGAAAAGAGCAGAACGCAAGTTTTAGGTTTGATCGAGTTTTCGATAGCGTATCAACACAGGATGATGTATACAATTACGCGATCCGACTGAAGATGGAAGATTTTTTCCATGGGTATAATGGCGCTGTGATGGCTTATGGCCAGACAGGCTCAGGAAAGTCTTTTACCATGATGGGATCAAGCATTAGCGATAATGCACAAAAGGGATTGATCCCTCGAATGGCCGACGACATGTTTTCTCGTATACATAGAAGTACCTCAGACACTGAGTATACCGTGGGAGTGTCTTACATGGAGGTTTACATGGAGCAAATAAGGGATTTGTTAGATCCCGCTTCGAATAACGGTCGTAGGTTTTCTGTCCATGAAGACAAAGTGAATGGGGTACATGTACGGGGACTTTCACAAGCTTTCATTTCCTCCAGCGAGGAGTTTCTCACTTTATTGAAACAAGGATCGAAGGCAAGAGCATACACATATACAGATATGAATTTTGAGTCTTCTCGATCTCATGCAATTTTGCAACTTAATCTTACTCAAAGGCAGGTAGCTCTGGGAACCGTAAAGAAAAGTAGGATGTTTTTAGTTGACTTGGCGGGATCTGAAAAAGTTATTCGAACTGGAGCTATGGGACAGACTTTGGAGGAAGCTAAAAAAATAAACAGTTCTCTCTCTACATTGGGAAACGTTATCAATTCTCTCACGGATGGGAGGTCGACTCATATTCCATACAGAGATTCCAAGTTGACTCGAATTCTTCAGGAGTCACTCGGAGGAAATTCACAAACATCTTTGATTATCAACTGCTCTCCATGCTCCAAGGATGAGCTTGAAACATTATCAACTTTACGATTCGGTTCAAGGGCAAAGCATATTAAAAACAAAGTTCATATCAATACAGAATTGAATAGCATCGAGCTAGTTCAAAAGGTGGCTGCCTTGGAGAAGACAAATATGCAAAATCAGCTTTACATCAAGAGGCTTGAGCAAGAGGTTCAGTCGTTGACGGGAGGGAAGCAGATTAGCCCGAGTGTTATGACTGATTCCACCTTGGTCGCAGATGAACATTCTACAAAAGCATGGCATTCAGAAAGAACAGGACTATCCAAGAATTTATATACAAGTGCTGTCCAGGAAGAGATCGAGAGACGCGATAAAAAGATAGGAGAGCTTGAAAACATGATATTGCTTATGAAGATGGAACAGTTGAAGTTGAGTCATCAAGATGAACTGAAGCTTTTCAGACTCGAGAGCTCACTACACGATCTTAATAACAAGCTAACTGACCTCGAGATAGTAAACGCCAACCTTCGAAGACATCTTCTTTTGTGCGAGAAAATAATAGAATCCAGGGACGACAAGATAAGTAAGTTACAAACCCTCTTTGAGGTCCAACAGAATCAAGTAGAGAAGGAGAATTCGGATTTCGAAAGCAAGGTCGCGATGTTAAGACAGCATTTAGCTTCCTCCGTATCCAAGCAGAAAGCTCAGAGCACAGATGACGCAGGCACGTTTGCGCTAGGGAACATATCAAATAGCACGGACTCGAATAGCACAGATAGAAAGAGCCATGACGACGAGTCTACTGCATTTAAAAACTCGCAAGATTTTATACCATCTCCAAAAGTTGGAATCAACCTCAATATAGTAAAGCCCTTAAGAGGAGGTGTTTCTTCTGAGAGCACTTGAGCATAATCAAGTTGAGCATTAATCGCTGGCAGTATAATAAATAGAGACCTCATTGAATTAGATCAGCCCATTTTGCATTTCCTTTTTTAGTATTTACGATATAGCACGCTTATTATACCCTTATTGATCTTACTGTAGGAACTAAATACTCATTACCCGAACAGCTATTCGTCACTAAAGATAATATATAGGGAGGCCAGTGTCTCTAGGGCCCCCCGATAACTCTAGTGTAGCTATCGCAGCCCTCAGAACGAGCTTTACAATTATCGCAGGCAGGTATAACTACTCATTTCTTGCTTGCATATAAGGAAAAGTTAAATGATATCTATGCTCATTTGTACTTTGATTTATACGATAAACTATTGGAGCTAGGAGACAAACCACCATCGCGATGGCAGCGGATATTCTTGTATCCTTATTTCAAAATGGTAGTTTAAGAGGTATGTATCTGGGAAGCTGAATATCATCCCGAATTAAAAAGTCACCATTCGGAAGATATTGGGGTATTCAATTCAAGGATGATGATCTTCACAGAAACAGAATATATATACTAACAGAGCAGTTGTACGAGTAAAGAAAAAGAGCAGAGAGGGCGTGGTGGTGAAACTCAAGGGCGAATTTTGCAAGGAGGGCAAAGACAATTACATACACCAGATGATTCTGTTTAGTTTTCAAGGGAAACAGTTTTTGGCGATTTGCAGAAAAGTGGGACTCATTCAACTATACGAGAATCATGGCAATAGTATAACAGGAGGGAAGAGTTTCAAGCTCTACAAGGAATGGAAGAATTCTACGCTTGGCGCACAGGATCCGATAAAGTGTATTGGGTTCATAAATGACCAATATCTTTATAGCTGTTCGAGCGAGGGCAAACTCGTATTCCGAGATTTGATCAACGACGACGCCGACAACAGTTTCCGGGTGTTTCTCATACACAAGCCAGTATCGAAAGTTGACATGCAGGTAATGGACGACGGGAAGATCTTGGTAGCAAGCTCAGGTAATAATAACGAACTCAAAATATACGAAGTGGACATGAACAGCGAGGACAAGAAAAACCGCTGCGTGCATAGTCTAGAGAACTACTACAAACTACCGGTTATAGGGGGCGTTCAGGCGGAAAACAGGGCGATAGTGCAGACCTTCACTGCCCGGCCGGACCGCTTTGGGTTGCGGAGAAGAATGACGTCCGTAAACTTGAATGCACTCAAGGACAAGTACATCCAGTCGCTCGTGCCGGTGTGGGTGTCCTCCACCGCATCTAAAACCAGCTCTTACCACGGAGTCCTAGGCGACAGCATGTGCAGCTGGATCGTCTCGATTTGCATAGTGCCCGGCAGCCCCAACCTCATCATCTGCGGCAGCCAGTTCGGCACCATCGTCATCTACGATACCAAAAAGGACTCCTACCCGTTTAACGTGCTCCAGGTCTCCCAATTCCCCATCTGCACACTCAAGCTAATGAATAGCGGCAGGTACCTTTTCTACACAGACTCCATGTCCAGAGCAGGCGTCATCAAGCTATCGCAGTTTACCGTGGTCAGCGAGTACGTCAACCTCAAGTTCGGACCCCTCGCAGCGTGCGACGTCGTCGCGAACGACGCCGCCGCTGCGAGAAAAACCACAGACACGAGCTCCGTCGCCATGTTCGACCCCGTGTACTGTTTCTGTTCCACTATCGACAACCGCTTGCTCATCTACCGCTTCTGCGACGATTCGTCCGCCACGCTACTAGTCCACATCCGCAGCAACTCCTTCATATCCTGTCTCAACACCAGCATAAACCAGTGTCCCTATGGTGCATTTGCCTTGCTCTTCGGCTCCACCGGCCCCAAGGATCTGCTTCCGTGCCCGCTGGTCAAGCGAAAGTCTCTATAGGTATTTAGTTGGCCTCCGCCGTGGCCCTCCGCCGTGGGCCTTTGCATACTGCTTGTACTTCTATATCTCGATGCCTATATACCGTCCATCACTATGACTGTAGGGCCCCGTAGACAACGTCTATCGCTTGCATAAAACTGCAGCAACTGGTAACACCGCCTACCCCCGTTGCGGTTACAAAACCCGATGATCACCCCCCTCCTCCCCTCCGGTCTTTCATCCGCACCCATCGGCAGCGCTGGCTGGCCAGCGCTGCCAGATGGTGCCCTAGCGCCATTTTTGTAGCAGCCCTGGGATCCGCTACATTTTCTCACCTCGCCAATGTGCCGCTACACTAATAGACAAACCCCGGAAAATACAGGCGCCAGCCATTGGGGTTACCTTTCTCTACCGTATCTTTCCCCTAGTAGAAACATTGAGATTAGACGACATTCAAGGCCCAGTTAAAGTTAGTTGCGACCACACACGAACTTTGACACAGCGGTATTCTTGAAAAAGCAATTCAATAGGCCAGGGTTTTCTGGAGTAGGTTTATCAGAAGGATTTGCGAATTATTAAAAAAACATACATGACGATATTAGGCCCGGTGGCAGAGACTACAGGGATCAAGCAAAATTAGTGTATTTCAGTTCTAGAAGTAAGCAGTTAAGTTGAGACACCCCAGAGATTATAATCAGTTGACCTAGCGAGGGGATTTTAGGGAAAGTTGATAGCATAATAAAAAAGAAAAAGTATGAATCATTTTGGAAATACGTTTGATAAGTTAATAAGTAAAGTAACGGCTCGAAGGTCATCAGAATCGTCGATCCTTGAGATTCCACTGAACGGAGGGTCAGAGAGGCGAAAGAGCATATCACATCCGATGGTGCAGATAACTGAGACAGAGAGCGATTCTGCCGACTCGAGGAAAGAGACGCTTGGCGGGAACCGGCTCAGGGCACACTCGATGTCGCTTGTGCATCCATCGACGCTTTCGAGGTCCCGGTCTCGGTCCATGCCGCGCAGCGTGAGCAAGAAGCACACCAAGGAGCTCATCAAGCAGGAGACGGCGCAGGTGATCCAGAAGAAGTTGCAGCACATCTTGGTGGATCTTGGTTTGCAGCAGCCCATACCGTTGAAGACGTCGAGCGGCAGCGCCAAGGGCCCCACCTCGCGGACGGCCAAGATATACGTGTCAAACAGCAGCGACTGCGTGTATCTTCCCACGGCGTCGTCGACCAGTTTCACCTACGAGGATGAGGACAACGGCGGCGTCTACGAAAACGACTCGCACAGCGGGAGCACGGTCTCCAACGGCGAGAACCATGCCGAAGAGTCGGACATGACTGACGAAATCAACGAAATCGGCGTCGCTAGCGAGGCGCAACCTCCCCGCGAGATGAGACTGAAGTTGAAGTCGTTCAAATCTCCCGGGTTTTTGACGAGCAAATTGGACTCGGATGTACCCATAGCATTCACCATGGCAGCGATAATCGAACTCAAGAGAGAAACAACGGTCAAGGACTTGACATTCGAGCTCCTGTCAAATACGAGCTTATTATGGCCCTCTGGTGACCAATTTAATAAAACACATTATAAGGAGCAATTCAAAATAGGCAGCATGGAATGGAACTTCAGCTTGTCCGATGCGTTTTTCTACATCAACACATACAACTCGAATGATACAAAGCTGAAGACTGTCACTCCCGATTTGTTGGCAAAGATTACGAGGAAGTATAGATTGGACCCGAATCTTGCAGATGACACCCTGAAAAAGTTTGGCAGTTTTGATCGAGATCGCTCAGACAGCTCAGCCAATGGCACCACCAACTCAAACAGCGAGGTTTACAAGGAAGGTATTTATGTCTTTCTTCTTCCCGTCCTTTTCCCTGCAAATATACCAGCGACCATCTGCTCTATCAATGGATCGTTACAGCACACACTAACCGTCAGCTTCAATAAGATCAGCGAAAAGCTTAACCGTAAAACTAAGGTAATTGGCCAGTACAATATTCCCATGGTAAGGCCGCCTCCATTATTTGCCAACTCGATAGCGGACAAACCAATTTACGTAAACCGTCTATGGAATGATTCGTTGCATTATATTATAACATTTCCCAGGAAATATGTTGTACTAGGATGCGAGCATTTAATTAACATCAAATTCGTCCCTCTCGTGAAGGATGTGATTATCAAGCGCATAAAATTCAATGTGTTGGAAAGATTAACCTATGTATCGAAAGACTTGTCAAAAGAGTATGACTACGATGACGAAGATCCCAATAACCTCAGAATCTCCAACAAAATAAGAGAAAGAGTCGTCACTGTATATGAACTAAAGACCAAAGCCAAGCCTTCAAATTCGATATCAGAGCCATACAAGGAAGAGGTTATCCGCTGTCCAAACAATAACCTATTGTTTTCCTGCTATGAACCTTCGGTGTCAAATGATATAGAAAATCTCAACCTAGATGACCCATTAAGCAAACCTAGCGACAATGACGATCTTATGGTAGCATCTCCTTTGGATATCAATGTCGCTCTTCCATTTTTAACCACGAAGTCTGATAAAGACTTGCAAACCAGACATGCATTCGATGACCATTCTTTTAGGTCACCATCAACAGATTCATTTTCAAATGTAGGATCACGAAATGCATCCTCGGCTACTAATGACACACCGGGGTCTCCACTCCCCCCATCGTCACCTATCATCGGAAGCTTAGAGACGAATATCACTCACGCTAATTCTGAACTTTCTAATAATAGACCTGACCATGAGTCGCTAGTCCCGGATTCTTCTGCTTTTATGAATGAAGAATCGAATAACGCGTGTGAAAACATCCATCAGGGGTATACTAGAGTTCTGAAAGCGCTCTACCCTGATTCAAACTATAGGCATATTCAAATTCATCATAGGTTACAAGTTTGCTTCAGAATTTCCAAACCAGATCCTAAGGATAATTACAAAATGCATCATTATGAGGTAGTAGTCGATACCCCATTGATTCTTCTTAGTGCTAGATGCAATGAAGAATCAGTACAACTTCCTAGATACGACGAAATTGATTTACCTAAACCTAAAGAGCCGGCCCCCATTAGGTTCAGGACTCCTAATTTTGATCGCAATGGCGTAAGTATTCGTCCATTGTCAGACTGCGATGAGGAGCTACCATCTTTCGAAGAAGCAACATCTGGCTGCGGGTCTCCTATTACACGCTCAATTTCATTAGGTGAAAATCCGCTAAGCAGAGCATCCTCTATAGTTCCCCGGGACCCTGCGCCAGCATACGAGTCTGTTGCTTCATCAAACGATGAAATCACTTGGAATAGTGGTCCTCTAAACATCGATGAAGTTGTGAACGATGCAAGAAACAGAACCGACTCGAATGCAGCACGCTTTAGTGTGAAGGATTCATTGGTGAATTCCTTTGCTCGTGACTCTCCTCTGAATGATCTGTATCCTACACTTTCTAGTTCAAATGCCAGAGATTCAGCGGATGCTGCTTCGGCCACTATTTCAACTTCTTCCAACACAAATACTGAATCTTTGTCTACCAATGAAACAGGTATTAGTGGGAACCTAATGTTGAACAACAATGAAGGGGATGATGAAGGATCTAACTCCTCAGCAACAGATCCTAGTGTATCGCCTAGCCAAGCAGAGGCTAAGGATTCCAAAAATCCCCCTCTCCTTGCGTACGACCCTTGTCGAACATCACTGTACACTCTGCAGAATCCAGATACTGCTACATCTGATGATAGATACTCGATTAATACGGAATTGTCCGTCTACGAACAGAAGCTACCTTTATTGGCAAACTCTAGTCAGGATGAAATGGGATCAAGGTATTCAAAGTCAGTGTCTAACATATCCTTAAACAAGGAAAGGCTGAAATACCGGGAAGGACCGTCAACAGACAACCTTTCGGTAATGACAGAATGTGAAAACCCACAAGATTTATATCACTCTTACTAGCTTATTTATATATTCATAATTAATAGTTGAGTAATGCACTTACGCTTACTGGCGCGATATCTATGTCTCTACTACTAAACTCACTGACACCCGAAAGCCATGATCCTGAAAGTACGTAAGGTACCAGTTAATGGCCGTGTTGCGGTGATCGGGGCTGGTATCTCTGGCCTCACATACAGTTATTTTTTGAGAAAACTAAGACCCGATATCAAAATCACCATATTTGAATCTAGTCGTAGGGTTGGTGGTTGGATATCGTCAAGAAAGATTGATTTGAAAGATGGAAGTGAGGTATTCTTAGAGAAGGGCCCTCGTACTCTTAGGGTGGTAAGTGATGGTACGCTCTTGATCATTGACATTCTAAAACAATTAGGTGCTACCGATCAAATATATGGAATGAAGAAAGATTCAGTTGCAAATAGAAAGTACCTCTTGACTAACACGAACGAATTACTTGCGGTCCCTTACTCTACGAAAACTGCCATCAGATTTTTGGGAAGTGGGATTGTAAATGATGTGCTAAAAGGATTAATGCTTGAGCCCTTTCGCTCGAAGCGAGCTCAGAGAGATGAAAGCGTTGCTCAGTTTTTCAGACGAAGATTAGGAAATGATGCTTTGACGAATAACATAATAAGTGCTATCTATCATGGAATATATGCTGGTGATGTTGCTCAATTGAGTGTTCAGTCACTAATGCCAAAGATGGTGGAGCTTGAAAAAACACATGGCTCACTTTTGCGTGGGGCCATGGCCAAAAGAAAGTCTGGTACAAAGGGACCAGTCCTTCCCGATACCTTGATACAGTACTCACAGAAGATATCTCCTAACAGCAGCTTCGAGGAGTTAAAAGACCAACTAAAGGGAATAAATCTCATTAGACTTCAAGACGGCCTTGAAACCTTCCCGAACGCTGTTGCTGCTTCACTAAAGGGGTCAGTGGATTTCAGATTTGGATCTGAGGTCACGCATATTGATCCATCAACGGGGTCAGTGAAAGTGGATAATGGAGTAGAAAAGTTTGACCATATTAGATCCACGATAAATACGAACAAACTACTGGAGCTTCTCCAGGATGACGAGATGAAGAATGTATTATCATTGGATTATGTTAGCGTATTGTTAGCTAATATCTATACAAAGAAGCCGGTTATCATCCCCGAGGGCCAGCACGGTTTTGGCTTTCTTGTACCTAAAAGCCACCCAAACGAGGAGTGCCTTTTAGGGACTATATTCGATTCCGACATCGAGAATTATACAGATCCTATATTTCAAAACGCCATCCAGGGGCAATTCTCGAAGACTTCGACATATAACAAGGTCACCTTGATGATAGGTGGGCATTTTTATAATGACAGGAATGTACCATCAGGTAAAATAATCGAGAAAAAGATCAAAAATATATTACAGCGTATTTTTGACATACGGGGGACAGATTACAATCTAATTTTTGAAAACCCCGCTGAACTCTTCCCTGACAAAATGGCACTTAAAGCAAATGACGTATTGATATCTTACAACTTGCACGAGAACTGCATACCTCAGTATAACGTAGGGTACGAGCAAAAAAAGGCACTAGTTTCCTCCTTGATTGCATCAAAGTACGACAACAGGATATCTCTAGGCGGCATGGCGTTCGGCGAAGGTGTCGGTGTCCCAGACTGCGTCATGAGCTCTCTTGGCCATGCATTGGAGATTGCGTAGAAATAAATACTAAACGAATACACGCTTATGCATCATCTTGCTCCACGAACACTTTTGACCTCTTTTTGGCATACAGCATCTGTAACTGCTTTTCAAAAAACGACACATGCTGGAGCTCATCCAACGCTCTGGCAGCGTGCGATGCGCTGCTAAATATGATATGTGCCTGGCCTCGCAAACGCTTGTTCTTTGGCTTGAAAACGATGTCGATGACATCGCCATACGTCGAAAAGAGAAGATACAAATTGTGTTTCATGGTATCTGGGTTTACTTTATCATTTAGGTTCTTAGCGTATAGCGTCTCCTTTGGAACAGCATCCTCTGCGTCGCCCTCGAGCCCCCTCTTTCTTGCCCTGCCTGTCATTGTAGCGTAGATAGCTACTTGAGATGGCACCATGGAATAAAACCTCGACCCAAGTTACACAAAACCAGCCACCGCTCGCCGCTCCCTGTAGCGAGGAGCCCGCTCCTCGCCACACGGCGAGCGAGAAGGAGACCAGCTCAAGCGCCCGTGGCGTACGCCGACGCTCGCTGACGCTGGGGCTGCGTTCGGGCTCGGTCTTGCGTCGAGAACTGGCTCACATGGCACGCAGCGGGGCCACACCAGCTCGCTTTTTGCAGGCACTCGAGCCCACGAAACTGGCATTGCGTAACAAAAGCACTACAAGACCCTCGACTACATGTAGATAACCCTGCCCGCTCCTGCCACCCGTTATCGGCCTACCTGACACAGAAGGTCCTCATTATGCGCTGGCGCGACCCTTAGTAACTGACATTGATCCTACAGGATCGGACTCTCGGCCTCCGCAACCTGGTGCCAGGATATATCACCCCAGTTCACTAGAGCCCTGTTGGGAATGGGCATCTCATCTCTCCATCGCCGAAGCAGACCTTCGAGTTTGTATATGCGAAAGATTGACGTATAGAGAAGAAGTCAATACTTTCGAGAGTTCCCTAACTCGTTACACTACATAGCTTGAAGAGCATACGTCATTCATGACCGCTGAAGATGACATTGCTCAACACTTAGTTAGGTAACATTGTTAATATATACTATGTAGGTTACATAACATAGCCATGGTCCGGTCCTCATCTTTATTTTTGGGTCCCGTGCTAAGTCATTTGATCTTTACCGTGGAACAGCAATTTAGGCTCGCCTAAAAAGTTGGGGGGAATAAATGCACATATTTGTACCTCATATCAGCCAGTAGTCCAATTTGAAAAGGAAGATAGTTAGAAGCATACAAGGAAAGATGCCATCACAACTAAGTGCTTCCTTGTTAAGGCTCAAATTGCTAGACGCCTTACGAGGAGGGGACGATGATCGAGTGGAAAACATCATCGAAGAGTTATCGAACACAAGACCGACGATACAAACGACGGATATCATACAATTGAGAGAGACAATACTTCATTATGCGGTCCAGGTAGCACCGCTTTCGACGATCCAGTTTCTAGTGGATAATTCGTCTAAGTTTGGACTCGACATCAACTCACAGGATGTCGATGGGAACACACCACTTCATTTGGCGGCCCAGGCGTCGAGGTTGGACGTCGTGAAGTACTTGTTGTCGTTGCCCAACATCAACGACACCATTGTGAACCTCGAGAAAAAGCAGCCGGTGGAAAAGTGTAAAGATTTGGCGATTATCCAATTGATGCAGTTCGAGAGAGCCAAGTTTGTCGAGAACGCAGCGTCGCAGCTTCGCCAATACTTCAGCAACCGAGACTTCGACAACCTAGAGAACCTCTTGGTGCTCAACCCAAGAGCGTCTGAGCTATTGGACATAAACGGGTCCGACCCCGAGACAGGCTACACCGTTTTGCATGAGTTCATCAAGAAGGAGGATGTGCAAATGTGCGATTGGATTTTGAAGCACGGTGGCGACCCATTCAAGCGAGACAAGAAGGGTAAGCTCCCCATCGAACTCATCGAAGGAAAGAACGATGCGCTAAAGAAACTCCTCAAACATGCCTCGAAGGAGCAGAATATCATGGACCCAGTGATCAACTCTAAGAACGCAATGCGTCTCGGAAGCGCTCCAACATACAAGGGATATCTCAGGAAGTGGACCAACTTTGCCTCAGGTTATAAATTGAGGTATTTTGTTTTGGATCAAGTGGGGCATTTATCATACTACTCCAGTCAAGATGATACTAATAACGCTTGTCGTGGTTCCTTGAACCTCAGCTTCGCCACTCTTCATCTAGACTCCTCTGAGAAGCTTAAGTTTGAAATAATTGGTAAAAACGGCATAAGATGGCACCTCAAAGCGAACCACCCCATCGAAACGAACAGATGGGTTTGGACTTTACAGAATGCTATCACTATCGCTAAAGATAATTTGAAGAAGAGAAACACAGAGGGAACTGGTAAGCAAACAAGTAGCGCCTCTAATGCTAGTCAGGCTGATAAACAGGATTCTTCTGTATCCTCTCCGACAGATGATGATAAAAAACACCGTCATTTATTACACATACCAGGAAGGAAGAAGCACAAGAGAACAGATAGCCAGGTGTCCTTAAACTCTACCAACAGCATTAACGAGTCATCACCAACGTCTAGTTCCACCAACAAAACTCCACATGTCGTTAGCCGTTCTTTTACAGACGAAAAGGCGGATATGACCCCTCTTGGCGACATACAAGACTCGAAGACTTCTCGGGCGAGCGAAGAAAACCACAGCGGTGTTAGTGATTTGGAAAATTACGACTATGATCTCGACGGTTTAGAGGACGATTATGATAGCGATTCTGAATCTTTGTACCTCAAGGGTACGGAACAGGCAAGTTCAAATCAGTCTACGAGTCTCACAAATGAAGTATCAAAAATTAGAAAGTCATTGGACATCGAAATCTCAAGCCTCATGGATCTTTTCGATAAGGCTTCTAAGAGCCAGGAGGCAAAAGATCCACTGTTATATTCCGTTGTCTTGAATACATTAAGAGTCATACAAGAACTTCTCAATAAGTATAACAATCTCATTCTGTCAAGAGAAAGCATATTGACCACAAAATTAGATAGACAACTTGAAGTGAACAAGTTATGGGAGTCCTCTATACGTCAATTAGAAAATGAAATTGCCCAAAGGGAAAACAAACTTTCTCGTTATGAGGACAAAACTAAGCAACTCAAAAGAATGTTTGCATCGGGTGTCATGTCTGGTGCTTCTACTCCAAGTGGCTCAGGTGGACCCCTTAGAAAGGAAGCTGGTTCAGTCCAAGATGCAGAAGGTTCCAATAAGAGGAAGGATGCTCAAAATGAAGCAACCGACTACTTCACGGACGAAAAGAACAATGGCGTTCCAGATGAAAAATTGTTGCAAGAGATTTTACATGATGATTCGGAAGATGAATTCTTCGACGCTGGTGAATTTGACAATGACGATGAAGGTCTTTTGTTAAATGAACAGGATAATAGAGGAGTAGGCGATGATGCGCCAAATGCTGCCGAAGCGGGTCCAAACGTCGCTGCTGGTGCTGCTGGTATTGCTGGTGTTGCTGGTGCTGCTAATACCACTGGTGCTGTTGATAAGGAGACTAAAGAGCCATCAGGCGAAGCAGTAGGCTTTGTGGAGGGACAAAGATCAAAACTGGATGGCGTGAATGATTTAGATGTGACTGTACATTCAGATGCTCAAAAACAGAAGTTGAAAATTCTTGAAGAAGATAAGTCTTTCTTGGGTTATGAAAACCCTCCGAGGACAAAGTTGAGCCTTGATTCGGATGATAGACCATCATTAAGTTTGTGGGGTATCTTGAAATCCATGATAGGTAAAGATATGACTAAAATGTCTTTACCAGTTACCTTCAACGAATGTACTTCATTGCTTCAAAGACTCGCGGAAGATATTGAATACTCCAAACTTTTAGACAAAGCTGCTTCCATAGACGATTCTACGCTTAGGATGGTGTACGTTGCCACTTTTGCAGTGTCAGAATACGCATCCACGGTTAACAGAATTGCTAAACCCTTTAACCCTCTTCTTGGTGAGACATTCGAATACTGCAGACCTGATTGCAACTACAGACTTCTTACTGAACAAGTGAGCCACCATCCTCCAGTCAGTGCTTGTCACGCTGAATCTCCTTTCTGGGATTACTATGGTGAGAATGCGGTTGATTCTCAATTCAAGGGAAGATCCTTTGACATAAAGCATTTGGGTAAAATGTTCTGTACAGTCAGACCTCATAAAGGAGTTACTACTAAAGACGGTAAAAAAGTGGACGAGGAATTGTACAGTTGGCAGAAGGTAAATACATCCGTGGTTGGTATCATGTTGGGTAACCCAACAGTCGATAACTTTGGTAGGATGAAAGTGACAAACCACACCACCGGTGATTACCTAATTATTGACATGAAGCCTCGTGGCTGGAGAGCATCTTCGGCATACCAGTTACTGGGTAAAGTCTACGATAGCAGTGACAAAGAGCGCTGGGCTGTTGGAGGTCATTGGGTATCCAAGATTTTTGGTAAGAAAATTACTGATTCTGCTAACTCTGACGCGGATAAGAGCTTGATTGGAAGTGATGCAACCAAAACATCACTGGACCCTTACAGTGGTGGTAAATTCTTGATATGGCAAGCTGCACCAAGACCTAAGGTTCCCTTTAATTTGACTTCATTTGCCATTACTTTGAATGGTATCGACGATTCATTGAAGAGGTACTTACCACCAACTGATACCAGACTCAGACCAGACCAAAGGGCCATGGAAGAGGGTAAATATGACCTTGCTTTTGACGAAAAGCATAGAGTCGAGGAAAAACAGAGGGCTGCTAGAAAAGAAAGAGAAAAGCATAAAGTTCAATATAAACCTAACTGGTTTGTTAGAAAGAAGCATCCGATCACAAATGATCCATACTGGGAGTTTCGTGGCGATTATTGGCCTAAGAGAAGGGACAACCAATTGGCAAATTCCGGTGATATCTTTTAAGTAAATTTTCTCTTCGTATACTTCTGACTTAAATTCGTGTTAGTATTCTTTTCATTTAATGTTATTCATATTGAGTAAAGCCATAGTTTGTATTAATATGTAGTCCATATTTTTAGCGATGAGGTACTCAATTGAGTGAAATGTACGAACTTTATCAAGAAAAGTGACTATACTATAGAATGGGTAAGAAGAAGAGTAAAGGACTGTCTAGTGCTCATAGAGCTTTAGAATCCTCGGTATCGCCAATACTAGAGGTCAACTTCACCGACCCACTATTTAGTATTGCTGCACATCCAACTA
The DNA here is from genome assembly GCA_002196765.1 of Millerozyma farinosa. Classification (NCBI taxonomy): domain Eukaryota; kingdom Fungi; phylum Ascomycota; class Pichiomycetes; order Serinales; family Debaryomycetaceae; genus Millerozyma; species Millerozyma farinosa. The sequence continues at coordinate 121,465 of NBND01000008.1, forward strand.
GACCAATAATTGTGAGTGGTTTAGCAACAGGAGGACTTTATTGCAACACGTATGACCCAGAAAAGCTTGAAGAGTCTCAGGAGAAGGAGAGAATCCGTATGATAGAGGAAATAAAAAAGAAGGAAGGAAGACATGTTAAACTAGGTAGCGTATCTTCCCTGAATAAAAAGTGGTGGAAAGTCGTAGATGATCACACCAACATTGAAGGCAATGATGACATAGTGACGAACTGGAAAACGAAAAGACACAAAGGTTCATGTAGGTCTGTTATTTTCGATCCTTTGGAGTCCTCCATAGGAGAAAATATTTACAGTGTTGGAACTGATCATGTCGTCAAGAAGGCCAACACTGAAACCGGAAAGGTAATCGGAAAGAAAACTATAAAAGATTTTGAGGACGCATCAGATATATCCACTAAGCTAGCACATTCAGCTACCCATCCGTTTTTGTTAGTTGGGTCTGAAAACGGAGATGTTTTAGTGTATGATAGTAAAAATTTGTCATCTCAATTAAAATTCAACGTAAGGAAGAGCAATGATGATGCCATTAACCACATTCTTCCTATGCCGGCTGTTTCTGCTTACCATTATCTCACTCTAGGGTCTACTACATTGAGTCATATTGACATTCGTAAAGGAATTATAACTCAGTCCGATGATCAAGAAGATGAGTTACTTTCGATGTGCTATTCTGCAGACTGTCTTAACGACAACAAGAACGACACCGTTCTCGTGTCACACGGTGAAGGAATTGTTACTATATGGAAGAACTCCAAAAATAAATTTGCTGATCAGCTCTCGAGAATCAAGATAAACCCTCATGCATCAATAGATGCGATCGTATCGTCTATGAGCAACCAGGATGACGATATGGCCGCTTCCGTTTGGTGTGGAGACAGCGAGGGATATATATATCGTGTGAACCACAAGCAAGGCAAGGTCGTCGAAACCAGGGTTCATTCGACTGTTAGAAGCAAGCATGGTGCCATAGATGAAGTGGGAATGCTTGACATAGACTACGATTACAGGTTGATCAGTGCCGGTATGGATAGTCTCCGCATATGGTCAGGGAAAAACCTGGAGAAGTTTGATGACCTAAGTGATAATGAGGGCTCCTCATCTGAGTCTGATGTCGACGATTCAGACTCAGAAGACAATTTCTCCTCCAACGACAGCATTTCTTCCGGTTTTTCTGGTGGCCTGAGTGATTCCGAGGGACTAGATGACGCCAAAAGTGATGATGCATCACTGTCTGACAACTCTAGTGACGACGAATCAACTTCTGCACCAGCAATACAAAAGCGTATATCCAGACGTGACAAATTGGGAATCGACAAAAACACATCACCGAAGCCTGAGCCGACCTCCACATCCCCTGACAAGCATGAGGCCGATCAGCAAGATGATTCAGATGAATACAATCTGGATAAGCCATCTTCGAAGAAAATAAAGCTTTCCAAGCAGATCTCTTCTAAGCAAATGAAAAATATGCATAAGCATGAACACGGCATTCGCAAGTTTGAAGGACTTTGATGCGTTTATTTCATCTTATATTGAGCCAGTCGACTCCAGCATACACCATTTCTTACAAACTGTATTCTATATACGAAATTTCGATGTTAGTTCAGTACACTATATAAATTATAATTGAGCTCTATCTTCACATATATATAATTTTCAATACCTACTCGGATCTCGCTATTCATTAAATCTCAACATCAGCTTGAGATATTCTAGATATTTCAAAATTGACAAACTCATACCCTGAGGCCAGTGAAATTGTGATGAATCAGGTTATAGTGTCAACTATTGATAATGTTCTACTAGTTCGCCGAGGGCATAGCATTGAAGGAAGCCTTATATTAACCCCTTATCATTTGGTATTCAGTTTCTTTATTGATAACAAGAAAGATGACGAACAGCCTGTACCGAAGGAAATTTGGATCTGTTACCCCATTATAGACCGGATCAGCAAAACCAGGGGGTCTACCTGGCTCGTCAACTCAAGTAGTGGAAGTATCACGGGAGGTAAGAATAAATCACAGCAGAACAAGAAGTCACCGGTCGGGTACGACGAAAAATTCGATCATTATTCAGCGTCTCACATACGGCTACAATGCAAGGATTTCACCTACTATTCGTTTGACTTTGTCAACGATGGACTCTGCACGGATGTGTTTTTGAAGTTGAGTTCGCTCATAACAACAAGCAAAGTGAAGAACGACATTAAACAATTGTATGCATTTAGCTATCGACCTAATGTGCTTGAGCTGCAGTTAGGAAAAAAGGGATGGGACTTGTATAAGCCATTGGATGAGTACCGTCGATTGGGACTCTTATCTGACAGCGAAGATTACTGGAGACTCTCTTCTGTGAATGCGGATTATAAGTTTTGTCCTTCTTATCCTGGAGTTTTCATTGTACCGGCGTCCATATCCGATAATGTCCTCAAACATGCTAGTAAATTCAGATCCAAGCAAAGAATACCCGCCGTCGTTTATAAGCATCGTACAGGAGGCAATTGGAATATCATTGCAAGATGCTCACAACCTTTGGTGGGGCTCAGAGTACAAAATAGATCGATACAAGACGAGAAATTAATCACAGAGATATTCAAAAGTCACCTTCGGGAAAAGTTGGAAAACAGCATTGACAGTCATGGGCTTCAAGATCAACCACAGCGAAACATTATTGTTGATTTGCGCCCAATCACGAACGCAATGGCACAGCATGCTTTAGGAGCTGGAACAGAAAACATAGATAATTACAGGGGTAAGGCTAATAATAAGGAAGGAGGATCAGAGAAGGAAGAAAAGCGCACTCTCTTTTACGTGCAAAAGATATTCTGCAACATAGATAACATCCACGTAATGAGAGACTCCTTGAATAAACTTTCTTCGATTCTCAATGATTTGGATAGATATCCAGCAAATGGGCACGAAGAGACGCAAACAAAGCATGCGGTTCTACAACATTCTTTAACCAAAACCCTGTGGCTCAATCATGTATCTATTATATTACAGGCAATTGATAGAATTACGAAGTCCATTCATTTCAACAATACGAATGTCGTTATACATTGCTCTGATGGCTGGGATAGAACATCTCAGGTCTCAGCATTGCTGCAGTTATGTCTTGATCCATTCTACAGAACCATGAAAGGGTTTATGGTATTAATAGAAAAAGAATGGGTAAGCTTTGGCTTCAAGTTTGCGACACGTGCAGACCACGGAGGCGCCATCGGGGCATACATGCCCACTACCTCGGCACTGCTGCAGAAATCCAGCCCAGACCTCGTATCAGAGCTTGAAGAAACCGGCGTGATCGCCAGCTCCCTCAATATTCCTGAGAAAGAAAAAAATGGTCATATAATCACAAATACGGGCAAGTCTGTATCATCATTCTTCCAGAGAGCCGCCAATCACTTGAAGAACAGCGCTGCATCTAATTATGTCATGTACGATCAAGACGGAGAATCAGTCAAGAGTAGCTCACCGGGCACTATTTACGCTGGCAGTAATGATAAATCGCCCGTTTTCCATCAATTCTTAGATTGTGTCTACCAGATATATCGACAGAACCCTTCGTCTTTCGAGTTCAATAGCAGGTTTCTCAAGAGACTATTTTATCATCACTATTCTTGTCAGTACGCTTCTTTTCTTTGCGATTCAGAAGCGGAGAGAGATAAAATGATCTCTTCAAATTCTCAGCTAACTTCAATTTGGGACTATTTCAACTCACGACCTGCAGAGTTCAAGAACCACCTATACAAAGAGGAGAATGATACTCAGAACGATAATGGTGTATTGTTCTTCAATTTCAGTGACGTAAAATGGTGGTACGAGCTTTATGGCAGATCAGATCAAGAAATGAATGGTCTTTCAAATAACCTAGAAAAGAAATTTGCTGAAATGAATCTAGATACTTAGATAGTAGTATATGTTCTATTTACGTACACATTAATCTCGAATAACTTTCTCTTATGTTTATTCTTTCTATAGGGTTGACCGTTGAGCGCTATAGTAAATTACGTATTTTCATGCAGATTAAGTCTTTCCGACCTAGATCGGAATAGATAAGATTTCAACTGGACCATTTACTTACTTTGAACTACCACTCATCAAGATGATGAGGAACGTTGTATACTTCAACATAGGTCTTCGTACTCAAGTCTTGAGCAGCTTTAGAGGCTTTAGAAGAAATGTTAGCACGAAAATTCCTGGTGGTACTGGACCTCATGGAGTCGACGGTAGAGGCCCACTTAGCTTAGGAGTTCAAAACCAACAACACAATGAAATAGCTATAACGGATCCATATATAATATATCAGAGCTACATTCAGCAAGGGATCTTAGAACGAGATGCTAATCAGCTACGTGTTATGAAGGAATTTCAAAAACTTTATTACCGGGTCATAAACTATTCACCGCCCGAGGAACTTCTGATAAAAATAAGTTTGATTATACGTCAACTAGAGCTCAAAGAAGCTGAAAGATATGCAAAGGAACAAGCTGGAAGTGGCATGTTCTTCCGTTTTGGACACCTTCAGAACTTGTTCAGAAAAGAACCCGAAGCGGAGAAGAAACAAATTGTAAGATTTATGACAGACGAAGAAGAGCTTATCAACTTCCCGTCACCTCAAGGACTTCTTGTCAATGGAGAAGTAGGCTGTGGTAAATCAATGCTTATGGATATATTTGCTGGTTCTTTGCCCCATAAGTCCAAAATGAGATGGCATTATAATAACTTCATATTATGGGTCTACAATGAGATGCATAGCATCCAAAAAGAAAGACTTTATACTTCATACCTAGCAAATGGTAAAGGCCGCCAGCGTATGACTATGGAGAATGAATTTGTTCTCTTCGAAATTGCCCAAAAGATGATCAACAAAAGTACAATTTTAATGTTGGATGAATTTATGCTTCCTGATATCGCTTCTGCTAATATCATTAAGATATTGTTTACATACTATTTTAAGTTAGGTGGAGTTTTGGTTGCAACTTCCAACAAATTGCCTGAAGAGCTCTACTCGAATAACTTCCGGAGGACAAACTTCAAGGAATTTGTCAAAATATTGAATTTTCGGTGCCAATCAATAGACATGAAGTCTGAGAAGGACTATAGAACTAGTTTTGCCAATAATTCAGAGACTTCACCCTACATAGTCGTGAAACTGCAGAACCGAGATCATGAGAGGGACTGGCTCAGATTAATCAAGACAAAAGCGCTAGGATTTTCTCCAGAATCAGAACTAGCCAAAGATAAATATACCATTAATGATTTAGGCGGCAAACCATCGACAATTACGGTGTACAACAGAAATACGCATATTCCTTTAACTTTCAACGATGACACAACATGCTACCTTGATTTCTCGCATATATGCCAGGGCCGCCATTCATCGTCCGATTACATTACCTTGGCATCAAAATATAAAACAGTTATCCTTGACAACGTACCAGTTATGACAATTAAAATGAAGAATGAGGCACGTCGGTTCATAACGCTTCTTGATGCGATATACGAGTCTAGGTGTCAATTTTTCATGAGAAGTGATGTGGACGTGGATTACATCTTCTTTCCTGATACGGTTTACGATAAGTTGCCTGATAATGTAAAAACGTTCATCAAGGAAAACGTGAACTTCGAGCGTCTAGAGGTGCAAGATGAAGAGATGTTTGCAAAGACCGCGATAGATCTCTCCACCCCGTACAGACCTAACGTCTCCTCTTACGATCTGGGATATGCTTCTTCTTTCTCCGAGCAGACTAGCTCTACCCCCAAAGAGGGAAGTGCTCCCGACCAAGGCAAGTCGGTCGACTTCACAGACCTCAAGGCATTCACCGGAGAGGACGAAAAGTTCGCTTATAAGAGAGCTGTGCTGAGAATAAGAGAAATGGTTGGTTCTGAAATTTGGAGAAAGCATATGCTGTGGGTGCCTCTCGACGAGACTATGCGCCCATGGGAATCCCTCAATTCGAGCAACGCCGAAAGCTCAAGAAGAAGCTTCCAGCTTGTTTTCTCGCCAAAAAACGGCGACTCAGAGCTGTGGAAAAGAGCAAATGAAGACATGGACAAGTTTATCGAAGCCAACGAAAACCCCTCCAAGATCGCCGAAAATCACCTCAAGCATGAACTACCAAAGGACTACTCGGAGAGAAACAATATTCCATTCGGACTTTTCAACTCACGTATCGCTCCTGTCTTTCATAGCATTCAACATTTTTGGGCTTTGGGCTCATGGTCCCCGCTAAATGGCAGGAAACTCAAGGATAACATTGCAAAGTCATGGATTAGAAGCAGCTCAAAAGACGATAATAAATAACATCTCATAAGACATAGATATACCTATATACGAATCATACGAATCATACCCGGTTCATACATCTTCATAGACATATTATAGTGATTTCGCGCGATAACCTCGGCAGTTGAAAGTGTGAAACTGAATGAACCCCAGATTTATAGTTACTGGGTAATTTTGCTCCTTAGCAAAGATTTAAGAATTTCAAAAGGATTTCACGGAAGATAATGACAGTATTAACAGCAGATAGGTTGATAAGGTTAGCTTATAAGCATCCTAGCTTGCAAAATACTTGGTACTTAGTGGCTTGTGCTTGTCTCACTGTTATCAATAGACCGAACGAAATACCCAAGGTATTTCATTTTGCCTTGAGACAACAACTCCTTGAATCTTCGGCAAGACATGATGTGGGGTTGTTAACAGACAAATACCTTTTGAAGCTTGCCCAAGACTCCATTTCGTCTTCGGAGAAGTACAAGGAGCTTACAGATGTCGGGGTAAATCTTCCAGATATTTTAATTCCGTATACATACCACGACAAGTTACCGTTTGAGTTTAAATATTCTAGAAGCGAAGACATCCACGCTACTCAGAGCAATGTGGCATCTAAGGTAAGAGAGGTTATTTTGAAGTGTGCCGCATTGGCGGGTCTTCCGAAAACGATCAATGCCTTGATGCTTATGAAAAATGTGACACCAACGAACCTTAGGCCCTCTGACAAGCCCGAGAGGCCTCTCATAGTCACAGGTGGGTGTGTGCGGTCTTCAGATTTGGTGGGTGAAGACGCTAATGGTACTCATTTCGAGAGCGACGAGGACCAAGGCCACGGCACGAGGGACACGATTGACGGTCCAATATCTCGAGAGTCGATACACACCTCACAGGTGGTGGATAATTTAGTGAGAGGATCGGACTTCTGGAACACTATCTACACCAATAAAATTAATACTAGAATCAAGCGTCAAATGATCACAGCATACCCCGATCTTTGGTATTTTGCGTACCACAATATCTATTCTCCCCTTCTCAGCTACACAGACATATTATCCGCCAAGGAGACTTCAATGTGCGTTGTTGCTAGTTTAATTCCTCAAGACGTTATTCCACAATTGAAGGGCCATGTTAAAGGTGCCCTTAACATTGGGGTATCTCACGAGGAAATAGAGGCAATCAAACAGATTGTTTTCGATCTTTGTGCTTGGTCAGGAGATGTCTCGTGGAGTGGGATAAAAGCTAAGACTATAAAACTTTAAGCATCATTGGTACGTCCCAGTCTTATTTACTATCAAGTGCTTCCGCTAAATTTCGTAAATAAACGTATATTATAAAAAATTACTATTCTTTTATTAAGCTCTAATGATGTAAGAAGCATGCTTCTCGTAGATCACACAAGGTGATGTTTCTGTCAATTTTGTGGCCCTGTGACCTAAAGCAGTAAATGATGAAGAAACTTTGTTTATGCAAAGCTCGTGCTCCAATCTCCAAAGGTTCACAGGGCGGAATCTGTAGCTTTAGGCAAGCCGTCTCTCGATTTGTACTCGGTTATTCTGATAATGTTTCTCTTAGTTTAATTGGATTCTGCTATTTCTTCTTCCAATTAAAATTTGTAATCCACAAAATACAAGGAATCCTAGGTATACAAATACTGCCCCGAAGACTGTCTTTGCGACAGCTTCACCATCAGTCGGATCGTCCAAAGAACCCATCATTGACTCATGTTCAGTTTTGAATAAATATCCAATGAAAGATAAAATGACAACTCCAAACGCAGATAGGATGGTGCAAAAATATGCTTTGCCTGTAGATACAACTGGCTTCATCTTATTATTATCTCAATATTCCCGTTGGCTAGATAGAATCCCCTAAAACCTCTGATGGGCAGCTATGGTGCTTAACTTAATAAGATACAATTACTGGAAGGGAGCATAACTGAGAGATTGCGTATGTACAGGACTCTTTTTTCTTCGAGATCTACAGCAGTGGAAGCAGAGAGATTATACGGTTATTGTATTATGTTAAGAAGAACTATATAAATTTCTGCTCCTTGCCATGGGCTTGTCAGGAGCTTCTGAGTTGCTTGCGGCGCTTGAGTCGTCGTCGTCATGTTGTGATGAGCCTTGCTGAGTATGGTTTCCCAAAATTGAATCCTCATCAGAAGGTAAGGGAGTAAGTGTGTTTTCGAGAGATAAATGTCTGGAGGAGCTAGAGTCGCCCCCATGCGATACGCGGGCCCGTTTTATCGACTGGGCTGCTTTATAGGTCTCCTTGAGGAAGTGTAGTCTGTCGCAAACAGTGCGTAAGTCCTGCAACCACAGTTCGTCTACGGTCGCTGAACTCAGAGCTTTCGACCATACTATATTCTCGTACTCTTGTAATCTTACGAGCGCCTCCTCGGTTTGGGACGTGGTGGGAAAACTGTTCCAAGTCGCATCTGAAGGCTTTTGCGTTTGCAGCTTCCCGTTTTCTTCGCTGATCCCTGTGCTTGGACGCGACACGATGCTATCTTGCAGACTACTTCTCGGTTCAACAGCATCGACATTGGGTACGGGGGCCTTTAATGGCGTATTGTTTTCAATTCTCCCTTCTTCGCTAGTGTCCGCAGCATCTCTGGCTCGTAAACCAGCATCTACTTCTTCTCTGGGCCTTTTATGCGGTACCGCATCCCGGCCCAGCACACTGTCCGAAGCATTCTCCTGCTGCTTATTTTCTTCTCTGTATATTTCCTTCTCTTCGTTCATGTTGATGTTATCTTTTTTTGATGCTAAACTGTTCTTATGCTGAGCATTTTCTGGCTCTATTTCTTCTCTAATTCCGTTTCCTGAGAATGTCAGTAGCTTATCTGTATTGTATTTAAACTCTATAGTCCCACTATCCATCAAAAAGATCGACCTTTCAAGCTCTTTATCCACTATACAAAGAGTCTTGACTTTGCAATTCAAATCTTACCATAAAGATTTTAATACATATTTGTCGCACTATCGTGGAATAATTAGCTGAAAAAATGAACAAAAAAACCAAAAGATAGAATCATAATAGACCGAGAGTTGGACACCAGCAAAACTTAATACGCCTTGTAAACTAGTGGAGAGTGTGCTTGAAAGATTGACTTTTCTCTTTACTTTGTTTTTTTCCTTTCATTTTTCCTATTTATCGGTTGAGCTTCAAAATACGATCACAGCAGAACATTGTCAAGAGATGGTAACGACAACATTACTGAATGTGCCTGGAAATGAGCCACTCATAGCAGCATCTGAACAGCTTCAAGGCTTAATTGAATCGCTCATTGAGTTAGGTGTCCTTGTTCATGATAACCAGGGAACCCAGCAGTCGCATACGGCTTTGACTATGAAAACCAACCAAGTGGTAAGCCAACTATCGTCCATTACGGCCGCCTCTTTCACTCAGCAGTACCCGATCCCAGTGGATGTTATTTCATATATCGAGGATGGACGTAATCCAGACGTCTACACCAGAGAATTTGTTGAAGCCACAGCAAAGAGTAACGCTAGGCTCAAGGGAAGAATGCTCGGGTTCCGGAAACTCAGAGACACGTTGGGCGAGAAACTAGAGAAAGAGTTCCCTGTCTTGAAAGACAACATAGAAGATATCAAGAGGCGGACTCTGCCTGAGTAAGGCTTGTCGCAAAAGGAAAAAGGTGCTGAGCATCGTTCGTTTCAGGACAGTCTGGCGAGCTGTTAGGGCCCTTTACGACACAAGGATACTGCAATGCATATCGGTTATCTAGAGGCGGCTTTTAGAGCAACTTGACTACAGCTTGCTGCTAGAGGCCCATCCATCGGTTCTTGTCTATGTGCAGGAATACGGAATAAAATGTGCTGGCTTTCAGCCTTGGTTCGGATGACATGGGGAGAAAACGGATATACAAGGGTTCTGACAGCCCTTGGTGCATGAAACCCGCATCGTGATGCCCAGATCGATGAGATTGAGCATGTTTCGTATTACTTATGGCTGGTCTTTGTTCCCGTATATCTCTTGTGCTGTCATTTTTGGTCGCCCAAAGAAATGCTGCAACCCTATAAAAACGGGGAGATTCCCTGGACATGTTTCATTTTGCTTGTGGTTGAACACTTACTTTCCTTAATTATCGACCACTTACCGTCGCGAAGTGCCATTCCCTCGTGAAAGAAAACCAGTCAATTACGACATCTCCCCTAGTACCCAGGCTGCAAATCTGTGATGTTTCTCAAATACGTCACCTCTATACTTCTTATATTCCTTGCTGTGTTGGAAGCAACGGTAGCACAAGAAACGTCAACTACGACCATCACCGTTACTCCAACAGTGACTGCTACAGTAACGGTGGCCTATTTAGAGGATCTTTATGAAACTGTCTACGAATACACTAATTCCCTCAGCAAATCAACTACCACCACTGTTACAGGAAGTACACGCATACGGCTCTTTACACCACTGCCACCTATCCAGGCTGCTGCATCTGCTACCAGTACAGCCTCTATAGGGAATATAAATGGTGCCTCTTTAAGTACCCAGCCAACATCGGTTCCAACGTCAATTCCCCTGGGTAAATATTCTACCTCAGAATACACCAAGACAACCACTATAGAAGATGGTAGTTCAGCTGTTGTAGAGTACGTAGTGTTATATACTTCCACCTGTTAAGTTTATATGCCCTAATGATATATTTCAGTTTTCGCATCTTGAGTAGTATTAATGGACTTTATGAGGGTTATATATTAGGAGCGACTTAAAAAAGAAAACTACCTCTACTTATTGGCGAACTTCTAGTATCAAATGATATTTTCTAGTACACCTGAACTAAGATATGGCTTGCGTCTTAGCGGCTATGCACGGCCGCGTATCACTGGTAAGTTGGGAAGCATATTGAAGCCAGGAATTTCAAATTATAGGTTCAATGTGGGTAATCAAAGAAGGACAGTTAAAACACTTACGATCGACTGGAACCCCATCAAAACAAGTAAAACCAACTTGACGCTTGTTGAAAGGCAAAAGAAAACACCATATTTGAGAAAATTTGTAATGGGACTTATGATCGCTATGCCTGTAATCAGTTTTTTCCTTGGATGCTGGCAGGTGAAGCGATTGGAATGGAAGATGGATTTGATAGCCAAGGGAGAAAATGCATTGGCTCAGCCTCCCATAGAGAAGCTTCCTCCGAACTTGGATCCCGAATCAATTAAGGACTTTGAATACAGAAGGTTTAGAGTCAAAGGGCATTTCGATTATGATCAAGAAATGTTCTTGGGTGTACGCATGAGAGAGGGCACTCCAGGTTATCTTGTTGTTTGTCCATTCATCAGATCAGATGGAGGAAAGCCTATTTTAATAGAAAGAGGGTGGATAAGTAAAGATAAAGTGATTCCTGACTCAAGAATAGGGGGTCCCTTGGAGTATATGGCAAGACCTCAAGGTGAAATTGAGATAGAGGCGATGTTTAGAATCATGCCAAAGAAATCCTCTCTTCAATATGAGCATGAGAAGGGCAACAGGCTCTTCTATGTACCTGATGTAGAGGCTATGGCAGAGCAGTCTGGTTCTTTACCCATTTATTGCCAGATGCTTTACGATATGTCGGATAAACCTGAGTGGAAACACAATGACAAAAAAAGTTCTTTGATGGACAAGATACTCTTCTTCCGAAAAAGTAATAAGGAGTCTGGCGATTACATAGACTTCAAGAACGATAACGACGCCACTTTAGAGCATCAAGAACTTGAGTTCGTGAATGGAGGCGTTCCAATTGGCACATTACCTAAAGTGAAATACACAAACAACCATTTACAATATCTTGTTACCTGGTTTTCGCTTTCAGCCGCTAGCACCATTCTCCTTGTGTACAACATCATCAAAAAGAGAAAGTATCTGAGCGCTGAAAAAGTGATTGAAGAAAAGAGAAAGAATATGAAGCAGATGTGGTAAGTTTCTCCTATTATGTTTATAAATTTAATTAAGCTGAAAATTCTTGTATATATAAGTAACTTAAATTCATGATCAATAGCCTACTTGCGTCGAGACTCATTTTAAAACCCACTAATAACGCCAAATATCACTACTATTAGCGAAACGTCAGCAATAAGCATCCATAATAACTCTGCGTAGTTCAATAAGCTGGTAATTAGTGGTCTGTAGTGCTCTACTTTAGGAGCAACAAGGCTGACTAATGAGAGCCCCTTTAGTATGATTCCGGACTCTGTGACGCCTTTCAATGCTTCCAGTCTGCTCAAAAGCACAAAGTATGTACCAAGTATAACAGTTTCAAAGGTGATAAAATATGTGATAAATGATTTTTGAATGGTAGCTGGAGCGTTTAATCTAAAGTGAGCATACGACGATGACTTGAATGAATCTCCCTCGGAAGTAAGATAATGATAGGTGAAGTTGATGAAAATGGCCAAATACCTCAACACTAAGAAAATGAATTTCACTTTGCTTTGCTGATATTTCTTGTACTCAACCAATTGTCTTTCGTATTCATCTTCTTTTTCGGATGATTTGCTGTCAGCTCCAGGTGCGGCAGTGTTGGCCTGGTTGGGGTCGAGGAGATTACGCATAAGCAGACTAAGGACATCATTCTGGTCATTGGACCCATTCTCCTGTGAGTTCTGCGACAAAATCTGCTTGAAGAGTTGATCCATGTCTTCAGCATTATTGTCAAGTTTTTCAGCTACTGGGCTGGACTGTTTGTTCAGCAAAGCACTTCTATCCACAAGACCAAACACGTCATTTGATTCCGCATTTAACCCTTCTTCCACGGTTGGCGATATCTTCTGAGTTTCCTTTGTTTCATCTGTAGTTTTATCAAGCACTGAAGTGGCTTCTGAATTGACCGACGATCCTTGAGATAAAATAGTATTGAGTCTGCTGGACGCCTTACCTCCACTCATTTTGGCCTGTCTCCTTTCACGGAGAATCCTCTTCTTCTCCTCTGCCGAAAGTTCAGTACTCATGCTGGATAGAAACTTCTGCTTAATTGCACTATATTTGAATTTTTACCAGTAGCGAGCAGCCATAATAATTCATTTTCCTCAATATATAACGATAAAGTCTCGTTATACTTAATCTCAAATTTATAGGATTTACAAATGCTGAATAATGATGATGCTAATTTCGTGAAAGAGCTGCCTAGCTTTCAGGAGCAGCAACGGAGGCAGATCATACTCAACTCGATGGAAAATATCGATTATTTACTAGTCATTGCATGCCAACAATCCAAGTCGGTGCAACAAGTCAGATACGAATTAATGAAAAAACTTATGGAAGATTGATGGAAGAAGACTTTAATTTCATTCTATATGCTAATATACATGTTCAACACTAATATACACTTTCTTTTTGGCGTACGGTTTACCTGAAAGGTGGTCTCGACAGTTTAGAGACTCTTGAGTTCAAAGCGCCTCTAGCTGGTCTAGCAAACGGTTTCGCCGGCGCGCTATCGAACAAGCCTCTCATATACCTTGGGGGCTGATTAAGGTTTGGGCCTCTCTTTGTGTTTGTTGTGGTTCTTGTGATACCTGGTGCATTCGTGCGGGCCGGCTGGGGTATTCTGGATTGCATATTCAGCGAGGCCACATTGCTGTTGCTAACAAAAGAGCTCTCGTTGGTTGTATAGGTGTCATCCGCCTCCTTTTCTACCACAGCTGGCCTCACTGGTCGTCTAACCCGTTCCATGGCCTTTGGTCTCAGGACGTCTCTCAGCGGCTTTACGTTTCCCCGTGACAAGAGTTCTTCCTTCAATTTAGCATTTTTATCCCTGGCTCGCTTCACCGTCTCCTCGAGATCTCTTATTCTTGCGTTTATGCCGTCAACCGCCTGTAGTTTCTCCCACTGCTCCCTGGAAGGACACCCTGGAAAATCAACACACCACATTGTGATGGAAAGACCATAAAGGAAGCTCGCGAACGACTCGTTGAACCCGTCGCTGATAGCCTCATGTATCTGCTGTAGATTAGTCATATTCACGTCCAACTCGTCCAATCCATCGCTGATGTACTCGAATTTCTCCAAGTTAGACCCAGTTCCCAATGGTAGTCTATCTCCATCTACTGGATAGTGCACTTTCGGCGACTGTGGTAATATACTATAAACGCCAGATGATCGATGCAGCAAACGTCTTCCTGACCGCTTGTGCTGCGAACTTGGGGTAGTTGGTCTAGAGTTTCCTGCCATGTTTCCGCCCGTCACCGCATACATGTGTGTTTTCTGATCACCAAAATCACACTACTGTTATTCTACGAGTTAAAGTAAATACAAGAGATGTACACAAATATATGTCCTGTATATAATTTCCGATGGTTCCTCCAGGCTTCAGGCTTCAGTGCCTACGATCTCCATCCACGTCTTGGACTCTTTGGCCAATTCTTGAGAAAGCTCATCCCTTATCTTCGCAGGAAGGCCAGGGCCTTTGTAAGCGAAGGAAGTGTAAAGTTGTACAAAGGTTGCACCGGCTTTACCAAACTCCAACACGTCCTTGCCCGAAGAGATACCACCGCATCCCACCAAGACAAGGTTGGAATCCTTTGTATACTTGTACAACGTACGAAGGGCCTTAAGAGATAATGGTTTCAAGGGTTTTCCTGACAAACCACCTTGCTGTGAAACCAAGGCCGGGTTCTTTGTCTTCAATGTCGAAGGTCTCTGGATTGTGGTGTTTGAGACAATGATCCCGTCTACCTTTGCTGTCTTAGCAGAGGTAGCTACAGAGGCCAAGCCCACTTCTTCTAAGTCGGGAGCCACCTTTACAAGGACAGGGGGGAGTTTTCCCAAGATGTTTTTTCCGCATTTGTTCCGTTCTTCGACGATGGTAGAAAGCAAGGAAGTAAGCTTCAGCTCGTGCTGTAAATCACGAAGACCCGGGGTATTTGGTGAGGAAACATTCACCACAAGGACATCGGCATAAGAATGCATGCGGCGTATACCGTTGACGTAGTCTTGAACCTCGTCGCCGTACTTGTTCTTTCCCAAGTTTATGGCCAACAACTTCCCATCTCTAAATGAGTTTGAGCTAGGCAACTCGCCGTAGTGCCTGTTGAGAAACTTTTCAAATCGCTGTTTCAATTTCGCAAGAACCAAGAAGTGACCGGAAGAGTTAAATCCGTACCTGTTTATGACCGCATCGTCATATGGCAAGCGGAAGAACCTTGGTTTGGGATTTCCGTCCTGCGGCTCAGGTGTAATCGACCCAACCTCTACATAAGAAAATCCCATGTCGAACAATGCGTCCATAGCATCGCCGTCCTTGTCGAGACCTGCGGCCATACCGATAGGTGTCTTCAATTTCGTGCCAAAAACATCGACGGTGAGAGAGTCTGTGTTTTTGTACTTTTCATCTAATAGACGAGGAGCCAATCCGTGTTTCAATAGAAAAATGCCCCATTTATGTCCCTCCTCCGCGTCTGTCAACCGTCTCATCAAGGGACAGAAGACATACTCGTGAATGGCTGACCGACTATCGTAGAGATATACTCCAAAAACAGATGCTCCTATGAGTCCAGCTACCGTCACAACACTTCTAGGGAGAAAGCTGCTCTGCAATGGAGTCCTCAGGGCCGGTTTATGGGGTATCTTAGCAAAGGTGCCTGTTCTGAATAATCCTCTAAACATTGTTGCTAGTTCAAAAGATATTCCTCAAAACAACTAATAGAACAAAATACCTCTAATGATGCTTATATTGGTGCTGTAGCGTAATTCAAGTTAAAGGCATACAACTATCTCCCTTGGCAGGGATTTTTTCAACATCGAGCACTCTGACATATGTGCGCTGAAAAATGGTGAAATGGTACGATGTGATGAGGATCAAAAAAAAAAAAGTATCATACACCTTAAAGAAGCGTTGAAGTCAAATTTACAGGAAATATGGTTATAGCTGGTAAGATGGGTCTGTATGACAGACCAAATTCAACGAAATATGAAAGGGAAGGAGCAGACAAGTTCAAGTCAAAGTCGAGATATAGTAAGGATAAGAAACTTAATGGTGGGTTGAAAAAAGCAGATAGACAATATAAAGAAGCGATTAATGCAGCAGCTGGAACAGATATATTGCTCCAGGAGGATGCAGGGTTCTTAGAAGCAGAAGGACCTATGGAAAAAACATTCAAATTCAAGCAAGATGAGATAGCAGAGGCAGTGGACGCTAGTACGAGCAACAAGAAATTTGACTTAAAGTTACCAGAATTCGGGCCTTATACCATTGACTACGGCAGGAACGGAAGACAACTTCTTATTGGAGGCTTGAAGGGACATGTTGCGTCATTTGATTGGCAGAAGGGTAAACTAGACTGTGAGCTCCACTTGAATGAAACCGTAAGAAGTGTCAAGCATTTGCACAATGACCAATACTTCGCTGTGGCACAAAAGAAATACGTTTTCATATATGACAAGACCGGAATGGAGCTTCATAGACTCAAGCAGCATATTGATGTCTCGTTGTTGGACTTTTTGCCCTATCATTTCCTTTTGGCTACGGCAGGTAACACTGGATTTTTGAAATTTCACGATGTGTCTACTGGTAATTTGGTCAGCGAGCTAAGGACAAAGCTAGGCCCAACACAGGCTATGAAACAGAACCCTTGGAACGCGGTTATGCATTTAGGACATGGAAACGGAACTGTTACCCTCTGGTCCCCCACCATGCCAACTCCCCTTGTTAAGATTCAAGCTGCAAGAGGTGCAGTAAGAGATATCGCTGTTGATAGGGAGGGCAAATATATGGCTGTAGCTGGAGCAGACAAGACTTTGAAAATATGGGACATACGTAATTTCAAGGAGGCTTATCTGTACTATACTCCAACGCCTGCCACGTCTCTAGACATATCAGACACTGGTTTACTCTCTGTTTCGTGGGGTCCTCATATAACAGTATGGAAAGATGCATTGAAGAAAAAGCAGAACAGTCCCTACATGAATCATATCATACCTGGTTCTAAGATAGAAAAGTCGAAGTTTGTCCCCTTTGAAGACATATTAGGAGCTGGACACCAGAAAGGTTTCTCGTCCTTGATTATACCAGGTGCCGGTGAGGCCAATTTCGATGCACTCGAAGCTAACCCATATGAAAGTGCTAAACAAAGACAAGAGCATGAAGTTAAGTCATTGCTTAATAAACTTCCTGCTGATTCTATTGCCTTGGATCCAACAGTGATAGGAACAGTCAATAGAAAGGCTAAAAGTATAAGATTGAAACCTGGCGAGCTTAAGGAACTCGAAAACTCTGAAAATAGTGACAAGAATGCTAAAGTAGAGATAAAGCCCGAGGTTAAAGGTTCTAATTCAGCTTTAAGGAGACATCTCAGGAATAAAAGGCATAATGTGATTGATCAGAGAAAGTTGCGTATCGAGAAGAGTCTCAAGAAGGAAAAAGAGGCTAGACAAAGGAAAGTCAAACTCGCGCAGGGTATCCATGAAGAACCAGACAGATTATCAAATGTGTTGTCAAGGTTCAAATAGAGCATGTTATGAATCAAAATTAATTAAATACTACGCTAAAAACAGAGAAAACAGTTTTTCCCCTAGCATTTCTATGAATTTCATACTATTGTACCATTAATTTATATATTAATTCTTGAAGCTGTTGGTTTTCCCAATTTATAGAATCAACCAAATCTTCTTCAATAAATGACACTTGATCACTACAATTGAAAACCTCACTACATTTTTTTTCAAGTGCCTCGTTTTCTTCCTGAAGTGCCTTTATATCATCTTCTAGCTTTGCCTTTTCTTCAAGAAATCTTTTAGATTCTCTAATCATATCTAAATTTTTCTCGTCCTCTAATTTTTGCAATACTTCCATTTGATACCTATCCATTTCTTCCATCTTTTCTATTATGGTTGTGTTCTCAATCTTAATATCCTTGAAATCAGCACCAGCGTAACTGTAGATCGCCTCTTTGTCAGCGTCACTTAGAAATTCAATAGACGTGAGACCGAAAGTCGAAAGCTTTGATGAGTATATGCCTATTTTGAGCAAAAGTTCACACATGCGTGCTATAGATGAAATATCATGAAATATGACAATCTTGGTAATGTTAACATTGACAAATATCAAGCGTATACCCTCTATCTTCTTTAATTTGGCATAATTATTGTGAATGTGATTCTTCAAGGCTCTCTCTGTGATTTCTATTTTCCTCTGAATATTGTAAGGTACGATTATATTAGATTCATGGAACGTCACAACTGTATCTTCAGCAAGCAAGGACTCTTCATCGCTACTTAATATTACGTCCTCTTCATTTAGTAGGACTTTCAATAATTTGAATATTGTTGCAATGTTGCACAAATCTTGAAAAGATGACGATGCCTGTAATGGACTATTAGGAAATTCGGAGATCCAATGAATTATCGAATTAATAAATTCCATAGCCATTAGCTCGGTCATTGCTTCTATCATACACTGTTCGATTTTGTATGTATAACAGGTTCGGTTTGCATCATCATCTTTAGTTAAGTGCCACAAATGAGTGGATGCGAAATCGTATATTCGTAACTTTTGTCTAGAAGTGAAAAATATCTACATCTGAACTAATGGAGACTTGGTTATTAACAAAGAATATAATTTATTAGAACCTATATGAAGAGAATGAAAAATGGAGAATAATGAACTGAGGAAACATTATCAATGCGAGGTTTTTGCAATAATGGAAAAATTGGAATAATCAACAGTGATGAGATCATTTATGGTATTCGAGTAATTATTGTTAAGGGAGTAGTTTATGTTATCATAGTTTTCCATCTCTGAGTCAACGAAATCGATGACAGTTGAAAACTTGCCTAGCGTAATTTCATTATGCTTGAGTAACTTCTCCTTTAGCCCAAGTTCTTCGATCAACTTGATTAAGGCCATAGACTTCTCCAAGTTGTGCTGAGACACAGGAGAAGGAGAGCTAGAAGACGCATCTGTAATGGAAGCAGAAACAGAATCATCAATCTGCGAGTTGTGGCTTAATGCTATGAGCCATGTGTTAGCAACTTGTTCATAAGCAATCAGCTTTGTGTATTGGAATTCACGGTTTGTGAAGTTGGGTAACTTATGCAATATGTTGGTAATTTCATCAAGAAATCTAATGGTAGTATTAAGATTCGTCTCCACAGGAGGCAAAAAATTCAATATAAAATCCGAAAGGCAATCTAAGAACTCATTTAAATATGGTTTGATTCTCAAGTAAGAATAGTCGGACTCTATATCACATTTATAGGGCAAATGATTAATTATGTCACTGTATTTTTGCTCCACTATCTTGACGTAGTCAGGGAGGCTCGGTCTTGGCGACGCCTGGTACACCGTCTTGGTGATTTCAGGATGCTCAGCTACAAGCTGCACCAACAAACCTTGCAATGACTTGTGGTCCAATACCTCTATTAACCTCTTTAAGGGTAATTTCTGAGCATATATCTTCTCGGTTTTAGTCTTCTTAATCTTAGAAACAGGCACAACATTCATCTTTCTAGGAACATTATTCTGTTTATGCACTTTACCTTCTGCATCTTCCTCAAATCTTCTTTTCTTGCCACCAACACCTATTTTGTAGCCATTTATATGCCTGTTTATATCCATAGTAGACGGATTTAACCCACTAGAATTGTGAATATTGATAGGATTATGATGTACACCACCGGTTCCACCTGTGGTATCAACGCTCAGGTCTCCGGTCTTCAATCCCCAGGTGAATCCTGCTGACGACATGGTATTTATTGTTTGACCGATATGCTTATGAGATAAAAAATGTTTCACTGTATCACTAATTTTATGTATAATTTCTTGCTCAAGTAGAACTTGCTTTATAATATTTATCTGACCTTTTCTGTGTCTAGTATAGTCTTATAGAAACTCGTATATCACTCAAACAAAGGAGACAAATACCTTAGATAGGCTGTTTAATCAGGCTTAACTTATAAAGCTAGTTGTAAAGCTATAATTTTTCTTCTTAATGCACTAATATGCTCTCCCTTGATGGCGCTTAAATTTTCTTGAGCATGATTGTGATGAACCAACCAAAAAGTTGACACAAAAAAAAAAAGCACTTCATTACACAAAAATATTTATAGAGGACTAGAGTAATAGGCACATCTTAACCCCAGCAGGTCATTAGTCAAGAAAGCCAGCGATATACAAGCTTGTGAGTACATATTTATTCGTCGAAGATTATACATAGGCTATTTACATTTAATAATAATCGTTACTTTCGTATTCCTCGTCCGAAAGATCGGATGCAGAAGTCTTGTCATAGTCAGCTTCATTAAACCCAACATATCTATTTCTCTTTAATTCGACTTCGTCATCGGAGTTGATGTCATCATCATCTGTAATGTCATCAGTCTTACCATCAGGTGTTAAGCTGGAAGAATTCGAAGCAACTTTTTGTTCTTCTTTTTCTTCTAGCTCGATCTTGAGCTCATGAAGTATGTCAAAGCATTCGGCCAAGAGAGCATTGAGCGTACCCTGGCCCTCTGGTATTTGGCCATTAATAATAAACTTGCCGTCAACCCTAAGATTATCGAGCGATGCTAACTTAAACTGGAAAGGATATATGTCTCTGAGATTATTTAACCCGTCAACTCTTTTTATTTCTAATAGGCATCTTCGCACTGTCGAGAGCTGATTGTGTATGGGCTGCAAGGACTCCAGGACAGGCTCTGAGCCTTCAAGGAGCTTATATATAAGTGAATAGCACCTCCTTAGTAAATAAAGAACCAACATGTGGAGCTTTTTAAGACTAGATTTTTGATTCGGCGCAAATTCTTGGACGCCTATTTCCTGTTTTAACTTGACACGAGTGTCTTCAATGGTCTTTAATTGCTTTTGAAAAGTGTACAAATCGGTTTCACGCATGGTCCATCTTCTGGTTATGAGTAAATTTTCGAGTTTCAGTTTTACCTCGATAAGACTTGTGTATATATCTTGTGTTTGCTTCACTAGTGATTTAGCTTTCAGGCTATCGCTGTCGGAGAGGTCGAGGTTCTGAAACATGTCAGAAATGTTATTTGTGTTCTTTTGTATGGAAACATCATTTACAAGATTATTACAATCATCCAAAAGCCCATTCAAAACCAGTTGCGCAGTATCTACCTGCTCGGGGGTTCCTACCTTACTAACAAATTTTCCTTCCAGGTCTCTTCGGCTTTCAATTTCTTTGAGCTTACTCTTGACCTGATCTAGGGCAACGTTAAAATCATTCTGTGTCAAAAAACTCGCCTCATTATTTGTTTTAGTCATGTAGTTAAAAAGCAGCTTCCTAATCTGTAGCAACTCTATGTTGGTAGACTCCAAATCTGACGGTAACTTTTTGAACCCGTCCTTGATGTCGTTGAGTAACTGCTCACACTGCTGAAGCTTATTCCGAAGTAATAAACTCTCTTCTCTTTTGTGGGACCTCATTACTTCCTCTTCATGTTCGTCGATGATGTCCTCGTCCTCTGCTTGCGCTTCACTGGTGTCGATGATGTCACGAATTTCCTTGAGTCTCTGCTCTATCGGATTAATATCATCAGCTGTGTATACCTTACACTCTTTCAAGTGAATCAACAACTTATAAACAGTAGAGAGAGAAGAATAGGTCGCAGGGGCAAATTTTATCAACCCACATGTTACGAAACATAAAGAGAGAAGTTGCCACACATCATCAATGATCATATCATTTGCATTAGGCAAATTCAATGTAATCCCCTTTAGCTCTTCATCTTTCCTAGATAAGGTAAGTTCGTGCAATAAACTTAGGAACTCATCATAAATCCCATATATTTGTTTTGAGTTAATGTACTTGGTTCTATTGTTTTTCAAAGACGAAAGAGTATTGTAAATCTTATTGAATTGTTCATAAAGGGGTCTCTCATAAGCTGGTACCATCTTTGTCATCTTGTATGATATGCTTATCACTTTTATTAGTTAATAAAAGTATGACTTAAAACATCCCAAATTTCCCCGGGGTCAAGTGTCACAAAAATGCCAAGATACAGAAAATGTACTAAAAATGACACCATAAATTTCAAAGATTATAAAACTATTTAAGCTATTTAATGATTACACACCAGAAATAAAATTGTAATGCAACCCACGTCTGACTATATTGTTGCATTTTAAGCTGACTATTTATCGACTTCCCCTATTTTATTTGTTATATTTTATTTTACTTATTTTTCTTTTTTATCTCTATCCATGTTTTACTTTTAAGTAAAGCATGGATGACAGCAACGTCTAACGAACTTAAAATCAAACGAAAAGTAGTTCAGGCTGGTGACGCAGTCTCGCTATGATCCTGGCTAACCGAAAGCCTTGAAAGACATTACCATGAGTGGTCAGACTCCGTAATTCTTGTATGTTCAACAAATTTTTTAGTATAACTTCCTTTCCAGCATGATGAAGTACCCTGCATTTGAAAGGCCACCTGGGGTATCTAGCAATAAAATCCAAGGATAAATATATTTAAAAAAGAAAACTCAACGTTAGAAAAATTGAAACTGTAACAATGAATGAAATCGTAATAATAAATGCGACGCCGTGACCAAATCGTATATCAACTCTATGAAAATGAATACTGCGCTTCATCAAACGATATTCACCTGCATAATTGAAACGTGAAATACTTGACTATCAATCATCTGGATTTGTGACTTGAAGTATTTTTCGGGAATAGTCCGCTTCATCGGCCAAAGAGCCTTCTGAGAGTCGTCTTCGTCCCATCATGATTGGGTTTAGCCTTGGATCCACAAGCCCGCTATTAGTCTTATTATTATTGTTACCTTCTGTTGGATCGGTAAAAGGATTGGTGACAGGCATATCAAGTGGTGACTGTGCTTTTGTCTTTGACTTGCTAGAGCTACCGCGCAACATACCAGCTGGTTTATCGAGATATTCTTCTTCATCATCCGAATCGTCATGGTTGCGGCGCTTCATGAAAAAGAAAGCAAGAAGACCGAGTATAGCACAACCAGCAGCACCTCCCACGACACCTCCTACTATAGCACCAACATTTGTTGATTTATTATGCTTCTTGGAGCTACTGCTGGAAGAAGTTGGAGATGAGGACGAAGAGGATGCAGTAGTTGTTATGTATTTAACAGATCCGTCCAGTGATGAACTTAAAGTCACTTGCTTTGTAGAAACTGTTTGTGACTTAGAAGCTGAAGTCGTCTTGCTATCAGATGAAGACTTCGACTGCAGACTTGATGTCTGCGATGGACGCGACAGCGAAGACAGACCCAGTGAACTCAGGGACAGAGATGAAGACAGTGACAGCGACGAGGGTGATGAAGAGCTACTTGCAGACTGACTTGATCCTCCGCTCGATGAAGAACCTGATAAGGAAGCAGGCGTAAGCGAGCCGTCTTCATTCACTTTGTAAACATCGTATGCATTTTCACCTCCACAGGTATCTTCACCATAACCCATACAAGTCTTGTTACAATCACTCGAATCGGCCTTAGTGCCGCTAGGAGTGTCGTTTATACAATAGCACTCATTTCCGCCTTTCAAGGCGATATAGGAGGATCCCGAACACAGAGACTTACAGTAGTCCGAAGTTTGATATTTCCATGTGTTTTTAAAATTTGCCCCACTCAACGAAGAGTAACAGGAACCGCTGCTGCCTTCAGCTACTCCTAATGCGTATATGAGTATGCCAGCAGACGAAAGTAAATGATTGAATGCTAATTTCATTGTTAGTTTGTGTAGGGAAAGGGTATCAAAAGCTGAAGTTAATAGCTAACGAGCGAATCTGGTTCGTGGTCAGGAAAGCTGTAATCCAAGAGCGTAACGATTCACTCCTCTGTCAGGGTATCAGTGTTCAATGATAGAATATGACAACGATTGTGTTCTGAAAAGGAACGTATGTCTGTCCGTGCCAACTAGATATTTTAGACTGTTCTAGGCAATCGTGGGCAGTCGGCGTCCAGCGCTGTATGCTGTTTGCTCGCAGACCTGCTCGTCTGTTTGAGTTATTCAGGGTTTTCCAAAATGGTCCCCCTGACTTACTCCCTTCTAGTCAGCCTCGTTCGCTTTTTTTTCACCACTTCTTGCCACAGATGGGCCTTCTTGTGGCGTTGCTCTACCTACAGCTGCCTTGCTTACGGCTACCGCTGTGTTTACTGAGAAGTCTGGCGGTATTTCACCAAAGTAAAAACTTGGTGTTTCCGACTGGGAATTTGATTCACCGCTAATTAATTTTTTACCGCAGCGCTTTGTTTCAAAAAAAACTGCCCTGCTATGCTTGGTCTATCGGTTAACGTCCTTGTTATCGTCTAGTGTCCTCCGACTAATGTTCTGAGTATATCTATCCTTCCAGTTCCCAGCTATTGCCGTCAGTGCACAATTTTTTATTCGTGTTTTACAACAGCGGCCTGAACGACTTAAAAAGAAAAGTATCAGAAATTCCCATGGCCTTACAAGAAAAAAAAAAAAAAAAGGCGCGCTCGGGTTTTGTGTCATGTTGATCGCTCCTTCAGAAAGCGGTCTAGATTTGGGATTTTTTCCCTATATGAGCATGGGTGCAAAAACGCAGTGGAGAGCGTAGGGGTAGAACCAGAGAAAGCAGCGGAAAGGTCGGCAGATAGGGTAATAGGGCCAGCAAGCACGGCGGTGAGCACGTCTGAGGAGAATGGGATGGATTGTGTCAAAATATTGGGGATAGCCGTGTATAATGCGCGTATTTATGTTGATATATTTATAGGTATATTTATGTATTTATAGGATGGAGACAATACAAACAAATTACCGACGACATTGTTCGATGAAGGGAGCAGACGTTATAGCAGACTAGCGATTGAGTGAGTTGATAATGAGCCCCAAAAAGGAGTCGATGACAGCTGTGGCGGCGAGGCTAGTGACCTCCGAGTGCGAGTCGTAGGGAGGGCTGACCTCGACGACGTCAGCCCCCACGACATCGAGACCCTGCAACGCGTCCAAGACATTTAGAAGCTCTCTACTTGTCCAGCCGCCTATCTCCATGGTGCCTGTGGCTGGTGCGTTTGCTGGGTCGAGAACGTCGATGTCGACGGAGATGTAGATGGGGGACGACCCTACCTTTTGCTTTATTCTGCGAGCGATCTCGACAGGGCCAAACCTGTCGAGATCTCTCGCGGTGAAGATGTTGAAACCACAGTCGGCATCGTGCTGGCGGTCATAGGAGGCATCAATGAACGGGGCCCGCATGCCTGCGTGGAAGCAGGCACCTTTGTTCAAATAGCCCTGCTCAGCTGCGTAGTGCAAGAAGGTGCCGTGGTTGAGTGCCATGTAGCTCGAGAGACCGCCGCCTAGCACTTTCGGGTCCCAGGTGTCGATGTGAGAATCGAAGTGGATAACAGATAACTGTCCGTACTGTTCATACGCCGACCGCAATGCCATCAAGGTGACCGTGTGGTCACCGCCGATTGTCACCACGCGAGGTTTTGTCTTAGAAGAGTGCTTGTGAATAGCCCGTTCCCCCCTGTAGAGCTGGTTTAATGCGATTCTGTTATCAAAAGGCGTCATAGGCACATCGCCGCAGTCTATTATCGAGTAGTTGTGAGAATTGGTGTCATATGGATTGATGCCAGCCAAACTATTGTGTTTGTTCAAACGCCCTCTGTCCATCGAAAGGCCTCCAAGTCGCTTGGAAGCTTCGCGCACGCTGTTGGGGCCAAAACGGGCTCCTGGGCGGTATGAGACTCCCGTGTCAAACGGAGCTCCCACAACTGCAATGTCTATATCTCTGTTGTAAGATTCTTTGTCAAAACAATTAAAGTGTGGGAAGCGTCCGAATGTGACGATACCGCCAAAAAGCGATCCGTTTTCATCAAAAATGTCCAGTGTGTCATCATCAGCTGGCAAGTGCACCTTACCACGAGCTTTCATGTACGACTCGTGCGCTTTGGCGTAGAAATGGTCGTTGTACGGCTGTTCCCTCAGAGTCTTCTGCGACTCAAAGTGTCGATACAAGGCCTGTTGGAGCCCGACCGCATCTTTTGCGTCCAAGGAGTCCCACACTGCTCTCTGATCAAAAGATGCTATCTTATTTTCGGCTGCTGGTGGCCTGACTTCACCCTGTGTCATCATTTGTGCCTGGTAATGTCTCGACTCTGGCGTCGCAACTAATTCTCCATACAAACTATCCATGAGTGACTCGCGTACTTCCGCAGAAGGCAGAGAGAGGCCTTTCGTGGTCAACACTGCAAGGCATACAAACTCAATCAACTTCATGAGAGTATTTTGCAGTATATTTCTGATGTTCTAAATCGTTTGAGTTACTAATTTACTCACCACTGAAGAAATGTGCATCTTTTATAATAATAGGGTTGCAACTGTGGTTTCCTTTTTGGGAAGGTGGTTGCGGCTATCAAATAGCTAGCTAAACCTACGATGAGATGCTTTTGGCATATATATAACTTCTAACAAACTTTTAAACACTAATGCTAGCCGTAATAGAATGGGCCGATGCAATTACCTGTAGACATTTCCTAGCGTAATGGACTTGATAACTGTATAATCATCGATACCGTACAACGAGCCTTCTCTACCAAAGCCGGACTCTTTGACACCTCCAAAAGGAAGAGAAGCATCTGTGAAGAGGCCTGTGTTAACAGATACCATACCAGATTCTAAGTATTCTGATAAGTACCAGACATTGTTCAAGTTTTCGGAGAAAACGTACGATGCCAAGCCATAGGGAGTGTCATTGCACCACTGTAAAACTTCTTCCTTAGTATCAAACTTGACGATGGCAGCAAGCGGACCAAATGTCTCCTCCTGGGTGACAGCCATTCCATGGGCCACGTCTTTGACAACAGTGGGAGCATAGAAGTTCTTTCCCAAGTGGGGAAGCCTGCCTCCTTCGACTACCACAGAAGCACCCTTGCTGACGGCATCATGAACATGCTCTTCGACCTTTTTAATGGAGTTCTGGTTAATCATGCAGCCGTGAGTAACGTTGGGATCGAAACCGTTACCGATCTTGAAAGCTCTAGTCTGCTCTGCGAATTTCTCCACAAATTTGTCATACACACCGCTTTGAACATAAAGTCTGTTGGCGCAAACACAGGTCTGACCAAGGGAACGGAACTTGGAAGCAATTGATTGGCTCACAGCCAAGTCCAAGTCAGCATCGTCAAAAATGATTATGGGTGCATTGCCTCCAAGCTCCATGGAGAGCTTCTTCAATGTCGAAGATGACTGTTCCATCAATAACTTACCCACCCTGGTCGATCCCGTGAATGACACTTTCTTGATCGCAGGGGATTCGCAAAATTTTTTACCGCACATTGGAGTGTTCTCTGTCGATGTAAGGACCACATTGAAGCTTCCTGCGGGAAATCCTGCCTCTTGCGCTAAATATGCTAAAGCTAACGAGGACAATGGAGTTTGACCATCAGGCTTCAAAACTGTGGTGCACCCGGCTGCGAAAGCAGGAGCAAGTTTCCGGGCCCCCATAGCAATAGGAAAGTTAAATGGACATAAAAGTCCAACGACGCCAACAGGCTGCTTGAGTGTGATGACCTTATTGTGACCATTTGAGGGCTGAATCGTGTGACCGTACATGCGCTTGGCCTCCTCAGAGAACCATTCAAAGTAAGAAGCGGCGTACTTGACTTCTCCGGCAGCCTCGGCAAGACACTTACCATTTTCCCACGTAACAATCTTGGCCAAGTCGTCTACATTTTCGATCATCAATTCGTACAACCGACGCAAGCACCTGGCA
The DNA here is from genome assembly GCA_002196765.1 of Millerozyma farinosa. Taxonomy (NCBI): domain Eukaryota; kingdom Fungi; phylum Ascomycota; class Pichiomycetes; order Serinales; family Debaryomycetaceae; genus Millerozyma; species Millerozyma farinosa. Next base: position 149,429 of record NBND01000008.1, read on the forward strand.
CGGTCATACGCATTGCTCCTGCGGACTTTCTCGAATGCCGCAGAAGCAGCCTTGATGGCCTCGTCTATCTCCTCTTCCGTCTGGTCAGGAAGTTCAATTATCTCCTTCTCTGTGGCCGGATCGTATACTTTGAAGGTCTTAGAAGACCCTGACTTCAACCACTCGCCATTGACAAAAGGCGTATGACGAACTAACTCCTTGTTTTTCAATTCAGGTCCTACCATTATATGCTCACGATTCTGCGAATGTCTTTTCTTTTCAGTAGTACTTTCCAATGCGAATCCTCGAGCTTATAACCTCTTGAACTGCTGTTTAAGAAAGGCCGCTTCAGAATAGCAAAGCTCAGCTCTGAGTGGAGCACACTTATCGATCTACCAACTGTAGCCGGCGGCGCGACTTCTATTTAAGGAAGTCGCGCCGCCGTGTGTATCGCTTGCGTATTTCAAGCCGCCAGTTCACATGATTTTGTGGCACGTGATAGTACACGTGATATTATTTCGGATGTCTCACAGCGGCCGTGAACCGTTAGTCCCTGGTGTATTTCGGCAAGTTCACCTTTAACTCCCGAACTCCGAAGGATTTCGCGTTCAGGCGGAGATATGTAAGTCTAGCTCCGAAAAGGGACGCTGAGAACAAGGGAGGTCATATAACCTTCCAAGTACTTGTCGGAGAACCTACTAGAACTCGCTACCGGCCGGCGCTCTTCCTCATCATGAGTAAGCATCTGTAAGGCCTCTTGAGTCGCCTTTACAAGGACTCATCGAAGTTACATCGCACGGCTTTCAACATGCGAGTGACGTTGTCTGCAGGCGCACTGTAAGAATCCAAAGGCTTCGATGCCAGTGGCATCGAATGTAAGCCATAGATCTAGTTTCACTCGATGGCGACTAACGGAAAAAAACAATAATTCATGCCGCATCATGTCTGGCAGATATGCGTTCTGATGTGTAGCAGATGTGGTCTTGCTAGGAGGATCGGATGAAACATATCGCCGAGCCGGCTGCAGTCCAGTAATAAAATCTCCATAAAGCAGGCTCTTCGGCCCTAATCAGCATCTATAATTCTATTGTGGGCTAAACGTCCGGCAGCCAGTTTTGCGGCCGTAACTAATGCATGACACTTAATAAAGTCTAGCATCTGACACAAAAATAGTTCGTAGTAGGTATCCCGGCGCCCGTCCCTTAACGTTCATCCGGTACGTGCGTACAAGCGCTGAGTAATTTACCGACTGGGAAATATATATATATATATGAGCGCCTTCGTCCAGAAAGATGGTTAGCTTCATTGGTTTTGCTTAGTAGAACAGAAGATAGTAGTCGAGTTACACAGGAGTGGCCTGAATCTTCGCAGTACTTTTTATTAGAGAAAAGGTTTGGTAGTACTAAAATTTTAGGCTACATTAGGAAACAGAGGAATGAGAGCACTTGAGGTGCTTTGCTGAATCCAGATCAAAGAGTTCACGAACGACATTAACAGTGTCGAGAATATCCTCTAGTGGTGCTCAGGAGTTTAGGCGAACATCAACTTGAAGATTGTAGCACGATTTTTTTTTTTTGCTACCGAGGAAGTATTTATAGCAAGAAGCAATTTTTGTCTGGAGCAGCTACTCAACAGTCGGTTGGGAATAGACTGATCTCCAAAGGTGCGCTTGTCTTGAAGCTGCGAGAGGCGTGTCGCAAGCACGGGCTTAAGCGGTGTTAATTCATCATTACCGGCTTGTGCTACATATTAAGGAAATTTTCCAAAAAGATTTCCTACGAACAAGAAAAAGGTACCAAACCAAGTATAAAGGAACCAAGGAGCATGGTGTGGTATTCTGGTTTCCTGCGAAACCTCAATGACCACATGCGCACCGTCGGCCGTGTCATCATGTTTAAAAAGCCAAGGGATAAGCTCGAAGGACTGCTGGCAGGACACGGTGCACACCACCATAAACGAGCTCTGACTCGCTCCCACAAGCATAGAGCAGATGTGGGACACCCAAGGAGGTCGGGAAGCATGGTTGTAACTTCGCTGCAAATGTTAACGGGACGCTCGGTGCGCTCTGGACAGCTGGCCCGAGCAGCAGACGCGGATAAACGCACTCATAAGTATGCATCTCCCTCAAATGTATCTCTTACACCTTACACAATGAACGTTATTGTGAATAGTGGTGGATCCAACGTCTCGGTAGACCTGGAGTCGCTCCGCTAGTATGTCCATTCCAACGGTGGGCCGGTCCCATATTGCCGCAAAATTAGCTCCATATGGTGGCGACCACTATAGCTGACGCTTTATTTATACAAGAAGCCCCAATATCTCTGGGCAGCAACCGAATGTCCTTGTACATTGCATTTATTTACTCATATCTAGTCATTTTTTAATATAGGACTTAAAGACGATAGGCTTCTATGGCGCTTTAGCAGGCAACATCAGCGTTCTTCCTGCAGATACATTTAGTCGTGTGATAAACTATATGTTCACTCGTGTTGGAACATGTTACTTGATTCGGAAATCTACCACGTCGTTTTTTTTTTTCTCCCAAAGCTCCCTTTTGCACTGCCTACTGGAAACTTCCTGCGAAGGGCGTTACGTTTTCGACTTTAACTTCACCAAGATTTTTTTTCATCAAAAGTCTAGTTCTGGTGCTTAAATCATATCCTGTTGTATAGCTTTGCTTCAGGAACTTATCTAAGGATTCAACTTGTCCTCTCTTTTTCGGAAGTTCCATTCGTTAGCAAGTCATAAGAGACAAGTTACCTTTAAGAGCTTAGTGTAATAAAAAGTGAAGACAGTTTATAAAAACACGCCCGAAAGTGGATCATCGCATATACCAAGTTCCTCGAGGAATCAGTTATTTAAGGGCTTGATTGAGCTGGTTTAGTCTGCTACGATAGAGAAATATATCTTGTGGATCAGAGGAGAAAAGCAGTAAACACCACGCTTATCTTTTTTCTTTACCGTCAGGAACAAACATACACAACAACAAATAAAAAGTAACATGCTTTTACATCCGATTTTAATCATTCTAGCGTCCATCGTGACCGTATTGGCTGAGGTTAATATAACGAAACCTGCGCAGGGCGACTCGTTTTCAGGTTCAGGTGGTACTGCTACTGTGGATCTTCAGTGGGATATCGACAACCTGTATTTGGCAGAGAAGGTTACCAACTACACTGTATTATTGTGTGCTGGACAGGACCAATCTATTGACTGCCAGGAAAAACCTTTGATCTCGGGTTCTAGCTTGAAGGCTGACCTGAAATCTGTGAAGTTGTCGAGCGACAAAGTGGCTAATGGAGAGTACTTCTTCCAATTTTATATTCAGTACCCTGGTGGAGTAGCGCTGATTGCCTACTCATACAGATTCAAGTTAACAGGTATGACTGGTGCAAACTCGTTCACTGCTCCAATATCGGCTACGGGTCCACCACCAAGTTTCGCTTTTTCGTACCCGGTTGATAGTTCGCTCCATTCGGTTCCTTACACCAAACAAACCGGTGTTGTCAGATATGCCCCCATGCAATCCCAGCCTGGCTCGAAAGTCACACATTCAACGTGGTCAAGACGGTTCCCCACTAGTTCCGTTTCTTACTACTCTACCTACAGATCTCGTCCTAATGTGTTAACAACTACAACCATCCCATGGACTTACTCACGTACCTCTGCAGCAAACTGGGCATCCACTGCTGCCTTCCCTACTGAGTTTTACCCTGCTAGCTCGAGAGTCACAAAGGCGTCCTTAAGTACCGCCGCCAAGAAGAAGAGGTGGTTGGATATTTGATATCACCTCCCCTAATTGACACTAAACATTATTGTAATCTTTTTCTTCGGCTTTCCTCCCTTTTATACTTGTTATTTCATAAATTTACTTGCATGTTATAATTATGAAAACCATCTGTAGAAGACCAGTGTTTTTGTGTAATTTTTCTGGCTCACTAGAAGCTTCACGATCAAAATTTTTTGGTACAGCGTTAACTTCGAGGTGTACAGTAATACGAAAAAGACAACATTCACGGAAGATGATATACTTAAAATCCTTGTTGAATGTTATAGATAACTCCGGTGCTCAGATTGTTGAGTGTATCAAAGTTTTACGTCATGGCCCAAGAAATTTTGCCAAGGTAGGAGACGAGATAACGGTAGTTGTTAAAGAAGCCAGAGCCTTAAACAAAGAAATCACAGGACAGTCGGCCAATAACAGAGTGAAGAGAAGGGATATATGTCGAGCTGTGGTTGTCAGAACCAAATCACCTTTGATAAGGCCAGATGGCTCAACAGTGCGTTTCGATGACAATGCATGTGTCCTTATTAACAAGAACGGCGATCCTATCGGGACAAGAGTTTCCTCTGTGGTAGCTAAAGAATTAAGAGAATTAAACTACAACAAGATAGTTGCCCTTGCGCCAAAAACCTTCTAGTCTGCTTATTCATTTTCTTGTAAATATCTATAAAATACAGTTTTCTATTTTGTATTAGCGTTCATTCGTAAAAGAATACCTCGTCCCCTTGTACACATTACGGGACATGGAATCTGTCTCACTCTTGCTTTCTGACTTTATGATTTCCACGAGCATCCCAAAATGGCTCAAAACATTGACTGTTCGCTCGTCGGAGGTTCTGGAGTTCATTGAATCATTCCCATTGATTAGTGATGATAAACAGTGCAGTACGCGAAGTAGTGAGCTCCGGATGTTGTCTGGAATACTGTCATTGCTGCATATATCGTACTCCATCTCTTCCAATTTAGGTCTTCTTTGGTAACGAGCGAATTTCGATACAAAATCAGCTATTGGCCTCTCTGTTTCTGTCCTTTGATTATGTTTCTCAGTCCCCAAACTTTTCATGGACCCCTTATGACACATTTCGATACTGAGTTCCTTCCTCACCGCTGAAAGGCGTTCCTGGATTGTCGTTAGTCGGTCCTCGATGCCATTGTCCCGCAGATGTTCAAAGTCCTTCAGGAGCTTCTCTAGTCGTTTACGTCTGATATTGAGTTCTGTGCTTCCCGTATCTAAGAGTGTTTTCAATTCACTAAGTCTAGTTAGTGTATCATTTGCATCATTTACTTTCAAATTCAGATTGCCGTTTATCATAGATAGTATATTACCAGCTTCTTCTAGAGAGTAAACTATATAATGACTTTAAGCTGCTGCTGATATGAGACGCGTATAATTCAGAACGCACACGCGTAATTTCAAGTATTAATATTCGTTTTTCGTATCATTTTTTTTCAGGCTATTTACTGTCAGATTGAAAAACGTTCTACACTACCGAGCTGACTATACTTTGCACAAGCTATAGCTATCACAAGAAACCGTAAATAAACGAAAATGGCAGCTGCTTCTGAAGTAGAAAAGAAGCTTGACGATCTTTCTGTCAAAGACGACAAAGCTCAACAGAAGGCACCCAAGGCCAGTAAAAAGGAAAAAAAGGGTAACAACAGTGAGTCATCAAGCGCTAACCCTAACTCTCCTCCTCCTGAGTACATTGAAGAGCGTATCAAATACTTTGAGGAAATAGCTGAAAGACAAGGTAAAGAATTGGCTCAGAAAGAACGTAAACCAATCAAGATTACATTGAAAGATGGCAGCGTTAAAGAAGGAGTCTCTTATGAAACTTCACCTCTCGATATTGCCCAATCTATAGGCAAATCCTTTTCTGAAAGGCAGGTTATTTCCAAGGTTAATGGTGAGTTGTGGGATATGCCTAGACCTTTAGAGCAAGATTCTCAATTGGAATTTTTGGACTTTGATCTGCGTGAGGGAAAGATGGTTTTCTGGCATTCGTCTGCTCACATTATGGGTGAATCTTGTGAGCTTTGCTATGGCTGTCACTTGTCGCATGGTCCACCTACTGATGATGGATTTTTCTATGATATGTCCATCAACGGTGGTGAGGGCACTGTTTCCCAAAACGATTTTAGTACTTTGGAAAAGTTATCTACCAAGTCTATTAAGGAAAAGCAAAAGTTTATTAGACTTGAAATGACAAAGGAAGAATTGTTGAAGATGTTCCACTACAACAAATATAAAGTTCAATTTATTCAAGACAAGATTCCTGATGGGACTTCAACTACAGTCTACAGATGTGGAACTTTGATTGACTTGTGTGTAGGTCCTCATATTCCCCATGCTGGTAGAATTAAGGCCCTTAAAATATTGAAGAACTCTTCGTCATACTTTTTGGGTGATTCCAACAATGACTCGTTACAACGTGTTTATGGTATATCCTTCCCAGACAAGAAGCTCATGGATGAGCATTTGAAATTCTTAAAGGAGGCTGCTGATAGAGATCATCGTAAAATTGGTAAGGAACAGGAATTGTTCTTGTTTAACGACATGTCTCCTGGTTCTGCCTTCTGGTTGCCTCATGGTGCCAGAATTTACAACTCTTTGACGGAAATGTTAAGAAAGGAATACAGGCAAAGAGGCTACGAAGAAGTTATTACTCCAAATATGTACAATTCCAAGTTATGGGAGATCTCTGGTCATTGGGGTAACTATAAGGAGAATATGTTCGTTTTTGATGTTGAAAAGGAAAGTTTCGGTTTGAAGCCTATGAATTGCCCAGGTCACTGTTTGATCTTCAAGTCTCGTGAAAGATCTTACCGTGAATTGCCATGGCGTGTTGCTGATTTTGGAGTTATCCACAGAAATGAGTTTTCCGGTGCCTTATCAGGGTTAACTAGAGTGCGTCGTTTCCAGCAGGATGATGCTCATATTTTCTGTAGCCAGGATCAAATCGAGGATGAAATCAATGGCATTTTCGACTTTTTGAAAAAGGTCTATGGAATCTTCGGATTTGAATTCAAGATGGAGCTTTCTACTAGACCAGAGAAATATCTTGGTGATATAGAAACATGGAATAATGCTGAAAAGAACTTGGAGAACGCTTTGAACAAGTTCTTGGGTGAAGGTAAATGGGATTTGAACCCCGCTGATGGTGCTTTCTATGGTCCAAAGATCGATATTATGATCAGCGACGCTTTGAAGAGATGGTTCCAGTGTGCAACTATTCAATTGGATTTCCAATTGCCTAACCAATTTGATTTGCAATATAAGGCTGAGACTAATGATAAAGAAAATGCCCTGAAGAGGCCTGTCATGATTCACAGAGCTATCTTGGGTTCAATTGAGAGAATGACTGCCATTCTTACTGAACACTTTGCTGGAAAATGGCCTTTCTGGTTGTCTCCTAGACAAATCTTGGTTGTCCCTGTAGGTGTCAAGTACTATGAATATGCTCAGTCATTACGTGACAAGCTTGCAAAGGAACATGAATTCTTCGCTGATGTTGACCTTTCTGGTAACACATTGCAGAAGAAGATCAGAACCGGTCAGCTTTACAAGTATAACTTCATCTTCATTGTAGGTGAACAGGAATATGAAAACAATGCCGTTAATGTCAGAAATAGAGATATTACTGAGCAACAAGGTAAGAACGATATGGTCAAGTTCGATGAAGTGGTTAAGCAATTAGTCAAATTGAGAGATGACAAGAGAAATGATAATGCATTAGTATAACCATACCACCTATAGCAACCATATAATATATAATTATTTCATGTATTCCGTTGTATTTAGTGTTTAGATTACCCTGTATTTCGAGGTAATGCATATTAGAGAGCATCTGATTCTTAAGTTGCCATTAAAGAAGGACACTGTACTATTTTATTACATTGAACCAATTCTGCTAACATGAACACCGACAGCCAAGGATCGGCTGTTATGCCGCATGAAGATAATCCACTACGTCATAAAATGACATCAAAGCAATTTGATGCCAGTGTGAAATTTTATGAAGCGGATCACCGGTTAACGAAGGACGACCGGCTCGATTTATCCAAAGATCTACAGGATGTTGTATTCAAGTCTTCGCTGATAGGTTACTTGTCGGGTATTGGCAATTTCTTCTTGCCAACCATAGCAGATCGTTTTCAAAGCAAAAAGGCGGAAAACGTAGTTAATAAAGGCAGATTCCAATTCCCAAGGATTCAGAAGCCGTTCTTTTCGTTTTTCCTTGGTTTAGCTACAATGATGTTTATGCATCAGCTGGTTTCTAAATATCAGTTTTCAAAGCAGATCGAACGTCTTGAGGCTGACAGTTCGAAATCCCGTCAGGCTGAAGTTTGGAAAGCTATGGATTACCACCTGGCAAGTCTTTTCTATCTATACTATCGGAAGACAGCACAAAATCCTACCTTTACCATAAAAGACCCACGTTCTTTCACCCAGCATAATGCCCATGAAGTACATTATGACCCACCTTCAAAAAATACGCATTTTACGAAGGCATTAGGCATTGGCGATGAGAGCATGTCGCAGAATTCGAATTTATCTCATTGGGACAGAATTCGTCTTGCCAATGGTTTTTATCCTACAGAATCTACATCTGAAAGCAAATCACCAGAATTGCAATCAATTGAAAGTGACCCATTTCTATCTAACACTCAAGAAGGCTCATCTGCAAGTGTAGATACCCCTAGCCAGGCACCCAACACGAAAAAAACTGCATGGGATAGAATCAGAGAGAGTTCGGGAAAATAGAATTATACTTCTGTACTGTTCTAATGGGCTACTTCTCTCCCTAATCATATACAAGCTATGGCATTTTAATATGGTTCAAGATCTTGTTGCAATAATGTTACACAAAGCCGATCCAAAATCAACACGTCGAGCGTTGTACTTTCATAATACTTGTTGTATACGTAAATAGCAGAGTATTAAACATTAACAAATATGGACTCTTTTAGTGATTCTGGAGAACTATATGTATTGAAAAACCAATTCTATACGAATCAACATCAAAAAGTTCTTTCACACTCGTTGGAGCTGTACTCGAAAGACAACCAATTGACAGTCCTTACATACCAGATAAGGTCAACAATAGCATTGGGAAAGGACGCATCTAATATCATCGAGAGTGGAAAAACTAGGTTTGAAGGTAATGAACCTCTATTTCAATTGCTCAGTGCTTGGGATGATTTGAAATCTTTTGGTACCGATGATTCGACATATTTCGATGACCTCAAGAGAGGAGAGAATGAGCTTCAAACAGTCTTATCTGCGCTTTACTTCGTCAAGTTCAGAAAAGATATCGACCAAGCAATAACGTTTTTGACTGAGTATATTGATAATTCAAGCTACTTGAAGTTTGATGAGTTAGAGCCATTTTTGGTTTTGGTGCAGTTGTACTTAATAAAAGGAAACTTCAAAGAAGCAAACAAGATATTACTAAACTTCAAAAACTTTCCTGATGCTGCTAGAGATGGCATAATCTATCAAGTATTAGAGTCGTGGCTCTTATCTCTTAGAGGTGAGTCTGACAATATAAATAACGCATACTACTTTTACGATGAACTTTTGTCATCTGATTTTGACAACGATCCTCAAGGTAAATTCAAAATTTTGAGTGTCTTGTTTGTTTTAACCTTGCAATTAAGACACTACCCAGAGGCTCAGGAATTGTTAGCACAAATCAGCGAGCTTTCCCAGGGACCAGACGCTACGCTTATTGCTAATAGAATCACGTTCGACTATTTAGCTAACGGTGGTAGTCATGTGGATGAGTTGTTAGGAGAATTAAAACAGATAGACCAAGAACATGCTATGTTGAACGATTATTCAGAAAAGAATAGCAAATTTGATGAAGTAGTAGCCAAGTACAACGTATCTGCTTAATTTGGTGGTTTCATCTCTACAAAATAAACTTCGTGTTCTACAGGTTGAATAGCATTCAGTAATATATGTTCTCCCAAATTTATTTGCAATTACTATATAAATTACTAAACATGTGTAACACTCTTGGCGGACTTTATATGTATCAAAGTTAAGATATGGATTGGCTATTTACTCATTAATCTTAACTACTTCACCATCTTCATTGAGTTTTAAACCTTCTGCCAATAGCCTCTTCTCAATGTTTTTCAATTCATTCTCACGTTCCAATAATTCTTTTCTCTTGTTAATTAAATCTTGGTGTACTCTTTCTTCAAACTTTCTCAACCTCTCTTCCTCTAATCTGATTTGTTCTTCCTTCATCAAGTAATTCGATTCCGAATTAGGGTCGTAGAAAGAACTTTCATTAGCATCTGGAGACTTTACCTTCGAGTTATATGATTCATTTTCACCGTGGTCATAGTTCAGTTTGTTTTCATCCTCATTTGCATTGTTCAGATATTGGAACTGTTTTCCTGACAAAGCCTCAGTTCTGTAGTTTTCATATATAGTATCATGTGTTATATCTTTGAACTCGTTCAAATGTGTGATCAAAAGAACATTTTTCAAAATGGTGAAATCATTGTATTCAGTCATTTCGACATTGATTGGTTTAGCATAAGCAGGATTCAAAACTCTCAACTTGAGAGTGTCCTCATCTTCGTTTTTGTTCTCTTGATATGTGTTAGCACCAATAATAGAGAAAGGAACGAGGGAATTCAAGTACTTATTGTACTCAATAATTTCATCATCGATGTAATCACTCTCATACTCGTACTCGTTAAACTTATAATAGTTGATACCATAGTGGTCTAAATCTTCTAAAATATACTTCTTGTTCAACTGGAGTTCTTTTGGTGTTAAGGAGTCCGCCTTTGCAATGACAGGTATCAAATTCACCAAGTTGTTCACATGTTGTAAGAACTTGATATCAATTTGAGACAATCCGTGTCCGGTCGGATTGATCATATAAATTAATACATGAATTCTACCGTCTTTGAATCTTGGATTACGCTTCACTCTAGATTCTTCCAAGAGAACTTCGTCATATTGGTGTCTTATAAAGTCAACAATTAATTTAAAGTCGGCGTCACAGTCAAGCAGGTACGCAAAGTTGGGAGTATCGATGATGTTGAATGAAATCTTGTGTCCTTCATTATCCTCCATTTCGACGTTTTCATGTCTCAAAGTCAACTTTCTACTAGAAGTGTCCTGATCGGCTGTCAGAGAGCATGGTACAATTGAGTTTCCACCACACAATGTGTTTATGAAAGTAGATCGGCCCGAGCCACTTTCTCCCACAACCATCAATGAGAAATTGATTGTTTTTCTCAAAGTCTTACGCTTGCGCAAGGCGGTGGAAGAAGTTCTCTCCTCATAATTGTAAGCTGGCATTTGCTATGAGCTATTCGTTGAATTTATGAATAAGAAGTTAGTTTAGCCGTTCTCAAAAGTCTTGCTTGAATGTTGTTTTCTGGCTAGTTACAGAAAAAAACACGCCTGTTAACATGTAAACTGTAAAAATCCCAACAGGAGTTTTTGCAGGTTATGAAATTACACGTAATGCACTCGACCGATAAGCTCTGTGGATTGGTCCTCTACTGAGTTCATTTTCATTTCTATTGATAGCCTAAGCAGCTACAGGATCTGGCTATACTATAGTAAGCGATACAGCCATGAGTGTTTCATTGGAATCTCAATGAATAAGCGTACCACGGTTTTATTTTGCTGAAATCGATCTTTTTGATTTATACGAAGAAAGGATTCGACTTTGTATATGGAATAGTCTTCTTCAATACGCAATAGACCTCTACTATGGCTGTAGAGGTAACATAGTTCAACAAGGTGTTTAGTGCTTGACTTCAAATATTTAGTGCGACTTGGATAAGAAAGAAACTTACAAGAGCAGCATTAAAGCACTGTAGCGACATGCAAAGCACGCTAGATGCTTACTCGACGCTTTCCAGGAACGCATGTCACTAATATTAGTCGACACATCTTCCCGCTTCGGTTGATGCACCAAACGCCAAACTACATACCCATACAAGAGTGGAATGAATCAGAAATCATTGTTGATCGCAAGTCGAAGTTCCAAGCTAGAAGTGTTTACCTTGCGTCTCCAGAACATATTGGTAGTATCTTGAAACAATTATTACAGGAGAATAAGAAAATAGCAAAATCTGCATCTCATCCACACATGATTGCATGGCGAACTGGGACCGTTGTGGAGACTACTTCGGATAACACTTCATCCAAAAAGAATAAAAAAGGCAAAGCATTGAAAGAGAAACGAATAGTGGGACTACAACAAGGCTTCGATGACAATGGAGAACTGGGCGCTGGCTCTCGTATGCTACATAATATTTTGGTTCAGCATAACTTATGTAACATTCTTTTGATTGCAACGCGTTGGTATGGGGGAGTACAGATCGGTCCATCAAGATTCAGAAATATCATGCATGTTTGTAATGACAGTCTCCGTAAATGGCAGCAGTTTTGAATGCTGAATTCTCTGTCATATCATTAGTCTAGTTCACCATAGATTACTTTAACTCACTATATATACTGGCATAAATTTCAAGCGCACATGACTCAGAGTAATAATCAATTTTTCAGCTACATCATTCGAGAGTTATTGACTTTCAAGATTCTCTAACTTGTCATGATATCTATCAAGCAAGCTATTCCAAGGGGACTACTGGTTGCCAGGACCTTGGCACCCAGGTCTTTTAGGTTGGTTTATCGTCAGAGTAATATTACCCCTGTGTCTTTCTACAGTTCAAAGGTTATACCTTTGACTGCTGAAAGTTATGCCGATAAAGTGAAAAGAGATGAAAGATACAGCAAATTGAACGATAGTGATATCGAGGCTTTCAAGTCTATATTGCAGGACTCTCATTCTTTAATCACTAATGAAGACGATGTCGCTTTCTTCAATGAAGACTGGATGAGAAAATATAGAGGTCAAACTAAATTAGTATTAAAGCCCAAAACAACTGAACAGGTTTCTGAAATCTTAAGATACTGTAATGAAAGAAACTTGGCTGTTGTTCCTCAAGGAGGTAACACTGGTTTAGTAGGAGGTTCGATTCCAATTTTCGATGAGATCATTATTTCTTTAGGTAGCTTGAACAAGATTAGATCTTTTGACTCTGTCAGTGGAGTTTTGAAATGCGATGCAGGTTTGATTCTTCAAAATGCCGATGAGTTCTTGAAGGAACAAGGGTACATTTTTCCTCTTGACTTGGGTGCTAAAGGGTCCTGTCATGTTGGTGGTAATGTCGCTACTAACGCCGGTGGGTTGCGTTTGCTCAGATATGGTTCCTTGCACGGAAGTGTGTTGGGATTGGAAGCAGTATTACCAGATGGCACCATTTACAGTTCTATGGATGCTTTGAGAAAGGACAATACGGGTTATGACTTGAAGCAACTCTTTATAGGTTCTGAAGGAACGTTAGGAATTATAACTGGTGTTTCGATTTTGTGTCCTTCTAGACCACAAGCATTCAATGTTGCCCTTTTGGCAGTTTCATCCTATGAAGCCGTCCAGAAGGTTTTCGTGGGTGCCCGTCGTGAATTGTCGGAGATTCTTTCCGCGTTTGAGTTCATGGATGGCAAGTCGCAGTTATTGACGTCGCGTCACCTTAAGGCAGACCATCCAATTGAGAGTGGTGAGTATCCATTCTACATATTGATAGAAACAAGTGGATCGAACAAGGACCATGACGATGAGAAGTTGGAGGCCTTCTTAGAGAAGGCTATGGAAGATGGCTTGGTGGATGATGGAATCATTGCGCAGGATGAAACTCAGGTGCAAAACTTGTGGGCTTGGAGAGAGTCCATTCCAGAAGCATCAACCATCGGTGGTGGTGTCTACAAGTACGACGTCTCGTTGCCATTAGCTGATTTGTACGGTCTTGTTGAGGCTGCTAGCGAACGCCTTTCCCAGGAAGGACTCGTGGATATTGATGATGCATCAAAGCCAGTAGTGGAAGCCATCGGTTATGGGCATGTTGGTGATGGTAACTTGCATTTGAACGTGGCTGTTCGTGAGTATTCCAAGCGCGTTGAAAACGTCTTGGAGCCATTCATCTACGAATGGATCCAGTCAAAGAAAGGCTCTATTTCTGCCGAGCACGGTTTGGGTTTCCAGAAGAAAAACTACATAGGCTATTCTAAGACTGACATAGAAATCAAGCTTATGAAGGATTTGAAAGAGCATTACGACCCTAAGCTCATAATGAATCCTTACAAGTATATTTAGATTCAAATACAAATGTATATATTCCCTAGGCTGATTAGCTTCTACAATAAATAAAATTTGTACCTAATGGTAAATTTTCGCAAAAATGGTAGAAAGCCACCAAATGTCACAAAATGTATATAGATGCCTTGACGGCATGCTGGATAGAAGGATAAAACCCTATACCTCCTACTTTTCCTTGAATAATCTCATAACACATAGATGGGTTTGGTAATCTGAGCCATTCTTGATGTAATTGGGTGCTCACTTGGTAATGTAGAGAGAAAAGACGTATAGGGATCGCGGAGTAGTTATTGACAGCTTGATCGAAAAATTAAATACTTTCACTCAAGTTGTTGATTATCATTTCTTAGACATTTGATTAGGGACGAAATAGATAACTTCATTCATAATGGTATGTATGAGTAGATGAATGAATTTATGAATAGATATAAAATTGACTCTACGGTGAATAATTTCGAGCAGTTATACTAATATCGAAGGGAACTCAAACTCCAAAACAGAGAGCCGCAAATGCTAAATGGGCCAAGAAAAACATAAAGAAGCAAGGAAAACCCAGATCAAAGGATGAAGAGACCGAATACCCTGTATCAAGAGTCTGGCTCGCAGCTTTATTGTTCTTAGTATGTGGTGGAATTATTCTAGAGTTGATCAGAATGGTGTTTTAAAGTGATCAGATCAGAGAGTTAAAGATCAAATTCCGAACGCGTACAGATATCCGTAAATACACCTTTGAGGACAGCAGCAAAGTATAATTAATGTGTATTATATATATTACTTGAGCCTAAAAAGTATAACTTGGGTATTTAATAAACGTGTTCGTTCCTTTTACCCTGCAGAAACATAATTTAGATGTGTACGTCGTCATAAAAGGATTCCTTTATTGTAATCATGATTTTGCAGTTCGCCAATGACCAAATCAGAATCTTGATCTATAATTAAGCCATTCGAAAAGCGATTCAACAAATTAATTTCGGATGGATTTCCCTTTCCCCCGATGTTTATGTCATTTATTGGGAAGTCTTCAGAGAAATCATTCAAGAAATCGATGAAGTTTTGTTTTTTGGTACCATGGCTGTGGAACTTATAAGTAGCAAATGACACATTCTTGTTGTCAATTAAATTAAGGTAAGGTGCACATGTTTCGATCTCTGTCTGAGACAAGGGTATCACGGGCTGGGACTTATGATTGCGATTATTCGTAGCAGGCGAATTGTAGAGACCAATCCTTCTTTCACGCATCAAGCTGGGACTGACGCAATCCACTGGCAATTTGTACTTGAACAAATGGCTACCATTCAACGGGGAAATGAGCTTTATCTGCTGCTTCGAATCGATAACTGCCAACTGGTCCATATTAGGAATATGATCTTGACCATACTCATTATCAATATTATTAGCTAACGAGGGTAACACAATGAATTTCTCAGCATGTAGTGATGATAAGACCCAAGAATCCAAGAAATGATCCAGCATTTTGGAGGGGGTCTCGCTCACAGTGTCTTTCATTAGTGTGTTAGGCCGATTATTCATAAAATCACCAGAAAGATAATTAATATTGAACCAATGAACAGACCCAGAAGACTTAGTAATACACCCGAAACCCATGTTGTTGCCTTTGATTATGCTGGAATTACCGTAGTTATTGATGAACCAGAAGATATCTTTTATGACAGCAGATGTTTTGCCTCTTGTGAACTTTCCTATCAAAGAAATCTCATTAGGCAATTTACACAAGTCCCACATGAAGAAGTTGTCACCCCTTGTGTTAGCCTGTACCAATTGCAAATCATATGGCGATAATGACAAATTTGAAACTCCTCCAGGAGGCTTGAAAACAGCCAAAGTCTTATCGTTATTCAAATCAATTATTTTAATGAGCTGATTATCATTTGGTTTGAGAGCCATCGACTTTTTTTGAATAGTGCTAGCCGTACTAGAAGCTGTCGAGTAAAGTATTCTACCAACGATTTTACCTAGAGAGTTAAGTGAATGAACAAGATCCTTACTGTCTTCTGGAAGGTCGTCTTTAAATTCTCTATCTGCTTTAGCTTTATCCTTGTCTTTGTTCATGTAGTGCTTCAATCTATTAGAACTCACTTCAGAGATTTTGAAGAGACCGTCCAATGCACTATTTGACAATGCAGATATCACACCACTCAATAACGGACCTGGTGGAGGAAGTTTCACCTGAGTAAAAATCGACCTCGATTTTGTTGATATATCTCGGTTTGACTCTTCGTCCAATAAACCCGACTTTCTCTGCTTTGGTTTGCCTTTTATTTTCCCATTACTACTATTAATAGCATTCAAGTATCTGTATTCTTTCCTGGTTGGAGAATACACAAGCCAATTACCCACAATATCGAAGACGGGCTTCCCGTCAAATTTACTAGTTTGAAGAGTCAATTCGTCATCAGATAGTGTATTTAAACCCTCAAAATCTTCCATCAAAGGGACACAAGCAGATTTTCTTATGTTATTACAGCCCAAGTCAGTATTTGGCAATATGAACAGCTTTTTCTTCCTCTTTAGAATATAAAGCTGCCCTTTGTTATTGCTAATAACCAAGAAATCTTTGCCAACTTTAAGCAGTAGCAGAACCTCGGCAGAGTCATCTCCAGCAGTCATGAAAGCAGGTAAGTCATGGCTTTGAATCAATAATGTAGATCTTTTACTAAAGAATTCATGGACTTCTAGAGCTGCCGTTCCTTGTTTAGTAACGAGCAATAACAAGTAAACGCCGTCGACTTGTAACACTTTGAACGCCTCAATGCTTTTCTGATCCTTAGGTTTCAGTGATCCTGCGGAATGGAAGCTACCTATTGCATTTTGGTCTTGGATGTATAACGTATCACCCACGGGCGGCTTGGTGTTTTTCTTCGCCTGGGAGGGCGGAACCCAGTCCCAGAGTTCAACAAGTCCTTCCTGAGGCCTGAGTATGAAGAGTTCTCCATTCTGACCCGTGTCCATCATGAAATTGGCATCATTGGCATCATCGGTAAGATGCTCGTCCGTTCCCTCAACTCCCGTTGAGGTTGCCAGCTTGATTTTCTGCCATGTTGCTGAAGCCGAACCTAGTTTATGGCCCCGTTTGGGCTTAGAGTGTCTGGTAAATGTTAGTATACTGTACGAAATATAACTGAAAGTCGAAAAGTACTCACATTTTATTGATTTTAACTTGCTCATTGGTATACTCTGGCATAATACCCTGACTAAGGTATAGATAGCAGTAATATTAGATTAGCAATAACTCCGAAATACGTATAATACTCGGAAAATTGCAATTACAAGCCTTCACTTTATCCTTTACTATAGCTTTCGTTTTTTTATAAATATAGGTCCACTTAATGCTACCGTGTGGATTAGGATGAATGTTGTGTTTATTGGTACTATGTTTCGTGGGGACGTACAAACGTGCTGATAACACTTACGATATCCTTAATCTGCAAACCGCGTAACACAAAATCAAGCCGGTGTCACCAACATGTTTGTTTTGATACTCTTACTTTACACCCAAGCTATGGTTGTCCGGTAGAGGAAATCCTACAGCAGAAAACAAAATTATACTTAATATATCTACAGAAGACTACAGGAAATGTAGGTCGATTGATTAGTCCTGCCAGACACGAGTCAGCCAGGGTGGAGTCGACCCACTCAATTTTCCAAAGCGAAGTGTTCCCCAGGCCACTTACTGAGAATAAACGAATATAATCAGGGCAAAGAGAAGGCTTATTATGTGCTTTGGGTGTTCCGAAGTACGGTTGACTCGAGAAGACCGGTGGCGGCTCCTGCCGCCATGTGCCATCTCGAGGTCTGACCTCTTCGGTGATTCGCGTAAAACCGGCATGTACCTGTTCACACACTAAGCTACTTAGTCATGGACTGCACGCCTCCAGCCATAGTCCAAACCAGTCGCTCTGTGCTCTTATACTATCTCTCGAGTGCAGCCGCGTCTTTCCCTCCAGCGAACACGCTCTAAAGACACACATCCACGTATTCGATCGAGCAATATTACTCGTAACATCGCTGTGATAGGCGGTCACAGAAGGAAGGCATTTTTGCAACCCGACTTCCAGTATAAATAGACTGTGTATCTTGTCACTCCCACTCTTTTCCAAACTACCCATATGATACTCGTTGTGCACATATTCGCCATCTGCATGTATCCGATGGAAAGTAAGTAAGCCAAGTGACTAAAATACGCAGTTACGGTTGTAGAACATAACGCTTTAGTGATACATAATGTTTCCAACAGAAAGAGAAAAACTTTTACCGCTAAGATGATCGTACAAAACGAAACTGAGAGTTGGCATAAAATAGGCCGGGTAACACGCGTAATATTTGTTGGCACCCAGAGTGCGAAATTGTGTGGGCCCAAAACGTCTTTTGCAGTGTTGACCTAGGTGCAGCATGTTGAGGAACCAACAGATAATTAAAAAGTATATAAATAAGTGAAGGGCGTTTTACCGTAAATTCATACGTTGAGGGTAATTACTGCAATTGATCTTTGAAAAGTTACTTAATATTAAACAGTTCTATTTATCAGGGGTTAGACGCCTGTAGTATACTGAAGTAGAGATCAAGCAGATAATTTAATCTTGTGACTAGCGATAAAACAATAATAAAATGAGACCAGAAATCGAACAAGAATTATCACACACTTTATTGACAGAGCTTTTGTCCTACCAGTTCGCTTCTCCTGTCCGTTGGATTGAGACACAGGATGTTGTCTTGCAGGAGCGCAACTGCGAGAGGATCATTGAGATCGGACCATCTCCAACCTTAGCTGGGATGATCAGCAAGACAATCAAGTCCAAGTATGAAACCTACGATGCGGCTTTGTCTTTGCAGCGTGAAGTTTTGGCTTACAGCAAAGACAACAAGGATATTTACTACAAGCCTGATCCTGCTGACCTTGAGCCACCAGCACCAGCAGCTAGCCTGGCCCCTGCAGCTGAACAGGCCGCACCAGCACCAGCACCAGCAGCCGCGCCAGCAGCCGCACCAGTAGCTGCACCAGCACCAGTAGCAGCAGCAGCAGGCCCCGCTGAAGCTATTCCTGATGCTCCAGTGAAGGCTCAGTTACTTCTTCACGTGCTTGTGGCACAAAAGGCTAAGAAGAGTTTGGACAACGTTCCATTAAGCAAGACAATCAAAGACATTGTCAATGGTAAATCTACAATCCAAAATGAGATTTTAGGTGATTTGGGTAAAGAATTTGGTGCTACACCAGAAAAACCCGAGGACACACCTTTGGTGGAGTTAGCAGAAGCTTTCGAGGACAACTTCTCAGGTCAATTAGGAAAGACTTCAACTTCTTTAATCGCAAGATTAATGTCCTCAAAAATGCCTGGTGGGTTTTCTACAACTGCCGCTAGAAAATTCTTGGAAACAAGATTTGGTTTTGGACCAGGTAGACAGGACTCCGTTCTTTTGCTCGCTTTAGCTGACGAGCCTCCTGCTAGAATAGAATCCGAAAAGGACGCCAAGGACTTTTTCGAAAAAACTGCTACCAAGTATGCATCTATGGAAGGAATCACTTTAGGCTCTTCTGCCGCAGCCGGTCCAGCTGGAGGTGCTGGTGCTGCCGTTGTCGATACAGCCGCTTTAGAGGAAGTGAATGCTGGGAACAGAAAATTGGCCAGACAACAATTAGAAGCTTACGCAAGATACTTGCAAATTGACATCAATGAAGGTGCTAAGTCGTACTTAAAGGAGAAAGAGGCTTCCAACATTTTGCGTAATAAGCTCGATTTGTGGGAAGCTGAGTTAGGTGAAGTTTACATCAAGGGAATCAATCCTGTATTTTCGGCTAAAAAGGCCCGTGTCTACGACTCCTACTGGAATTGGGCGAGACAAGATGTTTTATCCATGTACTTCGACATTATTTTTGGAAAGCTTACATCTGTTGACCGTGAAACCATCAACCAATGTATTAGGATTATGAACCGTTCTAATCCTACCTTAATTAAATTCATGCAATACCACATTGATCATACTCCTGAATACAAGGGTGAGACTTATAAGTTGGCAAAGAGATTGGGTCAACAATTAATTGATAACTGTAAGCAAACATTGAAGGCAGATCCGGTTTTTAAGGATGTGAGCCGTATAACAGGTCCTTCCACTTCTATCGATGGAAAGGGTAATATTATTTATAAGGAAGAAGATAAAGAATTCGTTAGAAAGTTTGAGGAATATGTTTATGAGATGTCCCAGGGTGGTGCTTCAACCAAACAAAAGCCTCAATTAACTATCAAGGAAGACTTAGGAAGAGTCTACAAAGCCCTTACTGAGCAGGCTTCTAAGACCACTAAACTTGAGATTGACCAATTATACGGCAAGTTGATCGATTATGTTGAAAACTCAAGTGAAATTGAAGTCACTAAGTCCACAAGAGATTACTTGAACGCCGAGAATACTACTCCAACAGAGGAGGATGATGTTTCGACCTCAGAGGATGATGAAATTGCTTCATTATCCGACAAGACGTCTATCTCACAACCAGTGTCCAACTATATTCCTCCAGAAACAATTCCATTCTTGAACTTGCAAAAGAAATCTTCTTCTGGAAAGTACTCTTACAACCAGAAGTGGACATCCCTTTACTTGGACCAATTGCAGAGTGGTGCTATTAATGGTATGACTTTCAAGGATAAACATGCTTTGATCACTGGTGCCGGTGCAGGATCCATTGGTGCAGAGATTTTGAAGGGTTTGATCTCTGGAGGTGCTAAGGTTGTTGTAACAACTTCCCGTTTCTCAAGAGCCGTAACTGAGTATTACCAAGGCTTGTATTCTAGATATGGTGCTTCCGGGTCAGCTTTGATTGTTGTACCTTTCAACCAAGCTTCGACTAAAGATGTTAAGGACTTAGTAGATTATATCTATAATAGCCCCAAGCAAGGCGGTTTGGGATGGGACTTGGATATCATCATTCCTTTTGCCGCTATCCCTGTTAACGGTGTTGGTATTGACAACATTGATTCTAAGGCTGAACTCGCCCACAGAGTTATGTTGACCAACTTGCTTAGATTATTGGGAGCCGTGAAGTCGAGAAAAACCACCGACACTCGCCCAGCACAATGTATTTTGCCACTTTCACCAAATCATGGTACTTTTGGTTTCGATGGTTTATACTCAGAGGCAAAGATGGCTTTGGAGACTTTACTCAACAGATGGCATTCTGAGGATTGGGGCACCAAATTGACCATTTGTGGTACAATTATTGGATGGACTAGAGGTACTGGTTTAATGAGTGCCAATAATATCATTTCCGAAGGTATCGAGAAGAAGGGTGTTAGAACCTTCAGTCAAAAGGAAATGGCCTTTAATATCTTGGGTTTGCTTACTTCTCAAATCGCTCAATTGTGCCAAGAAGAACCTGTTGTGGCCGATTTGAATGGTGGTTTGCAAAACATTGGAACCTTGAGAGAGTTTACCTGGAAATTGAGATCCGACTTATTAGAGACCGCTGATGTCAGAAGAGCTGTTTCTATTGAGCACGCTCTTGAGCAAAAGGTCATTAACGGTAACAGTGTTGATGGTAACTACCTGAGAGTTCCAGTCTTGCGTAGATCCAATATGAAATTCAATTTCCCTGAGTTGAAGACCTATGAAGCCATTAAGAAGCTCTCCCCAGACTTAGAAGGTGTTCTTGACTTGGAAAGCGTGATTGTTGTCACAGGTTTTGCTGAAGTTGGTCCTTGGGGTAATTCCAGAACTAGATGGGAGATGGAGGCGTATGGTGAGCTCTCATTAGAAGGTTGTATTGAAATGGCTTGGATTATGGGCTTGATCAAATATCACAATGGTAACTTGAAGGGTAAGCCTTACTGTGGTTGGATTGATGCCAAGACCGAGAAGCCAGTGGAGGATAAGGATATCAAGGCCAAATATGAAACTACCATTTTGGAGCATTCCGGTGTTCGTTTAGTAGAGCCAGAATTATTCAACGGTTACGACCCCAAGAAGAAGGAAATGGTTCAGGAGATCATTGTTCAACATGATTTGGAACCTTTCGAGGCCTCCCGCGAAACCGCTGAGCAATATGTTGCTGAACATGGTGACAAGTGTGAAGCTTTCGAGATTGGTGAAACTGGTGAATTCACAGTCAGATTATTGAAGGGGGCCAAGTTATATATTCCCAAAGCCCTTAGATTTGATAGACTTGTTGCTGGTCAAATCCCTACTGGTTGGGATGCTCATCGTTACGGTGTCTCAGATGAGATTATCTCTCAAGTCGACCCTGTTACTTTGTACGCTTTAGTCAGTACCGTTGAGGCCTTAGTTTCTTCTGGTATCACAGACCCTTACGAGTTTTACAAGTATGTTCATGTTTCTGAACTTGGTAACTGCTCTGGTTCAGGTATGGGTGGTCTCCTGGCTTTACGTGGTATGTTTAAGGACAGATTTACCGATAAGCCAGTGCAATCAGATATTTTGCAAGAATCCTTTATCAATACGATGACAGCATGGATTAATATGTTGGTATTATCTGCTTCTGGTCCTGTTAAGACACCAGTAGGAGCATGTGCTACCGCTATAGAGTCTGTTGATGTTGGTATTGAAACCATCTTGTCAAAGAAGGCTAAGGTTGTGATTGTTGGTGGTTACGATGATTTCCAAGAGGAAGGATCCTACGAATTCGGTCAGATGAATGCTACCTCTAACACTAATAGTGAGCTTGAACAAGGTAGAACTCCGCAAGAAATGTCAAGACCAGCAACCACCACCAGAAACGGATTTATGGAATCCCAAGGTGCTGGTTCGCAGGTTATAATGACCGCAGACTTGGCCATTAAGATGGGTGTGCCAATCTATGGTATTCTTGCAATGTCTGCTACTGCCTCAGACAAGATTGGTAGATCAGTTCCTGCTCCTGGACAAGGTTTGTTGACAACCGCTCGTGAATTCCACGGAGACTTGAAATACCCATACCCATTATTGAGTCTCAAGTACAGATCTCGTCAATTAAAGAAGAGATTGAGTCAAATCAAGGCTTGGGAAGAAGAGGAGTACAGAAGCTTACGCGAGGAAGTTGAAGATGCTAAAGCAGAGTTTGGTGAAGAGTTCTCCGAGAAGGATTACTTGAACGAGCGTACTGAGGTTATTCGCCGTGAGACAAAGCGTCAAATCAGGGATGCTAAGAAACAATGGGGTAATGACTTCTATGTTTCTGACCCTAGAATTGCTCCTTTGAGAGGTGCTTTGGCCACTTATGGATTAGGAATAGATGACTTGGGAGTTGCTTCTTTCCATGGTACATCCACTAAGGCCAACGACAAGAATGAGTCGGAAACTATCAATGAGATGATGAAGCACTTGGGTAGAAGTGAGGGTAACCCAGTATTCGGTGTATTCCAGAAATTCTTGACTGGTCATCCAAAGGGTGCTGCTGGTGCTTGGATGTTGAACGGTGCTTTGCAGATCTTATCATCTGGTATCGTTCCTGGAAACCGTAACGCTGACAATGTCGATAAAGTGCTCGAAAAGTACGAATACGTTTTGTACCCATCGAGATCCATCCAAACTGACGGTATCAAGGCTGTTTCTGTCACTTCTTTCGGTTTCGGTCAAAAAGGTGCACAAGCTATGGTTATCCATCCAGACTACCTTTTCGCCAGCTTGGATGAGGCTTCTTATCTTGAGTACTGCGCGAAGGTGAATGCTCGTAACAAGCGTACCTACCGCTACATGCACAACGCCATCACACGTAACAGCTTGTTGGTCGTCAAGGAACACACTCCGTACGGATCTGCTCTCGAACAGAGTGTCTACTTAGACCCATTGACTCGTGCTGAATACTCGAAGAACGAGTACACTTATACCAAGAAGGGCATTCAAGCAGACAAGTATCTTGGTGAAGTAGCTAAATCTACTTCATCGGCCTTGGCTCAATTGAACAAGTCTTCCAAGGGCGTTGGTGTCGATGTTGAGTTGTTAACCACTCTTAACGTTGAGAACACCACTTTCCTCGAGAGAAATTTTACAGAGGCAGAGCGTAAGTACTGTGACAACGCTCCATCTCCTCGTGCATCATACGTCGGTAAATGGTCCGCCAAAGAAGCTGTTTTCAAGGCTTTAGGAGTCAAGTCCGAAGGTGCTGGTGCATCTCTCAAGGATATCGAGGTCGTCAATGATGACAATGGTGCTCCAAAGGTCGTCTTGAATGGCGCTGCTAAATCGGCTGCAGCTGCTGCAGGCGTGAAAAACGTTAGTGTATCTATCTCTCATGATGATTTCCAGGCCACCGCCGTCGCTTTAAGCGAATTTTAAATTTAGGACACGTATAGGTATGTAATAGTCGACTAAATTGAATCCCCTATATACTACTATTCACTTTCGTAGATAATGCTATTCGCCAAATAGAATCTATTGTAAGAAATTGATAATCGTGTACGAACCAAAATATTGAATATTTTGAATCGTCTACGGGTACGTGTGGCATAGTTAGATTTAGTGATTCGAAATTGAAGATATTTAATACACACCAAAATCTTGCTAAATCCTTCAGTTTGACATGTCGCAGGAATCTGTGAGTCTTGAAAGCCGTGATGACATGAAGGGGGCATCGAATGGCACTGATCAAATTGGAGACGCCGCCAACGGGATATCAAAACTAAAGGAAAGCGACGGAGAAGACAAGGCAGTGAATGAAGAGCCCAAGAAAGAGGAGGAGGAAGACAAAGGTGATGAAGGTCATGATGAAAACACAGTGGAAGCACTGGAAACGGATGCTATTCCCAAAACCGAGATTGAAGAAGCGTCACCCGTTGCAAGCAACGGAAATAACAGCGTACCTCAACTGCGCGTGGGATCAATATCGTCGGCAGCGCCTAGCCTAAGCCACGTACGACAACCGTCACTGAGTTCCTTCATGTCCGGAGCAACAGTCGATAATTCACATATTTTCAAGAGCACAATTGAAGATATTTTGAAAAGCAAAGACGCGAAGAAGAATGAGGAATTGAGGAATGCTGCGCAAAAAGCACTTGATTCTCTCAACAATACCAGCTCCAAGGACCCTAGGATTTTATTTGATGCCTTAAAGTTGACATGCGAGTCGCCCAACACTCATTTGAAATCCAAGGCGATAGATTTATTCGCTAAGCTCTTCGATTATGCTACTTTTGAGAACGAAGAAGAAAAAGTGTTTTTAACTGATGCATCGGTTGAAGTTATTGCATCTTGTTTCGAAGGTGAGGGCACAGATTCAGAAGTCGAATTACAAGTAGTCCGGGCTTTAATGCATAGTATTTTACTCATGCCTTGTCACGGGGCTTCTTTATTAAAAGCAGTAAGGCAAATTTATAATATTTTCATATTTTCGCTAAGCCCCAGAAATCAGGCAGTAGCCCAAGGTATTTTAACCCAAGTTATTGCAGCAATCTTCCAAAGAATCAGTGACTCCTCCCTCGAGAAAGGTAAGACTAACAGATCAGTTAGCAATACAAATATCAAATCTCCATATTTGAGTAAGGAGGACATTACATACCCAGAAAAGAGTGCACCAGAAAAGCTTACGTTGCAAAATTTGGAGAAAATTAATGATGATAAGCTTGACGATGATCGAGTGGAGGA
Organism: Millerozyma farinosa; assembly: GCA_002196765.1. Lineage (NCBI taxonomy): Eukaryota > Fungi > Ascomycota > Pichiomycetes > Serinales > Debaryomycetaceae > Millerozyma > Millerozyma farinosa. Next base: position 174,977 of record NBND01000008.1, read on the forward strand.
GGCTAACAGAGCTTCAGAAAAAGATGAGGACATAGCCGTTAAAGACGCTTTCTTAATTTTCAGAGCCATGTGTAAATTATCAGTCAAATCAATCGACTCAGATACAATTGACATGAGGTCGCATTCGGTTCGGTCCAAGTTGTTGTCTTTGCATATCATCCATACACTATTAAGAGAAAATATAGATATATTTTTGAGTCATAATGTTGTCATTCTCTCAGCCAATTCAAATGAACAGACCCGCCTTATAAATGCGGTGAGACAGTATCTCTGTTTATGCTTATCAAGAAATGCCGCTTCTTCTTTGGCCCCTGTCTTTGAACTCTCGCTTGAGATCTTTTGGTTAATTATATCAAATTTGAGAGCAGAATTCAAGCGTGAAATACCAGTATTTTGGGATGAGATATACTTCCCAGTAGCTGAAATGAAAACATCAACGCCACATCAGAAAAGATATTTATTGTCCATCATTGAGCGTCTCTGTAACGATTCAAGATGTATAATTGAGTTCTATTTGAATTACGATTGTGAAAGCAACATGCCTAACATTTGTGAAAAGATAATCGATTATTTGACAAAACTCTCTTTGTATAGAGTGGAAGTCTCCGCGCAGCAGAAACAAGCTTACATCGAAAATAGGAGGAAGGGTATTTCTGTATATGATGTTACCAAGATTGCTAACTTGACTAGCAGTACAATGCTGTCAAAACCACCAGAACCTGATGTTTACAACCACTTTCCTCTTGAGTATGGTTTGAAGATTACATCTATAGGATGTTCGGTCGCCTTTTTAAGATCTTTATATTCTTGGGCCCAAAAGGATATGAGTTCCACAAGCCGTTCAGTCAGTATTTCAAATAATAATGGAAACACATATACTAGAGACAGATCAGGAACCGTCATTTCAACAGCCTCTTCTAATAATCCATCTCTGTCATCCATACCCAATGGCCAGGACTTTGGAAATGAAATAGATGACCCAGAACAGTTTCAGAACTTAAAACAAAGAAAGAAAGAGTTCTTGGAAGGTGTAAGGCAATTCAATCAGAAACCCAAAAAAGGTATTGCGTTCTTCCTTAAAAACAGATTCATTACTTCGGACACGCCCAAGGAAATCGCTTCTTTTCTATTGAATACTGATGGACTTGATAAAGCTATGATAGGCGAATACTTAGGAGAAGGTGATGAGCAGAATATTGCAACAATGCATGCATTTGCAGATCAATTAGATTTCAGCAAGACGGAATTCGTGGAAGCGCTTAGAAGGTATTTACAATGTTTTAGGTTACCGGGCGAAGCTCAAAAGATTGATAGATTCATGTTGAAATTTGCGGAGAGATATGTTTTAGGAAACCCTACGACATTCGCAAATGCTGACACAGCTTACGTCTTGGCATATTCGGTAATAATGTTAAATACTGATTTACACTCTCCTCAGGTGCGTAACAGAATGACACTTGATAATTTTATAATGAATAACGCGGGTATTGATGATGGAAATAATCTTTCACCTGATTTTTTGCTGAAAATTTATTATGAGATCCAATCTAATGAAATCAAGTTACAATCAGAGCAGCACGCAGCACTTCTTGCAGGTGATATTGGTCTTTCGAATTCTTCATCCTTAGGAATATTCGGGAGCAGAGATGTCAATAGAGAAGCTTATATTCATGCTTCTAAAGAAATGTCAAGTAAAACTGAACAGATGGTGCGCAACTTAGGAAAGAAACTAAAATCGGACGATCCTACTGGCTCTATATTTTATGTTGCTTCTCATGTTCATCACGTTAGATCCATTTTTGATACTTTGTGGATGTCAATTTTAGCGGGATTGACGCCACCTTTCAAGGAATACGATGATGAATTCGTGACCAGAACTTGTTTAGAGGGAATAAAGCTATCCATACGGATAGCATGTATGTTTGATCTAGATTACGCTAGGACGTCATTTGTGGGCGCATTAGTGCAATTTCAAAACCTCCATAATTTTGAAGAAATGAGACCAAAGAATGTAGAGGCCATTTATATCATGTTAGAACTCTCATTGGCCGAAGGAGACAACTTGAAATCTTCATGGATACAGGTTTTGACATCTGTTTCGCAACTTGAAAGATTGCAATTGATTGCTCAAGGAATTGATCAAGATACTATTCCCGATGTTTCGACGGCGAAACTTGTTAACCGATCATCATTAGAAAGTACATCACTTGCAAGCACTGGGTTTTTCAGCCTGTTTACCAGCTCATCAAGTCCTTCGCAGGCTGCGGCCAACAAATATCATTCGCAACATTTGGATCCTCAGGTTGCTCTGCTTTTGACTAAGACTGAACTTGAAGTCGCCATGGACAAGGTTTTCACCAATAGTGCTAATCTTAGTGGTGAGGCTATCGTTGATTTTGTTAAAGCGTTGGCCGAAGTATCATCCGAGGAAATTGAGTCCTCGGGACAGAGCGCCAATCCTAGAATGTTTTCCTTGCAAAAAGTGGTGGATATTTGCTATTATAACATGAGTAGAATTCGTCTCGAATGGTCCCATTTATGGTCCATTATGGGAGAAACATTTGACAGAGTCGGATGTCATGATAACCTTGCAATCGTGTATTTTGCTTTGGACTCTTTAAGACAACTATCCATGAGGTTTTTAGAGATTGAAGAGCTTTCTCATTTCAAATTCCAAAAAGAGTTTTTGAGACCCTTTGAGTACGTAATTACTAACAATAACTCATCGGAAGTTAAAGATATGGTCTTAGAGTGCATCAATAATATGATATTAGCAAAGGCTGATAAAATCAAGTCCGGGTGGAAAACAATTTTGGGAGTCCTCACAGCCGCTGGAAAGGAAAAACATGAGCAATTAGTCCTGAAAAGTTATAAGATGGTGAAATGGATAAATAAAGACTTTGTTAAGGAGGTCTACAACCAAGAATCATTCGCGGACATGATAATATGCTTCACACAAATCGTGAAAAATGAGCGTTTCCAGAAGTTTAGCTTATTAGCGCTAGATTCGCTTTTGAAGTTGACCACTCATATAGCCAACGTAAGCTTTGGCGATGGAGATAATGCTACTGAAACTTTAGCTGTGGATAAGGACTCTGAAGACAAGACTATTACCGATAAAAACGACACGTTAATCAAGTTATGGTTTCCTTTACTCTTTGGTTTTCATGACATTATCATGACAGGCGAAGAACTCGAGGTTAGGTCAAGGGCATTAAAGTCACTTTTTGAAGTGCTTATGAATTACGGAAAGAATTTTGCTTTTGACTTTTGGGAGAGAATATGCCACCAATTACTTTTTCCAATTTTCAGCGTTCTTAGCAACCACTGGGAATTGAGTAATTTCAACAATGACAAGGTCTCTGTATGGTTGTCCTCAACATTGATACAGGCTCTTAGAAGCATGATTACATTATTTACTCATTACTTCGACATATTGAATAGTATGCTTGACGAGTATCTTGATTTGTTGATATCCTGTATTTGTCAGGAAAATGATACGATTGCTAGAATAGGCAGAACTTGTTTGCATACTCTTTTGATAGACAATTGTGCGAGATTTAATGAAGAACAGTGGGAAAAGGTGACTAACGCGTTGGGTAATTTATTTGAATTAACTCGAGCGAACGAGTTATTTACCTCCGATCCATTAAAAACTTCTAGCAAACACTTCTTTACCGAAGACAAGGAATCTGATGACGTGAGCTCGAGTGCGGACTTCAATACCACACACAGCCTGAGGTCGTCGAGTCTGAATTTTGAAGTGACACAAGACAGGTTGATTAGGTCGCGTGAGAAATCGACTATTGTGGTAAAGTGTGTGTTGCAATTGTTAATGATCGAGACGATGTCTGAACTTTTCGAGAATGAACATTTTTACGAGGCATTGCTGTACAAGCATGCTGAGAGGTTGGCATCATTTCTTGAGCAGAGTTATGTGTTCGCTAAGGAGTTCAACGACAATTACGATTTGCGATTGAGACTTTGGAATGCAGGAATAATAGAAAGATTACCCAACTTGTTGAAGCAGGAATCCAGCTCGGCGGCTGTATACCTTAACATAATGTTTAGGGTGTATTGCGATGACGTGAAGGTGGACCAAAAAGCTAAGCAAAGTATAACACGTAAGCTTATTCCTCTTTGCAGCGACATTACTCTGAGATATGCCTCCTTCGACGACAGCACGCAAGCACGTAACATTGTCACATGGAGGCCTGTTGTCATAGAGATATTCCAAGGCTTTGTGGAGTTGGATGACAGTGATTTTGTGGTTCACGCCCCAGCAATGTACCGATTAAGTCTCGATTTGATTTCAAAATGCACTACTCAAGAGTTTAGAGAATCTCTTGAAAACTTCCTTGCAAGGATTGGCGATGTCTTCGTCTTCCCCAAAAACGAGAAGGTTTCGACACAAACTACTTAATGAGTACCGTAATGAAATTATGTCTTCTTAGAAGCCGCATTGTGCTCTAATAGCAAAGAAAATTGCTTAGCTCATGTTAAGAAATGCCATAGATTCTTTTTGATGTTAGTTCTTGTATAATTTTTATCTAAAAATAAACAGTTATGTAAAGATGAGAAGCGCAAGAAGACTGGTAGATAGTAGAAATGACAAGGTAGTTAAGTTCATTACGGTCAATGGTTATCTACATATTGTTAAATTCAAGTAGTTGGTATTCTGAAATTTACACGGAGAATGTGACACAAAAGATGATCTGGCTCGACGTTGAGAACGGACGGTCAGTCAAAAATTTTTCAACCTTTTTTTGAAAGCGCTTTCAAATTATATTCAAGTAAAGTTAGACGTTGAAACTATAATGTCTTTCGAGAACAAAGTAAGTAGGAACCTCGAAAAGACCGAGTGGCGATTGAGGTAAAAAAAAATCACTATGGCATTTCTCGTCTTTGACAACGCAATAGGAGGAAGCAATGAAACAATGAAGGAGCAACTTATGGAAAAGATTCTGGTACAACACCAAGATAAAAAGGACCTCTAGGGGCTACGGAGGTACCGATACGATAAGAAATAGGAATTGATTATATGCGAATTGCTGGACGAGAAGAGCTGTAAGAAATGTCCGATGAGAAGAGAATTTACTAACCATGACTAGAACTTGTACCAATTGTTGGGAAACGACGTGGAGGACGATGCTGCTCCAAGTCTTCCTGTAAAGGAGGTTGTCAAGAACAAGACATCGTCTAAGAAGTCTGACGTACCACCACCATCTGCAGACCCAGCCAAGGCCAAGAAGAAGAGTAAGCCTACTGGTAACGAGGGTGCCCTCAAGACCAAGTTGGACAACAAGTCGGTGCCAGCACCATCAAACACTCCATCTAAGCATTACAAGAGACCACTTGACCGTCACTCTAGAAGCAAGAAGGTTGACACCGACAAGAAGGTCAAACAAGGATGGGGATCCAACGACAAGAAAGAGTTAGTTGAAGAGACCGAAGCTCTCGAGGATGCTAACGCTGAATTAGAAGGTGAGGGTGACTTCGTCGAAGACACCCAGCCAAAGAAGTCTTTGACTGAGTACTTTGCTGAGTTGGAATTGAAGCAAAAGGAATTGGACAGCAGAAAGACTGTTAGAGCTCCTAACGGCGCCAAGGACAACTTCCTGGACGCTGAGAAGATCCAAAAGGAGCAAGCTGAGTACGTTCCAGCCACCAGCACTAAGAAGACCAAGGCTAAGCCAGCTAAGGAAAAGAAGTTCTTGGACTTCGAGGTTTCCTTCGCTGACGAGAAGGCTACCCCAAGACCAGCTTCAAGAAGAGGTGACTTCAAGGGCGGCAACAAGGGTTTCAACGGTAGAAAGAAATACACTAAGTCTAACGACAAGCCCGTCAGCGCCAAGCCCGCTGTGAACGACAAGAACTTCCCATCTTTATAATGCTTAGTTATATAAGTATGTATGTTCCCCGAGTCCGTAGTATCTGAAACGATTACTTAATTTTTGTTAATTACGGCCGCTATCAAGAACCGTTCCTGCGGTATTACTACCAAAGCGTCACTATCGTACTGGATCTTTATGTGTCCAACCCGGCGCTCACTATCGCTGCTTGCATTCGCCACAGCTGTAGCTATCCGTCGGAGTCGCTCTCCTTCCCGCGCGCTAACCTTGTCTCCTTTCATGTTGGTGCCGCCAACAATTCTGTCCTTTTCCTGGTCGATAAGCACCACTATCGATACTTTATCGGAACCACCCTCGCCACCGAAGATATCCAATGACTCATGGAGGATCGCTTTGGTCGATTTCTGTAGCTCAGGAACGGCCTCTTCAGATGCCTCACTGCTGCTCGCAACCTCCTTGTTTATTTGGACTGCTCCTGTACTGTCCGTCGCTATATTTGGATTCTCCTCAATTTCTGACGCCATGACGCTGTATTCAATGCCTGTTTGTCACCTTATACGATTTCACCCTCTACAGTAGGCACTTTCTCTCTACATTCAATGTCCAGCGGGGACTGCTGAACTATCTGTCTAGCGACCTTCTGCCTCCAAAACAACTAGAAAACCACGTAATGGCAGCCAATTCTGCGAGTGCGAAAACCATCATATTCAACGTTACCCGGCCGTCAGACCCGTGCAGCGATTCTGAAGTCACTACTTTTCCGTGAGATTATATTATAAGTAGTACCATTCTGTACGTTTATACCAACCGGCTACTGATTTTACAATACAATTTTGAGGCCAACACGATACAACTAGAGCCATACGACGAAGAATTGCGAGTTCAGCGGATTGCAGTGTTGTTTGAATATTTTTAAGAAAACGATAAGTGGATTGTCGTGATTTTTAAGAAAAGTCGCTAGGACGGCCTTGATAGCATAGGCTTAACGGGACGCAATTGACTTGTCGTACAAACGCTATCGTTTCGACTGGTCGAGTCAGATTGAATTTTCATAGTCTGCACGGTTCGAGAGGTGAATAGACGGACCTGACCACAGCTACCTTGGCGGGAATTCCTCGGGAGCTGCAGGCGCTTATTAAAGAGAAGTGCTAACACGACCAGCGAAGCGCCTATAACAACGCCAAAGTGACGTGGAGCAGGCATACTTCTTCCTTCACGCGCCAGACTCAGAGTTAGAAGTTTAGACTGCCTAATACATTGTATTGCGGGAAGTACGCTTACAGCTCTCAGATATCGAATTATTTTATACAGTTGCCACAGCGCTCACTTTGGACACATATACAACTGCGTTATACCCCGAAGAGGTTGCCGCTGACACAGAATTGCCGAAAAAGCGCCTGCTATATCTACTTAAGTTGAAAACTGGTGTACCGGAATAGGACATAGTTGATTTTCGAGGTAGGTTCGCGCTGAAATATTTCGAGACCCAAGAAGTACCTCAGTAGGAAAAGACCTATAAAAAGCGTTTGGCTTGGTACACTACAAGTATCGCCAGTTCTCTGCGAGTAGGTGCAAGATAGTTAATTGGCCAAATTTAAGGCATATTCACGACGTCTAAGGCACTGTTACCAGCAGCTTGTGTGCATAGAGTTCTCTCGTGAAACGTCTGCTGCACGAGGAGATTTAAAACCTGTCGCCCCGATTTTCATCCTAGGAAAAGGTGGGTCTTCGCGTATACGGCTGTTACCGGTGGTATTTAGATCTTAATTGGGCTGGTTTTCCTATAAGACTCCGGAATCTATTATTTCAGATAGGGAGAGTGGGGTTTTGTATACAGGAACCGTTTCGAGACCCTGGCGAAAGACACCTTTACGTAATCAGGAAACACGTATTGGCGTCAATTTATCAATTGCAAAAACATAAGTTAAAGCAAAACAGAGAATTTAGAGATAATTTAGAATTGGCATCACTGAAATACAGCTAATGGATAAGATGGATTTGAATGGAGGCGATAGCAATTCTCTTTCTCACAAAGAGGAATCTCCTGCCACCTCTGTGTCGCCCAATGGTGGTAAAAGAACAATATTGTCTACTTCGTCGCCAGAGGGCATTCAAGTGGCTTCTCAAATTACACCAACACGTCTTGCCAATTTATTGATCAAGAAGGGACCTCTTCCAATACGGTACATTACAAGTCAACTTGCTACAGATGTGCCTGGCTTTAAGCTTCTTTCGCTTTCGAAGCAAAGAAGACTTATTATGGCCGCTATGGAACAAGTGGATCCCGAGAACAACGTTGTGTTTGAGAAAATAGGTTGGGGACAATGGGCAGTGCGTCGTGTGGATAGCGACTATATTGTAAGCGAAGGAATAGAGGGATCGGATAATGGCGATAAGAAACAGATAAACGTCCATAAAATTAGGAACCAAGCAAATGTTAAGTTGGGGTGGTCCAAGAAGGCCAAAGCGGCTGAAAATGTGAAGAATGATCCACGCAGAGAGTCTATAACCAACAATAGGCCTAACCTTCATAATTTGAAATTACCAAATGAAAAATTGGGTACATCCACAACCGCTGTCGAGCTGGACTCTGAAAGCGATTATGCTTTATCCGATATTGATGATGACAATGATGATGATGATGACGATGATGACGACGATGACGACGATGATGATGAGGGACACAATAATGATTACAGTGCTATGGATGAAAGCGATGACGAGCTATTCGAATTTGATCATGACGACACGAGGTCTCGCTTGAATAAACATTTGAGGTCTCCTCCAATCAAATTTGCTGAAAGAGTTCCTCTAAAATTAAGTCCACCCCCTGCGAACAAAATGGGGCGTCGAAAGTCATCATCATCTAATCCGGCATCTATATCAAAGAACAGCGTACCTCACCGCACTCTTTTGAATCGCTCTAGGTTGAACTCACTAGAAAACCTTGACAACTACATCTTGTCTTCGGCGAAAACATCTAGTGGGTCCGTCACCTCCCCTCCTCCTCCTGCGGCGATGTCGACACTGCCTTTTGGGTCGTGGAATTCTATGTACATGAATAATGGTGCATCATCCAATGAGCCGATTCCAGGAATAGCCCAGGCAATGTCTGCTGCTGGAAGGAGAAAGTCTTCTTTCAATGAGTCCCACATACGATCCACATTGTCGTCTTCTCTACCAAGGCATTCGAATCACCTTCCTCTGTCTGGATACAATTCACCACCTACAAGGACTGCTGTGTCCAACAGTAATCCTAACCTACCAGAAAGGAATGACGATGGTGGCTACATGGATAATTCGAAGATGAATAATAGTGCAAGTGACACGGATGAAGAGGACTGGGCGACGATAGGGGCCGAGTCTTTAAGAAAAAGGTCGGAGAAAAAGAGTCAGAATAATGGAAATTCACCAGGAAATAAAGAACAAAAGGAAGAACAGGCCGCCGCAAATGCCTTGGTGGATTTAATGTCGGTTTAGATTCTTACAATACAACAATTTCATATCATTCCCTCCTGGGATTTGATAGAAGTTCGTACGCATTTTTGCCGAGGATGCAGCCAAGGTCTCCGCCATCCATGTTATACAATATCTCTCACAGACGACGGAGAATCTCTGGATTTTTATTCAATTCAAATACCGTTGTTAATATATTATTTAGTACTAGTTATATCTATATTCTATGTCAACTTCTACAGCTCATGAATGTTGCCATTTCATTCACTTCCCAGGGCGTTGAACCTCTAATTCTTTTAATAGATAGACAAGTTGATTTGGTGTAGATCCACCATTCAACTGTTCTTGCAAACAGCCAGCTAGTTCACATTTTGTATATAGCACGACCTATATAGTACTGATGAATTTGGACTTTATTACATTACCGTAAAGGGTAAAATTTACGCGTGTCATATCCTCTCATTTTTTTCAGTTTTAGATATTCCATGTTTTATATTTCGGGAAGAGGAAGCGGCATAGTGTAATTCAGTTCTTCTAATAAAGCGTAAGGTAACAAGACCTCACTGATAATCAGACGAAGATTATAGAAGTAGCGAAGGAAAGATGTCAAGTACTTCGACAGTGTTACCAACTATCCAACTTAACATCAATTATGGTGAGATTAAAAATACCATAAAAGACTTCTTAACACATTTTAAAAGTAGCAGTGAAGTTGACTTAGACGATGATGTTATGGAAGAGGAAGACAAAGGACCCAAATATATGACCCTCTTACAAAGAATAGCAAACAGAGAATTGAGCACACTTTATATTGACCTTGATGACATCAAAGCTTATCATGACAACCAGTACGTTCTTTCTGAAAGCCAGACCAGCATTTCGCCATATTCGTTGATTAATCAAATTATCAAGAATACGCATAGGTTTATCGAAGTTTTCAGTTCGGTTGTAGACGAATTGATGCCTGAGCCTACGAAAGATATTACATACAAGGACGATGTCTTGGACGTTATCTTACACCAGAGAAAGCTCCGTAACTTGAGATTACAACAGGAAAATAACGAAGAATTCAACAACTTAAGGGAGAGCTTTGGTGACAGAGACACCGAACAAAATAATAGCATGCAAACCGACAACTTGTTTCCTTCCTTGCTCACCCGTCGATATGTGTTATACTTTAGACCTCTTTCAGATCCATTGAAAAATAAACCATTAGCTGTCCGTGAGGTGAAGGGCTCTCACGTTGGGCAATTCATTAATGTACGCGGAATAGTTACTAGGGTTACTGATGTTAAGCCATCCGTTATGGTTATTGCGTACACATGTGACAAATGTGGTTACGAAATATTTCAAGAGGTGACTTCAAAAGTGTTCACTCCATTATCTGAATGTACTTCCACTAGTTGCAAAACCGATAACAACAAAGGCCAGTTGTTCATGTCGACTAGAGCATCCAAGTTCTCTCCCTTCCAAGAGGTTAAAGTACAAGAGTTGTCGAGTCAGGTTCCCGTTGGTCATATACCAAGAACAATTACAATCCATTTCAATGGAGATTTAGTCAGAAGCGTCAATCCTGGTGATGTCGTCGATATTGCTGGAATCTTTATGCCGTCACCATACACTGGATTCCGAGCGTTGCGTGCTGGATTGTTAACCGAAACATATTTGGAAGCTCAGTCAGTGAATAAACACAAAAAAGAGTACGAGTCATTAGAAATTACTCCAGAGATCAGACTCAAAATCAAAAAGTTGTTTGAAGAAGGAGGTATTTATAATAGGTTGGCAAAATCTATTGCTCCTGAAATATATGGTCACTTAGATGTCAAGAAAATTTTGTTGATTCTTTTATGTGGAGGTGTAACGAAGTCTATTGGTGATGGTCTCAGAATTCGTGGTGATATCAATGTCTGTTTAATGGGTGATCCTGGTGTAGCAAAGTCACAATTGTTGAAGGCAATTGGTAAAATTGCTCCAAGATCTGTTTATACAACTGGTAGAGGTTCTTCGGGAGTAGGTTTGACCGCTGCAGTAATGAGGGATCCTGTTACTGATGAAATGGTTTTAGAGGGAGGTGCCTTGGTGTTGGCCGATAATGGTATTTGCTGTATCGATGAATTCGATAAAATGGATGAAAGTGACAGAACAGCTATTCACGAAGTCATGGAACAGCAAACAATTTCGATCTCCAAAGCCGGTATCAACACCACTTTGAATGCAAGAACCTCAATCTTAGCAGCGGCCAATCCTTTATACGGAAGATACAATCCAAGATTATCCCCTCATGAAAATATAAACTTGCCCGCTGCTTTATTGTCGAGATTCGATGTCATGTTCTTAATACTAGACCAGCCTTCAAGAGAGAATGACGAACAGCTCGCAAAGCATGTTGCTTATGTTCATATGCACAATCAACAACCAGAAATGGACTTTGAGCCATTAGACGCTTCTACCATCAGACAGTACATCTCCATCGCCCGTACCTACAGACCAACTGTCCCTAAGGCAGTTGGAGACTATGTCATCCAATCCTATATAAACATGAGGAAGGAATCTCACCGTAATGAAGGTTCCAAGAGAAAGTTTTCTCACATTACTCCAAGATCATTGCTCGCTATATTGAGAATGGCCCAAGCATTGGCTCGTATCAGATTTGATAACGAGGTGACGACTGAAGATGTGGATGAGGCTTTGAGGTTGCTACTGGTTTCCAAAGCATCTTTGTTTGCAGAAGATGAGCAATACAGGGAAGACGAGTCATCTACTTCGAAGATATACGGTATAATTAGAAGTATGGCCCTTGGTGATGGTTCAAGGTTGGTCAAGTCATTACCAATCCATGATATCAAGGAAAGATTGTTGGCTAAAGGCTATACTATACAACAATTGGAAGATTGTTTAACCGAATATGACCATTTAGGAGTATGGCAGCGCATTGATAATGGTGAAACCTTGATGTTCATTGATGCCGATGACGACGTTGAGATGTCGACTTAAATTGCTTAATTTCTTGTTCACTGTATTATAGTTTTTGCTTCTCTTATTACTTAGGATATTGTATCGTGATATAGAGTGTCAGGATTTAACATGTTATCGAATATATTATATTGACTATAAGTTCAGTGTGCGATATCTAAGGATAACTATAAAAGAAAAAAAAATGATAACGATTCATGGTTTAAAGAAGACTTGCTTGCATCTATACCAAATAGTTTAAGGAATGCAACGTGCCCAACTAAGCTCACGAAATAGCTCGGTAAGCGTTCATTCATGGAAACCTCATGACTCGAGACCTGAAAATGAACTAAGACGAACGCTGACAGGGCGAATACAATCCAGTGAAACACGAGCAAACAGCAGATCTACGGGAGCCTTAGATACTGAGAACTCAGCAGCAGTCCCGCGCTACGGAGTTCAGGAAGATCAAGAAAATTCAGTTTCCAATGCCATGAAAGGGGATGAAATGGGTGAGAAGACACAGGACAAGCCAGAAAATGTACTGATAAGCAAAAGAATAATATCGATGCTCTTTGGCTTATCAATAATCTTAGAAAACAAAGGATCTGTAGCGAGAGATCATGTAAGTATTTGAAATACTTTTTTATTCACTTGGAGATTAGTATACTAACATCAATTTTAGTTGGCTAATGAAAGAACATTCTTAGCATGGACAAGAACAGCGACCAATTTTTTAGTGCTTGCGGTCGGATTTATGCAATTCTACCGTGTGCAGTGGATGATGGAACCAGCTAATAACTCCTCAGACCCAAAGGTGACAGTTTCTCCTTCTTTCCTTACTGAACTTCAAAAGTTAGGAAAACCTGTCAGTTTTATAAGCATGGTATTAGGTTTACTAATAACACTTTTCAGCGCATTTCGATACTATAGAGTACAGTTCCATCTCATGAAGGGTACATATCCAGCTACAAGACTTCTTTTTCTTATCATATTGGCGATGAATGTAGCAGTCGTCATAATGCTTTTAGTTCTCAATTCAAACATTTCGAAATAGCATTTCAATGGCTTCGTTTAAATCGTAATCGCTAGGGTAGGATACTATAAATATATAAACTTGCATGTGGTAATATTATAAGGTACCAATCACCGAGTCTTCTTCGTGTGAACCGTCTTACAGGCTATCAATAATCTATCTAGTTGTTCCAAGAAAACACATTCTTGCTCATGAACCACCCAAGACAAAAGTTTCTTTCGTAAAGCCAATATCCACGCACGTATGTAACCATGATGGCGATAAGGGCTACAGGACTTCGTTTCAAGCTCTATCAGATGTCTTCTAGCCGATATAAGTTAGAGCACCGTTATACTGAATAGCATTGTTGGTTTATACACGCTTTTCTTAGAAACCGCGTCAAACTATTATCAACATATTTCAAAGCTCGAGTACTGCCCATTAATTAATACAAAATAACAAGATATGGCTGACTATTCTTCTCAAACAGTTGCTCAACTTAAAGAGGTGTTGAAATCTAAAGGATTGTCAACCGAAGGAAAAAAGGCGGACTTAGTTCAGCGCTTGATTGACAATGATAATGAGCCTCAAGCGCAGCCAGAAACCGAGCAGCCAGAAAAGGTCGAAACAAACAACAACGAAGAGAAGCCAGCTTCATCAGAGAATGGCAAGACAGAAGAAAATAAGTCAACATTGAAAGTTATTATGCCAGAAGAGAAGAAGGAGGATCAATCAGAAGAAAAGAAGCCCACGGACTTATCGCCTGAAGAGCGCAAGAAACTAGCAGTCGAATTGCTACAGAAAAAAATCCACAGAGCTGAAAAATTTGGTGACGAGGCCGGTGCAGAAGCCGCAAGAAAGGACTTGGCTCGTGTAGAAAAGTTTGGAGTCGAAGCAGGTACGGCATTAGCCAGAGAAATAGGCTTGGTCAATAAATCATTGCCCAACCCAAGCAAAATCACCAAGAACAAGAAAGGTTCCAAAGGACACAAGCCTTTTTTCAAGCCAAAATTTGGCAAAAAATTCAAGCGTAAATTTTGATATACTTCGATTAAATCTTTGTACTTTTAGCGCCATCATAAAGCCGCTTGTCTTGTACGTGTATTCATATAATGAATGAAATAAAAGCATATTACGTATTTTATTTAATATATCTCGAACTTTTTGGTTTGTCCTCGTGCTCCGAATTAAAGAACGAACTAAAGAGGTCTAATTAGATGTATGCTCGCGTTCATCATCGGAATCAGTCACATCGAATTGTGCTGGATCTGAATATCCTTGTTCATTGTTGTCAACAACTAATCCGTTGTTATCACGTATCCAAATGAAGAACAAAGAGCAGTAAAGGGCGTAATTGATAAGGAATGGTGTCCATTTTAATAATGAGGAACGTGATATCATGGTCATTTGAATCTCTATGACACGCACAATGGCCATAGTGCTTCCACTGTTGTCAAAGGTCTGACCGTCATTTTGAACATACTTTGATGCTGAATATGTGACAGAGGAAACAACAATAAGAATGACGAAAAAGGGTAAAACGAAAAGAACCAAGAGAGATTTTCTGAAAGATGTGACGATGCCCTGGTTCATTTCATCCGCATTTGGAGTACCAGCTGGAGCGGGTGGGAACTGCTTTATAGTCTTCTTCGTCTTGAAGTAGAAAACAATGGTAAAAACAAACCAGATTATTGGAAATAAACTAGAGACAGAAATAAATAGCATGTAAAGTTGTTGTGAGAATGTGGCACTTTTAGCCGTTGTTTCGACGAACAATGGGAGATTCTCGTCGTACATTACACTGTTTGCAAGCTTCGATGGTTCGAGCAACATCGCCAATGTTATAGAAGAGAGGTTGCAAACAAGAAGAATGAGAGCTTTGTTCAAGCTGGGTTTGGGCAATAACCTAAAATTGCTGGCTGTTGGGCGATGGTAGTAGATTACTCCATATCCCATGGCAAAAAGTAACACTGCAAAACTTATTAATATGTCGAAAGACGAGCTTAACCAGAGCGTGATGAAACGCAAAACGCTATAAATGGGAGACGCAGTATCACTCGAAATAAATTTGTTTCTTATCCAATTCAATTGTAACCAAAGACATAATATGAGATAGTGGGCCGGTTGAATGTAAAACACTATAGCTCTAGATATCACTGATATTTTGCTCATATTCTTAAAGTCCTTTCCAAGCTTCTTTGTGATCATGAAATGGATAAAGTAAATGGTGGTTAACACTCCAATCAAAACAGCGTACTTGATCTTTGAGTGGAACTCGTAGAGAGAGAATGGCAAATAACCATACGAGTTCCTATACTTGACTGGTACTTGTAATTTTTTTATTCCAGCGTCAACCGGAGGTGCAATCAAGACACAGTACACACCAGTCTCGGGCACATCAAGTCTGAACAGTCCATGATCTTGGCTCTTGTCTCCACTTTTTGGAAATTGAATATAGTCAGTACGTACTCTCTTGTCATCTACAGCAGGATATCCTTGCTTCACGTCAAGTTTAAACTTGCTGCTTCCCCAATCCACGTATTTCTTGTAGCCGTCGCCCTTACCGCTGTACTCTTTCACAAAGTCCTCAAGATGTGGTGCAGAACTAAAGTTATCAAAGTCAAGATAGCGTCCAACTAAAATGGGAATCTTAACATCATCTAACGACTTGCCTTTTTCCAATTGAAGCTGCGACACTCTAACGCTGACGAATGCATCTTTAGATCCTTTCTTCAATATAGGAGCACATGACGCTCCTATTTCTCCAGAATCCAAAACAACGGGAGTAAACCATGCTCCATCAGCTAAAACCAAGCTGACGAACCCCAAAACACTGACAATTATATTTGAGATTCTCAATGACATTATTGACCTAGAAACTTTAGAGTGTAGCAAATGAGAAAAACAACAAAATTCGCCTTTACGGTCCCTGTGAGAATTGAGTGGTTTATATACACTCTTATCATTCCATGGCTTCTCTAGAAAAAAAACTCCGATTCTCCTAACACCAACACTATTAATCAATTAACAAGAATAGTCCATTGAGAGATAGTGGGTATAGGATACGGTAATCATGGCATCTGATAAAGGTAGTCCTTACTATGAGGCATTGCCTCCAAATTTGAAGCCATTCCATTATGATATATATGTACACCAGATCGATACTGTCAACGATACTTTTTCTGGAAGGGTTACAATTAAGCTTGATGTCTTAAGCGAAGCAAACGAGATTCATTTGCATCATCGTGATTTAAATATACCTGATGGCTTGGTTCGATGCTTTGAAGAAAATGAGCACCATCTGACGGAGGTTCCTGTCAAAGGCATGAAGGTTAACGCTAAGCGAGAACTTCTCATTGTCCAATTAGCAAAGAACGTAGCTAAAGGAGGTCGTTTGAAGGTGGAGGTGACTTACAGCGGAATAATTCAGGACAATATGGCAGGTTTTTACAAATCGCACTATAACAGCGGAAAAGAAACAAAATGCATGTTATCCACACAGTTTGAAGCTACCGATGCCAGGAGAGCATTTCCATGTCTTGATGAGCCTGCATTGAAGGCCACGTTTGATGTTACTGTCGAAGTCTCTGATGAATGGGTTGCGTTAGGAAATATGCCAATTTTACACGAGAAGCCAGTCGGATCAGGCTTGAAGAGGGTACTGTTTGAAACTACTCCAATAATGTCTACCTACTTAGTAGCGTGGGCCTGTGGTGAGTTTGAGTATATCGAGTCCAAGACCGATGATAAGTATTGCGATGGAAAGCCATTAACTGTTAGGATATACACAACTAAAGGCTACGCGAAGGATGCAGAATTGGCTTCAGAGATTGCGCCTAAAATTGTCGATTATTTCTCTAAAACATTTGAAATACAGTACCCTTTACCTAAGCTTGATCTAATTGCTGTTCATTCTTTTTCGCATAATGCTATGGAAAACTGGGGTCTTATAACGTATAGGAGTACTGCTCTATTATATTCAGAAACTAAATCTGACCCTAGCTATAAAAGAAAGGTAGCTTATGTAGTTGCCCATGAGATTGCACATCAGTGGTTTGGTAATTTGGTTACCATGAAGTGGTGGGATGAGCTTTGGCTTAACGAAGGTTTTGCTACTTGGGTTGGATTCACTGCCGTTGATTACCTTTTCCCAGAATGGGATATATTCGGAAGCTTTGTCTCAGATTCGTTACAACAAGCTTTAAATTTGGATGGATTGCGAAATTCTCATCCCATTGAAGTTCCTGTAGTTGATGCTTTAGATATTGACCAGGTATTTGATGCAATATCGTATTTAAAAGGAGCTTCCACTATTTTGATGCTTTCAAATTATTTGGGAACTGACGTATTCTTGAAAGGTGTCGCTAGGTACTTGCAAAGAAATAAGTTTAGTAATGCTACATCTGCAGACCTCTGGAATGCTATAGGCGAGGTATCAGGAAAACCAGTGTCATCTATAATGGAATCTTGGATAAAAAGAATAGGTTTCCCTGTAATCAAAGTAGATGCAGATTCATCTAATAAAACTTTGATGTTAACCCAATCGAGATTCTTGAATGAAGGTAAGGTCTTCGAAGAGGAAAACACAACAAAATGGTGGGTACCTTTGAATATCTCCACAGGTCCTGGATCTGAAGATGTCTTACATCTTAATTTTGATGAGACTGAAGATGGAAACGGCGTCAAGACCACTCAAGAATTCCCTTATACTAATAAATTTTTCAAGCTTAACAAGGACTCAAGGGGTGTCTACAGAGTCGACTATTCGAAAGATATCATGGAAACTAATATCCTTCCATACATCACAAATTTGTCATCCACAGATAAAGTAGGTCTTCTAGCTGATGTTGCATCTATCTCAATATCGGGGACTGGACATTCGACCACCAGTACCTTCCTTCAAATTGTCGACAAGTTGGCCAAAAGTGGTGCCCTCGGTGATAACTATATTGTTTGGTTGGAGTTGGGGAAGAGACTAGACCAGCTTTTGATTACTTTTTCTGAAGAAAACAGCAAACTTGGTGATGGGTTACAATCTTTTGCTCGCTCTATTTACAAAAACGCCGCAATCAAATATATAAATAGTTCATCAGAGGATTTGGATTTCTTACAATTACAATTGCGAGCCAACATTTTGCTAAGGGCGGGTTTATTGAAAATCCCAGAAGCTAAGAGCTACGCTTTGCAATTATTTGAAAAGTGGAAAAAGGGCGACCAGATCCATCCTTCATTGAAACAATTCGTATTCACGACAATTGTTTCTTCTGCTGATATTATAGACGAAGAAAAATTCAACCTAATATTGGGAGAGGCAATAAATAGTCCTTCTTTGGATTCCAGGGAAATTTCCTTGAGCTCTTTAGGTCACATAGATCACGCAGAATTATCTGAAAAGTTGATATCATATCTCATTCGTCCTGATATAGTGCCCACGATGGATTCACATTTCTTAGGTCAGTCCTTGACGGAGAATCCGAAAACAAGAAAAGACTTCTGGAGCTTCTTTAAGACTAATTATAATACATTCTATAAACTAATGTCAATGAATATGGTTGTTTTAGATAGGTTTATCAAACTTTCATTGGCCAATTACCAAGATCTTGAAAACTACAACGATATAAAAGAATTTTTCTCAACTAAAGACATTCATGGCTTCGAACGTTCTTATCATCAAGTATTGGACAACATAAAGATCAATAGTTCATGGTATGTTAGGGACAAAGATGAAGTGTCTCAATGGTTAGCTAACGAGGGATATATTTAATTCTATAATTTAATATATTTTACAAGACGTATACATTAAGTTCTGACTATGTCAACCCCCATAAAAACATAGAATAAAGTTGAAAAGTAACTTACACTTCATCAACCTTCTTCTCATGAATAGTAGCATATCTTCCAGAAGGATCGGCGTGACAACCCCATTCGGCCTTAGGAATCCATCTCATGACAGTGGTAGCTGCGGCTTTAGATTTAAAGATAGCATCAAACTTACACCTGTACCAGTAAGCTTCCTTTGTGGTTGGAACATCATCACCCCATTCAGGCTTAGGGTTGGCAAACTCCTCATCACTGACAGCTGCCTCGGCTGCCTCCTTCAATCCATCAATCCAGGAGTAGCCTACACCATCGGAGAATTGCTCCTTTTGTCTCCACAAGATTTCTTCAGGCAAGTATGGTTTAACATCAGGCTCATCAGATGTGTCAAAAGCTTTTCTTAATATGTATTTCTCAATCTTTCCTTCTGAAGGTTTGATCATCTTTTCTTTTGGATCGATTGTCATACATACATCCAAGAATTGTTTATCCAAGAATGGAACTCTTGCTTCCAAACCCCATGCCATGGTGGATTTGTTGGCTCTTAAACAGTCTGCATAATGAAGGTTCTTGACCCTCTTGACACACTCTTCATGGAAGTCCTTAGCAGATGGAGCGTTAGCAAAGTATAAGTATCCTCCGAATATTTCGTCAGAACCTTCACCAGACAACACCATCTTGACACCTTGAGCTTTAATCTTTCTGGATAATAAGAACATAGGAGTTGAGGCTCTGATAGTAGTCACATCGTATGTTTCCAAATGGTAAATGACATCATCTAAAGAATCAAGACCCTCTTTCATTGTGAATGTGTGTGAGTGATGTATAGTGCCAATGAAATGAGCCACCTTTTCGGCAGCGAGCAAGTCTGGAGCGCCTGGCAAACCGATAGCAAAAGAGTGCAACTGGGACCATCCGGTGGTATGTAAAGATCCAGACTCGTCAACTCCTGACAACTCATGGTTGGCATCGATTGCATGAGGCTTCTTTACAGAAAGGGCCTTTTCTGTCTCTCTTGCAGCAATGGAGGCAATCAAAGAAGAATCCAAACCACCAGACAACAAAACACCGTAAGGAACTTCGGCCATCAATCTCTTTCTGACAGCGAGCTCTAATGATTCTCTGATCTTCTTCAAATCAAGTTTATTGGTAGGTGTCTTTGTCTCATCCCACCAGATAGGGTTGTAGTACCTTGTGATCTCGTCGGTGTTAGAATCGTATACATGTCCAGGAGGGAATGCAGAAATCTCATCACAAACATCAACAAGACACTTCAACTCAGATGCGAAGTAGCGAGTCTTAGGAGACTTAGCGTTCTTTCCGACGTACAAGGTTGTAATACCGATAGGGTCCCTTGCGGCCACGATACGGTCATTCTTCTTGTCGTACAAGACAAAAGCGAACATACCATCAAGATGCTTAGGAGCATCGATGTCATACTTTTCAAATAATGGGATTATAGGCTCACAGTCAGATAACGACTTGAACTTGTAAGACTTGAACTGGTCTCTCAAGTTGATGTGGTTGTAGATTTCACCATTAACAGCTAAGCTGTAGTTTCCATCATCAGAAACAATAGGTTGAGCACCTGAGTCCAATCCGACAATAGCCAATCTCTCATGACATAAAATTGTAGAGTTTTGTATAACGTTACCAGACCAATCAGGTCCACGATGACGAATCCTTTTGGCGTATTGAAGAGCCTCTGGCTTGAACTTCTCCACGTCCTCTTGTCTGTACGCTGCAAATATACCACACATCTCTTCCTTCTACCTCTGTTAACCCAAGATGTACTTTTATTTCCGTTGACTGGTTCTTATACTTTTAAAATTTCTGTCCGAAGTGACTAATATTTTTCACCCCCGGAAATCCATCATAAACCGGTCATCTCAAATTCCGGTCCTTCGCTTCCAACTTCTCACTTCTGAGCATCCTGGTTACGGTTTTTCTACACTCTGTCACCCTAGCTGTACTTAAGAGATGGCTTATATTCCTCTGTACATCTACACTGTCCTGGATGTTTTGTGATTTGGCAAGACAGCCTCCATCACACTTTGTCTGCAGCTAAATAAAATAGATGAGCGTAGCCGGAGTTATAGCGCATCCGGATAAATATTATACACTGGAACTAGTCGTATGATAAGCAATAACACAAACGCTATCCGCGTGAATACAAACGTGACTAATCCCGGTATTTCCTCGACAAAGATGAGTCGCCATCTAATCAGGGCCAAACCGGAAATATTTAGTAGAGGCGATAGCATCGCTGAAGGTCGTGTAAACTCCATATCAGTGGTGTGCATGTAACTTTGGGAGATGGTCGTGTCTGTGTACCAGATATCACAAAATCCATAGTAAGTTCAACAGCGCAGTGGCGACAAGCACAAGCATTGCAGTTAAGCTAAATAGGAAAAGAGAGATGAGTTTACAGAAACTCACGGCAGAGTTATACAAGCTGTTTGACTCCGGCAGCCATGTTCAGTGCCAGAAGTTGTTACCAGCAATTAAATTGGAGTTGATAAAGCACAACTTGCTTTTACCACTTGACTCCAACACCCAAACATCAGACCAGATCAATGACTTGAGAATTTCAGAGCGCATACTTGAGATAGGAGCTTTATCCTCCCTCTTGACGAATAACTACCAAGGATTTGAGGGGTACTTTTCCCACTTGCGTCCATTTTACAGCAACAGCAGTCTTCACGGCAAGGTGGAAGTGAATACAGATTCCACCAAGATTATATCTTTGTATCTTTTGTATTTGCTTTCACAGGGATTGATATCAAAATTTCACACGGAGCTTGAGCAAATATTCAATTCGAAGCAATATGCAATTGAGAAGGATAAGTACTTACAATTTCCTTTAAATCTCGAGAGGAACCTCATGGAAGGTAATTACAATAAGATATGGAAGCTTTTGAACGCAGATGATAATAAGCTTCCTTGTGAAGAGTACAACCACTTTATTGAAACTCTTATTAATGCGTTGAGGTTCGAGATAGCGAAGTCCTTAGAGAAAGCGTACGATTCGTTACCAATCAATAATTGCAAGACTTTATTGTACTTACCCCAGGAATATCTGCCTGCTGCATTCAAGAAGTTTTGCGACGAGAACCTTGAAGTAGATAACTGGAAATTCGAGAATTCCACTGTGTTCTTTAATTCGACTGTCGCCGAGGAAGACGTTTCCGATAACCTGAACACCATAGTCGTAAACGTCTTGAATTACGCTGAACAAATAGAATCTATTGTCTAATGATATATTAAGTGTATAAACGATAAATGTACATGAAAATAATAATGATTCATTACTCTAAGGTTGTGTAGAAATTTTTGTACGTTTCGTCTAAGTCATTCAAGAATGTTTCTATTTCTTCCTGGCTCAATTCGTTATCCTTTAAATTATTAAGTTTGATAAGCCAAGATATAAGCTTCGATTTCCCAGCAAATTCTAGTGTACCTTCCTTTTTCTCTCCTTCTTCTGTGGTATCATAAACCGTTAAATCATTCAAGCTTACAACCAAATCTGAAAGTAGAGGATGTAGCTGTTCCTTCGTTCTATAGTTCAATTTCAACGCATCCATGCAAGTAATAAAATTTCCGGTAACCTTTGCCACGAGCTTGCCGCTTGTTCTGCTTCCTTGGTTTCTGTCCGTCGACTCTTCGTTTGCTGTCCCCAATTTGGATCCACGCTGCTCCATTGTTGCTGGCATTCCTATCTCAATCCTTTTTATTGCTAAAGGTACTTCACAATCAAGTGTGCTAGTCAACTCATCTAAAAGATTCTCCTGGTTTTCTGATGATTTAGGAAGTATATCTTTAAGCGCCCTTTGCTTCTCCGTGGTGTTACTTAGGGTTTGTAGTATGATCTGATACTGGTTCATAAGTCTTAACACAGTCGAGGTATACTTATCTTTATCCGTAATATAGTCTTTGAGGAAAGCATTTTCAAGCATCTCTAACACCGTTAAAATAGAATGTATCTCGGCCAAGGACTCATATACAACCTTGTGAGTTGGTGTATGAAAAAGCTGAGATCGATCAACCTCTTGCAAACTTTCTGCTCCGTTCCTTGAGCTAACAGTATATGAAGTAGTAGCTGTTGGCGCATATGAAGGTATATTAGTACTCCTATTGGACATTTTAGTATGTTTCAAACACTTTGCTCTTCCGATAGCTGACCTGATTTACATCTGGGGGAGTACTTCGTCTTGCCTCAGTATATACAAAAATACTGCATAATCGTCATTACTGAATAACGCTTGAGGGCTTCATTCAAGTTATCTCTATAAAAAACCAGTATATAATATACATCTGTAAAGCCATATTCTATAAGAAGTCTGTAGAATTTGAGTAAAAGTCATCAGTCAATAAACAGCACTAAAGGTTTACCCAGCTTATTGGGGCCAAAAGAGTCTGCGTTGAATCCTAATCGAGTCCAATCTGTTTTGTTGTACCTGAAAACAGAGGGTGGTGGGACGTATCGACCTAGGATTAAGTCATAGTCGCTATATTTAGATTGGAGTAAAGCATTGATTGTGTGCTTCCCAAACATTGTCTTTGCTCGTTCGCATTCATTCATTATCCATGGGAGTAGGTATTCGCTTGCATCTCTATCGAAAGGACAGACTGTGATGGGTGTTGTAAGGACGATATCTTTAGCCAGTGAAAGTTTCGCCTTGATAATGATCTCGTATGAGATTGAATAAAGTTTGCCGCGAGTTGTGAAGCCTTGGATGTGCGTAAGTGGTACTCCTTCGTGAACTTTTTCGATTTTTTCGCCCACAAAGGCAGATGTGACGTAGTGCCTGTCATTAGTGTCATCCTCGTATCCTAGTGTTTTTTTGTTTGTAAATGTTTTTAAGAAATCGTTTTCGTATGGAAATTTGCACCTGAATTCGTGAGTTATCCCCAGACTGTTCAAAGAACCATCGCTTGACGAAAAGCTTTTCGATTCCGAGTGTAGTTTCTTCTCCTTTCTTGCGGGAAGCCCACCTTCGTGAAACTCAATTACTTCCTTTATTTGAAGAGTTAGGAACTTTAGCTTGAGATTTTTCTTGTTACTGTTGCTGAGTGGGTTCGTTCGTAATCTTACCAAAGCTATCACATCATCCAGGGGACCTACCGACGATAAGGGCATGGAAAGGTCAATCTCAACATGATTATCATCCGATATCCTGGTTTCAGACACTGTTTCATTAAACTGTCGGTAAATGGGAAGTGTATCGAACAATATGACCGGGAAGGCGAACAGTTCCATAAAATTCATCTCATTATTGTATGAGTCTCCACAACTCACCCGTAACACAAGATAGTGACTTGTGGTCGCACTCCAGTTGCTGGATTGCCCACTGGGCGTGATATCTCGAGGCAAAGGAATAATTACAGGAAGATCTAATCCTAGTACTCTCTCTGCAAATTCCCCCACAGGAGGACGAAAAACACTTGGATTTTCGTATACCTTTTGTTCCCCTAAAAATTCACTTCCACCGATCGCCGAACTTATCGTTACCTTTTGCACGGTCTTGATCTCTATCCCAACCGATCGTAAATAAAAAGGAGTGCCGTTACTGGGCCTTAGCTCAATTACGGCTTCTACTCGGGGCACGCTCCGTGAGACCCCCGGACAACCATGCACAATATTTACTCCCGTCTGTCTGATGTTAGCCGACACGGGCGATACAACTTTCAGTGGTGCCATGTTGAAGCGAAGTACTAAACCCTCAACAGCCTTTCCGATTCTTGTTTATTGACATTGTTATGATAGTTTTTATACACAGGACATGATATAATAAAATAGACCGCTCTCTACTCATAGAACCATTGGGATTACTCCGTACTTTATGGCACAATCTTTGTGCTGAGCTCTGTAGTAGTCTAGGGACTCTAACGAGCTTATAGAAAGATTTGTTGTGACAAAAATCCATGCTAATATGTAATTTACCTCAACTAGTGATCCCGAAAAATTTCTTATTCCTAGTAACATCACTGTGAAATATATGAGGATTTCATCGAGATAATGAGGACATGCTATCACTTTGAAAAGTCCCAAGGTGGGAATGCTGTACTTCCTGAGCTGAGCGAGGTAGCTGTGATAATGAAATTGGTCAATTGAGAATAAGCAAAAGAAGGTGATAAGAATCAAAACGTAGATGTCTAATTTCTGTAGACTTAAAAAGTCCTTGTGTGGTCCATCAAGAAGCAGAGAGAGGCCAAGAAAAGTATTTAAGACGATGCTAGCGTAGAATGATAACCCCATTATGTAGTGCGACACGTTCATACGGGCATTATTGCTGAATTCTGTCACGAAAATGCATTCAAATAGCCTTCTCGAAGACTGTATTGTTAATAGTATCAATATTATGGTGTAGTCGAGACTTTTCTCAGGAAGACCCAGGCATCCTAATAGTTCAGCTACCCATGAGCTTCCTTGAGTTATCAAAACCCATGTTGCAATGCATAGTGCCAAATATTCGATGTAAAAATGGGTGAACCATTTTTTAGGTACAGTCAACTTCGTCAAAGCATCACCTATCTTAGAGGAATTATTTTTCAATCTATGCAAGGTTTTCCCGTACTTCAACAAATTATCTAGTCGATGGGTCTTTTTTATGGCACAGATGACTAGTATTCCCACGGTGTAGAAGCTAGTAATGAGCACTTGTAACTCAAATTGCATTGCTTTTCTAGTGAGCACTTTTTTGAGTATCTGTTTCTAGCAAGTGCCATGGATTTTGAATATTCAGGCTGATGCGAATATCCAAATTACTAGTATTCACCCATAGAAGTAAAATACAGTAAATTTTTCGTATTCTCTGTGATATTAAGTGTCTAATTACCTAATAGTTACTTTTAAAGGTTGCTTTTACTATATATGACCACAAACGTAGTAGAAACCACGATATGCCGAATTAGAGTTCTCCGAAGCACCAGGCTTCTACAAAAGATGCACTCAAAATATTATATTAGCTTCTATAACAAATAAAACCCATGACGCTTAACCTAACGACCAGTATACTTCTTTTCTAAAGGACGAACGATGTTAAAACCTATGAAGGCAAAGGCAAAAGCCAATTCGAACCCAATCTCACCACCAAACTTACCAATACGTCTACCAATCACACCGTGATACCAGTTTTGACTCATACCGATGACAACACCAGCTGCACCACAGCAGAATCCAAAAACACCAGCAATACCCATAGGGTATGCTGATTTGTCATAAATGCGTTCCCAATCATATTTAGTAAAGCTTCCTCTGTTGTAAATGAAATGCTCGGACAAACACATAGCTTGATAAATGGCTAAGTAGTAACCAATGATATCCATAAAGTTACCCATGACAGACTCGAAATGGTAGTAAGCAGGAATACAGATAGCCAAAGTGACAAAGTTACCGCAAATAGTCCAAAGCACTCTGGGTATTCTTGACAACTGAGACCAGAAAGCCTGAGCAGACAATGCAATAGAGTACATATTTGGAATGTTGTTGGCAACGGTGGATAAGGCTAAAATAACACACAAAAACTGACCAAACCCATGCAAAGAGTCGACAACCAAAATTGAGTACACTAAACCACCGATCGACTTGTCCGCGTACATCTTGGCCCACTTTTCATCAGTAAGAGTACCAGTAGCACAGGCTGCACCCAAGGTTAACGTAAAGATTAATGGAGTAAGCAAACCAGCCAAGATAGAAAAGAAAATCTTGTATGAGTTAGCGTTACGTGGTTGATAGACGGTGTAATCAGCAGCGTATGTGGTCCAACCGGTAGCAAAACCGTAAATAGTACCACCAAAACTCAAAACGTCACCAG
Organism: Millerozyma farinosa; assembly: GCA_002196765.1. Classification (NCBI taxonomy): domain Eukaryota; kingdom Fungi; phylum Ascomycota; class Pichiomycetes; order Serinales; family Debaryomycetaceae; genus Millerozyma; species Millerozyma farinosa. The sequence goes on from NBND01000008.1 coordinate 201,886, forward strand.
CAGTAGTTGCACCACCCTTCATATCACCGTAAGTGAAATTTCCTGACTTAGCCATTCTGGCAATGATGGCAATGAAAACAACAAAGTTTGGTACCCAGGACCACTTTTCGTAGAGATGGATGACGTGGTAACCAAAAAATGTAACAATAATGGTACACACAATCAAAATCAAGCACCCGGCCCATGGGGGACAGGCTCCGTTGTTAACAATGTTTAAAAGCTGGGCAGAACTCATGATGTTCACTGCACCCCAACCTACACACGCCACCATGTTAATCAAGGCGAAAATACGCATACCATAATCTCCAACAAGGAACTTCGATAAAATCATCTGTCTCAAACCAAGCTTGGGACCGAAGATGGAGAAGAACGCCACAGGAAGAGCACCCAATAAGGAGAAGAAAACAATAACCAAAAATGCTTGCCAGAATGACAATTTAAACACAGTGATGCCTAGAGCACCCAACGAGAAAGTGGCAATGACAAAGTTGGCTGAAAGCCACATGGTTCCGGCATTGATGAGCGAATGCTCCACCTTCTCCTCGTCGGTGACCGGCTCAATACCCTTTATCTCGGCATTCATCATGCTGGCGAGCCTCTGCACAAACGTGAGCTTGACAGCCTTCACGTCCGCCTGCGTGCCGCTTTCTGTCTTCTCAAAACTATCATAAGAAATCCTCTTCTCGAGGTCCTTCTCGTTGCGCCTCTCGATGCCCTCCATCGCATCTATTCGTTCACTGCTGTAACCCATGTTTCCCGATTTTAAAAATTTTTAGGGTAAACCTCCGTATTTAAATGTTTGACCCTTGAGAACTATCTCCTGTCCGTCCAACCTTCACTGCTTCAGATCTCAAGACCCTCCTTGTTATGCTTTTTAGATTTATGTCCTGATGGTTGAAAATTTTTATATCTCTTCGTTATCTCATCGTACAGTCTGACCGGTGTGCATATACGCATTTCACCGCCAAGTTGATTTGCCCTAGGCAGAAAAGGCTTAATCCATTTGCAGATATCTTATCAGAGGGGCAGCAGCAGCACACACACAACGATAAGATCGGAGCGCCGCGGAGCATGGGATGCTAGCTGGTGATGGAAGGAGAGGTTGGAACAGGGAAGAGAGAGCATCGCTAGTACGGACGAGGGAGGTGGTACTCAGTGGAACCAAGCACCTTCAGTGTGGTCCGGATGACTCGATCCCACAGGTCATGTAGTTACGGAAATTAGTGCATGTCTCGTAAGGCAATATTTTTGCCCGATGCTCAGTGCCGTGACATGGGAACGTAAGTGCGACCTGGGCAGACATACGCAGCAGGAACAGTGGAACCTGGGAAGACACAAGCGAGAACAAAGACTTCGGTTCAAGCGCGGTGCAGAGACACGAGACAACAAGAGCACCGTAGATCTCCGTAAGAAACCTATGGTACCGGACGCATTACGACGATAAGACAATAAGCCTGGAAAAACAGCAAGTGTCCCAGAGCGAACGACATTTATGCTGGTGTCGTCGCAGAATGCCGCGATGTCGCACGGGCCAGTGTGGAGCACAGCAGTAACGCAACGGGCGAACGAAAGCGATTTGTCGGGGCGCGCAGAGAGGCCCTCGGAGCACCCTAAGTCGTTTACAGGTTACGTTTGCAGGTTGGTACTTTTTTTGCAGGTTGTAATATTACAGTTTAGGCGCTGGTATAGTTATTATATTCATTACATAGTACAAATGGCTTATTCAATATAAGGAAAAAATAGACTTATCTAAAACGTACCCCAGGGTAGATTAGGGGGCGTATACTCCACGTATTTGTTATAGATATGTGCCGGAGGCTCCTGCGGTCCCTTGCCTGAGGCCAGAGCCGGAGTAGAGCGTATTTGTGTAGATGTAGTCGCTGCACCAAGTCAATGGAGCAGGGCTTGAGGCTAGGGAGTACTTTTTGTGGTTTTTTTTTCTTTCTCTCGGCAAACCAGGGTCCTACGATAGGACACCTGGTTCTACTGTGTACCTGGAGGGGGCGCGATTAGACTTTTGGTCGTGCTACCGCGGGACATGGACATGATATGGTTTTCTGGGGTTTCGCTTCTCCCCGAAATCGGGCGCAGCGTCCCCCAAACCCTGGAGAAATTGTGCAGCTGGCACGCACAGACGGACACATATGACCACAAGGTTGTAGGTATGTGGTTCGTCTGTGTATCCCATGTGTAGCTGGGCCCTCGAAGCAATATCCAAAAGAGGCGTCGATCGAGAGTATATAGCACACTGCCGCACGGAGACAGGGTATGGCCAAGGATACGCACAGCGGCAGGCGACACCAGCAGGCAACACGAGAGGCTCAGTGATGAACACCAAAGTATGCACCGAGAATAACGGCCAAAATAATGATGATGATCACGATAATACCGAAACAGATACATCTCTTCTTTCTGGCCTTTTTGGCGCTGACAACAGCCTTGTTGGTGTGGCCCACACCCTGCTCGACGTCGTGCTGGGCAGCACCGATCTGCTCGTCGATTTGCTGGATGGGTTGGTCCTGTTCGATGACCAACTCTTCCATGTCGTGGAACAACTGAGTCAACTCGGCCATGGTCTTCTCCAACTTTAACAACTCACGGTGTCTGACCTGGACCTCATTCAAGACGGTTCTAGCCTCACCACGTCTGTTGGACTGCATTAATGCCTGCTGGAAGTACTGCTGGTTGTCGCCATCCTCCACCACGGCCTTAAGCTCAGCGTCGGTGGCGTCGGGTTTGATTATTCTATATTGTCTTTCCGCCTGCGCCTTTGTCTGCTCACGGTTGTTGGCCTCTATCAAGCGGTACTCTTGAATAAGCTCTAAGAAGCGCTTTCTGGAGCTCTCTGCCTGGTCAATCTTGTTCTTGTCGTGGCTGCTGGCCGCTTGCGCCTGCACGTTCTTGATTCTGCTCTTCAAGTCGCTTTGCAACGAGTTCAGCTCCGAAATCAACGCATCAATCTGCTTTGAGTTGTACTCCGTGTCTTCCTCGTTTAAGTCCAACTCGTGCACAAAGTTCCTCTGCTTGTTGGAAATAAGGTTAATCAAGTTCGAGTACTGGTCAAGAGTGTTGTTGATGTCGTTTATCTCATTCATGAACGAAACAAAGTCGTCTTCGCCCGACCCGGACGAAGAGTACTTGTTATAGTTCTTCAACTCATACGAGTTGTTATACGGATTACTCATTTCCCTCTATCAATTTTTTTTGTACAATACCACAGCTAGACAAACACTATCTCTATCTCTCTGACGTATGCTATCTATTGATGGATACGATCGGTGCACTGTAATTTTTTGCACTTCCCTTTCTATACTTCGACACTTTGTCCCTTTTGTTTGGACTAAAGAATATCTCAAATGGTAGTGAAATAAAGAAAAAAAAAGTATTGAACCTAATACAACGAACTTTTTCTAATTATGCTGTACCAGTCCTAACGGATACTATGCAACTATGGTCTTCTTAATTAACCAAGGTAAGTCCGCTACTCGATACTGACCTTTTCACCACTAATATTTGTACACTCTGACAGTAAAAATTTGTCCACAAGCACCAAATAATGGCTGAGTCTTTGTGTGCAGGGACTGTGTTTTGTGTCACTTTTGTTTTGTTTTATTTCGCTTTTGGGACATATATATATGTCTTATTCTTGCAATTATTGTTGCACGGGCTAGACGAGGATAGCCGTGGTAGGACCAGCAAAGAGAAGGCTGCAGGAGACGTAGCGGGAAGGAATGGGCAGTACGAGTGGGTTTGCCGCAGCGCGGCACCAGGCCGCGGGTCACGATGGGTGTCTTGTGTTTGGCGAGGACGAGATGATCTTTGCCAAGGTGACCAACCAGCAGGAGGTCGAATTCTACAATGAGACGCAGAAACGCAGCGTGGAGGACGTAGGCGCGGCTGATGCGGCGTTGGGGAGCCGTCTCAGTGACTGGATGCCCGTGTATCTAGGGACGCTTGAGCAGAATGGGTTCAAAGAGCACGACGCCAAGTCGATGGTGATGCCGGCGTTGAAGGAGGACCAGGCGGCGCTCAGACGGCAGCTAGAGGAAGGGTTCAGTCAGATCAGTGTGGGCAATGGCTCGCTGGATGCGCAGGGGCATTCTGGCGGGCGTCCGTATATTGTATTGCAAAACTTGTGCAGCGGATTCAGCCGTCCCAGTATCATGGACGTCAAGCTTGGATCGTTGCTCCACGACGAGAGTGCCGACGCGTCCAAGGTGCAGCGATTGAAGAAGGTCAGTGCCTCCACTACCAGTGGGCTGTTGGGATTTCGCATCTGCGGCATAAAACACCACGTTGAGGATGCAAACCACACTCCTGATGTGATTTCTGATGATTTGAAAGACACTTGCACCGTCGGCTCTGCGACCTCTAAGGGCAGTGTCGTTGTCTACGATAAGAACTTTGGTAAGGGCCTCACGAAACAGAATGTATCGCGTGCCCTCATGGTCATATTTGACACCCTCCCCAGCAGAAGCATTAGACGCAAGGTATTGAACAATTTCTTGATGCGTCTTCAACTTATATACAACTGCTTGCTTGATGCAGAAGTTCGTATCATATCTGGCTCTCTTCTTTTCATTGTTGAAGGCGACCATGAAAGATGGAAACCGGTGTTAGAGAATGAAGACTTGTATGAGTCAATGGATCCGCTTATCAGAGAAGACTTCTTCGACGACGACGATGACGAAGATGATGATGATGGAGACGATACTGAAAATTCTAGTACAGTCTCGCGCTCCAAGATTGACGATAAAATTGCAAAATCTACTGATGAGGTGCTGAACTCCTGTAAATCAGGAAGTCAGCCCCCACTCAGTAGCTTGAATTTGATAGACTTTGCCCATTCCAAATACGTGGTAGGTAAGGGCTACGATGAGAACATTATAGAGGGGGTGGAAAATTTGATAGCAATTTTCGAAGAAGCGCTACAAGACTTGTAAGGCATTATGTTAATTTAACGTGCAATGACAGTTGTTAAATAGATTATACATTATTATAGACTTGATTAACACAATTTTGTGATCTTACCAATGGCAATAGTAGTTCCCTGGTCTCTCAAAGTGAATCTACCTAATTGAGGATAATCGGCATAAGTTTCAGCACAAACAGGGGCGCTTGCCTCCAAAAGAGCAATGATTTTCATTCCCTTCTTTGCGAAAGCTGGAGGCTTCTTCGACTTTCTGTTTGTTCCCTTCTCTAATTTGTGCTTTAATTGAACAAATTTCACTTCTTCAATAGCTGTATGTAAATGCATAACACAAGAGAAACCATTTGACAAGATACTCTTCAACTCGACAATAGCAATTTGGGCTTCGAATCTGGTAATAGTCTTAACTGGAGTAGATGGAGAAGTCAATACATAACCAGGTGCCAATTCTTCTTCTTCAATTCCCTTAATCTTCAATCTAACTTGTTCACCACAGTAGGCAGCCTCGCACTCTTGTTCGGTTTCGTTATATATGGTCACCACTTCGATGGATGCTCTGTTTGGCATCAATAACAAGTTGGTGTTCTTCTTGACGTGTCCACTCTCGATCTTACCTTCAACAATAGTACCCAAATCCTTCATCTTACCACTGATTGGCAACATGAATGGACCATTGATACGACGGTCCACGGTCTTCATGTTGTCCAAGTATTCCAATAATGATGGACCGGAATACCATGGGCACTCACTGGAACTTACTCTATCTTTAATTCCGGCACCGGTGTAACCTGATACTGGCATATAGACTATATCGTCTTTGGCATAACCAATACCCTTCAAGAACTGGCCCAACTTAGTGGTACAGTCCTTATAACGCTCTTCAGACCATCCAACAGTAGGGTCGTCCATCTTGTTGACTACCACCACGATTTTGTTCACACCTTGTGTCTTGGCTAACAATGCGTGCTCTCTAGTTTGACCACCTTTCTCGAAACCAGTTTCGTATTCACCCTTTCTGGCAGAAATGACAAGGATACCCACATCTGCTTGAGATGCACCACCAATCATTTCAGACACATACATTTTATGTCCAGGAGCATCCAAGATTGTATATCTTCTCTTCTCAGTCTCAAAGTAAGCTTTTCCTACTTCGATGGTTTTACCGTCACTTCTTTCCTCCTTGTTGGTATCCATGACCCAGGATAAATACCAACCCTGTCTACCAGCATCTTTGGCTTCTCTTTCGTATTTTTCAACAGTACGCTTGTCAACGGATCCAGTCAAGTACAAAATGTTACCTCCCATAGTGGATTTACCAGCATCAACATGACCCATGAAAATGATCGAAACATGGTCCTTACCACCGAACATATCCTTGATAACTTCCTCATCAACCTCGTCTTCTTGTTCTTTGGCAAGCTTTTCAGCTGTGACGGCTTCCTTTTGTGCTGCAGCTTGAGCACTTTTGCTAGCTGCGGTTGGCTTTGATTCCGCTTTCTTTTCTGCTTTAGCTGGCGCTGGAGTAGTTTCCTTGTCTGATTGCTCAGGTGTGGTTGTACTAGTTTTGCTAGAAGAAGCTTTGACCTCCGTAGACTCCTGAGGTGCCGAATTATTCTCGGTCTTCTTTTCAGTCTCTGGAGCAGTTTCAGTCTTGGCCTCCTTGGGTTGCTCATCGGTTTTACCCTCAGTCTTCTTTTCTGGGGCCTTAGTGGCATTGGCCAACTTGATTCCAGATGAAGAAGCCAATTTTAAACTCTTCTTGGGCTTGTTCAAGGCGGCCTGTGAGCCCTTTTGCTGCTTCTGGAAATCGGCTAATGACATTCCCAGCCCTTGCTGAGGCTGTTGTTGGTACTGCTGGTACTGTTGGTATTGCTGGTATGGCTGCGCGTTGGCATTGTTGTTGTAATAACCACCTCTACCGTAGTTGTTGTAGCCTCCTCTATTATTGAAGTTTTGGTATCCGTATGCCTGGTTTTGGCCATTGACATTTCCGTAGTTGGCTGCATAGTTTTGATAATCCTGACTGTATTCTGAGTACCCTGCTTGACCATATCCACCATACTGGCCAGGAATGAATGTGTTAGCGGTATTTGGGTTGAAATATTTTTGACCCTGTTGGTATTGTCCGTATGGGTTCTGCTGTTGTTCTTGAGCCTGGTTGCCTCCAAGAGAGCTATTTTGAAGCTTCTGGGATAATTCGTCTTGCTCGTATTGCTTATCTGTCATCCTGGCTATCTGCTGATATCTCTTACAACTTATATTAGCCCACTGTTCTAGATGCCTCCTTTAACACTGAAAAAAAATTTTTTCCACAATAATTAATCCTGTCTCACATGATGAGGTAGTTGGTTTCAGACTATGATCCAAATTGAAAAGGTTCTCTACGGTTGAGTTATAAGCATACTACAGTCATACTGGTCAGGCTTTATGTTTCTGAGTATACCTGGTTTACTACATTGGTGGTCATTTAGGGTCTGCGCTTAGCAATGCCTTTGAATGCTAATATTCGTCGTATTGCGACCACACTCTAGAGCGTATTGTACCATTCTTTCTGAAACATAAACATAAATGGTGTCAAGTGGATCTAATGAGCCAATATGCTGGCAGCATGGACCACCCAGACCTAGATGTTCCCCTTTTCTTTCTATTATCTTCTAATCTACGCATATAAGATATTATGTCTCGATGAAAAATAGTATTTTATGTAATCATTAAACATAAAGAACCAGACATCTCCTTACATTCTCTCCAAGGAAGGAACAGAAGACTGGGTCGATTCTATAGAGCAGTAGAGCTAATTTTTCACGATAATCGGGCCTAGGTATTCTAAAGATTCTCTCATCATACATTTCTATTGATAGTGTGGACCCTCGCAACCAATTCTTGGATCGAAATAGATAAAGGGATAGCACGATTGTGGGACTTTAGTGATAAATTCTAGTCAAAACATTATTTATCAGACATAGATAGTATGGGTGTGTTTAGTGACCGTCCATATACCTCGATCAGCGTCAAGGTTGACCAATTGGTCCAGTCAAGTGGAGAGGATGACGATACTGAATTTTCAATGGAACTATACTTGTCAGAACTCATTCATCTTATAGAAGTTCAGCCACAATCGGGAAGCATAGAAGCAGCCCGTGCCATAAGGAAAAAGATCAAGTATGGACTGAGTGTAAAGGAGCAGTTAAGAGCGTTGAGTCTCTTGGAATTGATGGTGCTTAACTCAGGGCCGAAGATAGGGTCAGCTATTGCGAGCGATGAAAAATTGGCTGATGTCTTGAGAGGCATAATCAAGGGAAGCGGTAGAACGGGCTCAGGCGGGTCCTACGACTCGAGGGTTAGACGTAAAGTGTCTTCGTTGGCTGTGGGATGGAAGGAGGAGCTAGAAGGATTATCAGGATACCATGCTTTAGGGGTGCTCTGGAAGGCTCTTCCTAAAGCACGGAAGCTGCACTCGCGAGTCAGTAGCGCCAGCTCAAACGTGTTTGACTCTTCTCTAGATGATGTCAGTGCTCGGGACCTGGACTTTTCGCTGGCCCCTGAGACGCCTTCGCAAAGAAAGAAGTCTCCTCCTCCACGGCCATCTACACGGTCGCCCTACGCGGTCAATAGCCCCAATGAAAATGGAGGGTTTGGCAAGAAGCTGAAGAAGCTTAGAAGGAAGAAAAGAAGCAGAAAAGCTCTCAACGCAGATGACCTTTATAAAATACCAAGGATTAATTACGATGTAGAAGCTCCCAAGATAAGGTTGGTGATTGCAGACTGCCACACACATACAGCAATGTTACAGAATATGCTACTCACATTGCCTCTGGATTCGGACCCCTTTGATGATAGAAAGATTATGCTAGAATTTGACAAATGTAAATCTATCAGGCGGAAAGTATTGCGTTATCTTCAGTTCGTTGGGGCAGGAGATGAGCTGACGAAAAGTACGAAGACGAAAATGTTAGACGAAGAGTTTTTGGGCTCTCTCATTCTCGCAAACGAGCAATTAGTAGAAGTGTTTCACAAGTTCGACTTGGCCTGTGACAGCTCTGGTCAGCAGCGGCCCGAAGACAACCCTAATGACGAACTGAGTGAGTCCGAAAGTAGCTACTACACAGATGAAACATCTGACGAAGAAGACCTTCCAGAGGAAGATGAAATCAGCAAGGCCAGCAGTAGTTCTGCCATGAGGGGCATTGATGAGCTAACATTGGGCCCCAACGATGAAAGTAATGGAGACGAGAAACCCTCAAAGACTTTAGGGGGAAAACTACCTCCTCCAAGGCCATTGAAAGAAAAGCCATTGTTGCAAAAAGAGCCTGGACATAAACTTTTATCTCGTCAGGAAACAAACAACAGCACTTCCAGCGACCCATTTGGTGATAAAAACGAAGTATCTGGTAATAATCGTGCTTTTTAGATAGAAATAAGTACTGTGTGAAAAGTCACCTCATAATTTGGACACCCTGGGAAAAGCAAGGACTCAGTTCCATTCTTTAAACAACATAACTTACCCTACAGACTTCGCTTTCTATGGTCGAAAGCGGATGTCACCAGGAAACCCTGGTTTTGTTTGTCCCTATCATATGTTGCTCATCACCACATTCAGGTTAGCTCAACAAAAATTTTGACTTCTACAAATTCCCTTTCCGAATTCTTTTCCTATAACAACGTATATACTCAGCATAAGAGTCGCTCAGGACGATATATAACTACGCTAAATGAGTTTATTTTGTTGTAGACTAATTTTTTTGTATCATAGCCATAATAAGTACATGTGCGATTTCGTGAGCAGATCTAGGCACACAATATATCAAAACTTTAAAAGTTGTAACACACTATAGTACTGACAAAGTAATTGCACACGTTATAAGACTAAATGAAGGAAAGGTTGTCCTTGGTATCAACGGCCTAAATATACATAAAATGAACAATATAGATAGAAAAAATGGGAAAACAACTTCGAGCTCAAAGTATAGACTCAAATATCCAGCTGATATGAGAAAGCTACCGGCAATTGACAACTTCAAGCTCAGTCACATTGTTCGTGACGCCGTTCCTGCTGAATCCAACGATGTGGTTGTTTCTCTACTTGATACGGTAGAACGATACAAAAAAGATTTGAAAAATGAGATACGGCAGAGACTATCGATGGAGCAGAAAATTCAATTCAAGAATATAGCCTGTTACGAGCTTTCTCAAAAGCTAAACAAGGCAATTTCGCAGAGGCAACGTAGAATTGAGAGGGTCTTGCAAGATGAGGGCCGACACAAAGATACGTTGCAGCGAAATGTGCTTGACTTGGAGGTAGATCAAGTCCTTGATTTAGCCAGCCAAGTTTCATCCAGGGTAATGAAGCTTGGTGGTCAGGTTGATGAAATAAATAAGCATCTATATGGGCCCCATATGTCTTCATCTGAAGGATTCAAACTGCGTTACCCGCTTTTGTACTCCCATATATCTGGTGGAACTGTTAACAAGTCTGTACCTAACTCCGGTCAGGCATCTGTAGCTATAGCTTCCGAAGATCAGCCTTCCCACAGCTTGTCTTTGGAATCTTACAATGATTCTGATCAGCGAACTGGTATAAAACTGGTCAAAGGAGCCGACATGGACGTGGGAGTGAAGCAAATGGAAAGCATTTCACAACCAGACGAGAGAACCAAGAATGAAGTGCCCACAAAGACGCATGGAGCACCTCAAGATGATGATGAATTTATGGACCCTGATCAATTCGAAATGTTTATGGTATCATCTCTCAGCAAGTACAGATCGCTCCAAGAGAAGAGACAACAAATAAACGATGGTCCTTCGTTTTTTGAAGAGCATGATCCTTTTTCGCCAGATCGAACTAAGGACACACATACATCCAAGTTACCAAACCCTATACTACTCTTGAATAGTGCCAAAAACAGTGCGTTTGAACCTCGTGCTGGTCAGTCAAAACTTCCGCAGGAGGAAACTGAGCTAGCAAATACGATGATTGATATGAAGTCGCTGGCTACTGTGGATCCTACTTTACTGACATCACATTTTAAAAAATTACGCATTAACGGCTCACCTATTACAGGTAAGTCCCATTTGAGAGACAAACATCGTCGCAAATTACCTGATCATCTGTCAGAGATTCCAAATGACGAAGCGGGCCTCCAGTCATCTCCAGCTGAAGCATTTCTCTCAAAATCCATGAGAACTTATTCAATTGATAAACATGATAACAACGAAGATATATTCCAACTGGATCATGTGAATGATTATGATCAAAATCCTTTGGATTCGGGCAGCTCTTCAGACGAAACAGACTCGTCTATCTCTGGTGGCTCTATACAAGTCTCGCTAGAAGAATACTCCCCTTCTCCAAAACACGTTCCTTCTCATCGCACACTCAAGCCGAAAGGCTCTATTCTACGCATTGTACCGGGAATCTCTCAGCCGTCATATCACAAACCTACACGGCCCATATCCATTACTAGACAGTTGAAGGCCCAAATATCGAGACAGTTGCTCCAGGAAAGCTCAAGTGAACATCCCCCTATTGAAAGCCAACAAATTCCCGAAGCCCAATCTGTTGATAGCTCAAGCTTGAGAATAGCCGCACCAACAGAAATTACGCCAGTGACGCCCGGTCTTAAACTTTCGAACGATGTTAATGCAAAGGGGTTAGTGTTAAAACTGACAGAATATCCCGACGGTAGTCTTTCCACAAGCAACGCCGATGCAAGTAGCATTTCGCTGGACAACTTAACTTTCAGATCTCTTTCGAAATTAAAACATATTCTCGATGATCTGGAATCTGCTAAACAGTAAATAACCATTGAGCACATATGTCTCTCTGTCGAACACCCTAAACTTATATGACGAGTTACGAACTAATGAATAGAAAATACTAAATATAAGTAAATTAACGTTGTTTTCTACTCAGTAACTAATATACACTAGAATAACCACACCCACAGAAACCATAGGAAAATGATGAAAAATACCAAAAGCCACATTCTCCAGCTAATTCCTGCCCTTTGACTCATTATGACCATCTTGTTCCACGTATTCTTCAATGTCACTTTTCCTTTCTCCATTGTATCTGTAATTTCGTCATTGATTTTCAACGACTTGTTGATTTCTCCGCCCATTTTTACCCCTAGCTCTTTCAAAAGTGTAACCTTCTTGCCTATCAGGTCTATTTCATCGTTATTTTGTGATTCTAATGACAGTAAGTATGCTTCGTTGTACTTGGCTGAGTTTGTTGCTGTTTTGTCGTATGGTGACCCCATTCTAGATGGAGGTGTATTGCTAAATTGCCTATGCGGTGTAGAGAATAGTTGAGTTCTCCCATCCCTCTGATGGGCTCCACTACCATGGGTGTATCTAGCACTCATCAGGTCTACTCTCTTAAAAATTTTCCAGTAGTAACGTGTAAAGTATATCCAAAATCAAACATCGCGATACATATATTTCACTTGGTGTTATCAGCCAAAATCTGATTACTAAAATTCAAAAGTTAATATTCAGCGCTTAAGAAAGCTAAAATGGAGACAGAGACTATAGGCGAAGCACCTGTTTCGCTAAAGAATGTTAAGCATGTAATTTTGATTCTTTCAGGAAAAGGAGGAGTGGGAAAATCATCCGTTACAACTCAAACAGCCATCAGCTTAGTCAACAAAGGATTTAATGTAGGTGTGTTGGATATTGATTTAACTGGTCCATCGTTGCCCCGAATGTTTGGAGTGGAAGACAAGCAAGTGTTCCAGTCAACAGCTGGTTGGGTTCCAGTTAAAGTATACGAAGGTAAGAAGCAGGAGGATTCTAAGAAAGGGAACTTATCATTGATGTCTTTAGGGTTTTTAATAGGCAACAGGAATAGCTCAGTGGTGTGGAGGGGACCAAAGAAAACTGCCATGATTAGACAGTTTCTCAAAGATGTGGTTTGGGGAGGTGGAGACGACAAGCATTTGGACTACTTACTAATAGATACACCTCCTGGCACGTCAGATGAGCATATTGCAATCGCAGAAGAGCTTAGATGGGCACAGCCTATAGATGGCGCTATTATTGTAACTACGCCACAGCAGGTAGCAACTGCAGATGTTAGGAAAGAGATAAATTTTTGCAAGAAGGTTAATTTCGGTATTTTGGGTGTTATAGAAAACATGAGCGGCTTTATATGCCCCTACTGCTCCGAATGCACAAGCATTTTTCTGAGTGGTGGCGGTAAGACGTTGTGTGAAAGCCTCGATTTGACGTTTTTAGGAAATCTCCCTATAGATCCGACATTTGTGGAACTTATTGAAACCCAAAATGACAAATCAAAAGGAGAAAACAAGAGTTTGGTTGATCTCTACGATGACTCGCCTTTGAAACCTGTTATGAACGAGGTAGTAGAAAAGATTTTGGCCAAGAATTACCCTTCTAGAATCTAGTCGAGTGGAGTAGAACAGAAAACTGCTCCTATGCATTATAGATCGTTTGTGATAATGAAGTGTTTGATGTTTACATAATTATGTATATAGGACTTTTTATACTTGATAGTTTATTAAACTGCTAATAATAATGACGTATTTTACAGACCACATTAAAAATGTAAAGCTACTGGATATTGTTGATTTTTTTCCACTTAGTGATTCTCTTCCTGAGGTCGCCAGCGCTTTGTTGAAACACATTAAGCTTTTTGTCCCACATCATCTTTTCATAGTCATCGCCATGCTTCTCATACAAGCTCTTGAGCCATTCGTTTTCCCGCTCCGATGGCTTTCTTTCCAGCTTTATGGAAGCGTATTTTCTTCCTTGCTCCTCGAGCTCTCTGATCACCTCATTGTCCCTATCGCCGGTGTTTTCGCTATGCTCTATCTTCATTCTACCGTATATTATCTCCTTTACTTCATTAGTTTCTGGATCTCGAATCAACCTAGCTTCTCCTTCAGGTATTTTATCGGGGTCAGAGGTGCTTTCTACTTCAGAAACATCGGGTCTGGTCTTCAGCTTTTCTCTTATTTCGGTCAACGTTTCTGCCTTCTTCTCTATTCCTCCGCTTATGTTGCCTAGTTTAGCTCTTAATCCCAATTTTTTATAATTCTGTTGTATGGTGAGAGAATGGTCCCATTTAGAAGCAATAAGAGGATTAGAGTGTATTTCCACCTTTCTTTGCTTATCCTTCAACCTTCTGGTATTTCTTCCCACGGAAGAGCGCTTCATCTTTCTCTTTCTAACCGACGTCATCTTGGTATTATCGCTATATAGAAATAAACGTCTTTGCTTAAAGTATTTTAGCTTGCGATGGAATGAAAAATTTCAAGTCATCGCACTGAGGGTATATTTCTCAATGAGTAGATACTATGTCATAATATATTTGATATGTACCGTACTGACCTACGTAATTAAACAAGATAACATCATTGAGGACGTGAAAGGCTTTATGTTATAAGCCTCCGTGAATACTTAAAAGCTGGAAAGCGAGGAACTACAAGAAGTAACCCAAAAAAAAAGAAAGTAAAACATGATTTAGAACCTAAAGAACGATATCTGAGGAGATCTGGAACACCATTCCAGTAGGGTTTTTTGGCACCATCAAAAATGTGTTACTTAGACTATTTTTTTCTTGATTGTGAACTTATGAAACGTGCTGTTTGTCTCCATAAGCATTTTCTGGTTTTACAAGTTGGTCCCAGGCGACTTCAAGCAGATCTGATTATGGTGTTGAGCCACGAGCATCGGTATCTCTCGCTCTGCCTCTACCGCGGCCCCTTCCTCTTGAGGACCCTCTTCCTCTACCTCTGCCTCTGCCTCTGCCCCTTCCTCTGAAGGCTCCTCTAGTCAGAGACTCTGGCGCATCCTTGGACCTTTGTCCTGGAATATTTGTTCTTTTCGTCATTACTCTCAACTCTCTTCCTCTGAATGGTTTTCCGTTCAATTCTTCGATGGCCTTTTGCGCTGACTCGTACTTCTCGAACTCAACGTAAGCATATCCCTTTGGAAAGCCGGAGAACTTATCGAACAAGATAGTCACCCTCTTCACTGCTCCAACGGTGGAGAAAAAATTCTCTAACTGTTCTGGAGTAGACTGATAGTCAACGTTTCCGATGTATATCGACCGTTTGTCAGCCTCTTCTTGCGCTTGCAAAGTAGAATCGCTCGATTTTTCAGGCTCTGAATCCAATCCTGTTTCCTTCGCCGGTTCCTCGAGGCTCTTATCCTCGACTTGGGTGCTATGTGCGATATTGGCTGTGTTCTCGGAGCTCATCATAATGTTCAATAACAAAGATTGGAAAGCTTAATTATACAGTTGAATTCAGAGCAATCGACTTCTTAACTTCCTTTTAATGTCCACGGGGTTTACTGGTCATGAATCCCACAGACTATTCACTCTTGTTCAAATATCTTCAACTGGGAAATGCTAAATCAGCAGCTGAATAAATTACGAGTCCTAAATATATAAAGTCGCACCGTAGAACAGTTACCTGCAAGCGACCCTAGACAATGAAAAATGGTATTAAATTGAATCACTATACATATATAAGAATATACTTAGGCTTCAACAAAAGCTCTGTATGTAGTGAAAGGTTCATCGGTGGAAGCAGAGGTCAATGAAACTTCAGTTTCTGGGGCTATAAAGTACACGTATCCAGTTTTAACGTCGAAGGCTTGGTCACTTCCCTTAGCCTTCAAAGTTCCATGTCCCTCGGTGCAGATTACGATCGAAGGTCCGTTGAAGCCGTCAAACTCTTGGGTCTTTCCTGACTGTTTGTCAAAGATAGTTTGCAACACGGCGAATTCCGCAATAGGAGGGTCATATAATACGGATCTAACGGCCTCACCTCTAGACTTGTTGAAAGGAAGAAGAGGCATCTTTTGCTTCTCAACAGAGTCGTACGAGTAGGTGAGCATCTCCACCAAGTTCTTGACGTCCTTGAACTTTGGAGTGAAACCGGCTCTGACGACGTTGTCGGAGGCAGCCATGCATTCTATAATGTCTCCTGAAATGTAAGCATGAGGGTCCTTCGCTTGCAAGAACATGGCCTCTCCAGATTGCAAGCGAACGTGGTTGAGAAGAAGGCAGCCGCAGAACAATCCGACATCACCAGGAAATTGCTTGTTCAAGCGCTGAATCAAGTCAGGTAAGTCAGCAGAGATGGCCTTAAAGACGGCAGGGTCACTCTCGGTTCTCTTGACAAGCTCGTCGGCCTTGGTCTTAATCACTTCATCACTGGCGTTCATGACTGCGCCAAATACCTCCTGCAACAACTTTCTGTTATTCTTGTCGTCCTCGGTGCCTAACTGAGCGTCTGGTTTTATGCCCTTGACGAACCTCTCGGAGATCTGGTCTCCAACGATCTCGTGTAGCTCCGGAACCAGCTGCAACGTGTGTGCCAACTCGCTCAAGGGCTTGAAACCACAGAATCCTTCAAAGTCAGTAACTGCGATGGCCATCTCAGGCTTGTGGTTGTCATCTGGGTAGTTCTTGGGGTCTGCTGCGTGGAGCTGCGCTGCAAGCTTCTTGTCAGGGTGTGCCTGGATGGACAAGACCTTCTCTATCGACAAAACCTTGAACAAAAAGGGAAGCTCTTCGCTGGACCCAAACTTGTCAATGATACTCTGATGCAAATACTTCTTAGGGGAAGCGCCAACGATCTCTCTCAACGTCTTGCCGTTGAGTGCGTCGGCCTCGACTGCCTTCGAGGGCACAGAAGGATGTGTTCCCATCCATAATTCTGCGTACGGCTTACTCTCGTCAACTTTGACTGAACTATCCGAGAATGACGCAAAACGTGCAACAGCTGACTTGCTGCCAATCTTACCCCAGTCGTAGTTTTGGTAACCACAGTTAATCCTAAAGATCTGTTCGCTCATGCTACCTATTCTTGCTCTATGTGTTTAATAGTGTTGTTTTTGTATGAATTTTTATCAATATTTTCGATAGCCGCTGTGAAAACGTGTCACAAAACATACCACATTGAGCGCGTTAATCTTGAGCCATTGATGACAACAACGAATTCGAGGTTTATTATAATTGACCATGACTGATTGGATAGAGACATCTACTGGCAATAGAATCTCTCGAAAGGCTGAGATTACGGGGTCTGACCGGATACTAATCAGGGGAAATTGTACGATTAGTGAGGATGTAAAGCTACAAGGAGACGTCCCACTTGGTGGGAGCTCAAAGGGAAGTATCACGATAGGAAAGTATTGTTATTTTGGCAAAGGAAGTGTAGTAGTACCTCCAAAGATTGGAGATGGTGGCGAAGAAACGCTCCATGGGCCTGTTGAGATCGGGTCTTATAATATAGTCGGTGAAAGGTGCAAAATACGGCTGGCAAGCATTGGAAGTCGAGTATTGATAGAAGAAGATTGTGCACTAGGCGACTTGAGCATAATATACGACTGCTGTATCATACGAAGTGGAACTGTAGTGCCTCCGCGTATGATTATTCCTCCCTACAGTGAAGTCAGTGGCGTTCCTGGTGAGAATTTCCTTGTGGAAGAGTTGCCTAACAGCTATAAACATATATTGCAAACTGACGCTAAACGCCTACATGTACTAGGCTAGATGGACTGTCTAGTCGGCCTTCAGGAAGTTGCCTATTATCCCCGCGCTTTGAGTTCCTCTCAGGCCTGCTTTTCTGCCTACCCTGAATTTACGGTACACAGAGATTGTTCCATAGATTGCCATGAAGAAGCAAACGTACCCGAAGAAGCCATAGTAGTGGATGCGATCCATAAATCTGAATGTATCGCTGTAAGGGCTCCCGGCCAACTTTCTTCTCAATGACACTTTTTTGTTAGCAGACACTAGACTGCTGTCAAGCAAGTAATTTAAAACGTCTTTCAAAGCGTATGGATCATTTTTCAACTGGTTACCGCTGATATCGGTATCGTAAACAAATCTATTATCTCTGGTGAGCACCAATGTATCTCCTGGTTTGACGAACTGGTATCGTATCTTCCAATCTTTAGATTTGGTAATGACAGGGTTCGACAAATCCACAAAAGTGAACAATACATCATTGGTATCGAACAAGTGAGGTACCTCTTCACGCATTTCATGGATTATCTTAATTCCCTTTGCATTCTTCTTCTTCAAAACGTCGATGATTTTTTCTTTTTCCTGACGCTTGGCCTTAATCTGGTCGAAGAAATAGTTTTTCTTTGTGTGGATATACTCGTGTGCGGCTATAGACAAGTTGAAGAACCCTTCGTTCATTCTCAGTGCATCCAGCGAGTCTATAAATGTAACAACAACTTTATCCGCTTTCAGTTTAGCATCTTCCGTATTGAAATACGTACGGAAATTTGTAGGAGTCAACTCACCATATAACGGGAATTGGTTGCGCTTTATGAAGTCCTCTACTTTATAATTGTTTCTAATATCTTCCGGTGCAAGGCTCTGGAAGACCGATGTCTGTAACATATTGTCCTTTACTACCAAGACGGTAGGTTTTGTTGTAAGGGTAGTTGCCAACAATAACTCTTCGTTATATAATTTCTCTGGCTCCTTGTCGTTATAGTTTATGTACTCGACCAAGCCCTTTTCCTGATTAGCTATATTTCTTCCGAGTCTTTTGCTCGAAGAAATAAATAAGCGAACGTTGAAGGGAGAGGCTGTAATTGTTTGCAACATGTATGGCAATATTGCTTTATCTTCCTCGGACGTAGTCTTTGGGTCATAATAATAAATGACCGAGACGATATTCTCTAAAGGGTAATAAGCATTCAAAGGCGCAAATGGCAAGCTCGTTTTATAGTCCATGATTTCCTCTAATGCAGTTGGCGTAGTGGTATCATATTGAGCATTCTCATGCAACCTGATTGCATAATTTTTAAGTGCTTCTAATGTGTATTCGCCAGTATAGTCGAACCTAACCACGCCAGCCTTCTTAGGTAAGAACATCACGAACTTGGGGAATCTTGCATTCCCATCGGCCAAGTCTGAAAATCCCAACTTGCTACATATGTTTGGGTTAGACATGCAGCTCACATGTCCCGTGGACACCCTACTCAATATTTGGTTCGAGAGTTTGTCCCACATCATCTTGTAATTGTAGCAGTCGTAGCAATTGTGGCTAAATATGTCCTTTTTGTCGTTGGCCTCGGCAGACTGCCACTGGCGTGTCGTACTTGGGAAAAAGGTAACAAACATCGAACTCTCCGACTCGCCTGCAAGAAGCGCCAAGACGTCATTAGCCTGCAATTCACGAGACGAGCTGGGCATGTCAAGCAATCCGCTGGCGTGTTCGGCAGCGGCGCTCTTCATATACTTGATCAAGTTCTCCTTGGTCCTGACCAAAGACAATGGGAATGCCCCGACATGCTTCAGCTTGCCCAGACCCACCTGTTCACCCTCGCTCTTCTTCTCGGGCACATATAGACGCAAACTGGGGTACGAGTTGACGGCCTCGCGTTCACACAAGTCGCCGCTCTCCACGCAATTCACTTGCAACATCTGAATCCCTATCTTTTCTTGTTCCGGATAGAACTCCTTGTACGTCGCCTCCCATGTGGGTGCAAACGACTTGCAATGGGAGCAGTACGGAGAGAAAAACTCAACAAACGAAATCCGCTCGCTGGTCACCGCGTCAAAGTTCTCGAGGTTTAAGGGCGCTGGAAGCTCCACCGTCTCGCCCTTTGCCGCCGTTCCTGACTCCCCTTTCTTCGCTGTCCCTGACTCATCGTCTTCAGCTCCATTTCTTAACTTGAGCTTCTCTATCGCTTGAATTTCCGCATCACTACTTTTGACAGGGCGGCTCGACAGCGAAATCGTCCCTGTCGCCGCCCCTGAATACAACAGACCACTCCTACTTATGCTAGCAACGGCAAAGCTAGCCATATATAGAGCAACTGCTATCTGATATTTCATTATCTATGCCTCAGAACTCCCTGTTTTTCATTACCTCCCTGCCAGCATCAACAAAAAGTAAATCAACAGTTGATTTAACCAAATAGTGCGCAAATATGTAGTACTGTTTTCAGAATCATAATATCGATGAATGCTATATATATAAAATAAGATGCGATCTATCTACGTATTTCCTGTAATTCTTAATAAATAGTTTTTGAAGTACTCGAAACTCACTAAGGTGACGGCGCTAGCGGGTAGAGTTCTCGCTAAATTAACACCATATCCGGCGTAAAAACCTCTGAGGCCTTCTTTGCGGTATATCCCGACCAAGGTAGACAAGAGACGGCCATTTTTAGGCAGATCTTTTCTTTCGGAAGACTGTATTTGCATTCTTGTTCTTAGGATTTCGTGTGGGTAGGTCAATGTGCTGGCGACCATTTTGGACAAAGCGGACGCGGCGATGAGCCTGGTCAACTTGGAGCGGATGTCGTGCTCTCCGGCGTCGATATTGCAGGCGAAGAGGCTCTTGAGCTTTTCGTAAACGGGAAAGTGAATTCCCACGTGAAATAAGCCGAAAAGCGAGGGTACGAGGCCGCTGTAGAAGACGCGGAAACCTTCTTCCTTGTACATGAGACGGAAAGCGTCGAGTGTGCCCTTGTAGTATGTCCTTGTGGAAGCCATGTCGACGGGGTTATTTCTGTCGTATATGGTTCTGCCCTGGCCCGTCTGGATCATGAGTCTTGTTTTAACGACCCACACGGGGTTTACGGCGATCGACGATGCTACGCCCGCCGTCATCGCCGAGCAGAAGTGGTTGAGGGTGTCGACGTGCAACCCGAAGTACTCCATGAAGAGCAGCGGGTAAATACGCTTGGCCCTCTCGTACACGGTGAAATAAATCGTCCAGGTGGGCAAGTACCCTATGGTGATCGGCACAACTCCACGATAGAGCCCCCTGACGCCTTCTTCGCGGAGAATTGTCTTGAATATGTTAATGAGGCCCTTGCCGGTCTGTTTTTTCTGTTGGTCGTAGGGGACGCCGTGTGTGCCCTGCGCCTGAAGCCTCGTCTTCATTACGTCCAAAGGACAAACTACGATCCCCGCAAGAAATCCAGACGCAGCGCCTGCCAACGTAACCAGCTGGCCCGGCGTAATCTTGGATAGTGCTTCTTGCCGCCTGTTCCACCATCGTTCTCTCGCGTGCAGAAAACTGGTGCCCGGCTGGTCCAAACAGTCACCTCTCCAGTTAAAAACATACTCTTCTCCCTGAACCTGGTCCGAAAATGACTTGTCAACCCCATCTTTCTGCTTTCCCGCCTTCTCTGGGTCCAATCTATCACTCTTTGTCATTATCCATGCAACGTTTTTTTCCGCCCTCTACTGAAGGGCTTTAGGCTCTGTTCTCGGCGCCTTCTATTATTCCTAACTGTCTTCTCTGAAAAAAACTAGACAACTAACTGTCCTGCGTTTCTGGCAATCGGCTGTTCTATTTTGTATTTGTTGTATCTATATGGATGTAATACTACTATCAAATCGACAAAATCACCAAATCTTTAGAGTATATAGTAGTGTGTATATCGATTACCCCAATATAGCATCGCTTCATCCCCCACCGGACTCCAGTCCCGAAGTCTGTGCTACTCGAGGGGCCTGTGGCTGCTTGGGGCCATGTCAATATGTTTATCTATGTTGGCCGGGTGTCTATCACGAGTCATTTTAAAGAATGGCTCATACTGCTCCAGAGGGAAAAGATCGTCATACCAGATCGGGGCCGATTGGGACAAACTTATGTCCGGACCCAAAGTTGGCCCCATTGGATCCAGAAAGAAGGCTCTCTTATCTTTCGATGTCCGCCCTTCCTACTGTGCTCATATCTGGTAGTCATTATGACTACAGAGAGGTGTGAATCATACAGCCGGTGATCATAAAAGGCCCTATGTCTGCGCATTGAAAAATTCCTGCGCAGCAATAGTTCGTTTATCATCTTTTTATCGACAGATCACGAAAGAACCAGCCTAGATGGGAAACTACTACGTTAAAGTGTCGGCGGAGCTCAATGGAGTGACCGACTTGTGTCCAGTGGATACGCCCGACAATCCATTTGAGTATACATTCAAGATTGAGTGCACCAACTGCCGCGAAGAGCATCCCAAGCCAGTGACTATCAACAGGTTCGAGCAATACGAAGTGACAGGGTCCAAGGGCTCGGCGAACTTCGTTTACAGGTGCCGTATGTGCAAAAGTGAACACTCTGCGTCCATCAGCCGCACAAACCGCAAGTACACCAGCGACGATAACGGAAAAGCCGTGCCATTGCTTATCATCGACGCCAGAGGAGTGGACTTCACCGAGTTCAAGCCCGTCGGCCAGTTCCAGTGTACCGGCGCTGCCTCTAATACTGCTTTCGACGAGGTAGACCTCGAGGATAGCGAGTGGTTCGACTACGACGACAAAGAGGGTGCAGAGGTGAGCATAGTCGACGTCAAGTGGGAAATTACAAACTGATCTGGGCCCTCAGACCCAGCAAACAGGCCCCTCCTGGTCATAGAAGCTTCCCCGGCTGCTGCTCGACCCCCGCAAAGGTGCATCTGGTTGAATGGCTCTTGAAATAATGCATCCCTCATGTACTCGTATATACCACCACTTATATACTTAATACAAATTGTTTATGAAAATTTCTCACTGTCAACAAGCTGTAGCTAGCACAGCAGTCATTCCATACTCTCCGAATGCTGTACATGCTCCGGACCTTCGCTGCCAGGCCTCCCATATAATTATTTGTCATATTACATAGCATCGGCCGGAAGTTAGTGCGTTTCACCCGACCCTCATTAAAAGGTTCCAAATTTCGCAATCGTCCTTATAGCTCAATGCCAACACAGGTTAACATATCTAGCATAGGCTTCAATATCAGCGTATGCTAGGCCCAGTAGTCTTATATCGGTTGGTGTATTATGGAGTGAAATTTTGACAGGTATGCTGCGGCTCTATACTTATCAGAATTAGTAGTCGCACAATTTTAGCAATCATTTCATGGTCCGAGACTCCCAGATA
This sequence comes from Millerozyma farinosa, assembly GCA_002196765.1. Taxonomy (NCBI): domain Eukaryota; kingdom Fungi; phylum Ascomycota; class Pichiomycetes; order Serinales; family Debaryomycetaceae; genus Millerozyma; species Millerozyma farinosa. The sequence continues at coordinate 224,691 of NBND01000008.1, forward strand.
TTAAGGAGGGATTTGTATGATCATAAGAACAAGTACTTAAAGTAGGTTGATAACTCGTTTATAAAGATATTATATATATTTGAATTTATCGTACAAGGTATCATGAGTAAAGCAGACAGTTTGGCAGATGCCATTACGCAACCGGTCAATGATAAGGCAAAGGAACTCCTCGGAAAGGGACCAGGTGGTGAAGATGGTGGAAAAAAGAAGGGAATCCAGATGTTTTCAAAGGAATACTACCTTGCATGTACTATTGGTGGTATAACGGCGTGTGGTCCTACGCACTCTGCTGTGACACCCTTGGATTTGGTAAAGTGTCGTCGTCAGGTGGATGCGTCACTCTACAAGTCTAATGTGGAAGGATGGAAGACGATCATGAAGACCAAGGGAGACTCAATCTTCACCGGTCTTGGTGCTACATTTATCGGGTACTCGCTCCAAGGTGCTGGTAAGTACGGATTCTACGAATTGTTCAAGAAAACCTTCTCGGATGCAATTGGACCCGACTACGCCAACAGATACAAGACCGGAGTCTACTTGGCGGCTTCTGCCTCTGCCGAGTTCCTTGCCGACATTGCCTTGTGTCCATGGGAGATGATCAAGGTGAAGACTCAGACCACTATCCCTCCATATGCGTCCTCTGTCTTTGATGGGTGGAAGAAAATCACGGCCACAGAAGGTTTTGGTGGATTATACAAGGGTATCGTACCTTTGTGGTTTAGACAGATTCCATACACTATGGTGAAGTTTTCGTCCTTTGAGAAGACTGTTGAAGAAATCTACAAGTACTTAGGCAAGCCAGTGTCCTCGTATACTGCTGTGCAGCAAACTGGTGTTTCTTTCTTGGGTGGATATATCGCAGGTATATTCTGCGCTGTGGTATCCCACCCTGCTGATGTGATGGTGTCCAAGATCAATTCAGACAAGAAACCTGGTGAGAGTGTGGGTCTGGCCTTGCTGAGGATTTATAAAAAGATTGGTTTCGTTGGTGTCTGGAATGGTTTGCCAGTTAGAATTGTAATGATTGGTACCTTGACAGGGTTCCAGTGGCTTATCTATGACTCTTTTAAGGTCTACGTGGGCTTACCTACTACTGGTGGCCATTGAAATATTCTTGAATAGCTATGTTTATGTATGTAATCTAACCGATTCTATTTTAACTCCACACGTTTTTGAATAAATCATCATCCAATCCATGAGTACCTAATGAGCCGGCCTTCACTGTAGAAGATCCTGCGCCTGGGCCAGCATTAGAGAGGTTAGAACTAGAATTATTCCACAGGTCAGCTGCAGACGTTTTGACGTCAATCCACTCATTGTTAAACTCCGTGACAGGAACCTTGGGTTTGTTGATGTCACTGCTTATGGAGTTTCTGCTAGAAGGTATATTATTAACTTGATTAACCGTATTAAGTGACGCACCGGTAGTCATTGGTGAACTCTTTCTTGAATCATTATTGAAATTTAAACCATGCAATGACTTTGATAATGAATCAAAGGAGCTATCGGCCGTCTTGGAATACTGAGGGTTCTGTCTCTGAATAGGAGGAACAATACTGGATGCAGATCCTGATGGTGATGAGTAAAGAGATAAAATTGATTTTTTCAAGTCTGGTCGATTATTCGAATTTGCAGAACCCCCAGTACCCTGGGGGGACTGATGCTGAACACTAACGTTCGTTTTCGAAGAGCTCTGATTGAAATCCATTAACTGTGACAAGTGATTGGATGGGGATTCCTTTGGTTCATTAATATTGGATTTTGAGTTGGACACGGTGCTGGTAGACGAAGTGAAGGCACCGAAATCATCATCTAACAAAGACACATTATTACCCCCGTTCGCCTTATTTGCCAGGTTTTCAACAGACCTCTCTTTCCTTGGTTCAGCTTGGCGAGCAGGTTCGCTGACTTCAACACCGTTTCCTGCTTGAGGCTTACCTTTAAGTGAAAAAGGGTCAGGTATATGAGAAGAAGAAACCCATTTCTTCAACTCGTACTTGGTCCTGATAAAATTGTCTAGTTTTGACTGGTCAGGGACATAACCAGAAGGAAGCTTCGATTCCCAGTATATATTGCATCTTTCGTTGCCCCATTTCACAATCTGCTTGATCTGCTCGTCCGTCCATGCATCCAAGTCAACAGATTTAACTTTCGAGATATGCGTACCCATACTTCTGTGTATTCCAGAACATCTGATGCATATAAAACACCCCAAATTCCATGATGCCCACCGGGGATGCGCTGCAACTTTACAATCAGCGCATGTCTTATTTGCCTGTTCCTTCAAAAGTTGCTTTAATATGAGTTTGTTTTTCTCCGAATGTGTCTTTTTCGAGGCTGGCAATGCAGAGATATTCGAGCTGAAGTTTCCACTATGAAAGCTCATTTCTTGTGCTCTAGCTGCAGACACTTTATTCAAGTTAAGGGTTGTTGATTTGAAGCAAAGACCAACGAAACCTCAAAATATTGTCACGTGACCCATCTCCAAGGTCAATCTGAAATTAATTCATTCACTGAAAATAACTAGTAGCAGTACTCCCATGATTCAAGGTGGTGAATAGCCAAACGTTATGGATATTAAAGCTACAGCTGATAGCTATGGGGACACAAAGTACTTCAGGCTCGAGGAGGTGAAAAAGCACGATAACCAGAATGAGTTGTGGATGGTAATACATAATAACGTTTACGACGTCACTGATTTTATAGATGAGCACCCAGGAGGAGCGGAAATTCTATTTGACTGCGGTGGAGTTGATGTTACTACTGTTTTTGAGGATGTGGGTCATTCAGACGATGCTGTAAAGATGTTGGAGCCCTATCGAATAGGAAGCTTAATCCCCCTGCAATGCGTAAGCTACAGCACCACGTTTTCATCGGGAAAGACGTCGAAGGAACGAATTCACTCCAAGGTAGCCATGGAGAGAGAGCAGCGGGCGAAGAGAAGAGAAGCGAAAGAAAGGCAGATGTGGAATGAAAAATTCTCAATATTTATCTTGGCATGTATAACTTTGCTAGTTATCGTCATATATATTATTCTCCAGAAAGTCAAATGGGGCTCTGTTATTGTACAATAGTTTCCAGGAAACATACTATGGATCCGTTTATATTTATTGGGGTACTATCATATTATAGAATCTATATATATTCCCTACTTTAAGTTCTCCTATCCTATATTTAAGTTTGAATACGAACAGCTTTATTTCGGACGATCCTGAGTTGCTGTAGTTCCCCGATATAGTGCATACTCGGCTCTGCTCGAGCTTTTATGTGTCTAAAAAAAGTGAGACATGTTCCAGATCCATGAGCAAAAAAAAAGTAAAAAAGAAAGCCCGACGCGGGGGTCGAACCCGCAACCTTTTGATCGCTTACTCTTTTTGTTAAGAGTCAAACGCTCTACCGATTGAGCTAGCCAGGCTTCTTGTTGAAAGAAGAATATGAATTAGACTATATATGTTGTTTTGTGGTTTAATAATTCTAGTTATGACTATCTTCATAAATGCAGTAATAGGCATGGCATAGAAACTGGCTTCATTAAACGTATATACTATTCACACATGTCAAACCTTGTAAATCGCTTTACAAAAAAAGGAATGACATGCTCCGCTAGATAAAGGCATCAAAAGAGACCCTACGAAAATAAATGAACAAATTACTCTCCATATCTATAATCAAAAGCTAAATATCGGAATATTTGAGTAGTAGAGAGGGTCCCTTTCGGTGTTATATATGAGAGTCAGGAAACTCTAGACATCTAGTTGTCAACGAGAACATATTTTCTCCCAGGTAAATATGATTAACGATACTTTATGTATATATTCAGATGCATCGATAAATTTTCCTGGTAAGTCATTCCCCGACTGAGTTTGATTTCACTGTTTGACCAGAAACTCAATGAATGCATTGATTCAGCTTGCACCTAACAATACTACTGGTTTGGGTTGCGAGTGACTCCAATATGTTTTTAAGATTGCAGCACGGCATTTATGGTATCTTCGTCGAACAAGTTGCTACCATACTGGAGACATTTGGCCAATGTGACTAATGATTTGTCCGTAAAGTCGGGTTTTTTACGCAACTCGTCCAATTCACCGCTGAAAGTGGAAGCCATGAACTTCAAGTACTGCTGCTGGAAACCTTCCCGCCCTTCATCCAATGCCAGTTGGACCTCTTCGTAGTTTATGTTGTTCAGTCTGTCAGATTTTTCCAAAGCGCCTAACTCGGTTAATTTAACTTCTGATAAGGCCCTGATTTTATCGTTGGTCAATTCATTATTTTCTTTATCTGCTGTCTCGTTCAAGTCATTATCATCATTAGGTACTTCCGTATCGGACTCGATATCGATGTTGTCTATATTGGGCACGCCATCGTTATCTACACCCTTACTCTGAGATGAACTCTCAGTATTTGCATTCTGTAAGACATTAGATGAACTGTAGGTGTCTGAATCTGAAGATGAGTCTGAGTCCGAGGAAAAATCTTCCGTTCTTCTCTTCTTTCTTCTTCTCCTGTTGTTTTTCTTGTTAGAAGCAGGACCTCTTTTCAACTGTTGGTCCAGCATGATTGTCGTTGCCTGTGTGTGAAAAAAATCTTTTAGTCTTCAAATAGTAATTTTTTCAAATACAGCGTATAAAAGTTGCGACTGAAAATTAAAGGCATCGCATCAAGAAGGACAATATATTAAACTTATACTAGAATATAAAATGATAATTTACAGTTTTACTCATTTTTTTTGCTTTTTTGATGAATCAGATTTGTTAGTAGACTTTCTCTTTCTTATTTGAGAGGTCAAGTCATGTACTGCTGGGGTATCACTCTTCTTTTTCACACTGGACGTAAGATTGTTGATAACCGATGAGGAACTGGTGTCTTCGTCAGTAGGTTGTCCCAACAAGCCTTTGATAATATTGAGCTGCTCACTTTTGATTTCTTCTGCTGGGTCTTTTTCGATCTCTTGAGCCCTTCCTTTTAAGTCCTTCAACAAATTTTCTTTTTCTTCGGCCCTCTTTGGGTCGGTTTCAGTCTCTTTGGTACGTACTAAAGACTCTATAGCAAGTTTAATGTGCTCCAGAGCTTTCTTCCTCAGGTCTGGATCTTCTACACTAAACTCCAAGGCAAGGGAAAGCTTGTAGTGAGACTCGGGTATTAAAGATGAGTTCTCGCTGTTGTAAAGCTTTAACCTGAGATTGAGGCAGTTCTCGAGATCAGTTGCTGCCTGAGGAAAGTTTTCCGCCTCTAATGATAATTCTCCCAACAAGTCGTAGACTTCGGAAAGCTTTTTCGTGGCCACTATGTATTCGTTACTGGGTTCTTCGCTGTCCGTCTTCAAGTAAGGCGCCTCGAGATCTTTGACCGATTCGCTTACTTCTTCACGCTTTTTCTCGAACAAAGCTCTTGCCAAATCGAGAATCTCCCAGGCTATCTCGAAGTCACTCTGCTCCTCTTCTTCTTGTTCTCCTTCACGCTCCTCGGGCGACTGTGACGTATCTTCCTCCTCATGAGCAATGGTGCTCTCTGCATCTTTGTAGAAGGTCTGCTCATGCTCTGGTTGATCATCGTCTTCGCCTTCCTCCTCTTCGCCTTCAACTTCGTCTCCTTCGGCAAGGGGAGCATCTTCGTAGATGGTCTCATTTGCCTCATTATTCTGCTCAGTTCCATCTTCCTCGTTATTGCCACCTTCGGCACCGCTTCCTTTACCGATTCCAAATACTTCAGACTTAGACACGGCTCCCTGGAACAACGCTTTCCCGTACAAAAACAATAAGTCTGCATCATCATGTCCATTTTGTTCATTGAAGTTTTCACAAGCTTGGCCATATTTTTCAGCCGCTTCTTCGTAATTTTTTGAAGCGTATAGCTTCGATCCTTCCGAAAGAAGCTTGCTTATCTCCTCTGAGTATACCATTGCCTTTCTTTCGATGTATGCTGTCGGATTTATTTAAGCTCTCTCTCTACTAAGTAAACACACGCGTTTTGTCGATGACTTTGGGAGCGACACTTACGATGTTCCCCAGAAGAGAAATATCGAAATATGAAATATACTGAAAAATATATAGGCAAACCCATAGTTGAAACCGATACTATAGTCTGACTTCAGAGCTGCTTTAATTATCTGTTTATGCTTTTTTTTTGTTTTGTTTTTTACCTTCTCTTGGCCGTCCATCATCAACGATGGGGATGTACTTACAGTTAGAAGAAATTTCATTATTAGTAGACCACTTAGATATGATCAAGGTGACGACTAGTAGGCGACCCTTCCAAAGCAACATTTCGTGATAACTTAACGGAAGTATTCACATTTCAGATTTGGTCTTATATTGCTTACTGTCAAGAAACTTTTAATGATGGGTGCAAATTGCATATTTCGTAGAATATTGAAAATGGTGTAAATTACGAAATAACTACGACTAACATAAACTGTTTTTCAAAAATAGAATCAGACAGCTAATGACACATAAGAAAGGAAAATAGTGAACGTACAATTTAAGCTTGACTAAAGACAAGACATAGCAACTTTTAGGCATATATACTTAGTATACTCGAAAAAACTATCACAAGAAGAAATAATGACAAACGTATCCAGACGTGAGCTTAAAAATTGACAATGTCAGATTCAGAAGTGTATTTGACTTGAGCGAGAGAAATTTTCTTGTCATCAAGGTCGTACACAATGTAAGCATGTCTAAGGAAGTTGTCACCAAGAATCAATTCGTTGCCCATAATTGGACCCTGCATGGCCAAACTACAGGTACCAAAGTTACCAGGGAAAGCAAGGTCTTGGTAAGGAACCTTGATAGTGACACCGTTGAAGTTGAACAGAAGGTGCTTGTCGGGTTGGTTACAGTCAACAGTACCATCGTCATTAGCATTAAGGGCTTCGGCGACATATTCAACAACTTCATTAGGAAGGAGGGTGATGGTGGTACCAGAGTCAAGGTTGACAGGCTTGTTAATGGAAACACCTGAGTCACCTTCGGCGGCGACACTGTTCAAGGTCACATCCAATCTGTAGTTGTCTCCATTTTGGTTTCTTTGACCAGTGAATGGCAAGCTTACCAACTCACCGTCGAATTTAGCCTTATCATAACCTCCGAAAAGAATGGTACCAGACTTAGCATCTTCGGAGTTTAAGTACAAACTGTATGCGTTCTTGTCGATCAACCCTTGATCCTTTAATAAAGCAGGGAAGTTCTGGTATGTACCTTGTCCTGTTTCGGTAGTCGATTCAAGGCCAACAAGACCAATACCCAAGATACCATTACCAGCAGTACTTTGGTCAGCAACACCAAATTGCAATCCAGTGACACCTTTTTCATTTGGAGACAAAGAAACGGAATCTTTAGCCCAGTATCCAGATGCTGTAGACTGATCTCCGTAAGCATCGTTGAAGTTTTGACCAGTCTTCTTCAAGGTTGAGGAGGAAGATGGGTCAAAGTATCCTCCGGTACTGGTAGTGGAAACCCACAAGTCAGAAGATCCAGTATCGATGACAACCTTGGCCTTTTGCTTGTCAGAGCCAATGTAGATGTAACCTGTGTACGAGTTACCCTCGTTCATCAACGTCTGAGGAATAGTGGATCCACCGCTCTGGCCGTTGTTGTTGCCAGCTGTGCTGTTCTTAGCGACCTTAACAACATCGAAGTCCATTTTAAAGGTCTTGTCGCCTCTCTTGGACTGTTTGTAAGTCTCAGGGATGCTGGCACCCGAGGACAAGTTCAAGAGCGAGAGAACCAACAAGAGGTACACGCTATTCAAAAAGTTAGCCATTTTTCTAGTAGTTTATGTTTTGGTAAATAGTTTATTTTTCACGTCGAGTATTTTTGAAAACAGCGCTCAGTTGCACGAGTGTGTTTTTATTTTCTGGTGATAATGAAAACTGCTATTGAAATGATCGACGATTTCTCGACCTTTTATATGTTTTTTTTTGGATCAAGGAAGTCTGATTCACAATCTCTACGGCTGGCTCCTGGAGGAGTCTAACGTGGCTCGAAAAAAAAAAAAAATAATGCAACATAACTGCCCTTAGCTTTTTTTAGCCTTTATGTCTAAGTATATCACACTCCAGCGGCATTTACCACAGTTGCTCGATGGCCCTTCATTTCATCTGCTCCGAGCGGCCATTTGGCCTGCATTTTCGATACGTCTTTGCAATTCCGTGCTCATTCAAGGTTCTAAGATACCAACAATAGAAGGAATGTGCCATTTATCGACGGCCGCGTTTAAGGTGACGTATCTGCCTGACCCCGTACGATGCGAGCACAAGTTCGGCATTCCACCTAAAATCAGCTTGATTCAAGCAAAGCCGGCTGCTTCTAAGGCACTCTCCTTTTCCTCACTGTATCTTTCGCTATCGCTTGATCCGAACGACGTCAACAATAGACTCGCCGCTTGACTCATTAAATCTGCTATTATTCGCTCACCATTCGTTGGAAGCGATAGAAAAGGCTATTGTTGTAAACGAGGTCTGCTTGCAGGGCTATAGCGCTTATTTTTTATTGTCTGCATAAAATCCTTCTTTAAGTTCGAAGACCTAGAAGATTCAAGGAGTATACGGCAAAGTATTCGGCTTACCGTGGAAGCCATGTCCTCGGGAGAACAATAAGCGTATGCAATACGAACTTTTTCCCTATCAACTATGGCATAACAGCAATCTTCCTTCTGGAACAGGTGTAAAATTCGGCCGCTAACCTGAAAACAATGAACGAATGAAAAAAGCACAAAGTGTATCGGCCCAAATTTGAGGAGAGGCGTGCGCGGCATACATATGGAAGGAATGGTGGGGGTGCATATTGGGAGTGCATATTGATTTTGAAAGCCGCTATGGGAAGATAAGACTGGACATTCATATTGACGGCGCGTAGGGGTACTGTAGGGACTACCAGGAGCCTGCCTTATCAGGCTGCCGCAGCACTCGTACTTGCGGCTAGAAGGAGGCATAAGTGCGCCAGGAAAGCATGATCGGCAAACAGAAGACAGGGGAGAGGGGGGGTGGAGGGCAGTGGCAGTCGAAGAGTGATGGTCGTCGCACCCAGAGCAAGCTGTCGGCTACTAAGCGCTGAAAATAGCGGCACTAGTCGCCCGATAGCTACTGTGCGGTCCGACAGCCGCCGCATATATAGAGTTGAAACAGACGCTCCGCGTCGGTTGCGAGGAGCACGGTTGAAGGAGACAGTGCATGTGGAGGCAATTTCGTGCCGTTGACAGAAAGGCGCGCCTAACGGGCGTCCGTCAAGGCCACCTTCTTTGCAGCCAGCATGGTATCCACACTGTTGTCTCCACGAATGCGAGCAACATACCACTTTATTGTGCAGAGGGTCTGGTTCGCTCCATTGCCCGCTTTGATGACGCAGTATACCGGTAGTGCTATTATTGGCTACGGAGTGATGGGATTGTCAATTAAACTAAAATGCATGTTTTAGCATGGATCAGAGCAGAGAAAAGGGAAATGACTGATAAGGCTACGGCACCAGTTCAAACATATCTACCAGTTCCATCTGGGCATGAGCATACAAGGTGGCGTAGCTTGTAGCGCGTCAAGCCGTTGAACTGGTGGGGGCAGTATATGCTTTCCGCGGATCGGAAGGTGGCAGCGGGTAGGTTTTGCGTTAAACGTTTTCATGTGGCTTATGAGTTCCACTAAGCGCCGCTAATTTGACGCAGAATACGTTGCCGCTCTATTGGCGGCTGCAATTGCGGTTGCGAATTTGATCCACTGCAAACTCCACCAATGCGCTTAACCGCACCCCACCGCGAACCATTGCCGCCAATTGCCGCCATCCAACAGGTACCTTCAACAACAAAACCCAGCGAGCATCTGCTTGCAATTGCCCCTGATTCTTCGCTTGGCTTTTGCCTTGTACTTCAAGCGTCTATGGTTGTACTAACTCCATTGTTTACGTTTGCTTATGTCATGGCAACCTCGAGTACTGTGGAACAGCAGTTGAAACTTGCAACAACAAACATGATCTATCGGCAGATATCTATTAAAATGGTGCTAGAGTCAATTGAAATGGTCAGCGGAATTAGATGAGGTATCGGAAGTGAGAATTTTCAATATCAGTCAAATCCAAAAACTCGAATTCTCTTGTTGGTACCAGGCTCTGCGTTTCGCTCTGCTGGGAAAGGCGATCCCGTTTGTGATTCTCACTCTTTGTGATGTAACCAATACCCAACGCGAGCGGGATTGAGACCACTTGGGTTACCAATATTGCAATCTTGGCCAGGGTATAATGAGGAAATTCTGAAGCTCTGAACATTTGTGGGCCTAGAAGGGATGAAAGACTGAAACAGATCATAGTCAAAGCATTGCGGAGCATTCTCTTCGTGTGGCCAGCGGTATTGACAGTATTCCACACGTATATAAGACTGATTGCACATGAGCCGCTGTAGAGAAGATAGAGAGAGAGCAAATTACCGACCTTCTGCTTGGTGAGGTCAAGACATAACATGGCAATGGCACCAATAACGGACGGCACGAACATGGATGCCATTATGATCGTTATATGCCCAAAGTAAGACACGAGCTGGGTCACTATGAGGATAATGATTACGATTATGGCACCAAGAGGTATTTGAACAAGTGCTGATACATAGCTATTGAATCCAAAAGTGCCTATTATTGTAACACTGAAGGTACCAATGGCTCCTGTCACTATCTGCGACGTGGCTGTCAATAACAACATGGGCCAGGTGAATTTGTCCCGAAAAAATAGCTCGTATACTTGCAGCCTTTTGCATGTCTTACTCTCGGTGCCTGTCAAGTTGCCTCTTATATGCTCTAGAGTAGCCATCTTCTCGTCATCATCGAGGAACCATGCGTTGGTGACATTATCAGGAAGATAGAACCAAGCTACCACTCCGAATAGCACTGTCACTAGACCAACTACTAGGAAAAGTATCTGCCATGATACAAACCGCGTAGTCCGCACATGCTGAAACGCAAACGAAAGCAAAGCCCCGGCCATCGTAGCAGTGCCTGAATGCACACTCCAATACCCTATGCGGCTCGCCTGTTCCAGCTTCGTATAATACATATTTCCTATGGCAATAACTCCAAGCGCTGAGCTACTCTCGAGGATCCCTAGGAGTGTCCGAACGATCATGAGCGAAGCATACGTCTTGCAGGCGGCATGGGCCGCTAGCACCGCACCCCAGAGAACGATGCACACGCTCAATGATTTTGCGAGCCGCTTCGTTTGCAACAAGTAGCTCATGAATGGCTCGGCAAAAATGTAGCTGGCGTAGAAGATGGTCCCCAAATTGGAAAACTCGTTTCCTTTCAACCCTTTCTTGATGCCCATCGCGGCCGAGTAGTTCAAAAGTGTTTTGTCGAGGAATTGAAGGAAGTATATCATACAAAGAAACGGCATGATCCAAACATCGATTTTCCGTCTAAGCCTGGCGTCAAACTCCGCAGGCGGCTCGTCGCCCGTCCGACGTTGTACCAAGTACTCGTACGCTACGTCACACTGGTCAATATCACTCTTTTCATCGATAGACTCTGTCCACTCGTCCGTACCCATTTTGCTAGCAACTTGATGGCTCAAATCCTGTTGTGGTCACAATAAGGAACAACTCTCGTAGCTAATGAACTCGGCTTTCAAAAGAAACATCAGTCGTACGCTTTTTGTCTTTTCTTGTCTCTTCTTCTGCTCATCGGACGACGGTACTTTGGAAGTGTCTTAAGCGCATGGAATTATCCAAATGCGCTAAGCTTCCAACTACCTTTTTATCGCCCCACTATGAAAGACATCTACAATGCTAGGGCTCTAGGTGATGAATATCTCCAAAAGCAAAGCACCTTTTAGAAGCCGTGACCCGAAACCTTGTCGCCGTGTGGTGGTTCATGTGTTTTAGAACATTTCAGTGCGCATAATGTGCCTAGATCTCGGCGCTCCCTTGCGAAAGGTTGGCGTCGAATTACGAGATGGTAAAAGCAGCCTACATGCTTTCAAGAGAAACCAAAGCCTAGCTGATCTACTGACATTTCCAACTAATCTTCGTCTACGTCGTTGGGTCAGTGTTATGGCGTTTTATTATATTGTGACAAAAGATCGGTTACAGATGGACCCTACATTCTTGCAGTGTGGTTTCTTCGCTGAATAGCCTACACAGCAGCATTGTAACCACACACATGCTTTGTAACGCCATTAGACAGCCCATTATATAGCCCTAGGATCACCGTATAGCCATATGTTGTCAAACGCTTGCTGTCGCGCCTGGGGACCGTCGTCGCCGGAGCGCCAGCCACTATCTGACGTTGCTCTAGATGCCAAAGCCTCGCTAAACAAACCTTTCTGAGAGATCGTTACACCTTGCAACACCTAAAGAGCGATCGGTGCACAATAACTTCAAACTAGCCCTACCAGATTGGCTTTTTGTTGCTCGGCGTCTCAGATTAAGATTTGGTTGCCAAAAACCGAGACCCAAATTTCTATATAGTCGTATGCTCGCATAATATGTATAGAAATTGTTTGTATCGATGAAAAACAATACAATAAACAAACTAACTACAGACTTGATACTAAAAAGAATTGGCATCAGACATTTATGAGTAATAATTGACAGACAGGAGAGAGTGAGCAAGTAAGCAAGTGAGTATATCAGTTGATGGATAGGAATTTTAGTCTGGAGATATTCAACGATTGATAGAAAATGGCATCTTACAATAACAGGCCGACGGAGAATGAGATGAGAAATGGGAGCAGCAAACAATCAGTTAGGAGAAAACCACCACCTTTAGAAAGTGTAGAGATGGATTATGGCGCCCAGGTTCCTATGGAACGGTCTGGTGATGCCGGGAGGGGCCGCAGATCATACGAAAGTGACATCGAGGTCCGGTTAGTGGTGGAGGATAATCTGGGATCAGCAGAAAGAGTGCTGCCTCAGACAACAATGCTGTCGCTCTACTCGCAGGAGAGCCCCCGGCCAATGGGTCCCAAGCTTTTGCCCGAAATGGCAAACTTTATGACATCCGTCCATGAGCCGCTGCGGAGCATGAGGACGCCGTCGTACCCCATTCACGACCCGGTGATGGCAATTCATGTGCTGGATGAAGACAGTAGCTCAGAAGACGAGTACGAGCATCATGAGGACACAACATTCTTTTCACCTTACGCTTCTCCACCCAACGCGGCGCCGTCGCACGCTCGTACGTCGGAAATAATACAGCAGTCGACCCTCACACCGGTAAAGATGCCCTCGCTACACGACAGCAATGCTTTGAGAATCCCCTACTCGCCGTCAAACACGCATGCTCCTACAAGATCCTCCCAACTGGACAGCAGAGAGGAAGTTACAACCGACACTTCTTACTCACCTTTATCGGCATCACCCCGGAGCCACAACAGTGACTTGAGTTTTTCCACACCATACAAATTTAGCACGGCTTCAGGATTGAGTAATTCCTCCACAAGGAACTCTTCACCCCTCCGTTCTCAAACCATATCCAATAGCGCCCACTCGTCTCCCATCAACGAGCCTTTCTTGGACCGTCGATTCTCTGAGAAACAATACTACAGCAGTAGGTCCCCTTCACCCAGGCGCCCATTTAATCCATCTCCATCATTAATTGGATCCAATAGGGGATTCGCTTTGAAGGAAGATGACATTTCCGGTGATGTATATGATAATGATAACGATTTGAATGAATCGGAAAATGACGATGCATATAATGACTACGATCAAAGCTACTTGACAATAAAAGAAAGAGGTCGCAAATGGCCCAAAATTAAGCGGCTAGATACAAACTTCGTTGATGGTAATGCTGATTACACAGAAACACCAACAGCAAAATACTTCGATTATTCCATTCTCCCCGAATTACCAAGCGATAGTACTTATAACCCGATAAGTTCATCCCAAGAGAAAAGGCTTACTCTCAATTCTACTATCTCTTTCATAAAGAGAGATTCAAATACAGCACTATCAAATTCAACAACATTATTCAGCAAGAAGAAGAAAGACGACGAATTACCACCAATACCTCTTGACTTGCCTCGGATTCCCTTTTCGTCGTCCTCATTGACAAGCCTGCATTTTGCATCCTGTGGAAATGTATGGTCTTTAGGTAGTATTTTCAAATGGTGTTTAAAGTTGAAGGAATGGCTGCTTGACCAGCCTATCTCGAAACGAGAATTTAAAAAGGCTCTCATAAAGTTATTGGTGTTTTACAAAAGAAACGTTTCATTCGACATTATAGGGCTGAACACTGATACAATAATTGAAAGCTTATTGTCAGACGGAGCAATCCGCTTCGAGTCTCAATCACATTCACCCGAGGAATCGCCTCAAGTACCGTCTCAGATTTCACCACAACATCTGCCTAAGGAGGATAATCTGAACCAAAATAATAGGGACAATCACGCCAAGGATACTATTCATGTGATTATGGATAATTCTGTCTGTGTAAGTGGAGTTCTTGTTGATCTTACTGATTGCTATTGCCACGATGGAGACCATACTTCCTCCGGATCGAGCCATTCTAAGTTGAGATGCTATTCTTCACAATGCCACTTGAATGTTGTAATAGAACATGAGAGAAGATTCAAGGAAACAGACACAAAGAACATAAAACTAGGAGACGATTGGGCTTCACACTGGAAGCTCACAGCAGAAGACCTCAGAAAGTACGACAAGTACTTATGCAAAAAACAATCATTAGTATTTGACTTGATCAAGTATGAGCAAACATTTATCAACCGTGCAAAATGTTTTGTTGATATTGTCGGACCAGAATTTATAAAAGTTGTACATTTATTAGTTGGGGCAAATGAAGTTATACTGATGAGTAAGTTTGAAGACGATGTTCTAAAGCCTGGTAGGAAATTAATAGAGGTGCACCAGGAACATTTATTTGAACCACTTGTTCGCATTTTGGTATCAAAAGGTAAATTCATAAACGATCTCACTGATATTGCTAATTTATACTACAATTGGTCGTTAAAAGCAAAAAATGGTTTGCTTACGTATATTTCGACAGTACCAATGATAGAGGACCTTTTGAAGAATGAGAATGTCAAACGTTGGGTTGACGTAGAAATAAGGAGTATGGAGGGCGTCAAGGAATTGAAAGTGAACGGCTCGCTTCTATTTTTGAGTACCTTCAATTCAAGGTATCAACAACTTCCTTTACAGCTATCAGATATCAGAAAGTTGTATGACCCTCAAGACCAGGAATATATTTCACTCACCAGAGCATTGGATAGTATAAGACGTTTGGGAGCCAAAGTAAACGAGGCGAAACGCCATGCTGATAATATATTTGAACTCAAGAAAATCCATAAGCAGTTGACATGGAAGAATGGTATAAATCATGTTAACAAAAATTTCAGCTCTGAAAATAGAAAGTTTTTCTATAGGGGTAATCTTATGAGGAAAGGTGATTTGAAGATTAATTCGGTGACAAATCACTTGATTTTACTAGATAATTACTTGTTTATAACAGAGAAGACTAAAAACCCGAAAACATCAGTGTGCACCTATAAGGTCGTTGAAAATCCCATTGCCATAGAGTTATTATTATTTGAATTAAAAGAGAAAGAGACGGCTAATTCAGCATTAGATTTAAAGGCTAAAACCAAATCTCTCACTACCTTGAGCTCCCCTGTATCACCTAACAACATGAGTCCAATGGAATCAGAGATGGATCTGTCTACCTTCCCCTTCAAGGTCAGGAATGCTGGAAGAGGTAAACACAATGCTTTCACTTTCAGTACGAAGAGTGAGAAGGAACGGAATGAGTGGATTAAGTATCTAACTCTTGCAAAATCAAATCTTCATAAGAGATTGCAGAAAACTGAACCTTATAAGTTAAATCCAATATCCTTGACAAATTTTGGGTATGACATTCATCACAAGATAACTAAGCTTCAAGTATGCGCTCCATTTGATCCAATTTATGATGTTGCTGAAGAATCGGCTCTGATGCTTAAGGCTCTCGGATGTGGTAACGACATATATAATCACCCTGAAGCCAAAAACCACGTATTATACAATAAGGCATTGAGTACAGCTTCTTTTGTCTACAACGGACAGGAATACCGTTTTGTTGGTACTGCAACTGGTATTTATTGTTCTACAAACAAATCATATTGGAAAAAGGTCGCCAATGGGTCCGACGTGACGAAAATAAATGTTTTCCCTCATTTGAACCTAGTAATATTTTTGAATAACAAGTCGTTGCTTGGTTTATTGCTCGATCTGATTATGGGTGTATTCTATGATACCAGAAAATTTGTGTCTGGAGTGTACATCACTAATGATGCGGTTCAGTTTTTCTCTACAGGAAGGCACAGAAACGTCCTCGTAATTTTTGCGGCCATGAAGAAAAGCGCTTCTACCGGTGTTACCAATTTTAAAGTGTTCGTTCCTGAGACAGACCATAATGGTGTCTTCAATTACTTCAATGTGGCCAAAAGGTTCTACATTCAGGCGGAGTGCTACGGCGTCTCGATATTTAATTCATCCTTTGCTGTGCATACCAACAAAGGGGTTGAAGTTCTCGACTTGGACAAGCTTTTGCCACGGCCAATACCTGAACTTCCGTACTCTGAGTCCTCCAAGAAGATCGATGGCTTCAGCAGGCGATTCTCAGGTCACCACGGAGCTCACAATGGACTTGACTCAGTCAGGAGACATGTTAACGCTACCAATATAAAGCCAATGGGCATGTTCAAACTCAATAACAATTCGGAGTTCTTACTTGTCTACTGTGACTTTGCCATATTTATCAACAAATACGGAAAGCTCTCGCGTTATTCTCTTCTTAAATTCGAGTTCAAAGCAAAGTCCATTGCATTCCTCAACAACAACCTCTTTCTATTCTGTGAGGAGGTTCTTGAAATCTGGTCAATTAGTGACTTTGTACATGGTTCCAACCGGTTGATTCAGGTAATCACAGGGAAAGACATTACTATGCTTTCGAACGAAGGCTCGGTATGTTTTGGAATGGCCAATCCGAAGGTACCAGGACAGCAATTAGTTTTGGAACTAGAAACGAAAGGGTATATCTAAATAGTTAATATATTCACCTGAATATTAATCCGTAGCCGAGGTAGAAGTTCTTGCGGGGGGGGGGCACCTGTATACAGGAAAAGCTTCTGAAGCTATAACTATACATATATAAGATCCAAGTCTGGCAAAGGGGCTTACTTAGTATTATTAAGACAAAGATGGTAGATATCAACGTAAAGGGAAAGGTAGCAGTCATTACTGGTGGTACAAGAGGTTTGGGACTTGATTGTGCTGAAACTTTTGTTCGCAATGGAGCAGCAACGGTAGCGATAACATCGAGAAAGGCCGATGCATGCGAACAAGCTAAAGCATACCTTGAAAAAGTAAGCAAGGAGGCCAATGTCAACAGCAAGATTATATCCGTACCTGCTGATTTGAGTAACGAAAGCCAATGCAAGGCGTTTTTTGAGAAGGTTGCCTCGCAAGTCGACCGGGTAGACATTTTGATTGCAAACGCCGGTGCTACATGGGGAGAGCCTCTCGAGACACATCCCGTGTCTGCTATGCTGAAGGTGTTGACATTAAACGTTGTGGCTGTTTTCCAGACGATCCAGTTGTTTGCACCACTTTTGGAGCAGTCGGGTCTGCCAGAGGACCCATCCAGAATTTTGATCATGTCTTCCATCATCTCGCTCATTGCTAATGATCCAGCAGGAACTTACGGTTACGCAGCTTCTAAGGCCGGTGTCTCTCACTTGGGTAAGACGTTGGCTGTTCAGCTTGCTCCTAGGAACATTAACGTGAACATCTTAGCTCCAGGATTCTTCCCCACCAAGATGTCAAATGGTCTCTTGAAGGTAGCAGGTGATGCTCTCGCCGATGCTAACCCCAGGGGCAGATTGGGCGTTAAAGAAGACATTCAAAATGTTGTTTTGTTCTTATGTGCTAAGCAATCGAACTACCTCAACGGCATAGTGGTGCCTATTGATGGCGGCGCTCATTTAGCTGGTTCCCCTTCAAAACTTTGAATACTGGGCAACGTTGAAGAGAGTCTTTTAACTTATATATGAGATAGTATTGCATTTTTGTTCCTATATAAAAAAATAGTATACTAGTAAATGGTAGACACATAGTTTTATGGTAATGAGCATGAAAATTAAAAATTGATAAAGTATACGTTTTCAGCTTCTCATATAAAATTTTATATCTAATATAATAAAGTATCAAAGATGGGAGGAGGACTATCGAAACTTATGGACAACTTGATGGAAAGAACCAACTTCGACCGAGAAGAGATCGATAGGTTAAGAAAGAGGTTCATGAAACTAGACAAAGATGGTTCAGGAGCTATAGACAGAAATGAGTTTCTTTCTATACCAGGTATATCATCGAATCCGTTAGCGTCCAGACTCATGGATGTGTTTGACGAAGATGGAAGTGGAACTATTGACTTTCAGGAGTTTATATCGGGTTTGTCTGCGTTTAGTGGTAAATCATCAAAAGTGGATAAATTAAGGTTTGCTTTCAAGATATTTGATATGGATCGTGATGGGTACATATCTAACGGTGAACTATTTCTCGTCATGAAGATCATGGTGGGCAAAAACTTGCAAGATGAAGAGTTACAGCAGATTGTGGACAAGAGTATGGTAGAGGCAGACGAAAACTGCGACGGTAAATTAGACTTTGAAGAATTCAAGAACATGGTCGACTCCAAGTCAGTTGCAAACTCTTTAACATTGAATATATTCTAGTTGGATCGATGGATCCGGATATGACGATACGTATCCCTGAACGACTCTTCTCATTTTTATTAGAGAAAGCCATGATGTAGTATGCAACTTTATTTCATCATTTCTCATTATATAGCCACTGGTTTAAGTAAAGGAACAATTTTATTACAGACTTCACTGTACAGTGTAGAGCATGGGTGTATTACTCCCGAAATATCGGGTCAACGCTACCGTCAAATGTTCATCTTTGATACTTCCCGAGATGACGTTCATTTTGTGTAAAGTACGGCTAGCTGATAAGACACTAAGTTTTTGCTGATCGGAAGAGAAACATCATAAAACACTAACGAAGCAGGCAGAAGGAGAATAAATAAGACTAATGCATAGCAATGAATAATAAAAGCGAAGAAAAAGCTGATGTATTTGAATCTATTAACTTAAAGTCTGAAATTTTGAAAGCTAACACAAATAATACCACAGATGTCACTAGTGCATTAGATATCCCAGAATCGGAGTCCGAAACCTCAGACGATGAATACGAAAAAGAAGAGGAAGACGAAGACGAAGAGATGGATCCTGCTGAATTCTTGTCACCAGAACTGCCAGGGGGTACTTTACATAAATTTCCATTGGGAATGGATGCAGAAAGCGGTTATATGGAATCTGGAGGAATGGAGCCAAGCACACCACATTTACAAAGCCCGAAAGCAAAACCATACATTACTGATAAGAGTAGAAACACAGAAGCATTCAGCAAAAATACCATCCCACCAGCTAACTATGCATATAGCATCCTGAATAGTGATTTACTATACCCATCTACATCACGCGTTACTTTGGAACCCTCGATAGGGAGCTTAGCCCAATCTAAATTCGAGCCCTATACATTTGACTTTGCAGATACTGCAAGTATTATTGAGTCTTTAACAGAAGAGAAGAATGATACTCATAGAAAGTTAATCATGGTGATCAAAAGACATCTGCTGCTGTTAGAAGACAGTGATGCCAGGTTGAATAAATTCAGAATTATAATTCATGACACTTTCGTTAAGCTTTCTGGAAAGTACAATTCGTTGCATGAGGTATACATGAAAGACTTGAACCAAACGGAACGAATAAATCAGTATTTTCTTCGGTGGGATAAAAAACGAAACTCAATCCTCCGCAAAATATCAAACATTAAGAGCAACAAAAATGAACACGGATCAAAACTTGAGCAACTACTTGATAAGTCCAATGATATAGATAATGAAATTCAGGAGCTTGAAGAAAAATTGAGGCTCCTTAGAAACAAGAAAAAAGTCATAAAGGATGAAATCCAATATACCAGTTCAGTTTTGGAAAGCAAGAGTTCGAAATATGTACATGCATTCAAGAACCTCGAGCTGGAAGGACGCGAGAAATTGATACAGTTTCTTAACATTTCTGGTATCCCGAATGACCAACTTGAGAGGATTGTAACATATAGACCAGTTGACGTCACCTTTGGTCGAAAATACAAGGAATATCAGAACTCAAGGTCACTAAACAGCAGCGTATCAGACACTATCATTCCAAGACAAAAAAGCAGAAACGTACAAAGTGCACCACAGCGAAGTGTATCCCTGGCGGGGGCCCCTGCAGAGCGGACACGGTCTTCCAATAAGTCTCCTGTTACAGCTTTTGAGATAGGTTTCGAGAATGGCCAAAATTTCTCAAATAACATAAAGAAGCATTTGGCTGACATTCTTAATAAATTGAACGTAAATAATGATCAACCTATCAGTCATATCAACCATAATCCCAGTACTGATGATAACTCGAATACCATTAAGCAAAAATTGGACACGGTTATTTTATTCGATCATATAGATAGAAGAACCCAGATTCTCCATGCCCAAATACTTGAAAGCTCAAAGAAAGCCATGTATTACATCGAGGCTTCTAAGATATGGAATCAAATGATTCATGTTCTACAAAACCATGAAGAGAAGTTATATGAGCAATTACATGATACAACTTCAAATGTAAATGATGACAAGGTTGTAAGTATTCTACAAGATAATTTGCAACACCTCCGGCCTTTGTTAGAAAAATTCAATAAAGTTAACATAGAGTTCGGACAAAGCTTGGATTTAATTAAAGATGTTCATCCATGCTTGCAAATTATGCTAAACGAAATTAAAGCCGTTTATTCAGCATTATCTATCGTATCACGAAATGACCTGTATTTACATGAGGGTAAAAGTTTTGAGCAATCTCTATTGCGACAATATGAGCATTCTTCTAATGCTGCTCCTATGACAAAAATTCATGATAATGCACACCTGTACTCTAGACAGGTTACCAGCCCTAGCTTTACTGACCATAATGCTGAAGTGCAGTCCTCAAGACGTAATTCGAATACAAATAGCTTGAACTTGCTTACTTCCAGTTTTAGAAGCGAGGCCTCGAATACAACAACGAAAGTTCAGGCACAAATTCCTCTTCCATCGTCTAAATTGAGCCTGGGCTGGGTTAAGTACCTTAATAGTAAACCTACTAAGGCTGAATAGCTAATTAATAAATGAAATCACTAAACAGTGATAAAAATCTAATGCTTATTCCGTTTGTTTTGTATGAAAATACTGTAGTTTTTCTTTGATGGTTTGGGTTTTGAATTAGGAGGCCTTGGAATAATTCCTGAAGAGGTTGGCTTATGTACCTTGCTATCTTCAGGCACTCTACTACTTTTTTGATCAGAAGGCTTTTTTTCTGGAGGTTCCAGGTTCAAAGGCAACTTCTTTTCTGTTTCGTGCGATGTATTTGGTATCGTCATATCATGTTTCTCGAAGCTCTTTGCATTTTGACTTCCTGTTGAGTTTTGAGGTTTGGTTTCTTGTAACTTGAGTCTCTTTCTATCATTTTCGCTTTCTGTCTGCTTTCTTTTTGGCACGCTATTGTTGGCGGCATAATTTGAATTCTTATAAGCTTTAGCTAAAAACCCTGGATAAGCATCTGTAACTGCATCCCTTTCTTTGGCATCCTCCAAAAGATGGTTCCAAGTTTTGTTTCTTGAAAGAGATTCTTTATTTCCAAGAATCCAAAGAGTTGTCCTAGCACGGGTTAGAGCAACATTCATACGGCGTACATCACTTAAGAATCCAACGTTTCCAGAGTCACTAGCTCTGACACAGGACATGATAATGATCTCCTTCTCTTGACCTTGAAATCCATCAACAGTGTTGAAATCTATTTCATTCAATATTGTTTGACCATAATTTTTTCTAAACACATCCTTAAGTACTCTGATTTGTTCCTTATAAGGTGAAATTATACCTATTCTCCCACTGAATTCATTTTGCGGCAAGATTTTCATAAGTGTTTTCACCATTTCGAGTGCAACTTGTGCCTCCGAATAGTTATACAACGATCTAGTATACTCGCTCTGCTTGTGTTTACCTGTGATATTGAAGAATCGATAGGGAGATAATGGGAAATCGTTATGCCATTCTCGTTGATTAATTTCCTTCATACCATCTCCATCATGGAGACGGGAATTATAAAATTCAGCACTAGGAAACCTGGAAATATCAGGGTGCATACGGTACTGTATATCCAAGAGGTATACGTGAGATGGATACTTCTTTTGCATTCTGACGAATAAACTCTGTTCATAATTGTAAGAAGACGCAACCTGTGACAAGACGGTAGGAGGCAATTGATTAGGATCACCTACCATTATACATTTTTTGCATCCATACCTCAAAGGAATAAGAGCAGAGAGTTCCACACATTGACAAGCCTCGTCAATGATGACTTGATCAAAAACCATGTTCATACTAGCTAAGAAATCATGTGCTGATCCCGAAAGAGTAGAACATATCACATTTGCTTCGCTTAATATCTTAGATTGTAATTGTCTCCTCTCAATTTCTCTAGTTCTGAAGGCTATAGACATTCTTTCTCTCTGCTCATCTAATCTCTTAGCAAGCTCGTTCCTTTTTCTATTCACTGCTCTTAATTCATCTTCGTATTTCGTTACTTCCTCTTCCGTTAGATTCGGCTGTTGCAAAAGCTCACGTAATCTATTCCTTTCAGAAACACATTTCGTATGTTCTGTTCGTATTGTAGGATCTGACATTGTGTTCGTTGCCTGTGAATGGAGTTGCTTATCCACTAATTCTTCTAAAGTTAAGTCTCTCACAGAGCTATTTATAGCATCGCTTCTTCCTAATCTAACAACGGATAAGTTCATTGATTCTCCCAGCGAGCTTTTCACACCTTGTCTCAATCTTAACACCAATTCATCAACGGCAGCATTACTTGGAGCACAAATTAAAAGTTTTGAATTATTGACCTGTTTGTTACTACCTTGTGTATTAGTAGGAACTGATATGCTATTGTTCTGACTTTTTGCTAACGCATAACCAACAATTCCCAAAATTGTTTTAGTTTTACCGGTACCCGGAGGCCCTTGGATTAATGAGAACCCATCTTGTTTATACGTTCCCAAAATTGCCAGAGCCTGTGACCTGTTGACGTTGAATTTTTCGAGCATGAACTTCGCCTCTTCATCCGTAATTTGTAATGGTGCATTGGGTTTGGACACCAATATATTCTCGCATAAATCATAATATGGGAGGCCCTTTAGAGATGAATATTCTCTTTCGATGGTAGTCATTTGCATAACCCTCAAACCTATGACCACATTTTTCGGTGTGAGAATGCCCATCATAGGTCCCAGCGGATAGACTCTAATTGTAATGTCACAATACTCACTATTTGCACTTTTGATTTCCCGTATTTTAGCAAGACAAGTTAAAGTCTCATTTGACAAAATATATTCGGCTTTTCTCTTATCATCAGAGAATTGCTTCCCTTCCAAACTTCCTAACACCAAGAGATCAGAATCAGTCAATTTCCTATCGCTCACAGTACTTTTCTTCATTGATGCGTAAACGTCAAAAAAACCATCACAACTTGTCCTGCTTCCAATTAATAAATCGAATGCTAGATCCTGAGAAGTCTGTTTCGATGACTGAATTCCTTGCCAACATTCCAACATCAACAAAGGTTCAGTGATTTTCGTATACTCTTTCACATCACTATATGCGTCTTTGATGGCTTTGTACTGTTCTCTCTCGTCTGTTGGGAAACTGCTAGTAGAATTAAAATTCCACTTTAAAATATTCGAGTATAAGGGTTTGAGGTTCACATTTAATCTCAACTTCATATACTCTTCGGCTCTTTTTTCGTTGTTCTTCTTGATTGCAGAAGACCTTACTACTGGTTTCCCGTTAAAACCCAATTCAACCACCTTAGGTTTTAATTTCTTCTTTTCAACAAAAAGATCAGAAACGTCCACATCATCCTCATTTGTTTCACTTTCTGAGGAGTCCGAATCCCTCCTTTTCTTTAACTGTTGTAGCGAACGACCAACTGAAACGTTTTTCCTGTTAAACCCAGCTGGTCTTGCAGCTGCTGGTGGTGCAGAAGGTACAGATGGTTTGGGGGCTGGGACTCTTGATCCCTTCAACTCCTTTCTAATTGCTTCTAGACTAGCAGATTTGTATTCCTTTTGAGGAGGAGCAGGCGCAACCGGGGGTTCAGATGTAACGACTCCGAACCTTGTCAATGTTTGTTGCTTGGGCTGTCTTATCGCAGTTTGATATTTAAAAGTAGCAGGTTCGTTGATCGTATCCTCGTTCTTTATAGTTTTATGACTTTCTAATGCTGGCTTAGTTTTAGTTTTGTTTTCTTGTACTTCCTGGAGTATACTTTCTACTGTTTCCTCGTCAAATTCTCTCGCCTTGGATAATATTTGCAATCTCTGTGCTTCAGTAAGTTTGTTGTTAAACTTCTTTGCTTTTGCTCCGTACTTTGCAAATGTTGCAACAAATTCCTTATCTATAGCGAAATCAAGTTCTTTTGCAAGATCAAGACCCTTGAACACAAGATCGACACACGAATTCAAAAGAGACATGTCCCCTAACCTTAACCAGACTATGGCGTAGTTAAAGGTATTCATAAAGACCTGAAACAAAGAGTGTGATCTATCCAGAGTAGTTGTCAGTATGCTTGAATTAATGATGCGAAACGAGTCCAATAATATATGACTAAAATCAAGCGTATCTCTCGTGAACTCTAGCAAATCACTTAGATGAAATAATGAGGCCCATTGAAGAGTCTTCTGATAAACCATTATTAAGAAGTACCAACATGCATTCCAGAGGTCCTCTAGTATACCTCTTTGAGATTCACTTAACTCTTTCGTAATCAAAAAGCCATTTAAAGGTTCTGATAGGACTTTTATGATATCCATTAGAATTCTGACTGTTTTAGGACAAGGTTCAAATGCAGAAAGTCTTGTAAGAACTTTCAAGTTGGATATTATACCACGTATTGAAAAAGAAAAGTGCAGGCTCACTAAGGCTTGAATCGACTCGTAACGCCCTCCTACACCCACATCAAACACTTGATAGATAACATCGAGCGCCGACTGGTTTACGTACGGAGAAAAGAAGGACGACCAAAAACCTACCAGTACCGCAGGATCACGACTAAACATGTCTCGTAAGATTTCAGAATCTGCAAGTCCTAATTTCTCAAGGATAGCAGCCCAGTAATCAATAATCAAGCCAACATTAGAGTTGTGCTTCAGACGAGCTTCTAGTAGATCTTTACCGAGTGAACTATCATTCTTCCTTGTATCGATTTTTATTATAGAGCAAATGTTGGTCAAAGATTTTATGATATCCAAGCCCAACTCAACATTTGCATGGATAGCCATCTTCGAAAGCTTTTTCCATGTAAGAGGAAAAATATCGAAAGACGTTGGAAGCTTGTTCTGTAATAAACAAACGGAGTTGTATGCTAAGCAAGTGGTATCATAAAAAAGTACCTTCACTAATAATCCGGAGACTTCCTTTGACAATGGTGAGGATTTAAGAGTATTGTTGAATAAAGTTCCGGTCAAGACTGAGGATTCGTTCTCTATGACTACCCGTGCATCTCTCTTCTTGAGTAATTCAACTGGCAAGGTTTTGTTTCCCAAGTCGTCCCCATTGTCCACAATACCAAAGCAATTTGATAATAATTTGCAACTCAACGTGAATAGTTCTTGTATTTTAGTAGCTTGTTCACTTTCAGTGCTCAAGATTTCAGAAGAAGATATCTTGAATAAAAAAGTACTTATTTTTATTATAGATGTTTGCTTTTGGGATTCAAATAAGGACTCAGGGAAATTTTGCATCCATTCCATACACATAGATCTAGTCTCTTGAAAACTGTATTCAGAATAATATTCATGGTCGACAGGAAAAAATAAATATTTTTTGAAATGGGGATTCCCAAGAACAGTGTCTAAAATATTGAAGAACGAGTAAGGGGCTGCTAGACTCCAAAACTCGTTTCTTAATCTTTTGAGAAATTGGTTCAAAACAGCCAACAAAATGGGTAACGGCTGTTCTAAATATGCCATGATGGTATTGAAAAATACCCTTATCAAAGGGTAAAAACGTATGTTTCTATGCTTGCTCATCACTTCTATATCAATCGGTATATTAAGTTTCTTGGTGAAACCATCATTTTCTAATATTTCGAATAATTTCAAGAAGTTCTTCCAAAATAGAATGCAAGTCTCTATGGAAAAATAGTTGGCATCTTGTATCCTGTAAAAATGTGTATTAAATTCGCTTAATATCATGCAGTTTAATTCATCGGCTTTACACGTGTTCTTTGATGTCCTTACTCCAGTTAACCAATTCTCTGCCCAACCTTTCTGCTCTTGATCGCCCTCGAACATAAAATATATAGTGCTTGGAAGTAAATTAGGTGTAGACGGAAAATTATTAATAGATTTCAAATACCTGAGAGTGTCTACTAATAGCCGTTTGACCTCTTCCTGTCGTCTCATGATATCAGGACACATTAAGCATTCAGTAATGGCATTTGACACGCGTTTCGATGGTCTGAGATTCTCGTCTTCTTGAACAGAAGAAAGGAAAGACTGCAATGTTTCCTTGATCCGCAGACAGGACCAGTCAATTACCATATTCAGGAACTGGCTCACCAGCTTGACCGCTAGGTTTCTTTCTATCAAAAACTTTTCCTTTAAAGTACCCAATCCTTTGTAGAAGTAGAACACACTCGCCTCGTCAACAAGATTTGAGCTGATCTTATTTTTAAGCCATTTGAGTACTTCATTATCAGTAAAAGAGAATAAAATTAAAGCATGCACTGTAATAGGGTACATGTATTTGTCACTGAACATGTTGCGGTCCGCGTTATCATTAAGGTACTTGATACATCTTCTGAGTACCGACTCTTGGAGATTTTTGTCTCCCGGTTGCTTATGGCTCAATTCTATATCAGAAATTAGCTCACCATACCCTGATGGGCTAATATCCGATTCCATTTTACAGGCTTAATTATTGAGAACGTATTCAGTCTAATAAAAAGAATGATGCTACACAGGTATTTAAACTCATCTAGTCTCGATCCAGAATATTTTTCATATTTTTCACGTGATCATGGTCTCATAAGAGAGTCAAATCGATATTTAGATTGATAGCTGCCTCTGGCCAAGACTCGCCAGTTTCCCAGCATCTAGTCATGATAGGAAGACTCTTTAAGGCGCTCACATGACCCATGTCAGCAAGATGTAAAAATCTTTTATGGAACAATTGTCTCATATGTGGATTTAATGTTTCGCAAGCAGAACAGAATATACAGAATACCGAACACTGTTCGGCAGAAGAACCAGCCTCTATATGGTGCTCTAGTATCGTACCCATACCATCAGCCAACAGCTGTATAAGCTGCGAATCCCTGGGAACATTCAAAACGCGTCTGTAGAGGTTAAGAATTCCCATATCGCAAAAAAATTTGTTGGTATACCGTAAGATATTGTACTTGAGTTTCAAAGAAGAAACAGAAGCAGAGTGGTAATTTGGATCCGAATTTTCCATAATTTTACCTAGTTTCTTCTGTCTTCTTAACTCTTCTCTTTCGTAGATATTAGTCAAATTGTCTTTAATCTCTAATGCTCGAGACACAATTGAAGCGGGAAGATTTCCATCCCCGTCCATCAGATTCATACTCTTTGTTTGCTCGGTTTCCTTAATTAAGTGTACAATTTCACAAAATTGCGGTAAAAACCTAACGTCAAATCCTAAAAGGTAGTCGATATTCTTCTCGGAATCTTCCTCTTCATAAACCATGTCCAAGTCCTGTAAAACAGTCTTATAATATCTGTTTGTATAATCACCTCTTATATCATCTAAGTAATTATCAGTGTTTCTAGTAGACGACAAAGCACCAATGATATCAACGTAAGCAAACCACCTCATCAAAAAGAAAGCTATATCACTCTCTCTCGTGGAAGAAAGCAGACTTGATGTGGATGGTGACGAGCTGGGCGAAGAGCGTGATTCAGACGCCAGTGTTAGTGACAATTGCTTATCGCTCTTTCTTGCCATAATGATCTGTCTTGCGCCCAACGTGTGTGTCCTATGTCTATCGTAATTTGTTGATATGAGAACTTCATAGCCTGATAAAAGAAGGACGGTAGCTAACGTAGCATCTGACGTTGCTTCTTCTTTATTCTTCAACAGTTTGAGTAATTCATTACATGTACGAGCTAAAAGTAAGTTGATCACATTTTCCGGGGTGTTGTCGCTCTTAACAAGCAGGCCTCTGATGCAAGCAGAGAATGCAAGGAGAGTAGTTAATATCGAAGGATGTGCCATGGCCATTTGGGGTAGAAGAACTCTGAATGGGTTATCCTTATAAATTTCCGAAGGCGCGGGGACAAATGTATCGGCCGCAATATGAACCCAAAAATGCATCAAGTCTCTATAAAAAGGCACATTCAAAAGAAGTTCAGGCCATGGTGCAGGCATAATTGGAATGGATTTCATGAAATATTCAGGGTCGATATACGATGGTCTGTTGTTTACGGCTACTTGATCTGGCAGACTCCATATTAATGCAGAGGATTGGTTGTCATCTTCGTCTTCGTCTTCGTCTTCGTCTTCATCCCCTAAGTACATAGTTTTACGATGTACACGTAGCCACTGTGGAGAGGACATCAATCTTTCGGACATATTGTCTGTAAATAAATTAGGAGAATCTTTGTTAGGCAAGTACTCATTAATGCGCTCTATATCTGTCGAGTAAGTCGAAAATGCGTCACCGTTTGTCAATGGATCAGATATCGCTTCTGTGATATCACCAGAGTCAACATGTTTGGGGGAATTGGAGTGACTGATGATTGGAACATGCGTGTCATCCAAGGTAAAACTGTCTATATTCTCTCTCTTGGGTATGTATAACTCTGGTGTGGTAGTCGTGTTGTCATAATTGAGTGGTGATTTGGAGCCAACCCTCGAAAAAGCAAATCTGTTCAACATTTCGGAGTTCTTCAAGTTGAACAGGAAACCACCATTGGATATCTCTTCGATGGCTTGTGATAAATGGTCTACCCCGTGAGAGATGTCATTGAACTCGTTAAAAGCAATTTGAGGCGTTTCTGCCTCTATGCTTTTATTTACTTCATCGCCACTTAGGTGTAATAAGCTTTGGTTTGTCTGGGGAATCATTACATGATCGTGTGCTTTATACTGAATTTGGTCATTCCCATCATAATTCTCCACAGCGAGTCCAACAAAACTGCTCAGAGGTCCAGTTGACAAGCTACTATCAATGGGCTTCGACTGTAATGAGTCAGGAACGCTATCTTCCATCGGTTGTGTACCGATGAAGGTTTTGTTACCATCGTAAATAAATGGAGAGTCCGGCAAGTTAACGGGAGTCAAGTGTGTATCATTTCGACTCAAGTCCCCCGCGGAATGTATTTCGCTCATACCTTGAGTCTCTGCCACCCATTCACTCTTCATTTTCTCTGTGTCATTGCCTGTAGCAGTCTTTACGTCAACCTGATCTCCACCGTGATTTACGAATTTGATTTCTTTCACGGCCAGTAACCCTGCTTTAGTTGAATCTGCTTTTGTCGGCTTCTTGACTTTACTTTTTTCATTTGGTATACTATTCTTGAAAGGCCGACCGCCCCAATTAAGTTTCAACAGGTAATCACATTCAGCGTTCGTTTTACTGCAGTAGGAACACAGCGGCTTCATTTCATCGCACTTTATCTTCAATCTCTTACACCTATGACATCCTGTCCTGGACCTCTTGATTCTCTTTTTAGGAGGATTCTCTTCTTCAGTAAATTTCATGACGTCGTTTCTGCTAATAGGATGTAGACCTAGAGCTTCATCTGTTCATCTTTAAAAATTGATTGTATTATCTATTCGTATAAACTATTTTTTTATCATGATGCTTATATACACTACTAACAGGAGCATGGGAACCGTCCCTTATACCGACGTCAATTTACAGTCCCAAGAGCCCACCGTCTAGCTTTTCAGTATCCTTGTAGGCGAACTTCTTTCCGAATATCAACGTTATTGTTTTGGAGTAAAGCTTATAAAGATAGGTTGCGACTATGAAGAGACCACTGACAATAGTGGCTAGTCTTGCAACAAATTGTAGGAAAGGAATTCTTTTTTCTGCGATAAGCAATTTGATGGTGTCAAAGTCATACTTGAAGTACAAGCCTGGGATATCAGAGGGAAGACCTGTTTCGTCTGTGGTTATAGCACGATGCTGTTCCGTGAGAGAGTACTGATAAGTATCGACTTCAATTCCTAGTTTTTCGTACAACGTTGGGACGGCTGTCATGAAGTACTTGTAGGACTGCAACTTCTGGGACGATATTTTCCCCGTGAAGTCCAATGGGTTCTTGATCATGGGGTAAAACTCACCGAAGGAGAATTCCATGATGACATGAGAAAAATTCAACTTCTCGAAAGGCACGCGATGTCTGTCGGCGTAGCCGAAGCCCTTGCCCGTAATATGGAAATCACCGGCTACCTTGTTGACCGGAATGCTTCCGTAGATGTGGCAAGCCGATGCGTCTTCGTTCATTCTCGTACCTGCCACGTTGAATTCAGCCCTGACTGTCTCTCTCATCACCTCGTCGAGGTCTGGCGTATTATGGTCGTTGTTTTCACTATCCATCTGAACGATGTCAGGAACAAAAAAGTTCATTCCCTGAAAGTTGAGTAACTCGCCTGCTAGTAATCTATCATGGGTAACGTCCATAACATTGGTATGCATATACTCACATGGCATCGCCACTAGCATGTCAAGGTTGATGAAAAGATCCGATGTAAGTTTATCGTCCACAATAAACTGATGATCTACGTACCCTCCTAAGAATCCTCCGATCTCAACCCACGTCACAAGAAGAATGAATAATGCAGTAACAAGAGTGGAAAATCCACCGCTGGATGACCTTTGAGTCTTGTGCGGATCTATCTTCGGAAAGGCATCGAAAGTTCGTACTTTTGTACTGAATGAGTCCATTTGCTGTGTATTACTTACTTGGAAACACTAGTCTCATATATCACAGCTGCTGATAAGGTCTGTCGTGGTAACTTAACCGTATTTTTCAGTTCTCACACATACCCCATTTCGAGAATTTCGTGGTTCAAGGTACAGGTCAGGATACAGCTTCAGCAGTATTGGTCTTGTTAGCAAGACAGTCCTACTATTCTATTATGAAGTAATATTTCATTCCTTAGGTGACGAAGTACCAGGTTAATTGCTACCTTATGTCCTTTGTATATGAATATATATATATATATATATATATATACGTATGAAAAATGTCTGAGGCTCAAAAGAGTTTAGGTTTTACTGGAGGGACGGAATACCTAAAGCAGTCTCTGTACAACCGCCTTCTTCTGAAGATGTATACCAGATCCAGGCTGTCTTCGTCTATCGAGTCATAAATCCAACCCTCTGTTTCATTCTCTTGGATGTTCAATTCCAGGTTATCAATTCCCCGGAAATGAAGAAACTCAAGAGGAGACTTGTCAATTTGCCATTTATTGGCGTATCCAATGTCAAATTTCCATTCTTCTGGCGGGAGAACTTTTGATAATAGCTTTGCGCCATTTGGTTTTTGTCCTGACGCCCTACTTGGGTCCTTTGAGTCAAAAAGTGAGTCAGTGTAGCACGAAAATGACCATTGATTATTGGTCAAGTTTTTGGTATGTAACTCGAATATTTCCACTCTTCTAACCTCGGGAGAGTTTTCAATGATTATGCTGCTGGTGGTCTTTTTCTCTGGTATTTGGGCATCTTGTTTCTTGCCTAGGGACGCCGAAGGTTGGCTCTTGGTCCCCTTCTTCGAAGTCAAAACCATGATGTATTTTTTACTCTTTGGGTGACACAAGAGAAGTGCAATCCACCCTGTTACAATGAAGATTTGTCTCCAAGGGATATACTTGCCTAGCGTCAAAATAAACACAATCCCAGATATAGTGCCATAGAAAACTAGTGTTGTATACACTTCATTTTCAAACCCAGTAATACTATACCAGTTCTTCATTCCTAAGTTGAGTGAGTTCAATAAATCAGATGTAAGGTTTTGAAGGTCCCTCATATTCATGAGCAACATCGCTTGAGATTTTACAAAACCGGGACCCTTTTTCTTGCTTGGGTCCTTCGTTTTTATGGCCTCATTCGAAACCGCAAGAGTAGATTCAATGGGGCTTTCATTCACCATTTCTGCTACAGTGTCCATAGCACCCTCTGTATCATTATTATCGTTTTTCATATTGCCAAACCGTTCATCTAATTCGCTATCGTTTACAATGTCCGCTATAACACTATGGTCTTCGGATTGGTTTAAAAATTCAAATAGCGACTGGCCCCTCTTTTTAACCTTTATAAATTGTGGTGTATCCCTAGGGTGTCTGCGAGTGTATCCGGGAACAATACCGGCTAAGATAAAGATTACCAATGGATAAACTAAAATCAAGTGTGGCCAATTGCACAAGCAGGTGTAAAGAACCAAAAATGATAAAGTCTTTGTTGGCCTTTTCCAGGTTATAACATGAAGAATTCCATATTGCGCAGCAAAGAGTCCGGTCATGGTACCACTGAGACGCTTAAAATTGGATGCCATGAGCTTGATAGAGAGGTGAGGCGACTTCATCCTGTCCGGATCATTAATCCGTTTCTCAATTAAATCTTTTTCTGATAAATTATCAGGGATCGTATGTTTGACTAAATGCTCAAGAAATCTATCCAAGAAGTGTGATTTATTGTCCTTCTCGGGGCCTTCGTTATAATCTTCATTCTCGTCTTCCTCCACTATACCTTTATTTTCCTTGTCGGAATCGAATCTTTCTATTCCCATACTAAGTAAGCTAGCAGCAGTACCTGCAGCCACCCCTTTACGCTTACCCATATGTTTTTCCAGTATGTTATTCGTCTTGTCATAAATCAGACTGATAGCACTGAATGCTTTATCTCTGTATTTATTCTCTCCGGTTTTATTTGAACTTCCCATTATGACTTTAAGTAGTATTTAAACTAAATACTAGCTTTTAGTTTAAAATATGGGGAACTGCGACTCACATGCAGCTTTCAAATATTACACTACTTTATTCACTAGGTGAACGTAACTCTCTAAGAATATCTTTTTATTCCATTGCCAAGGTGGTGATCATAAATATCGCCATATAAGAGACTAAGTAAATTCTATAAAAGCACTAGGTGAAGTTTTGGTTTAAAAATGGTTCCAGAAGTAATTGAGTAGACGTAAGCCTTTCGTTAGGGTTCCATCTCAACATAGATCGCAAAAAACGAGTGAAGAGCATTGTGTCGTCCCGCTGTTCCCTGGAAGTATGCAACCGTAGTAAGACGTCGATGTTCTTCGAGTTAAGAACGAATTTCCTCTTTGATTGGTAGCGGGGTGAGGGTTTGGTCGTAGTAGATGCGTTAATCCTCAAATTCAAAAAGTTCAAGTCAATCTTGCCGTGCAAATCGAACAACTGGAAGAGTAGAGTACGCTTTATTACTTTTTCATTGAGTAGTGGTTCTTTTGGAGTTGAAGGCGTGAGTCCTAAATGGTCGATATTTCGGGTTGTCTTTTGACTCTTTACACTTTTAACCAACTTGCTTCGCAAATCGGTGACTAAGGAACTACTTGGTGCACCAAATAACTCTAGTATCAAGCCAATCTGCTCGTATTCATTCTTTCCGGGAAGTAGAGGACTCCCTGAGAAGAGTTCTGCCATAACGCAACCAAAAGACCAGATATCAATCGTATTACTATATGTGGATCCCAAAATGACCTCTGGGGCCCTGTAAAACCTCGACTGGATATAGGAATGTGAAATTTCGTTAACAAAGCATGACGACCCGAAGTCAATGAGTTTTACTATGACATCCTCTGATGAGAAACTGTTCTGCGTCGTAATATGAGGTAGCTTTATCATAATATTCTCCGGTTTTATGTCACAGTGTATGACATTATGAGAATGAATGAATTGTAGACCCTTCAAAATTTGCCTGGCAAAATTCCTGAGTATGCTAAAAGAAAACCCTCGGAAATCTGTTATTTCAAGGAGAGTATACAAGTTGAGAGATAGCATTTCACTCACTATGCACATGTGGCTTCTGAAGTTGAAGTGGTCCAAATAGTTCATGATTGGAAATTCTTGTAGGTCCAGTTCCTTTGATAAAGTGAGCTTCTCTTTTAAATACTTCAAGATTTTTATTTCTGAAACAGCTTGAAGAGACCAATCGGTATCGTTTTTGATTACTTTTATAGCAACAACTTTGTTCGTGTTGTATGATGATGAATATTTGTGATCTTTACATTTCAAAACATTCCCAAATGACCCATTACCCATTATCTTGCTTATCTCATATCTATAATTAACATGATCTCCTGTCATTACTATATAATTGTTTCTTTCGTCATCAAAACCATAATTCTGATAATAGTTTCTCACATTAATGGTTCTTAGATCCTTGTCTTGCATGCCGCTTCTATTTGGGGCAAAATATATATCTTTTTTCCTCAATATTTCTCCGTTTTCAAACACCTTTAATGGTCCAGTTGTTTCTTGAAGCCTTGCTGTGATGTTTTCTATACTTAAAACGGGATTCTCTTTGAAATCCAAGTCATTCAAATTCTCGCTGAACAACGTTGGGTCTTTATTGTATATGAAGGATAGTAATTCTGGGATATCTTTGAATCTGGAATCTTTTTGTCTGCTAACAGGTTCCTTGTTATCGATTCGGCTACGTGCGTGAGCAACGGAGTTCGACCTAGATCTGACACCAAGTGACTGTAATACTTTGTGATCATCAGAATACTTCCTTTCGCGGTGTGCTTCAGGAAGTTCACTGTGTATCTTCTTGACATTACTTGGGACACACTTTCTATTCTTGGTGTATGGTGATGTTTTCAAGGAACTTAAGGACAGGTGCAGTGCACTTGATTTCCTATAGTCGGCTGCCACAAGATCAATGGTGCCTTTTTCTGGTTTCACATTAGTAGCGTTCCTCGAGCCATGTAGATTTTTCGAGATATATAATGAGTCTGGACTTCTTTTAAGGGTTGAAGAGACGGACCTGTTCTGAGCCCTTTTGGCCGTCGATAGATTTGGTGGTCGACACGGTACCGTATGGTTGGCAGAGTACTTATTAGAATGAAAATCAGATGGAAACGGCTTCTTCACAGGCTTCCTCAGATCAAACATTTGTCCCGTAGAATAACTGTTTTTCATTCCGCTGCCTGCAAACGAACTCTTCGACTCGCTAAATAGATCTCCACCAGATTCTCCTTTACGTAGACAGATTTTTGAAAGCTCATCCTCTATATCTGGTGACATATTTTCGTTAGCCATGGTTGCCCTACAAGCTACCTTCTGCTATGTGTCAAATCCAAGCGCATCAACGAAGATATCCAACCTTTTTCCAAATGTCAATATATGAAACAGTTACTTAATCCTTTTGATCTCTAAATGCGACAGTGCACTACTGGCGATATCATCTTCAAAACGAAACATCAACAGAGGCATCACGAAGACCAGACAAACCAGCTCTTTCTTTCGACATCAATGGATCTAGACTTATTCAGTACACGGGACTTGCTCTTGTTCTGTCAGCTATTACACATCAACGGGCTCATTGATCGTTCAAGCATCTCGCCTGAAAATGAAAAATTTCAGCAGACAGTTAAAGAATGGTGTAACCATGCCAGCACGCAGTTATCCATAAAGCAAGGCTCTCTACGAGCTCAGATCCCTTTAACCAGCCAACAGGCATGCGATCTCTATGATTCAATGTTAGAAAGCAAAACGGACTGTGTAAACACTACGGACTTGGCTAATGTGTACTACAAACAGCGTTTGGAACAACTAGAATCGTTAATTAACACCTATAGAGACGAATTTGATGGCATACTAGAATCGTCTGCTTCGTAGTGATATCCATACTACCTCTGTACCATGAAATTCTGGTGTCTATATATTCTGATCGCTATAGGTGTTTGGGTTTATTACCTTATATTCATATCCTCGGTTTTGGTTTTTCCCCACTATCTACGGTTTTGTTAATGATTGAAAGGCAATTAAAGAACTTTATACAACAACATTAAGCTACAGACAAAAATGGTGGATAATAATGGGACATTAGCATCGGTGGTGCTTAATGTCTATAAGAGAAATCGATCTCTTTTGTTGAATGGTTCATATATCATCTTGATTACAGCGGCATTTAGTGGGGCTACTAATGTCAAAGACAAGTCGAAACAGAAAGATGGCGATGAGAAAGTTCAGCTTAGCAAAAAGAAAAGAATAACAAATGATGCAATAAAGAGACTTCTCAGAGCTGCAGTTCCTTCCTTTTTCAACTCGGCAGTAGCTTATCTTCTGGGACATCTTGTGTTGCTTGTCATACGGGCCTATATCACAATTAAAGTTGCGAGTCTAGACGGTAAGCTCGTTGGTGCACTCGTCAGGAAGCGGCTCCGGGTTTTTGCCCGGCTTCTTGGTGTGTGGATGCTCATAGGCATTCCTGCTTCGCTAGTCAACGGATTATTGACCTGGACCCGAAGCAACTTACGCAAGAGCTTACGAACAAACTTGAACAAAGACATCATGGAAAATTATATCCCAGATAACCTTGATCCCAACTATTACTCGCTTATCCAGCTTTCCGGTAACAAAATACAAGATCCCGATCAACGTATATCCACTGATGTGTCCCGTCTAGCCTCGGTCATGGCAAGTTTGCCGGGACAATTGCTTAAACCAATATTGGACCTACTCTTATGTGGCCACGAGCTTTCGAAAAGTGGTGTTGGCAGTGGTGAAGGTACTCTTGCATTGGGGATAATTGCTCATTTCTCTACTATCGTATTGAAACTTTTTTCTCCTCCATTCGCCAAACTAGCAGCTGAACGAGCAAACTTGGAGGGTCAAATAAGGTCTGCGCATTCCAAGATAGTTGCTAATAGCGAAGAAATTGCATTCTTGAAGGGCCATAACCGTGAACTCGATTACGTTGATTATTGCTACTATCAACTTGAAAGATTTTTGAAAATGGAGTACTGGAGAAAAGGTATACACGAAATTGCCCAGACTTTTATTGTTAAATATTTCTGGGGTGCTGCAGGTTTGATGTTGTGTTCCGCTCCTGTTTTTATCAACCAATACCTCGGGAATCCTCCTGACCCTTCTGCATCCGCAGATTTCATAACAAACAGAAGGCTTCTTGTAAGTGCTTCGGATTCTTTGGATCGTTTAATTTATTCCAGGAAGTATATATTGCAAGTGCTTGGACATGCTACTCGTGTTTCAGACTTTCAAGAGCTTTTGCGTGATATTGAGAGCAATAAATTACTCGCGGCAGATGCCTCATCGAACTCACAAGGAAATGTCACTTACGGAGATGAGATCACATTCAAAAATGTAAGGTTGTTAACTCCTGCTGATGTGACTTTGATAGAAAGCTTGAACTTTAGCATAAAGCATGGCCAGCATTTGTTAATTGCTGGTCCTAATGGATCTGGAAAGTCATCTTTGTTTAGAATTCTTGGAGGATTGTGGCCTTGCAAGTCTGGAAGTATAATAATTCCTGAATTCAAAAACATTTTTTATCTTCCTCAGCGTGCCTATCTTTGTAGTGGGACGTTGAAAGAGCAAATAATATACCCTCACACATATAGTGAATTCGAGCATAACCAACATGGTAAGACTGATGATGACTTAAGGGAGATCATGAAGCTTTTGGAGTTGGATGATCTTTTAAGCGGAGAAAACCCTTGGGGCCAAGTTAAAAATTGGAAAGAGGAGTTATCTGTCGGAGCTCAACAGAGATTAGCTATGGCCAGACTTTATTACCATCAGCCCAAATTTGCGGTATTGGACGAGTGTACGTCCGCCGTTTCTCCTGAAATGGAACAGTTTATGTACAAACATGCTCAGCAATTGGGAATATCGCTTCTTTCTGTTGCTCATAGACCTGCGTTATGGCACTTCCATAATTTCTTATTAAAGTTTGATGGTAAAGGTGGTTATTTCTTTGGCCCATTGGATGCTGAGAAAAGGCTCAAGATTGAGGAAGAGAGGCTAGTTTTGGAAAAGCATTTGAGAGATATTCCATACTTGAGAGACAGACTTCAGGAACTTGAGAAAGTTTCGAATGCTCAACACATCAAATACAACGCTTCCCACAAAAATTTAGCCGAAATGAAAGCCTGAAGAATTCTTTATAAAATAGGCATTTTCATTATAGCTTCGGGTGGTCATATATAGCTTAATTATTATATTCATGAAATTCAACGTATTCGTAAATTTGTGAACCATATTAACCTGTAGTAGTGGCTGCAATTTTTAGAAAAACAACAAAAACTTTAAAACACTAATTAAGAGACAAGTTCAGAGACGAGTTTAGATATAATGGAGGAATCATTGTCGAATGCAAATAACACTGCAGTTCCCAACGAGGCCGTTTCCGCTGATGCTAGTGTGGCAGAAGAAACCAAGCAACCTGTCGAGGAAAATGTAAGCAAAAAAAGAAAGACTTCACATCTGGAAGATATACAAATCTTAGCGGACAGTCAGCCAAGTAACTCTACGCAATTTGAAAGACATAAAGAAACTTTCGCTGATATCGAAGTGTTTTTGAGTAAGCATGAATTCAGTATAGACCAAGAAGATCTTGAAGGAAAAGAGCATACAATCGAAGCAAAACAGCTTGCCCAAGAAAGGATAGATTTTTTGAAGGGGAAAAATACATTTCATTCTATTAGCCCCTTTGACTGGGCGGTGATAGAAAAGGCGTATGCCAACATCTTTAATGACTATATTGATCTGGTGGAGAATATTGCACTAGAATTTGAGAAGTTGCAAAAGGTATGTTGACCTTAAGAACACTTGAGACTGATAACAAGTCCTAACACACTGAACTAGGAAAGGAAAGCGTGGCAAGAGATCGTGTTTACATTGGACAGAGAAAGAAGTGCTGCAAAGTACGTAATTGCTTTTATAAATCAATCACCTTCGTGCTACTAACATATAGAATAAATCGCAGCGAGAGATGGATTAGCGCCAACGA
Organism: Millerozyma farinosa; assembly: GCA_002196765.1. NCBI lineage: Eukaryota > Fungi > Ascomycota > Pichiomycetes > Serinales > Debaryomycetaceae > Millerozyma > Millerozyma farinosa. The sequence continues at coordinate 263,825 of NBND01000008.1, forward strand.
GATCTACCTCAATAATATTAAATCAAGTTTGAAAAACTCTGTTAACTTGATCAAAAAGGAGTTTTCAAAATATGATTCGAAGGCTGCGAGCGATTCGTCTCTTTTGCAACAGGTGGATGAAAGCTCGCTGTAGTTTTTTTTTTTTTTTCGTTCTATTTTTCCTTATTTTTCCCAGTTGGCAGTGAAGTCGTATAGTCGGTCACCAATACTGATATGAAGTGAGATAATGGTTTGGAAGTCTTTTCATTTAAGACCTGCTGTATCCAGTTTTGCTAAAGGGTTGGCTAGAAATGATAATCTGATCTATATTAGAACGTTAGCGTCCTCTGCGAGAAATGAGATGACACCGTCTTTACTCGTAACGTCTATAGGAAACCCAGAACCACGATATAGTAACACTAGACACAACGTAGGGCACTGGATTATTGACCAGCTCGTACGGTCGTACCCCGATATGTTTAGGGAGTCAGGAATAAACTATAATGGAGGTCTCGGCGTATTCTGGGAATCAACCTCAAACAGCCCCAACATAACTCTATTCAAATCTACTAATTCCTACATGAATTTACAGGGGTCGCCTGTGAGCAAAGTGTGGAACCAATACAGAAAGTCGGAACAGAGCCATGGTAACGTTCCCTTCTTGGTGGTGATTCACGACGAGTTGCAAATGCCGCTTGGTAAAATCCAACTTCGAAAGCAAGGAACCAGTGCTCGTGGCCATAATGGATTACGCTCAATAGATCTGGCGATTGGCAAGACGTATACAAAAATATCCATAGGAATAGGGAAACCCGTGGGACAAGATGTTGCAGAATACGTTCTTTCGCCTTTCGAAAAAAATGAAAAGGATATTCTTATCACGGAATCGTTTCCCAAAGCATATAGTTGCATAACTCAGTTAATCAAAGAAACCCGTTAACTTCTCTGAGTTTATTATCTATTAGGCATAAAATAAAATATGAAGCTTAAAATCGCTTTTGCGATCACTTTCTTATCCGTAAATGCTACCTTCCCTTAACAGCCTACAGATTCATTCCTCTGTAGTTTAATATCTTTAGAATCATTTGATAAGTACTGAGTTCAAACAATATTCCTATACTCGCCTTTATAAGTTTCCGACTCGTACTTACGTGATACATTTTTATTATTGATAGTGTGCGATAAGATCATATAGCGGCTGGCGCTTAAAGACTTGAGAAATCAAATATTAATAACAGAGTAGCCAAAGAATGGAATTCGTACTAGATCTAGTAATAGATAGATCACTAATAAAAGAAGGACTCAAGGGTAAGTTTGTTTATACCAAGGGATTATACATAAGGAGATAGAAATTAACATATAGGTATAATATGGACGATTTTCTTCCACAGGCTTTTTGGACCCATAACACCGGGCACAGAAGAATTCTTAGATATTACATATCCAATTGCTAACGATATGATGGAGCTTAATTCGCTAATCGAAGACAAAGTAAGTTATTTAGCCAAAAAGGCGGAAAACCTAGAGAGCGTGGAGTCGAATATAGAGAACAACGAACGTGTATTTGTTGAACATATGTCAGTGAGATTCTACGATAAGAAAGTTACGAAGTCTAAGAAGAAAATCGGGTGGTTTGGACAGGGTCGAAGCAGCGAAACAGATGATATCAATCCATGGGAGACCTGGGTTATCAAAGTGAAGCTCTTGCCAGTCCCAGAGGCGAAAAAAGATTCACGCAGCGATAAGAAGGAGTGTAGCTTGATGGAAGAGAACCAGAATATAACTTCAGCAAGTTTCCGAAGTAATCTCAAAAAGATAATTGACATCTCAGATACCCACAAAGATCACATTCCTCCTATCACATCTTCAGAAAGCTCGCCATTCCCATACTCCATTGACACCAACAACGAAGACTCGGGGAGTAGTCCTTACGAACAAGAAAGCTGGGGTAAATACATAAAGAAAATTTTGGATTAAACGTCCCTAGCCGTATGTATATAGTCTACGAGTCTCATTTCATAAGTTGGCGCTATATAAGCCCTCCTCGCCTCTCACTAAGATACACTCATCCTCATAAATAACACGATCGTACAACCCTATTTTTTCTGCTTGCTTAATCACTTCCTCGTCGTAGCTTCCTGGTTGGAACCATAATCCCTTGACCACGTCCTTGAAGCCTTCCACCGTGGCTATCTCTTGCAATGTACGAGCCGTGATCCGAGGTTGTGTGAGAAATGATATGCTTACGCCATCAACCTTCGAAGTAGAGTATCCCTTCAAGTCTGTCTTCAGTCTTATAGCGCTAATTATGTCTTCTATCTTGGAGACTACTGGTTGATCTAATATCGTATTCTCTTTAGGATTGACAGGGATTACCAGTAAATCATGATTGACATACCACAGCAAAATTTTGAAACCAAACTTTGAAGGATTGTTAGAAGCTCCAGCAACAACGTACTGTCTGGCTGGGCCGAAAAAAGCCTTAATCCTTGTTTTCATCGACATATTTTGTAGAGCAGCAATGTCTATGCCGTTGACTGTGATTTAAATCTGGGGGAATATATTTTGCAGTTTATACATCATTTTACAGTTTAATGTTTTCTCTTCTCGTTTTAGAATCTTCATCAAGTAAGGTCTAATCTTCCTGATGACTGTTTGATAATAATGGCCAAGGAGAAACGAACCAAGCCATGCTTTAACTGTAAGAAGTCAAAGGTCAAGTGCATATACACAAACACGCTTCCTTGCGAAAGATGTATAAAAAGTGGCCAGGCACTTAGCTGCCATTTCGTTCCAAAGCTTCCTTCTCTCAAGCTTGCCCAGGTACCTCCAGGACATGAGACGCAGGAGTCTGTTATGCGTAATAACGCTGGTGGTGGAAACGTTGGTATTATGGTTGAGAAAGATATGCCACTACCCCCAATTAATCCCCTTACCAGACTTCCGCCGGCATCAAGTAATATACTACCTCCAAACTATGTGGGATACAGTCAAGATAGAAACTCACACGGTGTGCAAATCCTCCCTAATTTGATGCCCGATGCTGGAGATTCATCTTATGTTCTGTGGAAGAACCAAATAGAGAGTAGTATAAGCATGCTTGATAGCAAATTGGGCGATTTAGCTAATCTTATTAGAAATAATCAGCAAAGCTTGGGAAATAGTCGAAACGACCATGACGTTGAAGCCCGCCATCGCAGTTCTCATGCGGTCGTGACTCCAAGAAATAATTCACCAAACACCACTGCGCTGGTATCGCCGCAATCTGCCGCAGATTCTATTGAATATGAAAGTGACTCTTCCAGAACCCTTCCAGGCACAAGGAAACGGAAACTTACATCAGCTCATGATGAAGATTCGAAGAAATCAAAAAGCCTGAACAGTGACGAATATGAATACAACAGGAATCCTGACGACTTTAGGAAAGGATTTTTAACCATAGACCAAGCAAAAGACTTGTTCAAGTTTTTTGTTACACACATCTCTCCGCAATTATTTGGTTTCGAGATATCCAAGTTTAATGTTGATACTATCTGGCAAAATTCACCTATTCTCATATGTGCCATATGTGCAATTGCGTCGATTCATCATCCGGATGAAGCTCTTCGAGCTAAACTGCATTTACTAAACAAATATCTCCATACTCTTTGCTCCAATCTTCTTTATCAGGGAAGACCTCGAAGCTATATCGAAGGATTCAATTCTATAGTAGCATTAGTGCTTTGCAGCTTCTGGTTATCGAATGCTCAGATGTTTACAGGCTTAGCATTTCAGTTAGCGAAGGAAATTGGATTGAACAAGCCCAATAGTAAACCCGGGGGGTTCTCGAAAAATGAAGTTAGCGAAAAAGATAGATTGAAATTGTGGTACCTTCTCTATATTTTGGACGGTCAGCAAAGTCTTACCTTCAGTAGACAGCCGGTCATAGATTCACAAGACTACACGCTTAAAAACAGCAGGAAAATGTTGCTTGAAGAGAAGTTCTCGATTGCACCAGCTGAGAACAAAAAAACAATAATGAACTCAGAGGACACGAGTGACAATGATAATCACAAAGTCTCTAAGAGAAAATCTTACGAGGAGTCTCTTCGTAAAGAGCAGTTTACGGATATGTGCCTTGTATCACAGGTTGAATACAACCAGGCACTTGATGAAGCGTTCAAAGGAGATGCCTGGGATTTGTTGGCACCTCTGTCTTTCGGTATACCATCGAAGACGAATTTGGAATTGGACAGATGGATGGTTTCATGGGCGGTGTTATTGTCGCCATTCAGTAGCGGTGCTGTGTGGTCGTCGAAGTCTACATTAATTTATTATAATTTCGCAAAGATGCATATCAACTCATCAGCAGTAAGGCAACTTCAAATGGAGTCGAGCAATGACAGTGATATGTTCCCTAAATGGAATAAGAAAGTACTCACTCCACACAGGCCTCAGGCTCCACGAACTGAGGTTCATGCCGATGATGATGGAGCAGAGGACGATGAATTCTTATCGAATAAGGAAATCATATCAGAAGACGAAGCCACGGTTAGTGCAAGTATTGCCATCAATGCTGCCCGGACAGTTCTAAATTCAGTTCTTAATGATCAGGACATACTAAACAACTTAAAGTACGTCCCTGTTCACATCCACCTTATGCTTTATTATGCCGCACTACTTTTAATCAACCACCCTTTAGTTTCGTCCGACAAAAGCATTCAGTTCTCAGATGAGGAGTATTTCACAAAGGTTGTAGACAACCTCAAGACCGTGAAAAACCTACAAGGCAAAATTTACCAAAATTCGCCCACAGATATTCAGTTCGGCGAAAGGTTCATAAACAGCTTGGATGATTTGATTCAAGAGAAGGCTATGAAAATTAGGAAGGAGATTTTGGAAAATACCTCTGTTAACCATGCTGTGAAGCGCAAGCTTGAGAATGACATTCAGCTAATTCTCAAAATTCATCCCTTGGAAAACTCTTTGGAGTTCGCCAGCTTCTCTGACTTTGAAAGTAGAAGCTCATCGCCTGATAAGATTGCTGCCTGGCCTGGTTCCAACCACGGTCACCCTTAGTGGTCTTCCACTAAAGCCAAAGTGACGGAAACTAAAATTTTCTTTTTCGTGTGGTTTTTCATTTAAATTACACCAATATTAATACAGATAAAGTTCCTACGTTCTTGAAGAAAACGTCTCTTGCTGATCTACATTTAGAGTAGTGGTATCACAGGTCCACTTCGTCATATTTAAAATTCACGTGCATCACATTTACAAACTTTTGTAATTTTCGTAGTTACGTAGTTAAAAATGGCTGCGAAATTTCATTACCACAAATCTATACAATATTTATCAACTACTCAGTAAGTCAACATGACAGAGGGAGCAAATCCAAGCGTGAACCAGATATCGACGTTATTCTCCAAGCAATTGAAAGTAGCGGATGAAAAGATCAAAACGGCGAATATGATGGAAGCTTTTGACTGGAAAAACATAAAGAGAGCACCACAGATGTTGAGACAGAGAGTCAAATTAGAGTCTCAAACAGTGGACGAGGAGTTTGACGAAATGTATGATAACCTTTTGTTTATTGAGAAAAGTATACGAGGTATGTCAAAGTACACGGGGCAGTACTGCGAAACTGTTTTAAAGGTTTTGTCTGTCTCTAGTGACATTGGCGCCTCAGTGAAGGAATTATTTGACCCATACAATAGCTTACCTTTGTCCACCAGAGAGAAGCTTGCAGATCCGGCTGCCGTTGACGGTGAAGCAGTGTTTCTGTCTAAATCCAAACAGTCTATTTTCCAGGAGGAATATGAACTTTGGACGAACTGTCACTCGTACCTTGATTGCATCCAGGATATTCGACCCTCTATTGAAAACGAGCTTCAGACTTTGCAAAATCTAGTTGAATGCAAGGCAGAAGAGGTTATGCGGCTCATCACAGCCATAAAAAAGAACGCAAAGAAAAGAAACTACGCATTAATGGATTACGATAAGACTTTCATAAACCACGAGAACCTTTTGTTAAAACAGCGGACGGGCGAGCTTTCGACCAAACAAGCACAGCAGATTTACAATTTTGAGCGGAAGTTGGAAGAGTACAGAGTAGTCTACAACTACTCCAATGATTTGATGAAAAGAGAATTGCCCATATTCTTCCGCTTGGTAGATTCCTTTTTGCAGCCACTTCAATTGAGAATTTACTACGTTCAGCTCCTAGCATCTTACCAGATCAACAACAACTTGAACTCTATTCAAGAGTTATTCAATGTTAATGCCGATGTGCTTAAGGATGATCATTTCTCACAGATGATAGTCACAGAATTTGAACAAAAACATAAAATCGCTAACGACATGGTCAATCTGTTGTCCATCATTAATTTCAGAGATAACTTTTTTGGTGGCACCTCACTAGCTAGCTCTCATACCGAATCGAGTACATACGACAGAGAAAAATGGAGCACACCAGAGAGATATTGCCAGGCTCAATTTTCCTTCAAAGGTCAACAAGAAGGTGATCTTTCCTTCAAAACTGGAGCTATTATTAAAGTCTATGATACTGACGGCGGATGGTGGAGAGGAGAAATAGACGGCAAACAGGGCATTTTCCCAGGAAATTATGTCAAATTGACTGAATAGTTTAATAGGCTAGGAATATAATATTCATATCTCATTACTTTACATATGTTATTTATAATCTGACAACTCTATAATTCTTTTCTTCCACTTATTAGCACACATTCCAGAACAGAAAAACCTTTTTATAGGCACATTCTTATTCTGCAAGATATCCCACCATTCAATAACCTCAGCAAAGGGGTCTACAATAATGAGGTCACACTGATCACACTTCTCTTCGTACCGACCATTAGCAATAGCCTTAGCTATTAAATTATGATATGCAGACGGGGTATACCTTTTCCAATTTTTCGTTTCCTGGTAAGAGACATCATGTCTTGCAATCACATCCAAGCAGAGGGTCTTTAGCGAAGGAATATCACAGTCGCGATGCGATTGCTTTATTATCGGGGAGACAAATTTGAGCATTTTATACGAATTATAAGTGGATGTCAGAATGGGTTGAGCATCTTCAGAAACTTGAATGTAAGGATTTGGACCAGCTCTGAAAATCTGCAAATTAGTTAAATCCAAAATCAGGGAAGGAAGATAGGTTAATCTATTAGTACCTAAGGAGAGATCAACCAAGTTATGAAGTTTTCCTATCAAGTTTGGAATTCTGGTCAACTTGTTTTGTCGCAAGCCCAACACATTCAATTTTGTAAATTTGAACAAGGAAGGCGGAAGTGTTCGGATGGAATTATTTGTCAAGTATAGCTGGAAAGAAATTTGGCTCGACGGGTCAGCATTGAATATCACTAAATTATTGAAATCTTGAATCTCGTCTGGCACTTCAACTAACCCCATTCCTTCTAAGCTTATAGTAGTCTGGATATCTTCAAATGCAGAAAGTACAATCTCTCTTGCGCGTTGTTGTACTCGTTTCTGTCTTATTTTGTAGTCCTCCGATTCAAAAGTATCCTGGTCGGTCGAAGGACACTCATTTGCGGCCGAATCTTTGAACCGGTTGAACATGTCAATCCCAAAATCCGCATCCGAGCTGTTGTTAGGGAGTAGCTTTGGATAATATCCGCCACCGACCGCATAGTTTTGGTCAGATTTGTAATCAGTTGGTTCTTGGCTAGGCGAGCAGGGCACCTCATATCTCGTATCAAAGTTAGTAGACATATCGAGCTCGGACTCAATGGGAAAGTCAGCAGGGGGGCTGCTTGGTGGTATTTCATTGGTCATGTCCATTCTATGTGTTTTTGCTTTATAATTAAACTCTTCTGTTGCATTGTCATCAACAAATGTGGGTTCGCTGCTGGTATCTTCATAGTCCATATCTCTTCTTTTTACGTCATCCTTTTCATTAAAACTTTCTCCTCCTTTTCTCTTCAAACTGGGAGGAACTCTTAGGAGTGGCCTATCCATCAAGCTTCTTTGATTACGGGTATGGTACATGCTGCTTGCATTTTCGTCAATGATGTCTCTGTCCCTTGGCGTAGTATTAAGGGGGATCTTTTCTGAAGCCGAAGAAGAGCTAAAAGCAAAAGGCAATAAGGGATTCAGTTTATCCATCCTAAGTCCTTCTCTAATAAGTCACAAGACGTATCAATGGCATGTCCGTACTTGCCCCGAGCATATATTAAAGAAAATATAATAATAGCGCGATACGCGAGTTTTATGGATTTTTCATACTACACTATAAGAAGCTTAAAACCTTCTAGAGCCTCAATTCAAAGATTTGTTTCAATTCTAAATACTTCTATGTAAAACAGGTATAACCATACTGCTCTATGCCACGGAATGTTTCCTGATGACGTCAGTTATGCTCTTTTGGGCTTAACTTGTATAAGTTCTAATTCAGAAGTAGAATAGTAATGTGTAGCTAGTTCTTCAAGCCACTTATGTTCGATTAGCATGCAGCTACGCATGAACTCCTTTGAGGTCAACACTAATTCATGGTAGAGAACTAGTTTAGGAGGAGGTTTGACGGCGTAGATGACCGAAGATGGGTGTATATGTACAGTATGATTTTTTTTTAGAGTTCGATAAGAATCACCGGTTTTCGATAACCGGGCAATGTTGGGGAAGAAACCGGCGGTGATGGCCTTTCTGATCATTAGGTCCTTGTTGATATCGTCTGACGAGGTGATTTCAATCCCGTTTCGCACACATAGTTTTTTCAACTGCTTTTTGACTTCACGAGCTCGCTTTAAACTCCGATACTGAATGAATTTATCCTGGCACCATTGCACGGAATAGCCTGTCTCGTACCATTGGTTCCATATATTGAGAAGGGTTAAATGGTCGCCTTCGGGCACGTGAAATGTTTCTTTGCTTTTGTCTGCCTGTTCCTTTTTGTCCTTTGGTCTATAGAAAAGCATCGCACTTTCCCCAAGCATAGATATGATTGTCAAAATTTCCTCAGATACTCCATACGACGAGCTTGCTAGCAAGCACTTCGCAACTTTAACATCTATCGGAAATTCCGCCATTTTGCGACCTGTCCTCGTTAATTCTCCCTTTGAGTTCAAAGCCCCTAAAGCGTAGAGAAGTTCCAACGACTTAATCAAACTATCAGTGCTTGGAGGATCAATGAAGTCAAAATGAATTAAATCAGTGATACCCAAGGATAACAACAAGAGTACTACTGTTGTCAAGTTGACTCTTAAAATTTCAGGCGTAGGGTTAGCCAGTATTTCGTTATAGAAGGACCACTTAGTGTATAGCCTAAAGCACTTACCAGGACCCACTCTTCCAGCTCTACCAGCTCTTTGATTTGCAGAGGCCCTCGAGCAAGGCACCACAACCAAGCTATCCATCGCAGTAACAGGATTGAAAACATTCTCTTTGACGTATCCAGGGTCAATAACATACGATATACCGTCGATAGTAATAGATGTCTCCGCTATATTTGTCGCAAGAACAACCTTACGTGAATCTGGTGGGGTAGGCTCGAAGATAGTTTTCTGGAGCTCAATTGGCATGTTGGCATAAATGGAGCAGATGACAAGAGGCTTGATCAGCCGTCCAAATTTATGGCATGCATCTTGCAAGCTTTCTTGCATTGTCTCGATTTCATCTTGACCTGTCAAGAAAACGAGAATATCACCTGGAAGAGGTTGGGATATGTGAATTTGAAACACAGTGGTAATGGCAGCCTGAATATAGTTTGCTTCGGGATTTTTAGTGTAATGTATATCAACTGGAAAGCGACGACCGGGGATATTGAAAATAGGTGCATTATCAAAATACTTCGAAAACTTTTCTGCATTGATAGTTGCGGAAGCAATAATTAATTTCAAATCCTTTCTTACTTTGCAAAGGTCCTTCAATAAACTTAAAATGATTTCTGTGGAAATTGTTCTTTCGTGGGCTTCATCAATCATAACAGCTCCGTAGGAAGAAAGCTTTGGGTCACTCAAAAATTCTCTTAATAGCATACCATCAGTTAAGTACTTTATCTTGGTCTTATCGCTTGTCATGTCTTCAAATCGAACGCTGTAACCTACCTCTGCACCAAGATCAACGTTCATTTCTTCAGAAACCCTTTTCGCAACTGAGGTAGCGGCAACTCTTCTAGGCTGTGTACATGCTATTAAAAGCTGCTTACCATCACTTCCCTTAGTATAGCCTTTCTCATTCAAGTACTGAGGAAGCTGGGTTGTTTTTCCTGACCCGGTTTCACCTACTACTATTAAGATTTGATTTTTCTCAATTTCGTTCAAGAATTGATCCCTGAATCTATAAGCAGGTAAAGATTTTCTGACATCTTCAATTGATTTTCTAATCGAGCTATAATCAACATCCGCATTGGCGTCATCTGAATGTTCCACGTCATCACCTTCGAGTGCCTCATCGTCATCAAAATCTACCATTTGGGTCTCGTCAAACACAAAGTCGTATTCACCTCCGTCCGCCAACTGAATTTCATCCAGGGCACTTACACCTGCTATCTGTGACTTCCTAAGCTGATCAATTTCCCACAGATGCTCGTACTGGTGGTTCTTGTTTCTTTGTTTGACTATATCTTCGCTATCGTCATACTTTTCTTTTGAGCGCAACGTTTCTATTTTCCTCTTTTTATCTAGTTTTCCTTCGGCTGTTACATAGTCATCTATGATTTGGTAATTATCCTGCTCCATGAGAGACCCATGCTCCTCTCGTTCTTTTAAAAGGGCATAAACCTTGTTTTTGTATTCGTAATCATCTTGCTCATGCCTGCTTAATTTCCTTTTCTTTTTCTTCTCTTCTAATGAATTGATTTCGTTCTCAAGGTCCAGAAGCTTAGAAAGGTGTCTCTTTTCGAGATACGATCGCCTCGATGCTTCTCTGAGTTTGTCATATTCTTCCTTTTCTTTCTCTGGTTTTCGTGAAACATTGGTTGCAGCATTCTCTATCTCACCATCCTGCTGGGAACGTACTTTTGATTCTGCACCCAAATTAGTCGAAATCACTTCTTCGTTATCGGAAGCTGACTCACTATCTATCAGTTCTCTTCTTCTTCTCCCTCCGTATCCTTTTTTCACTCTGTCTTCCATTTCTTATACTATATTAATATTTCATTCGCAAATGAATAGTGCACACATTAAGTATTTTGTATCTGAGATGAGCATCATTAAATTTAAGATCAGCTACTATCAATGTACTAATGGAAAGTAAAAGAGGGAGATCAAGAACAAGAATTTCGCCGTACCATGACAACGACTCATCATTCTTCCGGTCGTCGTCTAAGTTACAGGAGGAACGGGACAGTTTATCTGATCTGAGCGAATTAAATTCATACATACCTCCCTGGACGGAGCCCTATATCATCGGGGTGGCAGGCTATTCGGCATCAGGCAAAACATCGATATCACAAAAAATTATTCTGGAAATAAATCAGCCATGGACAGTTTTACTTTCCTTAGATAATTTCTATAAACCATTGAAAAAAGAAGAAAGGGAATTGGCATTTAAGAATGAATTCGATTTTGATACTCCTTCGTCTTTGGACTTGGATCTTTTGGTAGAGGTTGTTAAATTATTGAAAAATGGAAAGAAGACGGAAATCCCTATTTACTCCTTTGTCAAGCATGACAGAACTTCCAAGACGGCCACCATATACGGCGCAAACGTGATCATTATCGAGGGTATTTACGCCTTGTACGACCAAAGGTTGCTTGACCTCATGGATATTAAGATTTACGTTGACACAGACTTGGACGTATGTCTTGCTCGAAGACTCACTAGGGATATCTTATACAGAGGCAGAGATTTGTCTGGTGCTTTGAAACAATGGGAAAAGTTCGTCAAGCCAGACGCAGTTAGATACGTTTATCCAACTATTAATGCAGCGGACCTTGTCATTCCTAGAGGCTTGGATAATACTATAGCTATAGACTTAATGATTAAGCATATCCAGAAGCAATTGACGATAAAGTCTCAACAGCACCTTTCAATGCTCAAGAACTTGAGAATTTATTCTGACTTTGATATAAAGGAATACCGCAATGCTCAATTATTACCAGTCAACAACCAGACGAGAGTTCTATTTTCGTCTTTATTCTGCAAAGAAACTAATAGACCTGACTTTGTTTTCACTTTTGACAGATTAGCCACGTTAATCATAGAGAGGGCCATTGATTTCTTGACAAATTATGAGGAGATCACCATAAAGACAGCATCTGGATATAGTTGCCCTGGTTTGAAGCCACGAGATGAGATTGTTGCGGTAAACATAATTAGATCTGGTGATTGCTTCATGAACTCTGTGAAGAAAACCATACCTGAAGTGCTTATTGGTAAGCTTTTAATTCTTTCCGACACCCATACGGGAGAACCTCAATTGCATATGGACCTGCTTCCTCCCCTGATAGAAGGTTCCAACAAAAAGGTTCTCCTTTTTGACGCACATGTCATCAGCGGAGCGGCTTTGATCATGGCAGTCAAAGTCTTGGTCGACCACGGAGTCAAATTGGAAAATATCGTCTTCTGTTGCTGCTTATGTACGGAAATTGGATTGAGGAGAATCTTGAAAGTCTTTCCGTCAGTGAAAATGGTCATCGGGAAGTTGAGCAACATGGACGACCGCAACAAGTTTTACGAGGACGACAGGGAGAACTTGAGAGACACTGACTGGCCTTTCAGAACCAGGTTCATCGACTCATTGTACTTCGGGACCTGATTATATGTAATAGAGAGATTATGTGTGTAATTTAAATCGTAGCATTAATAAGGTATTAAGGTTATACTGTAAGTATGTACAAACTGGCTATAGAGCCCATCACTGTGCATTACAAAGCTTGCAAATCAAGGAACATAGAACTAAAACGAACTTCTCAGTGGTTCAGCATCGGGATAGAACTTGGGCGACTGGAATTTCAATGCGACCGACCTTCTTCTGTTGTGGCGCCTGGCCTGCGGGAATGACGAGGGGAATATCGGTGACTCGACGTCTGGCTTGCTTTCATTCACACCATCGTCGTAGCAAAGTTTTGTGTTTTTATTTCCGACTGGCGACAGCTCTTCGCTGCCTTCGCTGTCTAACGTATTCAAGTCGCAGAGTGAGTATCTTCTTGACGCTGCAGCCTGCGACTCGCGGGGAGCATCACTTTGTTCCTCCTTTACGGAATTTTCAATTGGTGATCCTGGATCAGATACCACCGACAAACGATATCCATTCTGGCGAACCTCCTGAGGTTCACACTTGTTCAAGTTTACCAAAAAAGCCGTTTGAGGTTCGTTAGAAGCGTTATCTTTGCACTCTATGGCTAAGCAAAACCTTCTTTGCATAATGCGCTACCTCTACTGTGTTAGAGGAAACTTCCATCGAAACAGCACAAATATGTTTATATGTACGGTTTTAGAATCAAGAAGCAAGTCAAAGGTGATGAGAAATGTACTCTTAAGTACCCCAGGAAAATTTATATATGGGGTGTTCTGCGCGTATATACTTAAATATAAGGTCATTAAATCATGCTTAGCAACTTCTCAGGAACACACCACCATACCGGCACACGATGAGCGGTATTCCGATTTGGAAAAATCTATAAAAATAGGTACAGCCTATGGCTGCTCTACTGTCTGTTTAACAGAACTACTTGCTTGCTTTGTCCTAGAGTACTGCTATCTACAAGCCTTGCATGCAAGGAATTCATTACCAGTACTGAAAAATGGCACCTTTTTCGTCTTGCCGAAGCATACAGAAGATTACCTAAATTTCTCTGTTAATGACAGGTATACTCGTGTTCTACGAGGAGTCCAAGCTTGATCTTGCATGGAAATTGTCTAATCTACAACAAAGGATCCGTACAAGAACAGTGGGCATTGAAATTCGAAACGCTGAATGTACCTTCGACAATGAACTCGATTGTAATGCTTGCAAGCTAGACGTAGCGATTTTTGCTAGGTCTTCTTGACTGCATAACCATTGCTCATCGCATTCGAGGAGCGAAATTACCAAGGCTGGATTTATATGATGCCTCCACCAGCCTCGAGAGCATCGAGCAACAACCCAGGCACAAATCAAGCAAGCAAAGGGGATAGACGCTAGTAGACACGGATAGCCCAGGTTATGCATTTGTATCGTTCTCTTTTTTATGCGATTGACGTGAATAGAGGTCCTCTGCAGAGCACTACGCATGCGCAGAGTCATAGTCAATACTTAGTTAAAATACTTTAGATATCAGATGGTCCACCAACGTCGAGGCTTGACGATACAGGTGGCTTCGCTGGTAAGTAAGACAGATATTCCAGAGATCAGGCAATGGAGGCCGTGTCGGGCGTCACCATTTGGCTGCTAACGAATTTATATTTTCGGCTATTCCCCATACTTTTAGATACTCACTGTAAGTACATTTTTTCAGCGTAGCATATTTGTTGGTAAAAATAGGATTTTAGTGGTAAGCAGCAGTCAGGACTGGCCCATTGTCGGGGAACTCAACAAGCCCTCTCGATAGGCTACGAACTCGACACGGCGAACTTTCAGCACCACAATTCATAACGGTCTTTAACATCCGGCTAAGGTGCCGGCGCGAGTCGAATAAAACTGGAGAAGTTTCGCTTAATCGAAACCTTTAGGACCATGAGAAGACAATTTTTGTATAACCAGATTAGAAGACTCTCGCTCGCCGAGTTGAACCAGAATGTATTGAATGCCAAATACGCTGTTCGAGGAAGTATCCCAATTAGAGCAGATGAGTTAAGTGAACAATTGAAAAAAGACCCTAAAAGCTTACCCTTTAAAAAGATTATCTATGCGAACATAGGAAATCCCCAGCAGTTGGACCAGAAACCATTAACATGGTTTCGTGAGGTGTTATCGGTACTTCAGAACCCTAATTTGCTCGACAAAGGGATCTACAAGAGAGATGTTGAAGAAAGAGCGAGACGGTTACTCAGTGACGTGAAATCTTTGGGTGCGTACTCGAATTCGCTGGGAAGTGCCTATGTAAGAAAGACGGTAGCTCGGTTCATGGACGAAAGAGATGGGTTCAAATCGGATCCTGCCAACATATTCTTGACGAACGGTGCTTCTACATCGGTTTCGTACCTTATCGATGTGCTTTCCACGGGAAAGAAGTCGGGATTTTTGATTCCAATTCCGCAGTATCCGCTCTACACGGCCAGTATCTCATTGAATGGTGCTACACCGCTCTTTTACTACCTAGACGAAAGCAACGAATGGTCGACCGACCCAAAGCAGATTAAGGACATTGTTGTGAAAGCAGAAAGTGAAGGAATCGATGTTAAGGCCTTGGTTGTGATTAACCCCGGAAACCCCACTGGTGCGCTCTTATCTGCTGAGGACATAGCCGGTATTATAGACGTTGCAGCGCAGCACGATATAATCTTGATCGCCGATGAAGTCTACCAAAACAATATCTTCCAAGGTGAGTTCGTGTCAGTAAAAAAGGTGTTGTGTGAATTATTGGAAAAGGACTATGAAAAATACAAGCATGTGAAATTAGCATCGTTGAACTCTACGTCAAAGGGATTTAGTGGTGAATGTGGCCAAAGAGGTGGTTACATGGAATTATTCGGATTTCCTGCTTTCTTCAAGGATGTCATTTTCAAAATTGCGTCCATAAACCTCTGCTCTGTAGTTTCCGGACAGGCATTAGTTGATCTTCTAGTAAACCCACCTCAAGAAGGCGAACCATCTCATGAATTATATGAAAAGGAAAGCGCTGATGTACACTCTACTTTGGAACAAAGAGCAAATGCGTTATTCAGTGCTTTCAAAGAAATGGAAGATGTCTCCTGTAATATGCCTATGGGTGCCATGTATTTATTCCCTAGACTCCACTTCACTGAATCTGAGTATCCTGAATTGTTCAAAATTGCCGAGACGAAGGAAGTTCCTGTTGATGAAATTTACTGCCTTGAGCTTTTGGAAAAAACAGGTATCTGCACTGTTCCAGGGTCTGGATTCGGCCAGGTTCTGGGTACCTATCACGTTCGTACTACATTTTTGGCACCAGGATCTGACTGGGTTACAAGCTGGTCCGAATTTCATAAGAAGTTCGTAAATCACTACAAAGTTAAGAAATAAGTACGTGATGTGCTCATGTTATATTTATCAAAACGTTAAAATCCCTTAGACGTTTTCATCGCCAGTTATATATTGTGTTCAAATGTATATATTGAACAATTAATATCTATTCAATTACTCTTTTTTCATTTTTGATTCCACTGAATCGATCTCAAAATCTCCAAATATGCAACTTAAAGCGACAGTAGACCAAGCTGAAAACCAGCCTAAGATCACAATAAACCATGTCCAACATTGCAATTCATCCCATGAAGTAAGGAGACCTTTCATCAAGATAAGTGCTCCTTTTGATTCATCCACAAACAAATTACCAATGATGTAAATTATGAAAAATGGACTTGAGACAAGTAAGCATAAACCTATTTTAAGTCTTTTGCTGTTTCCATCATTCACTAAATAGGATAAGAGATCTTTCCTCTTCTCCTTTGGCAGCTCACTCAATAACTTAAGGTTGGATGTAGTCACTAAGGGTTGAATAAATGTCAACGGCAACGCAGCCAAGCCAATTAAGAATGCCAACGCAAAGTTAACTATAAGCAAAGCTGTTGTCAAAAGGGAAATCAAAAACAATGCCAAGGCGATTAAACAGAATGTTAAGCTTTTATCCATTCTGTATTTTTTGGGGATCCACTGGTTCTTAATAGATAAGACAAACGATGCAAATGTAAGAATTGTGAAACCGTACAATATTAAAGCAGCCACCGACTCATCATCATCTGAGCCTAGAACGAAGAGTGGTAAGGTTTTGGCCAACATTAAACATCCTAGTTCAACGGAAATAAAGATTGTAAGTATTTTGTAGGCGCTCTGTGCGATAAAGTTAACTTGAATTTCATTTATCACCAAACAGCCTAAGGAACTTAAAACATACGCAATGGCAAGCAATACTGCGGCAGGAAGGTAGGTTCCTATGGACACAAAGTTATCAGGAGACAACATCAAGTAAAAGAAAAAGGACTGATGGAATTTCTCCAAGAGATTATTTACAGATCTAAAGGTCGAATCTATAATTCTTCCAAATTGAGTCACATCAGATGGGCCATCCACACCTTTTGCTCTTACTGTCACTGCCTGTATTTGCCATCCAGAAAAAGCCTCATTTCCTGGTGTTTTCTTCTTCAACCCAACCAAAGCTAAATTCAATATTCCCTTCAATAACGTACGAAGACGGGTAGAATATGTTCTTTTTTGTAATTCATCACGCGTAGTCCCCTGGATCGAGTACCCAATATTTTCATGATAGCCTATAAGATTTATGGTGTTCATTAAGTCCAAGTTTGGAAGTTGGCCGTTGAGACCTTCGTAAACAACTTCATAAAAGTCAAAGTGATCCGATGCGCTTCCATACTCTATTACTAAGGCAGCCTCTATAGACCCAGCTGTTTCATCGAGCGAGGTATGGTATGCTTCTACCCATGACCTTAAAGCCACATGACCATCCTCAGGTAATACTAGTATTATATTTTTGGACCAGATGGACATCTTTTTGAAATACCGTAATAGGGCAACTGCGGTTGCGATTCCTCCAACATTATAACTACCCTCCGACGTGCTCCATGGCGCTGTTAACACAATTGCCTCAGTGTCTTCTCCTCGGGGCGCGTGCATGATAGCATATAAAGTGTCATTACCTCTATTGTTTTTATGGTAAGCCGTTTTAAGACCGTACTGTTGAAGCCATCCTTCAACAATCTGGTTTCTCTCAGGAACTGCTTTATCTTCAATTCCTTGCAAGGCGGTCCTGAATCCTCTAACGTGGTTCCATTCACTTTCTCTGAAGTACGATGTGGCTTGGGCTGGCATTAAAGCATTTTCAGAAATATACGTGTCTCTGTAGAAGCCATCCATAGGTAATACGAGTAACCATGACACACTTGCTAGAGCAAAGAGAAATGATATCAACGGAATAAGCTTTATAAGCTTAGGGACAAGCCCCATTTTATGGACTTTTCTTAGAACAGTTTCCGCTAATGCCATGTGTCTTCAATGCTTCGACTTCGTTAATAATGCGTCGCTATGATATTTTGAGATCAATTTTTTATATCAGAAAATTAGAAGTTACGCTACCATATGAAAAGAGAGGTGGTTGATTGTTACAGGAGAATTTATAGGCATATCATAAGATTACCAGTTGATGTGACAACTTTAGAACAGATAAAGACCATTCTGAGAAATGAGTTCAGAATACCTTTAAAAAAAGCTGAATTTCAATACTCTTCTATTGATAATCGAAAATATAATGAACATTTTACACTTCTAAGGAAAATATTGGTAAAAGAGGAGTATGATACCTTGAATGATGTTTATGATCTAGTGTATAAGAGGGAAAAAAATCAATGGGTGGAAGAATTC
Organism: Millerozyma farinosa; assembly: GCA_002196765.1. Lineage (NCBI taxonomy): Eukaryota > Fungi > Ascomycota > Pichiomycetes > Serinales > Debaryomycetaceae > Millerozyma > Millerozyma farinosa. Next base: position 282,237 of record NBND01000008.1, read on the forward strand.
AGGAGAACGAGATACATAGCATTTAGACCTTTCTGGCCAGTGGTACATCTTTTTTTGCAATTGCAAATATCTGATAAACATAAGAAAAAGTACCAAAACTTGCTAGAGAAAGATAAGGATAAGGAAATTTCATTAATGAGTTTCTTCAATATCGCTTCGGATGAAGTTAAATGTGACATAGATCGACTAGGTGGATCTGATGGCCCCTCAGCAAATGAGGCTGAAATTTTGGTCAAGCAAGTAAGAAAGTTCCATGATTTTTTGAAAAGGAACCAAGAGAAAATAACGCACCTCAAGATACAGCCTTTTGAATTGGAATTACCTTCGAATAGTTTTGGGTTACCTCTTCATGCATCCCGGAGGGATCGACTCTTGAAAGAGAAAATTAACTACTGTAAGCAATTATGTGAAAACTTTATACCTATTGATCAGAAAGGATTGGCTCATTTGATCAAAGTTGCAATACACAAACCAGGATCCCAATCTACAGATGAGGATCCTTATAGCATCAACAAAAATTTCTTCAAATACATGGAGAAAAAACGAGAAAAGGAGAAGGACATGTACCTCAATCCTAGAATAATAGCAAACAGAAGTAAAAAAGTAATACCAAGTGACAACGATATTCGCAAAGGTATTAGAGAATACGTTAGACATCAATTTTATTACGATCTGGGTAATTATTTTATGAGTGAAATGCAAAACTTTTATGAAAACGAAAGAGAAATAGCACCTTATATAAAGCCTTTGAATTCTTGATCAGAATTCAAGTACTACATAATTTCTTTTCTTAGCATCCAAAATACATGCAATTTGGCGTCCGTATTGATTTGCGGCTAGATGGGATGGCTCAGTTAACAGATACTCCCCATAACCTTGCAACACAATTGACTTGACTGAATTTAACTCTCTGTAGTCAATCTCTATTTCATCTTGACTTAGAAGCTCATCCAGATTGAATAATGTGAGAAGGTATTGGTCCTTGTCTTTCACCAACATTAGCAAATTTGAGTTTTGACCAATACTAGTTTTTATGATTGATTGATCTTGCGTTAGTTTGATCCTTCTGCATATGTGAGACAGTATTTCCCCTTTAATGAACTTGATTATGGCTAAAAAATTTGTTTGTTTCTCATGCAAGCAGAGTACGCTGCTTCCTTTACTCTCCGGAGAATAGATCGACGATAAAGTAACTTCGGGAACGACATCAAACAGGTAGGTTTTGGTGAAATCAAGGCTAGATCTTATATATGAACTAAAACTGCCAATGAGAGTTGATAGCAAATTAGATTCTATGCTGGTATACATCTCCACCACATTGTGTTTTGTTTTTTGTGGAAGAATAACCTCGTTCGACGATAATTCCACCCCGAAATAGTTAAATAGTTTTGACGAAAACAAGTAATTGTTCAAATACTCTATCAAATCAGAATACTTGAAACTACTCTGAAGAGATTCGTAATACGACTCTAGGTCATCCTCTTTTGATATTTTATCTATTACCCCCAATTTAATCCAGCTTATGAACTCGTTAAATAGGCGTTCTTCTTCATTGATTTCACAGATTAATCTGTACAAATACTCTATCAAAACTTTGATTTGTTCACAGCAAGAGGTAATACTTTTGGACGATAAACCAAAGTTAATTATGTCATTACCATTTTCGATTGAAAAATCCTCAAGCCACTTTACTATCCCTTCAATGCTATTGAGAATAACCACTAACCTTTCTAATGCAACGATAAGTCTATTAAAGCACACCTTCCTGATAGTCTCATACAAAGCAGACCCCATTTTCGATAATCTTTTGACTCCTCTTTCACTTAATTGATTAGTCCAGTAATCCTTCAATTGAGGATCGACTAGGCCTGTAACGAGCATATCTATAAAACTGGTCACTATTTTGCGATTCAGCTCCTCTTCTGTAGGAAAATGTGTAGACAAGTCAACTTCGCTATATAAAGAATCTTTCAAGTTGGACAAGTGCCTATCAAAGAATTGAAAATACGGCTTTATTTCTTCCACAATATAGTGCAACAGATCTTTTATATAGTTGAATATGGATAAGATTTTGCAAGAATAGGACAATAGCTTAATGAAGTATGATCGCAAATTATTCTGATCTGAGATTTTAAACTCGGCTTCTAATACGCCCACATAATCCTTTGCTTCGCTCTCCACAAGAAACAACTGATGGAAAAGATCATTATCATTTATATGCTTCAAATACGTAAACCCATCTGGGAGCTTTATGTTATCCACGGTGAATAAACTATTAAATGTTATCGACAATGAATTGCCTTGCTGTACTGACAAGAGATAGTCCATTTTATCGACATTGGACTTGTTTATCTCGTCAATTTGAAATGCAATTAAATGTGCTGAAGAGTTATCTGCACCAGTATGATCTATGTACGAAGATAACCTTGGCAATTGGCTCATTGTGTCGACCTCGAATAATCCCTCTAAATCATAATTATTAGCAGATAAGTTATACTCAGGCCAACTGATCAAATCAATCTTTTCTCCGGTACCAACAACATTGATAAGCTGACCAGAGTTGGAATCATAGATCTTGCACAACCCATCCTGGCCTGAGACAGCAAAATATTTTCCACTAGGATTCCAAACTAAACTCACAATAACAGATTTAGTATTGACAGAGTATATTCTTTCGCCTGTTAGTCGAAAAACCCACACAGACATTCTATTCATCGAAACTGCAATGAGATCCATCGTAGGACACCAACTTAAAATGTTACCGTCAGCAATACCCATGAAACGGCTTGCTGTTAGCAATGCGAAACCCGAGGACAGTTCATGGTCCATTGTGCCACACTATGCTTTATAAATGTATATATTTCTCTAAAGTTTCTTCGCTAAACACTTTTTATAAAAAATGGTAATAAATCATTGTTTTTGTATTTTGGCAACTAATCGCATTTTCTGTATTTACAACTTTTCTTTACAACCACTTTTGAAGCTAATTCATATCAAGGTGAAGATGGGCATTTATTGATGAGAGTCTATCCCTCTTATCTAGAGTAGACTCAGAGTAAACTGAGTCTCTACTATCTTACATTAGATACAAACTCACAATCGTCATTATCAAAAGATTCCCTTATCTAGTGAAATGTATTATCTATATGTATATACAAGTGTTATGTGTGTCATTGTGTAAACCAAATTACTTCCTAATGTTGATAACTATTGAGGGGCCAAAAGTTGACGATAAGCAGGCTTGGCCGATCAAATTGGGCTTTTTGGTGCCCACAGGTTGAGAGTCGTATATCGCATCTGATGCAGCTTTGATGTTTTCCAAAATTTGCTTGTCAGTGAAATCACATCTTCCAATAGGTATGGCTAAATGTCTTTCTTTCTGTTTAAAAGGCAATGAGCCTAAGTTTTCCTCGATGAGTGCTGCGATATTTTCCGAAACAGTTCCCTTCTTTGGACTAGGCATTAAATTACGAGGTCCCAAGATTCTCGCTATGGGTCCAAGCTCGCTCATTATGTCTGGTGTAGCGAAACTATGAGTGAAGTCATCCAACTTGATTTCTCCAGCCTGTATCTCTTTGATCAATGATGTACCACCGGTTCTTGATGCACCTTTCCTCTTGGCCTGTTCAAGCGCCTCTTCGTTCAGACTGAATACCAACATGGAACTCTGCTTTAAAGGATGAGGTAAGAACACTGATCCACTCAAAGGCTTGGATCCTCTCTCGGGTATCACGGTCACTTGAAGACTCAAGGTCGTCAGGGAAGCAGGATACCCCACTTCAGCAGCCCTCAAATACTTCAATGCTCTAGGAATATCCATGTATAGTGGATGAAGCTCAGGATTCTGCTTATGTCTTAACTTCAAGAGCTGCATTCTCTTCTCTTTCTTCTTGCTTTCTTTCACCTGTTCTCTTTTCTTCTTGTCATTAGGTGCTAGCATGATGCTGCTACCAGAGAACATTCGTCCGAAATTCTGCCATTGTTGGAATACACCAACCAGCCTTATCTTTGGGATTCGGAGCATGCTTAGTATTACGGAGCTCTTGATAGTGACTGATGTTTGACTCCAACGACTTGTCTTACTGAAAATTTTGATACGAGAAAAGCTTTTCGACTCCCATACATCGAAAATGGTACACACACGCAACAAAAAACCCATATACTTACTCTTACACAAGTTCTACCATAAATCATTACTATACATATAATAGGTAACCAGCATACATGGCATGCCCGATACTTTACAAAAAAACCACCATTAGGCCCTTTACCCTTTTTTTCATTTTTTATTTTTTCTCCTTTCATGTTGTACATTTATCGTCTCAATATTTTCTTGATCTGACTTTTAAAGAAAGACTTCTCTTCAAAAAGCTTTTTTGGGTATTGTTAATCATAGGATCTGACGGTGCAAAAATACCATCGGTTGAATTGTTAAGTTGATTATATATTTGCGTTTTTGATCGTTCTGGTTTTTCATGCAACGACAAGCCTTTAAGATTATTGATAAAGCTTTTTCTGTTTTGCCTTTTGTTACTTCCAGTGGATGTGGTATCTTGATGTAGATGGGGCTGTTTCCTTGGGCGGCTGAATGTCTCTGTAGAGTTTTTAGCACTGGAATTACCACTCTGCGCCACGTACGGGCTTGCGGTGTATGGATCTGGGGTAGGAATATGCTCCAAAAAACTTGTTCTCGGTATAGCCTTGGTATCATCCGGAGTGAGTGCATGAGTGAAATCTTCCGAAGAGGAAGCCTTCTCTGAAAACTTGCTCTTGGCTAACAGATCAAACGAGAGAGATAGACGCTTTTTAGACGTGGAACCTCCAACAGGATTGTAGTACCCGTCAAAAAGAGTCGATATTCTCTTGGAGAAAGAGCGCCTGTTTGAGTGGTCTTTTACCTCTGGTCCTTCAGCAAAAGATTCATTAGCAACGTTGTTAGTCAATGGACTTTCGACCGACAAGTAGGAGTTGTCATCGCTTTGCAACGAGCCAACCGAAGCATAAATGTCAGTGATTACGTCTCCATTTTGAATAAAGATCTGCAAAATACGCTGGAGATAGGGAAGATACTCCACCTTACTCGAAGAAAAGACATAAGGCTCAAATATGATCGCAAGATTCCAACTTGACATTCTGGTCGAGGCTGCATGTTGCAAAAGAAAAAACAAGTTGTGAAGGAGGTACATGAACATATGTATCCGATATACTTCCTTGTCGTGAGCCAAGTACTGCACCAATGCCTCAGCAAACTCTTCTAGAGGGTCGCTATCGTAAGAAGTTTTGGCCGTCTTGAACGAATACACCAGGCCGCTGTCTTCAAACAAGAAATCATGCCTGACGGCAAGTTTGGCTGTATACTGGTCGTAAAGCAGCTTGATTTTGCCCGTGGCTGCCTCGTTGAACAACGGCTCGCCGTCTAAGTACTGGCGAAGACAGCGTTTGATGACGCTGCACACGTCGTGCTGGCTTGGATTTTCTGCTAGCCAGGACGCCAAGCTCCTCCCGTTGTAACAGGCGTTAACCCGGCGCGTAGATCCACTAATGCGGAAAACACCCTCTAATATGTCTCGTGCCTTAAGGTACCTCCAGCACTGCTCCATCACCACCGGCACCTTCACCTCTATTCTTCCTAAGTCTACCTCAAGCAAGTCCATGTTTGACCTCTGAGATTCTTTCATGGTTTCTTTGTGAGATAACGTCGATCTTGAATTTCTGGCGTCTCCGCTCCACACTATTTTATCGGCGATACTCATCGTGTGTTGTAGTGGGTCCCCTTTGTTCTGATGTGCGGCTCACTGCCGCAGTGGCCCCCGCGGTTCTTGCTACGGCTGCCTAACTGCGTGATGCCGCCAGAATAGAGCAACTAGTATGTCTAGTAGCCCTCTGTAAATGCCTACGAGCCTTGCCTCGTATGCGATCTACCTCTATTAGCGTCGCTGGCTCACTTAGCGTGCTTTTTGCTGCCGCTAGTTCTGAATCTAGTGTTCAGACGCAGATCTCAACCTAAAGTGCCGCTTTGTCTTAGCTCTACCTGGTGAGAAAAAAAACACCGATAGGCACGGAAAAGCTTCTCTACCGGTGATCCCCTGATGCAAACGACAGATTCTATACGGGTGATGCACCAGATGCTACCCTTGTGTGAAAATGACGGTTGACTTACGCTTTAAGCGATCTCTGATTCCAGTGTGTTACTGTGTCACTGTGCGTCGCTGTGTACCACTGTGTTTCAACGTGTGCGACAACTTCACCTAAAAAATTCCAACTAAGAAAAAAAATGGTTCCTATGACTTTTGCCAAACAACTATAACCTAACTCTGCTGTGTGACGCTTCTCCTGGGGGTTGGAAATCGGTGTGAAAAATCTCCACTAGGAACCTATTGAAAAACACCCAAAAACACTACTTCGGCTGATCGAACAACAATGGAATCAGGCTGGTTTTAACGAAAAAGCCACTCACGCGCGTGACTGCGCTCTGGGGAAAAATGCTGGATTTAATAGACCGCTCTGGCAGTACTGTTCGAATCGGGTTAAATTCGCATTGCAAGTCTAGAACAACACCGCAGTGACGTCCGGCGCTATGCCTGCGTGCCAGGGAGAGGACTTCCAAAGTTGGGGTGGCGGTCGCCGCAGAGGGCAGGTGATGGACTGCCGCACGCAGCGTCCAGGGACACGCGAAAGGGGTGGCGCGTGTTGCTGGAGCGGGTGCAGTGGCGGTCCCTTCCCCCAGCGAAGGTCTGTACGGAAGTCCGCGCCAGAGAAATGGCACAACCGAATGGGCGACTGGGGCGACACGACCGCCGCGCGGATGGCCGCGGTCAGCCGGCGCCCCGGTAACCGGCTAGCGGGCTCAGCGCGCTGCTGCGAGTGGTACATGACTTAATCTTTCGCTACATATTAGACGATGTTCTGGCGAGCGCACCGCCCATTGCAGCCAGGGGAACGCCCTAAAGTCGGTGTTCGGCGCCCATATAAGCAGGCGCTGCTCATCAACTGTCATCGCCTGCGGCGAGTGCCGCTCCATGTCGGTCCCGCGCGCGCATACTGGGGCTGACGGGGGTGATGCTACCCCAGAACATGTAGACTCTGTAGTTTAGTGGGGTGGGATACGGGCTGCCTGGTGGCGCTGTGCTCTTCAGCGGGACCTACTGCGATCTTGGCAGACATGGCCAGTGGGACGCCAAGTTGCTTTTGTGCGCTTCTTTCACCGTAGCGAATGCGCCTTTTTTTTTAAAAAAAAAAAAATTAGCGAAGCTAAATGCCACTCATCTGCTGTATCTAGTCACACCAAACTAAACACAAACACTTAACAATTAACAACAGATATTTTTTATGAGATAGATCAGTAAAGCGACAGTAATATACATAAGTTAATCCGAATAACATAATCAATTTATAAGTCAAGAACAGCCAGAGAAATAGTTTACGATGGCAGTTTTTCCCAGAGAACGAAACAGATGGAAACATGCATTTGAACCGGCAAGCCCGTCACCGTTGTCGCACAGCGGACAAGAGAACAGCGGCAAGGACAAAGAAACAGACGAGGAGCCGGAGAGCAGACATCGCAGAGGTGATATCGACGGCGCAGTGGCCGGCAAAGCCATGCCGCCGGAGTTTCTAGTCCGACTAAAGACCATCCCGCTCTTCCAAGATGCGCCAGAGTCGTTCCACACCAACTTGGCTTCAAGGCTCAAGTTGATGCTGTACTATCCCCAGGAGTACATAATACGCAAGGGCGAGCCAGCGAGGTCAATGTGCTGGATTTTGAAGGGCACTGTTGCGGTCACGTCGAATGATGGGGAGTCAGTGTACGCCGAGCTAGCGCCAGGCAGCTTTTTTGGTGAGATTGGCGTGCTCTACAACAGACCCCGTACCGCCACGGTGGTCGCACGCACAAAGGTTTTGGTCGGGGTGTTGACAAGAGACTCGTTGAATATGGTGCTAAGATCGTATCCGGTCATCGAAAGACGCATTCGCGACGATGCACAGGAGAGACTTGCCATGCTTGAGAAGGAAAACAAGGCGTTGGCCAGTGCTCTCGCCAACAGCGGACAGGGCGACGCCCTCATGTCGACTGGAAGGTACGCCAAGACGCAACCAAATAACCTAGCCTTTTCGACTAGAAACCACACATCTGCACTGTTCGAAGGAAGCTTCGATTCTCTCTCAACCAGCATTCAGGACTTTATCAAGGTATTGCCGATATTCAGAAACCTTCCCTCGTACATTGTCCACGAGATTGCGTTGAATATGGACCTACTCAAGTACAGACAATTCGAATACATCTTCAACAAGGGCGACTCGGGCTCGGACATATACTTCATTGTCAGCGGCGAGGTAGAGGTATTGAACTCTGATAAGAACTCACCCATTGGTAAGCCACTAGCAAGGCTTAAAAAGGGCAACTACTTCGGCGAAATGTCCTTCTTGGCCCTTATAAATGACCAAGAAAACGTGAAACGATCCGCTACTATACGCTCCGTTTCTATGGTGGAATTAGTAGTAGTAAGGAGCGATAAACTAAAGGACCTTTGTTCTAAGTATCCTTTCATCGTGGATGACATGAAGCGGACTGCAAAAGAAAGAACAACCCTAAATAGCTCCCGTGAGCTGACAATTTGCCCTTGCCAGAGACTCTCAATAGACTTTCTTATAAATGAAAATAGCGACTACACACCAAGTGCACCAGCCTCAAAGGAGACGAGCGGGTTTTTCTCGCCTAACTACAGCTTGAATAGTTCATATTCAATGTCTCGAGGAGATCTATCAAGATCTGTTTCTCCTGTATCGAGCGTCGAGACGGCGACTGAGGGAGCTGGGTCGGATAGCTTGGAGACCAATAAAGGCAAAAGAAAGTATGAGGTCGATTCGATTCCTCATGATCCTTTGAAATTGTCAATACCACCAGCTAAGTCAACTCAGTCTTCTAATTCTTTTTATCAACCAAGCCCACTATCAGCTGGGAACTTTACATATATACCTCATCATAAACGGATGAGGATTTCCGGATTGTATGCTGGCAGGAGAAGATCTTCTCTCTTGGTTTCGACTGGTCGCATTCCAGATTCAGTTTTATTGAAAGTTTTCAAATTTCTTACACTTCCCGAATTGATGAAGGCCAGACTTGTCTGCAAAAGATGGCGAGACATTCTTTATACCGCTCCCAGCTTGTTTAATAATCTAGACCTTACCCCATGGAACAAAAAAATTGACGACAAAGCTTTAATTGCAATAACAAATTTTGTGGGGTCCCGGCCACAGAAAATTGATATATCAAGCTGCTTTCATGTTACAGATGAAGGTTTTAGTTATTTGATTAATGAAGTGGGAATATCAGGTAACATTACTTCCTTGAAGATGAGATCGAACTGGGAAGTCAGCGCTATGGCCATTATGGATCTCAGCGTTTCGAGCGTGGGTGGTAACTTGGAAGAGATTGATTTATCTAATTGCAGAAATGTGAGAGACCACGTAATAGAGCGTCTTATCGGCAAAAACAATGACAACTACTCCGATTCTCAAAGCCACTCCGATAGTATTGGATGCAAGAAACTACGCAAATTGAAGCTAGGGTACTGCAAGTACTTGACTGATAATGTGATGCATTATTTGTCTTTACATGCAAATGAAAGATTGGAAAGTTTGGACTTGACGAGATGTACATCGATTACTGATAGAGGATTTGAGAATTGGCCCTACAGGCCTTTCAAAAACCTCAGAGAGCTCTCTTTGAAAGATTGCACATTTTTGACCGATCAGGCTATCATGTCCATTGCAAATTCGGCTTACAACCTCGAAGTACTAAGCTTAAATTTTTGCTGCGCATTATCAGATGTCTCTCTTGAATTCCTTTGCTATGACTGCCCCAAGATAAGAGAGTTAGATTTGTCATTTTGCGGAAGCGCTGTTAGTTATGCTTCCTTAGTGGTGATTGCATTGCATCTAAATAATCTTGAAAAATTATGGCTTGCTGGATGTATAAGAGCTACTAGAGCAGGAATCGATGCTCTATTGACTAATTCCCCCTCTTTGAAATACTTGAACATTAGCCAATGCAAAAATGCTCATTTCTATCCAGGTGGGATCCCAGCTCAAAAAATTAATGCAGACCCGAAAACGAAAAATGCCTTTATTATTGCAGGGTCTAACAAGAATGTGATTGAGGTAGTTATATGATTCATATTTCATGAATGCATTTTGAAGTCTCAAACGGGAATTCCTGAAGTACTTTTGTTTCAATTCTGTGATGTCCTTTTCATTTTCAATTCATCTTCAAAATTCAATTCCTTTTACACCCCCATTTCCATTCTTCATGAAGACTCCAAAAATTTAATTTCAACCAGTTGTATTATCCTCAAATTATTGTATTGCATTGACTACACAAATTCTGATCTGGTAATCAGATGTATATTATTGTATATACTTGATCTATTGGTGTATCCAAAAGTACAATCATATAAGTAAATTATAAATTCACATTAAACTATGCTTATTTTTTCTTTTTAGTTTTATCTTCGAATTTTATATACGATACTGGGACTCCTTTGGTCTTTAAAAGTTCGATTATAGTTTTACCATGTGGACCTTGCACAGTAACTTCAGTCAACTTTGGATCTTGTTTGCAAGGTCCTATAGTACTGGAACCCGAGCATTTAACTTTTAGTTCATCTGCTAAAATGGGTGGCTTAATGTAGAAATGTTCGAAATTGGATACTCTAGTAACAACCTTTCTTCCGATTCTTACTTCAGTAATGATGTTGACCGAAGGTGGCTCACCCTTGAATATATGTATACCGCTGTCTTCAAGTTGTTCACCAGGTTTAAGAATCACATAGTTTGGAGAGAAAGCTTTCATGAATGCCTTGGAAATTACATCTCTAGGATGCGATCCCAAGTTTAACCCTGTAATCGACTTAAGTGTATCATTAAGAACGACCTGGCTCTTATTATTAGGGTTAGTGAGATTTTTTAGCTTGACGTAATTATTCAATAGAGTCTTGATTTCTTGAGGTTGATAATAATTGTCGAACAGCTCATTAACGTCAGAAAAGAAAGGTTTTGTAACAGACCTAGGCTTGTATATATGAACAATAGTCAAAGCGCCACTCTTCTGCAGGGTACCTGAACCTGGCTGCTTTTTAGCGTGAGAAGTTGACTTGGATGACGAGCCAACAGTTCTATGAGGAACGAAATTCAGCACAGTAGGATTGTCTTTTGGCGTAAGCTCCACTATGCTTAAGTCTTCTCCCTTTCCTTTTGTCTTCAAATATTTGAGTTTCTCCATTGCCTTTAGAAATTTGCTGGTTTTCTTCCATGATGTCTTCTTTATGTTACAATATTGCAGGTCTATTATGGGCAAGTTTTTATATATATGATTGGACATGAACAGAGAAGCAGTTATAGGTAACTCGATACTGTCTTGTTGAAGTGTCTGAAGGAGGGATCTCTCATAGAACCTATCCACGTCGGATACATCTAGCTGGCCAACCAGTTCGGCTATGTCATCTATGTTGCTTGCTATATTTTCCTCCTCTTTAGAACTAGTGTTTGAAAGTCCATTTGTTTCTTTAGATTCATCTTCTAAAGTATTACTCTTCTCATCATTCTTAATATCAGCAGGAATGCTATTCAGCTTTTGAACATCCCCTTCTTCCAATAGTTGAGCTTCTTGCTCGCGCGGTGGCTCGGGAATCTTGATCTCGAGCTCTTCTGGGACAGGTATATCGATAAGGTCATTCAAATTGCACAATTCATCGTCTATACAGTGAATTATGTCAGCTGCAATTCCTTTCATGCCAATTACACGTGTGTAGTCCTTTAGGTTCAACTTACAACGTCCGATGGCTTTAGGAACAGTGGGGTTTTCCGTATCAGCAATGGCCACAATTTTGCCTTTCGTAGCTCTTACGTCAAAGGGTGGAACAGTTCCAGGTAACATCAAATCGGCACCATTAGCTATGATTTCAATCACATGAGGATGTGTTTTGATTATAGGTAGCAAACTAGCGTACTTCCAGAGAGTGAAAAGCGATGGGAAAACCTGTGAATCTCTAGTTTGAAACCATACTGGTATTTCTCTTTCGTCGAAAAATATCGTCCCTGATTGCCCAAGTGCTGTCTTGAAAGAAGCCTGTTTTGTCGTAGCAGGAAGGATCGCCAATTCGTCCTCCTTGGTTATCTCTGCCTGATTTAAGTCATAAGTCTTGCAAATTTCAGCAAAGAGCCTTCTTCTTTCAGATGACTTTATGTTAGACGACGCTTTCGTATGTGGCTTCTTCTTGAACATTTTTAAAAGCGAAGCTGTGAATAAATACCCTCCTCTAAACTATATCCTTCAAGATATCCGTATTATATTAAGCTTAGTATAAATTAAGACTTCAAAATCTTCCACGAAGAATCATTGATGCAATTCTTATAGGAACAAGCAAGTTCGGTTTTTGTGTCACAAAATCAAATCTCGAAAAGCAGTAGTAGGCATAAATTTGTTGTCTGAACACGCATCATAAGACGGTTTGTAACTATATGATCTTGCTGTATATAAGGAGGTGACTAAGATAGAACAGCACGGTAGAACCGATACAATTAGTTGATACAAGTTTTCGGAGAAGTCATTGGCTTAGTAAGATTTAATCTCGTCACAAGTTCGGAAATGTCTGAAGAGAAGAATGTCAAGAATAGTCAGACAGAGGGGAATGAAAACATCAAGCAGGTAAGCAAAGAGAGGGAGGATATTAAGCTTATTCGTCAAATAATATTGTTTCTCATTTTGGGGATAGTCTGCATGCTTGGTTATCCTTTGTTTGAACAGACCACAAGGATATATAGGGCTGAATTACCTACACATGAAATTGAAACTAACTTCAAAGAGTTCAACGAGAGAATTCACTACCATGTTCCTGTTTTCTTGAACGCCCCAAGTGCATGGAAAGAATATATACCGCGTATTCAGAGTGCAGTAGACTCCAAAATTAGCGAGAGATATCCTAACTTGAAAGATATATGGTCGTTGGAATTGCATTTGAACGAAGGGAACGCAACGCTCGAGGATAATTACACCTTGGAAGTAGAGTACTTACCACATCCAGACTCTGAATACGAAGACTACCCTCTCGAATCATTTTTTGTATCTCCTTACAGCAAGGCAACGAAGGTCAGAATCACTGACCATGCTGCAATTTCAAAGAAATCGGAAGATTTCGTTGCCCATGTCTTAATTAATGGAATTTTCAACGAAGAGCTTGATCAGCTAACGCGCTTAGTACAAGATATATATTCTGATGAGATCACTGTACCTTACTCTTCGAAATACAATGTGGTCTTTTCCTTAATGGTAGAAAGTGGAAAAAAGCTTCTGTGGGACTTTAAGGACTCTATTGATCTTTTCGGTCCAATTTTCAGCAGGCTAAGTCCTTTTGCAAACTTCTCAGTTTCAACCCAGACCCAATACTACTCAAACTTGAAGTTCGCCCCCGATTTCCGCCCAGATTACAACAAGAAGGGTTGGAAAAAAGGGGCATATGTCATCAGTGAAGCCGAATTGTCGACATTTGTAAATTATGGTGATTGGAATTTATTTTCTCACGACATACATCCAACTATCAACTTCATCATATATGTTCCTGACTCGTATGATGGTATACCATTGATTATTGAAAACTCGCAGACCAACAGTTTCTTGATTCCTAGATGGGGTGGTGTTTATATATATAACAAACAAGCTAATGTTGAAGAGCTCACAGAACAGGAGCTTTTGCCGTTGATGGAAATATTTTCTTCTCATCTTGCTCAGTTATTGGGATTACCAAAGAATCCGGTATCACCTATGATCAAAATGGACATATTGTTTAGAACGTCCACCTACAGAAACTTGAAGCAAGCCATGGAAAATTTAGACGCGTTGGTTAAGTTAACTAACTCGCTCAAAGAAATTTCAATACCTAAAAAAACCAAAGATTTCGTGACGGAATCTTTAGAATATTTTGAGCTTTCGTTAAATGAATTGCAGAAAGGTGATTTCGGGCTTGCCGTGGAGTATAGCTCGAGAAGCTTCGAAAGCTCAAATAAGGCATTTTTTGAAAAGGAAATGGTCCAACAGGCATATTTCCCTAGTGAGCATCGTTTGGCAGTATTTTTGCCTTTATTGGGACCAGTATTTTCAATCATGTTATTGGGTCTCATCAAATACATACAAGAGAACAAAAAAGCATCCAAAGAAAAAGCGGATTGAGTTTGTAGAGTAGCACCAGAGTGAATAGTACAATATAAATTGACCACTAGATAGCACGTAGTACATTATCGAATCTCACAACAGTCCGATTTCGAGATAATTCCTGGTGCTTAGAACTTAATATCCAAAGCATTGATCAGTCATATATAGAACATGATATAAATGATTTTTTGTGCCTGATGGTCAGAGTATGTCGATCGTAAATCTTGATATACATTAACAACCATCAGGAAAAAGTAACGCAAAATTTTTTTTATTTTGGTTTCAAGTTAAAACATATCTGGTCCTTAAACCAAAGATCTGTTTTACCAGAACTAATATTATTTGTCGTACGACGTGACTATAGATAGCCACTATCTGACAAAGAAAAAAAGAACGGAGACCAACATGTCAAAATTAATGTACAATGGATTGGGTCTCGGAGCAGTTGGAATCGCTTCGTTTTTCTGGGGAAGATCATCATCTTCCAGCGGAAACGCAGTAGTCACACCGCCACCTTCGCCAGTCGGTGTACCCGAAGGAAAGAATGGAAGAGCAGTGGCTGGTACCTTTGATCCCAATTCTATCAGACCTGAAGATTTCTATAAGTTTGGGTTTCCAGGCCCTATACATGACTTAGAGAAAAGAGACGAGTTTGTCAGTTGTTGGGATCGTAGAACAAGAAATCCTTATTGGGTAGTTGAACATATCACAAAAGACCTGATAAAGTCAGTTGAAGGCGTGGAGAGGAAGAAGTCGGTTTTTAAGGAAGATGAGCAGATACCTCCAAACTTTAGAAGCAGATTGAGAGACTATTTCCGTAGTGGATACGACCGTGGGCATAACGCGCCTGCTGCCGATGCTAAATTTAACCAAAAAGCCTTAGATGAGACTTTTTACATGACTAACATCTCGCCCCAGGTAGGAGACGGCTTCAATAGGGACTATTGGGCCCACTTCGAGGAGTTCGCACGCACGTTGACTAAGAAGTACGATAACGTGAGAATCATGACCGGATCTCTTTTCTTGCCTAAACCCAGCCCTGAAAACCCTAACAGGTATAAGGTTGAGTATGAAGTTATAGGCTCACCACCAAATGTTGCGGTCCCCACGCATTTTTTCAAGCTTATTGTAGGAGAGAACAACGGGAGTAAGGATATAGCTGTGGGCGCGTTTGTGTTGCCAAACGACAAGATTGACAGTGGCGTACCCTTGACCAACTTCCAGGTTCCAGTTGAAGCGTTGGAGAGGGCTAGTGGTCTTGAGCTTTTATACAAGGTACCTTACTACCAGAAAAAGGACTTGTGCCGTGAAGTCAAATGCGAGGTCATCGTGCGTGATTTCTCGAAGTTGCCTCAGAAAACACCTTTGGCGCTTCCTTCCAAATGATCAGTCGTGAAGTACCTGTTCTAACAATTCTATGTTAATTCTAGACCGTGCATGCTGTTACACTGCTATAGACAAAAGCAAACAAATTTCAAAAAATCGAGATAAGTAGCTATGCTGTGTTTTCGCAGCCATTTATATATTAATAGCATACCAACTTAGTGAAGAAGCACTTAGTTTTACAAATAACATCCCGTTTTCTGTAATGGCATACCACACCACGCTACTACAAAAAAGCTTTCATTTTCGAGTATCCATCAACTGAATATCGCCGTTTTACTACTGAGAATTACATATATAGTACGGTGAACATGGTTGTGCGCTTAATGCTAATTGCAGTGTTGGTATTCCTTTTGCTTTGAAAAACAACTTTCCAGCCAAAAAAAACAACCACGGAGAATAGTCCGCGTTAAATGGACCCTATGCTTAGCTATGTTTAAGAGTATATAGCGAATAAAAGACGTGATACATGATTACGAGATTTTCTTCCTGTACTGTCTCTAGAGTGGGACTGCAACGACCTATAAGTACAGACTAGTAATAATGACCTTCCATCTAGGATATACAGCCGTTTCACCCCGCATGATTCAAGCAGCAACTGGTGTGTGGTGCCTTATCCCAGTTTCAGGAGTATGATGGTCCTCATTTGATGTAGTGGACCAGATGTTTTTACAGGTTAACTATATTTTACAGTTTCACTCGTGAGGCTCAATACGGCATATAATAATCTGTGTACCCCAAAGACGAGGTGCACACAACCAATACAGTGGTCCCAACAAAAAGCATACACAAAACATATCATGAAATGCCATCAAAAACTGGAACTACCTACATGTGGATAGGTCGCTATATGTGGCAACATCTGAGCTGCTGGCCTTGATGTCCCAAGCATCTTCTCTGGCAGTTCATGGGACTGATAATTTTGTGTTATACGCTTAAAAGCCTAAGCGATACCCAGAGATAAGAGTCCCTTCCTTCATATGTTCCTGTAGACAGCGGCTGTAGCTGGGCCGACTACGCACGGTTTATTTCGGTAGTTGGGTACGCTTAAGGTGCGCTATGTGGCGAACAGCTACTTGCCACTATGGCTGCAACACACTCTCCTGACACCGCTACCTTAAAACCCCGATAGCGACTGTGTGCCTAGTGATTACCTGGTAAAAGCAGCAAGCGGCATATATTATGCAGGCACACCCGTTAATGCTGATGGCACAGCGACGGTGTCGGTAGTACTCTGAGAAGCTATTCAGGCCACCGGGAGTAAACCCTACAGTTGGGGCCACGCGTTGGTCCTGCGACTCGTCTGATGTTCCTGGCCACACATTTGCCTTTTGGGTGGTGGGAGCAGCTTCGCTGCCGCCCCACGAGACACCGCCTGCAACACTAAAGGTGCGTAAATATAATCACGTGGCGGTACATGGGAGACCAGACCCATATAGTGATCCGGGGCCAACCGCGCAGCCAGCTCCTAGCTACGCAGCCGCAGCCCAACGAAGCTCAAGTACACACTGGTGTAGTAGGACGTCCAGTAAAGCAGCCAGCGGAACACACAAAACGGACCGATTCGCTGCACTCAGCAGCACGCTGAAGTAGATACTAGGACCAGGGTCTGCGGAAGTCTGTAATACACACTACTTGGTCCCGGAAAAATCAGTGTATATCAGCGCACCCAAAAAATGGTGGAAGCGAACCCATCAAAATGAGTATTGGCATCCAAAAAAATAAGTGGCACAAAAACTGGCAGAAAAATACAACAACCCAAAATCAACACATCCTATATAAATAGACAGATGCGCCGCCACTTAGTAGATCTGTAGTAGTAGTTTGAAGGAATTGTATTTTTTTCTTATAATTTTCCCATTTCATTGTTGATAAACAAGTATATATTTCGAGTTCCTTTGGCGCTAGGAAGCTATTACCACTTAGATCGTTAGAACTTCTGCCAAAGAATACGAAGTGGGATTGGAATACGAACTTTCAAACAGAGACAAAAGTACAGATAAGAAAGGAAAATCGGTACTAGTTTGCTTTTAAAGCAGATACAACATTCTAGTAAATTAAAGTGCAAATCCAGTTTTCTCTCCTAGTATCTCACTAGTTTTACAGCCGAGAGAAATCAATTTGCGAATCAAGGACCTGTTACTTTTCCGGAGAAGAGTACTGCAATTGTTCTTGAACAGAGACAGAACGCCAAAGTTTAGAAAACTTGGCTACAGATAGAGCGATCTCACTTTCTTACACATTCGGTAGGAACGTGCTAATTGTTCATTCTAATAGAGACAGCATCTTTTAGGGAGATCTCGCAGTCTTTGGCAAAAAACCGGAGATTCGAAAGAAAGAGAACCCCAAGGTATCCAACTCATACCAGATAAAGA
Source organism: Millerozyma farinosa (assembly GCA_002196765.1). NCBI lineage: Eukaryota > Fungi > Ascomycota > Pichiomycetes > Serinales > Debaryomycetaceae > Millerozyma > Millerozyma farinosa. The sequence goes on from NBND01000008.1 coordinate 300,201, forward strand.
GTAAGAACTTGTAAGTGAGACAGAGACAGAATATATACTTACAAGGATTTTCACCTATAAACCTGGGCTATATCGGAATACTACAAGACCGGTGTTGATATAATTCGCATACTAATATTTAATTGAACTGTTAAACACAAGGGACGTCTTAGTACAACACACTATAACAGAATAAGAGACAGATATAATACAAAATGAGCACCATCCAGCGTCCATTAGTATTGACTCACGGTTCGATAGAACACACCCTTTTGGTACCTACCAATTTATTCTTTGCCTTATCACAAATCAAGGATCAATTCATAAAAGAATTGCCTGATCCAACCGAAGGTTTTGGTGGAGATGGAGAGCCAGCATCTCCTGCGGAATTGTTCGCTTTATTTTTGGGATACACCGCTTCTCATGTTGATCGCGAACATCCTAGCCAATATGACGAGGTTCTCAAATTTTTACTAGAGGAGTTTGACAGTCGTTATATTTCAGGCAGCGACGTCCACTCTTTCGCTGTCAACCTTCTTTCCGACGAGTCACACCCTACGACTTTGGAGAAAGTTAAAGGTGTGATAAGAAACTACTTCGATGCGCTCGTGAGCTCCAAGAAACCCACCCCTCGCAGAGAATCAGAGTTATTGCAGAATGCTGCAAGGACAGCATCTGATGACTCCAGTTCCAAGCAAAAGGCTAAGATTGTTGCAATTTTCGGTGGTCAAGGTAATACTGAAGACTACTTCGAAGAATTGAGGGAATTATACAGTACATATAAGGGATTAATTGGGGACGATTTGATACGCCCAATAGCAGACAAATTGAACACTCTTGTCAGAACCACCGAAAATGTCGAAAGAATTTATACACAGGGCTTGGATGTTCTTTCCTGGTTGACACTGCCAGATAAGACCCCCGATCAAGAATATTTATTGTCTGTACCTGTATCATGCCCCTTGATCTGTGTCTTACAACTTGCTCATTACGCTGTGACCGCAAGATCTATGGGTTTAACACCCGGTGACTTGAGAAACAGCTTAAGCGGTACCACTGGTCACTCTCAAGGTTTGGTAACAGCTATTGCCATTGCCGCTTCAGGTGACTGGGAATCGTTTATTGAAAATTCGTTGAAGGCTGTCACTTTGTTATTCTTCATTGGTACCAGATGTCTTGAAGTTTACCCAAGAACATCCTTACCACCTCATATGATGCAGGACTCTCTTGCTAACGGCGAGGGCAGACCATCTCCTATGTTATCTATTAGAGATTTATCACAAGAACAAGTCGAGTCTTACATTGAGCAAACAAACAAGCACTTGCCTAATTCTAAGCACGTTTCGGTTTCCTTGGTTAACGGTGCCAGAAACTTGGTTGTTTCAGGACCACCTGAATCTTTATATGGTCTTAATTTGTCGTTAAGAAACAAGAAGTCTCCTTCAGGATTAGACCAGTCCAGAGTGCCTCATAACTCGAGAAAATTACGTTTCTCCAACCGTTTCCTCACAATTTACGCTCCATTCCATTCTCATTTGTTGGAGCCTGCGACCGAGATTATCTTGCAAGACATTATTAATGAACACATTGATTTCAACGTTGAAGACTTGAAAATTCCTGTCTACGATACCTACACAGGAGAGAACTTCCAATTTTCATCTTTTGGATCATCTAGCTCCTCAGATTCGTCTTTGAACTCTGCAGCTCATGGCGATATTTCACTTGCCGGTAGAATTGCAAAGTGCATTACTCAGCTTCCAGTTTACTGGGAGAAGGCTACTCAATTCGAAAGCACTCATATTTTGGACTTTGGTCCTGGTGGAGTGACTGGTTTAGGTGTTTTGACTCACAGAAACAAAGAGGGAACAGGTGCCAGAGTTATCATTGCCGGATCTTTGGATGTTCCTCCTCCAGAAGACGAGTATGGTTTTAAACAAGAAATCTTTAGTCGTGTTCCAGGTAGCATTAAATGGGCCTCAAATTGGTTAGAGGAGTTCAAACCCAAGTTGGTCAAAGTCAGTGGTGGAAAAACATATGTTGACACCAAGTTTAGTCGTTTAATCGGCCGTGCTCCATTGATGGTCCCAGGTATGACTCCTACTACAGTAAACCCAGAAATAGTTGCCGCCACTATCAATGCTGGATATCACATTGAATTAGCTGGTGGTGGTTACTTTAGTGCTGAAGGTATGCAAGCAGCTCTTGAGGAAGTAAAGAAGAACATTGTTCCAGGTTCGGGTATCGCTATCAACTTAATTTATGTGAACCCAAGAATGTTGCAATGGGGTATACCCTTGATCAAGGACTTGAGGGAAAAGGGCTTCCCTATACAAAGTTTAACGATTGGCGCAGGTGTACCTTCTTTGGAGGTTGCAACCGAGTACATCGAGACATTGGGTATAACTCATTTGGGTTTGAAACCAGGTTCCGTTGAGTCCATATCTCAAGCTATTGCTATTGCCAAGGCACATCCAAACTTCCCAATTGTTGTGCAATGGACCGGTGGTAGAGGTGGTGGTCACCATTCTTTCGAGGATTTCCATCAACCTATCTTACAGATGTACGCCAAGATCAGAAGATGCAAGAACATTGTCTTAATTGCTGGATCCGGTTTTGGCTCAGATGAAGACACTTATCCTTACTTGACAGGTAGCTGGTCTAAAAAGTATGACTTCCCTCCAATGCCATTTGATGGTGTATTATTTGGTTCAAGAGTAATGACTGCTAAGGAAGCACACACTTCTCTCGAGGCGAAGAAGGCCATCGCTGCTTGCTCTGGTGTTCCAGACTCTGAATGGGAAAACTCTTACAAGAAGCCAACAGGAGGTATTATCACTGTTCGTTCAGAGATGGGAGAACCAATCCATAAACTTGCTACTAGAGGTGTTATGTTATGGAAGGAGCTTGATGATACTATTTTCACCTTGCCAAAGAACAAGAAGGCAGAAGCTTTAGCACAAAAGAAGGACTACATCATTGAGAGATTGAATAGAGATTTTCAAAAGCCTTGGTTCGGTAAGAATAGCAACGGTGTTTGTGACATTGAGGACATGACATACGAAGAAGTTGCTTACAGATTGCTCGAACTCTTGTATGTCAAAAAGTCTAAGAGATGGGTTGATGTTTCATTGAGAAATTTCTTCGGAGACTTCTTGAGAAGAGTTGAAGAAAGATTTGTTTTAGAATTGAATGCTACTTCCTTGATTCAGCACTACCACCATCTCCAAGATGATCCTTATGCCTTCACAGACAAGTTTTTTGACAATTTCCCATTGGCTAAGGTTCAGTTGGTTAACCAGGAAGACTGTGACTTCTTTTTGTTATGCTGTGCAAGACCATGGCAGAAGCCTGTGCCATTCGTTCCTGTCATTGATGATAGATTTGAATTTTTCTTCAAGAAAGATTCATTGTGGCAATCTGAGGATTTGGAGACTGTTGTCGACGAAGACGTCCAGCGTACTTGTATTTTACATGGTCCCGTGGCTGCTCAATTCACTAACAAGGTGAATGAGCCAATCAAGGAAATATTAGATTCTATTCACGAAGGTCATATTTCCAGATTGCTCAAGGATGTTTATGATAACAACGAGTCAAAGATTCCAGTCATCGAATACTTGAGTAAGTACGAACAAACTGGTTCTTCCACTCCTAAAGGTGTGAGTGTCACTAAAGTTGACGCTAGTTCCGTCCGCTATTCTTTGGATGACCCTAGAGTAGTCCCATCAAATGATGAATGGCTTAGCTTCTTAGCTGGCCCTGAGCAAAACTGGTTGCATGCTCTTATTACTGCCGATAGAATAGTTCAAAACCTGAACCATGTAACTAATTCCATTCGTGATGTACTTGCAGCTGCTCCAGGTATTGCGGTCGATCTTGAACACAGGGATGTGCCATCCAAAACGAAATTGACTTTGTATGACATTGTCAATGGCTCGTTGAAGCCTGCCGTTGAACTTTTCTTGATTGATAAGTCTACGATCGGATTCAACATTATTGAATCTAGGACAGCAGATGGTAGTCCTGCTGTATGCAAATTCCTTTATAAATACCATCCACAAGACGGTTTTGCCCCTATTTTGGAGGTTATGGAAGGGAGAAACGATAGAATCAAAGAGTTCTACTGGAAGTTATGGTTTGGCTCCAAGGTTCCCGTGGAGTTGGACATTGATGTTGACAAGGAAATTTTGGGTGACACTGTCACTGTAAATGGAAAGGACATCGGTGAATTCACGCATGCCATTGGAAACAAATGTGAGGCATTTGTATCCAGACCTGGAAAGGAGACTTATGCCCCAATGGACTTTGCAATTGTCGTTGGATGGAAGTCTATCATGAAGGCTATCTTCCCCAGGAAGATAGATGGTGACTTATTGAAACTCGTCCATTTGTCTAACGGTTACAGAATGATGCCAGGTGCCGAACCTATGAAGAAGGGGGATGTTATTAGTTCCCGCGCAGAGATCAGAGCTGTGTTGAACCAGCCAACCGGTAAATTAGTTGAAGTGGTAGGTACTCTTTACCGTGAAAACAAGCCTGTGATGGAAATCATTTCTGAATTCTTCTATAGAGGTGAGTACTCCGACTTCGACAACGCCTTCCAGAAGACTACCGAAACACCAGTTCTGATGACGATCAAAACTCCAAAGGATGAGGCTGTTTTGAAATCTAAGGAATGGTTTATCTTAGAGAAGGATATCAGTCTTGTGAACCAGGTTTTGACCTTCCGTTGCAGCTCGGTTTACAGATTCAAGAACGCAGACGTTTACTCATCTATTGTAACTAAGGGTGAGGTTACCATTGAATTGCCTACTAAGGAAGTTATTCAGATTGCATCTATCGACTATGAATGCGACCAGTCATATGGTAACCCTGTTATTGATTACCTCAATAGAAATGGTCATAAATTAGAGCAAGCTGTGAAGTTCGAGAATGCTATTCCAATCTCGAACGGTGAAGAGTTGAAGTCGAAGGCACCAAACACCAATGCACCTTACGCTATTGTTTCGGGTGATTACAACCCAATTCATGTTTCCAGAGTTTTCGCTTCTTTAGCCAAATTGCCAGGTACTATCACTCACGGTATGTACTCTTCTGGTTCTGTGAGAGCTTTGGTTGAAGAATGGGCAGCCCAAAATGTTGCTTCAAGAGTTAGAGCCTTCAGTTGTACATTCACAGGTATGGTTTTGCCAAATGACACTCTTCAGACTACTTTGCAACACACAGGTATGATTAACGGTCGTAAGATTATCAAGGTTGAAACCAGAAACTCTGAAACAGAAGAATTGGTTATATCTGGTGAAGCTGAGATTGATCAACCAGCTACAGCTTACTTGTTCACTGGTCAAGGATCTCAGGAAGAAGGTATGGGTATGGACTTATACAAAACTTCTAGCGTTGCCAAAGAAGTTTGGGATAAGGCTGATCGTCATTTCATTGACAACTATGGTTTCTCCATTCTTCATATTGTCAACAATAACCCTAAGGAATTAACTGTTCACTTCGGTGGTCTGAAGGGTAAGAAGATCAGAGAGAACTATATCTCTATGAACTTTGAGACTATTTCTGAGGATGGTAAATTACAATCTGAGAAGATCTTCAAGGAGGTTGACCATAACTCCACTTCCTACACTTTTGTGTCTGACAGTGGTTTGTTGTCAGCTACCCAGTTCACTCAGCCAGCTTTGACGTTAATGGAAAAGGCTGCGTATGAAGATATCAAGTCTAAGGGTTTGATTCCTGAGAATATAATGTTTGCTGGCCATTCCTTAGGTGAATATTCAGCTTTGTCGGCCTTAGCAAATGTTATGCCTATCGAGTCGCTTGTTGATGTTGTGTTCTACAGAGGTATGACAATGCAAGTGATGGTTCCTAGAGATGAGCTAGGAAGGTCTAACTACTCCATGGTTGCTGTTAACCCTCAGAGAGTCAATGATACCTTTAACGATGCAGCATTAAGATTTGTTGTTGATGAAGTTGGCAAAAAGACTGGCTGGTTACTTGAAATTGTCAACTTCAACGTCGAAAACAACCAGTACGTTGCAGCTGGTGACTTGAGAGCTTTAGACACATTAACCAATGTTTTGAACTTTATTAAATTGAACAAAATTGACATTGTCAAGTTGCAAGCTAAGTTGTCCTTAGAGGAGGTCGCCGAACACTTGGCTGAAATTATAAAGGAGGTTGCTTCACAGGCCGAGGCAAAGCCACAACCAATTGACTTGCAAAGAGGTTTTGCTGTCATCCCATTGAAGGGTATTTCCGTTCCATTCCACTCCTCTTACTTGAGATGCGGTGTTACTCCATTCCAGACATTCTTGAACAAGAAAATTCCTAAGTCTTCTGTCAAGCCTAAGGATTTGATCAACAAATACATCCCTAACTTGACTGCTAGACCATTCGAGATCACCAAAGAGTACTTCCAGGACGTGTACAACTTAACAAAATCCGAGAAGATAAAACATATTATTGATAACTGGGAGAGTTACGAAAATGCTTAAAGCATCTAGCGTATACTATTCTCATTCTATTATCTGTCTACACAATAATGATCATAATGGCTTTTTATTTTGTTAATGCTGTTAATTTTGGTATTTGGTTCCCTTTAAGATCTTACACCAATCTCTGTCTCTATGGAGTAATTTCTTTAAGGTCCAGAGCTAGAACACTATTTACTGGTTTACATGCCTCATCTTACACTTCGAAGGGTCTAATGATTTGTACTGTCTCCTAATCTGATTTTTTAAAGTGGAGAAGGTATGTAGAACCATGTTTTTAAACAAACTATTTTATTATAAGCAATATGTATATACGTATGTATTTATTCAATTGAACGTGCTAAATTACTCAGATGTAGAATAATACATCAGCTTTATATGGCCTTGTTTAATCGTCTGTTTAGCTAACAAATACGTAATGATATTATATGTCCTATTTTTGACGGGCTGTCGACATAAATATATGTTAAACACCAAAATAAAGAGGGATGACTCTATATTGAATATTTATTTTGACGAACTCTGCTTAGGATATTTGAAATTAAATAACGCGTAATCTCATAAGAACTAATACTTTAAGTGTGTTGTAGCTCAGAACACAATTTGAAGTCATGGGAAATCGATGACTTAGTAAAACTTCTGTTCGGAAAACTTCCATTCAGAAGGATTCCTGTGGAGATCATAGACTAAATAACGTTTAGTCATTGTTCTGATCCAACCAATCTTTAGCTCTGTCAATGGCACGTTCCCATCTTCTCCAATTTCTTCTTCTCTCCGCGTCTGGCAACTTAGCTTTAAAGGAGTTATTTCCGTTTGCAGCATCGATTTTTTCAAAAACGTCATTGAAATCTTTCCAGACTCTTTCATTCTCGTCTTTGAAAGATAATCCTGCAGCAATTGCAGCACCCAATGCTGTACATTCAGATATCTGAGCCCTCTTAACAGTTACACAGGGTCCCAAAATATCAGCTTGAATTTGCAAGACTTCATCTGCTTTGGACATACCACCATCTACCGCCAATGTGGCCAAAGGAGTAGACTCATTTTGAGTATTTAAGGCTTCTTCCAAAAAGTCCGCGCTAGTACCAGCATCATCAGCCATAGCTTTAAGAATAGATCTAACTTGGAAGCATACACCTTCAAGGGCTGCTCTGGCTATATGACTAGCTGAAGTGTACTGAGTCATACCAAAGATAGTACCTCTTGCCCCGCTGTTCCAGTAGGGAGCATAAAGACCAGAGAAAGCAGGAATAAATACAACACCACCGGAGTCATGAACCAGGGAAGCCAAGGGTCCCACATCTTTGGATTGCTCTATAAGCTTCAAGTTGTCTCTAAGCCACTGAATAATCGAACCAGCGACTGCAATTGAACCTTCCAATGCGTAATGTGGCTTTCCGTCGTCTTCGGATAAGGTTGGGAACCAATATCCGATTGTACTTAAGGCACCATGTTGTGAAATCAATTTTCGAATACCTGTATTATACAACAAGAAACAACCGGTACCATATGTACATTTTGCCGAACCTGGACGGAACGCTAACTGGCCAACTAAGGAAGCAGACTGATCACCAAGACAACCACAAATTGGCGTACCAGTAAGAGTCTTCAAGATTTCATAAGCCTCAGGTGTGATCTTATTATGGAATCCTAAGTTAGATAAGTTAGGAGTAGCAAACGAACCATAAAACTCAGAACTTGACACAATTTTTGGCAAACAGATCCTAGTAGGATCGATGTCCCAAAACTCTAATAATTCATCGTCGTAATCGTTCGTTTCCAAGTCCATGAAATATGTTCTTGAGGCGTTTGTGACATCTGAAACAAAAGATTTCTCTTTAGTCATATTGTAGATTAACCAAGTGTCAACAGTTCCAAACATTAAATTACCATCGCCTTTCTCATACTCTTCTCTAATTGTATCATCATTATCTAATAACCAACGTAACTTGGCAGCTGAAAAGTAGGTTGAAAGTGGTAAACCGGTTTTCTGGTTCAATTCAGCCTTTTTCTCATCATCTGTCATACGTTCTAAGTGCTGCACGATTTCTGCAGTTCTCGTATCAGTCCAGGTGATACCATTGCTCAATGGCTTTCCTGTTTTACGAGACCATACGATCGTGGTCTCTCTCATGTTAGCAATACCAATTGCTTTCACCTTGTACTTGATCTTGAGAGCGGGATTCTGGTTGATCTTACGCAAGGTTATCAAGGATGCAGCCAAACACTGGACCGCGTTGGCCAATATGTGTACAGGCATACACTCAACCCAACCTGGCTTCGGATAACGCAAAGTTGGACCAACACTGGCAGCATTGTTTTCGATCATAACATCGTCAGTAATCGAAATGGCAATACCCTCAGCACTGAAAATGGGCTCGTTGTGCCTCATCAAAGAAGACCTTCTTCTAAATTGTTCCTTATTTTTGGATTCAGCGGGCGCCTCCGAGGCTGTGGTCGAATACTCGATCTGGTTCTTAGCAATTTCGGTTCCATGTTCATCAAACAAGATAGTTCTCGCCGAAGTGGTTCCAATATCAATGGATGCAATTAACGGGTGCGTGGGGGCGTTACTTTGACGACGTACCATCGTGCTTGTTTTCTAGTATAATCGTGTTTAAATAATTAGCAGAAACTTTTCTAGCTGGCCTGGCCTACAATTCCTCAGTTTCCACCACTTGCTATCTAACTTACCGCCCAAGGTGTCTCAACAATTTGCAATGTTTCAGGGCTGATCGACGTGATTCTTTGAATAGGATATGAGATTGCTTCCGCTGTCGTTGTCAGGCAATCGCTGCTTAGTCTTTGAGTGTCAGTGATACGGATGTCTTAACTGTGTTTTCCTCAACCGCCAACTATTCAACAATTGTACCGAGAATTCTATCTCTTCTGCTCTTAATTGTTGAACTATAATTATAGGTGGTCGATTAGAACCGTAACTCGCAAGCCTTTATTTCTATATGCTACCTGATGACCGGAGCAAAAACCAACTCGTGATTATTCAGCTTTATATACGAATGGTTGTTGATCTTGGCTATGGTGGGCAATCAGAGGTCAGACATTTCGAGCCGAGTGGCGTGCGCGACACAACATCATTATTATGGTTATCGCTCTCGCCGGCGGCGGTAGCGGCTGCGGGCTTTGGAGGGAGGGGCCCCAGCAAGGGCAGCGGGCGAAGCCCTCGCTGGGCCCCTGGCGAGAGTGTGGCACTACACTGGTACCGTAGAGTGAGCTCGCGGCTGGAGGTCCGTAGAAAGGCAGTCACAAATCCAGATTAGAGAGTCGTTCATTAATAGCAATGAAAACGTCTTTTCGCAACCTAATGATTGTTGAGGGCGGTGACGAATGGAGCAATTAATGGCAGGTACCGAGCGTCTAGAAAGGCGGATCGCCGGACTCGAGCCGGCGAGAATGAATGGAAAGGAACGTGCGGCATTCGCAGCATGGAATGAAAAGCGGTACTAGCGAGCACCCGCCGGGCCCGCCCTACAAATTCCTATTAACTAGGGGCCGGCATCAACATGGCCTGTCAATGGCGAGTTGGAGTGTCTGAGGTTGCCTTAGTTGCCTGATCGAGAGTCTCAGCAGTAGGGTGGCTCTAGCGCCGACTGTGGAGGGAGGTGGGGTTCTAAGACACTGATGTCGTTCGACGCGGATTTTGATTGGAAAACACTCGAGACGTACGTCGGGTGCTTGCTCGAGAGCCGGGGATGCGTGGGAAATTGCATTGGCGAGGGCGTCAGGGTCAACAATCGTAACCGCCTTAGAAGCTTCTGGTTCAGTCATGTGGTGGGTTTTGGAGATTCTTTGTTAAGCGTGCTCTCACGTCGTGGTAGGCCCGCCGTGAGATGGTGCAGGGACTCTGTTGCGGTGTGCGACGGCGCGACAAGGTAGCAGCGTGGTGAAAAATTACTCGCTAGGCTCGCACATCGATTTCCAAAACGTATACACATTTAGCGTGGGTTCTAGTGCGCTACAATACATTTTCTCTATCCATAAATGTAGGCATTGAATAGCTCGATTTCTAAATATATTGTGACTAAAAAAGGAATAATGGACCGTGTGTTGAGCAACGGTAGTATCTAGAGTATCTAGAGTATCTAGAGGATATCGCCATCCTTGAAAGTCTTTCCCTTAACAAACAGTAAGCCCTCACCCGCGTAGCTGGTAACACCACGAACTTCTACAAGTCCATTGTCAATGATACCTCCGTTGTCCTTCACCCATTGGGTGCCGAGTGCGAGATAGGAATTTCTGCAAGTGGTGGGGGTGTCGTTGGGTGCGCCGTCTGCGTTCTTCAATGGCGAGAACTCGTCAGCACGGTCGACCTCGAAGCAGCCAAATTTACTCAATTCGACGGAGGGGAACACGTCAAAGATGAATTGCTCGAGTTTAATGCCATTGGGCGACGAGGGCTTCACAAACTCTCCGTTCTCGTTCAAAGATGGGATTTTTTTCTTGGCGATGTGGAAGGGAAGGTGTTCCTGAGAAGATATCCACTGTGGGATCATCTTGCGCAAGAAGTCGACGGAGTAGTAGTGGTTGACAATGTTGGCTGCTCTGAGAAAGAGTCTCAGACTGTCATTAGGGTCGGTTTTGTTTGCCAATTCGGACAGGATTTCCGAGTACTCGATGACGCACGGCTTGCGCTTTTCTTCGTCAAGCACGATCAAACCAACGCTTTCATTTGCGTCTCTCTTTCTCACAACTTTAGTGGCCAAGTCGAACTTCTTGTCGACGGCAAAACCAAGGAAAAGAGGATCAGCCACTTTGACTAGCGAGTTGTCAACACAGTACATGTGGATGTGTTCGATGCCTCTTTTTACAAAATCGTCGAGAATGCCGTTATGAGAAAGCGCCTTGTACAAACCTCCGTTTCCATCAGGCGACTCGCAGAATTCATTCTTGGACTTGAGCAAAATCTTGGAGCCGTCCAAGCTGAAGCAGGGCAAGGTCCCCTGGTTGAAAAAATGAACTTGTTCTTCTTTGAGGCCAAAGTACTTATGCTGCGCGAAGAACGACTCGGTGCTGTCCCTCGTGGGGCCGCTGGTCATGATGTACCAGTGTAACACGGGGTTGCTTCCAGGGTGCTCTTGCTGCGCTAACTGCTGAATGCGCAAGATCTTCTCTGCCTGAACCTGAAAGAGCGAGCTGCTAGAGGGCAAGCCCACGTTGTAGCATCCTTTGGGTTCCGAAGAGCCCAAGCGGGTTCCCTGGCCACCAGCCATCAACACAACACCCACCTTGTTGTGGGCAATCATGTCTAGACCAATGCCACGGTACTTCTGCTTGTCCTCTTGGCCGATATCAAACACAGACAGGTAGCATTCGTCGGGAAGCTGCGTGAAAGAGCTACTTTTTCCTCTGGCCGACGAAAAATCCATCGACTGCTTCACGACTTCCACCAATTTCTCAGGCTCATCGATGGTCGAGAGCTGTGCCACAAACTGGCTCTTCTGCTCGCTGCTAAGTCCATCGTAGTATTGAAATAAATGCTCCTGTTTGGCAGCTCTGAACTTCTCGATTATAGATACCATTTTTGACAACCACAATTTACCTTGTGTAATGCAGTAGAACCTGACTTTTTGGTTCCTTTTCTTTTTAGTTCAAACGTATTACAAATAGAACGACACGCCACTACGTCTGCTTTTGTCGATTTTATGCTTTTTGCTAGTCGACTTAATAATCCGCTGGACTTTCTTTTCAAGACCGTCTAGCTAATATTTTACCTGCCAAGTGTTATCTTCAGTTAGGCTTTCTTTATCAACAAACTTACACCTATATTATTAGTCTATTGAAGTAATACTGGCCACCGTATGCTGTTGAGGCTAGTTAATAAATATGTTTTAGAATGTAATGGTAAAACTTCACGTTCTGACAGCCAATTTTTACTATAGATCAGAAAAACCTGTTTTTACTACCTTCTACGCGAGTAATTAATAGAACAAGGAAAAACATAAACATACAAAAGTTAAAAATACTACTCTATTCATTTTGTATTTAAAAAAGACTACTTAATTGTAGAGATAGTGTTGAAACAGAATGAACGTAAAACATTTGGAAAAGCGGTATCAGCGATGGTATTAAAAGTTGAATAACCAAAGTTAAAATTAAAGAGCGATTTACTGGAGCTCACCAAATATAAAAAATGAAAGAATGTCAAGAATCAAAAAGATTTAACAAGTCTAGATGAAGACCGCAAACACGGAGGTTATGACGGTGGTAAAGAGGGCGCTAGCGACCATGAGGGTGTTGGCGTCGGACTTCTTAGAGGATGAGGATGATGAGGAGGAGTCAGAAGAAGACTTGGAGGAAGACTTACTGTCAGAGTCAGAGCCCTTGGTGGACTTACTGGATTTAGACAGAGAGCTCTTCTTAGGGGCAGAACAGCTGGCGTTGTGACCCTTGACCTTCTTCTTGACCTGCTTGTTGATGTCGGAACAGTCGAGCTTGTCGGAGGTGGACTTCAAGTTGAAGGTACCGTCGATCTTGCTCAAGGAAGGCAAGGAGAAGTTGGCGATCTCACCCTTGATGTTGACAGCACCGTCGATGGTCTTCAACTTCTTGAAGGAGTCACCCATGTCTTGGAGGTCAGTGTTGTTGTAGATGTCGACTTCACCACCAACTTCTTCCAAGGAGTCGAAGGAGAACTCAGTGACTTCATCGTTAGCGAAGAATTGCAAAGCACCGCCTATCTTCTTCAACTTCTTGAACTCGATCTTGTCGAACTTGTTGTAGGCAATCAAGAAAGTGCTGTTGACGGAGGTCAAGTTACCAATAGACAAGTCAGACACATCTTGAATGGTCAAGTTGGAGGCCCACTCCAAGTTGTCCAAGTTGACTTCACAGTCGTCACTGTTGAAACTCAAGGATAATCTGTCAGAAACGCTCTCGAGGTTTCTCAAGTCGATCTTGGAGATGTTCTTGTTGTTGTTGATATCCAAGGCACCGACGTGGTCATAGTCGATCAAACCTTCCAAAGAGGACAATGCCGTATCAGACAAAGTGATCGAGCCGGCCTCGGAGATACCCTTGTTAAGGTTGATCTGAGCGAAAGAAGGCAAGGAAATCAAAGACAATTTTTCGACCTTGGTCAAGGAAGAGAAGTCAATGTTGTGCAATTGGGTGAATGCATCGACAGTCAAAGAACCACTGATGGTCTTGAGCTTGTTCATGTTGAGGGCAGTGGCAGAAGAGGAGTTGAACAATTTCAAGTCACCCTTAATCTCCTCGACGTTGTTCAAGTCCACTGAACCAATCTTGTCACCAGAAATCTGGATGGTACCGTCAAGAGTAGGACATGAGTTCAACTGGGACAATGCCGTCGAAGCGTTGATCGTGGTCGAGAAAGAACAGGATGCAGAGGCAGCACTGGCCTCAGCAGCAAGGTATCCCGTAACTAAAGCGCCGAAAACACTCAAAAGTTTCATATCGTCTTGTTTTTCTTATAAATCCGTATAAGCCTGGCTTTGTAAAAAAGGCTCCAGTCAGATTATTAAAGTCCTAGTCTAACCTGTTACAATGTAGGGCCACCGCGTGTTCTTGTGCTGGCTCTCGTATGGAACTAAAACTGGTCCACTCTAGACTATGTTCTTTTCTTACTTGGAAGTTAAAAGACGAACAAGATGAAAATAAAGTTTCCTGTGCTTTGGGGATTTGGCTTCCTATAAAAATGCCTTAGTGAATCCAGCCTAGACGCTTGTCGAATAACTCTTCCGTATTGTTTTATTTTTTGCTAACTTGGTTGCCTTATTTATTTTTTTGTTTCCGTAACGAAACCTCTACTGGTGCAGAATTTGCCTCGACTTTCTATATCAGACGAAATTTACACCGACACAGGTACCTGCTCCTTCATAGTGCCTTCCTTTGCGTGTTAACGTCTATGCATTTTTCTTGTAGCTTTCCTGATAAAACTGGTGTTATGTGCGTTTTTCCTTGCACTCCATGCGAAACACGTATGCTCACTCGATTGTTGGAGGTTAAATTACCTGCAAAAGGGTACTGCCCCAAAGTATCATGGCGTACTATACAGTACTCAGGAGGGGCAGGTGTACTGCCACCTCTGCCTCTAGCCCAGGCCAGGCTTGGGGCTCCTGGTCTTCTACCGCATGTGCTAGCAAGCGACAGAGAAAAGGGTAAGCGTCAGTTCCGCATGTAACCCAGGTGCCAAAAGTTGACGATTTGGTATCGAATTCCCCCTGCTAGGACGACAGTGTGGGCTCAGAGAGTGGTCTGAACCTCATGGTCAGTGGTCGCTCGGTACGCGTAGAATATCTACGCTTTGCATGAAATGGCGACACAAGCACCCCTTTGTGCTACTCGCGGGGCCAATGTTCCTACATTGGCGTTCCTCGCGGCGTAGAGAGGCTTCTACGGTGGTGGGACGGGTGCACGGTATTTTTTTTTTCACTCTGTTTACTTTTTATTCGCTGAAAATATGTTTATGTCCCATCGCGCCTGAACTACGGCCAACGGCGGATCTGAATACCTGGTGTGAAATTCGTAGACAAGGAGTGCTGTGCTGCGGCCTGAGCTGGCTTGTTGTAATAGGGAAGGCGCCAATAAGCTTGGGCTCGTGGTGGCAGGGACTGCCACGCGTGACAGGAGCATTGAGTGAAGATCTTTGAGCAGAGTAACGAAGTGCCGGGACAAGGGTGTGCACGCGCAGCCAGAAACACGGTAAACATTGGAGCAGCAGAGCAGCAGAAGAGCAGCGGCGAAAGAAAAAGGTGGTCCTTTTGCCGGACGAGGTTGAATCGAGACACAGGGAGCGTAGTACGCGATCTGCGACGGCCCCGGTGCTAAGCGAGGCAGTGGCTGCGGCACACACATCACGTGCGCCCTATCAGGCGAGCGGGTCGTGTATCCGACCAGGATCCACTGGCATCGAGCAGCCCAGTCTGGACAAACCCAGCGGTAGGTCGTGGCTTGGCAACCAGAGATTGACCTACGTGCACGACCGCCCCGTCACCTGGGTGTTTGCTCTGTCGCATAATCTGGGCCGGTACACGCACACGCTCTATGGCTTCGTGGAGTAATGGTGGTTTCCCGAAATGCGCTTGCGTCTTAAGCATGCTTTGCTCGAGCGCTATCGCACCTACACATATTCTGCGCCGAGTACCTGGCTGTAGCAATAATTTTCGTATTTGGGCAGCAGCGACTCTGCGGAATGCGTAGTATTGCTCTGTGAGCCCCATCGTGAGCTAGCGGTGTTTCAAAGTGATCTACCCAAGGAATACCCGAAGAGCGTAGCACGGTCGTGTAGGACATAAATATTTGGAGCCTTAAGTGCATTCTAGCCTATAGGTTGGTTAGGTCCGTTGTGGGGCAGCAAACTGCTCTCTGCTGCCCTCCAGTCCTGTCTAGACAAAACGGCCAGATGTGCACCAGCTCTTGTGACGGGTTAGCACTGTTCCCTCAGGGCTTTCCCCTTGCGATCTCACGAGCAACATATTTTCATCTTACCTAAAAGAGCGATTACCTTCAGAAAACACAAAGATTCATCTGAAACCTACCCCAAAACAACACAGTCACACATACGCAAGCCCCTGTTATAACATGTTCAGTGAAGGCAAGAGAATCATGTCTTTGTCTGCAAGCATTCATTGAGAGAAGGCTACAAAGGGTCTACGGTCCATGGGTGCTTGCAGCCTTCTGTGAGCTAGTCTGTAAGTAAATTTGTCTTAAAAGAACCGCTAGCGACCCACAGATATCTGTACGGCGATATAAATAGAGTCGTTGCTAAAGTCTTTTGTGGCTAGCCTCCGTTCATGACTGTTTCGTCTCAGATCTAGTATCTGAACCATGTAGATTCTACAAAACTGTCAAGTGTGATATCGATGTCCTGCATATATCACGGCCAGAATATTACCCTTTTGGTAGAAAAATAAATAAAGCGTTTAGGCTAATTTTCGTACCATAACAAAGAGTATAAGCTACAAAAGTACTCGATAGCGGGTTTTAACTTTCAAAACTTTGTCTGTCTTAAGATGTCCCAGGTTGACGAAGGAGGTGACGAAAAGAGCCCGCTAATGGGAGGAAGAACGCCATTAATCAAAAACGAAGACATGTTCCGCATGGAAAATGGTATGTATACAGCTAACAGGAAACCCGAGCTTTTAGCTGAGTAAGTTCACGATGATACGTGTGGACGTGGTTCCTAAGTCAAGAACACCTCTAGATGACCCCTGTATATGTATGTTCACCATCAAAATGCAAAATACTAACTATTATAGAATCAGTAGATAAGCTTCTCGAAGAGATTAACTCAGACAAACAACAGATTGAGTCATTAAACAACATCCATGGAACAGATAGCCCGGTGCTTAACTACTCCCCCACCAAGCCTCTCAACTTTCCACGACAGAGTGATGGGTTTATGAAAAAATCATCGAAGAGAACCGATCATTTCAGCCAGAAAGACTTTAACTCAAGTTCCGATACCTGCATCAGTGATGAAGGATCAAGTCAAGCAGATGAAGATGCATTTGCAAGGAACTTTGAGCACGTAAAGTCGGCGAAGAGTGGTGCCCCTCTGCAGGAGACCTTGGGTCAAGATAACGAAGAGTTCGCCGCTGCTGAAACCCCAATGAATTCAACGCTTGACTTACTGAGCGTAAAGGATATCAAAATCGAAACTTCGAATGCTAATATCAATACAACTTCCAACCAATCATCACCAAGTAAATCCATTATGAGGAAAGGCGAAAATACTTTCTCCCCAGTGAAGAAATCAGTAGCTTTCACGCAATCTAACCCAGAAATACATCGTTATCCAGGCGATAAAATAGGAACTCAAACTAACGACAGTGGAGATACAGATAGTCAGCAGCAACTTACTCATAACTGGGCAGAAGTAGTTAAATCATCGCTGAATGAAGATTCCGATGACCATGGCCCTGAACCACCACTCCGTAAAATCAATAGTCTTACCTTCCTCGAAACAAGTGCTGTTTCACACGATGTCGACATAGATACGTTAAGGAGCATTCAATCTAATAGAAACAGCTTAAGTCGATTGAGCTTGAATGAGAAACTAGACGTTCTCTTGTCGAAGAATCCAGAAATGACTCATGAGCTTGATGAACATTTAATGGCCTTGCAGAGCCAGGAGAAAATCAAGACCGAAAAGCATATTCAAGGATTATCATCTGATATGCGAATAAAGAACGAAGAACAGGAATCTGTCGATGATCCCTTGAATTCATTGAAAAACGCACCAGAAATTGAAATCAAAAGATGTGGCTCATCCCAATCCTCATTACTGTCTCTCAATGATAGCAACAGAATGTTGGAATCAAGTTTCGATCATCCGATCAAACAGCAAGGAATTGAGCTTAAAGATGGTATAAAGGGGTTTTCAAACGAAATGGTCGAGGCTATGATTCCTCAAAGAAACGTGGATGAGGGATCCGACAACCAGTTATATATGAAGCTCCATAAACCAGAAGTAATGGACGGAATGGACGGAATGAAGGCCGAAGATGACGAGGGCGAGATATTTCATGATTCCTTTGACAACACTACAGAACAATCTATCTTAAAACTTTTGGACAGTAACAATATAGTCAGCCAGAAAGGCCCTGAAAACAATGAAAGTAGTGAAAAGCTGAGACAAGGTTTCGAACCAGCAGATTCTCAAGCCAAGGATATCTCAAATCACACGGATAACACAGATGAGCAGATTCATAGATTCTCCGTTAGAGTCGATACTTCGGATGAGGTAGCAGAGCTGCAGAAAGGTCCTGCGAACCCAAAACAGAGTGAAATACAAGACACCTATGACAATGAGACATATGATGATGCTCGTGACAGTCAACTTATAGATAAGTTTTCTATACGGGACCATGTCGATCAAGATTGGAAACTAGAAGATAGCAATGATGGAGACAAGGAAGATAATGACGAATTCACCACTAATGATTTGAACACAACAAATAATGTATCACATGTCGCTGACCAATTTACCGTAGGAAAGGAAAATATACTACCCGAAACAAGTTCTAAGGATATTGAGGTTAACAAAAGCAGGTTAAATTCTAAGAAGGTAGCAAGTGATGAAACAACTTCTTCTAATCCTAACACATTCAAAGATAATGTCTCTGAGCAAAAAGTGGAAAGTAAGTCTGTCAGCAGCTCATCTTCAAACAAGGAGACTGTGCCAAAGGTTGACGAGGCTATCGATGCCACTTCCCCACCAATTGTTACTAAAGAAGAATTCGAAGATCAGAAGCTTGATGAAAAGCCTGAAAGTTATGTTCTCGCGAATTCTTCAAACATAGCTCCACCAGAAGATATGGTTTTGCCTCAAATAGAGTCCCAGCATTTCTCCTCGTTTGAGGAATTAGCACAAAATATAAATGCGCATCAGTCTTATGAAGACGAGTTATCTGCTGAGAATGAGGTCGAAAAGGAGAGATTGGACTATTTGTCAATATGGCACTCTCAAGAAAGGCAAAAACGTTCGCATAAGAAGGATGTGCTTCCTGAGCCTACTGTTAAGGTCGAAAGCCAAGCTGAGCTCAATCCTAAATCTCCTATTAGCATACCTTCTTCTTTAGTTCAAAAGAAGTTTAAGGAAGTCAATGTGAGATCTAGAAGAATAGTGAGTTCTGACTTTGAAGATCTTCAACTTTCCGGCTTCTTACCTGAGTTATCTGATACCTCAGGTTTCGCATCTAAATTTGAGTTTCTTGATGATTCTGTCAATTCAAAAGATCAGCCATTGAATTCAGCTATACCTCCTTCTGCTAAAGAAAATGTTCTCTCAGAGATTGAGCCTAACGAGAAGAATACCGCGTCTTTGACATCGCCAGTTCTTTCCAATACCCTGAAAAAATCGACATTCAGAACATTGAGGCCACAAGGTAAGGAGAACTGGCCTCTGGGATATAGAGATCCTTTCGCAAAGAACTCTGTCCAGAAACCTAGAATTTCACGTTTCAGGGTACCTTCGATTGAGATCAAAAGGTCTGAGTCTATGTTATCTCCAAAGCATCAATATGATGACATATTTGAAGATGTCCTTGCTCCTAAACCACCTACCATTACCAGTCTGGGTATGAAGACCTTGCCAAGTATGAATAAGGACGACGTCAAGAAAATTATGGCCACTAAGAAGATGTTAAGTCAAGAAGAATACACAGCCCTCAAGCTTGTCGGTAATAGTAAGAGCAGTTCAATAGTTCATACATCTGGTGAAAAATTCGACAAGTTTCTGGAACACGCATCCCTCTGTGATGTCTCTGCTGACTCCTGTCCAAAGCCATCTGGTGATGCTTTGTCCCATCTAGTTCAGGAGTTGTCCAAGAGTCCTAAGCCTTTGTTAGATAAGGAGAAACCATTAAGTGAAAATATTTTTGATGAACTAGGATTTAAATTTCCTAATGATGACGAAGATGAAAATAATTTCATCCCAATTGGCTTAGGAGACAAGATAAACAAGGATACCAACACTCAGTCTTCAGACTCGTCCAAGAGTCACAATCAGGTTGCTGCACCTCATGTTCAATCTAATCCTTTTAGGGTAACACGAACTGGAAATGGCTTTCCAATGACCGACATTTCACCCAAGAAAGAGGCCATTAAAATAAATCCTAAGGTTAAATTGAATAAGACATTAGACGTTGAGAACTTCTCTGTTTCTCCTATAAAACTGTCAGCGAAAACGTCAAACGCACCTCAGCCCTTCACCGGTTCCGATATACAGAATAAGAAATTGAGAGGTAGTACCGAGTCCAACAATGCCCACCAATCTAAACCAAGTACACTTTCTGTACCTACGATACAGTCAGATGCCAGCAGCGAACAACATGAAGTAGATCCAGCCGAAATGGAAAGAAAAGAGATTCACGATGCATGGAAAAATAAAGCGGCGTCAAGTCCTCAGACTTCGCCTTCCCATGAACGTGGGCGTTTATTTTTCAAGGTCATTGGGTTGAAAGACATTAATCTTCCTGATATCTCAAAGCAAAACTCAGAAATATCCATGATTTTGGATAATGGAGTTCACTGTGTTAAGACGTCAAATTATAAAATGGACTCTCATGATGTACAAATCAACAAGGAATTTGAATTGATAGTTGGCGACTCTTTGGAATTCATTCTCACGATGAAAGCAAAATATAACAAACCAAAAGATGTTTACGCAGAAAAGAAAGAAAAGAAGGTGGTGAAGTCTAAAAACAGATTGAGTAGACTCTTTGGCTCGAAATACGTGGTTACAACCACCCGTTTTGTTCCCCAGAAAGCGGATGACCCTTGGAAAAACCGTGTGGCAATTGATGGATCATTTGCAAGATGTTATGTTGATCTTTCGCAATATGAGAACAAAATAACAGGTAACGTTTGCTCTTTCGACATAACTTGCTTTAATGAATGGGACTCGACAACTGGAAGCAAATCCAACTTTCCCGGGAAAAGAGGACCATACAAGGTGGGTTCACTTGAAGTAAAAATGCTTTTCATTCCTAGAACAGAATCTACCGAAATATTTCCCTCTAGCATCAAATCAGCTTACCAAAGCATCTGTGATTTGCAACAAGAGGTGAAGTTAAATGCCGAAGGATATTTGCATCAAGAAGGTGGGGATTGTGAAATCTGGAAACGCAGGTACTTCAAGTTGGAAGGGAACTCTCTCTTAGCGCACAGTGAGTTTTCACATAAGACAAGAGCTAAAATTAATTTATCCAAAGTTGTCGAAGTTATCCACATAGATAACAAGGAAGATATCCAGTCATCTGCCAACAAAGTAAGAAATTTCAGTGATGTCATCTTAGTCCCTCATTCCTTCAAAATTAAGTTCCGTAATGGAGAGATGATTGATTTCAGTGCTCCTAGCGAGGAAGAAAAGTCTATGTGGGTGGAAACAATCAAAACAATCGTTCAGAACAATACATTGCGCCGTCAGCCTTGGGTGAGACTAATGTTAGAGCGCTCCAATGACAATGACTTTTTTAATTAAATCTTGTAATTGTATAGTAATAGCATTTTAATTTTTAGATCATGTTCTGTAGGCATATTGATAGTGGTGAGGTAGGTTGCGATGAAGCTTGATTATTTCGAAAGAGCATCTCTATTAAAACTTCAACATTCTCTAATATTTACCTTCAAAGTAATACTTCAGATATCACTAAGTCTAATAAGACTGACTCAAAAAGCTAGCAGAGAAACATTGGCTCAGTATTGCGGCCAAGAATAAGTAGCGATTTTTTTGCATCACCACATACACGTGATCTAAAGCTTAAAATTCATTAAACAGAAAGTGTATGAGTAAATATTAAGTAACCATGAGTGGAAATTCTGAGGACGAAGATGCCTATTTGTATGGCTCTGAAGATGAGCCGGAAGCCCATGTTTCCAAAAAGCAGAAGATTACCAGCAAGAGTGGTGATTCGCAGAATGATGAAGGACAATCTAGCAAAAGCAATCGAAGTGCAAGTGAAAGCGCCGACGAAGGTAAAGTAGAAAAGCGTGAAAGCGCCGGTGAAGAAGCTGCCGACGATGATAATGGCGATGAAGATTCAGAAGAAGAGTCGGACGACGACATTGAATTTGTCATAGGAGACAGTGCTCCTAAAAGTGGACAAGTTAAAGATGTTACAACACCAGCATTAAATGACACCACAGATGCTGTTAACGATACGGATGCCGGAAATGATAAAGATGTTACCACTACAATAGTGTCCAATCAGTCAAAAGGAGCGTCTATAGATATAAATGCTGTCGCAAAGCTTGACGGTAAACCTTTGACACAAGTTGACTTAGAAAAATTAAAAGACAAACCATGGAGATTTCCTGGTGCTGATATATCTGACTACTTTAATTATGGATTTGATGAATTTACGTGGACCGCTTACTGTTGCAAACAAGATAAATTAAGAGGAGAATTTAATCCACAAAAGTTAATGGCACAATTATTAGGTAATGGGAGTGGCTCACAAGGAGGGACCCCAATCAATAAGCCTTCCAGCCTTCTGCCACCAATGGGTATGCCAGCAGGTATGCCTCCGGGAATGCCCATGATGCCTCCAGGGATGCCCATGATGCCCCCGGGAATGCCACGTAGTATGCCTAATATGCCTAACATGCCTAATATGCCAAACATGCCAAACATGCCAAACATGCCGAACATGCCAAATATGCCTAATATGCCAAGTATGCCAAACATGCCAAACATGCCAAACATGCCCAACATGCCCAGTATACCAAACATGCCCAGTATACCAAACATGCCTAACATGCCCAGCCTCCCAAATATGCCTAATTTTAAAAACAATCAGTCACAGAATTTTGGCATACCACCACCTCCTCCACCTCCTCAAAACTAGAACGATGACTATTTAAAATAAATTTCCATGTATAGAATTCTGAAAGATATATTAATATATATACAATTCCCTAAGAAAATAACAGTTAGTGAAACTACTCGCTATCTTCTTCGTCTGCTTCTTTAAGCCAGTTTATAAATGGCTTAGCAGCTTTACGAACCTTCTTGGACACATCCTTTGGAACATACTTCTTCGAAACCTTAGAGCCCCATTCAAGGATAACTTCTTCGCTGATTAAATCCTTGTCATAAACCTTAACCAAAACTTTTGGCAAAACTGGGATTAAAGAAGGGTTCTCTAAACCTAAGTACCTCTCTAATCCACCTAAGAATGCTTTTTCCGATTTCTCGTTATGGTTAATCAACTTTGCGAGTAATCCAAGATGCTCTTCAATTTGTTCTAATATGTCATCGTCAAATAAAACTTGAGCCAACACTTGAATGGTTTCAGGGCTGTCGATGATGTCAAGCTCAGCAATCTTCTTGTAAATCTCCACGTCGCTTGGTAAATCATCCTTGGAGTCCTTTCCTTTGTTTAAAAGCCATTCACCCAAGTCGTTAAATTTGTTCTGTCCATCGTTCAAGCTCAAAGCTTCAAGTTCTCTTGCTCTAGCTTCAATAGCTTCCTTAGACATATCGACAGCCCAGTCGTCATCATTCACCTCGATTGTGTCATTACCCAAGGCAGCGGCTTCTGCATTGATTTTCTTAGTTAATGCATCATCATCATCTTCTGTAGCCAAAGGCTGCAGGCCGTCTTCGTTAACCTGACCAGATGCAATGTCTGAAATGGACTTACCACCTCCAACAACGTTGGCGGTAGCTGTGGCGGATTTCTTACCTTTCTTACCACCTTTAGCTCCATCTGGAGGGTTTTTCAAGATATAGGAAGAAAGTTTGTGTCTTGGATCAATATCGGCAATGTTACCACATGCCTGACAATTCCTCAATAGTATGTTCTTGTCCTTTATTTGAATCTGGGTCTCCGGGTTTTTACACCTAGGACATAAGACAAATTTCAGAATAAACCCGTCTAACGAGTCTTGTAACTCGTTTGCATTATGACTACCATTAACCAAGTTTCTTTCTTCGTTAGTTTGTGCACCAAGTTCGTATCCAAAGTATTTGATTAAGTAAGATGTCGGCCTTCCTAAAGCACGAGCAACTTCTGGCAAATTGACAATAGCAGTCTTGATACCATTACCTCTACCTTCAACCTTTGATTGGATCAAAGGCATCTTATAACGATAGAAGGGATCGGTATTATCACGACAAATGTTAACAAAAGACATGATTTAAGTTAATATAGATTAGACTTTTGGGAATGTTGTAAATGAACAAGACTTTGCCAAATTTCTACTTATTAGTATCATCAATTAAGTCGACTGGAAATTTTTTTTTTTA
Source organism: Millerozyma farinosa (assembly GCA_002196765.1). Taxonomy (NCBI): domain Eukaryota; kingdom Fungi; phylum Ascomycota; class Pichiomycetes; order Serinales; family Debaryomycetaceae; genus Millerozyma; species Millerozyma farinosa. The sequence continues at coordinate 324,405 of NBND01000008.1, forward strand.
GTAGTTGACTTTGTGTAATTTGTCACGAGTATATGATTTACGATCTAGTAGGAGCCTGATATATATATACATATATACATATGAGTTAAGCATGGATTAATTGCCCGAAATTGAGCAGACATATTAGTATTAGTTACCGTTTGCAAAAAGTTTTGGAAATGCGTTAGTTTTTGACAAGACGACACATTTATTGGAATGTGAAATATATCCCTTCATTCTTCCAGAACTGATAAGGTTAGCGAGGACACATTCGACTCGATCCAAGTCATAGCCTACTGAGCTTGAGTTATCATGAGCACGGGTTTCAGAAAATGTAAGAGCTATCTGGAGTGCGCTCAATGGTATGATATGCGGCTTGTCAATTGAATTTATCTCGCTAACAATGACAACCGCTTTTTTGATGATCCTCAAATAGCAGAGGCTTTTGAGGTGAATGAAAAGAATGTAGATATGATTTTTCAAAAGAATGGTCTTGAACCTTTCTAAAGAGTCTGTGTACTTTTTAAGGTCACCCTCTCTTATTGCCGCAAAAAGGTTCTCTAGATATAGAAACCTCAAGTTGGGTACATTTTCCCAAGCGGCCGTGGAGGGAAATACACCTTTATTGAGTAACCTCAATGGAAACAACACTAGTAGTATTTTCTCTATCTGTTTGGTCACATTCTTAGGTTTTTTGTAGCATGACACAAGAGTCATTGCTTGTGAAAGCTTTTCTTCTGCAGCTTTAAAATCGGACCTATCTAAGGCCAATATGGCACTATAATATAGGTATGTTATGACATGTCGTTTGGAGGTCATTTGAGGCCCTATGACAGGAAGTTCGAATCTTGTTCCATGCAAAGCCTTCTCGACAGACAGAGCTAACTCAAGCTTGCCTAACTTGAAGTAAATTTTAATTAAATAACCCAAGAATATATATATATCCCTTCTTTTCGACTGAGAGATGTCAAGGTTTTTGTCGTTCAACGATAATTTAAACAGCTTGTTAATTGTACTAGCTAGCTTTTCCAACGAGCTGCCGTCCATCACTTCGCCATTAGAAGCGCGTTTGATCTCCTTAGTCTTGCTTGTGCTATCTTTCAACACACTGTGGACGCTAATGAGCTCTGTACATGCGTTTATGAGTGCCAAGTTGACCCAGTTCGTCTGTGTTTCTGCAAATCGGTTCAACTTGTTTACCATCTCATCCAAATCCGCAAACGATTGTTCTATATTGTTGTTGATATACACAGACTTGGTCAATTTAAGGTAGCTTCTGACAACATCTCGAACTCTTTCGGGTAAAGGGTATAGATCAAAGTCATTCGGTTCCGGATATTTAGATCTTGCGGCGCCTTCTTCGATGCCCGGATTAATTGTAATACACCATTTAAACTTCAACGTATCCCTTTTATCGACCAGCTGCTTCACGCATTTTATATATTCTGTCAAACTTCCAGTCATACTACTCAGTGAATACAGTAACCGCCGTTAATCATAGATCCTACTCCGCAGAAGCTGTTATGCTAGTTTCTTTACCGCTGCATACTACGTATTTTTGGTCTTTCGTTACACAAAACTCCATGTTAGAAGCAAACTCTAAATTGCCTCCTCGGCGTTCGACTAGTTCAGCTACGGGTCGTCTTTTATATAGAGAGTTTATCTGGTACCCTTAGTTCACGTATTTAACTGTGTATTTGCTTTGATTACGTACGTGTTTTTGGAGCTGTTGGAATTAATAGGAGTAAAAGTCAGGTTTTGGCTTACATAAGCGTGACAGGTTGAACTTTTATAACTAGACAGCAGTATCATTTACTACGCCAAGGTTAGTCCAATTTTTTTTTTATTGCATTATACTGAAAGCTTATGAAAAATAACTTGTTAATTGTGGATTAGAGGTGAAACAGTGAACTTGACAGTAAAAAGTACTCAAAAAGTAAGATGAATGGTAACTACAATGATGTTTCGTCGCTTCCACCTTCGATTCGTCTAACTCCTTCGGCAGAAGAGGAAAGGACTCAGAAACCGAGAAGCCGGGCGGGAACCATCCTGGGACAAAGCTTGGGTGGCAATGCTAACAATTTTGGCATTATAGGTACCAGTTTGGGAAGTAATATGAGCAGCGTGAATTCTAATATCGGATCGATAAAAATGACCCCAGAAAATGCCTCTCCGCTCATTGCAAGTAGCCATCTGGACTCGCTTGTATTACCACAGAAGGACGCGTTTTCTTTGGGACTTTCTTCGCCACCCATTTCGCATGGTATTGATATTCCCAATGGGAGCGGAACAACGAGGCGGATGCGCTCGGCGTCTTTGTTTCTGACTAATTCCATATGGAATGACGACAATGTTTCCCTTCATTCACCTTCCCATAATCCGAGCAACTTTCTCGATGGCTCCAGTGTGCATATGTTGGATTTGAACAATCCACTGTCGACTCCTATGAATCATAACGGTGTTAACAACAATGATCTATTCAGTCCCCTTCTCACCGCTAGCTCAAACGGACTCAATAGTACTACAAACTCAAATCCTTCCATAAATAATCCTCAAATGATGTCCTCGACCCAAAGAAATAGGTCGTATACCACAGCCGGTGTTCCGTACCTCAACCTTTCGTCATTACCAATACAAAAAAATAAATATAATATTGATCTTTTAAACGGAAATAGATCAAACAGTGTCACATATGGATCGGCAAAGAAAACGAATGAAATGAATATTCTTCTTGATAACTTGTTATTGCACTCGGATGAACCCGGGCCTTTGAATCAAACGAGACACAGGTCTCAGACATTTTCAGGCCCAACTCCTCTTTCCCAAGACCTCATTTCTAATCAGATGCATGCAAACCAAAACACAAACATTTCGTCTGATTCGTCGCAGAAGAATTTAACCCATTCTTCTCAATCTTTAGGTGGTCTGCAGCCTCTTTTGCAAGACGGTGTTGATTTTTCTCAATTAATACTTACTACTAACTTTGAAAATCCGAATTTGAGTCCTACAAGATTTTTATTGTTTGATAACATTCCCGATTTCTTGGACGCAAGTAAGCTCTGGTCAATATTGATGAATGCTATTGGTAATAATCGCTCTTTAGGTGTCATAAATTCGATACGCATCTCTTCGACTTCAGCTAAGTTGGCATTAGTTGAATGCAATACCCTCGATTTAGCTATGAACTTGAAAGCAGGATTTAATCACTTGGAGCTTATTCCTGGTGTTATTCTCTTCGTGGCTTTCGCTAAACTCGTGGATAACAGTAATAGTTCTAGTGGTCATGCTAAGAGCCAAGAAACATTAAATTTGTCAAAAAATAACTCTATTACATCTCATGATGATAATTCAAGATCCAGTTCTTTCAACTTATCTTCTATTCAGAATAGTTTGTTGAGTTCAATTCACACCTTATCGAATAGCATGAAGGATATTGATATTAGAAAGATTATATCAATAATCAATAAGTCAATAAGTTATCCAAAGGAGAATTATCAAGATAATTTTGGGCCATTACCTGATCCTATTCCTTCTCGTCATTTTGATGCGCCTAAATTAAGAGAGTTGCGTAAAGTACTTGAAAATAGTGAGCAAGCATCAAACAAAAACGGTGACGTTCACACAACTAGTGATCCAAACGGCAAGGTTTTAACTCAAATTGAACTAGAGGAGTTGTGTTTAGCTATGCTTGATGAATTACCAGAACTCTGCTACGATTACTTGGGTAATACTATAGTACAAAAAGTTTTTCTACTTGTTAAATCTCCTCTTATTAAGTTAATGATGGTAAAAGAAATCGCCCCTTATCTTACTCAGTTGGGTATTCACAAAAACGGAACTTGGGCTATTCAAAAGATTATAAACTTGTGCGACCAGGATTATCAGCAAATGTACTTGATTAGCGCCAGCTTAAAACCTTTTTCTGTGAAATTGTTCAATGATCAATTTGGAAACTATGTTTTGCAAGGCTGCTTGAAATTCGGCTCTCCTTTTAACGATTTCATTTTCGAAACATTGCTAGACAATTTCTTAGAGATAAGCTTTGGAAGATTTGGTGCGAGATGTATAAGAACCATCTTAGAAACAGCCAACGAAAACAAATATATTACCAATGAACAGGTTATTTTAGTCACTGGTTTGATTGTTGAGTTTGCAAATGAATTGGTGGTCAATGCTAATGGATCTCTTTTGATAACATGGTTCCTTGACACATTTAACGGTTGTGGCGCAACCGAGGATACGAGATATATGCTACTCACCAGAAAATTTTTGCCAATACTTGATGTTTTATGCGTTCACAAGTTAGCAAATCTTACGATTCTCAAGATATTGAACAATAGGAGCGATCCAAGGTCTAAACAGCACATCATGGATGCAATATTTGGACCATTTGACGAGCTGGAAGATGAGAGCCAGACGCAACCTCCCAAGCTTTTAGAGGAAATTCTCAGAGAGAAACAAGAAAACTCAGCGGGTGCTTTATTTATTTACAAGATTTTGTCAAATCCTCTCATTTTAGTTTACGGTGATGAAACCAACCCCATCAAGAACTCAAGATACCAGCATTTTGTAATTCAAAGGATTAAAAGGGTTTTACTTCTGCTCAACATTACAAATCTTCAACCATACAAAAAGTTAATTGACGAAGTTGGATTATCCAATTCGCGTTTGGGAAGATCTTTATCAGTAGGTAATAGGAAGGGCAAAAGAGGAAATAGAAATGCAAACATGAAAATGCAAGGGTCTCAAACAACAATTCCGCCAATGGTCAGCCCTGGAGGTCATTCAGTTGTTAACACATCAGCATCAGTGAACCTGCTGCATTATAATATGGGACACAGCCAATTTCAACAGCAACCAGCTTTTTCTTATATGGTTCCACCTCAAAACATGGTTTCGATGATGCAACCAGGTCCACCCCCACCACCAATTCAACCGCAGGGTTACTCCAATCAGTATGATTCCTATGGGCAGCCTCAAGATATGGCTGTAATACAGCAGTTGGAGCAGCTTTCATTGAGCTCTGCAGCCTTGGGGTATAATTCCAACCCTGGCACTCCTGGGGTAAATTCATCCCAGAAAGCTCTGTTTTTTTGATATGCCCTTAGGTTACTGTGATTATCAAGTGGGATGGACTGGAGCTACCATAAATGACTTCTATAGTGTTCATATGTGGCTGGCCGTCGAATAGGAATAGTACAAATTCAGATGATTCAAACGAATACTTATTAAAACACATAAACAATATACTAATGTTAGAAAAAGATCATTTCCTCAAAATTAAAGATATATATTCTATTGTATATATTATTCATATATTAATGTAAGCTACTTCTGGTTATTGCGTTATTCCTATTGCCAAGGGAATGGTCAATAAGATGTTTTGATATTCCTGTGTATAATCCGAGCTGAATGGCGTTTAATTGATTCACAGTCACAGAATCATAAAATCTATCATAAGGAGACGTAAGATATCAACTTCACACGAAGGCTAGTTGATTATTCTTGAAGAGGAGAGGAACTTTCGAGTTATTTGGTTCTCTATTCTAATTGTTGAGTAATATATGATAACAACTATTTTTTTACAAAGAAATTGAATAACCGCTGGTATAAACCGTAAACAAGTTATATACTCTGGAAACCTTTCCGAAAAAGAGTTATTAGTCTTGTTTATTGACTTAGTCTTACTAGCTATAAGAAGATTTTACAACTTAGTCTGTATTTTTTGGCTAGGGTTGCTTTTGAGCTTGAAAGGATACTCAATTTACTAGAGCAACTCTCCCGAATACATCAAAATGAGTTCTCCAGGGAGTATGTCAGAGGATATTAACAACAATCAAGAACACATCAACAACAGCGCCTTTAATAGAGATGTACGGCCTATGGATAGCGATGAGCGAATGGTTCGCCAATCAGCTAGTAAGTCAGGGAATGATCATCGACCAGGTCTTGAGTTCCAGATGGATAATGATTCAAATGACGATTATCAAGACTTAAAAAATGCCATAATCAAACGCAAGTCATCAGCGTTTATCTATCGGAATGAAATTCAAAAGCTCAACTATGCAAACTCATTGTTGTTAAAACTCCCCACCGAAATACTCCTTCAGATATTCCATTACTTGGAGCGTAAAGATTTATTTATGCTTTTGACTGTGTGTCACGAATTTGCCGACTTGATCATTGAGATATTGTGGTTTCGTCCAAACATGCAAATTGATTCGTCCTTTAAGAAAATCAGAGAAGTTATGGAATTACCTCGGCATAAGACTCATTGGGACTATAGAACTTATATAAAAAGGCTCAACTTGTCTTTCATGACAAAATTGGTGGACGACCAGTTGTTATACTCTTTTGTTGGCTGTCCAAAATTAGAAAGACTTACATTAGTAAACTGCACAAAATTAACCCGACATTCAATATCAGCTGTCTTGCAAAACTGTGACCGTCTCCAGTCAATTGATTTGACTGGAGTATCTGATATTCATGATGATATAATTCTAGCCTTGGCAAACCATTGTCCTAGGTTACAAGGCTTATATGCTCCTGGTTGTGGACAAGTATCAGAGGGCGCCATACTAAAACTTCTCAAATCCTGTCCGATGCTAAAAAGAGTGAAGTTCAATGGTAGTAGCAATATCACCGATGAGGTCATCAAGGCGATGTATGAAAACTGCAAATCTTTGGTGGAAATCGATTTGCACAATTGCCCCAATGTTACCGACAAGTTCTTAAGGTTGATTTTTTTGCATTTATCTCAGTTAAGAGAATTTAGAATAAGTAGTGCACCAGGTATTACTGATGGCCTTTTAGACTTGCTTCCTGATGAATTTTGCCTTGAAAAATTGCGAATTGTTGACTTGACCAGCTGCAATGCAATTACCGATAAACTAGTGGAAAAGTTAGTGAAATGTGCTCCACGGTTAAGAAACATCGTTCTTTCGAAATGCATGCAGATATCGGATGCTTCCTTAAGGGCATTATCTCAATTAGGACGAAGCTTACATTACATTCACCTTGGTCATTGCGCATTGATTACTGACTTCGGAGTGGCATCTTTAGTTAGATCGTGCCATAGGATTCAGTATATTGATTTGGCATGTTGTTCGCAGTTGACTGATTGGACACTTGTTGAATTATCCAGTTTGCCAAAGTTAAGAAGAATAGGGTTAGTTAAATGCAGTTTGATATCTGATAGTGGTATTCTAGAATTGGTGAGACGAAGAGGTGATCATGATTGTTTAGAGCGTGTCCACTTGTCATACTGTACTAATCTCACAATTGGACCGATATATTTACTATTGAATAACTGTCCAAAGCTAACTCACTTATCTTTAACAGGAATTGCCGCTTTTTTGAGGAGAGAAATTACACAATATTGCAGGGATCCACCTCCTGATTTCAATGAGTCGCAAAAGAGTTCATTCTGTGTTTTTTCAGGCCAAGGCGTAGCTCAGTTGAGAAATCACTTGAATCAGATGATCCAAGGAAGGGCGTATCTACTTGAGCATGGTGACGTAAACCCATTATTCCAAGAAAGACGTAGATATGTGCATGATAATAATGACTTGGAGGAAGATGAGTTAAACGTATGGGCAAGACAGAGGGTACTTGGGTTCTTGCAAGAAAATCCGGCGGCCAGTCACGATGTATCAGACGTGAGCGGTGAAGTTTTCAGAGAACTCAATGAAGGTAGCATGGGTCCAGAAGAGATGAGAGAACATTTTCAACGGCTTATCCGTAACCATCATGAACAAAGGCTAATACAAAGACATATGGCTGAGCAAAATGAAAATATTCAAGCACGTTTGCATAACCAAAACCATAATATTCAAAATGCCCCTCAGCTCATTCAGCCAGCAGTGTTCCCCAATAGGGAAAACAACCCTTCGTTTGCGGGAGAAACTGAAGGCGAAGATGTTGAAATGCAGCCTGTTGATCTCTTCCCAAGCAATCAAAATGCATAATAAAATTAAGCATATTCTACAAATATTCTTTTTAATTACACGTATTCGAGTTTAATAGTCAGATACAAGGTTTTAGTCAGCAGGTTAATAATATTTTATTTCATTCTTTATTCAAAGCTTTTACTTCTTCGCTCAAATTACTTCTTATATAGAATCATAGCTAACATAGAACTTTGTTTTTATAAATTCGTGATCGCCTTAGTATGGTTAATATTTTATGCGTAAACCTACTCAATTGGTTCGCTTGGGTACAAGCACTTCGGGGATACCGAGCTGATTATATATACGAACCAAGTTTAATTGTTGGTTATTAAGAACAGATCTTATTCTCGTCAGAACAGCCATGTTTTCGTAGTTTCGGAGTCTATAATGAAGATATGCAACCGTTTCGTTTACTTTCGTGCCCGTACATTTTGAGAGGCTGTGAAGGTATCGAAGCTTTTGACTGACTTTAGGCGAGTTCTCCTCAAAGCATTCTACTTCCGAATCCAGCTCGGAAGCACTTTCATTTTCAACGCTTCTTGACATTGAGATAGACTCCAGTTTTGGAGATTGGTTATCTATGTGTTTTGAGCAAGAAATTATCTGCTCATCCCTTTCTATGACCTTTGCTTCTGAGGTCGAGGCACTTTTCAATGTATGCAAGCTTTGCTTTTCCAAGAGATTTGCTAGTGGTAGATCTCTTGTTAGGTTTCTACATATCTTATCAGTAGGAGTAGCTACATGCTTTGTTTTTTTAATGTAATTTTTAGTGAATACGATTGGAGTCACCTCTTCAAGTTTTGATGAAGACCTCATCGGTCTGCCACGTTTCAACTGAGGACACTCTGGAATCTGCTTCGTGTCCTCGCCAGTAAATATTAGCTTCGGGTCAATTATATTCTCTTTGCCAAGGCTTTGAGATACTCTCATACCTTCAAAGCCATAAGGATGTATTTCGTTCCTTGGACTTGAATTAAGCAAGTTGTCTCTCGTCAACAGCTGACGCAACGCTGCTGGTTTTATCACGTTAGCCTTCCGTAAAGCCAAATCATTAGCCATCTGGGCTAAGCTTATAGCGCCGAAGGAAGATCTCGGCTCGTAGTTAATGGGTGACATGGAATCTTTCGGTCGGTTAAGATAAGAAAAAGCCTCCCTTGAGCTATCTATGTTGTAGTTTTCGTACTTTGTGCACTTGCCATCTACTGCACCATCAACTAAAAAACTTCCCATGCGGTTAATACTGTCACTATCCAAGTGATTATCTTGTAAGTTCTTGTCATTTGCAACAAGTCTGCGTGTGTCACTTGTTTCATCCTTAACGCTACTGTGAGGCTGTGAGCTGGGCCCAAGCTCATCAATATCTGGGTTCCCAATCCAGGACTTTTCCGAATTATTCAGGTCTATGTCAATGAAGTTGAAATATTGGCAGTCATCAAGTGTGGGCATGTAATGATTGCCGCCAGTGTTGGAATCAAAAGTGACTTGGTCGGTTTGCAGCAATTGATGGCGGTAACCCAAATCTACTTCTTGCCACAGTTTCATTAAATACTGTAACTCACCGGGTACTAACTCCTGGTTTTCACTTATTATCTCACTTTCTATGTCTTTTCTTGCTGAATTAATTAGTATCAAACTAGTTCTCCTTTGTCCCGCTGGTGAATTAGCCGCTAACGGTATTCCTTACATTTTGCTTCGCTTTCAGCGTCACTACTGGACTTAATGAATTTCATCATAGAAGCATCATCATAATCTGTCTCATCCATGATACTCATAATTAGGTCTTCATAACATCAAACGCTTATGCTTGTACTCCTGGCTTTAATTGATGTGCTTGTACTATTATCACTTATCAAACGAATTACCTAAAAAATGCTAATCTGATTTTTTAGGGCTGTCGCCCTATATATCATGTGATTGTGGTGACTATTTGACTTGGTGCACTTCCTTTTTTTTTTGTGTTAGGAGTAACGTACACTACTAAAATTTTATAGTCCAGTTGCCGGATACTGAGTAGGTGAAAAAAACGAACTTACGTCTTCATAAAAAAGTTTAACACTGATAGATAGTAGTTAAGATGTATGTGTTCTATGAACATTAGTGATGGAATAAGAGCATGGATGCCTTCAAGGGCCTTGAATAAGAAGCAATAGGATAGCAGTGGCTTTTGAAATAGAGTTTTTTTGAGGATGGGTTGAAGTAGTTCTGATATTAAAATTTTGTCAGGAGATGAACAAAATGCTTCAGCTTTATGGAACTCACTCTAGATGAAGCTATCCGATACTGAAAGACATTCACATTGAGAGGAACATTGAATAGGAATTTGGCCAGGTTTTCATTGCTTATATTGCGTCACTATTTTTTCAATAATGTATTGAAAGTATACTAACAACATTAGGACTAAAAGAACTAAGAAGGTTGGTATCACCGGTAAGTTCGGTGTCAGATACGGTTCTTCTTTGAGAAGACAAACCAAGAAGTTGGAAGTTCAGCAACACGCTAAGTACGACTGTTCTTTCTGTGGTAAGAGAACCGTTTCCAGAACTGCTACTGGTATCTGGAACTGTAAATCATGTGGTAAGATTGTTGCTGGTGGAGCTTACACTGTTTCTACTGCTGCTGCTGCCACTGTCAGATCTACCATTCGTCGTTTGAGAGAAATGGCTGAAGCTTAAATTATTTTACCTAGTGAAATAATTCATGTATTTTAAATTCGGGTTTATGTATTTAATGTATTGCCTCAAATAGCTCTCTGCGATGAAACATTGCTAATAAAAACATGTAAATGAATATTGCTTTGTAGCTTTAATCTTTTGGCTGGTTGTAGGGGTCTCGTTGAAACTCATGGGTATCTGGCACGTGATATATCCGTACCATACATACTTAGATGATAGAAGAAAAGCATTTAAGCCTAACGGAAGCGGTACGCCATCATGGATGAATTTCAGTTCCCTAAGATTCATTCCTTCCCGCCTATGTACACCAAGCAGCCCAACTCAACCATTTTGCAGAATCAGTTGGACTCTTGGTCAGACTTAATACTATCATACTGTCAGTATTACAAGATAACCAGACTATCACTTACCGGCAGCATTTTATACTCACAGCATGAAGATCTAAACGTGGATAAGCTACCACCGTTATTCGACAATACATATATCAACAGATCAGTGAACGATGAGTTTAAATCTTCCATCTTTCAACACATGATACATAAACTTCACGTTGCTGATTATCTCAATTCCAAGCGACCAGAAGCTGGCATATTTATTTACTGGCGTAGTCTTTCGGAATGGGGAAACATCCTCTATGATTATGTCGAAAAGACTGGCCAGCTAGGATCGGTTCTCACTGTATATGAGCTTACGAAGCTGGAGGACTCGGTGCTAAATGACTCTTTGAAGAACCTAGACTATGAATTGCTAGAGAGAGTTTTGAAAAAAGTCCTAGTGAAACAGGGGAAAGCACAAGTGCTCATGAACGAAGAGGGAACTCAGATTGGAGGTGTGAAGATAGTATAGTTCAGGAAATACGAAACCCACGACACCTTTTACTGATTGCACTTCCCTTGCTACATATTTTTTTGCATTGCTTATGAGATCATAGATAATTGAAACGCATCATAATAGTACTTTTAATTGTGCTCACCGTACTTCTTCTTTCCGAATATAAGATGCCATTGTAGTGTTATGAGATAGGAGTATGTTCCAACTTTCATAACCACCCCTTTCGGGAGGCAGATATCAACCATTCTTTCAATTGAGATGAAAAAGGTACCTCTTACACTGTATTAATAGTGTTATAGGCGTATATTTCATCTTACAAGCTCGCCATAACTATGTATTTGTCTCGTAGATCTTCTCTATGAATTATTCTAGATTGGGTTTTTTCTTTTTTTTTTCGCCCGTCTGCTCATCACTCTTAAAGATGTAACTTAAATTTTTTTATCCTTTTCTTTTCTTTCCCTCCCCTTGCACAACTATACAAAGAGGGCATTGTTTGGTTTCTTACTATAGTTACTTAGGTCTGCTTGGAGTTGAAGGGCTATTTAGCGATAGTGTCATTAATTTGAAAGATTAAAAAAACAGATAGAATGAAATACGTTGTCGTATCAGGAGGCGTTATTTCAGGTATTGGAAAGGGAGTTTTGGCTTCTTCGACCGGAGTTCTTTTCAAGACTCTTGGTTACAGAGTTACTTCCATCAAAATTGACCCATACATGAACATCGATGCTGGTACCATGTCACCATTAGAGCACGGTGAATGTTTTGTTTTGAACGATGGTGGAGAGGTCGACTTAGACTTAGGAAATTACGAAAGATATCTTAACATCACCTTAACTCGCGACCACAACATCACCACTGGTAAAATATATTCCCATGTGATTGAGAAGGAAAGAAAGGGTGACTATTTAGGTAAGACTGTACAAGTTGTTCCTCATATTACCCTGACAATTCAGGATTGGATCCAAAGGGTTGCCAAGATCCCAGTTGATAAGTCCGGATTAGAGCCTGAGGTCTGTATTATTGAGTTGGGAGGAACTGTTGGTGATATAGAAAGTGCTCCATTTGTTGAGGCTTTGAGACAGTTCCAGTTCAGAGTAGGCGTTGAGAATTTTGCTTTGATCCACGTCTCTTTGGTTCCTGTTATTCACGGTGAGCAAAAGACTAAACCAACTCAGGCCGCTATCAAAGATTTGAGATCTTTAGGTTTAACTCCCGATATGATAGCTTGTAGATGTCAGGAAGAGTTGGATGTCGCTACAATCGAGAAAATTGGTATGTTCTGTCATGTTGGCCCTACCCAAGTCATTGCTGTCCATGATGTTCCTTCAACCTACCATGTTCCTTTGTTATTGAAGGATCTGAAGGTTATGAAGTACTTGGGCCATAAACTCCATCTCAACGAGTCAGACCTTTCTCCTCTGGCCATTGCCAGAGGTGAAGACTTATTGAACAGCTGGAGAAAGTTGACATCGGGTCATGACCTGACATTCGAGACTGTAACCATCGCTTTGGTCGGTAAGTATACTAATTTGAAAGACTCGTACTTATCAGTCATCAAAGCTTTGGAACATGCATCGATGAGATGTAAGAGAAAGTTGAATATCGAATGGGTAGAGTCTACCGATTTGGAAGAAGAATCGAAGAAGGAAAATCTCTCTGAATATCACAAGGCATGGCATTACGTGTGCCAGGCTGATGGTATTTTAGTGCCAGGTGGTTTCGGAAGCCGTGGTATCGAGGGAATGATTGCTACCGCAAAATATGCTCGTGAAAACAATGTCCCTTACTTGGGTGTTTGCTTAGGATTGCAGGTTGCCGTCATCGAGTGGGTCAGAAATATCATGGGTATTAAGGGTACGTCCTCAATGGAGTTCGACCCATCTCTCGACGAACTGAGGGCCGCTGTAGTCTATATGCCTGACGTTGACCAGATCAAGTTGGGTGGAACAATGAGATTAGGGATTCACTCCACCATGTTTTCCGAGGATAGTGAGTGGTCTAAATTGAGACAGTTGTACGGTGGTGCAGAATCTGTCTTGGAAAGACACAGACACAGATACGAAGTTAACCCACTGATGATCGGAGACATCGAAGCTTCCGGTCTCAAGTTCATAGGGAAAGACGAGTCAGGAAAGAGAATGGAGGTCTTGGAAAACCCTTCGCACAAGTTCTTTTGCGCTACCCAATACCACCCAGAATACTTGTCTAAGGTCTTAGACCCCTCTAGGCCATTCCTTGGTTTGGTCGCTGCCTCGTCTGGTATATTAGATGACATCATAGCCAGCGAGGACTTGAACTATAAAGGAGAATTTTAGGCATAAGCTACTTTGTTACTTTTTGGTTCTATGTGTATCACAATTACATAAATCCTTAGCATTAATAGATAGATCTATATTACGTTACGCAGTACGATCGTCATGCCGTGCATGGTCGACTCTCTAACCATATCCAAACCTTGTAGCAGTCCGCTACCACCAAAATGTTGGTTCTTTTAAAATGTATATATGTCGTCAATGATATTTGTGCCTTGCAGAGTCGTGAGGTACACCTAGGTGCACTCGCTAATCGTCAGGTTAACCTTAACTACTAATCTCATCAACAGGCAATTTGGTCCGTACTGGTGCCCTTCTTTGACTTGCAACCATTGTTCCTGATGTTCCCATGTCACATAGGGTCATCATGCGTCTATCAAAAAAAAAATGTATTGGAAGGCATAAATCACGTTGAGGAGATAATGCCACCCAATGATAGCACAAAATGATCACGGAAATTAATGGTCGTGTTCAGACCGGATCATTTCGTACCAGTATATAAAGGAAGGATTTACCATCGAAATATAGCATTGATTCATCAGTTAACTTTATTAACGAAAACATAATAACAACAACGAATACAATAATCATGAGTTCTTCATCATCTTGCAAGTGTGGAAGCAGCTGTAAATGTGCCCAATGTAAGTGCGGTGGCACCCACTAAATGAGAGCAGGTTCAAATTGTGTAACACCAATTGCTACACAAACACTGAAATCAGTGTAGTGTCAGCACGGTCTGCGGGACCACCTGTTGGTAACCTGATAGTATCAGGTGTTAGATATGATATGGTATGAATAGTTTTATAGTGAATTTCAGGTTTTGAACCACCATTTTTTCTTGCTGTAGGATTAGGAGCGGTTTTGCGACTGATCTGGGGTGCGAATACATGCTTTTAGGCTGATGAGGTGGCTGAGACACTGAGGTCCAGCTTTAACGTCGCCTCGTCTATGCCAGAGAGGTCGGTGAACTTTTTTGCGCTTATCTCTCTGAGTTTGTCGTTCTCTAGCAACAATTGCGCCATGGCATTGTTGTCTTTGTATTTGGCCCTTAAAACGTCGTTTATGGGAGCTTTGGTAACCAAGTAGATTCCTAGCCATGCTTTGGAATATGTTCCACAGATTTCAATCGTCCTCAAGAAATGATCTCTTGCTTTGCGCAATATGTTGGCACTTTCCAAAACCTTGTCCTTCTTCTCCAATTTTGGTGAAAACTCTCGGCAGTACAAGTAGTAGTAGTTGAGCCCAATTTTATAAAATATGTTATAGGCAAAAGGCTCTTGCTGTATAATTTCTTGAAGGCAAAAAATGGCTCTTTCGTAGTGTCCTAACTGGTGGTATTGGTCTGCTAATTCGGCCCACGTTATTAAATCTGAAGGCTGTACATCTAAATAAAACTTTAAGCAAGCAATGTATTCTTCTGGATCGGTAGAATTTCTACTGAACGTTACAAGTCGTCTGGATAAGTCAAGTTCGTCGGGGTCTCCATTCAACAAAAGCTTGGCTCCCTCGTTGTCGCCCATGGCTTCTAGATATATGGACTGTAATATCTTTATTCTTTGCGATTTATCTCTACCAAACTGATCGGTGAGTCTGTCTAAGCATGCCTTTGAATCAACATCATGATGGGTAAGTATTGCTAGGTAAAACCGTAATTCAGTCAAATTGAAAAGTTCAGTCACATCAATGGAATCTGAATTTATGGATAAAAAGCTCAGAACTTCGTTATAAAGGTCTAAAAGCTGCTTGGGAGGAAACTGGGCGTATACTCCTGAGTTTGATATATTCAAAAGCTTATCTTTGATTGCCTCTGTGCTTATTTCATGAGCCATGGTTGTATCTCGGTTGAATAACTACGATATTAAATGTGCGGATTTAATTTCATCAACCACCACAACAAAAAGATCATCTGAGAACAGATGACACACAATTTATCGGATACCTGTGATACTTTTTTGAAGAAGACAGGCATACTTTCTCATACATATGGAATTCCTGACATAACAAAGTATGACATAGAAAACTATGACAATAAACACGTCTTATCAGAGGAGAAGCACTATCATGAGCTACATTCGTTATTCCTAGAAAAATTAGAGGAACTTCTCTATTTGGAGTCATTGAACAAGCTTAAACATGAAACAGCATATTCAATAGACCAACAGTTTTCCAAGTTGTTGAGGGAAAATGGTCAACTTATAAAGTTGAGTCAAGTTTCGTCTGCGGAACCTTTCGATACTGATAGATTAAGGAATATAAGAGATTCACTTAAAAAACATAATGCTAATGTTAAAAAAGAGTTTATAGGAAAGTTTTTACAGGTACTGCTTCCAATACTAAGATCGATTCATAACGTTGATTTCGGAATCACTTCAAGTGAGGCTAAAATATCTTATAACTTGTCACAGCTATATTCCAATAAAGAAGTAGTTGACTCTGTTAACATTAATTCTTTAATGAAATGCTTCAACTCCAGGATAGAACTAAATGAAATGCTTTCGATAGTCACTGCAGAAACAGAAAAGGCATACAATGATATATTAGTACCTAAGATTGAAGAACATAGCTCAATAGTTAAAAAAGTTGAGTCTTCTAGACATGCATTAATGACGAAGAAACGTGCGCAGCTTGCTGGCTTGTCTGTCGACGAGACTGATATCAAGTCTGTGCTAGAAACCTTGATAACTGAGTGGGCTTATATCTCAATATTAAGTGACCTCATCCAAAGTTTTATCGTTACACTTCCTATAGACTGGTATCTGACTAGCTCGCTAAAGTCAATCTTGCAAAAATGTGAGGAAATATCAAGCAGAGTTGCTGAATACCAGCTGGTTCTTAACTTCAGCAACCTAGATAATTACAATGGCGACGAATTACTATTAATCGATTTTGACGAGCTTATTCAAAATGAATCTTTCAGTAAGTAAAGTTTTTAATTTATAAAATAGTTTCTATATACATGCATCTTATTCTTAATATATACTCAAAGTTGGAAGAGTCTTTTGTTGACCACGTCCCAATTAATGCAGTTCCAGACATTTTCTAAGTATTTTGATCTTCCGGTTACACCATAGTCCTCGATGTAAGCTGGACTCCATGCATTGATGGCTAAAATTGGCAAAGTGAAGTCCTTCTCTCTGTTAGCAGCCTTTTGGTTTAATTCATTTAATTTTTCATAGCTGGATTCATCTATGCCGCCATTCAAATCCAAAGATTGGTTTTTACCATAGTAGTAAGGAGTACCATCATTTTCACATCTCAAAAATTTCAAAGACTTATCTGGTAACTCAACGAGGAAAAGCCAGCCCTGTCCAGTGAAAGAATCTGATTCGGTCAAAAGCCTATCACGAAGCGCCTCCATACTAGTTATATCTTGGTCTGCCAACCTCTCCATCAAGAATCTAGATGGTCTGGTATTTGAAGCTCTACTTTTGTCATCCAACTGCTGGAAGAATAAATGGTTGTTATGAGCCTGTGAAGCAAAGTGAAAAGTATGCTGTTCGGTGGTCTGCTTAGCTGTGTGTAGTAAAACCTGGTAAGCTGACCTTAACTCATTTTCCGTTCCATTTGTCTGCAACGTAAGGTTTGTGGTTAAGTATTTCTGATAATCAGACCAAGCCAATTTGAATCCCTTAGGTGAGTACAAGCCTTCAATACCGTTCTTTGAAAAAATATCTTCATTTTTCAATGAAGGCACCTCATGTATTGATCGCTTAGCAGAAAGGAACACCTTTCTGGCGATATTAGCTTGTCTTCTAAACATAATAGCAGTTATCAACTTGATTGACGTAGTACGATCTTGAAAATTTTATGGAACTTTTGAAAGTTGGTATGAGTACGACTTTATGATTTTTTATAAGCGTATACAACAGAAAAGATAACTACATCAGTACATATTATTCGCTAGCCTCTATAGAATAATGGACGATGGGTATATTCTGCGAAACCCAGTTCGTATCCCTCATGGCCTTTTTTGGGTCATTTTTATCCGTAACCTTTTTTAAAACATCATCATACGAGCCCTCTTGTTCCTTGTATTCTCTTAATACAAGATTGGAGTCGAAGTCTATGTAGATACGAGTGTCTCTCACTCTAAAGATTACATTATCAATTCGTAAAAAAAACCTGCTTAGAAGTAACAAGCACGTTGGCATAACTCTGATTTTTGTTGTTAGAAGGGAAATGCCGTTGTCCCCCAACTCATCCTCGAACAAGACCAGCTCATCAAAAAAAAGGATGGGGTCAGGTCTTAAAAGTTTCTGGACGGGCATTTCTTTATTTGTGGGAATAAAGTTAAAATTATGTGCTGTCCCCTTATAGTTGATGGAGTAAGTCCAGTCATACGGCCGCAACCCTTCGCCCTCGATTGGATCGTGCTGTTTTGTATTACTGTTCTCCTTTGCCGTTCTTTCAGATTTCTCTATTAATTTTGAAGATACTGCAGTTGCCTTGGTTTTCCTCGATTCGAGCCATTCCTTGTGATAACTGACTTTTAGTTGCGACTCTTGTTCAAGTGTATCCAAAGCATCCAAGGCATTGAATTCTATAGCAGAGTTTGTCTTATCGTTAACTATTTTAACCACGTTATTCCCAAATATCATTTCTGGAAGTGGAAAGGGAAACCTAGTATCATTCAAATGTTCAGTTTCCGCTGTATTAAGAATAGGCTTTTTGATCGTGTATATGCTCCATTCATTGATAGATATCGAGGGGAGGTCCTGGACTGGTATCGATGAGCTTGGAGAAGGTATGATGACCAGCCCACAATGTGCACATTGTGGGTTAGTACATGCCCCTTGATGTGACAGCGCTGGAACAGATATATTGTAACTCGAAGACACACTTTCCCTAAGCCGAGTGAAATAGACATTGCTGGCTTCTTGTGATGCTATTTGATTACTTTTTGGTCTGATAGGATGTCGCCCTCTTGTATGTAGCTTAACCATTTCACGGGCACTGTTTACATGTACAGCATCTATTCCGTTATTAATCCCACTCCTTGTAAGCTTGGTCTCTCCGGACCTTGATTCTGGCTTATGAAAGCCTTTTGCATCGCCTTCCTTTTCGCTAGACATATCTATATAGAACTTAATCAAGGCTTGATGTCTGATTTCACCTATAAATTTGGTTCATAATCTTACACAAAAACATTAGTAAATTAAATAGGAGTGTATATTATATAAATTAAATAAAGTCAGCTAATTGTCGCTAGCAGAGGAGTCGTCCAATTCCTTCATATTTTCCTGTTCTTTCCTCAAACCTTCTCTGACCGCCAAGACGCTATCTGCAATAACAGCATCCACACCTGCTCTCATTTGGATCTTGGCCAACTCTGGTGAGTTATTCTGCACACCGTAAGTAACACACACCAAACCAGAAGACTTGACGACTTGCGCTAATCTTGGTGTCTTCACTAAAGTGTTAGCAGCACTAACTATACCCAATAAGTTCCATTTCTTTGCGAATCTGATCGCATTCTGTAATGAAGATGCACGGATATCTGCCATTTTTTCTGTGCCGGCTTCGGTCAAGAATAAAATAGGGATAGAAGGTTGCTTCAAAGAAAGTAAGAGACAAATATCTGGGTGGAATGAGGAGAACAAGATATCCCTCTTGGTGGTATTTTCATCGTATACTACCTTTAAGATTGTATCAACGTAAAAGTTCAAGTCAATTCCAATTTCTCCCATACTCTCACATTCTGCCTCGTCCAACATAGGATACTTGAGCTCAATATTGAATCCCACGTTCTTTGGTAGTTTCTTGAATAACTCCCTCAAAGTCACGAAATTCGATGCAATAGATAAGCCTCTTGCATTACCCTTGAAACCTTTATCTTTCCATGTCTTGGTAAGTTTCATTCTACGAATCATTTCCTCTCTCAATTCCCTGTCAACCTCGTCCTCAGACTTCAATGTATTGTCTCGAGCGTCACCATTCTTCAATTCGGCCACAGGCTTGTAGCTAGACATAGATCTTGGTCTGTTCATTCTACCTAACATCTCATCGTCCAAAGAATAGTTCGCCTTACCATTGGCCTTGTAGTCACCATTACGAGCCAAGTTTTTCCTTGCGGTTGAGCTCGCAATTGGGTTCTCCTCTTCTTCCTTCAATCCTAAAAATTGTTCTGCTGTCATCGCATGCATGGGAATATCAACACCAGACTCAGCAACTGTAAAGTCATGATAAACAACAGGAACAAAATCTTTTGTTAACTGAACATCAAATTCCACATATGAAGCACCAAGGGAAGCGGCTGCAATAAAGGACTCAACTGTGTTTTCTCCTAATTGTAAAGAATTTCTGCTGCTCACATTTTTTCCTAATCCTCTATGTCCAATGACTCTGGTAGACACTAACTGCTTCCAATACGTATCTGTTCTGCTAATGTTCAGGCTGGGATGATTGAATGGAGATACGCAAAGATATTCGAATCTTATCTTACCCAAATGATCCAATGTTGTTGATTCGATTATAGGAACGGTGATTGTATTATTCAAAGATCTCAAGTGAGGACCCACTTTAGTGTAAGCATTGTCTAGAAGAGCAATAGCTCTTCCCAAAACTTTCTTCTCGTGACTGTACATATTCTGTGAGTCATTACCGCTGGAATATTGATATGTTGGAACAATGTCAAATGTAACCATAACATCACTTGCCACTAAGTTATTGCTCAATTTGAAAGTTATAGGATCAGTAGCACTACCATGTTGATCTTCGAGTGGTAAATCGATAATAACAGGTGGTTCGATCAATTCATTTTGGTTCTGAACCTTGCGACAGGTAATCCTCAATGACAACGCGGTATCTAACTCTGTGAAAAACGTTTTGGCAAAAGAGACCTTGTTCAATTCTACTGGAGGAGAATTGTCTCGCAAGTCAGTTGTTCCGATAGTTATAAGCAACAAAGACTCATCAGCATTCAAGTATCTGTGACCAAATGACTTAATGGGTTTGAAAATTTTCTTCCTCGAAGGAGAAATACTTCTACTAGTAGGCTTTCTGTTCAAACTGTTTACCGAATTGCTAGAATCCAACTGTTTCAACTGCTTGTAAACTTCATTTACAGCTTGTTTGTTAGACTCCGGCAACTTCTCAACACTAGAGGTTGATTGAAGCAAATCAGGAGATGCTGTCGCTCTTATAGTAGGACTTCTGGAGGAAGGGTTAACCTCTCTTTGTGGGTTCTTTGAAGGATTATAGATATCATATAATAAAAGTTTATCGTCCTTTGGTTTAAGTAGATCTGACACATCCAAATGGCCTCTTAAACAGGCATGTTCTATTGGTAGCCAACCCGAATCATCAACGATATCATAGCGAGCACTATATTTAATCAAAAGTTCTATCACTTCTTTGAATCCTTCAGCTGCAGCAACGAAAATTGGCGTCCAGCCAAAAATTGATTCTCCTATCTCCGTATCAGCACCTTCCACGAGAAGATATTTGACCAAATCTTTGTAGTTCAACTTTGAGGCGATGTACAAGGCCGTCTCATTATTGTTTTCGAAATCTGTGTAATCGATATCCAACTTGCCATTTTCGATTAAAATCTGCAATGTCTCTAAGCAGTTTAACCTAACAGCGAGAAGTAACAAGTTAGAACTTTTCAACTGTTCAGTACCACTATATTTGATCAAGTAATCCGTTGTCTTAGGGTGTTTTCCAACAACCGATAAATGTATAGGAGAAAGGCCATCCTGATCACCCCAATAGTTCAAATCGTCAATTGCAACGCCCTTGGGAGTGTAATTCCATTTACTCGAGTATTCCAAGATTAACTTACTCACTTCCTTCAAACCATATTGAGCAGCATAATGTAATGGAGTACGTAAGTAGTTATCCTTAGACATTATCATTTGTTTTAACTCTTCGTTGGACTTCTCAATCTTTGACAAGATATGAACGAAGCCTTTCAACTCCATATGACTTAATTGGATAGCATCAGGACCTCCTTTGTTGCCATAGTATCTATCTAAATCTAAGGCCTCACCTGGTTTAACCTGTTCCGTTTTCTGTGTTGCTATCAATTGAGACTTCCCCAAACTGACGATATATTGGTGGAAAAAACCACGACCGCAGATATCATCTTTGTCTTTTAGTGGATTCGAAGGGCTTTCCGAGTTTCGATTGATTCTCGACAAAGATTCGAAAAGCATGTCAATACAGTTCAAGGAATTCATCAAACAGGACTTAATCAATAAAGAAAGGTATAATTTGGCACTGTTAGTTTCAAGTGAGGCTTCATCTAAAAGAGCTTTGAGCTTTATTGGATCATCCTTAGAAATTAGCTTGTAAAAGTTATCAAGAGTCTCAGGATCTATCGAATGTCTCCTGCTCTTTACTTTAAGAAAATCGAAATTTGAATTGGCAGACTTATTGCCATCAGCTTGAGTTGCACCAAGTATCTTCAACAATTTACTTATCTTGTCCAACCCAAAGCTGATATCGCCTCCATGTGCAAAAGGCAATGCTTCGACACGGGTCTCTAAATAGTTCTCCCGGTTGTTCGTTGGAAGCGAAATACTTTTCTGCCCAGGATTCAAACTAGCATTAGCAGTATTTTGAAGATAAAGCATCTTCTTATCTAATTTCTTCAAAATCTTCACGAAACCTTTGTGGTTGAGTTCTCCAAACCACTTGATGTTACGGTAAATAGTTCTCAACTCGAGCAAAATAGAAATAACTTCTTCAAATTCATCATCCGAAACAATTTGATGTGTGACTTTTCCATCCAGGTAATCTAGTATCGACACAATTCTGTCGAGACGACGAACATATTCCCTTGATTTCGTATTGTAAAACTCATCGACTTTTTCAATATCTCTATCCAACTCGTAAAAAAACTGCGAAAGCACCGTACTCGTTATCTCTGGTATATCATCAGGATCAGCATCAACAAAGTGGACCTTTTCGAGATTCTTGATGATCTTCTTCAAATGCTTGTAGTTCATATAGTATATTGACCATTCCGGGATTTGGTGACTTACAAAAGTCTTACCGAACTTCATTGTCACCAAATTAGACCTTTATTCTTGTCGGTTTCAGGTCTACTAGTTCCTGGTTTGAATTGATCAAATATGTAAACAGAATCCTTCCACTTAACAGGTTTCCAAACACCTTTAGGATCCAAAGTAGTCTGATCGATTTTTAAGCAACTTAGTAATATGGGTGCCGCTGCTTTTCAACTTCTGTTCGAAATAATACAGAGCAGGAAACAATTCGGCCGATTAATTGGCGATTATGAAACTAACGGAATACCACGTAAGTATCTTTGTAATATTGACTCTCTTGTGCCTTAAATTAAATATCTGTACAACACGTGTAGAGAAAACATAGGGCATGGCCGCTCGAGATGAGATATTTATGTGTACGACACTATTCAATTGTTTATTTGCTAGCTAGACACACCCCCGTCCATTATGATCTCGGAAAAGACGCTCAGGGATCTGCAAGGCAAAACATATCAGGCTTAACGCTTGATGAAACCAGCTTTTCATTCTGCCTTTTCCCGTGCTAAAAAGCGGAAATGACAAGCCGTTTGCAACTAGTCTTTAGGGCCGGACCAAATGCTCGATGCGCTACAGCTAGATAAGAAAGAGAGCAAGAGGATCTGCAACTTGAAACAGTTGGAAAGCGTATAAGATAGCCGCTGTCTATACTAGTTTGTTCGTTTAGTGGTACTGACCTGGTTTTGCGGCAAATAAGTTTGTGAGGGGTTTTCCAGGTCTTCCATAGTAACTACCCTATAACCTGCGGCACAATTATCGTGCGTGCGAGCAGCACTATCGAGGCATCGACGACAAGTCGTCGATGCCAAAAAGACTGCTTCAACTAAGTTAATACAGGTAGACAAGTGGATTTAGGCGTTGCTAGTAGAGCTAGCAGGACTATTGTATTGAACCGTAATTCATGTTCGTTCTTTTGAAACCATGTAAATGAGTGTATTCAAAGCTTCTCCGCGTCAACTACAATCATCAAAGCTGTCATGAGCGTAAGAAACCGGTACCGGAGAGCCGACACTCAACGTTTAGAAAGCATGTAAGACACATTAACACGGGCTATTCAATCCAGTCATACCTGGAGTACAAGTTGTTTCCGAGAGTTTTTCACTCAAAGCGTATGACGGCGGTATATCGTGCAAACGCGGGCAAGAGTGAGCGAGCATTACTATTTCGGAGACGGTTGCTGTTTAGAGACATAAATTCGCTGGTCACTTATCGGTTTCAGTTGCATTTCAACATATCAACTACGATATGACAGAGTATAAAAGGTCGAGAGTGGCACTTCAATCAGTGGACGTAAACATACCTATTCAAGCTTATTTTGCCTCAAGATAGAACTTTAGCATATCGTCATGACAGGTAAGTTTTGTTTCGCCAAGTAGGTGCGACCTTTATGTCTATCGCACAGAGAGTTGGAACGTGTACTAACGGCACCGTAGTGGACTACAGATTTCACCCCGATAAGAAGGCCACCATAATCACAGCGCCTTTTTCAGGCGGACAGCCTAAGAACGGAACTGAGTTGGGGCCTAAGTTTATTCTTGATGCAGGGTTCAGATCACAAATCGAAGAGTTGGGATGGCAGGTTGACATAAAGCATCCTTTAGATGGAACGAATTACGAAGATTTGAGGACAGACGAAAAAGATCAGCAAGGTTTGAAGAATGTGAGCATCGTGAGCGACTGCTGTCACCGAATTTACAAATGTATCAAGGAAACAGCAGCCAGCGGGCGGTTGCCCATAACCATAGGCGGTGACCACTCAATAGGAACCGGAACTCTTGCTGCCATGCTAGAGCATAACCCTGACACATGTGTGTTATGGATAGACGCGCATGCTGATATTAACACGCCGCTGACCACCGAGCTGGGGAACTTACATGGCTGTCCTGTGTCCTTTGTGATGGGGCTTGACTCAGAGTCTTATCCCAAAGAGTACCTGTGGGTCCCCAAGGTTCTCAAGCCAAACAGAATCGCCTACATAGGTTTGAGAGACGTAGACACGGGGGAGAAGGAAATCATTAGAAAGTACAACATACCGGCCTTTTCGATGCACCACATTGACAAATACGGCATAGGCAAAGTTTTCGAGATGGCTTTAGACAAGATTAACCCAAACAGAGACTTTCCTGTACACATGTCGTATGATGTTGATGCCATAGATCCTTCTTATGTTCCTGCAACAGGCACAAGAGTAGAGGGTGGTTTGAGTTTGAGAGAAGGTCTTTACATTGCCGAAGCCATAGCTGAAAGCGGCTTGTTATCGTCTTTGGATATTGTCGAAACAAACCCTTTATTGGGGGAAAGCCAACAACATGTACTAGACACCGTAGGAGCTGCTTGTGCAATTGGAAGATGTGCAATGGGCCAAACGTTGTTATAGCGACTCTTTAGCTATCAATAAACAGTTCTTTATGTTATTGTTATCTGCAACCTACTTTCTGGAGGGAGCTATTTTCACCTTTTTTCTGTAATAGTGAAACATTTCGCAATTTTTCACTCGTATCAACACTATACGATAACATTATACGATAATTTTCTGAACATGCGACGATCCTAATCAATGCTGTACTTTCTAGTCTAGCTCAGCATTCACTTTAGTCCCCTTTTCTTTTGCTATCTGAATCTTAGCAAAATATACTTATGCAACAGTTTGACATACGTTATCAAGGAACCATACTTATAAGTAGCTGATGCAAAACTCAAACGAGATTGTAGTTTTTTTAGTGATTCCACCAGCAGAGATGCCTATATATACTGCTACTTAACTCTGAACTTCGCTACAATTCTCTTCTCTTCATAGATCTCAAGTGCGGCTGCAATAGGCAATCTCAACGTTCTTGAAGAAGGAAGTAGTGAAAAAAAAAAAAAAAAATTTCACTCCCGTCTTTACTCATCATAGAAATCTGGGGGAGTGTAATGATCGCTAAATAGAGGGAGGCATATACATGTTATACAAGTAGAACTGCCAAAAATCAAGAATTCAGGTTAGCGACGAATAGCTACTAGAGACTTTATTAAAATCCACTCTTTATATTAGGAGGTTCACACTCTGTCGTATAAATGATTTCCTCGGTAGACCGAATTATCAACTCGGTATGGGGCCCTTTTCCAACAGATCCCAAAGAGCGTAAGCTCCTCTTCAAGATAGATTGGTTTGTTTTGTCTTTTTCTTGTCTCATTTACTGGGTGAACTACGTTGACAGGTTAAATGTCTCTAATGCCTATGTGTCAGGCATGCAAGAAGACCTTAATATGAAAGGAAACGAATTCAACATTATTAATACGTGCTTCAGCGTCGGATACATTTTATTTCTAGTGCCGAATAATCTAGTGCTATTAAAGATACGACCCAGGTATTGGCTCACATTCTGTGCCCTTTCGTGGGGTTTGTTAACACTAGGTATTTACAGGGTTACCTCGTATAAGCAAATATGCGCTATACGATTTTTCCAGGGCGCCTTTGAAAGCTCCACGTTTTCTGGGGTTCACCTAATACTAGGGTCTTGGTATAAGGAAAATGAACTTGCGAAAAGAAGTGCTATATTTACTCTGTCGGGGTTAATTGGAAATATATTTTCCAGTGTAATGCAAAGTTCCATTTATAAAAACATGGACCAGAAGAGTAATATAGCTGGATGGCGCTGGCTATTCATAATTGATTTCATTATTACTGTCCCTATTGCATTATATGGCTTCGTGTTCTTTCCTGACACCCCAGAAACTTGTAAGGCATTCTACTTTTCTGAGGAAGAATTGCAGTTGGCCAAATCCCGAACAACCCTTGTCAAACCTAGATTTGACTTGACAATATTAAAAAGAGTAGTAGGCAGATGGCATTGGTGGCTTTTTTCGATGTTGTGGGCTTTAGGAGGAGAAAATGAGTCTTATGCGACTAACTCACTCTTTGCCCTTTGGCTCAAATATTTTGGCTATTCTATCCCACAAAGAAACTATTATCCGATGGGTGTATATGCTGTTGGTGTGGTTGCTACTCTTATTGCAGGTTTTTACATTGATAAAACTAAAGCAAGATATCACTGGAGAGCAGTGACTTTTATTGGAATTAGTATGATTGTTTCCACTATCATGTTACTAGTACTACCCTTTTCCGATAAGGTAGTATTTGCAGCACATTACATTTCAGGAATATCGTATTCAGGACAAGCAGTTGTTTTTGCATGGGCAAACGTTGTGTGCCATTATGACTTGGAAGAAAGATCGGTGGTCCTCGGATCGATGAATATGTTCAGCAATGCTGTGAACGCTTGGTGGTCAATTTTATTCTACGCAGCAGATAAGGCTCCCAAGTTTCGAATGGGCTGCTGGGCAATGCTTGCAACGTCATCATCTAGCATAGTTGTGCTGATCATTATAAGATACTTACAAAAACGGGAGGTATATTCAAAGAAGAACCTAGGTGCTTGGTCATCTGACGATGAAGAATCTAATGACAATGATAAAGAGGCCTTTAAAACACATGTAGTAGAACAGTGAGTGAGGTCCAGTATGGTTATTTATAAACTTGTATTGATTTTTTGGCATTTTAAATTTAGCATATAAAACAAGAAACATCTTTTCATATAGTAGAGAATAAAGCGGTGTAATCCAGAGATGTAAAGCACTTAATTTCTAATTAACAATTAGAGAAAAGGATCTGGAACTCGGAGAGAACTTGGTTTAATGGGTTTACGTTTAAAGTGCATGCTTCCAAAGAGGTTGCACCATTCGAAAGGATGCCACCAACGGTGCACGCGAACTCAATTGCTGGACCCACAGCAATACCTGTTCCACTGAGGGTCAGTGAACCAGAAATAATCGTCACGCCAGCGCTCTCTCCGACGGCGATGACCTTGTTAATGAACGAGTCTACCGCTTTAGCAGTCGATTCACTGTTCAAGAAATTTCCTGCATCATTCAAGAGCGTCTTGACTATAGATACGACAAACTTGTTTAACAAAGTAGCTGCTAAAGTGGCTTCGGTACCGAGCAAGGTTGGGTTCACACCTAAGCTCTTTGCCACGTCTTGCAAAAAGTTGATGCCTTGTTTCTCAGCCAACTTAATGAGATTGTCTGTCATGTTCAAAGTTTTGTTCTCTGCATACTCTGTGAGACTGTTGGTCAATAATAACGTGGCGACGTAGTCTGCGTCTTCGTACCACTCGATACCATTGGTATTTGGTTGTTTCTTGATTCCTGTGAATTGGTCAAAGGCACAAACAAGATCCTTTGATCCTTCTTCGAAAATGTGGAAGACGTCCCCGAAGACATTGGTAACATCCTGGACGATGTCGCCTAAGAATCCTCTTTCATCGACGACAACTTCGTTACGAACATTGTGGATAGCAGCACCAGAAATGGCCTGAACTCCGACCAAGGACACAAGTAAAAAGCTTCTGAAAGACACCATAGTTAATTGGTTATTTTGGGTATTTTTTTGCAAGTAAAGAATCACCTAATGGAATAACAACTTGGCTATCGAGGAATTAGGTGCCCTATTTATTTTCCGGCTGGTCTACCTTAATGACAAATCTGGCCATTGTACCTTTCCAGCATAATCAGCATAATCAGCAAAATCAGCAGCAGTGGTTCCAACGGGGGATATGCACGAGATGCGCATTAAGCGAAGGCGCATCCCATTTTACCCTTCAAATAATACAACTTGGTGCTGTCGTATAGCTCTGAGGCGAGTAACCTTCCTGGTTCCGAGGTATGTTTGCAGCGGCCTATATATATAAACGGCGTATGCCCGTTTCGGTTTCGAAGGTGCATAGAAACGTTTCAAGTGAAATTTACGAATAACAGTACGAGTCTAGTTCACGTCAAACACAACTTCTATGGCCACCAAACCTTCAGCCTGCGTCTGCAGGGTCGCTCTATTTTTAATTGCACCCACGCGTGTATTATAATACCATGTGGGGCTTCTTGGAGCCCGCAATTTTATTGGATTGATTTGCTGCACTTTAATTGCCGTAGAACATTGGATATGCAGCCGTACATCGGCTAACGTTCTTTGACTTTTAGCGTTAGCCCATTGTTTACAGTGTTAATAAGCTACTCTTGTAAAGTTCAATCGACAGTCCAAAATTGACAGGAGCTTGCATGCATCCAATCATATTTTATGACTCGATGCCTTATCTCAGCTTTGTTCCAAACAGCGAGTCAATCGGGTCGCGGTAAGCTGCTTCAGCTGGAAACCCCATTGAAATAATCCGAGCTAAAGAGCAATTTCCTTTCAAATTGGTGTGAATTCAGCATATGTCGAACGTATCGACTCAAGAAGTGCTGAGACAGGAGGCGCATGCATGAGTGGAATAACTTTATTATTATCGTTGAAACGACTTTCACGAAACGAGGATCTTTTTTTCGGGGGGCATCAAGGCGTAAAGGCATTAAGTCCGAGTCGCTTCACGAAACACGATTAGGACACAATGGTCGATAATCAAGTCAAAAAAAGGAGGAGAAAGGTTCTTGTGTGTAAGAATTGCAGAGAAAAGAAGAGAAAGTGTGACAGGAACTGTCCATGCTCTGCTTGCAAGGAACATGACGTTGCTGATTCGTGTTCTTATTTTGAGGAGGTAGCAGATAAAGTGGTCGCACATGGCGAACTGCAAGCACAACTGCGGTCTGAACTTCCAAATGAGACGCCTGTAAGGAGAGAAGTCGAGGAATTACGAGGGAAGGTGGATATGTTGCTTCAGGCGATACAAGAGGGAACGTTTGTCTCGGACGCGGAATTGCCTGCTAGGCTGGACGTAGCAGCGATGCAGGGCTCTTCTCGAGCTGCCATAGAAGACGACCCACTCATAAACTTCTACTGCGCATTAGAGGCCGGAGATGCAAGTGGGAAATGCACCAACATGATTAGTCGGCCGCTCAGCTGGATCGGGCTTCTGAAAAAAGATCCCGGCCTGAAATTATTCTGGTTATTGAAACACTTACGAGCTAATTATGTGACTGGTAGAACGGAGAGTACCACGGGCTGCGGGAAGCTTGAAGTAATAAATGAAATCGAAAACAAGCCAGATGAGTTGTTTGGGCGGAACTATAGTCTAGGGATTGAAGGCAGATATCCCATGAATCTCAGGCAGGTCTGTGGGCTTGCCTCGGGGATCACTTACTCGCACTCATCGAGCAAAAGCGAACTCAGCTTAATCGATGAAGTCAAAGCAAAGTTACCGAAGCGCGGCATTATATTAAGGCTTCTTCTTCAATTCTTCACGGTATTATACCCTTACTTTCCACTTATAGACGAGGTCGACTTCCGAGTTAGAATCTCAAAGATATTGGGCCCGGTTTCAAATGAATATGAATATATCGAGAGCATTCACATAGAAGACAAAACTGACTGGAATTACCTTAGTATGCTTCTTACTATAACCCGGTTAGCATATTTGTCTTTATTGAAGAATAACGTGCGTGATAACGAGGCAAAATTAAAGCAAAGAACCGGCACTAATCCCCCTTGGGTTGTTTACTTACTTAAAAACCCAATAGATATCAACGTGATCGATGTAGCATACAAATGTATGAAACAAAACGATTTTTTGACCAGCCAGTCAATCTGTATTTTACAAAATCTACTCTTGTTTCGTATGTACAAAGATCTGGCCCCAGAAGAAGGTGATATAATCACCGGCGACTCATACATCACTGATAAAATAATCATAAGTATGGCGCTTGAACATTCTTTGAACATTGATCCCGATTATATTTCTATTCCGAATTCAGATGCGAAAACGCATAACCTCAGGCGAAAGATATGGTACTATCTGTTGCTTATAGACACTACCGGTGCTATGCTATATGGTTCTCAGTTATTGATTCAAGATTCTTGCTACAACACAAAGCTTCCAACATTTGATCCAAAACTGAAAAATGTAATAGATGACGATTTAGAAAAATCTGCAATCGAAGGATACCTGTATTATCACTCCTTCATTGTATCAGCAAGAAGGATACTTGGCAACACCTTTTTGAACTCAACAGTACGATTGAGTACGTTCATACTGGCGGTTCAAAATTTTGATGACGATTCGGAAAGGACATTTAAATCCATAGAGTCTTACCTTGATGAGGACCATTTGCAGCCAAGAGGTATCAAATTGATAGCGTTTCGTTTAAAGCTTTACTCGAAAATCTTTCTAATGTTTATGTACCATTTTCTTTACTTGTACCATGATAGGGCAAAGAAAAAGGGGTTGTTTCAGTATTTATTTAAGTCAGTTTCCATTCTAACAGAGTTGACAAGATACGACTTCATAATTTTCACCAAGGGCGAATCTTACTTTGGATCTGAGTTTTCTTTCATACTTGCCCCATTATTTACATTTATGAATTTTTCCGAAACGCTTATCAATTTGTCATTGATGATTCGTATAAAGAGCAGTTTGGTTGCCTTGTCTGAATGCGAAGATAACGCAAATGATAGACGTACTTATAAATCAGTTTTGACTGATTTTTTGGCCGTTATGAAGTCTTTGAGTAAGAAGCAATTGGAGTCATCAGCATTACTAGCATTTAGATATTTCAATTCTTGGAAGGTATTAAAGCTTTTTCGCTATACGCTCAAAATAATTGAAACTGATATTTTATACCTCAACAACAAGAAGCTCACAAATGAATGTAATTTATGGCTAGACGACTCACAGATATACAGCTTGAAGGTAAAATACGAAGAAACTTTAGAGCTGATCAACAGGTCACAGCAAGGGCAAAGTCTTCTTGATGTGTGTGCTCCTACTTATGACTATATTCTGATGTTCACTGGCGAGAAAGTGGGTGATGTTAGTACAATTATGGACGATATTTGGTTTCTGATTATTACTCTCAAGCATCATCGAAACAATCCAACAGGTAATCAAGGCAAGACAGATGTCTTAAATAAAGATTCGAACTTCTTTGAAGAAATGGGTCTTGAGACATTTTACAGTCTCGAGGATATTATAAATACAGATAATACTCTTTTGCTCTCCTGACATAACGGAGAACGGTGAAGCAGACGAAGAACAAGGTTGTGTTTGCTTTTTCTTTGGTCATACTAGAATGCATTAGGCATTCGTGAGGTAAGTGTGCGGAACTGGTGATATTTTTTTATATACTTTAGATTATGGACTCTATGAATTATGATATACTTATGTTAGGATACTTGAAATGGATGGTATGTACTTGATGAGATTTTGTAAATCCAAGTTTTTATCTTTTGGAATCGAGAATAGAACGGGAACTGGAGAGAAATGTTCAATCGTTTTAGCATTATCCAAGTCGAGTTCACCGTTCAATATAACACCAAGAACTTTCACATTTCTGCTGAGTAAATGTTCAATACTAAGTAATGTATGGTTCAAGGTGCCAAGCCCAGATCTGGCCACTAATATTACTGGAACATCTAACTCTTTAATGATATCTGTAGTAATACGTTTTGAGTCGACAGGGACGTATAAACCACCTGCGCCCTCTATGACTAAGGGACGATCGCTTTCTTCATTCAAGGGAGGTAACGTAAATTTTTTCTCAATTGGTGGAAGATCTTCAGCAACGCAAGCCCTCCAAGGAGAAAGTGGAACTTGTAGCTCCACCTCAGGTTTGAGAAAGCGTTCCCCGGGAAGGCCAGTCAATTGTTTCACTGTAGCAGTGTCCCCCGGGTCGCAATTCAAGCCAGTTTGTATTGGTTTCCAGTAATTAGCATCCCAAGCTTTCGTCAACAAAGCGGAAACAACTGTTTTACCTACGTCTGTATCAGTTCCAGTAATGAAGACGGCCTTCATCTTTTAGTATTAGATAAGTTTTCTGTTGGACAGCGTATTCAATTTCGCAGCTGCTGCACTTTATATTGATTCGCGCGATGATTACGAGTCATCCTAATCATGACTTCCTGAACAATTATTTGCAATGTTCCAAGTTGTGAAGAAACATTGACGAAGTTCATTTCATACCTTGAAACGGTTGTACACTGATATGGATCTAGAATTTGATAAAAAACATATTTGGCATCCTTACACCTCTATGGTGAAGCCTCTACCATGTTATCCTGTGGAGTCGGCGAATGGTGTCAGAATCAAGCTACAGAATGGACCCCAACTCATTGATGGGATGTCATCATGGTGGTGCGCAATTCATGGATACAACCATCCAGTTTTGAATGAAGCCTTGGTTGAGCAGTCAAAGAAGATGTCACATGTGATGTTTGGAGGATTAACTCACGAGCCAGCGATTGGGTTATGCAAAAAGCTAGTCAAGATGACCCACCCAGATTTGGAGCGGGTGTTTTTAGCAGACTCAGGGTCTGTTGCAGTAGAGGTAGCATTAAAGATGTCTATCCAATACTTCTATTCTTTGGGCAAGAAGGATAAGAAAGAGTTCTTGACCATCAAACGGGGCTACCACGGCGACACGTTTGGAGCTATGTCTGTTTGTGACCCCACAAATTCAATGCACCTGCTTTATACTGGATATATGGCAATTAACCACTTTGCAAAAGCGCCACGGTCGGCGTTCCACGGCGAGTGGGACGAAAGCGATATAGACGACTTCCAAAGAATATTAGAGCAGAACGACAAAAGCATCGCTGGTGTGATCCTAGAGCCTATTTTACAAGGCGCGGGGGTATGAAGATCTACCATCCTATGTTCTTGAAGAAAGTAAGAGCCTTGTGCGATAAGCACGATGTTCTTTTGATATTGGACGAGATCGCAACCGGATTCGGGCGGACAGGGAAGCTCTTCGCCTATGAACACGCTGACGTGGTGCCCGACATTTTGTGTGTGGGGAAAGCACTCACTGGCGGCTACATGACATTATCTGCTGTCATTACAACAGCAAAAGTCGCACACACTCTTTCATCTGGTTCGCCCGGATGTTTGATGCATGGTCCCACCTTTATGGGAAACCCCTTGGCGTGCCATGTAGCAGAGAAAAGCCTCGAGCTTATTGAAACGGGCGAATGGGCTACACAAGTACCTCGTATAGAAAAATTTCTTTCAGATCATCTCCTTCCTCTCAAGAAAACCGCATCGCATTCAGTACGAGATGTTCGCGTAATCGGTGCTGTAGGAGTAGTGGAGATGGCAGAGAGTGTGGATGTAGCCTCTTGTCAGAAAGTTTTTGTTGACTTGGGGGTTTGGATCCGTCCATTTGGACCCTTGATATATATCATGCCTCCATTCGTCATTTCGGATAAAGACTTACTACTGTTGATAGATGCCATCAAGGTAGTTGTTTCAAAAATCGAAAAATCGTCATTATAGCTGTTTTATAGATTCAGGCAGTGAATCCGACATCCTCATGCATCTAGAATACCTTTAAAGTAGAATCATCTCCTCCACGTTTTGGATCGTGATCTTGCTGGTGATGGCTTCTTAGTAAAGTAGCGTGATTCCTACCGGATTTGATCGAAATTCTTTTTTTTTTTTTTTCGCAGTAATGACTCCTGCTCGAACATGCCACTGCAATTAGACGAGGACCAATAATTTTGGCTCAATTTAAAACCAGGCGTGACCATGTCTGGAACCACAGGTCATTCTTCTGCACAGCCGTTAATGGGACGATTGGACTCGTCGCCCCTGTTGGAGATGAGTCATACCCGTGAGCCGTGTTTCCGGAACTATAAATATGTTTTATAGCCATAGTGAAGTAGAAGCTATACTCTTACAAATTCAAAGATGAGCACCAAAATATACGAAATTCAACAATTAACGCCTTCACAGGTGGACTTCATCAAGGCATCTGTTCCGGTGCTTGAAAAAGATGGAGTTAAGATCACCTCATTAATGTATAATTACATGC
This sequence comes from Millerozyma farinosa, assembly GCA_002196765.1. Lineage (NCBI taxonomy): Eukaryota > Fungi > Ascomycota > Pichiomycetes > Serinales > Debaryomycetaceae > Millerozyma > Millerozyma farinosa. The sequence continues at coordinate 358,934 of NBND01000008.1, forward strand.
TTTCGACGTATGATGAGGTCAAACCATACTTTAACGAAACGGATCAAAAACTTCTATTGCAGCCCAAAATCCTAGCATTTGCACTTTTGAACTACGCAAAAAACATCGAGGATTTAACTCCCTTGCAAGCATTCGTCAAGCAGATAGTGGTAAAGCATGTAGGGTTGAGAGTGAGACCCGAACATTACCCTATAGTTGGAAAATGTGTGTTGCATGCGCTTAAAGAAACGCTTGGTGATGCTGCAACAGATGACTTATTGGACGCGTGGGCTACTGCGTATGGAAACTTGGCTCAGATCCTTATAGATGCCGAGCAAGATGCTTACAAAGAAACAGCATGGGATGATTTCCGCTCGTTCAGAGTTACCAAGATAGAAGAAGAGTGCGAAGATGTCAAGTCCATCTATTTTACGCCTGAAGACGGAAAGAAACCAGTGTTGCCTCAAAGAGGGCAATATGTGTGTATAAGATGGACCCTACCAAACGCGGAGTTCGAAAGAAGTAGAGAATATTCCGTCTCAAACCATCCAGAGAACGGTGAATATCGGATATCGGTACGTCGCCTCGAAGGAGGTAAAGTTTCTAACTACATTCACAACGACTTAAAGGTAGGTGATACTATCAGGGTGGCTGCTCCATGTGGTCAGTTTACGTATGATTCTCTGAATGAGGACCGTGAGATATTAGCTTTCGTGGGTGGAATTGGAATAACGCCTTTGCTTTCCGTGTTGGAGTACGCTTTAGAAAAGGGACGCAAACTCAGGATGTTTTATTCTAACAGGAAGGTGACTTCGACAGCATTTAGAAAAACATTGGCTACATGGAAGGAGAAGTACCCTGAGACTTTTACTTTGCATGAATTTGTTTCTCAAGGAAAAGAGGTTGCAGATGCTATAGACGTTCAAAATATCCGTCAGCTCAGCCCTGAGGACTTCGGTTTCTTGGATGGTAGTGTGCTTTATGACATCTACCTTTTGGGTCCAAGAGGCTACATGAGGTTTGTTAAACAGAACTTGTTATCAAAAGGAGTAGACGAATCATCGATTAAAAGCGAGTTCTTTGGACCTTATGAAGCGTGAAATTCGCTTTTTCTCAATCTCTGGAAGTCTTATGTTTCTTTATTGTTGACGAGCCCAATTGACACCATCCCACTTATTAGCAGTGCTTGCAGTTGCATCATCTTGTATATATTTTTATAGCGTTAATCGTACGGCTTGTATGTATGATTTTAAGCTGCACTTTTGTACAGCTCTGTAGCTATAAGTCTTACGCGGCCTTACGAGTTTTTGAAATCTCACGAACACGCCAGGCCTTACATTTTGAAGATCCATCTGAAAAATAATACAATTTTGTCCCTTAAAACCAATGGTGTGGGACCGTTTGAATGACAGCAAAGGATAGGACCATCGGCTGAAAATAGAGTTGTTACCAGAAAAAACTTTATAATGACCAGAAAGTCTCGGGGAATACGCTTCCTATCATAAACAATATTGTAACTTTCTAGCAAAGTTTAAAACCTCTGTCATGTCATTAGCGTTGTGAAAGATTATAGAGAAGTTTACTTACATGACCATGCACCCGGAATAATGTCGGCTCGTAAATTCCCTCGCTTATTAGAAAAAGATCTTCTTGTGCATACTAAATTACACAAAAGTAAAAGCTAAACCTTTTACAACCGGACCTCTTGTTTGTGTGTTACGTAATTGTAGTCCTGTGTATATTTCCGTGGAATCCTGATAGCGAAGTCGGGTGTATATGTACGTATGTTAGCAAGAGTCTGGCTGGGGTAGGGCAAGAAAGTACCTGAATAGTAAAAGTGATCAACTATAAAAGCCTTAACGAGCAAGACCTATTTCAAGATTTTCCAAGTAACGTGAATATCAATTTTTATGTCTTTAAGCAGACGCTTAACCAAGATGTCAAACAATTTTATTCAGGATTTGAACCTAAAACTTCCGGTGTTCCAGGCTCCAATGGCTGGGGTAACGAAAAGTGCTATGGTCATAGCTTCTTGTCATTCAGGAGTTGTGGGGTCCCTTGGAGCAGGGATGTTGAAACCTGAGGATATTCGCAAGTCAATTAAGGAAATTAAGTCGGAAGCAACAGGTGCACCATTCAACATAAATTTATTCGTCATTGACCATTTCGGTAACGGCTACGACTGGGACGACCGTGACGTTGCATGGCTCCAACAGTACTATCAGGAACAGAGCCTCGGAGAACTTCCTCGGCCTACATCTTTTGCTCCGGTCTTCAAAGAGCAATTTCAAGCAGTATTAGAGGAGGCACCACCAATCGTCAGCTTTACTTTCGGTATTGTGGAAGCATCTGATGTGCAAGAATGTCATAGGAGGGGCATTAAAGTTGTTGGTACAGCTACAAATGTATTGGAGGCCCTTGAGTGGGAAAAGGTGGGCGCTGATGCAATTTGCGCGCAAGGCATAGAGGCTGGAGGGCACAGAGGTAACTTTTTAGATCTCGACGATCCGGGAACCGGTCTCTTCGCTTTGATCCCTGAAATTATTTCCAAGGTGAAGATTCCAGTGATCGCCGCTGGCGGTATAATGGATGGACGTGGGATCGCGGCCGCAAAAATTCTAGGCGCTTCCGCCGTTCAGATGGGGACAGCGTTCTTAGCGTCTGAAGAAGCAGCTTTACCGGAAGCTTATAAGAAAGGAATAACCCGAGGTGTTTTCTCTCATGATACCACTCTTACCAACGCCTTTAGCGGTAGGTATGCAAGAGGCGTTAAGAACAACTTTACAGAATTCGGAAAAGACAAACACGTACTTCCATATCCTGTTCAGAATGCTTTGACGCAGCCGTTAAGAAAAGCCTCCACTCAAAAAGGCGACCCTAACCATATTTCTCTTTGGGCTGGACAAGGAGTAAGTAAAATCCGTCACAAAAAAATCCTGGAAATCTGTAATGAATTGAAGCTTGAACTCGATGAAGTCAGGTCAAATGGTCTAGCAAACCTCTGAGTTTTGAAAAAGTAGCTCTAGTATATACTTGTGCTATAAAAATTGCGAAGTATACGATATTTGATTTTTCGCTTCTTGGCTCTCTTGACCAGCACCGCTGTTAATGAACATTCGTATTCTTCCTAGTCTATTGCAGCAAATTTTGCTATTGGAAACAGGGCACGGAATTTCACCGTATCTGTCATCAAGGGCTATCTTGATGGACTTATGCCTACTCGGATCGTACTACATTTTTCCGTCTTTGTAAGCAGCTACCTACTATATCAATTCTATCCTACTAGCGAGTGGGGAGACTCTCCACTTTTTTAGTTAGCCGCATTTCTTCCGCTAGTAGGTTCCGAATTTTGTCTATAACTGCGGCTGAGCACAACTCTACTATAGGCAGCAGGGCTAGCAGTTCAACCAAGCAGCACATAGCTAATGCCTTTCATCCGAAAGTTGCAGATTTCAAGAAAAACTAGGTACAGGCACCTTGTCAAACCCGCTGGATAAGGCACGGATAAGTTGCCGGGCGCTGGGGAACCTTGGTGACACATCTGAGCTGTATAGAAGTTGATTTGTAACAAGAGGAGTGGGTAAGAATATAGTATAGCTATAAATGTTTTTTATTTCAACCAAGTGTCTAGTATTCTTGCCATGTAGGTCCTTTTAGTTTTTGGTCTAATTGTATATACTGGGATCTTTCGCAACTTGACGCATAAAAGCCAAAGGTTGATTTCCGTATAGGGTACTCACGAATATACTCAAACTTTTAGAGGACATTAGAGGAACGGTAGAGGGCCTAATTGGAATGAATAGGGGGTCCGATTTTACTTTACGGAAGGGAGAAATGCAACCTGTCACTAGGGTTCATAGTTACGATGCTCCAATATACCTTACCGGGATAGATATTGAGCAAGCCGCATGCGAAGTCGAGGAAAAAGCTGCGAAAAGCTGTCAATTCAGCAGCGATCAGGATACAGATGGTGGATACGGGTGGGTCGTTGTTTTCGCAGCTTTTCTTCTCACCTTTTCTTCGTATGGACTCAGCTGCGGGTTTGGGGTGTTCTTTTCCTCTTACCTTAAGGAACAAAAGTTCGCTGGTGCGACTAGATTAGACTACGCATTGGTAGGAGGAATTGCATTTGGCGTAGGCTTAGCATTTTCCCCAATAATAAACTACATCCAAGGCCGGATAGGCACGCGGGCAACGTTGGCTCTTGGCAATGTGTTGCAGTTCACTGGTCTCCTTCTAGCCAGCTTCTCTACCAAACTCTGGCAGATTTTTTTGACGCAAGGCTTGTTGCAGTCAATAGGTCTTGCTTTTATCGGCTTACCCTCGCTCACGCTTGTGACCCCGTGGTTCCATAGAAAGAGAGTATTGGCAACTCTGATAGCTACGGCTGGCAGCGGTGCCGGTGGTATCGTTTTCAATCTAGGTACTCAGAGTATCATTGATGCGCGAAGCACAGAGTGGGCTCTACGGGCTGAAGCCATAATAACCATGGTGCTAACCTCGATTGCAATATGCCTCGTCAGAACAAGGCATGAGCAGTATAATGCCGTATCCACGTTCGTTGATGGCGATTGCCTAAAATGTCCTGCCTTTTGGGTATTCGCTTTCTATATTACCACCTGCATGTTTGGGTACGTCGTTATCCTATACAGTGTGGCAGACTTCACAAGGTCTCTTGGATATAGCGGTTATCAAGGCTCTATTGCCTCAGCAATAGTTCAGGTTGGCTTTACTATAGGTAGACCTATGGCAGGCTTCCTTTCGGATATGTATGGCCCCACCACTATCACCGCAATCAGTTACTACTTGTCGGCACTCTTTGCGTTGGCCATGTGGATACCCGCCAGAAACTACGCTACAGTAATTGCCTTCACCATACTCGAAGGGTTGGTAGTGAGCACTGTTTTTCCAACTGCTGCTCCCATTGTAGCTCGCCTCGTGGGTTTAGGCAAATTGAATGTGTGTTTCTGCATGCTGTGGCTGTTTTTGGGCTTAGCTGGAACCTTCTCCGAGGCTATAGCAGCTGCGTTAACTTCTAGCAAGTCAAGAGATCCTACTCTCTATAGAAATACTGCTATATTTACAGGCTGCTCTTTTATGTCATGTGCTTGTGCTATGATGTGGGTAAGAGGCTACATTATCGCCAAAGATAAAATTATAGGAACTTCAATGGCTGCGAATTCCCTTGATTTGCTACAAGTGAAAGTTTCAAATATTGAGATCTTCAAAAATTGTCTAGCTTGGCCCAGTAAAAGGGCCTAGCTTGATCATATTGCTTACGTGGAATGTATATATATATTGAAAATGTTTTTAATTGATGAAATTATATTAGTCTGCTATTAATGAAGCATTTTACGAAAAAATGCAATATTAATGTAAAAAGTACTACAATACTCAAACACAGCACCCCATTTACTTTTTATTGACATAATCATTAAAGGAGACGAATACAGATAGTTTTGCTAAAGAAACTCATATCTTAGAAATTTACATGCTAATAATGTATGTTTTTATCATATGGCTAATATGTAGTGATCATAATATGTTATCAACAAATGGTGATTAACATAAACCAAAAAAATAAAATTCTCCTAACAAAGTAAGGAGGATAGACGGACCTATCGGCGGGCACAGCTATTACTGTTTGACAAATCCCCGTTCTTGCGCAACAATTCTCAATGCCAACTTTTTCGAATAAAACCTCGATATCGCCAAATTGCCTCCCATGAAGAAGAAATTTGGATGGCCTGAATCCCTGAACATGGTATTAATTTCGCCTTCCTCATCAAGTCCCCATACAGGGTTGAGCTTACTGGCGACTTCTTCTCCAAAAATTCTTTTCGCCGTGTCCTTCATATTTGAGTAACCCGTGGCTAGGACAACAATGGCTAAATTGTTTATTTCAGTACCATCTGTGAACTTCACTCCATTTTCTGTAAAACTGTCAATCTCGACACCCTGCTTCATATTTATTTTACCCTCTGCAATGAGCTTGGAACACCCAACGTCAATGTAGTATCCTCCTCCTCTTCTAAAATACTTACCAAAAAGACCAGTTCCACCGTATCCAAAATCAGCTTTGAAACCCGCCTTTTCAAGGGCACTTAAGGAATCCTTTTCTATAATAGCTGCTGCTCTACACTGCTGTTGCATTACAAGATTCAATAATTTGGTGTCCATTGAGAAAAACATCATATCAGCTGTCTGGGTCTTAAAACCATCTTCATGATACAATCCTTCGGTGGTGACTTTTAACCCAGCATCAGACCGAATAACACAAGTACTGGATCTTTGCACAACAGTAGGTTTTGCGCCCTGCTCATAAAAGTCATGGGCTATATCGTGTCCTGAATTGCAACATCCTACGACGACTGCATTTTGTCCTTGATAGGCTGTACCAGTCTCATGTTGCGATGAATGAATAATTTTACCTTTGAAAGCTTCCTGGTTCTTGAATTTAGGAATGTTGGGTTCTCCTGAGTGACCAGTACTCATGACAATGTACTTCGGTTTCAATGTTATACTGTGGTCAGAGTTGTTGTCTAGAATTGACACCTCCCAGTTGCCAGTGTCCTCGATAAAACGAGCTTTCGAGACTGTCTTGTCCGTCCAGTATGATAACTCCATAGACTTTGCGTATGCTTCGAACCAATCACCAAGCTTATCTTTAGGCGTGAAAATGGGCCAGCTTTCGGGAAACTCGATGTAAGCCAAGTGGTCATACCACACAGGGTCATGCAACACAAGGAATTTATATCTATTTCTCCAATTATCACCAATCGCCTTATTTTTCTCTACTATCAAAGAATCGATTCCCATCATCTTTAGTCTGGCAGCGGTATTCAAACCACCTTGTCCACCTCCGACGATCAAAACAGTAGGGTGCTTGTTTCCGCCCCATTCGAAATCCTTCTCACGATGTTCCAACCAAGATGTTCTACCCTTGTGTTGGCCATGAGAAACCCCCTTTGGTCTAAGCTTACCTATCTTCTCTTCATTTCCTGCGATATTATCTAATGCAGTATAAAGGTTAAGAGCTTTCACGCAGTCCTTCCCGTCGGAGTCGGTGACCGCTACAAGTCTTACCATACCTTCGACGGATCGGAACTTGTTTTTTCCTCTCAACAAAACTTCTAGCCACTCAATTGGCGCACCGTTACTATCAGAAGCCTCATGGACGATGTTGTGATGCACACCATTATTCAATTTCAAGTCACTGTTACTGTTTACCTGTATGCCTGCTAATCTAAACTCGGGGAGCTGACCCTCTAAGAATTCTTTAATACTCTCTACTTGGTGCAACTGGCGGAATTTCCAGCTGAGTCCATAGTGGTCCCTCCACGCGCAATGAGGCACGAAGAGTTCATCAAACTGTTTTTCACTAACGTCCTTTCCACTCACGAGCGACTGCAATAATTTGTTCAATTCTTCGCACCATGTACTTGCCAATTGATACTGATCTTTTTTCAAATACTGTGGATTGGGTGCACACTTGCCGTAGATTCTTTCCTTGGGGATATCTGAATCCACCGGCTTGTAGACAAGCGGTGGGTTCACCATATCGGCCATGTCAATAGTGGCATGATTTGCCGGCTCTGTTGTAGGCATTTTGTGTATAGTTTTCTTAAGGCGGGCGGTTGCAAGCGAGATGATCGTATTCTCTCTGTCGGTTACCTCGAGAAATAATCAAGTAGATTGGAGTTATTCAACAGTTGACAGCCATTATGGACCTATTTATCTAACAGACCATCGGCTTTTGTTGTGGGGAAGCAAAAAACAGTAACATGTTTCGTGCTTCCTGATACAGTGTTTCTCATACAACGCCTTTCGCGTGCTGGGCTTTCTTTCCATAATAGCCGCTAAACTTGACCAAACCCGTCCCACATACGCCCATGATCTTTGTGTTCTCGGTCTTTAGCTACTGCCACATTAATTATACTCTGGGGTCATGAAAAGTCAATATCCACAATCACAATAATTTTAGTAAAGCATCGGATAATATGGTCCTTTTCTGGGCAAGGAACGACAAACTTTGCAACCACCCCAATTTAGTCATGTGTTGCCAACATTTTAAGCCTATGGGGTCTATGGATGCTTTAAGCGAATCAAGCTAATTGGAGTGCTTATCTGTTGCAGACTATACAAGTAACTATGAGGAGAGCATTGAGGAGAATCACTAATTATTAATCTTACCTTATTAACCGGAGAATATCCGTACTGCTGTTAGCGTGTGTATGCGTGTGTGGTGTCCCTGCCGCCCCCCTTTATTAGTTCGGACATGGTGTCCGCACTTTTAAAATTTCGGACTATGGACCGAAGATTACGAGCTGACGTCTACAGAAGATGAATCCAGCTTTGATATTATTAGTTATTTAGCTCAATGGATTCCTGTCGAGCAGTGTGCCCAATATACATAGAGTCATTTTCTACATGATCAAAAAAGTCTTTCAGGGCGTGCTAAGAATTAGCTCCTGAGTCAGGGAAGTTGCAGATAAATTCTCCAAGCACCCCGCATCAGTTTTTTTTTTTTTTTTTTTCGTTTCTTGGTCCATGCTTGTCCCAACCTCAACCGTTTAGGAGAGAGCTATTAATTAGGGGGACAACGGCATTGCTAAGAAAAACTCATGAGATCATGCCATGGTCCCACAAAAAATGGTCTGAGGTGGATGTTTGTGCGAAAATAGCTGTGCTTTGAGCACGGTTGCAGGTATTCTTTGTCTTGACAGACAGAAAATGAAGCCCAACACCTTTTAACGGTACTCGACATGCATGATGCAGATATATGTATGCTTTATGAAGGCAAAGTAGTCTTGGTTAGGGCATGGAACTTCCTCTAGATACAGAAGTCTATGGAAATTAGTGTTAACATTAAGTACTTGAATCGTGCATAGTCGACCAAGTGGGCTCGAAATGAGCTTTAGATCTGGAAAAGAGCCTCAGGCGTCCGTCATGTGCCACAAAAACAACACCTGTCCCCACCAAAACTGGTGAGTGGGGAGAATGTGGAACAAAAAAAATAGGGTGTCTTCTTGGAGGAAATAAACTGTATAAACAAGTAGAATCCGCTTCCTTGATGAGAGAACAGTCCCTAAATTTGAAAATGTCCACTTTTTTGAGACAAGTTGCACAGGTGGCTGAGACCCGAGCTCAATAAGCATATGTAATTAATAACGGGACCGCAACCACTTCCAAATTGCGCATCCGATAAAGAGAAATACAAAAAGTTATCTCATGAAAATGTAATTTAATTGATGCAACCCATAATAAATATTCCAGCTATCTGTGATTAGTTGTACAGCCGATGAAGAAATTGGTACACTAGACAAAGAGTAAGCTAGATGTCATCAGATTTGTTTTCTATCCCACTCTAGATGTAAGAATGTATTCAATCTTTCTTTAAATGTGCGGCTGCAAATTGCGAGCGGCTCCTGATAGCGGCTCCATAAAAGTAGAAAATAAAAGGCACTGGTATAAGCAACAAAGCTATGCAACCGAGTAAAGTACCAGCCCATTTGATATGCATATGTGTAAACATTTGACGGGCAAATAACGGGAATACACCTCCAAGTATTGACCTAACAATAGTCATACTAGCCAAAGCAGAGGCAGTGAACCCTGCATAGGTATCTACCACATAATTGATGGCCGGCTGAAAGATGGTGAGTAAACCAAGCCCGACAAATACAGATCCAACTGTTGGAACTATCCAATGAATCTTGTGGGGAAAGTCTCCTGTCCAACAAAACCAAAAGAGTCCTATCGCGAAGGAAATTCCACCGATCATCATTGCTGGCAACCGTTCCTCAGGAATAGCGCTCTGGGTCCTAGTTGCCGATATTATTCTCTTGTATCTGATATCAAACAAAAATAAGATTAAGCTAGCGCATCCAACACCTAAAAAGATAGCAATGTAAGGCAACTCGCCTACACCTTGCGAGAATTTATAATTACCAGAAAATACTAATGGGACCGCAGTCAAAAGAAGATAAATCAAACCATAAGTGAATCCACTGTAAATCGCCAATAAGAAAAGAATAGGTTCTGTGAAAAGCATGAATAGTGGTCTAGCAAAGTATTTGACGCATATCTCCGACAACGTCAACGATAATGTTTCCTGCTTAGAATGTATTGCCCAATTCCCTGTTTTCTTTCGAATGATATCAGCTTTCCTGGATAATACAACAGGATGGAAGGTTTCCTTTAAGAAAAGGAGAATCGTCACAAATAATGCGGATCCTAAGAATGCCGACCAGTAAGCGTTCCATCTCCAACCTAACGACAGATTTTTAGCTGTGAATCCACCTATAATCGGGCCTAGCAATGGTCCACCGCAAACAGTGAGACCAAACGGTGCCATCGCTCTGCCTCTATTCTTCGCAGGAAAAATGTCACCTATCGTAGATGCTGACAAAACCATCGCAGAGCCACCGCAGAAACCACTGAAGAACCGACAAAGCATCACCGTCTGCAAGTCTTTTGCAGTAGCTACTGCGTAAGAAAAGCACGTAAATCCAAAAGAAGCAGGCAAAAAAACCGCCCGCCTACCAAAGAGCTCTGACAAAGGAGCCCATATCATAGGACCAAGTGCAAAGCCGAACACATACAATGAGGTGGCTATTGTAGCAACAACATTCCCGATTTTGAACTCTTGCATTAAACCCTCAGTAGACTCGGAAAAAAGAGCTGACCCAAGCGAATTGCAGAATGAGTAAAAATTGACAATAAGAGAGAGGCATACCTTCCTTCCAATACTCCAGTTATATGGGTGGAACGGATCATCTTCTCCGTCAAACTCAACCAAAAATTTGGATTCGTCTGGCGTGAACGGGAATTCTCGATCGGTGCCTAGCGAAGGCACCTCTTTAATGTTCGAGTACTTATTAATATCTTCTCGCCCAGTTATTATTCGACTCAAAGACCTCGCAGAGTCTACAACTGAAAGTCTGGAACCCGATCGAGCCAACCCTTCGCGCGGCTTGTCCTCCTCTTGCGTGTCGGTCAACGGCTTGACATCTCTATTACTGTACTCGTCCAGCTCAGAAAAGTGCGATAAGCGACTGGCAGCATCATCAGCGGCCCCAAACGAAACTTCCGACTCAGAAGTGTTCTGTCTGCCGTCTGACAGGCCCCTTACAATAGATGTTGCATCGTCCCTGATGTCCCCAGTAGAAGCCTCTTTTGAACTATCGTAAGGCTGATCCATCCTTCTATTGTGGCGTATCACGAAATTCTGTAAGTCATCCGGAAAACTGTGTCAAGTCTAAAACGCCGGTCTTCGATGGTTTATATAAAGCCGTTTATCTGCCTATATCTTTTGCTCATCTCGGTGGCCGTCTATTTTTTCGGTCCTGTTATCGGCGCTCGGGCATGTAACCACTTTGGGACGATTATATCCAGGTGGGGCTGCTACTTTATATTCAGTAAGCTACACTCTCAACTTGCTACAAAGGAGCCTAGCGCAGGGCGATCTAGACAGCACCTTGTAGACAAATAAGCAGTGAGAGACAGTAAGACAGTAAGACAGTGGTAGAGTCGGCCGAATAACGGATTCTTTCTCTTGCTTCAGGACTGACTCCTGCCCCAGTTCGGCGCCGCGCTTCTCTCTATGCCTGTTTGACAGGTCTGTGTTCCTCAGAGCGCCTCAGTGACACTATATGAGTCTTTGCCGGGGAGGATCGCTGACAGGTATGGGGTTTCATTGGCGGCGCGACTACCCGATCGTACCGGGCCGGCTGGTCATTGCAGCAGTCGCAGTATCCCGCGAAGGTTCCAACTCCAGGTAATTATTTGGCAATGGACCACGACCTCGTATGAGCATGTCGCAGAAAAAATAAATTAGGGTGGGTCATGCTCCTGGTCACGTGCCTACGGATAGCTGGCATCACTCAAGATTAATAGCATAATTGTCCTCAGCAAAAGGGCGCTAGAGGACAACAAAGCGGGACGATGGTTAAAGATACGACATATTATGACATATTAGGCGTGGAGCCCTCAGCAACAGACATAGAGTTGAAGAAGGCCTATCGAAAGCAGGCCATCAGGTTGCACCCGGACAAGAATGGGAATGACCCCAATGCAGCCGCAAAGTTCCAAGAGCTAGGAGAGGCATACGGAGTGTTGCAGAACAAGGACACGAGGGCGTTGTACGACGAGGTCGGGGTTGATGGCCTCAAGAATGATGCCAGAGGCGCTGATGCGGCTGACATCGACCCCTCTGAGTTTTTCAACACCGTGTTTGGCGGAGAGCTGTTCCGCGACTGGATTGGAGAGTTGTCAATGCTCAAAGAGATGTCACAGACCGCCGAGGTATTGTCAGAAGAAGACCAGGCGGATGGAAGTGGCAAGCCAGAGGGGTCCGAGCAGGCTGAGGCTCAGACTGACAGCACCGACGTGGCCAGAAGAGAAGACGGCAAGAATGGTACGGTGCTGCCAGGACAAGATCAAGCAGCGTTGGAGGCCCATAGCAAGAAAAGGAAAGGCATGACGCTGGAGCAGAAAGAGAAGATTATGCAGATGCACGAAGAAAACAAACGTGCAGAAGAAGAGCGTGTCAACGACCTAGCAGAAAAACTCTTGTCGAGGATCCAAAAGTACGAGTCCTGTGTTACCAACACCGAGGCATTGAACCACTTTAAGCAGCAATTGAATGACGAATTGGAGGACTTGAAGATTGAAAGTTTCGGTATTGAGCTTTTGCATTTAATAGGAAAGATCTACGTCAATCAGGCCCGCGCTACTATAAACGCCTGTAAGACTTATGGCTTTTCCAAGATCTACTCTTCCGTCAAAAACAAGACTAATACTTTCAAAAACGGTTTCTCCATTCTTAAGGCTGTCTTGGATGCCCAATCATCTGCTCAACTAATGGTCAAAGAGCAAGAGGAGTTGCAGAATGCCATGGCCAATGGCATCGAATTGACAAACGAACAGAGAGCTAAACAAGCTGAAATGGAGAGACTCATCACAGGAAAGATCTTAGCAGCTGCATGGGCATCTACTAAATTTGAGGTCAATGGCATCTTGAATAAGGTTTGCAATAAGGTTCTCAATGATAAGTCTTTGAAGAAAAAGGAACGTATTATTAGATCTAACGCTCTTCTCTACTTCGGTGAAACAATGCTACAAAAGGAAAGGTCTCCAGAAGAAGCCGAAGAAGCTCGTATCTTTGAGGAAATGATGGCCGATGCCACCGCGAAGAAATCCAGCAAGAAGAAAGCGAAGATGAGTACCAAAAATGTCGAGAATATTTTCAATAAATTAGACGAGAACGACTCGGAGTAGAGATCTCGGCCTTTTTTCCCCGTGAATGGGTTCTAAGAGGTACATTTGACTAATTCACTATCCATATTAAATAATAATTTTTGGTAAACCCACTACCTGCCAATATTTATAAGGAAAGACATTTCGTAATCTTTATTAAGCTGTAGAGCCAACTTACATATTATTCAGATATGACAACATCAAAGCAAGTACTTGGGTTGTACAAAAGTCTTTTAGAGAAGGCTTACAAGTTCGACAACTATAATTTCCGAGAGTATGCCAAGCGTAAAGTTTCTGATTCGTTCAGGATGAACAAAGACGTTAAAGATGAAAACGAAATTAAAAATCTATACAACGAAGGTATCAACCAACTAGCTATGTTAGACAGACAAACCACTATATCGAGAATGTTCACATTCGATAAGCTCGTCGTTGAACCTTTAAGAAAGCATCATTAGTCGGGAGAAGCAATAGTCTTGTTGCCGTTATTACATCGATCTGCTATAACAGATCCGAGGTTTAAAATGTTTATATCATGCATCAATAGCCATGTTGTTCTATATATATGCGGTTATTAATTTCATTCCCAAGGCCGATGAAAAATTGGGTTATTTATTATATACTCTGACACTTTGATTATTGGCTCTGTTCTTCATATTTTAATTCGACGCCTTGATTTCATTCTGATCTGTTGTGTCACTCGATTTCCTTACGAAGGGAAGTTTTAAGTTTAATGTAACGAATTATCTATTTTCAAGACAACCAAGGCTCGTCTACGCTTCTTTAAGTGGTGGTTTTATACAGTGGCGAACTTTTGCATTTGGAGTATGAAAGTATTTTCGCAAGGTAAAAAAAAAAAAACAAATCCGACCCCGGTGAGGATTGAACTCACGATCTTGCGATTAACAGTCGCACGCCTTAGCCAGCTTGGCCACGGAGTCGTTCTTCAAGATAAAATATAGACACTTGTTTCCTATAAGTGCCTCCCTCCGACTGAGTTTTGTTTTATTTTATTCTTAAGGTAAGTAGTCTATAGCAGGATTTTACTCAAATCTATAATATTCTATAAATAAGTGCTAATTTAAAATGAAAAAGTAATACTTTCTAACTCAGGTACAACAAGTATAGTTTCCAGGCCATTCTTAAAATTCACATCCATGGAAAAATTCTTGTCTATCTGGTCCAAAGCTTTTACATAGACCTTTGGAAGAACGAGTCTTCCAACGTTTAGTGGTATAAGCTGTGTCTTAAAGACATGAACGTTCTCGTCGGAATCGCGGTCAACGTTGAATGTTAATTTTTTGAACCCTGATATTAGCCAGCTCTCTTCGTTTTGGATAACTAGCTGAAATAAATTACCGTTACCACTTGTATCTCCCTTCGCTGGCTTTTTTGGAGAAGGTGACGATTCGGCAAGAACGCTTAGATTGTTTTCGTGTTCGGCATCTTCAGATACTTTTCCAGCCCATTTAGTAATGGATTCAACTTTGAGAGTCATTTCAATAGGTTCACCAACAAGAAACTGCGGGCGCTTTTCATATTGAAACTCAATAACCTGAAGAATGGATAGAGTTGGCACGGGTACTGCTATGTATAATGTTCGCTCCTTGACAGGTAAACTATTAGTAGCAGTTACATCCCTAGAAATTAATTCTTGAATCAGGTTTTTAATAATTTCTGCCTCTGTCACATTCGGACATATATCAAGGACATTCTTCAATTTCTCGTTGACAGCGTTGCTATTCAATATCCGAATAATTCCAGACACAGAATAATAATTTAAGTCGTACTCTAATTCCTTCAACATCGCTTCCTTGATTATGAAAAAGTATTTTGTCAAATTCTTCTCTTTCAAATCACGAAGTATGATATCTTTGAAGTTAGCGTAGCAATTATCATACAAGCAAGAATAAGATATCTCGAGGTCTAATCGATCATTTGAACTCACTAAATGCCCCGTACTAGGCGTAATCTTATAGAAGAAAGTAGCAGGTTGATCGCTATGCACTATCATCGAATCCTTTGAGAGCCGCCTAGGACTCGATAGCTTGTAATGTCCATCCCTATCAGTTAATGTGCATGCGCTAATTCTAATTGGGGCTTTCGCCACTGCTGGTCCTACTTGAAACTTGGAGAATAAACTATCCTGGGTGAAAATATCCTGAACCGATACTGAGATAGGTAAAGAAGTGTCAATAAACTCACTCACGCTGTTTTCAAAAGTCTCATTGCTACAATCATATTTGATTTCCGCTTTCATATTAAGCACTTTATCCTCTCCCACATAGGTATAAGGGATAGCAATTTCAATCTTCAGGCCATTAGAGATAGTCCCATAATATAATTCATCCTCAATACTGTGTTTGTCGACTTGAACTCCATATGATTCAGATGAAAGATTTACTTGCACGTTGGTAATGGTGTTATTACCATTATAGAGAACGAGAAGTAGTTTATTCTCATTTAGCTTTATATTATATGGTGGACAAATTTCCACATGAAACTTTGAACTGTCAGTATAAAAACACAAGACCTCTCCTTTGATCTGGAAGTTATCATTGGTTTCGTTTAACACTCCACTATCTAAGAAAGTGTTCCTCGTGAGATCTTTTTCTTCTATAGTTGAAGCAAGCGCCTCAGGTAAGTTTCTTTTTGGCACTTGCTGTTTAGGACTCAGAACGAAGCACAAATTGTCGTTCACTTTTACTTTTATTTTCTCAAGCATGAAGTAATTACGTTTAAACTTATTACTGTAAAGTTTTAAATGATGTTGTATATCTTTCGAAATATGAATCATATCGGATGAAAATGTCAAACGTTCGTTATTGTTTTCAATTTCTATCGAAATTTGTTGGAAATCCAATGGTATACCAAAATAGTTGTTTAGGACGACTTCAACATAATACCTGTCTAAAGTAGTGGAGAAATCACATTCAATTGATGGCTTTACTTTGACATCGAATAAACATTCCAATGGATACTCAAAGGGTCCTGACAAAAAACTTGACTGTTTTAATATTTCCTTGTACAATGATTCAATGTGCTTCTCATTTTTGAGGAGTCTATAATTGTTGATGCCAATGGTGTTTTTGTTTTTTAGATACAATGAGAAAAGGTTAAGACAAGTCTTTAACAATAGACCATGTTCCTTGCTTTCGACAAGTTCAACGCATTTTAAGTATATCTCGAGAAGGACACCACCCATAAAATTCCAGCTGTTCTTAACAAAAAAATCATATGAATCCTGAAGAATGGTCAACGATTTCTCATAATTCTCCAACTGGAAGTTTAAAAATGCTAAATCAATGCTAAGGATGTCTATAGATTTTATTCGGTCAATCTCAACGAAATCTCTTATTATTTGCTCCGTTAAGGCTTCGAAGTGTTCAAAATAAGTTGTTTCATTATTTAAAATATCAACCAACTCTTTATATGAAAGCTTCTCTGACGTTGACATTAGTGACAGCGGCGCTGGCTCATCACCTAGAGAAATTTCGTCGAATAATTGAGATACACCCTTAATCTTATACCCTTTCTTATCAGCAATGTGCATCAACTTGGATCTTTGTACTAAAAGCAATTCTGACCTTAATTCAAGAATTTCATTTAATTTGTATGACAGGTCATTATCTTGGTTATGTTGAATACTTTTCTCTTCTAGCCTCTTACACACTGGGAGATCCAAGAACTCAGCGCAAACAACATATATCCATTCATTCAAGGAATCACCAAATTGAGCCGAGAATAAGTCTAATAGTTGAATTAGCTTGCGAAATAAATTCGAAAGAAATATGGAAGACAATGAGAATGATTTAGCCTGCTCAGCTAACGAGGTTAATATGTGAATATGATCAGCGAAGATCCGGCATCGCAAAGTGAAAATATTATAGAGAGTTTCATCAGAGTATTCAGGATCTTGGATTTTTGAGATCGTGTCGATGAAGTGGTAATTGTTCAAATCATCGGGGATCAAGCCCGTGGGTAGATCCTTACTGAATTTCTCTGAGTTAGCATTGTAGATGTCGTCCAAATCATCAGCCAACCTATCCACTATACTCAAAGACTCCTGATAAAGCCTCATTTTTGAGAACAAGTCGGCTAGGTTTAATTTCATTCGTATGCTCTCAGGCTCAAGAGGGCTAAGTTTTTGTATTTGCTCGTTATAAAGCTCATGTCTGAAGGAAAACGATGACAAGAGGGAACTCTTAATGAAGCCCATTAGCTCATTATAAGCCTCGAGTTTTAATACCTGGCTTTCAAATTTTTCTTTCAATTTGAAGCAATGTTCGGTGACGCCAGTCTCAATGCCCAAACCCTGTAGCTCTTTTCCATCTATTCCAAAATCGACCTTGAGTTTATCATAGGGCGACATCTTCACAAACGTAGACTGTTTGTCTCGCTTGTCTGAAGGTACGAATAGAACCAACAACCACTCGCTTTTTGTAGGCTGTATTATTTTGCTTAACCATTCTTTAATAAGAGGCCGTACCTGAGACCGGTAAATGTCCAAGTTATCAAACTTGACAAACATGATTCTAGTGTACACATCATCTAATCCAATCGCCCTTCTTGATTTGGGTACTTCTTCGACTATTTGAACCGGCAACGAGGTTATTGTCTTCAATTGTGAGGAGGCATTAGATCTCCAATGTAAGTTAGCAAGGGGAAATCTTTCGTAGAAATCTCCCTTTATCTGCTGTAAGACATTAAAGGGGTCATAACAACCAACCTTAACTTGTCTATCGTTCGGTCCAAACATCCTGGATCCTTGCAAGAAAAACGTATGCACTGCTATGACCGCGTTGGATACACCCCAAACAAATAATGATGGAGATCAACGACAAAGAATATAAATCAAAAAAAAAAATGCGCAAACCCGGAATCGAACCGGGGGCCCAACGATGGCAACGTTGGATTTTACCACTAAACCATTTGCGCTGAAAGAAAGCTCCGCGACGGGGAATTGAACCCCGGTCTACCATGCGACAAACGGTAATTCTAGCCACTAAACTATCACGGATTCTTGTGAAAGCTAAGTGATCCTTTGAAAATATGAGGGGGCATAGTCAAGAAACCAAGTGTTGCATGGATCTCCACATTGAATACAAGCCAGAATTCTTTAGCATTTGGTTACGAGTGCTCTATATAAAAGCTACAGTAACAGTTTCTTGTTATACTGAGTATGTGCGTCTGAATGGCATCCAGGGTCCAAAGAATCTACAAGAAAGTAGCTCAATGAAAAACGAAAAAAAGAAAAAAAAAACATAATGGTACCAGACAAAAGACCTCTTATCATGCAGACTAGAGAAGCATTGAAGGCATTGGAGCCACTGTAGTCTTTTACTGCTCTTTTGTTAGTCCAGAGTATGGAGCGCAATCTTGGGCTGTCTTGTAAAGCGGGCAACTGAAAAACATGTGGTAGTTTGTTTACCAATTGGATCAGAATCATTGCGTGTCAATTGTCGGTCTTTCTTTCATGTTGTTAGTTTTAAGCTTGTAAAAAAGAAGCTCGAATTGAGACCAGACACAGTGGAAACACATCTGTTTGAAGAGCAGATTGCATTTTGAACACACATTTGAACATTAAACATTAGTTGAGCTTCTGGGGATTGGGATCATAGCACAAATGTCATACAGAGGACCCAATCAGTTCAACTCCCAATTTGGAGCACCCATTGGGGGACCCCAAGTTGGACCTCGAATAGGCCCCGTGAGCAGCAATAAGTCTTTGATAGACCAGTTTGAGGACTTTTCGAAAAAGACAGAAGACATACTTGACGAGTACTTGGCACCTTTGAAGCCATATGTACCAGGCATAGGTAGGGCATTCATTGTCGCCACGTTCTACGAAGACGCCATCAGAATTTTCACACAGTGGTCGGAGCAGGTGTACTACCTCAGTGTGTACCGTAAATTGTGGCATTGGTTCACAGTGTTGTTTTTGTCCCTGAATATCTTGATCATGCTTGCAGCCTCCCTGCTTTTAATCTTGCGCAAAAGGTCTGAGGAGTCCACTATAGCTTTAATTGTCATCATTGTCACCCAGGGCTTTGCGTACGGCTTAATTTTTGAAGGTCTGTTTATCCTCCGTAACTTGTCGGTGGTCGGTGGTCTCATATTGGCCTTTTCTGACACTCTTGTTAGAGACAAGAGGTTGTTGTCAATGCCCGGATTGCCCATGATCAACAACAAGGACAACAAAAAGTACTTCTTACTTGCAGGAAGAGTGCTTCTTGTTTTGTTGTTCCTCGGTTTCGTGTTCTCGGCGTCATTTTCATTCGCTAGAATCCTCATCATATTAGTTGGTTTTGTTTCTTGCGGCTCCATAGTTGTGGGCTACAAGACCAAGTTCGCCGCTTTCATCCTCACTGTATTATTGTTCAGTTATAACGTATTTGTTAACCAATTCTGGAAATTCAACTCTCATGATTCCACAAGAGACTTTTTAAAATACGAATTCTTCCAGACATTATCTATTGTCGGTGGGTTGTTGATCATAGTCAATGCTGGTGCTGGTGAGTTGTCGTTGGACGAAAAGAAGAAAATTTACTAATTCTGGTGTGTTCGTCGACACCATCCAAAATACAAATACATAAGTAAGTCCGAGTATATAAGTATATATTTCATCTACTGACCCACCCGTAATTACGTATACTTGGCAGTTGTGGATAAATTTTCATAATCAATACATAAAAGTTGATCATCGCACCGCTTATAAAGACGAGCCAACAGTATTTCTGGTATTATCCATCACGTAGTATTGACACAAGACAACTCAATAGTAAGCGAGGAAGCGGATATACGTATTAGAGTTAATTTGCGATATGTCAGAGAACGAGAAAGGAGGGTGTCCAGTTGACCACTCCACGAGAGAAGCGTGGGTTCTGAAAGCTAAAAGTGTTTTACCGCTGGAAAATAAGGAGCCAGAACAACCTGCTTGCCCCGTTGACCATAACGCTAGGCAGAACTGGCTTAGTAAGGTATCTATAACGGCGATGACAAACTCTCCGGCGGAGGCCATCGAGGTAGAGGAGGGCAAAGGGTGTAATTCATCCCAGCTTGAGAAGAGTCAGACACTCGCAGCGAGCCAGAAGGGCGAGTTACCCACAGAAAGACAGATCAGTTCGATCCCTCGTACGTCGGGAGACTCGAACTGGATCTATCCGTCTGAAATGCAGTTTTTCGAGGCCATGAAGCGCAAGAACTGGAATCCGTCTAAGGAGGACATGAAGGTGGTGGTGCCCATCCATAACGCAGTCAACGAGAGAGCATGGCAGCACATTTTGAACTGGGAGCGGGCCAACTACCAGGAGACGCTCCGCAAGTGCGGCGGCATAAAGCTCACCAGCTTCAGCGGCGACCTGAAGAAACTCACGCCCCGAGCGTGGTTCAACTCGACCGTCTTGGGGTACGAAAAGCCTTTTGACAGACACGATTGGATCATCGACCGCTGCGGCACACAGGTCGAGTACGTCATCGACTTCTACACGGGCAAAGGCAAGGGCGCCAGCTTTTTCATAGACGCAAGACCGAAGCTCAACTCCTGGGAGGGCGTGAAGCTCCGCTTGATGCGCAGCGTCGGCCTCGCTTGATGCCTGGCCCCCCGGCCACCCATCGACAGACGCCACCTGGCTCATTCTCTTGTAAATACATGTATTTTATCACGCTAAGTGTGCATTTTCGAAATATATATACATATCATACATCCTTAAATATGATTTCTATCTCCGGCTACTTCGAAGATTCTATGTACGCTTATTTTCTCCCCATAAACTGACCAGATTGTCCCAACTTTTGCATGTGCTCTCCAACTTGAACATTGGTGTCGAAATACTTGGAAACACATCTGTCCAAACAGAGTGCTTCTTGCTTGGTAATGTCGGAATCCCCGTAGCTCTTGTTAATACACTTAGAGTGGCACTGATCAACCAACTGGTTGAACATTCCCGTCACCATATCCAACTCGGCCTCAGCGGCTTGCAATTTCTGCTCTGACGATATCTGTGGTGCTCCTCCTAATCCAAACATTTTCAATCTTCTTATAAATACTTCTACTTCTTGTAACAGTAGTTAGAAAGATTCGCCAATTTTTTTCTTGAAGTTGTCGATTTTAGCAAAGCAACACAAAGTCGAAATCTGAAAAAAAAGGTGTTGGAAAGCGAGCACTAGCGGAGGGATAGTTGGATAAGTCTATATAGTAGTATGTACCATTAAAAGTAACGTAAAATTATGAAACAGTTTGTCCAGTCTATCTAAGAAGTAATATGTATAGTAGGAGCGAACTGGTAGAATGTGTCGAAATGCAGCAATTTATGGGCCGTTGTGGGCCACCACGAGCATCACAGGCCATCGTAGGCTATTATAGGCTATTATAGGCCAGGGAAGGTGAAATGGGTCACAATGCCCCATAGGAAACTCAATTCCGAAGTCTCTGTTTTGAGGGCTTCGTACTCCTCTGCATTAACCGGAACAGGGCAGGCGAGGCCGTGGCACATGTTAATGCACTTCCCGTCGAGCGATATGGCACCGCCGTAGTTGCAAAATTCGACGTCCTCTAGCGGACGGTCGATCGGCAACCTGCGAGTGAAGCTCTTTGATACGGCTTCGCTGCAGTCATGGAAGTATCTGAAAAACGACCACTTCTGCGTGCGGAGGTTGAGTGCCAACACCCTGGACTGGTTGTTGCTGCGGGCGAGGTTGAACTTGGCGTACTTCGACACGTCAAGCTTGTCTGACACGTAGGGCTCGGGGTCAAATAGCCTGAGGTAGCTGTTTGAGAATCCACCCATGAAAAAGAGGTAGTTGCGCTCCTCGCTCTTGTAGTACAATGCTGTGTGGTGGCAGGCACGAAGCTCCGCTTCGAAAATGGGAGAGCCTTCATTGGCCTCATCGCCTGGACCACCGAAATCCTCTTTCTTGGCGTCGTACTTGTGCGCATAAGTCGACATCTTTTCCCATTTGCCAGTGTCGAATACGAAAAGGAAGAGATCACTGAAAGTCTTGTAGTGCTCATTGCACCCTCCATGGATGATTAATGCCTTTCCCCGGAAAAATGACAGTAGGGATAGTTTGCTTTTACCAGAAATACTTCCGTTTTTGCTGCTCGTGGTCTGGAAAGAATTAGCCGTACTGGACGAGGTCTCGAAAACAGAGAGCGGAGACCCAGGTCTGGAGAACCCAGTACTCGCCTCATCATCTGTGTCACCTTGCAAACTGGGAGAATAGGTAGCCTCAAAGTTCAAGGCACAGTCATCATTAGGGCTTGTATAATCTATTAATTCGTATGCACAAAAGCCACGAGGCGAGGGCCAAGGCTCGTCATAAACATAGTCGCCGCTAAGCAAGCATTCACCCATACTACCAAATGAATATATTGATGTGTCAGTGGCAAACTCAATTCCGCCAAGAGACAAAGTGTAAGGTAACTCGATTTTGAGAAAAGCCTGCGAAGCTTTGAAAGTCTGAACACCATGATCTTCTGTGGCGTAGAACCCACCAAAAATGAGTATAGAAACATGGTCTTTTCCTTCACCATTGTTCAAGATGTGCAAAAAGTCGGCCTTTGTTTGAGTGCTTTCCGGTGAAAAATAATTGCAATCTGAATTCTTGCATGATCCTCCCTCACAATCGCAACAAGCACGGGTTTTAACGGGGCTGGGTTGTGAGGACAGTAGGTTTGACACACGATCCAGATCCCTAGAGGTTCTTGTATTGCTTGCCTTTAGCGTAGGCCCTTGCTTACTATTCCCATTGCTATTTCCATTTCCATTCCCATTCCCGTTTCCACTAGGGTAATTTATGATGGAGCTAGACCTATCATCTTGCACTTTTTTGGAATATGTGTTTCTCAAGGTAAAGTCGGTAGCGGATTTTGGTCTATTTATCGGCTTATGATTTGCCTTTTGGAATAATTTTGAAGATTTGGATAGCATCGAGCTAAACTTTTGCGAGTTGAAGCTAATAGCGGAATTTTTAGGAGACATTACTGGTGTGGCCCTTTGAGAAGTCTCTGCACTCAGGGCATATTCTTCCTTTGGCGTACTAACACGTTCGTCCAACGTTGATCTCAGAGCATCAGGATAATCACTTCTAGAAGAAGAGGTAAACCTATCTGTTACTGCTTCAATCGAGGTGAGATATTTGGAATCTCGTAGTTTTAATAGATCAGTCGACGAGTTTGCAGAGGAATCGACTGTAGATGCTGAATGAGGTATAGAACTTCGATCATCAATACTGTCCATAAATGCAGGCGACAGAGGTGTGTCACTAGGGTACGATGCTATATTTGAAAGCAGGTAGGTGCAAGCATTAGATACAAGAGCATGTCCAACTCGACCTACTGGCTGGTTAGTTCTTCCTTTGAAATTCAACGATACTTTCTGAAAGCTTAGCATTTTTGAATCAAAGATGTAAGCATCATTATTCATTACTATCTTTTTCGTGACAAGCCAAGAGTCCTCTTTGTGATTCTCGACGGACTCTACGACAACTTCGAACCCACCGTATACCAAGAAGTGATATTCGGAAATCTTAGTGGAGCTCGCACAACATAATTTCCAAGGAAACTCGGTCAAAAAGGATGTATCCAAGTAGTTAAAGGTACACAAGGAAGAGTTGAACGCAACAAAATGAGGATTGTGCACCATGTACGGGCTTGCTAATATGCTCATATTTATGTGGGGAGGCAACTCGGCAGCCAACCTAACCGTTATCTTATCTGGGCTGGTGCCTTCGGGGATACCTAGGTCTGCCATGCTGCATGATGCGTCGACGTACATTCCACCAAAGGTGTAGGAGACGTTGTTCGAGACGACGTGAGAGTGGTAACAGAATTGAGGGGCGTCGAACTTGTCAGGCAGGCGCAGCTGTAGTTTCGAAGACCTAGTGTAGTTGAGTGATATCTTGGGGAGATCGCAGTAGCCTGAAAACCAGTTGGCGCTTGGCTTCTTGTCTGGCTCCGCCAAGTCGAGGTCCGGTGCTGCGCCAACGTGACCGTCGTTGATCAACTCGATCGACTCGTTTTGGTCCACTTTCACGTCCGAATGGTCAACATTCTCCAACACGGCTCGCGGCACAAGAAAGATACGTTGGCTGGCATGGCTGAAAATCCGATCGATCGTCGAGCTTTCCACCTGATAGTACTTGAAAACAGTGACAGGGGGACTGACCCTGAACTCAAAATCCCCAATTGCCTTCGCTCCATCTGCTTGCTTGTCCATCTCAGACTCCTCCTCTTTCTCTTGCATTCCCATCACATCTGTCTGTAATCCATCTTCGTTCGTCACTACTGTTATCGCTACTTTGGTCGTTGCGTTATCATTGCTGATACCTTTATCAATGGAACTTGTCCGAGTCACAATTTCTTCATTGGAGCCCCCGTAACCTGGGTTCTCATCTCCACTATTCATTATTCATTCGAATTTAGCCCACTATCCTATTAGCGGTCTCTACTGAACTCAATTATGCTGAACAGTAGTATTCTTTATCTATGCCGATTTACGCTTAGCTTTTTTTTTTTTTTTTGGTGTTCCAAAGCAACTTTAGAAGCCTCGCGATGTCTTCTATTACTTTTACTTATGTATCTAAATAATATAACTACCGTAAATAATGTATGATTGCAATAATCAAATATTAGGACTTAACATATCAGCTTTAACCAAGGAGTGGATCTAAAAGTAGTTAGTAATGCTAATTCTGGATTTTCCGGTTTTTTTTTCACCCGATAAGGACAGATAAAGCAGATCAAGATCACGGCTTATGTCCAAAAATGAAATTTCGAAAAAAGGGTACTTACATCTTGGATTGAAGCATGTATGAATTGTCTTACTTCTAATGCAACCCAAACTTTTATCATATTCAATGTATCTTCGTTCTTTAAGATTTCTCTTCCTTCCTTCAGGACACCCAACAGTCGCAATACAGGTAAGGAACTGAATCTGTTAGTATTTTAGTTCACAGCCGATGTAAGCTTGGCATTACCGCCCGCGTGGGTCAGAAACGCATCGAGTAGAATGTGTTTTCTGTGGGAAAGCCAAGCACAAACGCATATACGAACCTTGCAAACAAGTCCAACTGCGGATCCAACTGTCTGCCAATACCCTCCAAGAGAAGTATGGCCACAATCACGGTCACGAAGTCACCCTCCATTCTCACGTGGTGCTCTCGCACCATGCTCAACACCTGATCCAAAAGATCGCCTATACTGACATTTCCGAGGGCGAACGTTCTCTCTTTGATGGTGTTCACTAACTTCTCAACTTTCAACCCGAAAATCTCTTTGTTTATGACAGTGTCTGGCGTCCTAGAACGCTCAACCATGAGTTCTCCTGCTCGGTATCCGTCAAACTCAGATAATGCCCTAAATAGATCTATAAAATTAATTCTGTCCGAGTGATTCAACTCGGTGACCAACCCTACGTCCAAAAAGCAGATTTCGGCATGGTATCCCTGTTCGTACAACTCCTCTAGTCGCTTACACCATCTTTCATTGTCATTTCCGTAACTAAGTAATTCGTTGGTAATTCTGTTCGTTTCATTCTCGTTGCTGGACTTCACAATCTTGTACTCCTTCTCATGCTTAAAAAGCTCATTCTTGTAAAACCGTATCATCATGTTACCTGGGTGTAAGTCTGCATGGACAAAATTTTCCAATATAAGCATTTTCAAGAATGCATCCAATCCCTTGTCACTGACTTCCTTTGATAAATTCTTCCCGAAGTTTTGAGGAAGGTTCAAAAGCTTGCTCAACGGCACAGCATGTATATACTCCTCTACAAGTACGTCCCTTGTTGTGAAATTAAGATATGGTTTTGGGAAATGAATGTCCAACCTGGACTTGAAGTTATATCTGAATTTGGCGAGATTCAACCCCTCTATCCTTAAATCTAATTGTAATCTCATTAGCATAGAAAACTGTTCTACTTCGTCCGGGAGTGAAAGCCATTCCATGGTAGGTAGGCTGTTGAGAACTAGGGCAAAGAACTTCATTATCTTCAAGTCTCTGTTGATCTTCACTTCTACGTTTGGATGTAATACTTTAACAGCAACGTACTGGTTGGATGTCAATGGACTTTCATGCTCTGTGACCATTATCTTATCCAAGAACGGCGTACGTCTCGAGTGGTCTTTGATGATATTCTCAAAATCGTTCTCAGAAACCTTGCTCAAGGCTTTCTTAGATAACTTCCCGATGTAAACTTGTGCGATAGCACCTACGCCTAGCGGTTTTTCGTTAAATTCGTCAAAGATCTCATCAAAATTCATCCCTTCGAAACTCTTACTAATGATCTTCTTTGTTTGTCGAAGCAGGTGTGCTTTTGCATTTGAATGCAAGTTGCTTAGTTCGTCACACATCTCTTTTGGAAGTAGGTCTGTTCTTGAGGCGGCCCACTGTCCCAATTTGATAAAGGAGGCACCTGCCTTCTCCGCAGACCATCTCACAAATCTATACCACAAGAGGGTGCCCGTCCTGACGTTTGAGTCCTGGCATACGCGCCGTCCAAACCAGCACATGGGACTGCTCAAAAGTACGGGGACGAATATGAGCGAAAGCTCTACGAATCGCCCGACTGTGATTAACGGGTCTAGAACGTAGTCTTCTACCATGAACCTGAACAAGTATAGCTTCCTCATTACCCAGCTGCCTTTCTCGGTCTTGTTCCGCCTATAGTCGTAGAATTGTTCGTACTCTTCATTTCGTGATGACTGATATAAACCCATTTCAAATGTTTCGGCTCCCTCTGCCGGCTGAAGTTCATGGACACTCGTGTCAATAGGCGCAACCTCATTCAGAATGCTAGTTTTGATCTTGTATGATACAAGGGACGTGCTTGCTATAGCTATCAAAGCTATCTTGCCTATCCTGCTAATCTTGCCGAATCCAACATAATGATTTGTACCCCTTTGACCGAACGATTGGAACCCAAAATGCCTAGGTCTTATCACCCCAGTATTCACTCCAATACCTGGTCTAAAGCCTATCCTCGAAGACCTAGCAATCTTCGAAAACATTGCCAAAGGAATGTTTTGATGTTATCTTTTGATGCCAGCAACTTAAAATCCATGCGAGGAACATTAAAATATACCTGTATATTTACAATTATATGAGATCTATAAATGATTTTGATTAACATTTAAGACGATGCATTGGTACTTGACTGCAAGTGGTTGCGTAGAAGTGAGACCCACAAGAAGATCGTAGAGGTCCCCTTTGGGTTGGTTTTGGGACCGCGTCGAGCAACGATACCATCATGGGAATTCCAAGCATCTATGTAGACGGGGATTTTCACCCAAGGTATTTTATTTAGTGATCTCACAATAAAAGATTTGTCGTCACCCAAGTTGAGCCTACTCGAAGGAGTGAAGATGTCGAACTTGAGGTATTCTTTGCTAGTCAATAATGCGTGGTTGTCTTGCATGGCTCTGTCGTTTCCTTCTATGTCGATGAAGAACGATTTGAGTTCGTAGTCTTCGTCACGTGGAGTTACTGTGTTCTGGACTGCAGTGTCGTCGTCCAGAGCGGAGCTTCTCAGACTGTCCTTTGCAGGTTGTGTGCCGTCTCCGTCGTTATCGTCGGTCCTCTTCCTCCGTTTTGAAGCTTTGGTGGTGAATCTTTCTTCCGCATACATGATCCCCTCCATCGTGTTTTCGGTCAAGTTGGAAGTGTCGCCCTTGAACGACTCGTGGTCTGCGAGCTTCTTCCTCTTGTTTCTGTTTTCCAATGCAATTTTGGCGTCCTCGATGTCGATGGGGCTGGATCCGTACACGCTGTGAAACACGCGGGTCCAGTGCTCTTTAATATTAGGTTTTTCGATAATCCGTACTTTCGTCAGACTGTAGAGAGACGCAACCAAGCTGCTAATGAGCACGAAGGGAATCCAGATGGGGATCAAAAACAACGCTACGACCGAGATCATAAAGTACCTGAGCACGACATTGGACCGGAAAATCGAGGTCTCCTCCTGGGAATTGACCTCTGCGTTCACGTTAAAGCTCGAGTTGCGCTCTTCTCTCACAATGGTGGTCCGCAGCAAGTCCACCACCTTGGGCCGCACCCACATTTTGCCTATGCGAGATTGCAGCAAGTCCTTGAGGTACTTGATACGCACCGTATTCCAGTTGTCGAACGGAGAGTACTCGGTGATGAACGACGTGAAAAAGGCCACCGTACGGTCGTTGCGCACGTTCGAGAGCAAGATGTGCTTCTCAAACAAGCTGAGGCCCTTGAAGAAATCGCCCTCGGGGTCCGCGAGCTTCACAAGCAAGCGCTCGTCGTCCGCCACAAATAACTGCTTACCCGATGGCCCAAAGAGATACCTGCCGACCTCGTTGGCCGCCTTGTCAAACAAAAAGTTCTTGAAAAACTCCACCCCCACATGTGGCGTGGCGAACGTCGTGAAGAACACCGGCTTGACCGTGTCGAAAAACCCAAGCCTGAAGAACTCGCCGATAATGAACCGCGCAATGAGCCCGCCCAACGAGTACCCGACAATGCTGAACTTGACCACCTTATAGTTGCTCTTCTGCTTGAGAATCTCGGTCTCGTACAAAATGTCCTTGATCACCCGATGGGCGTTGATCTCAATTCCATCGTAAGTCTTCCAGAATCGAAACGACGACGGCTTGAGCGTCACAATCTTCTCCTTGGAAGTTGCTGGCAAAAGCTCGAGAATCGCCCGCTCAATCGTCGACATGTGGTTGGGTCCTCCCCAAAGGCCATGCACCAACACAAAAAGGTGCGCTTCCTCTTCCTTTTGAGACTTTAATTCGTCTCCCTCCGCCATATTCTGGCCGATTAATTACTTTAATTTGTTATTTCTGTACTTTCTTGTGTTCACTGTATGACTCTTGGCACACCCACCTACCTAGAACTAGTGAAAATCCTAAATTATCTTATGATCCTTATTATGCCGGTAAAACCACTACTAAGAGAAAGTGCGATGTCTTTATCTATATAAGCTGTATCTGGCCTAACACAAGTGGGAGTCAGATGAAATCTTTTTCTCTATCTTTTTTTCTTTTTTTCGCTTCCAATTGACTTGCTTTAATACCAACTGGTAGCTGGGTGCTATTTTGAGGAGTTTGGAGCGTTCTGGCGTAGTCTACGGGTATTATAGGGGCTGGGAGGTCTGGCGTGCTTGCTAATGGCAGAGCGGTGCAAGCGCGAGTGTATTGTCGTGGCGAGCGGCGCACTTATAGAAACATCATGGGCCGACGACAACAATGTACTGGTGCCAGCTCTGGTCTGCAGAGCGAAGCCAAGACAATTGACGGGGAGTTGGTCGTGAACTCGTAAAAGGGTATTTTTGTCTCAGCCAGCCTTCTGAAGATGCTGCGCGGGCCAAAAATCCAGCTTGATTCTCGTTAATGCTAGCTCCGCAGCGACGCTTGGCGAGCCCGGTGATGAGGAGATGCAGCCTGCGATGGTTGATATGGGGGCCAGGGGCTAGCGAAGCAACCAACAGCAGGGGCGGCGGTGGCCTGTTCCAGGCCACCGCACCCTTGCTGGGCACGTCTGCCGCCCTTGTGGCCGGACAGGGGCAGCTGGCACGCCAGGAGGCGCCGGCAGTCGGTGAGGGGCCCGGCAGCCAGACAGGATGGGCCCTGGCAGGGCCCTGGTGGACCCTGGCGGCGGGGTCCTGGTCAAGATCGGGTAAGTCTGGAGTGTATGTGTGTATTTACCGGAAAATCAAGCGGTATCGACTGCGGAAGCGTAAAAATTGCAGAAAACACCAGGAAGGCGACTACAGAACAGTAGAGCATGGCATTGTTTGGAGGATTTTCAGGTAGCGGCTCGGGCGCCAGTGGCGCAAGCAGCGGGCAAACTAGCAGGTCAGAGGAGCTCAAACAGCAGCTCCAAAACCAGATCAGCCAGGAGTTGGCCATCGCCAACGCAACTGAGCTCGTGAACAAAATCACAGAAAACTGCTTTGAGAAGTGTGTTGAGCAGCCCCAGGCCAGTCTCAGTCTGCAGCAGGACGGGTGCATAAACCTCTGTTTGGAGAAGTACATGAGATCGTGGAACGTCATCTCGAAGACATATGTTTCGAGAATACAGCTGTCGTCTAAGTGAATTCGTGTCTCTGCGTGAGCCTTGAGGGGCCGTGACGGAGCGCAGTGTACTATGGCGGCGTCCATGTGGCCTTTTCTGCCTTATTTGGCACCCTATTAGACTGTGGCTTTCTATGCATAACGTGCAATCAGATCCCACTCCATAGAACCTTGTACATAGTGCTCCAGAGAAGGCTTGCCTCCTCTGGAGCTCCTTTCCTGCAATATACAGCGGTATTTTTTGTGCTGATAACGCAAGGTGTAGCTTTGGTCTTCGCTGGTGCATCAACCGTGTGCTATCGAGCCAAGTGCCGATTGACGCAGCCATGTTTTTACCACTTCTGCCATTTCCAGTGGCGCACATGGCGGCTGTCCTCAAAAACGTACGATAGTTTCTTTACCCCCTTTTCTTCACTGTAGGTATCGTTGATACTCTTCTCTGTAGCCATGATCTGGAGGCCAGTTGATTTTGTGCACTACTCGCATTTTCATAGACCAGATTATTTCGAACCAGTGGCAATCGCAGTTATACGCCTACGCATATAAGAGCATAAGATTCAGTCATCATAGATTTGAAATAGCCTAGCAGCTGAGCCTGTATTTTCAATTTAGATTTCGTTAGAATACTTGATTTGAGTGTTCTCTAATTGTTTACCGGTGAAGACGAAGATACACGTACCAACAAGACTCTAAGATGAATACAATATCATCCGATTATGCAGCGGATGTACACTCCGTCCCCATTGAACACAGCTTCAACCCATACCAGGATAATGGAGGAACCGTCTTAGGAATTGCAGGAGAAGATTTCGCCGTATTGGCTGGAGATACAAGACAGGTGGTAGGATATTCCATCAATAGCAGATATGAACCAAGAGTCTTTGATGTAGGCGACAATATTTTAATGACAGCCAATGGATTTCTGGCCGATGGTAATGCATTGATCAACAAGTTCAAGAACCTGTTGAAGTGGTACAAGTTTGACCATGGCGGAAAAAAGTTGAGTATCAAAAGTGCCGCCAGATATATTCAGCATCTCCTCTACGGAAAGAGGTTTTTCCCATTTTATGTCAGTACATTGATAGCCGGTTTGAATGACGAGGGAAAGGGTGTGGTGTACTCATACGATCCTGTTGGCTCTTACGAGGTGGAGCAGTGTAGAGCAGGAGGTGCTGCCGCAAGCTTGATTATGCCTTTTTTAGATAACCAAGTCAACTTCAAGAATCAGTACGAGCCAGGCACCAATGGAGAGAAGAAGAAGGAGTTGAGGTACTTAAGTTTGGATGAAGTGGTACAGCTAGTCAGGGATGCGTTCACGTCAGTTACAGAAAGACATATTTATGTCGGTGATGGACTTGAAATTTACATAGTCAACAAAGATGGAGTAAAAGTTGAATACTACCCTCTCAAGAGAGATTGATCTATATAGATGTTCGATTAAAGAAAAATAAATCAATATTCAAGATGTACTAATGTTACTGACTAATACTTGCGCTACCGTTCTTGCTTTTTTCTTTTCCGTAATATCCAATGACTTCTAGACTGGCAACAGGAATTTCTTTCCCTGCAACACTTTCTTGTAATAGATATAGAAAAAGTCGGAGTAAATTGCCGTCTGTACGATTCCCGCTAAAACAGAAACATAGTCAAATTTTGCTTCAAAGTAGTAACGGTAGACCCAGTTAGGGATGTACAACGCCCTATAGAGTCCCAATGCGAAGATATAATGAGTAGTCAAGTTCTCAGCCTCGCCTGTTTTCTGTAAAATGAAAAGTTGGGGGATAATGGCAACGGATTCAAGCCACAAGGAAAACGCCCACAATATCTCTCTAAATGAGTACTTGTGTGTGGTAAGTAACGCTAAAACGGATGAAGCACCTATCAAGAAGCGTATGGGAAAGGTGTCAAGATCCTCTTGAATAGATTTGCGATATTTGTTAGTCATAAGGTAGACAACACTCACAGATGTACCAATAAACAAAAGCTTCATCAATGTATTGTAAAGGGAGATGTATGTTGTGAAAAGGTCCAAATATCTAGTCACGAAGACTACCACATACAAAATTTGAGTTTTCAATGAAATGCCACTGACCTCTTTTTTCTGCTCTATCGAATAAAGTAATATAAAAAGACTGGCAATGTGTGACAAGTCACCAAATAGTCTGAAAATATTCATCTTATTGATTGTTTCTTTCTCTTCTCTATATTGACTGTTGATTTACTGCGTTGCATTTTCTAACACGCTGTTGAAGCTATGATTTAATTATTATATACAGGTCGTTATCGACAACTATAAAGCTACCTCATCCATTAGTGAATGGTAATCTGACTCTATACTACCATAGCCAGATGATTCGGTATCCTGTCTCAAGTGGAATCCTTGCCTCTTATATTTATGGCCCTCGTAGACCTCTGTATCGTTGGCTGAAGTAACTAAGGCATCAAGATTACTGAACCAAGTTCCGCTTGCGTTTGTAGTTCTCTCATCCACATTAGATAGAAACTCAACGACGGCATTCTTGTCTAGTCTAGAATTCTTCAAGTAGTTCTGAGAGTTCGTATTATAAGTCTTAAGTCTCTTATCTTTCGAAAAATATATTATGCTTGGAAAGTTGGAGATTTTGAATTTCTCGCTTGGCAGATAACCTCCTTCCGAGACGTCAAAAATCGCAAAATTTATATCTTTCCATCTTTCGTCATCGGCCAACTCGTGAATGAAGTGAGCTGGATTCATGTAATCCAGCCAATCGGGTAGATACGGCATGGTAAAAACGACTACGGTGTCTTGCGAGAAATCGAAGTCCGTTGAATTCTCATGCAAGTATTGCACTCTAGTGTCTATGCGGGAAAAGTCAGGTTCAATTTTCAGCTCCTTCTCTATGAAGTTCAATATGTAGTCTAGATCTATCCATCCTGTGTATCGCAGGACGCTTCTTGTTTTTTGGTTCCACATGGCTATGGTAGGGAACTCAGTCACTGAAAAAGCATTTCTCAAACGGTTATTCTCTTTTCCGTTAACCTTCAAAACCTGCATCAGCCCACTACTGCTACTAACGTTATTGTAAACATGGTTTATGAGGTAAAAATCTTTCTCAAAGTTCTTGCAGTAGATACATCCATCTCTGTAAAAATATATAATACTATGATCCGCCCGAGAGAACAACTCTTTGTAGTTTGTATCATCTGCGAAAACAACCGGAATGTTTTCAAGTGCAGAGACCGAATACGCTCCTATGAACAATAGTATTAGCGAGATCAAGTTCATCAGGATCGCTTGCTAAATTCTTTGCAGTAGTATCTGATGAAATAGATAATTACATGAAACCCCTAACCTGTAAAATTCTCGTATACGTTTTTACAGTTTACTATTTGACACGTGACTTTGCGGCTCTAGCCAGCCAAGCACTTACGGAGCTGGTCAAACTTACAGATTGGTAATGAAATGGCATCGCAGCTCGTAATTCCTTCGAATATTGGCTGACATGTATTGTATGACCATATCGATGGCTTCATCGAGTGCCTTATCTGGTATTTAAGCAAGCCATGGTCTTATTTGGGCTATGATCCAAGCAAAACTTCGGACGTACCAGCTCCAAGACATGGATCATGAAGCAAAGGAGCATAATATATAAAGACAAGAACCGGACCCTTCATTATTCTACTGCTTTGTATCTTTACTCAAGACCTAGGACATATTTCCAAAACTCAACCAGTCCAAGACCTAATGAAAAATATAGTGTACGGCTTATGCTTAGTGCCTCTTGCACTTGCAACTAGTGCGGCTTCTTCTAATGGAGCTCTGTCTTCCTTACCAACTATCAAATCCACAGTGATATCAACAGCGTCATGCCTGAGTGGTATTGCGCCATCACAGTTCAGATACTCGAACTACTCTTCGTTTGATAGTTTGAGTACTTCTTATCCCGTGGTTAATGTTCAATCATCCAGCTCTGCGGGCTCATCGAGCTCTGCTAGCAGCAAAGGAAAAAGCACAATCTACGACAATCACGCTGTTACTGAGGCAAGCACTGTCCAAGTGACCAAAACTATTTGCGATGCTTCCAGCTCTTGCTACGTCACTACTGGTGTTCAAAGCTTGACCACTTATACAGCCACTACAGATGGAATCTTGACTGTGATTACAACCGTGTTACCATCCGGCGAGGAAAACTCCAATCTGAGCCTCGGAAATGATAAGACAGTTTCAACAGCGTCTCCTAATGCGCTGACTACCGCTTCTCCTTCATCGGCCACCTCTTCGGTCCAGTCTGCTGGTTCATCTGTTTCAGCATCAGCCTCTAGTAGTGCAGCTGACAAGGTAGAAGGGGTCTCGACAGCAACAGCGGTATCGCACACACTCATCACGATAACATCTTGCAAAGATAACAAGTGTACCGAAATACCACACACAACCGGTGTGTCCGTTGTTACGACTACCGTTGATGACCATGTCACAAGCTACACAACCTGGTGTCCTTTGTCAGGAGAGTCGTCTTCAGAAGCTCTGACTGTATCTCCATCAGAAACATCACTGACCGCCCAAACCTCAGAGACAGTCCCAGCATCCCAATCAGCCCAGACATCACAGGCAGGTACCACTAAGGAACAGGAGTCCGTTTCCACAGCAGCCACCACAACTCCCTCTTCTACCTCTTCTGCACCAGCGGTCACCATACCAACTTCTAAATCCGCTGGCCTGGTCGTTGCTGCCGAGTCGCAAATACCGACGATCAATGTCATTACAGGAAATATAGCCACCGAGACAACTCTGTCCACCTTGGCACAACAGACATCGACGTCGATGACGCCAAGCAGCGCCCCCTCAAGCATAGCACACTTTGAGGCTGCTGCTGCTCGCAACTACGTCGGCCAATCCATAATTGCTGTATTGGCTATTATTGTACTGGCTGCTATCTAATAATATCAACCTCTGCGGGAGCTTGTGTTCTCCTGTGTATCTTTATTTGCTTCCGTTAAACATCGTCGCCTAGAGGCTTTCAGTTTCGTATAATTTTGGTGTTCCGATAATTTTTATTACTTTTTGCAATAATTGCCCTACTATGATTATATAGAAATACCTGGCTTAATTTAGAGAGAATGAATGATATCTACGTTTACGATTAACTCGATTTTACTTTAGTTCCACAACATGTAGAAACACCATTACAACCGGAAGTCATCATCATTACTGGCCGTTAGGGCTGTTGCCTTTGTTAGAGAGAGAATGGGCTCGGTTTCTCGCTCATCGCTGCCGCATTATGGGCTAGCTGCAACCTTCGCCGTATGAAAAAAAAATTAAGCTAGCACTTTAAAAAGCATGAGACCGTCCAGAATTCATGAAAGAGAAGCCCGGAGCAGTCCACGTAACCAGCTTTTACTAATACCACTCTTTCAAGCCCCCCTAGGATGTCCCCCTTATGGTAAGAATGTAAGATACACCCGCGCACGACCCATAGATCTACATCCCGAGAACAGTATGGTCATATAAAATGGAAATTACCAGCCACACATCCAGAATATCCCATAGGATGCCTAACAAAAGCTATTCAGATAGCTCGTGCAAATATACCCATGTAGCTCTTGTTGCTTAAATCCAGAATTTTTGTATTTTACAATAGAAGGGTTATAAGTGAAATGTTTCCGGGGAAACTAAACTGAAAATCATGCTCACGGCAAGGGTAGTGAGACTATAGCAGTTTTCCAGGGCTGTTTCCCGCCACGCACACCGCTGCGCTCTTGCTAACATCAGATCCGTGGTTATCATCGTCGATATTTTCGGCTAAGCAAGCGGCCAAGCTCTAAATCTACGTTTTAAGGTGAGGTGGTAAAACAGCTTCAGATTTGGTCTTCGTCTTTGGACAAGTCAGAAACCTCTCTTAAATTGCGCACCACACACTTAAAATTATATGGTACATTTTTTAGTGTTTTTTTCAGTGTTAAGAGACAGTAATTGAAAGTACAGTTAATTGCGGTAAAGCGAGTCGAGGACAGGATGAACGTTTACAACGAGTTTATAGAGCCGACCAGAATCTCGCAGGCAGTGAGCTGTAATTTCATATCAAGCAGCCGAAGGCATTTGGTTGTCGGGAAGTCGACACTCTTGCAGGTGTTTGATATTGTACAGCTGAACAAGAAAAGCAAGGAATATAAATTGAAGTTGGTAGAACAGTTTAAGCTCCACGGGTTAATTACGGATTTGAAGGCAGTGAGGACGGTAGAGAACCCGGATTTGGATTACTTGCTTGTGTCTACTAAGTCTGCGAAGATGTCCTTGGTGAAGTGGGACCACCACGAGAACAGCATCAGCACAGTATCGCTCCATTACTACGAAAATAGCATCCAGAGTCTGACATACGAAAAGTTGACTACGACTGAGTTGATAATGGAGCCCAATAACACTTGTGCGTGCTTGAGGTTCAAAAACTTGTTGACGTTTCTTCCCTTCGAGATGCCCGACGAGGACGACGAAGAGGATGGCTACGAAAACGTAGACGGCGCGTCGGGGTCGAGGGGGAAGCATGATAACAAGGCCACGCAGCAAGACGAAAATCAGGCTCTTTTCTACTCCAGTTTTGTGATAGATGCTCAAAACCTAGACTCGAGAATCGGAAACGTTATAGACATGAAATTCTTGTATAATTATAAAGAGCCTACATTGGCTATAATATCGCTGAAAAACCACACCTGGACTGGCCTTTTGCCCTTGACTAAAGACAACATAAGTTTTATAGTATTATCTTTAGATTTGGTCACTAAGACATCTACCACTGTTCTCAAAATTGACAACTTACCATTTGACATTGACACTATAGTCCCCTTGCCCAAGCCGTTAAACGGTACATTACTCATTGGATGTAATGAAATAATCCATGTTGATCACGGTGGTATCACAAGAAGACTAGCGGTAAATCAGTTTACCTCTTCAATCACATCTTCAATAAAGAATTACAGAGATCAGTCAGAATTGAATTTGAAACTAGAAAACTGCTGTGTAAAACCAATACCAAATGACCATAGAGTTTTTTTGATTTTGAAAAATGGTGATTTTTATTATATTAATTTTGCAATTGATGGTAAAACTATCAAGAACTTCTATCTTGAAAAAGTTAACAGCATAAATCAAAATGAGATAGGTATCAGCTACCCAGAAGATGTTGTTCATCTTGATAATAATTTAATGTTCATATGTAATAAGAATGGTAATTCTCCTTTGATAGAATTAAAATTTTCAGAAAGTAAGGATAACCAGAATGCCGAGCAACAAAAGGATACAGAAATGCAAGATACAGAGAACGGAACAACAGATAAAAATGATAACGACGACGACGATGATATATACGAGGATGATGAGGACAATGAAAAGGTATTGATTAAAAATAGCGTGATCGAGTTCACTAAACATGACGAATTGATAAATAACGGACCAGTATCAAGTTTCACATTTGGATACTACTCTACCGACCAATTTAAGTCCAGTCTCCCTAATCCAAATTTCAAAGAAGTTTCGATCATTAGCAACAGCGGGTCGCACCTGCAAAGTAATTTGAATATAATTACTCCTGGAATCCAACCAATAATTAAATCTTCCTTGAGTTTTTCTCAAATAAATAGAATGTGGAATATTGCAAATGCGTATTTAATTACTTCGGACGATATAAATTTCAAGTCGGAAATATTCCAGATCCATAAATCATTTGCTCGTTTAAATTCGAGAGACTTCATCAACAACGAACTCACCATAGGCATGCATGAAATTAGCAAAGGACAGTATTTTGTCCAGGTGACACCTAGAAAAATCATAGTGTATAACAAAAAATTCAAAAAGATTATATCTTTCAAAGACGAATTAAAGAAATACAAAAATGACGATATTATCCATAGTACGTTTGCCGACGAGTTTTTAATGGTATTTTTTGCCAGTGGAGAAGTTGTCATCTATTCTATCAATACGTATGCCGAGAACTACGAAAGAATAAATATTCCCAAAATTTTGAATGACACACTTATCACCACTGGTTATATCACCAGCTCTAACTTACTTAATGCGGTTCTGAAAGATGTCAACTTGTTGATTAATAAGAATAGGGGCCACAAAAGGAAGCACGGGAGCTCAAGCCTGAATACTTCTGCACAGTCTCAGGATTTGGGTCCAAAGCTGAAGACTTTTATTCTCGTCACAGGTGATAACAGGATAGTAGCGTTTAGTAGATTCCATAATGAAAGATGCTATCAGCTAAACGATGTTGATAAGTTCACAGATTGCCTTCTGTTGGGATTTTTTGATCCAAAAGATTCTTATCCTGATCCTTTCATCAAAAATATTGTTTTTAATGAACTTGGTGACGAACATTCCAAGGATGAGTATTTAACCATCTTGACAATAGGAGGTGAAGTCATCATATATAAGTTATTTTTCGATGGAGATAACTTCAAATTT
This sequence comes from Millerozyma farinosa, assembly GCA_002196765.1. NCBI lineage: Eukaryota > Fungi > Ascomycota > Pichiomycetes > Serinales > Debaryomycetaceae > Millerozyma > Millerozyma farinosa. The sequence goes on from NBND01000008.1 coordinate 397,659, forward strand.
ATTAAAGAGAAAGATCTTAAGATTACCGGTGCTCCAGATAACGCATATCCTCTTGGTACGACATTAGAGCGAAGACTAGTGTATGTTCCCAATGTGAATGGATATTCAAGCATATTTGTTACGGGAATAATACCTTACTTCATTACGAAAACTGTACATTCAGTTCCTAGGATATTCCGCTTTACGAAGCTACCAGCTGTCTCATTTTCGTCATATTCTGACTCTAATATTAAGAACGGATTTATTTATTTGGATAATTCCAAGAATGCTCGTATGTGTGAGATTCCCCTTGACTTTAACTATGAGAACAACTGGCCCATCAAGAAAATTCAGATGCCTGAAACAGTGAAGGCGATTGCGTATCATGAACTTTCAAATACATTTGTTGTTTCATCTTACGAGGAAATACCCTATGATTGTTTAGATGAGGAAGGGAAACCAATTGTTGGTATTGACAAATCAAAACCACCAGCTGAATCATATAAAGGATATCTTCGGTTAATCTCACCTTACAATTGGAGCGTAATTGATACAATAGTTTTGGCAGATAACGAGATAGGTATGAATGTTCTTTCTATGGTACTAGATGTCGGATCGTCTACCAAAAAATTCAAAAGCAAGAAGGAATTAATAGTATTGGGGTCAGGTAAATATAGAATCGAAGACTTAAGTTCGAATGGTTCATTCAAAATCTTTGAGATCATTGACATTATCCCTGAACCAGGTAAACCGGAAACTAATCACAAGTTTAAGGAGGTCCATATAGAAGACACAAGAGGTGCGGTCACTTCTATCTGCGAGGTTAGTGGAAGATTGTTGGTAACTCAAGGTCAAAAAATCATTATTCGAGACTTACAAGATGATGGTGTGGTTCCTGTTGCCTTTTTAGATACCGCTGTATATGTGTCGGAAGCGAAGAGCTTCGGGAACTTAATATTATTGGGGGATTCGCTAAAAAGTGTGTGGTTAGCTGGATTTGACGCCGAACCTTTTAGAATGATCTTGTTAAGTAAAGACATCCAAACTTTGGATGTCAGTTGTGCTGATTTTATAGTGAAGGACGAAGAAATTTTCATTTTATTTGCGGACAACAATAATGTTCTACACGTGGTGAAGTTTGATCCGGAAGACCCTCTTTCTTCGAATGGCCAACGATTAGTGCATAAGACATCGTTCAACATCAATTCCGCGGCAACATGTTTTAGGACAATCCCCAAAAATGAAGAAAACTATCCCTCTTTGACCACTTCGTTCCAATCTATTGGCTCCACGATAGATGGTTCCTTTTTCACGGTTTTCCCCATCAATGAATCTACTTACAGAAGAATGTATATTCTTCAACAGCAGCTCACTGATAAGGAGTTCCACATTTGTGGATTAAACCCACGTTTGAATCGTTTTGGCGGGCTTAATGAAACGAACAGTGATGCGAATTCCAAACCAATGTTGGAGTATGATGTCATAAAGAAGTTTGTAAACTTGAATCTGGACAGAAAGAAGAACTTCGCTTCCAAGATTGGTTCCAAAAATCTGTACCAGGATATTTGGAGAGATTTGATTGAGTTTGAATCTGTTCTTAAGAACATGTAATATACTTAAATAAATAAGAGTGCTTTCACAGTCACCCAATATATTTATTATTGAAATATCGTAGTCTTCTTTCAAGCACATAAGTGACGAAGGAATTAAAAGCAAATTGATTTCTTCAATGAATATTAGAATCGGCCGCTAGGACCAGCCGCCACGTAGGGCGAATACGTTGTAAATGCTCCGTGGTGTGGACTTGATGTACCAGCCTCTATAAATGAGCTCTATATATATTGAAAAAAAAAAAATAATAATTATCAAAAGGACTGCTGGAGATTGTTTTGACAAGGCAACACATGTCACCGAATATAAAGGCACCACTGAAGACGGTGTCCTTCCTTCATGATGGGAGCACTGAAGTCGTAAACATAGAGGATAAAGTGGTATTAAAGTTTCCCAATTCTAACATTCCATTGCTCACGTTGCCTATCCACAACGCTTTCTTTATAGTTGGTCTATTCTTGTATGGATTACAGCAAGATCCCAAGGGGATTCTAAGAAAGAACTTGGTCACGTACATTGTGATTCAGTTTTCTTATGGCTACCTTATCACCATTGCATGCTCTAACAAAAAGAAAAAAGATCGACTGGAAGATAACAGGGGCCTTTTGATTGGAGCCAGCATGGCGATTTCTTTGCTTCTATCCCTTCCAGTTTTTATAACCTTGATTCTTTTCGGTGCCCCTTTAATAGAATACCTCGAAGAAACGTACCTTCTCGGGTTATACTTGTCTTTGCTGGCCATATATCCTTTGCTAATTCAGTTCAAATGCAACTATGAGACTCTTGTCAACTTTTTTGGCAACGGAAACGCATTACAGGTTGTCTCTCAGAACCACGTCGCTATGAGTAGCGTAGGCTATGCCGTCGGTACATGGATTGGTGTCATACCTCTTCCGTTAGACTGGGACAGAGACTGGCAAAAATGGCCCATTACGCTATTGACTGGCGGAATGGCCGGTTCTTTCCTCGGGTCGCTCATTCCCTTGTTTTTGGACTGCTACAGAAAGTTTACGTCCAAGCCAGGAAGCAAAAAAGAGCTCTAAACTAGTGGAAACGATCAGGTCTTTGAAAATTTCTTGAAAAAACTATCCGACTACATTAAATCTCACTGAAACTGACTTAGGTTTTTACCTGCCTAACCCACCCTTCATCTACACATCGATAAGTAACCATAAATGTGACTATCCATAGCATTATATATCACCGACCTTAGAACTCCGATTTATTTGATGATTCTACAACACTGATTATAATACATTATATACGCGCGTCTTGGAAAAATATATATACGTTTTTTGAAGTCAACAGTAACATTTGTTGTATATCCTCGAAGAGTATCAACCAGGACACAAGGATCTTTAAAGGCTAGTAAAAAAGGTAGTAAAAAGGTACTATTATCATAGAGAATACATAATTGATAGTGATTCTAATGTCGGGGTTCCCAAGAATACCAAATTTAATTGGTGATACAGACGATGAGGCCTCCATTCATTTACACAGTAGAGTAGGACCTGGTCGTCCATTAGTCCCAAGAGAAAACCGCAGGGTTCGGGCCGAAGATGAAATAATACGAATACTAGAGGAAGAAGACGATGATGATGAGCCTGCTTCATATAATGGGGAAAATGCGAAGGGCCATACACACGATAATGATACAGAAAACGAGTTTAATCGAAGGTTTGCAATTTTCCAGAAAACAGGACGCATAGACGGCGTGGATTCAGATGCTGACAATTCAGACGCTGAAACACGCGTCGACAGTTCGGACGGAGAGGATTTGCATGAGGAATCTGACGCGGAGGAAGCTGAAGATTACTATTCTGCACTCTATAAAGACCAAGACAAAGTAAACAGACCCCCGCCAAAGGCCAAGGACTCCGGTAAAGCGACAAATCGCAAAAATAAGCACAAGAGTAGCTACAAACCCAACAAAGGCCTTTTTGACTCGATCAGATGGACGAAAGAAGAGACAGGCTCAGACTCTGCCGGTCTGATCGTTAATTCTAACAAGAAAAATATAATACTATACGGCGTAATCTCATTTTTGGTGACGTTTTTACTCTTGTTGGTCTATGAACGAGACACGATCTTTGATACAGTCGGACAAAGTGTACTGAAGGAAAGGATCTATGGCATAAATTCTAGATTTAAGTCACTCGAGTACAAGATTGACGAGTTAACCAGATCCACATCTGAGATATTTGCGAAACAGTTACTGGAGGATAAATCAGAGAGACACGGAGAAGATGCTACTGGCTTAGTATCTAAGAAAATCGAGGAAGTATTACAAAAATTTGACGAAATGAACTCCAAGTTTGTGACAAATGAAGAGTTCGCCAGTCTTGATAGAAAAGTTCTGACTTTGTCGCAAGAAGGAAACCACAAGGAAGAACTATATCAGTTGGAAGGGTACATAGAGGACATCACCCAGAAATTAAACAACTTGTCGCAGAACTACAATAACACAGATTTTATAAGGGAAGAAATTATGAAAGAAATGTCAGCCATCGTCCCAAAAGAACTCCACGAAATGCTCAAGAATACATGGGGTCTGTTTTTGCAAGATAACGAAGGAAATTTGAATGCCTACATCAAACAGAAAATAGATAGACTTGGCTTGAAAAATTCGGATCTCTCACTGATCGAGAAGAGACTTGTAAAAAGATTGAACGAAAACAATAAGCGCGTGTGGGAAGCTATTAACAATGTGATTGATAGACTTAACTTGAATTCAACGGTGAACGAAAGCGGCGAAAAAGCAACACATGGCACCTCAAACTACATCAATACGAACGACAAAGTTTTACTTAGTAATTTGCTCGGAACCTTCGCTAAAGGTTCAGTTAAGGTGAATTACGCGGAGTATGTCCTTGGAGCGAGAATTCTAGGATTTTTAACTCAGACTTCTATTTCGACAGATGCCAATGGGCGTATTCGCAGCTCAAACATACCAAGTGACAGGAGCTTAGGTCGCAAAATCTTCCTAGGATGGTACGACTATCTTACATCAAATGGTGTTAGTGCCCCTAAAGAATGGAAATATAATGCTAATAATTTATTGATAGACGGTGGAGAGTACTGGCAGTGCAAAGATAAGCTGTGTTCAGTAGGCATCCGATTATCTAGCCCTGTGATCTTGACAGATTTGGTGATTAAAACTCCCCATGTCCATGCTGGAGACTCACTTGCACTGTCTGAAAATCGCTATACGGACGCTGGTTCCAAAAAGTCTGTTTTGTACCCTCCTTCACATGTTTCAGTCTATGTGAAGCCCAAAAGTGCGCAACACGCAAAGGTTCTAGCACAGTATCAGGTCTCAAGACCAGATCAGGATGCTGATGAGCTCAGAGAAACTCGTAAGAGCCCCTATCTCAAGAAATTTTTCAAAGTCAAGGAAGCTGTATTGGAACCAAGCGCTACAATTAATCATGTCCGGCTACCAGTGAGTTTGGTAAACTTAAAGATACCATGTTTGGACATATACATCGAATTTCACGCGGATAAATCTCCTACTGGTGTATATAATGTCCAGGCCTATGGCGTGAGTGAGTTGAGCTCATACAAATATAGCCAGGACTTTGACATGCTAATTGATAGACTTGCTCAAATTGAACAAGCTCAATACAACGATGATGAATTTCGTCGAAGTGTACGTATACCTGACTACGAAGAAGAGCTGCTAATACTAGGAGATGACTAGGCAATATATGTTATTACATTTTCATCTTGTTGCTGTCAATCTACATGGTGGCCCAATAATATGTCCATATCTCATATAGAGCTATTTATGTATTGCGAAAGTCGTCCATAAACCAAATCTAAAATGTAATATCAAGAGATCCCTCATCGTAAAAGTATCAACACCCTCCCTCTCAGAAGCAAAGCACGAAAACAGTAAACTACAAGATCTTTTAAAAAAATAAGAAATAATAAATTAAGGTATGAAAAATTATAAATGCAGAAATTACTAACGCTAACAAAGAAGATGCAGAAATATATAAAAAACCTTTTGATGCCTCCGCTCGCAGCTGCAAAACTCATGTTCTGCCCCTGGGGACAAGACATGGATTACATCAATTGCAAGACAGAAGCCCAAATGAATAAGCCAAAATCATTCATTAAACTCTTTCCAAATTATTTAGGTATTCTTCGAAATTCACTTTAGAAAAGTGAAGAACTAAGGCCTTGAAAAACCAACGAAAATTTTTGTTCTATTAACTAGAACCACACCAAGACACGCGTGCAACGATCATCAAGGGAGGACTAGAAAACTAGTACATCAGCAGCACGCTTAGTACAAGAAAGCCAAAGCGGCCAACAAACCAGCACCGAAAGCTGGAGCAACCTTGTAAGCACCAGCGCTCTGAGGAGCAACAGATGGGGAAGAAGATTGAGCAGCCTCAGAAGAAGATGGAGCTGGAGCAGCAGAAGACTCAGCAGCCTCGGAAGAGGATGGAGCTGGGGCTGGGGCTGGGGCAGAAGATTGAGCAGCCTCAGAAGATGGAGCTGGAGCTGGAGCTGGAGCCTCAGAAGATGGGGCTGGAGCTGGGGTGGAAGACTCCTCCTCGATTGGGCAGTAGGTGGTGTACTGAGTGTCGTTCTCAGTGACAGTGGTAACACCGGTGGTGGCGGTCTTGGTGTGACACTTCTCAGACTCACAAGAGGTGATAGTCACAACGGTGGTCTGTTGCTTGGTAGCAGTCTCAGTACCGTTAGCAGCCTGGGAAGATGGAGCTGGAGCTGGAGCAGCAGAAGACTCAGATGGGAGTGGGCAGTAGGTGGTGTAAGAAGTCTCGTTCTCAGTGACAGTGGTGACACCGGTGGTGACTGGGTGAGGAGTACAAGACTGAGAGCCACAAGAAGTGACGGTGATAACAGTCTTGCTGATTTCAGTAGCGGTAGAAGTACCGTTAGTGTAAGCACCCATGGCTGGGGCAGCAGCAGCAGCAGCGAGAACAACTGGGGTAGCGAACTTCATTGTATAATTAGCGAATGTATTAACTATTAGTTTTGAACTATTAAGATATAGTAAGGAAAAGAAAAATGAATCTACTGGGAACTGGTGTCATCTTTTATAGCCCAACCGTGAGCCCACCGTCTAAGCCCATTTTGTGCATCAAATGCGCCTTTTTTTCTTTCTCCTTCTTTTTTTATTGCAAATCCCTTGTTAGAACAATAGAAGTTCTTTTTCCACCTGCCGCACCGGGATTGTGCGTCTATTTGCCCCGATTGGGACACCAGCCCTTGTTTCCCCCTTTTTCCGTTGGCCACTACATTCCACTCTATTATTTGCTACATGCGCGAGACATTCTTGGACCTTCCTGTGTGCCGTACACATCGGACTTCGTACTGCAAGTATAATGTGTTTGTGTAAGCGTTTGCGGGGCTTTTACACACGATTTTGAAAGGTATTGTCTCGATGGGGAAGGCGCTAGTTCTGATTTTGCCCTATTGGCAGCAGTTTTCGCGGTAGTTCTGGCGGCGGCTACTTAGCCGCCAACCGGACAACTATGGTGGCCATCGCGTGGCCCTCGAGCGCTTACGAACAAGGCGCGGCGGTTCTTTGCATTGTGAGTGATCTGAGAGAGGTAAGTGATAGTGGTATGCTTCTGGAAGATGACCGTGGTGTTGCCAGGCCAGCACCGTCCCCCTTTCTCAGCAGGATTGCGTACATCCTACATCTGGCTTGGTGTTTATTTATGCCCTGGCACTGGTGTTTACCTTCACTAAAAATAGGCGCGAGGGACCAAAAGTTGTGCAGGTACAGAAAAAGCAATCTTTGCTGTGACTTTCCTGACCAGTGGTCCTACAGGAGTTGTACGAGGCGGCCTGCGATCACGGGCTCTTCTGCGGGAAGTTGAAGCGGGTAAGAAAGGGGTGACCGCTGTGCTGCCGCCCGGCAGCACAGCGGTGACCTTGTCCAGACACGACCCGTAATCGTACCGCCGCGTAGCGCAACGCGGTTTGTAGCGGCTGTCATTATCTGGCAGCAGCGCGTATCGAGTCAGGGGCAGTGCCCCCCAGAGCCTGTCACCCGCCGTTAAGATGGGGCAGCGTCCGACAGGCACTGGTGCCTACGGAGCAAGCTGTCTACTGGAATGGTATGGGCCAGTGGCAAGCACACGTGCCCAAGCCGACGTGCAGAGGACGTGCCGGACAAAAATACACTGGTTGGGCAGTGGGATATCCCAAACGGCTAGTGATGGGTTGCGATGGTCTGCCAGAGCAATCACCCGCGCTACTTACAAACACTGGAACTTCGCTTAAAGGCCATATTGAAAGGTTTGGTAAATATTTACTGTATATACAAACCCGATTGTATTTGGCTCACACACCATTTCTTTTTGTTTGCTTCCTACTTTTTCAAAACGGTAGATCCTGATCGCAAAAAGGAAACCGCAGTGCCATCTTTCAGTCTTCAGCTAGCTCTATGCGGTAGGTAGCAATCTCAAAGCCCCGAAGACGGATTGGCACCGTAGCGGTTGCTGCTGCACCAGACCCTTGGGTTGGCTGCGATGCTTTCCTCTCCCAGATGGGAAGGGCATCCTTCGGCACGTGCTCAAGAGCGTTCGTGCGGTACACACGAGCAGGCCGCACGACTGACTCATCGAACTCAAGGGCTCCGCGAGCGGTGCCGCCGAGCGACTCGTACACACGCACGACGAGGTCATTGGATCCGGCGCGCACACTACCGCCGTCCCGGTCCGAGTCGGCGGCGCTGGACAGAGTCCCGTCAGGGACAACCTCGGGCTCAGCACGCTTCAAGTGCGAGAGCACCAAGCTGGCTTCCAGCTTCTCGGTGAGACGAACAGCCTGTGACAAGTGGCCTGCAGCGCTCTGGCTGGCACCGCTGTCGACAGGATGCATTGGATAGTTAAAGTTGTATGCTTGGCGCACCGTGGCTGGTCCCAAGGGGCCCTTGTGAGGGTAGAGTGCATACTCGATCTCGTGACGTCCCATGTCGGCCTCGTCATCGGGGGCCTTAGGCGATCTCAACAAGGACAAGCGCATGAGGTTACCATGGATCGCTGCACCATACTTGCTGCTGTTCAAAATAGAGACACCGTAGTTATGCTCGCTCAAGTCCATGAATTTGTGGTGGCAGACCTCAAACTTGGCGACGTCCCACGATGTGTTGTAATGCGTTGGGCGCTGCGTAATACCAAACTGCGTCTCATAATTGCCGTTTGTCGCTGTGTAGATTGTTGTTGGGAACTGAACCTTCAAGAACTTGTACGTCTCGTGCCATTCGACAGTAGTTTTGAAATGGATATAGTTGTTCTCTGTGTCCTCGTCCAGCAATAATCCATGTATCGAAATCACCGTTTCTAAGTGCGACTTGTCTGAGACAGGCGTCTTGATCACCACGGACGACTCAAGGGCATCGTTAGTCTTGACCAGCACTTCCTTTGCTCCAAGGATCCTAAACTTATGGAGGGAGTAAAGCTCTGTGTCCCACGCGGGGAAGTTAAGTGGTTCATCATCAAACAACAAAACCTGGTTTCCACCGACGGTGACCTTCTCACCATCTTTCAGTGCAGAAGCGTCGTTGTCAAAACCAGAAGCACCACTTTGAGTACGCCCACTAGTCTCCTTTGTTGCCGTAGTGTCAATGATTTCTCGCTCGTTCTCCAAGTCGTAGACTGACGTTAACACTCCGTCCTTGGATACAGTTGCCTTCAATTTCTTATTAGTCAAAATGAAGGATTCACCGTCTCGCTCAACCGATGCTGGATATGCGATATCACTACCCTTGGCGACACAAGTGTGTCCTTTATCAGCAGTGACTCGTACACGAAGTGTGCTATCAGACTCCACATTTTCCGCTATCAATTGCTGCGAACTTTTATCTGCCGCAATCTGCGCAATCTCCTTATCATCAGTGAGAGCTTTGTATAACTCAGGATGATGTTTACGAGAAACCTCAACTATCTCCAGTCTGTTCCAAGGAAGTGTGTTCATGAAAGAGTGCTTGCTACCGACCTCTTTCGAGGACAACTCAATTGATTTTGCGGCATCGACGGCAGCCTTTATCAATTCCTTGGTCTTACTTTGTACACGCTTCAAAGTAGGAATTGCCTCTTCATAGTAGACCATACCGATACTACTTCCTGGTAAAACATCGTGGAATTGGGCCAAGCAGGTATCTTCCCAAAGACTTTGTAATTCCTCTCGTGGGTAGTGGTAATCCGAATGGGTCTTCGCGGCCGCAACAGATACTAACGAGGCGATCCATTCCAAATCGTGAAGAGCTACTTCGTTTTGCCTATTCAATTTCTTGACTAATGCTTGACTTGTGTAGCACCCTCTATGATACTCCAAATACATCTCACCGGTCCACGATGGAAGATTCTGTCCTTTGTTCGATCTTTCAAGAATGTCTTCGTAAAACTCCTCAATCGTATTCCCAAGGTGGACCTTTGGTAATAACCCACTGGTATCAGATAAGCCTCTACAACGTCTTATCTTTTCTACCATCTCTTCAGTAGGACCACCACCACCATCACCATGGCCGTACAACATTAAAGAGGTTGGAACATCACGCAAATTGTTATGCTGATGCAAAGACCTCGAAATATCACCAAAATGAGCATCCGCTGTATAAGTATTGGCAGGAGGCATATGTACCACTACTTGCGACTTGTCAATACCTACCCAATTGAATGTAGTCAACGGAAAACTATTTATGTTGTTCCAAGATAACTTTTGCGTGAGGAACTTATCCATTCCTACCTCTTTGCATATCTGAGGGATCTGAGAGGAATAGCCAAAAGTGTCAGGGAGCCAGTAGATGGATGAATAATAGCCAAATTCCTTGTACTGGAATCTCTGTCCCAAAAGAAATTGACGTATAAGAGATTCACCGTTGGGAAGATTAGTATCATTCTCTACCCAGGAGCCACCAATTGGGAAAAATTGGTTTGTGGCGAATTTTTCTTTGATTTGTTTAAGGATCTCTGGGTGATCTTCCTTGAGCCACTTGAATTGTTGCATCTGAGAAGCAACGAACACATACTCCGGGTATGCCTCCGCGATTCTCAATTGAGTAGTCCAGGATCTCACGATCTTTCTTCTGGTTTCTGCCCATGGCCACAACCAAGCTGTATCAATGTGACAGTTTCCAACACCCAAGACGTCATATTTACTCTTAGAAGCAAAAGGACTCACGCCCTTAGAATCAGGATTGAAAACCTGACTGGAATCCCTCTTGTCCCCAAGATACTTGGTGGCCAAGTCACGACAAGTTTTCAACGAGTCAACGTTATCGGGATCAAAGTGGTTCATAATATCGTTACTTAATTGATTGGCCTGCCATTTTTGCCAGGAATCACCTGGGAATTCTCTTGCAGCATCACTGAGTATCCAATAATCCCAATAGAGCTTCCTAGCAGTAAGATTGGGTAATACTAAGTCACATTTGGACAAATTGAAGTAACGGTTGGCATCAGGCTTTCCACCACTTCCATTTCCAGTGATACTATTACAAGCCATCTCCAAGTAAAAAGTATGCTCCTTACCATCCCAGTACTGCTTGGGTATCCTAAAGATCGTTCTTTCGTTCCCACCAGTGAATGCCTGCAATGGAAGACCTGAATCGGAATATATCAATGCCTCATTGTTACTGTCCCAATGCAACTCAATCGCCTCAGGACCTTCGCTAGACAGTTTATCTATCCATTCTGAAGGAATATGAAAATCAATTTTGAACCAGAAAGTTTTCCAAGAGGGACCGAAACTGTCGCCCTTTTTCGCATCTTTCCACTCAACTGAGCTCCAATCGATGTCCTTAAACAAGGGTCTTTGTGTCTTTCCATTCTCATCATCAGGTACTTTGTACACCTTCAAATTAACGTAGTCAGAACCCGTGTCTGCTGTGTCAATGTTGTAGAACTTAGGTAAGTTCAAACTTGAGAACTGTCCTCCATCTGTAAACTGACGCAACCTATCCTCGAATAGCTTGTCAACAGGCTTAAATGTAGGCTGCCAGCTAAAGTCAACGTATTCGTTACTCATGATAACCGTCTTGTACAACTATCCAGGCTTTTTGTTATTTTTTGCTACTTTTTACTACAAGCGTATTGCAGTACTTTTAATCCGAATTATCTGTGTTGCTGCGCTATTGCTTCTCCACAAGATAATCACAACTTTTGCAATCGAAATTTAAGTCTTATTGTTTTCGTCTTTTTATACGAGTGACAGGTCAATTTTTCTATGTCTTATGTGGCCCTCGAGTTGTTTCAATTCGAGTATCCCCACCGTATCCTGAAGGAATGTCCCCAGGAAGTGTGATAAATGCTTTTTGCGTAAAGAAACCGCAATTGTACAATTCTTGGTACCAAGTAGATGAAGACTGAGCTTTCCAAAAAGAACTTTACCTTCAGACTCAGTATATTGTGCTTATTCGGTTTACTTTAAAAGCCGAAAAATATGTGGTGCCTTATCTTGCCCTTATAAGTACGGAGAAGGAGTAGCCATTATGGTATACGCAATATACAGGAATATAATAAAGGTGTCTGCCTCATGTTACTGAGGCACTGAGGCAATGAACGGATGTCTTGCTACCCTAACTACACCGAGAACAAGACACTGGTGGACTAGCACTATGGCCACACAGCTGACACTCGAAGCTTCTACAGGGATGGAGAAGAACTATAAGAATGTTAAGACATCATAGTGTATTCTAAAACTACAAAACTAGCTAGTCTAGTAACACAGTATCGAAGCATTGACACAGACTACGCAGGGCAGAATGTAAAGTAGACAGAACGTATCCTCCAGGCACGTATAGCGCTAGCTATCCACCACCTGACATGGCCCTTCGGCCTGGCTAGACTGTGTCAATGGCTCCGCAGATGCAAACGTAACCAAAACAAAGATAAGACTTCTGGGCACAGACAAAACCCTGTGAGTCTGCACCGCCGTGTCCACGGGTCGAAAAAACTCTAAAACGTCTCTAAATCAGACAGTCCTTCCATGACCAGCATGCGTGTGACCGCCGCCGCCCGCTCACTGTATCTTGACCTCCAGGTCCTCCTCAATGGAGTTGACATGCTCGTGGCCCTTGATCGAGCTGAAGTGCACAGAGGGCAACTTGGCGACATAGCCATTGATTAATTTGACCTCGCTCACAATGCTGCCACCCAAATCGCTGATCTTCTGTTTAAGCTGGAGCTTATCGGCATCTGACGCCTTCTCTTTCAATGTAATGATGTAGGATTTCAAATCGCTCATGTTGCTCTTCCGTAATGTACTTAAGTATCTTTGTATGGTGCTACCTTAAATCTAAAAAAGTTTTCTTTATGCTGTCAGACGACTATCTGGTGTGCTTTATACTCCATCCCCTTTATCTTTGCCACTGCACCGAAGCTCCTTGATTTGCGGTTTTGTGTCACGCTGCTGATTTTGTGTTATTAGCGACTATGGGGTCTGTCAGAGCAAGCGAAGGCCAGCTAGCAGGATCTACCCGACAACAGTGTGCAATCAGGAAGAGCTCGAGAAGTAGCCCATCACGGTGACAAGAAGTACTTCCAGGCTGCACGTGGATAGGAAAAAGTGCTGAGATGCTGTTCTGGACCAAACTTGACGAATTCATCCGCAAGACGAGAAGACGCTCGTTCTTTTTTTTCACGTCCATCGTGGTGCTATCGACGGTGTACGTGTGGATCTCCATGTCCAGCATGTCGGACATGGGTAAAAGGCTCGACGAAGCCCGCCGACGGAAGAAGAAGGGAGACAAAAGCTTGAAGGACAAGAAACGCTCGCAGCGCACGAGCAGAGATGACCTGGCCCGTCAGAAAGACGGACTGGCATTGCGCCAGGAAGACGGGCCGCTGAGCGCAGCGCTGGCTGCTACGCCAGACGCGTGGTCTCGTCGCCAAATGTATGCCTATCTTGCCCAAAACAAGGTATATCCGAGCGTGGAGACGCCCACCAGCGAGATCAAGGCCCTCGTCCTGCGGGTTCTCCGCGAAAGCGTCGTCCTGCTGCTCGACGCCGCCAGCGGACCCCTATCGCCACCGCCGGCGGTGCGTCCACCAGGCCCGCTGACCAGCTAGAGGAGAAGGTGGTCATCGCGACTACACGCACGTGACAAATACCAGTCCGAGCACCCTACGGACCTTCGTGAGGAGCCAGGTCAGTGTTTCACGGCAGCCAATGCTGCTACTCTTGCCCGCTATCTACTCTCCGACAACTACGTAACTACAATGGCGCCAATGTTGCTACAAGACTGCGTTGCTTCTTCGCTCTGTTCATAACTCACACGGTACCACTAGGGTGCCGGAACCATCATATATATACTGGAAAACCAGCCCAATTCTTGTAGACACATTTTCTCGCCATCTGGCGTCCCCCAGGGGGGCACAGAGAGACTACATCTGTCTCTGCAATGGCAAAGCACCGTCCCAGCAAAGCTCACCCTGGCTACTGTGGAGCCCTTTCCCGGTATGAAGCAATAGCTCGAAATTATTACTAAGAAGAGTTTTGTGTCACATTGGCGCCCGGTTTGGCTGGGCTCCACCCAATCACCTTTAATAGAAGCAGCACCATACTCCCGATTGCTTGCTGTATAAATTGATTGAACAGCTAGCTTATAAATTTCTTACGACATTTGGCGTTTGAAATCATAGGCAATTGCAATAGTATTTAAGTGTCCTAGATTTTATTATCTGTTAACATCCAGAAACAAATCGAAAAGAATTCAACATGGTTAAAGCAGGTATGTAGCGGGTATTTATATCGGACCAGGTAGAATGGAAGCAATTCTGGCGCTCGCGGCGTGGGATTGGGAAAGCAGGTGCATGAATGGCAGTTGAGCAAATAGTGGTCTCAATTGAGTATTGATTTGAGCTATTGCTGGGATTGAGCAAATTTTTTCTACAAGACGGTCAATGGCGGTATGACGCCCAGAGGGACCAATACTAACATGGCGCAGTTGCTGTATTGAGAGGAGACTCTAAAGTTAACGGTGTGGTCCACTTCGAGCAAAACAGCGAGTCAGAGCCAACCACTGTCTCGTGGGAAATTGAGGGCAATGACGCCAACGCATTGAGAGGATTCCACATCCACCAGTTTGGTGACAACACCAACGGATGTACCTCCGCCGGTCCACACTTCAATCCTTTCAGCAAGGAGCACGGTGCTCCAGAGGATGACAACAGACACGTTGGTGACTTGGGTAACATCACCACCGACGCTCTGGGTGTGGCCAAGGGTACCAAGCAGGACTTGCTCATCAAGTTGCTCGGCGCCAACTCCATTTTGGGTAGAACCGTCGTGGTTCACTCTGGCACTGACGACTTGGGTAAGGGCGGCAACGCCGAGTCCAAGAAGACCGGTAACGCCGGTACCAGACCTGCCTGTGGTGTTATTGGCATTGGAAACTAATTTTCATGCACTGCAGTATATAAGTCGTATATGATGTATATGAAGAGAAGCTCTTTTAACATGCTGATCTGTAGATCGTGACGCTGGCTCTCGATGACCAGCAGCTGGCACTAGTTGATCCAACCAACGATCTTTTGGCCTGTCTTCAGCGAGATCTGCAACACATGCTTCCCGTTGATCAGGGCGATCAGAAGTGCAGCGGGCTCGTCAACGAGCCACGGCTCCACGTTTCGGTAGCGAAATCGCTGCACCTCCACCTCAGGATGTATTCGGGCATACCAGTAGAGGAGAAGTGTCACCATGAGCGGGCCCTGGACGAGTACGCCTGGCAATCCTTCTGTCTCCACGGCGTACTGCCGATCATAGTGCACCTTATGACAGTTGTAGGTGAGGGCGCTGTAGCGCATCACGTCAATTGAACTTAGCGTGATGCCATGGGACCGGTCGGCCGTAAAGGCCTCATGCGGCTTACCAGACGAACTGTATCTCTCGTTCGTGTACGCTAGCGTTCGTTGTTCCAGAATGCGTCCTCCATCCAGCGAAGAAAACTCTCGTGAAATATTAACGAATGCTGTACCTTGTATATTTCTGACATTGGTGATGTGTTCGATACAGCTGACGTCTTTCTGAAACTCAATAGCCTTTACCACTTCTATCTGTCCTCGAACCCACATTCTGCGGCCAAAGTGTCTGCCTTCTTCGTCTACCGGAGATTGGTAATTGTCATAACCATCTTCACCTGTATGTATATTTGACGGGTTGCAGTATAAGAAATGGAATCCTGGAGGGAGTTGTCGGAGTTTCTTGATATTATCGACCTTACTATAGGAGGGAAATTTGGACTCAAGTAGTCGCAGGAGATGCAGAGCAGCAGAATACGTCAGAGTATCCTCGAAAGTCCATGATTTCGTTCTGATACCACGACTCCAGGATGATATCATCCTCCTGGTGCTGTGTCGAGTCAACAGCATAGTCAAGGTTACCTTCTAATTGTCATATGGGCCAAACCTGAAAAATCGAGTATAGTACTATCTGCACTATAAAAAAATTAATGCTCATCACGAAAAGATTATCAGCCATCTCAGCACTATACAAAGAAACCAGGCAAGCATCGTAGAGAGGCTAGACAGTACTTATCCAAACAAGAAGATGTCTGCTGAGGGAACATTGAAGAAGATCAAAAACAAGCAACAGAGGCTGCGCTTGTTTGCTGATATACAGCATGAAAAGAACCTAGCTCGTCACAAGGCCAGAAAGGAAAGAACCAAGGAGGAGCGAGCAAACCCTGAACTTAAGGCGGCTCGTTTAGCAGAAAACATACCAGATACTATTGAAAGGAAGAGGGTGTACGATGAGACGATTGAAGCGGAGGAAGAGGGCGAAGATGAGTTCAGTGCCTGCTTCAAGGACGCCAAGGATCCCAAGATCTTGTTGACGACGAACGCAAACGCCCGCAAGGCAGCATATGAGTTTGCCGATATCTTGATGGAGATCCTTCCCAACACAACGTTCGTCAAACGTAAAAGAGAGTATAACATGAAAGAGATTGCCCAGTCATGCATCGCCCATGAGTACACCGACTTGGTGGTCATCAACGAAGACAAAAAGAAGGTCAACGGACTCACATTTGTGCATCTCCCAGATGGGCCCACGTTCTACTTTTCCATCTCGTCTTTGGTGCTCCTGAAAAAGATCCCTGGTCACGGCAGGGCCACCGACCACATCCCGGAACTCGTCCTCAACAACTTCAGCACCAAGCTCGGTAAGTCCGTGGGGACCTTGTTCCAAGCCCTCTTCCCTCGCAAACCTGAGTTCGAGGGCAGACAAGTCGTCACATTGCACAACCAGAGAGACTACATCTTTTTCAGAAGGCATCGCTACATTTTCCGCAATGAAGAGCGAGTGGGGCTCCAGGAGTTGGGTCCCCAGTTCACATTACGTCTTCGCCGTGTGCAAAAGGGCATCCGTAATGAGGTCGCCTGGGAGCACAAGCCTGACATGGACCGTGACAAGCGGAAGTTCTACTTGTAGGTGCCCTCCTTCTTACATAGACATTTATAGTACCATCGAGTTAATGCATTATATGCCGGACGGTTTTTTTATTATTAGTAAAAACATCACGTAGTCTCACGGAAGGTATTTAGATAAGTGTACAAGTGAATCTCATCAAACAACAGGTGGCGGGTAGCATTAGCGACAGACATATTCATCGTTGAGAAAGATAATTTGATTGAGACAGAGGGAGAAAATTCTGTAGAAGACGACAAAAAGGAGACAGAAAAGTGAGGCAACAGACTTGGTAAGCGCCGTAAATAAGACTTTGTGAAGTAACTAACTAATTGTCGCATATTGGAAACAGGTTACGACGATGGATGGAAATGGAGCTAGTCAAATAATTAGTGCATTGAACCTCATATACGACCCCAAGAGCAGCAACGAGGCTCGCAAAGAGGCCCAAATATTTTTGGAGTCTGTTAAGTCCAACGATGAGTCGCCATACTGGGGGTTTCAGTTGGCATTGCCCGAAAACAACGTCCAAAACTACGCAGTACGCCATTACGGACTCTCGCTTTTACAGCATGCTGTTAACAAACGTTTTCATACGTTCAATGCCAGCAAGGTGGCCACAATCAGAACGTGGGTCATAGAATTGGCGAACAAGATCGGTGGCAGCGATCCACACTACTTGAAGGAGAAATTGGCGTATCTCTGGGCCAGTATCGCCAAGCGGATCTGGGGTTCTTACTTGGTGAAGGCGCTGCGCGAGCACGTTTCGAAAGACGATCCAGGGGCCGCTAACAAATTATCTGTTAGCGAAAGTGACCTCGTGGACGGTTGGGCATCCATGGACGCAGACTTATGGAGTCTCTGGAACAGCAACATGGCATGCCGTGAGATATCTGTGCTCATCATAAGGACACTATTTGAGGACATTTATTTTTTGGACGACGCCGTTGCATCGAAAAGGTCGAGCATTTTAAATCAATTATGCATATTAATCGTAACTCCAGATGAGGTCCTCGGTTCTATTTATGAACCAAACCCTGATATAGCTGCAGCGAAAGGCTCTGCACAAGGGTGGTTTGTTACATGGAGCCGCTCCTTAATAGAGCAGTTTCAAGGTGGTGAGACGAAAAGTCCAGAAGCTGGCGTTTTCGCCTCAAAGCTTTTGTCAATACTCAAGACATGTCTACACTGGGTCCATCCCCTGCTTCTCAGAAGCGAAAACACCTTGCTGACTTTAGTAGATGTTCTTGTCTTACCCGATGTGAAACTCAAGACTCTAGCAGTCGATTGCCTCCATATTATATTCACCCGAAATTATAACAACAGTGAAGACTTCGATTATTTTATTGGAAGTATCTTTACGACAGAAGGTATAAACAAATTTGCCCAATTTTTCCAATCTTTAGAGATTGATCCGGATGATGTTGACGAATTCGCTTATACATTGCTCAAGAAAACAGTTGAAATGATTGTGTCTCTCAGCGAATATCTCAGTGTATCCTTACCTCAAAAGAACAAAATATCGTGGGAGCGTTCTGATGTTTCTTCTTACTTGAGATTAGTATTGGCCACCACAAACCATCCTAGTTTAATTGTTTCTGGTTTATCCTTGCAAATGTGGGTGAGTATATTACGGTTTGATGAGCTTAGCTCGGAGGAGCCGGTGCAAAAGATCTTGTCGGATTTGTTGGAAACCTCGGCTGATAGAGTTATAAGCTATGACAAGTTGAATGATGATCACGTATCAAAGAAGCTCTTGAATGTCGACTTTGACTCTATTTCTGATGCCCATTCATTCTTGTCTAATTATAAAAAGTTTAACGAAGATATTGTAAGAATTACAGTCTGCAAAAAGCCAGAGGAAGGTTTACTATGGTTAGAAAACAGGCTTGAATCCTTTTTCAGTTCAAGTCTAGGCGTGCAATGTATAAATGTCTACAATCTAACGGAGGATTCAGACGCATTGAACTACGGAACTGCGCAGTTCAACATAATTGAAAATTGCATAAGAGGTATTTCCAGGTGGAGAATTTGGTACACTGGCGATGATTCGGAAGCGAAAAACGACAAATTGAATAAACTAGTAGAAAGCTTAGGAGAGAGATTACTAGCTATGAATTTAGCCTCGCCACTTTTAACCAGAAAACAAGTACAAACATTGGTCCAATTTGCTCCTTTATTGAAGGATGTGAGTCCTTTAATGTTCAAGGTGCTTGAGAAGATCTTGACAACTGCAACATTCGAATATCCAGAAAATATAGATGACTCCGAGAAGGAGCTAATACGAGACCTTAGAACAAGTTGTGGCACCGAGCTCAATAGATTAGCATATATCATGCCAGAATCTTTGAAGAATATATACTATGATTTAGAAAAGGTCATCTACAACATCATAGATTCAAAGAAGATAAGTGAACATGAGATTGTTGCTTTTAAATCCTTCCTTTTGGTCATAACATCAAGATCTACTATTCTTAATAAAGATGACTTATTCGCCAAGATCGTGGACCCCGTTCTAGCAACCTGGTCTACTCATGAAACCGAAAAAAGTTTGATTGATCTCCACTGGTTTATGGAAAGAATAGGAATAGTCGAAATTGCCAATTACTTCCAAAGAAGAGGGATTACCGAGAAAACAAATCTTTTAGAAAGTGTTATGGATGATGAAGGCAAGGACTTAAAGAACAAACTCAAAGATTACTGGTCTACCATTTTCCCAATCAGAGCAACGAGGATTTTCATTCAATATAGTATTGAAAAGTTGGCTCATGACTCACCTGAATATCTCAATCTTTTGAGACTTTGGAAACCCAGAATTCAACCAGTGATACCTCATATATTACAACTTATAAGTCAAATTCAAGCATATCATGATCCCGAAAACTGGAACGAATTACCCGTTTCTGTACAATCGTTTGTCAGGTACAGTTGTATGGAGAGATTTTGGCAACAGGGTGTTTCCATTCAAAGCAAAGAAACTTTCATTGAAGAGAACGTGAAGGCGACGCTCACGTTACGCGATTTTGCAGACTCAGTAGGACACTTGATAAGATACATGAGGGAGTATGCCTTTTTGACAGTAGGGTCGGTATCTCAGTTAGAGGACACTTTGTATGAAATCCCCAATATCGCAGAATTAATATGGAAATCTGTTGCAGGAGATACAGTGGGAATAACATTACACAGCTGGAAGCACATGATCAACAGTTGTTTGAGAAGCGTTGTTAAGAACTGTCCTGTCAAGTATGTGTCAGTCTTCATGCCCGAATTTTTACCAAAGGTCTTGGATGATATTGATAAACTCTTAGTTTCAAGGTGGGAAAAGGTCTACATAGACGGCTTACAGTTACAAGGCAACGAAAACGACGAAACACTATCGGAAGAGATGATGGAAGAGCACATGTTGAGGCAATTGACAGCTACTGTGGTCAGGTTTTTGATGGATGTTGTTAGCCAATACAATGCGAAAAATGTCACGAATACCCAAGCAGCCTGCAAGACTTTGGTAGCTGAAGATAAGAATGTATTGGCACCCTTTTTGCGCATATGCTGCCATATTATAATGTTCAAAGACACAAAGTGCTCATTCAACACCATCCTTGTTGTTCGAAACCTCCTTCCAGACATTTTACTCAAGCACGACGATGTCGACAAGTTTTTGTGCGAGAACTTAATCAAAGCGTTACTCACAGTCTTGATGGATGACTACTTTGTTGAGACCTACTCCGAAGCTGCAATTTCTTTAACCACGTTGTACTGTTCCTTGCGCTCCAAGAATGACTATCCAGCCAGGATATTTGTCGAGACACTTCCAAATATCACCACGCAGCACATAAGCAACTTTGAGTCGTTATTAGTTAGCTCTAAATCTCTTAAGCACCAGAGATCGGCTTTGTTGGAATTAATCAGAATAGCTAAAGAAAGTGATCAAGATGACGATTATATGTCCAAAAGAAAGAAGCAGCTCGAGGATGTGATCGCAATGAGAAAGAAGAAAAATCAGAATAATGATGTCATGAATGACCCCTTCATTGAGAATGCGCCACTTGATAACTTGTTTGGTACTGATCTGTAGTTGTTAATAAGTTTATAGCGTAACAAAAGATATTTATTACCTGCAGTCGTGTTTTCTCGATCTCGCTCGGCCTTACATCAAAATTCTTAAAACGACCGTAAGTAAGAGAGGATTAATTTGTCTAGACTGAACAACTAAAATACAAAAAATACATCGGTATAATGCCAATAAAATCGCTTGAATCCTACTTGTTCGAGAGGAAATTAGTCAATACCAGTTCAATTGAGATTCTTCAAAATGCCATCATTGGGATTGATGTCGAGCATTATCTCAGTCGTATATACACGTTTAAGAAAGAACAATTTTTGTCAGGAATAGGGGGCATTCCTAGCTCTTTAAAAGACTACATTCAGTCAGACTTACAAGTTTTCAAGGAGTTCAACATAGTTCCCATATTTGTTATTTCAGGGTTAAGCATCCAGTTACAGCACAACAACTACCGTACAAATGAATTATCCCCTCAGGAACAACACCTCGAAAATACCTGGGTCAAGCTAAACTCTAAGAGCCTGAACCCTTACGGCTATAATAGCCTGAACAGTGAATCCTTTCGTTTGTTTACTGACCCATTGCCTGTTAGACCCATGCTAAATGATTTAATAAAATACTTCATCGAAGTGGATATTAACTATATGGTGGCACCATACGACGCTTCATTTCAATTATCATACTTGTACCAAAGCAAAATGATTGACCTTATATACGGTTCCACGGACCTCTTGCTTACCAAGGTGGACAAATTTATCTTGGGTATGGAATTTCAGTCTAAAGATTTCAGATACATTGACCGCTTGAAAATATTAAATGAGTTGAATTTGACAGAAAAGCAGTTCTTGGACTTGAGCATAATGGTCGGGTGTAGTTTGCAGCCTGTTACTTTTCCAAACTTTCCTCCTTTACCCAAGCCAAATCCTATTCAACCATATCCTCAGCTAAGCTACTTCAAATTAGGATTGGAGATTATATATCAGTATAACTCGTTAAGTGGAGACAAAAACAATGATTTGTACGGGTTCATAATAAGCTTGAATGATCCTAAGTTGCTCGACCTTTACTATAAGGGACACGCGGCTATAAACTACTTGCCAATATTAAACAAAGAGGGCTACGAAGAACTTTACGCAGTGGAAATGGCCAAGCTAGGTATTATCAAGGATGGTGATTTATTTGATGCTGACTCCACCCCTACTGCAGAGTTAGAAGATAGCACCGAA
Organism: Millerozyma farinosa; assembly: GCA_002196765.1. Classification (NCBI taxonomy): domain Eukaryota; kingdom Fungi; phylum Ascomycota; class Pichiomycetes; order Serinales; family Debaryomycetaceae; genus Millerozyma; species Millerozyma farinosa. The sequence goes on from NBND01000008.1 coordinate 419,931, forward strand.
AACAATGACAATTCTAACAAAAAAGAAAAAGATGGAAAATCCGTGTCCATAAAGGTACCAAATAATGTACATGATATCATTTCACAAAAGCTTCCACCAGAGTTATACTTCTATTTATCGATTGGTTTGATCCGAGTAGACATATTGGAAGGAATTATACAGGGAGAATTGAATATCAGGCCACCACTTGAAAGTGGGCTCAGCGATAGCTACAAGAATTTGATTACTTCCTCCACCTTTGTCAATCTATTAGACTACCAGTTCAATTTGATAACACAGTTATTGGCCAGATACTACCAAGTCAAAAAGATCAAATTAAATTACTGGTTCAAAGATGATGGCCTCGAGCTTAATAATAGACTCACTCCACCAATATTTAAAAAGGTGAGCCACTTACTCATTAAGAACGAGAGGCCTGACAGATTTACGCTAGGTAACTTTTTCCTGGATTTGTCAGATGAATATGAAACAAAAGTCAGCTCCAATAAAGATGTCAAGACGTACGATGACTTAGTGTCTACTGCTCTTTTGAGGGCTCTTTATCTTATTGAGGTCATTGATAATAAGACCAATAAACTAACGTCTTTTGGAAAAATCCTCAAACGCTTCGTCAAAGAACATGGTAATGATGTCAATGAAACTGATCTACAGGAATTAATTGTGATCCTTTTGCTTATAAGGTCCAAAACTTTGAAATTGAATGAGCCAAATAAAGAATTTAACGGTGTTCCTAAATTCTTCAAAGAATTCAATACTCTGGAAGATATAAATTTGCTGACTGAGGACGTAAAGAATTTGACCCTTATTTCCAGAGTATTCTCACTTCACAAGTTCCACATATCTCCTATAAATTACCAAGGGCCTATTTCAAGGGCGTTGATTAACTTCCGCTCCCATGTTAACTTCATTGCGAACAACTTGAGCAACATCATCGAATGCTTGTTAGTAGACTTTATTGTCCACCAAGAATCTTCCACAGTCAAGCTTCATTTTGATCAGAAGAAAGACTGGCGCAAGTTGGTCGATCAAATACCTTTTTACAATGATTGCAATAACACCTTACTCGGAATCTTGGCTGAAATATACTTCGAGTACTCTGTCAAACAGAAACTATCTTCCAAGGATTTATCCAACGAAGAGATTAAAAAGAATACAAGAGACCATATACTCAACTCCGTCTTTCAAATCAACAATCTGTCGTTCAACATTAACGTTAACGGGATTAACAGTATAACTGCAGAACAATTATTCACAGACTTCGAAAGCGGTGTTAGGTTTTGGAAAAACTTTATCAGGTTGGCTGAGATAACCCACAGCGAGGACAGCTCTATCATTAACGATAGCTTCATAGCAGAGATAAGAAAGACAGACTCTTGGATGAAGCAATTCGTATAAACCAGAGATGCCCTTTAAGCCACTGCAGATTTCCGAAAAATCACAAAAGTTACTCCTGATTTAGAACCAGAGTTTTAGAGACAGTTGCTATCGAGTAGTAGTATTTATTCACGTGCAGAGAGCTTATATTATGATTGTAGGTCCTGATAGTCTTGCTTAGCATGGGGACACGGCGGATATAATCGGCTTATGTAATCCGGTATATTTCGAGCTTGATCGGTATTACGATGAGAAACGCTATTACAGAGGGAACCAAGGGCAGATCACTAAATAATGGCTATATCTTCCAGGGTATTTAGTCGTCACGCAGGGTTCTTCTCCCGGTTCAGAGGAAAGCTCAGGTCTCAAAATGATGTGAGTAATGCGGTGTCGAGCAACAGTTTGCCTAAGTTATCCGGGCTGGGGCCGTTTGTCGAGTTGCCCTCATTCAAGCCCTTAGGGGAGTCCAATGACTCTCTCAACGTCAAGATGCCCGACGGATCGAAGATATCGATTCTCAGTGGCTCAATTGTCGCCATGAATGGCGATATTTCAAAACTACACAGCGATACCAAACACATCAACAACTATCAATTCCAGGAAGTCACCTCGGGCGCCCCAGCCTCGTTGTTGGTCAACGGAGGGCGTGGCACGTACGTGATGATTAACATCGACGACAAGGCGGAATCGTGGCGTATCATGAATAACTACAATGTTCTCGCGTGGACCGGATTTACGTTGGAACTACACCCAGACAGCACATTTTCCCAGTTCGAGGGCTTCACGACGTCTGGGAAAGGCACCCTAGTCATCAGAGGCGAAAACGACGCCTTTGCCGTGCACCTCGGCCCCGGCGAGGAGTTTATCGTCAACCCAGGCTGCCTCATAGCGGCCAACACCAGACCAGTGCCGCTTTCCTTGAACTATACGCGCTATCCCATCCTCCCCGCTGAGTGGAGGCTCCGTTTGCAGGCCTATAAGTCCTACTTGTGCAACCTTATTCGCCCCGGGATACGACAATGCAAAACTTGGTACACCGCCATGATCTCCAAGTTGGGCATCAACGAAGCCTTCAAGACGGTCGCTACCTACACAGGCATGGTCTCCTTCTTCTGGAGGATATACATAGCAAACAATCTCAGACAAAAGCCCGTCTACTTCAAGGTCAAAGGTCCCGCATCCTTGCTCATAGATAACCGGCATCATGCGTCCAATAAGCAGTATTTTTCAAAAATTGAAATGGACAGAATCATCAGAAATAGCTAGCTCACCACCCTATACAACCCAATTCCCTCCTCTACCACTATCAAATACATAGCGACTCAATTCTTCCTCCGGTAGCATTTTCATATTTTTCACTTTGGCACGAATCGTATTGTAGTGTGTGAGCCTTTTTATGGCGATCTTTGATATTTTTAAACAAGAGGGAAAAGAACCATAGCATTTTTTACTAGCTTCAAAGATACAATTGATCCCAGGTATATAGACAATTGGAGCTTTTCGCTAGTAGAAATTGGCCTACAGTTTGATCAGCTTTTGGATCATTTGATATTGCTTGCTTCTATATTTGAAAAAAATTTTTTTTTCTAATAGGTAACAAAGACAAGCAATATCCATATGGAAATATATAAGATCACTTCGCCCAATGAGTGGGAGTACTTTGCTAAGGGCAATGCCAATATCTTGTTCAAATACACGGGACATAATGACTATCTCAAGGAGAAGCTTCTCAGGATCAGGCTTTTGAAGGAGGACGACAAGTACATATCGACGTGCGAGCTATACGATTTTATTGAGTTGAAGTGCAAGCATCTCTTCCCGCAGATCGTGGATATCCAATTGGTTGTGCTAACTACGGAGTTTGTCAACAGTCTAAATCACCACGGGAACAAGTTGATGGTCAAGGAGAGGTATGGGTTATTGCTCCCCAACATGCTTTCGGGCAGCTACTGCAACCAGTTTCTCTCCCCCAACTGCCAGCTATACTACGGCCAGAGCCTGGTGACCCAAGACACGTGCCATCCGCCCCCTGACGGCAAAATGATAGACTCTGTGATCTTTGAGATTAAGCCCAAATGGCTATACGACAACAGCTCCTCGAACTATTGCAGGACCTGCCTGCTAAATCAACTCCGGGGGTACAAGCGGCATTTTTGCCCTCTAGATCTATTGTATCAGGATACCATAGATCGGGGCCTCGAAGACCTTTTCTCAGTGATCCCTGAAAACATCTTAGTGGACATAGAAGAGGGCAACGGTATACCTTTACGACGTCTCTTCAAAATACTTCTCAATGACTCTAATAATGTGTTTCAAAAACTCAAGGAACACCAAAGAATCAACAACAAAAATGATTTAATAAAAAATCTTTCATCGGCAGAAGACGTTCTGCAAAACCTTTCCTTAGTCATGACCTTGAGGGATGTTGGTTTGTTTATCCGGTTTGAAAAGTACAACAGGTTTAATAATTTCCATAATTCACATAATAATGTCCGAGGTCTTGTTGATGTTGATGGGTATGGGAAGTTTGTAATATCATTTAACATATACGATTTGGATCTCAAATCGAAAAGGAAATATAGACACTGGCTCGATGTTGAACAAAAGCTACAAAGTATCTATAATTCTTCAAATGAAAATTGGAGATACTGCGTTCGAGTCCAGGATAACTCTGGGAATCTAGAAGCATAATACATATATAGACACTTGTTTCATTAAAGTTTTACTTAATAAGTAACCTACGAACTAAAATTATTAAAGATTTTATAATGTATTGAGAAAAGCAAATAGTAAACTACCATACATCCTCTTGATATCTATTTTGAGTCTTGAAGGATCTAATTATATCAAGGGCTCTGTCTTCTGACACATCTCTTTGTAATGCAACTATTTTAGTAAGTGTACTCTGTACGTCTCTAGCCATCTTAGAAGCATCACCACAGACGTATATGAATGCACCTTGCTCCAATAAAGCCCCAATTTTATCACTCTGTTCTAATAACTTATGTTGCACATACTCCTTGGTGCTGTTCTTACGCGAAAAAGCAGTATGAAATTCAAACAGTGATCCCAAAGCCTTGGCGTAGGATGGCCATTCGTCTTTATATAAGAAATCTTCGTCCTCATTTCTACAGCCGTAGAACAATAAGACCTTACCAATTTTAGCATCGTTTTTCTCTTTCAAAGCAATCTTTTCTCTCACAAAACCTCTAAATGGCGCAACACCAGTACCTGGACCAATACATATTATTGGTGTTCCTGGGTTGCTTGGAAGCTTGAATGTTGATCTTCTAATATGAAGAGGCAACTTGAAGTTTGAAAACTTGCCCCTAGGTCCCTTCAAGTCATAGCTGACCACTGGAGTATCAGAGGATTTGTTTTGTTGAACCTCAATGTTTTTCAATAAGTTTGTGGCAACACCACTGACAATACGATTATCCACCTTGGTGTATTCCACGACGGCAGTGATATGAATAGTAGTCTTTTCAGACAAGGAAGAAGAAGAGATCGAGTAGTAACGAGGTTGCAAGTGTGGGATAGATTCGATGATGAATTCAAGAGGTACACCAGTCCAAGGAATACCATTTGAAAGCTCTAATAAGGCATCGGCAGTATTGTATAATTTTTCGTGCACCTCCTTGGCGAAATCTTCCTTACTGTTACCTATCTTGACGACCTTTTGTTTGCATTCTTCGTTAGGGGCGAATTGGGCGATCGCCAACAAGAATTGTCTTGAAAGGGGTCCAGTGATCTCCAAGTGATGTCTCACGATGGCTTCAAGAGTGATAGGAGTGTGGAATGGGATTGACACGGTCGAGTCCAAGGCCTTGAGCTCGATAACCTCGTTCTTTCTGTCAGATAAGCCAAATGCTTTCAAAAAGACATTGACATGCTCTGTGGCATTGGAAGGCCAGAGTGCCAAGTGGTCACCAGTGGTGTATCTCAAGTTGCACTCCGAGATGTCGAACTCAGCGTGCACGCACTTTCTCTCCTTTGAGTTGAAGAGTTCCTCTGTTTTGGTGATTTTCGCGATGTATGGGTGTGTGTGGTCAAATGGACCCTTGCTGTAGTCGGCATCGTTCTTGACGTAGCTCGAGTCTGGCTCACCGTGAGACACACGAGCGTCAGTAGGAACCACGGAAGACTCAACGAGCTTCAAGCTGGGCTGGTACACGGCCTCGTGCTCCTCAAAGTTCAAGTTGTTTTTCAACGAGTCGGTGACGGAGTCCTTCCACGCCAAGAAGTCTTCGTCCATGGTGCCAACACCGTCGTCACCCTCGCCGTAGGGCGCGAAGCGCTCGGCTCCCAACTCCTCCAACTTCTCGTCCAAGCGCTTCCCGACCGCGTTGTACATGTCGTATGTGGAATTCCCCAACCCGAACACAGAAAAACGCAAGGTCGACAACGTATCCGCCTCGTTATCCAAGAAACTGAAAAACTCAATGGCATTGTCCGTAGGCTCGCCCTCGCCGTACGACGCCATGAGGAAGAAACACAACACGTCCGGCAGAATCTCGCTGAAGTTCTCAAAGTCGTAGTCGGCAAAGTCAATCGTCATCGTCTTCAACCCAAACTTCGACCCGAGCTCCCTCGACAACTTCGACGCGTAGTCCTCGGCCGTACCCGTCTGACTTCCGTAGAATATAGCACAATTCTTGTTGTTTTTCTTCAACACTTCAATCAAATTTCTCGAACTGCCGCCCCCGACGTTGGCTACAAATCCGGCTGATTGTCCCTCATCACTGGAAAATATTTTATCTTTGGCTAAATATGCCACCACTGCTATAGCAAGTGCTGCTATAACTGAATAATCCAATGTATCCAACGCCATTTCTGTTAAATTAACAACAAATAATCTTGTTACTATATAATCTCCTGAGATATTATATACTTGTTGTAAGCGCCATGTTTTCCATGTTCGGTTACAGTGCGTGTGAAAATTACATAAAAATCTCCCATGATAAAGATCCGGTGAAGGCTGATTTTTGCAGCGAGGAGAGGCAAGCGCACAGGCCAATTGCGCTATCATCTGAAAAGACGGCAGTCATGCGATAAAGGCCGAGAAGACGGGAGGAGAAGGAGAAGGGGAGCAGGGCGGAAGAGGCGCTATGTGAGGACATTCTGTGGCGGATCTTGTGTCGAAGGATCGGGATTCTGGGGCAGGGAGTTGTCGCGATCTGAGGGGATGGAGAACAGAAGTCGGTAAGCACGTTCTATGGTCAAAGCCGCCTTTTTCTGGACGTCTTCGTCGTCTGCAGGAGCGTAGATGGCTCTGATGGTGTTGAACATGGCGGTTGGGGGGAACTCTGCGAGGGCCCTTCTGCCCACGGTGTAGGAGACGTGTTCGGAGGAGTCTGCGGTCTTCTGCACGTCTCTGTAGAGGTATTCTTTTTTGACGAGGGACAGGATGAGGTCGCTGGCGGTGAGGTCGAGGCCGGCGACGGCGACCGGGCGGTCGCCGACGCCAAAGCTGGCCAAGGACTGCTTGAGCTCGTGCTCGGACATGTAGTTTTCCGACACCAACAAGAGACAGAGCGCTAGGAGAGTCATGCCGGACTCTACTCGCCTGGCGTCGGCGCCAGGCGCAGCGAGCCGGCTCGTGTCCCCTGGGCTGGTGCTGGGCTGTCTCTCGCGGATGTCATCGTCCCACAACTCGCCCAAGACCGCCGCTGCGTCCGGGCTGAGATGCTTGGTCAACGCCACCGTCGCTCGTCCTGCCGTGCGGGCTCCCTCGCCACGGCTCTTTTCCGGAAGAGTGGCGATCGTTAGCCCATACGTATCCTCTAGTCGTTCTCTCGCGCTGCCTAGCACCTCCTCGAACCTGACTCGCCGGCCCGTGTACATGCTGGCAATGTGCTCTCGTCGTATTAACTGTCGTTTATGCTCCTTCATTAGCATAAGTCTCACCACCTGATTAACAAGCTCTCTCGGACGCGATGATTCAGCTCCCACCTTCCTCCTCTTCGTTCCACTGGGGCCCTGCGAGTCTGCCTGGATCGACAGTGCACTCTCTATATTGTCATGTCGGGCCATGTTTACTTACTATCTGGAATTCGCAGACATGCTCATCTACTGTTCAACGTCCCTTGTAAATAGGCCCTAAACATCTCACTTGGAGGGTACTTGACAAGTATGAACTGCTTTTAATTTAAAAATGGTTGTATAGTGTAGTGGTTATCACTTTCGGTTTTGATCCGAACAACCCCGGTTCGAATCCGGGTACGACCTATTTTTTTTTCTGAGTTTCTCCACTCTATCTAGAATTATTCTTAAATATAAGCCGCTTACTTATAGAACTTATCACCGTAACCGTATATATAGCGGTATATGGACAAGAAAACCAGCATTAGTAGACAGCTACAGAGATAAAGATATCTTTTATCATACTGTACCCTAGCTGTTACGGACGTCATTAAATCAGATTATGCCACTTTTATAGCTGGCGTTATCTAGAGTTGAAACCAAACATGAGAGAAATGTGTTCTGACAGAGATATAGAACATACTTGCCATAGTAGCGCCCACTCATCCAAAGAGGCGGTTAACGAGGTACTCGAGGGAGATAGTGATGCATTTACATATGAAGATAGGGACACAATAAATAATTACCCCAGTTCGTTTAACCTCACAAATAAGAATATAAGGCCGGATCTTAGGAATATCAAGTACAAAACTACGACAGAACATCTCAGCTGTCCAATATGCCAGCAGCCTTTCATCGCGCCGTTGACTACAGCCTGTGGGCACACGTTTTGCAAGGAGTGTATTTGCGAGTACTTTCGGATTTCGAAGAGTAGCGGAGATGGCGAGTTGAAAGGTTTTTGTCCTCTCGACAGATTCCCCATTAATGCCGGCAACACGAACGACTTGTTTCCCGCACCGTTGATAATCTCTAACCTTGTCGATGACCTTCAAGTTTATTGCTCGAATCTGGAGAGGGGGTGTGAGTGGAGTGGTAGTCGCTGGGAGCTAGAGCATCATTTAATGGTAGACTGTGGTTATACAGGTGTGCATTGCAACGGCGTTAGACGAATAAAAAAAGCCGATGCATCCTGCTCGAAAGATCCTCAAGACTCCGAGGACGGTTCTGAACTGGATCCGATCGCCCAAGAGGAATACTATGACGTTATTTGTGATAAGCTTATCGAGAGGCGGTTCTGCAGCGATGATGGGACATGCGTCCATCGAATTATCTCTTGCGATTATTGCCAAATGATGATCACAGAAGTGTCAAAGTCCAGTCATCTTGAGACAGAGTGTCTTCGTAATTATCAAACTTGTGAATTGTGTTTTAATGATATGATTCCTTTAAAGAATTTGGAAAAGCATAAAGATAATTGCTCAAAGATACGACATTTCAAGTGCCCAGCGCATGTCATCGGGTGCAAATGGGTAGGAAACAATGAACCTGCCTTGGAGGCACACTTACAAAATAATTGCCAACTTTATCAATTATCACCTTTCTTTGATAAGATATCTACTAAGATTGAAAACCTCGAGAAAGATAACGTTTTCTTACAGAAAGAAATAAATAGGATTCTAAGTCTGATTACGCAAGGTAAAATCATGAACCTTGGCTACTCAGAACCATTGGAAGAAATTGGTGGCATCAATGAACATATCTCTTCTCAACAATTTCAAGATAAAGTGTTGTTCTTTACTTTTGAGCTAGACAGGTTGAAATTTGAACTTGAAAAGAAGATAATGCCTTATATCGATAGAGAGTCTGCCTCCTCAAGCAATAGAGAGTCTCTCATTAATGGTCTTGTTAACGATAATTTCATGATGAAGGATGACTTGAATCTCCAGCGAATGCAGATAAATAGCTTGCGTAAGCAACTACAGTTTTTGTTATTAACTCGGAATTCAAGAGGTATGGGCTTCCCTCCCACAAATAATATGACACCTGGCGTGGACCTAGATGGTTTAGATTTACTCGAAATGCCTTCCCGCAACAATTCAGACGAAAAGTTAAATCTTAAGCTTTGAATAGATGTGAATAAACTACAGTTGAAGTTTGATATTTTCATATTGATAGAATAAGTAATAAGTTAATGTTAAATACAAATATCGCCTTTTCCGGCAACTCCTAAAAAGATTGTAAAGAATTGATAATTTTGTTTTATATGACAACTCGTTCCTGCGAAACAGATACTAAACTACCACAACTTAGGCAAATCGTTCCAATCATTATTCTTTCTGCGATTCCAATAACTCTTATCGCCATTCACGTATACCCACTCGCCAGAGTCTGGAGTATCACCGCCAACGTGTGTGAAGAATAATGGCTTGTATTGCTCTTTCTTCATTTCTAATTCCTTTCTTCTTTGCCTTTGTGCCTCTTCCAACTCTAACTTCGTCTTTTCTGCGCTTTCAACGTTACCTTGTTCATAATACCTGATATCGGGTCTTAATCTTGAGTCGGTAGGAGGAATCTGGTCCTTCTCCAAAGGTGTTATTTTATTCAATGTTCCCGCAAATTTAGTAAATCCGTACTTCTGAGACGAGTTGGGTAAAAGTTCTCCCACGGTCCAAATAAGCTTTTCTGTGCTGTCTGTTTTCAATGTGAGAGATTCTGTCCATTTACCAGTAATGCTATAAGGAAGAATATTTTTGTTAGAGTCGTATGCTTTAATCGTGAGACCTTCCGATCTTCCACTGAACATGCCACTTTTGTCAAATTCCACAACTGCACCACCACCAAAAGAAGATTTAACTGTTATTGGAGCCGAAGGTTCACTATACTTTTCCCCAGCAATGATATTCTTTAAAAGAGTCGTTGGTTGTGTCCAAGTGAAAACTTCTCCAGTATCTCTTATGGTTAAAGTGCATACTCCTTTGATGCTTATCTCTGCGTTCTTTCCCCAAAATTTTTGACTTGGAGATGGGCTGAATGAGAACGTCCATTCCTTCGATTCGGCAAAGATGGCAAACACTGCAGGTTTGTGACAAACCTTTTCACTTACATATCTAATGCCAAAATCCTCGCGGACTAATTCGTATGTCTCGCCTAACAAAGGATTGAAGGGTTTACGAGCATTTCTTTCCTTCATTCTCAAGCATGATAAAGAGCTGACAGCAAATGCCGCTATACGCAATATCTTCTCTCCGCAATCATCACTAGACAGAATTTGTAGAGCATTGTCAATTAAGTCACAATACTCGAACATTTCGGAATATTTCTGCAAGAAAGATAAAGGTTCGTTCATCTCCACTGGCATTGCTATGTTGGATAAGTCTTTGCCAACATTTTTTCGAAGAAAACCCAAAAGACTTGGCGGTTGCAGCACCGACACGGGGATATCATAATCTCTTTTCACTGGATCATGCGGCAATGGATAAAGCTGTGCATGGGAGCTCTTTGTCGTAGACTGAGCCTTGACAGGCTTCTTTCTTGAGTCTTGAAAATCGCCCAAGTCCAGTTCTGATGAGTTGGTAGAAATGATCTCGTTGTCATCACCGTAATCTGATATGTCTGAGTCTTCAAGGGATGATCCTTTTCCGCCTGATCTATCTAAAAGTACAACGCCTGCGCTTAAAGTGTCATTGAATTCCTTTGCGTCGTGGAAGTCGTTATTAGAGTACGTCGATTTGGCCTCGTTAACGTTATGTGACAGAATCGCCGACCTGAGCTTATCTAGCGCATGTTCCACATCGTCGGATATGCCCAGTACTTTCTGCAACAATTCATCTGATGGCGAGTCATTCTTGAATTTCAATGTGTTTAGTTCCTTAGCAACACCCTCCAAGTCATGAACGGCATCGGAGATATCTGCATCATCATCATAGTGCTCCTGGTCAAAGTCACATTGTGATCTCTTCACCTTGTTAAAGGCGTCAATCCAGTTCTGAAAGTCCGTATTGTTTAAGGCTTTTAAACTCCACACCTCCATGCCAGAGTCAATGATTATCTCGCGCGATTTTGGGTTAGCGGATATAATCGAATGGCGCACCGGCATCAGTCCACGGAGCTTGTTGTCGTTGACCCTGAAGTATGACAAAGTACCGTACTTGAAATTGAGAAGGAAGTATCGCTTGACGTAACCTTGAAGCACCTTCCTACGTTTCTTGAGAAGCACTGAGTGCAACGTGTCGTCGTCATCGTCCTCTGCGCCATTGTATTTGGGCGTCTGACGGGTCCTGCCGCCGCCATTGGACCTCAAATCGTGGATGCTGGTCTTCTTCAGCGCAAACATCTTGCGTCTGTACACCTCATTGGAGCCAGGATTTGCAAACAAGATCTTTGAGCTGAAAAGCACTTTTTTCATCGTGGTCTTGGAGAAGGAGTTGTCGAAAATGAACGCGAACGTACCGCCCCTCTCGACCTCATACTTGCCGTGGACCAACTCGCCCGCAATGAGCTTGTTGTAGTGCTTCACGAGCTGCAAGTCGGATTGCTCCAAGTTGTCGCTGAACGAGCTGGACCTCGACATCAGCCTGGACCGAGTCTTGTGCAGCTTCGACGCGGCAACGTTGACTGACGAGACGCTATCCGCCGTCCCACTGCCATTGGTATGCTCTTCGCGGCTCACTCCGCTGCCGCTACGCGGCACCGGGCTCTCGCTGTTCTCTTTAGACTCGCTGCTGTCCGCACTTTTGCGGTAAATGGCAAAGTTGATCGACTTCTTCACAGGCTTCACGTACCAGTCGATGATGCAGTTGTCGGGAGCATGCACCCATTTGACCAAGAAGTCCTTCGAGTGGACCTCCAATGTTTCCATCTTGCGTTGCCTGCCGCTATGTCCGTATTGTCTGCCTCTGCTTCCCTCTGGATTGCTCTGTGCTGTGTTGGCTTCTGCCCGTACTAGATATAATGCCTAATATTTATGTCCTGTTCCCAGACACCTCACTATATACAGGCATCCCTCTTCCAGGCACCGCTGCCCGGCGCCAGCGCGCCATCTCCGCCGTCTGCGTGGCTCCTGCCGGGTCCAGCGCACCAAGCGGAGCATATCTGAGCTGGCCACTGTGCTGGCGCCGTCCCCACAGAAGCCCCGTCTAACCTCCGCCGGACACAGCTGAGGAGACCGGCCGCCAGCCACATGCGCGCACGTGATAGTGGCTGGTGCACGTGAAATACATTTCACGTGAATCGTGTTATGCACGTGCTGTGTTCCCCGTGATTTTTGCGGCGCGTGCGGCGCCAACATTGGAGACACAAAGACCCGTCCCGGTCCGGCGTGCAATAAGGACGTACTGTATATAGTGCGATGGGCGATAAGCGTCAATGGCCCATGCGAGCCCTACGACGACCTTATATAGGGTGATATCGCACGGTAGGGAGCAGCGGCAGATTACGGCGGGAAGCAGTGACTGATCAGAACGGCATGCAAAATACAGGGTCTAGCGAACATAATCACGGGCTCGGGCCCAACGTGATCAAAGATACGTCGACTGGCGGGTCCGGCGTGTGGGCCGGGGCCTTGGCGGCAGAAGACGAGGGATTGTTGAGTCAGGAGGCGTTGAAAGCACACGGGTACGGGTCGGTTGCTGGCGGGGCCAGCGAGGAGCCTGCTGCGGACGACGGCGAGTATACGATGCCCAGCGGACAGCTCTACAGCGTGATCGCGGGGCTCTTCATGGCATCGTACTTGGCGGCGTTAGACACGACGGTGGTGACGACGCTTCTCTCAGTGATAGCGTCAGATCTCAATGCTCTCGGCAACATTTCGTGGATAGCGACGGCGTATCTTCTCTCGTGCTCGGCGTTTCAGCCGCTCTTTGGCAAGCTTTCGGATATTTTTGGGCGCAAAGCGTGCTTACTTACGTGCGTGTTCTTCTTTACAGTCGGATGTTTGATCTGTGCGACCAACTCGCTCCTCTGGTTAATTTTTGGTCGTTTTATCACCGGTATCGGTGGCTCGGGTCTCACCACTCTTGGTACGATTACGATGTCGGATTTGGTTCCCTTGCGCGACCGTGGGCTTTACCAGGGTATAGCCAATGTCTTCTTCAGTCTTGGTGCTGCTTCAGGAGGTATTATCGGTGGTTTCGTGGCGGACTGGATTGGGTGGAAGTACGTTTTTTTGCTTCAGGTACCCTTGTCCATTGCGGTCGGATTCGTGGTGTGGAGAAACCTTAATTTGCCCGCTGGATCACCTGGCTTAGGTGTGCAAGGCTCTGATTTCAAGGACAAATTAAAGAGAATAGATTTTGTCGGTTCATCCTTTTTGGTGTTTGCTCTTGTCAACATCATGTTGGCGGCGTCACTAGGCGGCCGTGAAATCGCTTACAGTTCGCCAATATTTATCGGATTATGTTTCGTTGCAGCCCTCAGCTTGACGGGGTTCGTCTACACTGAAATGTATGGTGATGTGGAGCCCATCTTGCCTATCGAGCTTATGGCGGACAGAACCATTCTCTCTTCCTCCTTGGCTAACTGGTTCTACACTATGGGTATATTTACGAACTTGTATTACATACCATTGTATTTCAACTCTGTGATAGGTGTCTCGGCATCTCACAACGGTTTGAGACTAGTTCCCAACTTCCTTGCAATTTCTTTTGGTTCTGTGGGAGCTGGATTGTACATGAAACACACTGGTAGATACTATAAGCTCACCGTGGTCGTGGGCATAATTGCGATCGCTGGTGTCTTTAGGATTTTCCAGATCACCAAGCAGATTCTGAAACTAGAGCAGTTCATCATTTTGATCCCAAGTGGATTTTCCTACTCCGCTATGTTAACTGTCACACTTCTTTCTTTGATTGCAGCTGTGCCAATCAAGTATCAGGCCTGTACAACTTCTATTCAGTATACATTCAGAGCTACTGGCTCAACGCTTGGCCTTTCGATTGCATCTGCGATATTCCAAAACATCTTACTGAGCAGTCTCACAACCAAAGTTCACGAGGTTATTTCAGACTATGATAAAGCGGAAAAGATTATATCCAAGGCGTTAGAAAATACCAACTATATTAATGAGGCACCAAAGATCGTGCGCTCGGCCCTTATTGACTCCTATGCTTCAGGATGCAAGGGGGCTTTCACATTTAGTTTTGTCATTGTAGTACTAGGTGTAATCAGTTCGCTCTTCATGAAGGAACATGTTTTGCACTCTAGTCTTCAAAGAGATTAAATGATATCGTGTAACATTATGGTTTAAAATTATAATAGAGAGGACTTTAAACTTTACTATAAATAGTCATTATTTATTCAATACTTCGTATTGCTCTCAAAGGCAGAAATAGATCATCATGAATGTAGCGAGCAGACTTTAGAGTCGCTGAATCTAGTGCAAAATCATCTAGTCCTGTCCTTGGGTAGTCTAATAGTTTTTCCCTTGCCGAGTTATTCTTAATCGCATATTTTTGGATGTTGAAATATTGTTTGTCCGCTCCAAGGTTAAGAATGTTATTAGCTTCGCGTGGTTTTGGCAGGGATATGGGTGATATTATAGGAGACAAAATAGAGTTATCCACTATCTCACTGACTCGGTTGACGCAGCGCTCAACCTTCTTATTGTCTGCTATGACTGAGAAGTTCAATGCAACGACAGATAAAATTATGCTTATTACACCAACGAAATATAAAGCTCCTTTAGAATGGTGATCCCCGTTACCGCTGACTGTCAACAATATGTAGTCAATACATATTGTGATTGGAATTGATGAAGTCAAGGATAATGACGTTATGAGCGGGCTAGTGTATAATGCTGCAAGAATGGTTGCATAATCAGAAATGACAGAAAAGACGCCATTTACCAAGAGTGAAAGAAATGTACTCATAGTAGGAGGTGCTTCAAGGGTTTCAATCCCTAATATATGCACCACGCATAACAGAACTACTCCTAGTGGAAAGGAACAGATCCCGACGCAGCCAAAAAGGACTCTGTTGTTGGGGGCTCTTTTGGCGTCACTGCATTTGATTTTCGTCAATACCAAGTATACGGCGTACATGAATGCACCGCATACGGCCAAAATATTGCCGAGACTGGGATTTTTGGGGACAAACTTGTTATCGCTGTTCTCCTGACCCATATCTGTTTTGTAAATCATAGTAACTCCGAGCATGGCCATACCAATACAAACAACCTTTTTCCATGTAAATCTGTCGAGGCGGAAAAATGTCTCCATCATGAGCGTGTATATCGACGTGGTGGTCCCCAACACAGCCAGCGAAGACGCCGACGTATACTGCAAGCAACCCATGACGAAGACGTTATAAATGTAATATATGGTCGAGATTTGCGCTGCAAGCACCATCATCTCACTACCAGACATTCCTGGCTTGCTATGCCCACATGAAGTGCCTGACCCATATGCAGCTGCAGCTGTTGCCATCAATGGCTCTGTCTCGGCGTCA
Organism: Millerozyma farinosa; assembly: GCA_002196765.1. NCBI lineage: Eukaryota > Fungi > Ascomycota > Pichiomycetes > Serinales > Debaryomycetaceae > Millerozyma > Millerozyma farinosa. Next base: position 435,609 of record NBND01000008.1, read on the forward strand.
CTGTTCTGTATTTTGCCCGTTATTTTACCCAGTAAACGCGCTGTGAACTTCGAAATTGCCTCAAATGCCTCAGGAAGAAGCAAGAGAGAGAAACTGGTGCCAACAAAAAACGAAAACATCCATGGCTTGTTATACTCTTCGCCCTTGAGGGTTGAGTTGGCTACTTCAAGTCCAATCATCCACGTCACAATCGCCACCACGATACAGATTAACCCCAGACGATAATCTGTCTCAAGCGTCGCTTTCTCCTCGTGTCCGACATCCCCCAATTCAACATCTGAGTTTCTACGAGACATGTCACGTATTATAGCTAATATCCCCTGACCTAATACCCCGTAGAGAATGCTTCTTCTTTATATCAAGCTGACTTGGAGAAGTTGTTTTCATCCTGAGTGATTTAGCGGTAATTTATATGAGGAATTTTGGCAACTGATAAGAGTCTTTTATATACAGGACCGCCGTTGCGAACAGATAGGACCCCTTTGTGACCGTTTCTTCTGGTGATATATGTAGTGATACTACAAGGCCCGCTATATCGGTCAATTAGTAGTACAGTATGGTCTTGGTATATATACAGACGATTGGTAGAGGCATCAAGACACGGAAGGAGGAAGAGAAGAAAAAAAAATTAATAAAGAATTCTCTAGTAGATAAGGTTATAGGGTACTGTGAAAAAAACCTCCTAATAGAAGCCATAGGTGGAAGCCAATCTTTTATCCAAATGCTGCTTCGCAGTCAAAAGTGTAGACTCTACATTAGCACCCCTATTTGCGATCGACCTAATCAACTCGCTGGGCACAGGCTCAAGCAAGGTGTCATCGTTAGGATGACTGAAGAACACGATCGAATAACGGTCACGACCAGACTCCTGAGCCTCCTTGGGGAACTTGACTCTGTGGATAGTAGATTTGAGAAGGCCTGCGGTCCAGTAGCTGAGCTGATCGGCGATGTTGACCACAATAGGTGGAGCCTCGCCGGGGAATCTAGCCGAGTCTGCGGCCACAAAAGGAACTGCCTGCCACTTCTTGTAAACTGGAGAATAGATCTCAAGTCCCTCTTCGTGCATTTTCTGGAACAACAAGGTCATTGAGCCGTAGTCAGTGTGTGCCCCAGCTCTAATGACAGCCTCGGGATTCAAGCTCTTCTGGCCGGGATAGTGCAAGAACCTGAAGGTGGACCCGGAGTCCTTTTTGGGGTCGTATCTCGAGGTGAACCAGTCGACACCCTTGCAGGACTCGGTATCCTCGATCTTCAACCCCAATGCGAGGAGCTGCAAGATCTTGATCGACAAAGCGTAGAGCTTCTTGGTGGTATCTTGTACAAGTTGTATTCTACGGGGGTCTTCATGGAAGAAATCGTGAATCGCTTTCTTCGAAAGCCCCGTCTCGAAGTCCAAACAGGCAAAATTCATGGCCTCTTTTGGATCACCTTTCTTTTGGCTAGAAGGGTCCAAGTTTTCGCCTCCGTAGTTAGTGTAGCCGTGATTACTGATGTCAATCGTGTGCTTGGTCTTCTCGCTCTCCTCCAATTGGAAAAAGAGTTTCGACAAAGCGAAAAGCTCGTCAACTTGCTCTTGGCTGATTCCATGACCTTCAATAAACAAGAAACCTTGCGAAGTACAAGCCTCCAACGTCTTTTCGGCTGTCTTTTGATCCACAGCGGTGATATCTACCACCTGCAAGGGGTTTTCCTTCTCTTGACTCATTCTGGACGCCGTCGGTTTTTCTTTTGTGCTCACTGGATGGTATAATGCTTCTAAATAACAGAGCTCCTAGCGATGACTATAAGCTACTTTAATCAACACTTTTGAGGTGTTCCCTCTTCTTACCTTATCGTATGATCTCCGCCGTAATGCTCATCGCCCGAAAAATTGCGAAGATATGAACAAATGAGACCCGAGTCAACGCTCTCTTTCCTCGGTGCTTGGCACTGCTTAGACAGCCTACATAGTTTCTACGTCTGGTGAAAAACTTGCAATCCCATCACATGGAACTTACTCTGCTAGATCTCACTTGCTTCGCTGTCTTTCTTCGCCTTCTTTTGCATATTAACAATGTCAACGTCCGACAATATCGTATACGATTGAAAATGTCTCTGGAAGCCCCAGAACGCGGTACTCGTCTGCTCTGTTAATATTTCTGTATAGTAGTAAACACGTAGTTAGCCGAAGTGCCAGAATGGAAGAAAAGAAAGACGACAAGATCGTGGTTGGGTCCCAAAATGAAAAGCTTAGTGCAAATTTGGTTCCGTTCCATATTCAATATAGTGGACCTGCGAACACGAAAGACTATTTTACCGTTACAAAACAGGTACAAGTACAGACAGATGGAACAGAAGTAGAAGTAGCATACTTCAGAGGCTGCAAGCTCGTCGGGGTGAACCAGGAGCTCCCACGTGGTTACAAGGGCTACTTAATGAACAAAAACGAAGTGTTGCAGACTACTGGACAGGGACCAGACCAGCAGTTCTTTTCTGCGAAAATCTACAACACCATGGGGGAATTTGACAAGCTCACCATCTATGGCCATGATCAGCCCGGAGATGCAGGAAGTCAGTGGGCAACATTGAACGAATGGCAGGAATTGAGTGACATAATTCACTCCTGAGGCCTTTTGAATAATGTCTGGTCCTCTGCGATCCACGCGTTTTTCATGTATGTAATGAAAAAGTACTCTAATGGCTTTTAAAGCAACCGACCGTCTGGAAAATATGATATGATTATGAGCTGTGATGAATATTTTGAGTCAAGCGAGCTGAACAGTGAAGCATTGTTCCAAGAGACATCATCGGAGGATGATTCTATGTGGGAAGATGTGCCCTTAGAGGTGTCGCCTGTAACTCATGCAGAATCGAGCGACACCTTATCGCTAACTATTGGACGCTACAGATCAAACAAGCACGACAAATGGGTTCAAAAACAGAGATACAGAAGAACGATCCACCACTTGGGCATGATATGTTACTTGCTTACCGCACGAAGAAGAAACAAATGGATCTCAAACCCACGAATCTTGAAACAGTTGAAAAAGCTCCTTCCAGATTCATTCATACAAGGCAGACACAAGAGCTTTAAAAAGGCATACAAAAAATTTTTGAGACATAATGACGTCGCCTCTAAGGAGTCGGCACAACTCCAGTTTAAGAACATCTTAAAGTACCTCATAAAATGGTTTCGGTTGAACTACAAACTTAATCTGCATGGCATCCGTGTCTCTGGCTATGTTAATGATGTTCAAAAGGCTAGGAAAACACCATTTCGCTATTTTCCTTGCACTGCACCACCAATTAAGAACGTTGAAGATTTCCGGGCTGTAATCAAAGCTTTCAAACACAATAGAGATACGGGGGCCCAGCTACTCACGGGATTGATCCGCAGTTTAGGATTCGAAGCGAGGTTAGTTTTCTCATTACCTTTGCTTCCTACGAAAGAGCTTGGTTTGGTACAACCTGTAAATGATAAGCCAAGGATGCAACACACAAAGGATATCGACCTTTTGTATCCTTACTTTTGGACAGAGGTAATAGATCCTTGTGATGAATCTTGCATACACTTGGTCGAGGCAATATCGTTCGAGAATGATTCAGATAGACTAGTGACTCTCAAAAGTTACGACTTGAACGAAGAAGTCCACCCAAAAAACTTACACAATTTCTACACAAGTAGATACTGTCCGACGTTATCAAAAGACGTACGTATGACTATGCAATATGTCGTTGCCCTAGAAAAATGTAATAACGTAATCGATGTCTCCCCCAGGTATATGAAAAATATCGCATATAGGTACTATAAGCATTCGAGGATAAGTCGGGAGTCTTTAAGAAGTTTAGTCTTATTTAGATCATTGATCTATTTATGCAACGGGAAAAGGCTGCTACTTGCAAACAAAAGCAAAGAGCAGGATATACTTAGGAAAGTGGCGTTGATTAATAATGACCTCCCGAAAAGTTATTCAGATGCCCAAAAAAATTTGAACTTCTGTGTTCCTTCTCTACTAAAATACAATGAAACAATTGCACCGGGCGCAAAAGTGTTTGGTAAATTGTATCTTCCCAAATTCAATAGGAAAGAGCCAATATATCTGCGACGCGATGTTACTATAGGAAGATCCGAAGAGCAGTGGAGATTATTAGGTCGATGTATAAAAGAAGATCAGTTTCCATTTCCTGTCAAAAAAATTGAAAACATTCTTCCAAGGACGTTAAAAAGGCGACGAATTCATAATTCTAATAAGCTCAATGGAGATGACCATCTTAATTTTACACATATTTATCTGTTCGATCAGACTCAGTATATTAAGAGGCCGTCTCTCACAGTTCTGGAATCTGGGAAGGTAAGCTTGCCCAGAAATGAGTGGGGCAATATAGAAATTTTCAGTCGCAATATGGTTCCTCGAGAATGCGTATGGGTTACCTTATCTAATATTGAAGATGCTCTTTCGGATTACGTGCAAAAGAAATTTACTTGCCCCATTAACACACCGATAGAATATGTTCCTGTTGTTACAGGCTTCAATTTTAAATCTAAACCAGGTTATGCGATACCCATAAGAGACGGTGTGATAGTATTAGAACGAGATGAAGTTATTATCAAACGTATATGGCTCCACTATAAAACTGAGATGTTTCAAAATTCAAAACGAAAATTGAAGCTTGAATGTCTTCGGAGTTGGAATACACTCGTGAGAACGCTACGGATAAAAGCTAGACTAGATGATACATATGGAGAGAATCATTTATAATCAGGTGGTGCTTCAGTGATGCTTATTTTTAGTCTATGATTATTAGCATCAATAATGGCACCTCTGGTACTTCCTCCAGTTAACTCGGCCACTTGGTTCTCGATTTCGTTGATAAGATATTCACTTATGTGGAACGGATCTTCAGGAAGCCAGACCTTCGGATATTCGTACTTGAAAGACGGATGAAGAAACAAAAGGTTTTGATTCAGATATAAATCATTCTTTGTGTTGTCGCTGCTGTTGCTCTCTTCCGGTTCAACCTTCAGTCTTCTTTTCAACCTATCAACTACTTCCGGATTCCTATACTGTTTATCAGAAAGAATCGGTAAGTAAGAGAAATGCTTTACGAATCTAGCATAAATTGTGATGTTACCAAATATTGTTGCTAACAATACAACACACATAATACAACCCTGAATTTTCATAGGGCAGACTCCATTATCATTCTTCAGTAGGAAAAATATGCCTATCAAACAGCACTCAAGACAATATACTCCAGTATATAGATGTAATAGAGCAACTGGATAAAGCCTTCCTTTAGTATCAGATTCATTTATATGGCTGTAGATATATCTCAAGGCATACTTATAATATAATAACAGAAGCGACAAAATGAATATCACAAATATTGCAATTAGCGGTGAGATAATACAGTAGGCTAGGCCGATCGATGCAAAAACAGAGTAGACGGGATATATTGACCCCCACCTTATTTTCAATAGATTTGTAACCCTATTGAATTTTTGCCTTGGTGTTTTATCGTTAAGCTTGTAATACGTATGATACAATACCAAGGAACTGATTCTTAAAAAGTTATTCCCACAGAAAGAAAAAGCTTTCAATGCGATAAATTGGAAAAAGAAAGTTGCTGCCTTGGGCAAATTAGTTGCCAAGAGTATTGGTATTGACGTTGGCTGGTCGAAGATTTGTTTGAATATAACAGTGATACTTGACAGAATCGTGACCACCAAAAATTGCTGCACAAAGAGAAAAGAAAAGTACCATTTTTGTATGTCAATTTCTAATTCAGAACCTGTAAAGTTTCCTTTGAAGTAGGTTAGGAACCGAAATACCACTAAAACAATATCAGTGAGTGTCGCGAGGAGTATTGATGGGAGAAGACTTGAAATTGTTTCACGAGCTTCTTCTGGTAATTTATATATCCAGCTCAAACTAGGAATTAATTTCGTCAATAAGGGTATCTGGGATACCAATCCAATGAAGGACACAGGTACAACATATAGTAATATAATCGCAATAAACATCAATGAAACGAAATACTTTTCTAATAAGCATGCCATAGTATTATTCCGTGCTATATTATCCCACAAAATATCTTCTGGGTGTATTTCTATAATGGTCAGGTCAAGGCTACCTTGTATCTGGGATAATAAGCATTGATGTGCAATATATGCACCAACTTGGGTATTAAATTCGACGAAGACTTTGTTGTGCTTCTTGATTTGATCCGCTGCCAAGAGCATTTTTTTGTTATCTATCGACCGATGTTTCGCAGCCAAAGTTCTCAAACACCAATCCACGACTGGGACTGGTTTTTCTAGCAATAGTATACGAAAGAATCCAGGCAACCTGATTCTTATGTATCTTTCTATCTTTGGTATTTTGATTGATTTCAAATAAATGGGAGGGTAAAATGATATCTTGTCGATATCAGACTTCTTCGAGCCTTCTTCGTTCATATCTCCTGTTTTGAATACGTAAGGTTTAAAAGGCCAAAACCAAAGGAGCCTGACAGGAAGCATGGAATACAAACGCCTTTTTAAGTATTTAATATTCACATATTCCAAGTAATAAAGTGCCTCTTTTGCCTCTTGTACTTCTTCCCTGATTTCTCTGAAGTCATACAAAAACCATATATTCCTTATACCACCCGGCACAACGTCCAACACTTTGTTAAGTACATCGACATCTTGCAAGTAAGGAGGCACATTCGAAATGAGCAAAGTCCTTGACAAAACAGATTCTTTGTGATTATCCGAAAGAAGGTATGACTGACGTATCTTGACAAAACTTTGGAATTCGTACAAGAGAAGCCAGTGAAAAAACCCGATGGTGATGAGACCCATCACAAAATGACTGTTTAGTCGGTTAACATTCGAGGTGGAAATATTTGATAGACTAAGCTTATCCAAACCGGATGCTGAGTAGTCATCACTACTTCCGGTGATGTTAATAGGAATTAATATGATCATATTTAAAGACCCGATGAAAACGAAAAATAATAGCAAGATGCTGACGTATCTCACAAAGAAATACGTATCTAGCCCCATTGACAAATAGTAGTTTATACTGTATTTCAAGGTTGGTGCTATCCAAGAAAAAAAACCTTTAGGTAACGGTTCCATCCTTTCATTTATTGGTACACAATAACTTCGTGGCTGGTAAAGCACCTTGAATATGGATCTGAAAAATGAAAACAAAGTCAACTGAAATGTGCAAAAGCATAAAGATGTATATAAAGACTTCAATAGTAGTGATAGCTCGATACCGGCGGATGTATGTGCAAATCCCGTTTGAGACGTATTTAGAAATTCGTCAAATTTTTGGGAATAAAATACCCCCATATATGTTCTCGTCAACTCACTGTAGTTGAAGTCTTCAGCAGACACCAAAGTCAGCATCTTTAACTTTACTATCGACTCAATGATTCAATCTCTGTAGGGATGGAAATTAAAAATAAAAAGAGAGAAAGTGAGAAAGTCGCTTTTTAGCCGCCAAAAATGGTCGCAAAATAATGTATTTAATGATAGTTTATAATATTGGTGAATTAAAGTTACATAGGGGCTGGGGATCACTATTTACGAAAAGCTAGTTCATAAGGAAGCTCAAAAGAAACACAAAACATGGGTTTTGTAGGAGCAACCTTACGAACTATATGGAAATGCATTGATTCATAGGGGACGTTATAACTCATAATCTTGGTTATTCTTTCATGGACCCTCTTTTGAAGGGTTTCCTGAGAGGGTTCTGGTTTCTCTTCGGGAGAATACTTTTCAAAACAATGTACATTTATAATGGGGAGTTTGAAGTCGGGAAGTGATTTAAGTACACTGCTGACCTCTGGGTCGGAATACAAGCCAACAAACTCGTCAAGGAAAGTTAACGCAGAGTCGGGTAAATTCATGACATAGTTTGAAATGAACATTGGTACATTAATGCTCTCCACATCAGCTTCAGTGGGTGGGGCGTTGGAAGGGTCAACCCGTCTCTTCTTTCTTGGTTTTTTCTTCTCTACTTTTTTGACGTTGTTTGCCCAATTCAACATAAGGCGTGGTGAATTTCTTATGAATTCTCTACCGTCATCGTTGAATGTTTTTACGAAGTTCTCGGTCGAGTTTAATTTGACGTTCTGGTTCAAGTATTCGTAAGACAGTGGATTGAGATCATTAGCTAACACGAAAACATTTTTTTTCGCCGCTGGCAATGCAAAAGGGCCAACCCCAGCGAACACGTCTCCAACAGCCGTTTCTGGCTGGAAGCTAGCTACTAATCTTTCATGTTCGGTGCTTAATCTCGAATTCCAGTAGACCTTGCTAAAGTCGAATGCAAAACGACACCCACTCTCCTGTTGCTCTACCATTAAATCATCCTTTCCGGCTATTACATGCATTTTGAATGTTCTGAACTTAGTATCGATTGTGTCTAGTTTGTCCACAACAGTTTCAACTTTGGGATTTTTATCGAGAATTACTTGACCAATTAGTCCTCCATACTTTTTGAATTCCTCTTTCAAATTCAAGTGAGCTACGTGACCAGCCTGGGCAAATCCGGACGGTATATCATCCAATAATTCCTCAGGGAGAATTGCCCTTAGGATGTCATCAGCTTTCCAAAAGTCATAAGTCAACTTTAATTTATAGTCTCTAATCTGTAACCCATATTCCTCTATCTTCTTCTTGGTGATATCAGATACGCCACTCAGGACATCGTCCACGCTCTTAATGTCAGGTCTTAACAAAACACCTTTACTCTTCTCGTCTACTTGGACAATGTGTTTTATGGATGGAAGATACAAGATGTCGTCCTTGCATTCTTTAACAAATTTTCCCAAATATTTAGGTTCAGGGAAGCAAGCAACAAGCAAGTTAACCTCTTTTTGAAAGAAAGAGCGGTCTAATTCAGTCATAGAGCGGTTGACAGGGGGGTCGAATTTTACTGAGCTGATCATCTCTCTTCTTTCAGTCTTACTTGGACGGTGATAGCTTTTCGCAAATTGTGATAAATAAATTGGTTTGCACGGTTTGGTATTCCTGGTGAAAATCAGACAACAGACTTTTGGAAGCTTTCTAAAAGTACTTAACATTCAAGATGACCATCAATCCATGCACTATAGCATAATTTTTCAGAGTTCACTTCAAAAAAAAAAAAGTGCGAATAGATTTAGGGCATCACATCCAAAATATATGAAGTTAATGCAATAAGTTAAGATTGTACAATATGGATATTCTAAAGATAACACAGCCAGAGGCTTTAAGTCAAGATGTGGAGTCAGACATTGAAATGTCTGACAATGAAAATGAGGTTACAGGTAACTCTTTGGTTACTCCTGGAGAGTTGGTTACAGACGATCCAGTATGGATGAAAGGACACGGAACATACTTTTTAGATAACAAGACATACTCATCAGTAGCTGGAAGTGTTTCAAGAGTGAATAGGCTTTTGAGTGTTATACCTTTGAGAGGAAGGTACCAACCTGAGACTGGTGATCACGTTGTGGGGAGAATAACAGAAGTGGGACCTAAAAGATGGAAAGTTGACATAGGAGGAAAGCAAGACGCCGTCTTGATGTTAGGGTCGGTTAATTTACCCGGTGGTGTTCTCAGACGTAAGTCTGAGAGTGATGAGTTGCAAATGAGGAATTTCTTAAAAGAAGGTGATCTATTGAATGCTGAGGTGCAGAGCATTTTCAGCAATGGAAGTGCCTCTTTACACACAAGATCTTTGAAATATGGTAAGTTAAGGAATGGTATTTTCCTAAAGGTGCCTTCCAATTTAATCATCAAATCCAAAAACCATTCCTTTGATCTTCCAGGAAATATAAGTATAATTCTAGGCGTAAATGGATATATTTGGCTTTATAAAACACCAAGTTCTGGAAGGAAAAATAACATCAATGCATCATCCAACAAAGCACAGGCTTCCTTTGACGCTAAGGGTGGATACAACCCGGGTCAAGGGTCTGTTTCCATAACAAGACTAGAGGAAGAAAGCTCGTGGGAGATTTATTCCGACAAAAATGATCCCAATATTACTGGATCTGTGAGGAAAAACATTGCATCCTATTACAACATAATCAAAGCTCTCAGTCATGGTGAGCTTGGAATAACTGAGCAAAGGATCATCATGGGATATGAGGCAAGTTTGGCCTACGGCAACAGTGGGTCTTTGATCGAGAAAGAAGCAATGGAGAGCATCTGTGAGGATGTGTTAAATAGTGAAAAGATGAGAGGAGATGCGTCTTAACAATATTGAAGTATAAAGACCTCAAAAGGTATTATTAAAGAATTATAAATACTATATATAAATTTAAAATGAAACCAGGTGAGGATGGGAAGGGTCTTGAATTGTTGATGAAAGAGGAAAAAAAGTCTTGAGTTAGATAACTTTCCGTTTCTTCAAGTAATATTTCAAATAAGTTAATTGAATGATTCCGAAAATAAAAGTTACAGATAGAATTATAACGGAATTCATCGTGTAGTCCGTAAAGATAGACTCGTTAGTGTCTCTTAATTTATATTCGTGCTCCATGAGAGTTTTTAAGATCAGTTCGGAGTTTTCGAGGTTGGATGTGACTTCATTAAGCTCGGTTTTCAAAACGTTTATGCTGTTTTCGAAGTCGTTGGCGGTGAACCCCGACCTGTCCTTTCTGTCGGTCTCGGTATGCTTGTTGAAAAACCGTGCGTATTGGTTGTAGTTTGTCTGCAGAAAAGTGGTTTTGTTCTTGATGTCGACGTACAACTCGACCTGTCTTTCCTGCGGATGAAACGACCACGATTTATCGGAGTACGTGTTGTCGAAACAGATGTGAATGAACGACTTGCTTAGGTGGCTGTTCATGATCTCTTCTGCACGCTCTTTCTGCTTGCCCGTGGCGGGCGCCATGTACGGCAACTTCTGCAAAAAATTCCGCCGCTTCGACTGGCCTCTGCTGTCGTGCTGAACCAGGCGGGGATTGTGTAGGTTGGTGAAAATAAAGCTGTACTCGTGGTAGATGTCCTCCTTGAACCGAATCTGGTTCTCCTCCCCGTCAAATATGCGGACGTTGAGCTTTTGAGACGGCACCCGCTCCCCAGTCACTAGCCTCGCGATCACTATATCGTCCTTGAGGGTCATGTAGCTCACACAATTATACAAATTTTTGACACTCGAGTACTTCGACGTGTCTCCCGCCCTGATAGGCGGTATAATTAGTCCCAAGCAACTAACCTGTGTTATTATGATGTTATATATTACGATTTGCAAAAGTTTTCTGCACTTCATAATCTTCCCCTGTGTTAGATAATGTTTATTGTTTTCGTGCTTCTGCAGCTTCTTGTTTTATGAATAACGAACGTGTCTAGAGGTTTACGCCACCATAAATATGAAGAAAAGGTCTGTCGATGTGTCTGTGATGGAGTTGATATGATTCTTCAAAAACTTTTGCCAGCCATGAAAAAGGATATTGTTATGGTTTGTGGTTTGCTGTGATTTTCACGTTTTGCGCCGGCATAGAGTTCTTTATTGATCCGCTCATGCAAAAAGAATTTAAGGGTTCACCGAGCCAAAGTAAGTGAACTGGGGGGGATTCTACAAGGTAATCAGCACATAGACGTAGTTGTAGTAGTTGATGATAGTGTGGTTATGTGTATTAGTCTAGTTACAAGTAAAAAGAAGGAGTGAAAAACGAGGTATGTAGAGTATTTTCATGGCTACGCGGCAGCGGAAGCGATTAGCTGCTCCAAGCGGTCCTCGAACTCGTGTTCCTCGACTTTCTCTATGATCTCTGCGAGTCTGCTTCCGGCCATGCAGCCCTCGACATCGTGCAAGGAGAAAGCGCACCTGTGGTCTGTGATTCTGTTCTGCGGGTAGTTGTATGTTCTGATTTTGTCCGATCTGTCGGTGGTGGTGACCTGGTCAGTCCGGAGCTTGCGCTGTTCGGCGATCTCCTTTTCCCTTTCCAAGGCAGCCAAGCGGGCTCGCAAGATGGAAAAGGCCTTGGCCTTGTTACGGGGCTGCGATCTCTCGTCCTGCTGCTGCACCTGGATCCCCGTGGGGATATGCGTGAGTCTAACGGCCGAGTCTGTCGTGTTGACGTGCTGGCCGCCCTTTCCGCCGGCCCTCATGGTGTCTATGCGGACCTCGCCCGGCTGAAACAGCTTTTCGTCATCTCTGAGCGAGCTTTCATTTCCCTCCGACATCTTGGGCAACACTACGACCGCCGACGTCGACGTGTGTATTCTGCCCTTTGTTTCCGTGCTGGGGATCCTCTGCACCCTGTGGACACCGCTCTCGTGTCTGAGTTTGTCGTAGCTGCCCGGCTCATCGATGCTGATGATCGCCTCGTTGATGCTCCCCTGGCCCGTGAAGCTCTGCAGAATAACGCTATGCTTCCAACGCATGTGGTTGGCAAAGTTTATGTACATGTCCATGAGGTCCTTGGTGAATATGGCTGCCTCAGAGCCCCCGACTCCGGGGCGTAGCTCCAAAATGGCCGGTTTCCCAGAGTGCTTGATGGGAGGTAACAACCGAGCTTCGAGAGACCTGGTCGTTTTCCTGAGACTCGAAATCAATGCATTCGTCTCCAGTACAGCCTCGTTGATCAATTCCTCGTCCTCTTCGGTCTCTATTATTTCTATCAATGATGCAAGATTACCCATGTCTTCCTGATACCGGTGGTAGTTTTCAAGTATCACACTCAAGTTAGAAAACTTGACACTAGTTTCTTGGTCAAACGCTCCATTAGCAACCGCCTTCTCCAACGTAGCAAACTCCTTGGTTAGTGCTTCTGCTCGTTTGACTAATAAAGGGTGTAAAGTTGGAACATCTTCAATGTGATCTAACTTGGGAATAGTCGATGAGAAGAGCCTGCCAGAAAATACCATCTTAGGCACAGCTACCTGTCTTCCTATATATGTCTTTATATTCAAGTTGTTCCATAGTGATCGTCCCAGCCTCAACGAGCCAAAACATAGCCTTGGGTTTACCAAAAACCGACTCATCTTAGTTTTACACTGTAAATCGTTTGATAAATTTCAAATTTGAGAGCACAGAGCAGGTTTTCAAAAGTTATACTCTACCTAAAATACCAAGTAATAATGACTTCAACACAGAAACCTATATCTATAGGTGACTTTAGAGCGGCCTTGCCAGATTTACCAGACGATGCGTTACTCGGTCTTGAGCAGCAATTAAAGTTATCTCTTGAAAAATTAAGAGAAACCAACGATACACTAGAGAAAGAAATTAGTGAAATCAAACAAACCCAAGAGAATATCACAGAAGCATCACAAAGAGAAGAGTTGAAAAATGATACCATTATATATCAAGAAGCGGTACAGGAAAATCGGGTGGTCATAGAAAACCAACAGCAGAGACTTGAACTTGTGGAGGAAACGTTGAGGAAAAGAGGTCTCAAAGCATCATCTACAACACAAAACGAGGACAACAAAGGTATATACATATGATGTTCTTGCTACTATTTACAAATTCTTCTATATATGCCATTCTTGGATTCCTACTTGTCTAAGCTTTTTTAATTTGAGGAACATCTTTTCCGAACAACTTGTTGTAAAAGGGCTTTTCCTCAAGACTAATTGGGTCCTCAGGTCTCTTGCAGACTAAAAGCCAAGTGGTTCCAAGGTGGACTCTCTTTTCATACGTTATGTCTAATCCTGCGTCGTCGATCAATTCGCCGATGTCCAAGTTCCATCTGCATGCCCACGTCTTCATTCTCTTTTCAGCTCTGAAGTCTAAATGGTTATTAATAAAATCCCAGGTACTACGGCCATGTTCCAAAAGAACAATTCTTCCACCTGGCTTCAAAAGCTTAGCCATACTCTGTAAAGCCTTGACCGGATCCTGGTGCGCACAGAGCCCAAAAGCTTCGACTATTGTATCATATTTCACGCTTGAACGGGACGCAAGGTCGGCCAATTCTTCAGCCCTACCAACGGTAAAGGCCGCCTTCTGGTACTTGGGGAAGGCTTTCCTAAACTTAGACCGCGTTATGTTCATCATTTCCGAGGAAGAGTCCAAAAAGGTGATGGAATCAATGTTGTCTAAATCCAAGTACGGAATATTTCTTCCTGTTCCACAAGACACCTCGAGAACATCTCCACGTAAGTTTTTCATTAACCACCTACGTCTTCTTCCCATAAATACAGCCCGCTCTTCCCATTTAATTTCCTTGTCGTACTGTTCTGCCTTCTTCTCAAAAAACTCAGTCGTATCAGACCCAGGCACTATATGCGCATTGTCGGCATTCTTTGTAGATGTTTCCTCTTCTTCTGTATCATCGTTCAATGGTACCCTTTTCGTCGAGCGTACAGCCTGCTTGCTGTACCAGTCCTCAAGCTCAGCGGGAGAAGGATTGAATACAGCATTGTAGTCAAAAAAGTTCTTTCTTCTGAATTCCTTTCGCATCATCTGGTAAAGAATGAACTTCTTCCTCTCCTTCGGCTTCAACTTGTCGGTACTAAACGCCTTGAGCATTAAGTATTCGTATTCGGATAACTTGGAAGGATCTTCGTCATACTTTAACCTGATCTCCTTCAACTGCTTGTCTTCGTAAAAACGGTCCCTCATGTAGTAGTAAAAGCATACCAGCAAAGCACCGAACCCTAGCAAGTAGTACACTGTCATACTTTTCTTGAACTCCTGCGACTGGAAATAAATCCCCCATTGTCTCCACTTGGGCATTTCCTCCAACTTCTTCTTCTCCTGTGCTTCCTTATGGTTTATAGGAAACGGAGTATTACTGTAGCATTCAGCAACCAGAATAGAGAATGGGACAACACATGCTTGATTTCTGCCTATCTTGTGGATGACACTAGGTGTGCCTCTCAAGAAACGGCCCCCAAGTCCTAGCCTTCCAACTATCATGTTAGTGTTCAACCTTCTGCTAGTACTGGCTCAAGAATCGACTTTTCATTTTTATGTTGTACTGCGCACTACCCCAAGGAAGTCGCACAACGATAACTATCGATTTTGAAGGCAAATCTGTTGATGAAGCATTCAATAAGGTGTTGAAGCATATTCGAATATGGCAGATTTATCTGAGGTATTACAGGAAGCAAGAAACTTAGCGAAAAATGAAGACTACAGTGGCGCTGAAGTGAAGTATAAAGAGATTATATTCGCGGACAATTCTGATCGAGCTAGCAATAACAAGACCTTGCAAGAGCAAGAAGCGGCGATATTGGAAATAGGAAAGATATATCAAAAATTACAAGACGCAGCGAAACTCAGGAAGCTTTTGTCTGAGTCCAGGTCTGTATTAGGTCATTTTGCTAAGTCCAAGACGGCTAAGATCGTCAAAACTTTGATAGAGTACTTCGACGGTGTGAAGGGTTCTCTCGACATACAAATAGAGGCCACCAATGAGAGTGTGGAATGGGCAGTTGCCAGCAAGCTTTCGTTCCTCAGACAATCGTTGCAATTGAAGCTTGCATCTTTGTATTACGAAAAGAAGTTGTACCAAGAGTCGCTCAAGCTCATCAACCTGCTCCTCCGTGAGTACAAGAAACTTGACGATAAGTCTTCTCTTGTCGAGGTGGAGCTATTAGAGTCTGTGGTGTACCATGCTCTTCGTAACATCCCTAAGTCAAGAGCTGCTTTGACCAGTGCTAGAACTTCCGCGAACTCAATTTACTGTCCGACGTTATTGCAGGCTGAGTTGGATTGCCAGAGTGGTATTCTTAACTCTGAAGAAAAGGACTACAAAACTGCATTTTCATATTTTTATGAGTCATTCGAGGGCTATAATTCTCAAGACAACCCTCGTGCTATAGTTGTATTGAAGTACATGCTCTTGTCGAAGATAATGGTAAATTTGATCGATGACGTGAACACAATATTGGAACAGAAAAATGTTGCAAAGTACCAGTCAAGAGATATTGATGCCATGAAGGCGATATCAACTGCATATTCTAATAGATCTTTGAAAGAATTCGAGAATGCTTTGTTCGCATACTCAGAAGAGTTAAAGTCTGATCCTATCATAAAAAGTAACTTCAACTCATTGTACGACAACTTGTTGGAGCAAAATTTACTTAAAATCATCGAATCATACAGCTGTGTCGAGTTGTCTCATATTTCAAAGACAATAGGTTTAAGCTTGGAACAAGTTGAGGGTAAACTCTCTCAGATGATTTTGGACAAAATATTTTTTGGTGTATTGGACCAAGGAAACGGCTGGCTCATAATTTATGACAAGCCCAGAAAAGATGCAACCTACGAGACCTCCTTGGATTTGATCAAGAACTTATCAAGCGTTGTTGATTTATTGTATGACAAGGCTTCTTTGCTTAATTAAGTTTAAATCGTAATGCCAAATTATATATTAAAGTTAGTTGTAACATCTAAATAAAAATAGAATTTTTCCCTTTCTCGCTTGCAACTATAGAAAGCTCCCCACATTTTGTCAAAAACTCCTCAAGTCTTCCAGATTCGTTGAAACACTTTAGATAGTCATTTACCTCATCTTTTGCGACCTGTGTAATCAAAATATAGGCCTTGTGTATGTAGGACCAGTTGTTCAATCTAGATAATTGATAGATCTGTAAAAGTTCTATAATCACATAAGGCACATAAATTGTCCTGAGCTCTTCGTATAAATTTCTGTTTTTAGAGTTTGAAGAGATCAAGCCAGTAAGCCACAGCTTTAGCAAGTTAGAGAGAGTGGAAGTTATTTTTTCGATTGAATTATTAATATGTTTTGACTTCCAGAAAGTTGTTTGATTCAAAGTCGAGAGGACGCTGTTTATCTGATTATCACTCAAAAACTGCTTCCAATCGTCAATCAAAGACAAACTCCGCACGAACGTATCATAATTCAAAAATTCTTCTTTCTCCTCTTCCGAAATGCCTGTAGTTAAATTCAGATCTTCCATGTGAACCAAGTTGTACTCTAACTCGTAATCTTTAATAAGCTTCCTGAAATCTTTATTTTTTGCAAACTGCTTTAATGCTGCCAATTTTCCGTTCAATAAAAATCTTCTTATCACAACTATTGTTGTTTTTATTGCATCCTCATGGATAGAATTCTCGTAAAACCAGTCAACAGATCTGTATAAATGAACATCCGTTTCGGTGATATCTGACTCCTGATCCAATACGACTATCTTAGAGGATGGAATATAAGAAGACTCGGTGTCCCTAATGACTTTCTCAACAGTGCGTCTCAACACGTCGTCCATACTTTCCTGCTCTTGTTTAGAGTCTGACCCTTGTGCTTGTCTTGAGAATAAGTCTAGTAATGAGCGAGACATACGCATTATTTGAGAGCGTTTCTCCGCGTCTACTACCTTCGTTAAAAATGTAGAATAAAACTCAAGAGTCTCAACTCTATCTGGTAAGAAGGATAAATATAATGGCACAAAATGCATCAAGTCTTCATCCAAATGAGAGCTGTAATATGTTATTATTTTCGTGAAGCTCTTGTCTATTGGCTGATTCTGGCCCTCTATTAAGTAATGGACTATTGCCAAATGAGTAATTATTCTAGATAATCCCTTTTTCGCCAAAGTCGAGTTAGGAGAGATCATGCTTGAGCTTAACTCAGTTGCGATGTCACCTAAAAGTGCGGGAACTTTATTAATCATCACACTTCCGGCTATCATTCTTAATGGGTGAGAGCTTTCTTGACGAAGTGTAGCACTTTGTCTCAGAATAGTGTTCAAAACTTCATCGATAGAGGCATGTGAAGGCAGTGGTGTAGGAAATGCAAGTGTTTCTTGTTCAATATCATCTTTCAGAATCATACCACGTAATACATTATCCATATTATAGGTGTACAATTGTGTCAAGTATAGCAAAAGACTTTCCTCCCAGCTGTTTTCCGTTTCTTTCAAATTTGAGCTCAAGTCACCAGCAGACAAATAGTTATATATCAACCTTTCATAGTGGTTTATGTTTCTCTGTTGCGATAACTTGTAGACAGCTTTCCTCCACAAAAGTTTATGTTTCATACCGGATGGCTTTTTTATACTGTTGCCTGTGTCGACACCAGATAAAAAGGAATCTTCATCAGTTGACAACTCTTTATTATAAGCAACATCCACAATTGGATCGATGTAATCCTGTGTAGCGCCTATGAGTATCAAAGCTATAGTATAATTGCCTGTTGAATTCGCATAGTCAATTGCATCTTGCATCTTGTTTTTGAGTACTAAGCGATAGATATTATAAAACACACGGGTATCCAATTCTTCATCTTTCATGTCAATATTTTTTGCTTCCCTTATAGGGGCGTCAGCGTCTATTTGAGATAGAGTATCAGTATGGTCCTTGTTGACAAGGGCTTGCAAGTGTTGTTGCTGTATAGAAACCCTGGTATTCATCCATTTTGCTGATTCATCGTTAATTAAGCTATTTTCATCTTCAAGTGACCTTAAGTTAAATTGAATCCATTGAATAATAAGCGATAATTCCTTGACTTGGGGGTTTTGTCTCGTGTAGTTCTCTATTTTAACAACTGGAGACGAAAAAGAATTGACATTTAAGAGGGGTTCCTTTTCCGACGCCCGGAATAAGTAAAGATCCTCTACAAGATTCCATAGTCTAGTTTCGAGGTCCCAGAAAGTGAATTCTTCACTCAAATATTTGTCTTCCTGGCCTTCATTAAGTTTTTCACCTAAACTTAGCGCTTGAGCAGCACTTATAATTTTGAAGTTATTAATTAAATTCAGTATATCGCCATCGTCCTTCGCCAAAAAATCTTGCAACGCAACAGCAAACCTCTCTTCGGAAGACGAGCGGTGATCAATCTCACTGACGTTCATAGCTTGATGCACTGGATAAACAAACCTAACGTTTACGAAGTTTTTAAGTAAAAAGATATTGACGACATTGTGAAACCACTATGTCGTAAGATACACTCAAATTATCAGGATTATCTATATGGCGGCAAACGTAGCTAAGTGTTAGAGCTAGTCGGGGGGAAAAGCTTTACTAAAATTACCTCCAAAATGTCAGACAAGAATGAAAATAACATGGATCAAGGAATTGCAGATTTTGAAGAGGAAGATAACAACCCTTTTCCTCATATAAAAGGACTTGCAAGTCTTATGAGTGAACATAGGCTATATGATAGTGACGATAAAGAAGGAACTAGTGGTGGGGAAAAGGCAAAGCAAATGGATGATGATCCTTCGGTATTACTATACAAGTCGAATAAGCAGAGCAATGAAAACAAAGATATCTTGAGTGGTGATACTTTCAAGTCGATTCAGATCAATTACGAAAGTAGAGTGACCAGGCTTCTCAGGCCAAATAGCAAAATAAGTATCAATATCATAAAGGCAGGTAGCTCAAATGAGGGAATGATTAATTCTTCCAAAACATATATAGTTTATACCATACAACTCCTCAATAATGACGATCCTGGGGACGAAATACAGACTCGTCGGAGATATAGTGATTTTGAGAGTTTACGAGAGATCTTGACAAAGATATACCCATTGATCATAATTCCGCCAATTCCTCCTAAAAACTATTCTAAGTTTTCTGTGTTTAGTGGCATCGTCGGAACGAACACCACGTCTAATTCTTCTATGAATAGTCCCGAGTCCAATAACTTGAGCGGCGATTATGATGGAGGACCTACTAGCATTTCGAACAAATATTCATATATAAACTCTACGCATCTCAACAAGCTGAAACTCATCGAGCACAGGAAAAGGTTATTATCAAACTTTCTTAATAACTGTCTTTCAATTCCTCAAATCCGCAATTTGGAATTCTTCGCTAAATTCCTCGACCCAAATGCTAATTGGTCGGACGAAACTGCTTTGATTTCCAACCAACTTCCAAAATCTATATATCATCTGAATCCTGAAAATGGATTGAAGACTGACCCTCTTTACGACAATCTTCCTAATCCTTCAAATTCTCATGCATTGAATATTTCATTCTTGAAGTCATTACAAGAAAATCGAAGGAAGCTTTCTATAAAAGGAAGGAAAAGTAAAACTGGAACCACAGAAGAAGAGCCTGTCAATGAAGCTTCAGATTCAGTGAAAAGCTCTGGATCTAAAGATATCATAGATCCTACGAGAAGTGATATGATAATTGACACTTCATACTTAGATAGTACAAATGAGAAAATCATGATAAACTTTATGGGTCTTGCCAATGATTATACCGAGTTAGGGACTATATTCAATTCCTTTTCTTTGGTGCTTTCAGACTCGCCGATAATTCGAACTGCCAAAGCAAAGGGGGTAGATGATTATGATTCGAAATTAAACATTATTTTCGATAAAATTGGGCAGGTTTTTGATCGATCATATGTGGCTACCAATGCCTTGATAGCAGAACTAGAGACGAAGTTTTCTGAACCGTTAGGAGAGGCTGTACAATTTACTAATATACTTGAATTTATTCAAAAATTTCAAAGGCGAAAAGTTAAACAGCAAGAGTTGGTTGAAACTGAGCTCGAAGATAAGAAGCATGAACTCCACGACCTAACCCGTGCCGAAGCGGAAAGCAGTCGAATTGACGATGTGTTACATTCACGAGTAATTTCTAAAGACTCCAACTTTGACTTTAGTGATGCAGCATCTAATGATAACTATGCTAATGAGAACAACAATGCTTCTGATGCCAACAAACAACAGGATAAAGGAAAAAGTAAAAAGAATAATTCCAAATTTTCAAGTAAAACTAAATATCTCTCTTCGATAAACTCATTCAAAAAGATTACACAGTATGTTTCGGAGATTATTGACCAAAATCCTGAAGAAACTAGGAAAACGAAAATAGTAAATATCAGGAAACGAATTGAAATCTTAGAGAAATGTTCCACAATTATGATTCAAGACTTGTCCTACATTGCAGATGAAATTGAGAAAAATTTCACCTTATTTCATAAGAAGCAAATTAGGGACATGTATGAAATTCTTTTGCGGTACAATGGGTTTTTAGTTGGATGGGCTAAGTAGAACTTGGATATTTGGGAAGAGGTTAAAGAAGAATTAGAAAGACTTTGATTTCTTTAGTTCTACTAGCTTCTGCTTTGCTTATGGCCAAATCTACAGGGAAAGAAGCATGAATATCGAAAGAATTTGCTAATTCGTTCTTGTGCTCTATTACGTATATATATTTATATATTATCTCTATTTTTAACGAAGTCAAATGAAGTTCACTATTTATGCATTAATATCTTGCGTCTTCTTTGAGTGATGGTAGCAAGTGCTTTATCGTCGAATATGCCGTATGGAACAGAAAACTGTTCGTATTATTGGTAATATATCGGTGACCTTTTTCCACTTATATGTGTCAGAATCTTGTTCTGTTCATGCAAACTGATATGAGCTCCAGGAAAAACAGAGCTAGCTTTGTTTCGATAAAAGAGGGCAGTATGTTGAAGATTAGTTTCTGGATTCATTAATTTTACTGCGATAAGATGAACGCCAACTTGCTTCACCTCCTTCACCAAATATGTACATCCATTGTCCACTGTAAAGCCTTTATGTCTTTTTGACAAAGACAATTCGCCCCTATCTCTATCAGAATGATCTTTTCTCGAATTGCCTACGGCTTTCGAGTTTTTGAGACTTAATAAGTCTATGCTTTTTGGCGCCTGGAAAGTACTTTTTTTGTTGATCTTCAGAAAACTCATAAACTTTCTAAGTACGTCTGCATTTTGAAGTGCAAATAGCGATTTTAAGTTCAAGTATAAAAACGAGTCGTAGTCGAAGTTTGGAAGACCAGCCTCCAAGTCCGGACGTGAATTATCCTCCTGAGATTTGAATTTGGTGCTTTTAACCAATTGTGGCAAGTTAGATAGTGTGAGCTTACCTCTCCCCGAACCGTGTTCATTCTCCTTAAGTTGTACAAGCTCTGAATTGGATTTTTCATTAAACAAAGGTGTCCCGTTTTTACTGTAGTTCTGTATCCCCCCCATTTGGCTTGAAATAACCTTTCTCAAGTCACCTAGTTTTATGGATCCACGCTTCTTGTCATTTGTGCCGCCAATGTCCGTCTTCGATTGCACCGTGTTTGTTTTGTCTGTGAGAACACAGCGCTTTTTCTGCGACCCAGGAGGTATCACTTTGTGCTCACCTCTATCCATATGCTCAACGACGAGCCTTCTTTCACATCTCATTCGCTGAATGTTAGCTTTTCTTTTAGCTTCATGCCTTTCAAACGGATCTATCGCGTCATCTCTGTTCTGTTTACATTCGTTGAAATCTAATACTCGGAACTTTTTCTTGTTCCCATTATTCATCCTAATTCACCTTTCGAGACCTTTCGGCAAATGTATGTGTTCTTGGATCAGAGTTTATCAACCGCTAATCTTCCCGTCAACTAACTTGCTATATAGTTTTATCTGATGGTCGCTTGTAACACTTATCAAATAGATTGCTGCAGAAGCCATATGATGACGTGTGTGCAGGACGCACGATAGTATTTAAGAGATGGACATCAGTGATGTTGAAGCTTCAAGTTAAACTATTGACTAATTGAATAGACATTATGACTACATCTTGGGATCAAGTGAAATTCTCATTGGCAAACAAAGGCAAAGGTTTTCACCTAGTGACCGAGGAGGTTTTATCCAACGTGCCTCAAATCAAGCAATACGAAGTAGGTCAATTGAACCTTTTTATTCAGCATACAAGTGCAGGCTTAACTATCAGCGAGAACTACGATCCAGACGTAAGAGAGGATTTGTCAACAATCTTCGATAGAATTGTTCCTGAGAAAGCCTCATACTTGCATACCCTTGAGGGAGAAGATGATGCGGTTTCGCACGGTAAGAGTGTGCTTGCTAGTTTGAGTATTACTATTCCTATCAGCAACGGAAGGCTCGCCCTTGGAACATGGCAAGGTATATATCTTGCAGAATTTCGTAAGGCCAAACATAGCAGAAAAATTGTTGCTACTATTAATGGATTAAAAAAGACCTAAAATTTATTATTTAATGAGTGAATACATATCGATCAACTACCTAAGACATTGTTTCGTAAATTTTGATGTTGTAATCCTTCAATATTATAAGCCTTTCATCTTCCAACCTTTTTGAGACACTGAGTAATTCATGGTGCCGTCTAGCATTTTCATCGTATATCAAGTTCCACCATCCATTGTGTCTAGCGCACTTTCTCTTGTCTTGTAGGCAAATTGTGTTTTCGAACCACATATCGAAAGATTCATCGTCTTTCATTTTAGTGTAGTATTTCACAATTTCATTCACCTCATCGTCACCAAGAGGCAGTGAATTGCCGTTCTCCTGGTCCTTATCCTCAAACTCAGAGGCTATATGTCTATTATACAAGCATAGGTCCACTTTTTTAAACTTCTTTGATTTGTTTGAACCCTTAGAACGACCCTTACGGTTAGTTGCTTCTTCCGTGCTATCATTAGTCAGATCTTCGTTATCTTCTGCGATGCTCTGTGTTATCTTATCGGAAATGAGCTTCACCTTTTCTTTATATTTGAGCAAGTGCTCTGATTTGGTTTCACATAATGCTAATGACTTTTGTATGTAATCGAGCCTTTTGTTTAATATATTAATACTGTGCTGTATTTCAGATGGAAGATTCGAAGGATCAAATCCATTATTTTTCACATCTATTGTACTTTGTATCTCGGGGAATTCTAAGCCCATCGTCTTGAGTTTCAGGAAAGAGTCATCGAAGTTGGAAACATACCCCAAAACTGATTTAACATGACTGGCACTTATGCTACTGGGATCATTCTCTCCCTTCAATAGTATATTGGTCATGAATTGTATAGCATGTTCCTTTGAACAGTATTTCGACTTCTGTTCAGAAGCACACGGCTGCCAACAATTTGGTAATCTACATTTTCTCTTCCATTTCGTTCTATTAATCCCCTTCCACTCGCAAAACTTACAGTAGAACCTGGCAATTAGCTTTGCATGCTTCTCATTCAACTTCATGCATCCAAAGTGGAACCATTCATCGCAACCGTCGCACAAGACCATCATCTCCCCATAGTCAGGCTTTCGACAAATGCAGAACACTTCTTCGCTGTTCAAATTAAATTTGGGGGCTGAAGTAAACTTTTTATATTGCTTGGCTATCTCTTCTTCTGTTTCGACTCCTCTATCGCTGACAAAAGATGCCTCTTTATCTTCATGCCTGAAAAGTCCATCCTCGCTCAGCTTCCCATCTTTATCGCTTTTCATGACACCTATGACCCCAAAAAGAAAACGTTTTACTGCACGATATTAGTTGGAATCGGTATCAATATAATATACATAAGCAGTAAGGCTATCCCAATATCTATAACAAATACCACCTCGTGAATCTACCTAACTCTGGCTCGTTTTGACACTACACGGTTAATTTTGATATGAGCCAAGCCTATATACAGGAATATTACTTCCAAGCTTACAATCATTTACTTCGTTACAGTAGACCTTTTTTCAAAATATTCTGTTCTTTCTTTTCTTAAGGTACAAAAATACTAAATATTAAGCGTCAGTCTTTTCCTCATCAGAATTGGAGTGACCTGCTGGACCTTTTGTTTGGTTTGCATTGGCAGAGTCAGACCCTTCCTCTGCTTGGTTATCATCGTTTTCGGCCTCTTCTTCGTCAGTCTCGACCAAGATGGTCTTCTTTTTCCAAACCTCTATTAAGTTATCGTCCCCACTTGAGGCAATGAGGCCTTTGATCTTGGGGTGTATATCTACGTCGTTGACTCTATTTGTGTGTCCTCCATGAATAAAATCCAAGCAAGGGTCGACCGACTTGGTATTCTTTTTTCTGGAGTTCTCAGACAGTTCACTTGATGGGTATGTAAACTCCTCATCGAGGTGAGACAAGTCCCAGGATATCACATGTTTATCCAAACTCCACGTTACCAAATTAAGAGGATCGTTTTGGTTCCATTTTATCCCAATCACGCTATCGCTGTGGCCAAAGAGCTTGCGGAATGGGACAGAAGGTTTACGCAAATCAAAGAGCGATATTATGTTATCTTTACCACCAGTGGCAAACAAACTAGACACGTCGGGATTGAACGCGATGGAATTCTGAATGTGCGAAGACTTTTGAGAAATTGCAGGATTCGTGTTCACAGCTACCCTGAAATCATGTATCTGCGTTAAGTAGTCGTCAGCAACAGATCCGAAGAGATTTGGTAGTTTTTCAGAGAACGATAGATCGTTAATTACCGCGTTGTGCGATTTAAATCCCTGGATAGGCGTGGAGGGCTTCGAAATGTCCCAAAGAGCAATTTGGGAGTCATTGGAGCCCGATAAGAACCTCTGATTTCCTACCCATTCGAGAGAATATCCCTCCAACTTGTGGTACTTGAAATCTATCGGGTCCTTGCTTTCGCCCTGGAGGTCATACAAGTGTATGTCCCCGACGTTGTCAAAAGTGATGACCTTCAGGTAGTCTGACGATAATCTCAATCTGTTAATCTCGCCGTTGTGCTTCCACGTAGACACCGTTTTGAAGTTCGTTTGACCTGGACCGCTGGGCGTGGGAAGAGGTATGCTGTCCGACTTCGAGAACTCACTGAAATTAGGCGCCAAGGTGCTGGGCAACTTCAAGCTGCCTAACTTAAGATAATCCTGCGAATGTTGAGACGTATTCGTGCCAAACAAAAACTTGACAGTGATACTGTTCTTGTCATCCGAAACATCGTAGTCAGGAAGCCATTGAAGTGATAAGGATGGGAAGTCAAATGCGTGTGTATGGATGGTATCATACAACAAAGGGACAGTTTTCTTCCATATTTTGAACTCTTCGTTCGTAACCTTTTCTCTGAGCTGGTGTTCAGCTACAATTTCCTTTTCAGCTTCCGCTAACTCTGTAGCACTGTGGTCTCCCATGGCTCTAGATACTGCAAACAGTGAAGAGCTGTTTCTCGAGACCTCGAAAAACCATACTAACTAGTCCGAGATTTACCCGCACGAGTATCTCGATGCTAAATTAACGTCTGAGCACCGGATGCCTAAAGATGTCTGCTAGTCGTATATTCTAGTTAAAGAACGTTGGAAGAAAGCCAATGGCTCACGAAGTGAGCCATTGGCTTCTAGCGCTATATAAGTTATGTCATGTCGTTACGAAATGCAGTAGATGATGAACGGTTGGCTATGCCAACCCTGTAGAACGCTATATCGCAGCGGTATTTATGTCATCTAGCGTATCTTCTTCGTCCTGGCTGATGAAGAACAGCGTCAACATATAGACGGTGGAAAATATGATGCTTCCCCCAACCAAGGTCAACACTGTTGCCGAGGGAGTGATTATGTGCGAATGTTTCAATACAAAGGGAAGATAAAGGGCGGTAATCGTAAGAAAGGCGGTGATGAATTGGCAGGTCTCTCTGATGTAGATGCCCTGCATCGATGCGCTGGGCTCGAAGTTCAAGTCGTAGTCGCTTGTGGTCGTCACTATTTTGCTCACTGCCCTGGGAAGATATGCCACCCCAAAGATTACGCCATCAGCCACGGGAAGCCAGCTTCCTTGGATTCCGGCCAAAAGAACAAGAACAAATCCAATAGCCAAGAAAAAGGACAACGTTGCCAATCTATTCAATGGGTGTCTTATTGCGTTGAAAAACTCCATGATGTTCCTAGTACTCTAATCTCTGCATGCCTTTTCAGCTAATAAAATCTGGTTAAGTAAAGTGCGATCTCACTATTTAACTAAGTGCGTATAAGCTCAATCAATAAGTGAAGCTTCATCACCACTACATTTTCGAAAAGACCGATGGAGAAATATTCTGAGCTTCTTGTTCCCAGCATAAAGAAGGCTAAACCCTCGAATTCTAAGGGATCATTAGACCCTCCGGGATATGAGTCGACTGCTGATAGTGTGACCAAAAAGGGCACACCAAAGCAGGTTTCGGGACAAGACGAAAAAGAGGTTGAAGAATTGAAAGCCAAGAAGGCATGGGAGACAGCAATAGCACCAGCAAGCTCCATCCCCATGAACTTGTTCATGAGCTACATGTCGGGAAATTCTCTTCAGGTGATTCCGGTAATGATGTCTATTATGATGGTGTGGAACCCACTCAAGTCGATCTTTACAGAAACCAATAAAATATTTGACCATTTGAAAACCAAGAATCAGAATGTGCCGATAGTGCTATACAAGGCTGTGTACGTTCTATGCCAAATAGCGAGCATGTCCATCGGCGTATGGAAATTCTACAAGATGGGGCTTATACCCACTAAAGAGACCGACTGGTTGGCGTGGAAAAACTACATCACATACAAGGAGACTTCGTTGTTACTTTAGTTCTATTCCCTATTTTGATGCGCTGCGGCGGTACTATAATGTCTAAAACCACTAAGCTACGTTAGAATCGGACTTGGCTTCGACTTCGGCTCCCTCTTGGTTCTTGTCAAAGATTTGCTGCAAGTTGAACCGTTCTAGTTGGTTATAATTTTCAACTACACTCATGCCTATATTGCTTTTATAGCACTCAACTAGTATTAATTTATCGAATGCCTTTAAGTCAACTGAATGGCCGTGCTCCCTGCCCACGCATTCAGCTACCGTTTTTATAATGTCGCTCTTTGGCAAGGTGTTAAAGTTACGTCTGGTAACATTGATCGCAAATTTATGTGGCTCTTGTCCTTCTTCCTTATGAAAATGGGGCCCAAGCACTATCTTGGCCAATTTTTTCAACTCCTCGATGGACGGAGAGACCGAAAAGGAGATCGGCGTCAACTTCTGCGTGTACCTAGTTGTCTTTCTTTTGCTGTCATGGCACTCCTGGCATATCCTTTGCACAAATTCGGCAGGCTGAACGGGTTTTCGAGTCTTGAAGAAAATCAAGCATTCACATCCTAGGTCAATAGGCTTGAAAGTTTCTTTTTTATTCTTTCCCTTGTCCTTGAGGTTACCTACCTCTGCAGCAATCTGCTCTTCTATAGTCAATTCCTGTTTATCTTCCTTGTCGCTTTCTAGATCAAGATCACCATAATACTCTTCTGCTTTTTCACTGAAGAAATTTATCAATTCATTGCGGCATTGGTTTTCTTTCCCTCTATTACATGTAGCGTATATTCCGCTTGTATTAGGATCTATGAACCCCGAAACCTTATGTCGTTTCCTTCTGCCGTCTTTATCAGAGTTTTGGCTTCTTTTCCCTCCCATGGTTGTATAGATGATGGAATCAAGATAAAAATTACAATTTTTATGAAAATGCGAAATATTGTAAATAAAACCACTATAAACTTAGGTCTACAATTACGTCTATGTCAAGATCAAGACTCAATATATGATATAGTGGTGAAATGGTCTGAGATGAAAGTTGATGAACTTTCATTAGATATTTGGTGTAATATCATTAATTTGGGCTTATTTGAATTGGGGACTTTGCAGATCGAAGATGTGTTGAACTTGATCCAAGTCAACAGCTCTTTAAATAAATTATTGAAGGATAATGGTATATGGGGAACAGTGTACGATAAAGTTTACGGTAATATATTTCTAGAGTATGAAGTTCAACTTAAGGAAGAGAATGCATGTACTGGCAATGCATATGCGAGGTTCTTGAATACATATAGAAGAGAACAGGAATTCATTCTGCTGTTGGCGAATTATAGTCTAACTTCTGAAAACTATAACATTGGGCATTACTTGGACAAGTACTGTAACAAAATTGAGTATTTTCCTATAGTGAAAAGACTTAGTGTTTTAGAAAACGCTCGGATAAAGGAAGCCTTGAGAGAAAGAAGAGAAATTGATATCAGCAGAAGCGCTCTTTTAGCTAATTTAAATGTTAATTTCAACTATTACTTTGCTATTGATTACTTAGCAGATGAATATAAGCAAGATATCATCCTGAAAAATGACAAGTGTTACGAACGTTTCTGGTTTAAAATAAGTCATTTTGATAATGCTTTCACGCATATGATTGAACTGAGAAGAACGAAGCTACAAAATATAGCGAGCCTCTTACACAAGAAAGTTACCATGAAGATATTGTATGACGGCTCGTGGGGTGACAATGTTGTTTTAAAAACAGGAAGCGGGAACTCAAGAGATATTGTTATAGTAAAAAACGAACTCGCTTTAAGGAACTTTTTCGGTTACGTTATACAGCTAATTCTTTCAAATTTCAAGTTGGAGGACACTGACATCGCTAGTCGAATACGGTGGTTACAGAATTCCTCTGACAGATATTTTTTGGAGGATTTTAGCTTAATTAGAGTATATGCGGGTGCCTCTTGTGGTCATCCAATGTTGATAAATTCAATCATCGTGAAAATGATTTCTGATCTTTTCACATCAAAGTACGATTTTATGCTCAAAGGCTCTGCTTCGAGCGAACAGCTACAAGTTTCAATGACCAAGACATTCATCTACATCAAGAACCTCTATTTCATGGCCTTTCACGACGAGTCTTATGTTTGGAGGGTAGACACATACTCAATCAATGACGTTGTGCATTTTTTGAGACAAGAATTAAACATCCGTTCTCCCAGCACCGTGGCATATTATCTCAAGCCTCTAACAACAAAAGATATGCTTGACTTCTTCTTCAATATCCCCTTCAATAATAGCGATGACTCATTTTATGGAGAAAGCCAAACGGAAGCGCTATTTGCACCCAGTGCAGAGGAAGTGCCCAACCAAACCCGATACGTCCCGAGATACAGCAGAGAGAATTACCATTTTGCATGTCTTCTCAGCAAACTCTGCCAGGTTGGAAATGTAAAGGAAGGGTACGCAGAGTATCTCTTGGCCTCAGAGCTCGAGAAATCTTTCAACACCTTTAATAACTTCATACATTTTAAAACCTTAATGCAAACTCCCAAGCTCGCCGAGCCTTTACGGTTATTGTTACAGAAATATTTTCATTTGAGAACCATAAGCGTCGACACCTTCTACAGTCTGAATTTCGACCTCAACGATGCAACAAATTCCAGGATATCGTTTGGGAGGATGACGCGACTTGAAAACTTGTCATCCGATAATGCGTTCCCCCCAGGTACTATAGTCGGCCATTTGAGATCATTGAAACTTGGTGTTGTAGTAGGTAGGGTGGCTTCAAATCCCACGACCAAAGCATACTACAAAGTCTACACTTCTTCGGGTTCCGTGGATACTTTTTCTGAATCATCTTTACAAAAAATATCATCAACAAATTTATGTGACGAAGACCTTTTGATTTCCTTTTTTCAACTTTGCCGCATAGACATACTAGCATTACTTTACTTCAAGTCATTGACTTTTGTCAACGACCAGTACAAATTTGTCCCATGCTTCAAATTACCGTTTAATGATACATGCTACTAAATCAAATTGGTGTGTATATAAAAATACATCCTGGTCATTTGAAGTGCTTGACAATTTTATACTAAACCATATAACTACTATATTTTAATACAATAACGAGCATAGTAACTATAACCTATGATAGGCAGATATGTTGAGTAGGAACTTACTATCGAGCTTACGGACAGTTAATTTTGGTCGCCGAATCCTCAGAGGGTGCAGGTTTCAGCACTCAGTGGTCGGAATTGATTTGGGAACAACCAACTCTGCAGTGGCAGTAGTCGAAGCAGGACAGGCGAAAATCCTAGAGAATGAAGAGGGGCACAGAACCACACCTTCAATTGTCGCATTTGCGAAGAAAGGCGATTCTGTGGAGACACTTGTCGGCTTGCCTGCAAAAAGACAGGCAGCAGTGAATCCCCAGAACACTTTTTCTGCCACCAAAAGGTTGATTGGTAGAAAGTTCAACGACGAAGAGGTCCAGAGAGATGTGAACAATTCTTCATACAGCATAATAGAACACGAAAATGGAGATGCGTGGGTTTCCACTTCAGAGGGAAGAAAGTTTTCTCCCACCCAGATAAGCGGGATGATATTGGAGAAAATGAAAGATGTGGCAGAAAACCAATTGCCCGAATCAGCCAAGCCAGTAAGACACGCTGTTGTAACTGTGCCAGCGTACTTTAACGATGCGCAAAGACAGGCAACCAAGAACGCAGGAAAAATAGTGGGCTTAGAGATCTTGAGAGTGATTAATGAACCAACAGCTGCTGCATTGGCATACGGAATCGATAAGAAGCAGAAGGATGGTATTGTAGCAGTATATGACTTGGGAGGTGGTACATTTGATATATCGATTTTGGACATAGATGGAGGAGTGTTTGAAGTTAGAGCCACAAACGGTAACACCCATTTAGGAGGAGAGGACTTTGATATTTTGTTGACAAACCACATTGTGAACAAGGTCCGCGAGGAGCACCAATTGGATATCTCATCAGATAGAATTGCTATTCAAAGAGTTCGTGAAGCAGCCGAGAAAGCAAAGATCGAGCTTTCTCATGTGAAAAAGACGACAATCAACTTGCCCTTTTTATCTGAAAATGTGAACTTTAAAATGGATTTGACTGAGGATGAACTTGACAATATGTCGTTACATTTGATCAATAGAACTATAGATCCAGTGAAGAGATGCATAAAAGATGCTGACTTAAAGGTGGACGATATCGACGAGGTAATTCTCGTTGGTGGTATGACTAGAATGCCAAAGATCCGCAAAACTGTGGAATCATTATTTAAGAAAAAGCCCAGTACAGAAGTCAATCCTGATGAAGCTGTTGCATTAGGGGCAGCTATCCAAGGTGCAGTTTTATCTGGTCATATTAAGAATGTTGTTTTACTTGATGTTACACCTTTGTCACTTGGTATTGAAACATACGGTGGAATATTCAGTCCTCTCATCCCACGAAACAGTCTGGTTCCCGTCAAGAAAGAGCAGGTTTTCTCAACCGCAGTAGACGGTCAGACTGGAGTTGAAATTAGAGTGTATCAAGGTGAGAGGCCTTTAGTCAAAGATAATAAATTAATAGGAAATTTCACTTTGAAGGACATACCAGTCGCAGCCAAAGGTGTTCCTCAAATAGGTGTTTGTTTCGAAATTGATGCAGATGGAATAATTAATGTGACTGCATCTGATAAGACCCCTAACAAGGATGGAACAGAGAAGAAAAAGAACTCAGTGTCGATTCAAGTTTCCGGCGCTACTGGACTTTCTGAACAAGAGATAAATGAGATGATCATC
Organism: Millerozyma farinosa; assembly: GCA_002196765.1. Classification (NCBI taxonomy): domain Eukaryota; kingdom Fungi; phylum Ascomycota; class Pichiomycetes; order Serinales; family Debaryomycetaceae; genus Millerozyma; species Millerozyma farinosa. The sequence continues at coordinate 467,582 of NBND01000008.1, forward strand.
GAGACCAACCGTAATTCAAAGAAAGATGAGGAGACGAAGAGACATATCGAAAATGCAACTCGTGCTGATATTATCTGTTCAGACATGGACAATGCGTTGATCCAATTCGGTAGCTTTATGGAGGATTCCGATAAGGAGAAGATCAACGAGCAGTTATCTCGCTTGAGAGAAATGATCAACGACGTGAGAAGCTACAAGGTGATTCACAACCCTCAGTTAATCAGGTCAGAAGTCGAGAAATTACAGAAGCTTGGCCTTGAGGCAATCCAAAAGGTCGCTGCTAAACAGAACCAAGGCAAGAAATGATAGATAGTTTGCACGGCATGATACATGTATATAAATGAATATGCACCAATAATATTAACTCTGTACATTTAAACACTCTAATTTACATTAATATAATTTTTAGTCTACTTCAGATGCGAGCTAATCGGTATCCATTCTTCCTTCATCATTCTGGCCGTTACCTTCTCCCTGGTTTGCGTCTTGAGAAGCTGGCTGGGTGCCCTCTGCGTTTCCTTCAGTTGCATCCTGGTCATCATCCTGGTCATCTCTGTTTCTAGAGTTCGAAACAGAGTCCAACTTGTCAAGCCACTGCTGCATGTTCTCGTCTTCATATATGGTGAAAGAGGTATCTTTGCCGACAACACTGACCGATGTATTTTTGAATGTCAATTCCACATCTTGAGCTAAGGTGTCCCTCAATGCATTCAACCCGTGCAAAATTAGTTGTTCAACCGTCTCCGAGTCTCTAACAGACTCCAAGCTTCTCTCCAAGTATGTTCTGGCAGCCTGGGATCTTGCGCCTATAGCAGTGCCGTAGTACTCTAAAACTGAACCGGATGGTTGAAACTCGTAAAGATGAGGTCCTGTCTCATCATAACCCGCAACCAATAAGCCGACACCGTAAGGCCTTGACCCATACGATTGCGTGTTTTCCTGTGCTTTGTCTGCAATGGAGTAGACGGCTTTCGATACCGGTAATGGTCTGTTGAACATCATCTTAGAGCTCATAGCTTGCTTTCTCAAAAAGTTCGACAAAACTCTTCCATCTGGCGCCAAACCAGCCAAAGCGACTCCCATGTGGTCATCAACTTTGATTATCTTCTTTTGATATGACCCCAATTCCTCTGTATTTCTCTTTAATCCAACTAAAACTGCGTGCGTCTTAGAAGTGAGTCCCACCGCTGCACTTCCTTGCTTAATTGCCTCCAATGCATATTCAACTTGAAATATTCTTCCAGTTGGAGAGTAAGTTACTGAGTCATTGTCATAGTTGTTTCTAAACATCTTGTAATTGCTGTCGAATCAAATTCTATAATGATAGTTAGCTTTTGCCAAATTACTATTGATCGCCACCAAAGGCTACGAGGAAAATACTGCGAAGTACACTACGTGCTCACATTGATTTTAGAACGTAAGAAGTCTTTAAAGCATACAAGGTTACAAATGATACACAGTGGTCGTATGTTGAAAGGTATCTTGAGACATAGACCTTTAGGGTCTTATCCTGAGAATATACTTGGTAGGAGATTATACTCCAAGTTGACTTTACCCGATAACGATGTGGTACGTGGGAAGCCGAAACTTGGGGAATTCAAAACCGCCTTTTTCCACTGTTTCTTGATAGCTTCTACGACATATATGGTATTGCATGCTATATGGACAGGACTAGAGTATGAGGAGAAGGAAAAATCGTATTTATCAGAAGCAGGGTTGTTAGAGAACCGCTTACAAGAATTGGTTGATGAGAAAAAGAACAAGTACAAGAAAACAAGATGGTTTTCATCTTGGGGTTTATGGCGTTAACGGTTTACATTTCGGGTCACATTAGGGGAGCTACATCACTATTCATGTATGTATTTATAGATTTTCAGGATCCTGGCGCTTTCTGAACTTACTGCTGAACTTCGCAAATTTAGCACTTGCAGTGTTGGAGAAGTTGCTCTGAGCTTGCAGATCCAAACTTAAGACAGACGAGTTCATGCTGTCTTCATTTAGCGATACATTCGGGTCCAACTCGTCCTGATCTTGTTCCATTTTGGATATCAACTTCAAACCGTCTTCAAATTTGATTCTGTCGAACGTCCGCATCCTAAATTGTGGGTTCTTCGTGAACTGGTCATAGTTGTCTAATTTTAATAAATTAATGCATTGTCGAAGCTCTGTGAAGGTAGATTCAAGGGCAACAGCACCACCCGTGCCGTCACCTTCTGACAGAACGTTCTGTGTTGAGTGTAGTTTACTCATCGAGTCTTCCAAATAGCTAACATCTAGATCAAAGTTTTCTATTGCATTTCTGTTATATCGATCAACATCTTTGAGTATATTCAAGAAATGCTCCGCGACAAAATCGTAGCTTCTGAATAACCCCAAGGTCTTGAATGACAGTGGGAGGTTTGAGAAAATAGAAGAGAACAAATTCTCAAGGTACAATGCAAAATCCTTGATATAAAAGCTCGCCTCCTTGTTAACAGTGGTGGGAAGCCAATCATCGTAATCAACCATATCAAGTAACTCACGTATTTTATTATCAACCATCTTAAAGATCACATCTTCTGCGAATTTTCTCAAGTCTGTAAAGTAGGTCACAGCCTTTAACGTAACAGAGCCGTCTGAGTCCATATTGTTAACACCTAATCCAAGGTTCAGTCTCAACCGACGATTTATCAATTTTCCCACTTCATACAAACTGAATAAATAATACTCTAAGTTAGTATAACTCTGAGATACAACTTCTTTGTTGGTTTGGTTTTTCGTTATAAATTCCTTTATGTCATTGCTGATACCTATTCCAGTTTCGGGACCAAGAACTCTTTCGAAAATTTCATTGACAACGATATTGACAATTTCATAAGAATTGTGACTATAATGCTCCGAGATAAATTGAATGGTTTCCTCCAATAAAGACCTAATACCGAGGCAATAATGAACGTAATCTTCACTAAAAGGAAATGTAACTGGCAATTGTCGTAACTTTGCAGGTGAAAAGGGAGCATCATTTCGATACCAGCACACCTTCATTACATTCTCATAATCCTTTCTATCTTCGATTATTAGCGGCATGTAATGATCGGATTGTATAGATTCATTAAAGTCCAAACGGAATTGTTTCATGATTTCAGGTGCAAAGTATTGTTGGAATAAAATCATCAATATCTCGTAAAGTTCTAATATCTTGAATCCATTATTTTCTATAACTTGAAGAAAATTCCCCACCAAATCTTTAAACTTAATAATACCATCAAGGTCGAATTCATGTGTCTGTACATACTTAAGCAAGGCTTGTTTGAGCTTTGGAGAGTATGATTCCCATAAGTCATTTGAATTTGAATTTGAGCGGATTTGAAACTTTGCAGATAAGTTTATTTGTTTGTCGGCGACAAAAAATGCAGCTATTTTTTTTAAATATTCTTCCAAGCTGGGGAAATTTGCAAAGCTTGCTATGTTTGCATCGTCTGATGTCTTAGTATTAGTTGTTACCGTGGTCGTTATCGGATAAATTACCCTATTGTATTTTTTCAACCATTCTTTATGATATAACTTTGACAAAAGCTCCTCTTCATTTAAAGTTTGGTAAACAAGTATTGCATCATATACGGTCGAGAGATTAATCTGTAAAGCTTTATCTTCAAATATGTTGTAGTTCAAAGTAGGATCTCTCATGGATACTTCGACAGGTGAGTTGAGTTTATGGGGAATGTAGCAGCTCAAGCTATCCTTATTTCGTTTCATACTAGTCCAGTGCTTTTGAAGAGTGTATAAATTATCAAATAAGGCCTCGCCAATGGCATGGAGTTTCCTCTCCACGTTTACCGATAGCCATTTGCTCAAATTCTCGAAGGAATCTTCTTTGATCATTTTGGTAAGTAAAGGAACCGAATCGTATATTTTTATAGCGAAACTGAAGTTTTCGACCTTGGGTAAATGTATGTTTGTGAGTTCATCGATAAGTTTTAAAGCACTGAAGTACTTGTGTTGTTTGATAAGATCGTGGATACGGTTTGTGATTTCCAACACCAGTATACATAGGTTCAACACAACGGTTGTTTCTTCAATCTTACTGGATAATTCCTTATTTTTTATCAAATTCTTCTTCTTAGCTACAAGCTCCATCACCGACCGATTGAGGTATTGGCTTACTTGTTGTAGGTTCCTGTTCAACTCATATGATTCAACTTGTATGCTGTCTATTCTGTTGATACACGAGTTAATGTATTGAGTAGAATTCAAAGAAAGATCACTCAATTCCTCATCTTTATTTTGAACAATTTCATTAAGCTTATGTATTAAGCCTGAAAGCTCGTTCTTATTCAAAGCATCTTTTATGATTGGCGCCAAGCTGTCCAAGTAATCTTCCGAGTTTAGTGATGTTTGAAAAATATCTTCGTCTCGTAACAATAAATTTTCGATATTTAGATTATCCACTTTTAGCTTATTAGCCTTCTCGTCTGGCCTGATTTCATCAGCTGGTATACCTTGGTTCCCATCCATTACAGCAGATCCCATTACAGTTGATTCAAACAGTTAGTAAATATATTGGAATCATTTATTTATAATTATGCGCATTCAAATCAATGTTACAAAAACTCTCTATTATACGTGAAGATACTCTGCTCAATGTTTCCAGGGCACGTACTAATTGTAGGTGAGCCCAACAGTGGTAAGCTTAGAACTGCTGATTTGATAGCAGGGGATCAAAATATCTTAAAAAATATAGAAATCGATGCTGCTAGCCACAGTGGTATTATAGTGGAGACAAAGTTATGCACTAAATACTACGATACTGCTTTGAAACTTTTAGTCGACGAGTACCCAGAAAACAGGAATGAAGTATTGTCCAAGAGCCCGAAAAATCAAGAGAAAGCCAAGCTAAGTGGTCTTGAAGCATGGAGTCGTGAGTTTCTATCTGATGAATGCAAAGAGTTGCGGCAGGTTTTGGAAGGAATCATGTTTTGCTTCAATATCGACAATGATCCAGTGACATTCGTCGACCAAGCTATGCGTCTCGTACAAGATGTGAAGGATTGCATGGAGCAGGATGAGGGCTGGAATGGATTTTTTGTTGTCCTTGGCAGCTCCAACTTTGGCAAGAATAATCCAGACGTGGAAGATACCGTACTATCTTACGGTATCGAGTATATCAGTCTTTGCGACACATCAGCCGATGAAGATGGATTCAAAACAGGTAAAAATAGAGTTATAGAGGTATTCGAAACAAACGAGTGGAAGAACACAGAAGTGCAACATAATGATGATTCATATCACGACAGTAAGGTGAAAAAAATGGCCGAAATGACTAAAGGACTATTAGAAGATCATGATTTAGGAGAAGAGGCCTCTGAAATAGAGATAGACACAATAATACTGAAACTCAGGGATGCTAAGGAAAGGATTAAGACAATGGACGGAAATGAGAAAAAAATACACGCAGATAAGGTAATCGAAGAGATTATTGACTATGTATGAAGGTAATGATAAATAGATTAATACATAATTATAGTTTCGCTGCATGCTTTTCTATACTGTACTTGATCAGCACACCGGGACGGAAGTAGCATTCATTAACATCTTCGTCCGGAACGCCATTTTCGTGAATGAAAACTGCAAAGTCTATGTGTGGAATTTCTTCGTCGATTACAACCATCGGTGCGTGCCACGTACCTCTCCCATAAGTAACGGATTGATTTCCACGGCATACAAAAGCCTTAAAGGTGTCTGGATCTGGAAGTCTCCCGTCGGATAACTCGTCCGTCTTTGCAACAATCACCAAGTATGACTTTTTCTTCAAGTCTTGTCCCATGGGAACAAAAGTCTGCGTCGAGTATGGATGTCTCTCTAAAACCTGAGACAAGTATGCTTTGCTGCCATCATGTTTGTTGGAAATCAAGTGTTTGGGAGCCTTGCACCGAAAAATATTCCAGTTTGCTGTAGCATGTTTCCCGCTGGGGCATTGGGCGTAAGCGTTTTCGATAGGTGCAACCTTATGGACTTTCGTAGCAGTTCCATAGTTGGCTGCCGAACTCTTAGTTGTGCTAATTTGGTGGTCGGCACTTATTACACCACCATAAGGCGCAAAGCCCTCAGGAGTCAACAACTCTGCCTCCACTTCACTTATCCCCTGTGTCTCAAATGTCTTTAACACCATCACTAGCCGTAAACTGGGTCGTTACCTTCGAGCCAAATCTAAGCTACTGGTATAATTGGATTCATTATGTGCAGTACAACAAGGAGAACACCGAGAAGATAAGAGACTAATGTCAGTAGTATTTGGTACGTAGCTAACCAGCATCAAGTGCTTCAACAGTAACTCAACTAGCATATCACGGTATTGGGTAATGGACTACAGTCTATGATGAGAGTGCTGACTGGCGTTCAACGTGTACTTAGATATCCTGGTCTCGCACTCACTCTCTATATTATTAAATTACTTCTGACATAGCGTAGCCATCATTTGTCTTTACAGCTGAGTGCTATTCAGGGAGCTTCTCCTCAGATTTGTCGCTTGTTGTTTTCACCGTCAGCCTGCCGTAGGGTTACCGGTAAAGATCAAAAGTTGCAAAAGATGTACAAACTTATCACGTGACATGAATGACTTAATTATTTGGCTCAGTGGCACTAATCTTCATGATTTGTTATGGGTGGAGTTTAAGGCAAACATGAGTTTCGGAGAAAACAAGAGAGACATACCAGAGGATGGGGATGAAGAGAAGACCGTCGTTGGGGATGGAAGTGACCCAATGAGTTTAGTTTATTCTCAGCAAGAGGGTTCACTAAGCCGAGAAGGTACCTTGGTTGATGGTAATGGAGGAAGTGGATCCAGCTCATTGGATAAATTCAAGAAAAAAAGGCTAAACACTTCAGTTCAGCAGCTCAGATACAACGAAAACAAGATTTCACTTGATCGTGCTATAGTAGAAGCTATAGAGTCGTTGTACGACATTCTGAGCGAGAACAAGCACAGACCTATATACTATCCAGCGGAGGCTGAAGACGATTCAAGCTTGCTTTTGAACTCGCTGAAGGCCCACATTGCTTTGGTACGCTCAAATCAGAATCTTTCAGAGAAATCAGTGGATAAGGCAAAGATTTCCAAGGACATCGATGAGACACCAGAGCTAAAGGTTTTGCGGTTGAACATTAAATTAGGACATAGTAACACCAGTAATGGTGATTTAATTGGAAGTTTGGACAAATCGTCAATAGCTGCAATATTGGAGCAAAAACTCAATCAACAGGTCAGATATTTGACTAATTTAAAAGACCGAATCGATGATACATCTTCGAAAGTGTTCGTGACTGGTGACTTAAATGCCGGTAAGTCGACATTCTGTAACGCACTTTTGAGAAGAAAGATACTTCCAGAAGATCAGCAGCCATGCACTGCAGTGTTTTGCGAAGTCATTGATGCAAATAAAGAAAATAAAGGTGTGGAAGAAGTCCATGCGATCTTCATCGACAAAGAGTACGATGTCAACGACGAATCAACGTATGAAATTCACGAATTGAAAGACTTAGAAAATTTGGTGTACGAGTGTGACAAGTATAAATTAATTAAAGTTTACGTATTGGATGGAAGATCTTTTCACGAAAGTCTCTTGCATAACGGAGTTATTGACATCAGACTTATTGATGCCCCGGGCCTAAACATGGATCTGTATCAGACAACACAGGTCTTTTCTCGACAAGAGGAAATAGACCTAGTGGTATTTGTTGTTAATTCAGAGAATCATTTTACGTTATCTGCCAAAGAATTTATAGCGGCAGCAGCGGCAGAGAAACGCTACGTGTTCATCGTTGCTAATAAGTTTGATAACATAAAGGATAAAGAAAGGTGTAGCTCGAAGATTCTTGAACAAGTCAAAGGATTAACTCCAGAAACGCATAAGAATGCGAATGAGTTTGTACACTTCATAAGCTCATCCGATGCCTTGGAGAGAAACGGAGGTGGAGGAGGAGATGACGGTGGAGATGGCGGAGACGATGGGCCTAATAATGACAATGACCGAGGATACCCTGACTTTGATAATTTAGAAGCTTCGTTGAGAAAGTTCGTCTTGGAGAAAAGAGCCATCTCAAAATTATTCCCTGCTAAAAATTACCTCATAAATTTACTTTCTGATTTGGAAGCCCTTGCCAGCTTGAATCAAAAAATTTATTTGAATGAAATCAAGAAGAGAACGCAAGATCTTGAAAAACAGATCTTACCCAAGTACGAGAATGCATTGCGGGACAGCTCAAAGATCAACGATCAAACTAATGCCTTGACAGAAAAGGTATGCTCTGATGTATATGACTTTACCAGGAATGAGATATTGGATACCGTAAATAATTTTGGAGATTCTCAGGTACTTCCATATATGGGCTTGCAATATGTTTATGAGTATGCCCGGTCGACACAGCAAGTGATGATAAATACCATTGTTTCTGCTGTAGAGAAAAGTGAAGGTTACGCGAAGGAAAGGACTGCCGATGGAGTTGATAAGATTATCAAATATGGTCAAAGTTTCTTGAGTGAGGACTTTTTGAATGACAAGGTTTTCAAGTCAGATTTAATGTTTTCGAGAAAGCATGATATGTTGAAAAAAAATCTTTCAACTTCTATCGAAGTCTCCGATTTCTTTGATCCTTCCTGGGAGTCATGTTTGATGTGGTTAGGCGTCCCTGAAGGCCTTGTTAACCTGTCTAAGAAGCAATTGGAAGAGTTCAATCCAGTGAACCTTTTAACTTCTTTTACAAGAAGTACCTCAGCAATAAGAGATAATATACCCAGACAGGTCACGTTGCATACAATTTATTCTTCCACTAAGCTCTTAACTGCTGGTGCGTTGATCCGCAAAGTCTATAGTATGTCATTCATCTTTTCTCCTTCCACCTTGAAAAGGATCTCTGGACCACTCGTGTTAGGAGTGGTGGGATTTTCTGTCTTTTATTTGATCAATGACATACCCAACGCTTATCCTAGGAAGCAGGCGAGAAAACTCAAGAAAAAGATCGTCGAATTGGATTACGTCCACTTAAATGCGGACAGAATAGCAAAAGGATGTCGTCTGGTTTTGAACTACCCCTCACGCCAGGTATTAACATCATTACAAACCAGCATTGACAAAACAATAGGAGTGAAACAAGAATTGGAAGAAAGCATTAAAGAATCTGAAGCTGGATATCGCTACTTCAAGTCTTTTTACGACAGAATCGGAATTCAAAAACGAACTGTGGAAGCAATAGACTTGGAATCTTTAAATAATGTGGATTAAATCTCCTTAATACTTGTATATAGTTGAATGAATTGCGTTAGCGTCATGGTCTACTTATCGTGCTTGTAGAGTGACATTTGGAACAAAATGTAGGACAATAGGCATACTGAAGAAAAGCCTAAAAACCCCAAGCAAGATTGCTTTACATAATGTTCGGCGAAAATATCCCAGCAAGTACACTTCACTGTACTCTTCTGTAGTCCTATCGCCTTCTGCTATAGTAGTGAGGTTCTGGTTTCAGACGTTGCACTGATAAGAATTCTGGCAGAGTAATATTTTTATGGCACAAAATTGGACAACTATTTTTTTCAGATCCAACTAATTATTGTAGCACCATAAAAACCTCCATCATGGGTAGATTAAATAATAAGGAGTTTTTGAACGAAGTTAAGTCGTTGTTAGAAACGAATAATGGAGAATCTTCTGTATACTTTACTCAAAAAAGATTGAAACCTGCATTAGCATTAAATGAAACAGAGGGAATAGACGATTTGGCGTCCAATGTTGTCGATTCAAAGATAGGATCGAAAAACGAACAGCAGTATGGAATTTTAATACGGGTTGCTGCATCTTCTTCTGACAAAAGTGCTGGCTCGAAAAAGACGAAGCTTTCTACAGTAGTTGAGACAAATCAGTTGGATGAGTTTTGGAACGATTACGCACAGGTGCTCAAGGCCGGCCTTACAGGCTTGAAAAAGAAAGAGAAGAAGAAGAGTAAGAAGACAGGGAAAGTGAGTAAATGAATATGAACTTTTGTACTATATCATGAGTATGTAAGATATTTTTCACGCCTCTTGCACTATTAATAAACCATTTGGATATATATAGTCTAAATCCTTAAATTTAACGACATTTTCCGAGTTGAGCTCATCGTTCAATACCTTTCTTGGCGGCAAAGGAGAGAGGAGTTTGAAATTGAACCCTATGGCATAATCTTTGAATTTATTTTGCATTTCAGAATCATTTAGTTCGCTTATCGTTTTCTTTCCATCAAAGTAGCCCTCTGCGTAAAGTTCCACTAGCAAAAAAATATCCTCTATCGAGTTCTCTGCATGGCAGTAGAATGTAACTCTTTTCCCATCAGTTAGTCGGACTGCTATTTTGGCATAATCACTACCCTGTTTCTCTTGTAGACAATCTTTAAGCAGGGGAAACTTCCACGAAAGGTATTGTTGTCGAAGTTCTTGATCCATTTTCGCTTTCTTTTTGAGCCTGTCTTTTTGCAATGACTTTTGAAAGTTGGCTTCTTGCTGCTTCAAGAGCAATTGACTTATAAATTTGTCACGTAACTCATTACGTATGAGGGTCAATTCTTCAGAGAAATGTCCCATTTTTCTTATAAACTTATGCTCGATTATTGCGTTCAGATCTATTTCGTCACTGAAGGCGCCCTGTATTTTCGATATTAGCGATATCTTGGAACTAGTCTTAACCGGACCCAGTGGTGACATTGTAGTCTTTCTTGTGAGACACATGAGGCCCAAAAACGGAAATTTGGTCACATTCAAGCTGTTGGCCAATTGGTAAGCCTCGGGGTTTGTTAGATCGCCACCCCAAATGAGCGTATCGTCGTTGCGGAAGATATCAATGAACTTCTGATTTGTCACTATCTTATTGAATATGAAGTTCGAGTCCACATTCTGGGGATTGGACAAATAGACAAACAAAAATTTAGCACGGTTCGTTGCCATGTATAATGCTTGAGTGTAGCTACCGGGGAAAAATGGAGGCAACTGTGGTCCATTCGTGTTTTCGTTGTACTGAGGCGATGGCGGAAGGCTGTCTTCCAAGTCCCGTATAAATTTGTTCACTTTATCAATTGGGTCTTCTATCCCGATGCTAGACGTGCTCGTAGACCTCATAGTACTCGCATGTGTCTTAAAATAAAGTGTGTTGATACACTTTGCAAGTGTTCGTAAGAGTAATATAATGATCATGAACAATGGCTTGAATATTAGTAACCCTATGATAGTAGCACATTGTTTACCAATATCTCCTATGAACTTACTGTTAAATCTCCTTCTATTATTCTCTGCCACTGTTTCTTCAGGATACTGTCCGGGCATATTTGAACCTTGATTATTTTCCTCGTCTGCCACCCTCAGATACGACTGCCCTCCAAGGATCCTAGAGAGCCACCCAGATCCTTCCTCAGGCATATTCATTACCGTAGTATCTCTCTATAGTGAAGGTATTAATTTAATTAGATATTTTGCTACTCTTTATAGTCGATTATCGTATGCGCACATTAATATTTCATTATCAAAGTGATAGTTGCACTAGAGTGAATAACTGTCCTACTTACGAAAAGTCCTAGAGAGACACATATTTATCGATGGCATGTTCTCTGCATTTTAAAACCTTGTCCATTCTAATACCGAAGACAGGATTCACGGGGCTTATAGATTGGGTATTTCGAACTGGAGAGGTGTGGACCAAGAGAGCAAAAGAGAGTTGCAGGCTATCTTTGTCTGATATAAAGGAGAATTGGTTTTCTGCGATGCTCAAGCCACATAGGGTGTAATTTGTATGATAGAAGTCGACTACCTTTCCCGGTTTATCTTTGAAACCACCGGAATGGGTGCTTTGACTGCAATTTAGAATATAAAGTCTCAAGGCATCTCTATTGAAAATCGAGGACTTTTGCAATGCCAACTCTATCATTGCTAGAGAGGCACCGATCCAGAAGCTGTAGCATGCGTCAACCAACTTGTTCGTTCTGCCGGAAAACGCTCCTTCCGCTTTGTGCTGTCTCATGACACACCACCTGACAAGCAAGTCCATGTCAATATTCTTCGCTAGCTGCGCGTAGAGGGAGCCATCGCACGGCTTGAGAAGCAAAAGGTAGCTTGCCAATGCGCAGAAAGTGTATCCGCCATGCGCTTCTGTCCCAGGTACGCCAGCAAACCCACCCTCGTACGTCTGACATCGGTTGAGCCATTCGATTACACCTTCGCTTAGCCTCTCGTCTAAAATACCCAATATCGTGGCGCTGAGCAAAACGCAATACACCGACCTTGTATCGCTTTCTCCTCCGTAGTGCATCGAAAACGAACCGTCTTTCCTTTTCAACTTCAAAAACCAAGAATAAAGGTGATTTCTGAGTTTGCCCAATAACAGATACTGATCAGCAATGACGAGCGATAGTAGAGAGGCGTAGCAAGAGGCAACATGTCCCAATTGACCCTTGCCACCTCCAATGCCGTCCAGTCCCTCATTAGAAATGTTCCTCTCGATTTTCCTCCTCACCAGACCTTGTAGCTCTTCAGTAAGCCAGCTCAGATCTGGGCCCGAAACTACGTCCAATGAATTGCATAGCCAGTAGATCATCCAGCCGTGGTTAGCGTCTAGTGATCTGAAATAGGACGGTAATTGACTATTCAAGCTGCTTAGAGCATAGTCATAATGCAACTCTTTCTCAAAGCAAAATGCATCTTTCACGGGCTTTCGACTTCCAATCCTTTCGTATATATTGGTGATGCTTTCCTCCGTTTCCTCTTGGTCTATGCTAGTTTGTGTCTCGACGCTGACCGGATCCGTATAGGTATCATCGAGCATCATCGCAAGAAGCTTCCCAGTATCTTCATCCATATTTCTGAGATCGTTTATCTTCAAGGATCTGCTGGCAAGAGTCGTAAGGTATGATATCCTTCGCCTATACCTCAGGTTTATATCATCTTTGGTCATATCTGACGGGGAACTACCACATCAAAACTTCAGTAACTGAATTCGTCCTTAACAATAATCAGATGACTAAGAATGCGACTCCATTACTTTAGTTATTAGCAGTTGGGCTAGCATTAAAGTCAATATTCTACGTATATATGATGAAGAAAGTAAAGTTATAGTATATTTATAAGTAAATATTACATTTTCTATTACTAGGAATCATTAGTACCCGATATGAATTTAGAGAATGCAAACTTGAGGATAACTTCGTAACAATAAATGAACTGATCCAAATTTTGAACCATAGATATTCGTTGAGTACGTTGGTATTGTACAGACTTGTAAACAAGATCATCTGGCCCCCAGGGGTCAAGCTGGTCACTATCTCGAGACTCAAAGCAGTCAATTACCATATCGATCGTTATGAAGGTTCCTGTTCTTCCACAACCAGCCAGACAATGTACCAAAATATTCTTGTTCAAGCCGAGTATCTTCACTATGTTATTTTTATAATGGATGAGATCTAGAATGCAGTTCAGGGAGCTAGGAACACCAAAGTCTGGCCATTCTTTGAATTGTAAATGGTACACGGTTTTTGATTTATCGTTTTTGGTGAGCTCTATTTTCCTCACGTCAAATGAGTTATGCCGTTCAAAGAATGTGTTGTTGAGTTGAAGCGAACTGTCAGGGAACACCTGATCGTCGAAATATTTCTTCTCTTTGTCTGAGAATTTGTTTCCTGATTGCTCGTTCAAGCAGACTATAACTTCTATGTCATTATACCAAACAGTCTTCCAAAAATCTTCGAATGTTGAGCTCAAGGGGTTTTGCGTAGCGATGTACCTTTTTTTAGAAACCTTGGAACATTCAATGTAGTTTGCATTGAAATAGTCATCATAGTCGTCAGATTTCTGTCTTGCATGGGGCGATACCAGTAACTTCACTCTGGAATGCTCGTATGGCCAGATGTTATTATATCGGTTTTTGTATCCATACTCAATTCCTTTTGGTATTTGGTACTTCACGTCATCACACGCTGGACAAAGGGCACTGGGGGTGCATACATTAGGAATATGATGGTGAAAGCAATTGTTTGCTATAGCTGTTTTCAAGCGTACCTGTTCGCTTTGTTCGATCTTGTTAAATAATTTGTTGAGTTTTCTAATCACGTTTCTCTTATAACTTGGGTCTTTGGTGTTTTCGCCAAAGAACCTCAACCACTCTGGTAATAAGTCGACGTTCTCCTGCACGCCTTCTGGGATCCTTAAGCTATATATGTAGTTTTTGCCTGGGGATTCCAAAGGAGGGTTAATGATAGTATCTTCATCTTCATTCTGGGCTCCAAACTCTGGCCGGGGTAGCATATTCTTTTTGAGAGCATTCAAAAACTTCTGCTTCGCCGGCGTGCATAATGGAAGCTTGAATCCAGACAAACTGCTTGATTTCAGTCCATTACTGTTCACTTCTTTCTCTGATGGAATCTCCAACACCGGGCTGTTCTCGCATATGCTGGAAAACCCGCCATCCAAGTAGAATACCTCAAAAGCGGTGTAGCTTTCGTCGTTAAGCAATACGAACTTGCTGCATGTTTGGAATAACGGGAAGGATATGTGGGAGTCGCTGCTGTCGTTATCGTAGATCAATACTTTGAAAGGTTTGGTGCCCTCTTCTCTCGCATGTGCATGATTCAAGAAAACGTTCTTGGTGTCCTCCGGCAAGTTCGTAGAATTGAGTATCTGGTGGATGGAGTACGACGTCCGTTTCAAAAGAGTGGTCGGTATGCAAGCGTTGACGGCGGTCTTTATCCTCGAGACGGAAAATAGATTGAACGGCCTGATGTCCAACACCAACGCCCCGCTGTCAATCAACGCCTGGATCCCGTCCTCCTTGACCCCCACTACCAGAATCGGCATCTCCTTCAAGTAGTTCCGCGACGTGGGCGAGATAGGCTGGTGCACAGGCAGCGTGCTGGGTTCCGGCGACTTCAAGCAAAGCTCGCTTAGACTCTGGCGGCATTTGTCGTCCTCCTTTCCAGCTGCCACTGTCGTCGACATACTGCTGCTGTTATGCTTTCTTTCCCTCCCCTATTTACACCCGAGTTATCCCCAATGTGTTTGATTGATCCTGGAAGCTTCTTGTGCGTACTTCAGCCTTTCGTTAGAACTTGGTATAAATCCTCTACAAAATGGCCCTATTTTGTCAACTGGAAGGCCTCTGTTAGTGAATCATAAAATTCAATCCCACTCCAACAATTCCAACTTATAGTTTTTAGAGTATATATATATATTATGGCTGACTATTTCTATTTTTTGTAGATGCAAAGGAAGTTTTAGAGTCTAGATCGAGGTTCGGACAGAAAAACCGGTCTTTCCACGTACTTACACTGAAACAGATTTACCCCTAGACCTGGATTTGACTGGATTATTGACGTATTTGGGGCCATAAGGTCAACTTTGTGAGGCAGCAAAAGGGTCTAGCGAGTCCTCATACACCAGTAGTTGTACTAGCCAAGATGGATTATGAACCGATGTGAACCGATCAGTCAAACGGCCGCGCGGAGAAACCAAAGAACTACGAAATTCTATCTTTCAGTGTGCCTTTGTGGGGATGCATGGTATGTGGCGTGCATGATGGTAGGATAGAGTGATCTTTTGTCGATAGGGTAGGCGAAGCATTAAAGCATGTGCTGTAGATTGGACGTTGTGCCATTTCTGTAGCGGTTGGGTGGGTGCGATGGAGCCGGGGAATTTCAGTGCTTGTGGTCGCCTCTGCTGCGCGGTGCACGATTAAGGTTGGAATAATGTAAGGCAGGGGCAAGACCCTTATGTCCCGCGACTCCTCGTCTGTTTACGACCGAGATAGTGCAACAAAAAGGCCTATAGCGAGGCGTCGCATGCACGGAAGGCTGAAGAACGAAAGGTGCCATGCACTGGAAGCACGCCTCGTACATCTGGTTCACAAAGCAACCTTAAGTACGGGGAAGCAAGCCACAGAGGGAAAAGGCATTTCACTTGAGGACCCGGAATAATTGTTCTCTAAAATTTGCATCTTTGTTGTGCAGGCGTGCTAGGTGGTTTAGAAACCGTACTGCTAAGAAGAGCACCCTCCACTTGGAGCGGGCAGGAAGCAGGCGGAAGTCAGTCTGACACGTGAAGCGATAGACTTTTCGGGGTTTGGGGAGCGGGTAAAGTAGTCTGGCGGTCGTCGAATTGAGCAAGGCTTCGGTGGAGTCCTCTGCAAGGTCGTCTGCATATTCGGTTTCCCCGGCGAGCTGGCTGCGCCCACCCACGGCGCTTAGTTCGTTCTCGAGATACCTATACATAGACTGGAGCTGATCTATCTTTTCCGATTTGACGTTATTGTCTCGCCTGCACATCACTAGCTTGATGGTGAGGTCTTTGATGGCCTCGCGCGAGTGCTTGAGGTCTTTTTCGAGCTTCCTGTTGGCCTGCGTGAGGCTCTCGCATTGGCTTCTGGACTCATTTTGGCTCTTGCGGAGCTCGTCCTCATAGCTCTGTTTGGCGCGAGCACTGCCGCGTCTTTCGCCCTCCAACTCACGCTCGAGCTGGTCCATGCGGCTCTTCATCTTGATGTTTTGCTCTATGATGCTTCGGTTTTCCACCTGTAAGTCCGAGAGTTTCTCGTCAATTTCGTAGATTGTTTCCTTTTGGGACTGGACTTTCCGCAAGAGAATATTCTCCTTCTGTTTTAGCTCTATTCTGTCTTCGTGATCGTCCTGCTGTATTTCCCTGAGTTTCCCCTCCGCTCTCGACGAGCCATCTTTCTTGGGGATTTCATACTCCTTATTTTTAATGGCGGTTATGTTTTCCTTGAGCTGCTCGAAGTACAGTTTCCTGCTTGGATCTGTCTTTGTTCCGAATTCATTAGTCCGTTCATATAATCCGCTTCTTGGTCTTTGATAAGCGCCATTGAACATCGGTATCTTGGTATCACTGCGTCCCTCCGTATATCGATTTGCCTGGTTATCATCTTTAAGAGGCGATTGTCGACCACTACGAGCCTTCTGTTGGCCGAAACTTTGTCCTTTTTTAGGCGTTTCTATCCCATCTCCCAAATCGGCCAGATGCATCGCTTGTCTAAGTAACTTGATTTCAGTGCTGTCTCCATCTTCATTATTCACAAGCTCACGCAAGTTGTTGTTCCATATCGAATTCTTCTTCTTTATACGTTCTATAGTATCATCTTTGTATTCCATTCTCTACCTGATCTTTAATTATTTATCTACGTTTCCTGCTTTTGTTTACCTATATACGCGCTGATGGATTTTTATAATATCATCTAATTAATTTTACAACATCTTTTCGTATGAAGAATCAAAAGTATGTCTAAGAAGAAGCCAATAATTCGGAAACAAGCCTTCATTAGTAAAGTAAAGTCTTATCCCTTTGACTTTTTCTTGTGGCTTAATGAACTAAGGCATTCGATCGAGTGGGATGATTACTGTGATTCAATTGCAACACCGTTAGGCTGTATTTTAACGCTCTATTTTTGCGTTTTAAACAAGATATCAGTGACTCATAGTAGGTCGCCGAAAGAAAATAGCAACTCCTTGTTTCAAGCGGACTATTATAATTATGAGAAAATAAGACGTAGGGCAATTACAGGGGATGATATCGAGCTTCGAAGCGTTAAGGATGACTCGATTTGGCTAACCTTAGTCGACACTACTTTGATCATCTTATTCATCAGTTCGTTGTGGAACTTCATATGCGTTTTCAGGTCATCAAGAGATTATGCTTTGCTCTACTCGTCTATGGATAAAAGGCCTCACACAAAGTCCGCTCGTCGTCTAAGTTTGAAGACCAACACAGAAGAGTCGGTGATAGACAAAATAATTCTGTTCTTCTACAACCTGACAGCAGACATCAGAGACAGCTCTATGGAAAATGAAAGTTTCTACGATAATGATAGCACCAACGAGGCGAACTCAGTTGAGAAAGAGGTTTGGGAATTGTGCGTATGGGATCCCCCAAAATTTAGTCTTTACCTTTTTACAACCTTTTGTCCCGCAACCTTGATAATCGATAGACTCACCTCAAACAGCATAGCTTTCTGGAAAAGTCTACTCTTAATAACCCTATTCAATGCAATTTTATACTACGTCATTGCCAATAAGTTTTTAACGTTACTCCAGGACAAACAAATCCTTTATCAAGAAATGTTTCAAGAGTACAACAACAAATTCGTTAAACCTAAAACTTCTGTTCTCAAAAAAGATGTGCTCGTGGATGCAACATATGGTCCTCGTTTGAAGTCGTCATTGGCTGCTAAATCAGACAAGAATGGTTACTTCCAAAATACCAAACTGAAAGTATTTATTACCCATGACATAAATGGTAACTCATTTAATAATTTAAATGTGGAAAACGAGGATGTCCTTTCACCAGCACCTACCCCTTTGCTGGGATCTAGGGTACAGTCTAGAGGGTTAAACGAGTTAGAGTCTCCCTTCAGAACACCGTACAGAAACGACGTCTTAAATACTTCTCTATCACAGAGACAATACCCTCCTAGTGCTGGTGACCGCAGGCCAGTGTATAGCTCTATGGCAAATAATGCAAGTTTCGGCACCTTGAGAAACACTCCTCAACACAATATTGACAGTTATAGAACAATGGAAGATCAAGACAATAAACTGTGGTATGCGTCATCCACTCCTTTCAAGAGAAACTCGGTCACATCTGACACAATGCTCCACAGGTCTTCTCCTCTTGTGGAGAATAACTACAGAAATTTCCAATCCCCAATGGAAAAATTACTAATGGCTCATTGAAGAGGGCAGACTTATCACCTTCAAGAACACAGACATTCAGGCGATCACCTTCTCCAATGCACAAATCTCCAATGTATAACGAAAATGATATGAATTTTAGAAGGTCTCCAAGCCCAGGGAAACCAAAACCGAGATGGCACTAATATAATAATGAAACACTTTTATAAGATTTATATATACTACTATGTTACAATTCGTTGAATCCAAAGAAAAATCTCAAGAAATTACTTATTAATCCTTGGTTGTTTGTAGCTTTCTTTTCCTCCTCTGCCTTAGAAGTACCTGGTGCTTCAGGGCTTAAGAAAAACTTGGAGCCATCTTTTAGCTCAAGCTTACTTGCATAGGATGTCTGCGTATTGCCAGTGTCTATCAACGTCTGCTCTCTATTTTTTTCGCTGAAGAGAAGGTCAGTTTTCAACCCGCCGCCTATATCTTCATTCTTTTCTATTTTTCTTTTCTGTAATTTTTCTATCGCATCTTTAGTATAAGGAATGACACCTAATAACACGCCATTAAAGACCGAACCGTTTTCCTGTAATGCATCAAGAGCAGAAGAGGGATTATCATAGGTGAGCTTTACCCAGGATTTTCCACTGAATATTGGTATGAAAGGTTTCTTCTGTCCATTGTTGCTGGAATTCTGAAATCTCGCCAATGTATTATGTCTTTTAGTAACCTCGAAATCCTCTAATATAGTTCCAAATTCCTGGAAATAGGATATCACTTGGTTTGCCATGGTCTCTGGGTACCCAAAAACGAGAATTGCTGATTCAGAGTGTTCCAATGGGTTGTTCTTCAAGTCATCTTGAGCCGACTTCTCCGTCGCTGGGGCCGATGTGCCGTCTCTGTTGAACACGTTATTGAAGTTCTTAGGGTCTTTATTCAAGAAATAATCATTGTTAGCGTTGGAGGGCTTATCTAACGATATCAAAACTTCGTCGTTTAAGTCGTATATAGACCTCGAAGGAGGTGCGTCGTCTTCAAATTGAGCCACCAGCGGTTCATCATGGAAAATCTCACTGGCACTCTTATCCACTCTTGAAATGTCGCCCGAACTGGTGTCGAATAGACTTCCAACGCTATTCGCACGGTCAGCAGTACTTCCCGCCGTTAAGGCCTTTCTCTGCGTAGTGCCAAACGATAATAAATTAAATTGTCCAGAACCCTGGCTACCTGTTCCATCTGTTTTGCTCTTGTTCTCTCTTTTTGTAGCGGAGGAAGTTATGTGGAATCCCGTTTTTTTCTTGGGAAGCAAGTGGTTAGGGATGGTCCTTCTCTTCGTGTTTTGAAACCACTGAGGCTGTTTCCCTGATATATTGCTTTCCTTAGATCCCAGAATACCCCCCAGTGTTTGATTGAAAAGCGGCTCACCTGATCCTGCCGTATTACCTGAACCAAATAGTGTCGACATTCTTTACGCTATGATTTTGATGTCAATTTACTAAGGAAAACAAATAGTCAATTTAGCACTATATTTTTGCGAGCCTTTTTACAACAAAAAAAAAGTTTCTTGTCTCATCATTAACCGCTGAGCAAACTCATAAAATGATACTATCACCAGCCGAAAGGTCATACTTATATGATTCGTTGGCTAAGGATGAGTTAATAAGACCGGATGCCAGAGCGGATTATCAGTTTAGACCTATTGAAGTCAAAACTTCATTTTTACCGTCATCTAATGGGTCAGCTAGAGTAAGACTAACCGATGGAAGTGAAATTATAACAAGTATTAAGTCGAAAGTTGTTTTGGCTGCCGAAGAGAAGTCATTGATAGAGTGTGACATTGACATTCCAGGGTTTAGAGACGATTCGAATTTTGTTGCAAATTTGAAATATAACATGACAAGCTTATTGAACAAGAGTTTTCCTTTTGAGAGCTTAAAACTTACGTCAAAATACGCCTTCAAACTTTTTATAGACTGCGTTGTGATAAGCTACTCCTCGTTTCCACTTACATTTATTTCTATTGCATGCTACTTGGCCTTGAAGTCTACAAAACTCCCAAAACTCATAAGTGATGTAAATGACGAAGAGACAGCGGAGCAGCCTCTTTTTTCAGACGACTGGGAAAATGCCCAGTATTTGGGTGACTTGAACGACTCAAAGTCTTTTAACCCTCCATTAATAATAGTCATCGGTGTTGTTGGCAAAAACCTTTTATTCGATCCTTCTGCCGAGGAGGAGCAGGTCTTAGAAAATGGGATAATAATAAGCTGGTACAACAACGACATCTCTACACCTATCCACAACCTTAACTTTTCTGTGCATTCTAATATGCCAAACTACAAAGGATTGTCCCAACAGATGATAATGAAAAGTATAATAATGGCAAGAAAGCATTGCGCCAATATAGTTAAAGCTTTAGACCAAGCTATCGAGGAACAGACAGACGATGGGGTTATATTTTGAAAAGAAAACCTGCGCTTTTTTATTTGTATAATAGACTATTTCTATATCCTAAATGTATTTAACAATGCTGCGATGAATATGCGTGAACGATAATAGCTGTAGCGGTCTGTATGTTCATTGATCTGACAACACCAACCTGCTTGATCTCTATGCACATGTCAAGCTCTACTAAAAGATCACCCGGAATTCCCTCTCGTTCTTTACCTAACAAAATCAATGACTTCTGGGGAAATTTGAGATCACTGTTCAACTCAACTGACTTATCAGTTTGTTCCAAACCAATTAAAGTATATCCTTCGCTCTTCTTGGATTTCAAAAAGTCCCTTATACCCTCCTCTTTCACTTCTTTCATAGGCATCCATGAATCAGCAGTCACTGCAACGTTCTTGAATTGTGGGTGATCCTTCACTCTGATGTCATTCAAAGTTAAAAGACCAGCTCCAAGCACATCACATAACCTACAAATTCCTCCCAAGTTCGGTGGCTTGTCTACCAAAGAAGAAACTACTATCAAATCTGAACGGTGAACCGAATGTTGTTCCTGTGTGTCATTTTCCGAGAGGGTGTTTAAAGCGCCACTTTTCGTTTGCAATGGAGACTGTTCGCTATTACTGTTCAAATCAAAATCAGTAATTACTGAACGCTGATAAATAATTTTTCTTTCTTTTATCCACAGGGATTTCAAGCTTTTACCTATGGCCTTGTTAAGATGTGATTTCTGCTTAGCATCAACGTATTTGGCAAACTCATCTTCTGTTAATAAGTCAACATCTTTTTCACTAACCCTCATAAGAACGTCCCCAGAGATACCTACTAAGGTCTGATCTGCCTTCACGTTCCATAGCATTGCATCACCGCTTCTATATTTTCCAAAATTATCAGTATTTTCTGCACTTGAGTAGACATTTTCTACTACCTCAAAGAGATATGGATCAAACTGGGTTCTATCGTGTTTGATTTCAGGATAAATTGAGAATATTAACGAAGCAGAGAAATGTCTAACTACCGCTTTATTGGAAGTAGCTCCAGGAACAACAATGGTTAGTAACTTGGAGAGGACATTAATCTTTTCCTTAGACTCTAACTGCTGAACATATAAATATAATATCCTTTCAAAAGACGTTAAATTTGCCGGCTTCACTGAAGGAGAAAGACATTTCAGAATAATTGTATCCAATATCCGCTGTCTATCATCACCTGAATCAAGCATTTTGAGTGTTATTATCCACTCAAGATATACTCTGACGAGAGGACTTGGCTCTGATTCGACTGCATTAATGAAAACTTCAATGAATTGAGAGATAAACACCTTGGAGTCAAGTTTATCTAATACCGATAAAGCTATGGTTAATAATTGAATTCTGGTCCACTCTTCTAAGCCATCGGTGCTCTTGATAACTCTGAAAACATATAATTTCGAATTTTTATCCAACATCATATTGATTATTTTAGTTGCAAATTCAGGGGACTTGATCGAGTTGAATATCGTAATAAGGTTAACCCTAGAGCTTATCTCCTCTACGTCATAATACTTCCTGTAGATATCAGAGCCATCACTTTTCGTTATTTCCTCATCAAAAATTCTTCCTATGATGTTTTCTAATTTGAAGACGTTATTCCTAAGTTGTTGGTGAGTAAACGCAGCGAACAATAAATCAATTGTCCATGAATAACTTTCAAACTCATTCTGATTTGCAATCTGGAAATTAGAAAGACACTTAGTTAACGTAGGTAATAAACATCTTCTTCCATGTGAGCTGATAATGAGGGTCTCTCCAATTTCGAAAAATATATTGTGATGTAATTCCTTATCGGATGTTAAAAGTTTTGGTTGGAAAAGGGTCTGGATGAATAGGACATGAAGATCTTTATGGTTTAATTGCAACCTATAAAGTCGAAGGTTCTCCCAAAAAGTACTTAACATAGAGATATACTTGTCGGTGTTATGACCTTTATCATCTCTTGCAATCATCTCATTTATCAACTTTATAAGTTCCACATTAGCTATGTAATAGTTCGAGTCAAGACAAAGCAAGTCAAATATATCCTGGAAACTGTCAGAAACAATTTGATTTTTTTGAATTAAGTGATTCAAAAGTTTATAGTATTCGCTCTTCATATGGTCCTTAACCTTGTAAAGATTCTTAGATTTTTTACAAAGGTCCTTCGAGTTAACAAACATAAGTGAATCGAATCTGATCAAAGATTTCAAATCGAACATTGAAGCTTCTAATTTCTCGCTGGAATCCAATACTTTGTTCAACAAAATCAATTTTTCTGTCAGAACTCTCAATTCCTGTTCATCAGAGCTCTGGACACCGGCATTTATATCTTCCCAGACTTTCGAGACATCTTTTGAGCTTGGTAACTGGTTTTTTAGCTTATGGAAAGGAAGTGCAGAAACAGATGAAAAATACTCTAAGCCATTAGATCCCAAGGTAATTTTACTCAATGTATTTTGTATTCTGTCTTGTATATTTGGATACAGCAAAATATCAATATCCCGTACTTCAAGTTTCAAAAGGTGACATAAAACAATATCAGAAGACTTATCTAAAAGTTGGACTAGCAAGTCTTTAAATGGATCATACGAGTATATGAGCATGAATGTAACAGCAGCCTCTTCCTTTGTCAAAAAATCAACCTTGTTTAAGTAGCATTCGATATCATCAGCTTTCAAATCATTTTTAAATATAAAGTTGCTAATATCTTCTATATTGTGGATGAGAGTATCATAGCCATTAAACTTAACGAACTTGGATAATAAATTTATGATCTCACCAATCTCTTGTACCCTGAAACTGAAGGTGATTTTGAGCAACAATGTCTCGATGGCTTCATTTATCAAAGGGCTTTCTGTCCTCGACTCATATAATCCTACGATCAATTCCTCGTGATTTTCAAGATCTAAATATTGTTTTCCGTTTAAAGAGGAAGCGACACCCAATAACACATAAAAGCGAGCGGGATCAAAACCTTCTCTGCTAACATTCAATACTTTTAAGATAGAGCTAACGAATTTTTTTGTATCTTCTTCGTTAAGCTCTGATAACAACCTATGTATAAAGTTTTTCAAAGTGTCACCGTAAGCACAATATGTTTTACTAGAGTTTTGGTAATTCCTCACAGCAAAGTGCGACGCTTGCATCCCATAAGGTAAGAAATATGTTTCAAAGAACCCTAAAGCGTCTTTCATATAGCGCAAATAGGTGGAGGGTATAGCGTAAAGCACTGACAAAGAAAATTTTCTCACTGACTCCATGGATGCTCTGAAGCCAGTTGATAGAAGACAATACCCCCATGAAGGGTGAATCAAAGACCTTGGCGATATAAGTTCGACTATATCTTTCACAGCGGCCTCAGCTTGATGTAATGATGTATCCACACCCAATATTTCAAACAAAGTGACGAAGCGTTCCCACTCCTTTAAAAACAGATCTCTTTTAGAAATATCCCATCTCATTATGGAGTTATCAAAAGACTCATTTATTGACTTGATCGAATGCTTGAGCAAAGCCAATCCAAGCTTTCTTTTTTCGTGTGACAAATTTGTTAATTCATTTTGAATAACCTCCCAGTATTCCTTTCTATTTTTTAAATTACTCTGATAATAACTATCTTCATCTAAATCAGAGGTTGTCGTAGATATGTATCTTAGCCATAAACGCAATGCTTCATCTTTGTGCAGTTGGAGATGTGATTGAAGCAATAAAAAGATAACTTCCCAGAGATATGGCTGGTTTTTTGAAACTTGCCTGACATGGTTGATTCTCCACCGTAAGATTTCGGACGCTTTTCGAGAAATGAACTCGTCTGTTGATCCTAGGTAAAACACGGCTATGGTGTCCAACTCAATATCTTTTGTCAAAGCACTATTACTCGTACGAAATAAATACTCGAAAAAGTCTAGTATATTTTCCAAATGTAACAGATCCAAGACAACCATGCCAGTTTCGGACGACTCTTTGAATGTTTTCTTGACAAGCTTTTTGATATCCGCTAAAAACCCGTCTGCGCTCAATAAATGACTCTTCAACTTCTTCACATAGTCAAGCATCAAATCGTCACTCAACTGAGGAAGTGACCTGACAAGCTGAGAAATGCAATTGTATATTTCATCCTTCCTCTCTTCCACCTTCTCGGCTAACGCACCTTTGCAATACCTTAATATTGTAGGGTATACTTCGTCTAATGATGTTTTTGGTAAATAATCTAAGATCGTGCATAACGATTTCAAAGAGTCTTCATTGGTGTCGAGTGATTCTACCAATTTACAACATATTTCATGCTGCTTTGAAGGACTGACCTCAGCTAAAAGCAAAGATATCGTATCAGTCATTGTCCTTTCACTAAGACAACAAAATTGTGCAAATGCCCTAATTGATGCCTTTTTTTTTTTTAAATGCGATGAGAAATTGCAAAATATCATTGATGATAATGATCTAGCTGTTGATCGTGAGCTGTAACTGAAACTACTACAGACAACTAAGAACTAAACGGATATAATAGTATTAACAAGTATCCTCGATATACTTTGAGGCAAAAGAAGAGATATTATGCTATTAATGAGTGATAATGTGTTTCTCTTAGTACGCACAGTTATTGCAACAATACCTTAATCTAGAAATGTACTGTGGTCAGCAATGCCGTATATTGCTTGGAAGAGTTCACTAGAAGTCAAAGATGAATATCCTTGTGTAACTATACCATATAAAAGAATAGATTTTCACTGCAGTTAATCCGTCATGTCTAGTGATGGGGAAAAAAAAAGAAATGAGCGGTACGGGAATCGAACCCGTGTCACCCGCTTGGAAGGCGAGTATGTTAGCCACTACACCAACCGCCCAGTTGTTAGACAAAATTGAATCTGCGGGTACATGTACTTAACAAATGCTCATATTGTTGCAGTCAACACACTCAACAGGTCAGATTACGATACGGTTTTTAGGGCATTATATATATTTAGAAAATTTCATAAAAGACTATAGATGTGTATGCTGAATTAGACTTCGACTTTGATTCTTTTACTGACAGTAGATTTTGTCAAGATTTCTGCTTCGTTGTGATCGATATTTTCCAGCTCAGTCTTGAGTCTCTTTACCGACAGACTAGCTTGCTCTATTTTATTGATCCCATTGTTCAAATCGGACAAATCAGACGTAAAGAGCACGGATTGTGCCCAACCTGCAAAGTCACCAAATATATTCTTGAAGTGCAATCTTATATCGTTGTATACTTTAGGATTTAGCGTCTTGAGGTCACGCTTACCTTTAAACTTGTAATCCCGTAATGCGATCTGGTACACATGCGTATCAACGGGGACGACATCGTGTTTGTCCAAGGCCATTAAACAAATGCAATCAGCAACCTTGGGACCCACTCCCATAAGCTGCAAAAGAAAGTTGTGGGCAGTTTCGTAATCTTCTTCTCGCATCAGATTGAGTTTTTCAACCGTGATATCAGGATATTCGTCACCCGTCATTCTACTTGCTGTCGCGTATATGTATTTGGCTCTGTAGCCGAACCCAAGCTCTCTTAGCCTGCTCTCGAGCGAAGGCGACAGCAAAAGCTGCTCAGGGCTGGGGAAGGAATAATGTTTCACTCCCGCGTATTCATTGACATAATCCCCAAACTCCACGCAGAGCGCCTCACACATTTTCGATATACGTTTGACATTGTTGTTGGAAGAGCATATGAATGATACGAGTGTCTCCCAAGGATCTTGGCGCAAAATACGGATGCCCTTGAATTCTTGAAACGGTGAGCTTTTCAAAACTCTTTTGAAGTTCCCATCTTTCTTCGACCAATGATCGTATAGGTCTCCGAGTGTGATATCCAAATTAAAATAGTCCTGCAAGAATGATTTTGTCTCTCCCTGGCTCCTTATATCTCCATCATCGCTCTTTTTGTGGTGCGGTACGTGGGAATACTCCACCGCATCATCATTCTGTCTCAAAAGTACGATTCTATCCTTTATGGTAAAAGTCCAAACATCGTCTATGTTTTTCCATCTGAACGTTTGCCCACATCTAAGGACTTTCGAGAGCTCAACTTCTGACCTAGAAATGCAAAGTTTGTTCCACGTCAACTTAGCTGCCATCTTTTAGAGTGATTTTGGAGTTGGTACTGAAAATCATCTCAAAATTTATACGCGTTTTTTCATCCTATATTAAAGGCTGATAAGATAAAATGCACAATTTTTAAACTGAGGATCGAGTATTAAGAGTTAATGGAACACACCTGCCCTATATGCTTCAAGAAATTCAATAAGCTAGTACTAGAGCATCACGTTAATACTTGCTTGGATTCACAGGAAGTTGTACCTCCTAAACAAAGTGAGACAACTCAGGTAAAAGAGACTTCACAAGAAAAACCACTGTCTCAAACTAGAAATCAACCAAGCATTTTCAATGCCCTAGGATTGCATACACAACCTCTGAAACTGAAATCGGCAGAAGGAAATGGGGATAGTCAACTGAATGAAGAATCGAAGCGTCCTCGTATCGCATCTGGTGATGCAAGAGTAAAAACTAGCGACACTGATAACCAACCGAAAACTAATATATTGAGTAAAAGGAGCATCGATGACAGCAACGACAGTAGAGCAAATAAGATATCAAGAACTGCGTTGTTTTCAAGTGCTGCGAAAAGCAGGTCCATGGAAAATGACAGATTAAATGCAGATGTTGCCCGGATGAAGAAGGAGGCTAGAATGCCGTTGGCCGAGAGACTCAGACCGACTACATTGAGCGAATACTACGGACAGGAAAAGTTGGTTGGGCCAAGTGGTATATTACGAAATTTTATCGAATCGGACCAACTACCCTCCTTTGTTCTTTGGGGCGTCCCTGGTACTGGAAAGACCTCGTTAGCACGTATAATAATCAACTCTACAAAAAATCGCTCTATTGAGATTTCTGGAGCTAATCGGAACTCAAAAAACTTGAAAGATGCATTTGTCACAGCAGAAAATGAATCCAAGCTCACAGGAAGAAAGACAATTTTATTTATTGATGAGATACACCGATTGAATAAAGCTGTCCAGGATCTTCTTCTCCCCGTGCTAGAAAAGGGAACAGTCACTATAATAGGTGCAACGACCGAAAACCCGTCTTTCACATTGAAT
This sequence comes from Millerozyma farinosa, assembly GCA_002196765.1. NCBI lineage: Eukaryota > Fungi > Ascomycota > Pichiomycetes > Serinales > Debaryomycetaceae > Millerozyma > Millerozyma farinosa. The sequence continues at coordinate 495,837 of NBND01000008.1, forward strand.
AATGCCCTCCTTTCCCGTATGCATACTTTCGTTATGGACAAGTTATCTCAGGAATCTCTCATCAAAATCATCAACAGGGGTCTTTTGAGTTTGAACAAAACTCGAAAGCTACTCTACGGATTGCATTTAATAGATATCGAGAAGGCAGCGATAGACTACATAGCAAAATTAAGTTCTGGTGATTCGAGGGTGGCACTTAATATATTGGAATCTATAAATGCTTATTTATCTTGCTCTGAATATTCCTTCAGAGAGTCAAATACACAGAGCGAGGATGGTATCGAAATTCCAAAGAAGATGGGCATTATTAAGGTTACTTTGGACAAGTTAAGGCCTTTGCTAGCGACTCGAAACTATCAGAAGATGTACGACAAACAAGGCGAGTCTCACTACGATGCAATAAGTGCTTTTCACAAGTCAGTAAGAGGGTCAGATGCCGATGCAGCCATATTTTATCTAGTGCGTATGCTCGAAGGTGGCGAGGACCCTCTCTTCATTGCAAGGCGAATGATCGTTATAGCAAGCGAGGACATAGGTTTGAGAGATAGCTCATGTCTTCCCTTTGCTATTGCTGCGAAAGAAGCAGTTGATTTTATTGGTATGCCAGAAGGGGAAATAGTGCTAGCTCATTGTGCTAACAAACTTGCAAGGGCTCCTAAATCAACCAAGTCTTACCGCTCTTTAAGGTCAGCTCAGAGATTCTTCAGCGAGAACCCAGACGCAGCATCCATTCCTATTCCTTTGCATCTTCGAAATGCGCCTACAAAATTAATGAAAAGTATGGGTTATGGCGATACATACAGATACAATCCCAACTTCATGCATGGGAAGGTAAAGCAGGCATATCTTCCCGAAGAACTCTCAGACGCAAAATTTGTAGAGGATACCCATCTAGGGACTCTGAAGGATGAGTTAGTTCCCGATAATGAATACGATCTTCTAGATAAAGAAAAGAAAGATTACGATGATTTCAAAGCCAGATACAAGGAAGTGAAACTTAAGCATAAGGCCCATACTTTAGCCAGGAATAAAAGATCAAATGAAGACGAGGAGCTTCTAACCTCGGAAGATAAAATATCTTACGATGAGTTTTTATCAAAGGTTGAACAGCCCCATTTTTTTGATGGAGAAGAGAAAGACCAATATTCTGATGATCCTGACTGTACTCATAATTTTGACTGTTCTTACGATGAATTTTTCGAGGAGACGAATCAAGCTGAGCTTTACTACCCAAAAGAAAATTCAGAGGTTTACACTCCAAAATATCCAATTCCAGATGTTCCATACAGCAACAGTCCACCGCAGCAAGCTGCGCGAGATATCGCGAGTGCAAAAAAAGTGTAAGTAGATTTATAGTAATATCCATAAGTTAATATATTAATATGTGTGGAAGATATGCGTTGGGAGTGGTATGTCTTATTTGTAGGTCTAACTTTAGACACATCATACTGACATCTAGAATTTGAACGAGTTGCCACAACAATTTATTCAATCTGCCATAACCCCCTTTAGTGGAAGACAAAGCAACTATCATCTAGATCAGGAACATAGCACAGGAGACAACTATACCTTCAATGCTGGAGACAAGGAATCAGGGGACTCTTTAGAAGTGGAAGTCAATCGAGCTAATGGAGATTTCACAAAGACTTACAACATAGCACCCACTAAGACCGCAGTGATTATCTATGGCCGGAAGGAAGAAGGAAAAACCAAATACATAATAGAGACGCTGACATTTGGGTTGCTACCAGTATGGGCAGGAAAGAACAATGAAGATACAGCAGGCAAATCAGCCACTGAACTCAAAAAGGTCATTCTGCATCTAGAATCTAGGTATTTCAATTGCAGGAAAGAGTCTCTCACCAGCAGTCGAGTGTGGAACAGTGCTAAAAAGACGAGATGCGTTGTACCTATACAAGGGTACTTTGAGTGGATGAAAACAAAGGGCAAAAAGACCCCCTATTATGTATACCCCAAGGACTCTTCTCTACTTTTCCTAGCTGGGTTTTACTCTCACAACTCCAACTTCAAAAACCAGGAGAGCGACGACTCGGACTATATCTCCTCATTCACGATAGTTACAGGACCAGCACACAAGGCAGACGTGGGTGATATCTCGTGGCTTCATGACAGGAAACCAATCATTCTAATGGCCGGGTCAGAACTGTTCCACAAGTGGTTAGATCCTGATGTCGAATGGTCCGATGACATATACAACTGTCTCGAGACCTCAAAAAATGAAGCCTACAGCAATATTGCAAGCTATACGGTGGACCAAGAGGTAGGTAACACCAAGAGTGAAGGAGAGCACTTGATAGAGAAACGAGAGACAAAACCAAAAAAATCCATTTCAGATTTCTTTGCACCAGAAACTAAAGTGAAGCGCGAAGAGGAAAACAAGTCAAGCAGTCATAAGGGAACAAAGAGACGGAAGTCGTTTTCTCCGGACGAGGGCCATGAGTATAAAACTAAGGTTAAGAAAGAGTGATCGTGTCTATCGAAAGAGCCTCCGTGTACTAGGTGTGGATTTTGGTCGTGGATATACCAATCCAAAATTTTCAGCGATCATAAACTTTTCGTATAGTTAAGTTAGTCTAATATAATACCACCAAGTAGTATGCATTTCCAGAAAAGTGGGACGAGACAGATAAAGTCACTTCTCAGTCGTCAGGCTGTGAGGAGCTACTCGAAGAAAGAAAATGAAGTACCACTCTATTTGAATCCACATGCCTGGAAAGGATTACCTGCTGACAGAATCTATGAATTGCACAACTTGAAGAAAAACGACTTAGGCGACAAATATAACCCTAGCGACGAGGAGAGGAACGCAATATTGTCCACATTTCAATCCTTGGGGGTCAATAAGCCCCCCTTGGAGTACGTTTATGAAATAGATAATTTCAAAGAGAGATATATGAACAACACGCCGCTGAAGTTGAGGGGGCTTCCTCCCAAAAGAAGTAACGTCAGGGTTGTTTCAGAGGGTGCAACACCGCACGAGCAAAGAAGAGCCGAGGAGTTACACCGCATAAGCGCATATGAGATGCCCTTGCTTGCTAAGCTCAGACAGCCATACCAGCCCACGCCGGATACCGAAAGCCCCATAACTTTGAGTTTCAAGAGCTCCTTCCCGGACGAGAAAAACAACAGCAATAAAGTGTACTTGATGTGCGACATCAAGGACTTGAAGCTCGACGACAAGCAAGAGAGGAAACTCAAAATCTTAGCTGGCAACAGATTCAACTTCAATACCAACAAGATCCACTTTACCTGCGATAAGTTCAACGAAATAACCCAGAACTCAAGGTGGCTCGTGGACACTTTCAATAGGCTTTTGGCCGAGGCAAAGGACTTGTCTGATGACTTCTCTGACATTCCTCTCGACGATCGCAGCGCAAAACCAAAAAACTCCGCTCCAGCATATCCAAAGGAATGGCTCAGGCCTGAAGACGCACCAATAGCCAGACACAATGTTGTACAGAAATTGGTGGACGACGTTAAGAGGAAGAAGGATGTGAAATATATCTCCAAATACTCCCCATGAGATATTTACTACAGCAAAGAGTCTCGCCCATAAACTGCTCATATCATACTGTCTTTTCTGGATGTATATATCCTTGGTTCTCCGTGCTCTTTTATATTCTGTATTTACTCTTGTACATATCATTAGCGTAGATAATAACCAGCTAATCTTTCAACTAAGTTACACAAAAATTTTCTTGACTTTTCTCGCAGCAGAACTAAGCAGTAACAGTTGTAGACTGATGTGCAAGCAAGGTAATAGGAGGGAATATTGAAGTGAATAAGAACCAGGGAAATAGAATACATCCAGAAAGCATAAAAGGAATCATTCAACGTTAAATCATGGCTTCGAATGATACAAATTCAGCATCTACAACACTCACAAACATCATAGATGAGTTGAAACTCAAGTATGACTCTTCAGTAGGGCTACTTGATGGAGAAGTGTTACAGAACATGCCAAATGCCAATGTATTGCTGAATTTGAATAAGCTATTGTCTAATTTGATCAAGGAGTTAGACGAGAATGAAAGCACGGACAATACAGTGTTAGCGAGAATCGATAGCGTATTACAACCGAAGGAAACGACCTCGACGCATCAGCCATCAGACCAGGAAGAAGAAGAAAAAGAGGAAGAAAGAGAGGCGGAAGACGATAGTGGGCGAAAAAAGCGGACTAGTACTGCTGAAGACGATCGTGACGATTTGGAGAACTCAAAGAGACGAAAGACGGAGGCCGACGACGTGAAAACAGAGGATGCAGAGCAAGGTTTAAAGAGCAAAGATGACGGTGCACCAAACGAGGAGAAACCAGAAGAAAAAGACGTGCCGCCCATCCAGACGGGATCGTATACCCAGGACAACGACACGAGATTAAAGAACCCCAAATCAGAATTTGTTCCCTCGCAGACTTTACCTGCTGAATCGATTGCAAGGTTGGGGCTTTTTTCAGAGGATAATAATGGTTTGGAGACACAAGGAAAAGAGTATTTGAAGAAAAAATACGGAGTAGCTTCTTACCCTGAAAATGATTTACAGGATGCACTTCCCGGACCCATACCCAACGTAGATTTCTCCAAAAATAAGCCACCTTCGAATCAGGTCCAGTTCACTACATTCCAGTCGTACTTGGAATCATACTTTAGGCCGTTTCTGAATGAAGATATTAAGTTTTTGAATGAAAACTACGTTTTAGCTCCAGGCATGGATAAATCAAATTATGACCCTAACGTCTCTCCCTATATAATTCCCAAACTTGGTCCTTTTTATGCTGATGTGTGGTCGGAAGAGGATGCAAACTTAGGCTCAAAGATTAACGTTTCGGGCTATCAACAGCCGTCCGTAGAATCTTACAAACCCAAAGGTTCCGTGGACGAGATACTGGACGAAAACCTCTACACCGAGGAAGTATCATGTGGACCACTTTCTAGTAGATTACTATCCGCTGTCTTGAATGCACACGAAGGTAGATCCAGTGATGACGAAGACAATGGCGATGACTCTACGCTCTTTGGGGAGGATGTGGCCACTCGACTCGACACGGGAGAAGACTACAAGTTCATGACAGAAGTAAACGACTTCCATTCGATAGAAGAAAGACTAAAGAGAGAACTTAAATATATAGGAATCTTCATGAATCTCCCATCTGAAGATGAAACACAAAACAAATTAATTCTAAATGGTCGCTACATCAAGCGTAACAATCAAACAATAATTGATACTGATGATTGGGTCAGGAATAAAGAGGATGATGAAGTTTGTGCGGAGATAAGATCATTACAAAAGACATTAAGGGAAGTTTCTGCTAGAAATAAACGAAACAAGAAGAAATTAATACCAATTGTCGAAGAACATTTGGCATGGCAAGAGTACTATACTATATTGGAAGAACTCAACAAACAGGTAGATCAAGCATATACTAAAAGACTTAAAGTAAAGAATAAGAAGAAGAAGGTAGAAATGTCTCCAGCTCAACAACAGGCAGCGAATAGCGGGTTGAGAACCTTGTTAGACAAAAGGAAAAGATGGATTGAAAATATCGGTAAATTATTTAAACCTCCAGAAATCATGAAGCGTGTCCCAAAGGAATCTATATTACAAGATGACAGTGCTGAGGACGAAAACGAAGAAGAAGTTAACGATGACGCTGAAGAAAGTATCAAAATGAATTCTGTATAATAACGTAAATTCTAACTATGTACAATTAAATATCTAGAAACTTTAATTTAAGCCATAGCTTTCGTAATTTCTTTATGGTTTGGTAATGTCTTGACATTACCAACAGCAGATATGGCAATTGGCTTATCTTTCAATCTGTAGTTAGCCCAGTCAACAACTTCTTTCTTCGTAACAGCTTCGACCCTTTGGAAAACTTCTTCCGGAGAAAGTCTGTAGCCAGTGTTTACTATTTGTCTACCAATATCCTCCGCGATAGCAGTAGAATCATCTAATGCTAAAACAAGGGATGCCTTGAGCTGCGCTTTTGATCTTTCAACCTCTTCCTCTGTGATATCACCATCTCTGAGTCTCTTCCATTCTTTTAATACGGCATCGACAAATAACTTAAGATCAGCTGTTTTGTCAGCTGTGAAGTATACTCCCATTAAACCAGTGTCAGCATAGGAAGTTGTATACGCCATGTAAGAGTTTGCAATAGGAGTTTGACCGGGACCACCTGTAGCGGCAGTCAACGCCAATGGTGAAGGAGAATTAGAGCCAACTCCAACAGACCTATCCCATGTACCGATTATACCATTTGCGACAGATGCTGTGAAGAAATCAGGAGCCGACCAACTAACACCCTCAACGGCCAAAGCAACGTAGGTGTTGGGCAATGAATCATCTTGAATACGGATTTCGTCTCCATAAAATATTGGAAGGTCACCACCGCTTTGATTGAAAGGAACATCACTTTTCTTGATGTGACCAAAAGATTTTTTAGCCATTTCAACCAATTGGTCATGGTCAACTGCACCAACTCCAATCAACGCCATTCTATCACCTTTATAATTTGTATTTATATAATTAACCAAGTCATCGCGATTAATGGTCTTGATTAGCTCCCGAGGCCCAAGAATTGTTCTTCCCAAATCCTGGTTCTTGAAAGCTATGGCATGTAAATGATCAAACACAACTTCATCGAACATTTTGTCAACTTCATCACTTTCTTGTAGAATGACATGTCTTTCATTCTCTATGGCTCTAGGCTCCAACCTTGATCTTGTTAACAAGTCACTCAAAATATCCACGTTTTGCTGAATGTCATTGGCAAGACATTTTGTATAATAGACAGTGTTCTCACGAGAGGTGTATGCATTAATCTGAGATCCAAGGTTCTCTATCTCCAACTCCAAGTTGAGCTGTGTACGGTTCCTTGTTCCCTTAAAGGCCAAATGTTCCAAGAAATGAGCCGTTCCACTGCTTTTTGCGTAATCAGCTCTAGATCCAGCGTTTATCCAAACACCAACTGTGGCAGTCTTGGTTCCGGGCATAAACTCACTGGCAACTGTAAGCCCATTAGAAAGCACAGATGTCTTATAATGAGGGGTTATAGTTGCGGCAGTACTGAAAAACTGCTTGGAAACGGCTCGTCTACCACGTACGAAATTCCTAAACATGTTTTGGTGCTATGACTCTAGCTATTTTTTCTTTCAGTATTCGCCTTTCGATTTAGGTGCTTTTAAAGTGCAATGAGATTATTAACATGTTTTAGGCCAGACAAGCCGGACGACATCGCGACATTGTCGTTTTTGTTGCAACTATTCTACGGGTCCCTCTAGTAGACATGGTTGTAGGAATACAGCACAGCGTCCTCTGTGGCTTGTGTAACGCATGTGTAGGTAGAATGGGTTGGACAGATGATCTGGGTCTTAAGATGTTCGATAATGTGCACGAAAGACTAGAAATCACGACGTGGTAAACTGCAACGGTCCTAACATAGAGGCATGTATCATGGTACTCGAGGATCATCACTATGGACAATGTTCTCCAATATCATATGGAAGCCCCATAATAGCATTGAAAAGAGCCTGTGTTTGCCAAAAAACGTATAACATTGACGTTGATGCTTTTAACGTGGTTTTAGACGTAGTTTAGTAGATCATCTGAAATTTATACGGTATGAAATGGACAACCGGGGTGATAACCCAACTTCATGGTACATGACTGGCAGATAGCAGCTTTATTCTCAAGAATGGTGAGCTTGTGTGTCATATTTGGGGCAGGTTTTGTTGGAGTGAGTTCGATCAGAATTCATTAATATAAATCTACTCATCATCGCGACTTTCAATAACATAAATAAAAGGGTCCGTATAAGTTACACCAGTCTCATGAGTATTGATAAATTGAACAGTAGTAGGAAGGATGGAAGCGAATGATGACACAGCAAAGCGTCAAGCTAGTTTGTTGGAAAAAATGGAGGTGGTTAACTACCATAAGTACCAAACCTCATCAAACCCGAAACATAAACAATCAGATACAATCAAGTATTTCCAGAAAATGAATAAATTTCTGGTATCCAAATCGTCTCTCAACAGATGGTTACAGAAGGAAAAGCAAATAAGGGATGCTGCCACAACGTTGACTAGTCGAAATAGAAGCCAGACAAAAATTCCTCGAGATCAAACGGCCGCAAACCAGAATTTGATCGAGTTTATGGAGAAACATAAAGAGACCTTTACGTGTTTAAGGATGTATTTCATACAAAATCTAATTACGAGTCAGGGCCACATGCCTACGGAAGCTGATGTGAAGAAGATGTTTTACGAGTTTAGCACAGAGTTGTCACATCACGAACGACGGGATGGCTCTAGAAGCACACCAGAAATCGAGATCGAAGAGTTAAGGTGGGAGCAACATTTTTTGAAAAAGCTAAGACCCCAGTTAGAAAGCATTGCCGATAGTATAGAACAGCAAAATGAGCTCCAGAAACATATCAAAGTCCAGAGCGAGGAAAGAGAAAGATTTAGAACCGCGTTACGAGACTACAATCCTTATGACATTTATCAGTTTAATGAGATACTATTAGACATTGAGACTTTGTTCAAGCTTATTGACTTTGGATCCGAACTTCCATTTTCAGAAGGAAACTACAATCATTCTATATTGACGGGCGAACTCAGCACATCGAAAATGATCACATTGACTGTATGCTGCAGTTTGGATGGCTCAAATCTTTTGAAGCCACTAATCATCTCAAATATGAGAAATAATAAATCATTATACAATGATCCGTACACAAACGACTATTATCATTACACTCCTGATGGGCTCAATACAAGGGAAATACTTCACGGATATCTTAATGAGTGGAACACAAAATTAATAGTAGAGGACAGAAAAGTAGCCCTATTACTAGACATTTACTGGTGCCATTTAGGGCTACATGACAAATTTTCTAATATAAAGTTTGTGTATACTAATTCGAAGTTCGACAGCACGACATCTTATTACCATAAAACACATTTCCGATTACCATTTGCGTATGGGTTCGAGAGCTACCTACGTCTGCATCTTAAAATGAACTTATTCAAGTTACTTTATAAAAACAAGATGAACTTATTTATTGGAGCCATCGATGGGCTCCATATCATTAATGCTTTAAAAACATGTCATGACATGGTTACGAAATCGGAGTACAAACGCGATTACCAATTACTAGTACGATTGGGTTTTCTCGCCTCTGAGTTTATGGGTAACAAAGACAACATAATAAGCGAAAGTTCACAGGATGGCTCTCACGGCACCAATAATAAGTTACTTGCGTATCACAAATATATAGACGAAGTTATTCCTGAAGAAGCGAAAAAGAGTATTCATTTTTCGGAAGTCAGAAAGGTTTATGTGATAACTAAGGCAGAGAAAGAGCTAAGCGACTTGGCAAGGTTAATATCAAAGTCCATAAAGAAATCTCGTATCAACGAGGAGATAGACTTACGAGACTTACAGAGAAGGCTAATTCTGGAAATTACCTTTGGTTTTCGTGAAAGGAAATACAACCATCCATACTCCAAAGAAGGCATTGCGAACTATGCCAAGCTCTCACTAGAAATAGAAAGTCAAAGACAGTCTTCAAGCGGGCTGATATCGTTACCCTACGCGTCATCGAGGCTGATTGCAAAAATCGACTCCTTCTTGATCAACGTTCTTCAGCCATTCTTATCTAAGCACACAAGCTTGAACAGTCCTGCTACCCCCGTCTCATTTTCCCCTCAAACCTTTGATTTATTCAACCAATTCTACATGTCTTACGTTAATGATTCAACTATAATAAAGCCTTCAACATCAAAAAAGAGAAAATTGACTACTGGATTACCTATACGGAACAAGATAAAGCTGAAGGAAATGGTATCAGATAGTGACAATGATGAAGATTCAAACGGAACCTCGAACACCTTTAGACCCCGTACACTGTCTTCGCAGTTCAGAGATACCTTCTCTGATAGTGATTAGTGATACAAATGACCTCGAAGGACTGCTTGTCATCCTTTATTTGCAGCTTCGTGATAGCTTCCGGATAAATATTCCTGGTTTCGGAGGTTTTCGGGATAGTGGGATTTTTTTTTTTTTCTTTTTTGACTTTTCTTTTCGCTCCTAATATATAGAGAAAATTCTTGAAAACAAGCCTCTAAGATTTATACAAGGGAAAACTAGATAGAATAGAGCACCAGGCATAGCAGCCGAACTAAATAGCGAGAATCTACAATTCTTCGAAATAAACATAAAATCAATAATGCGTCTTTTTCAAACCAGTCATTATTTTAACTATCCTTGGGAGCAGGTAACGGCAGCTAACTGGAAGAAGTATCCAAATGAATTATCTACACACGTCGTATCCGTGGACATATTGGACCGTAGCATTGACGTGGAGCGCCAAGTATTACGTACGGAAAGGCTCATAGCCTGCAAACAGCCTATCCCCAGTTGGCTTTCATGCATCGTGGGAGGTCAAGATAGATCTTTTATCAGAGAAGTTAGCGAAGTGAATTTAAAAGAAAAAACTTTAGTGATGAAGTCCCACAACATGACTATGAATCATATCTTGCAGGTCAATGAGACGGTCATTTACAGACCCGATGGTGACGTACCTGAAAAGAGGACCATTTTCGATCAACAAGCTGAGATTACGGCCTACGGTTCGTTTAAAAGAATATGCGAGAAGATCGAAGAATGGTCTGTGGAGAGGTTCGGGCAAAACGCACGCATTGGTAAGATGGGCTTCGAAACCGTACTCGAGAAAATCAACAAGACATGGTAGAATATTTATTCCTTGATGGACTTTAAGTCGTGCGACCTTTATTTCCGCCAGAGGGATTCTTATCAGGGAAGACTTTTTTAACGCTCACATGTGATTCCAGTGTTTACAGCTAGTAAGGGGAATGGGTTTGATCAGATACCGTCGTACGTCAAAGGAGATTTAGACTGTTCTTCCTTACTGATTATGCTGCTGACACCTCATCTCAGAGAATTCGCTTTGTCCATCCAGCATCATTTTGACAGAGTACCAAAAACTTATTTATTTATTTGTACAACCTAGATTTCCATTCAGCATATATGAGATACACCTACGAAAGAAAGATACTCATTTCATGATATCTTGGATATAGCATTTTGATCAGCATATATATTAAATGATATGACATTAAGTTTGAACATCCAGTGTGCGCTTAATTGTAACATGTAAGTAATCAGAAGCAGTGGGGCCGGTGTTTTCACCCTGAGTATCTCGGGCCTTTTCTACAAAATATTACACAGCATGGACTGAATCCTTGGGGTCCAGTTGATATACCTGTACAACGGGAATGTCTTACGTAATACGAGATAGATTAGTTCCATGTAATGTAAAATACAAGGTGCCATTATATTTTATTGTAAGTCTACGCTCGATAGACGTATCCATAATTCTAAAAAGGACTCCTCTTATCGTAAGGAGACCGTGAAAGCTAGGATAGGCCACAATGAGCAAGCGTGAAGCATCACCATTAGACACAAACACAGCACAAACCTTGTCTGATAATCAAAATGAAATATTAACTGAACTACAATTGATCCTCAAAACAGTGGAGAGTATAGACGAAAACATTAAGAAAGCGATTGCATTGTTACTCGAGCCCCAGTCAGGTGCAAGTGAAAGTAATTCATTAAATCTGACAGATGAGCTGAAGAGTAGAACATATTCTCAATTAGTTGAAACAAATACAGGTAGAATTAAAGAAATACTTAGCGCTTTAGATGGATTGTGAACTACTAATTGATCCTAAAGATCTAGTAACTTTCTACAGATGAATCACAGGCCAAGATCATGAACGAACTAAAAGCCTGTTCTAAAACCTAATCGTGCGTGTTTTGCGAAAAAAAAACGGTACGCGTTCAAATAGATAGAGTAATACTATGGCAAAGTATTAAGTCCTCCTTATCATGGATAAAAAAGAGCTGGAGGCTATTGAGAAATACCAGAAGCATCTAATTAACGATAAGGATGACTTGAGTGATTCGTCACAAGATGAGGAAGAATTGTTAGACCTGTTGAATGATGATGATGATGTATTATCTAAGTATCGTGAAGACAGACTAGAGCAATTAAAAAAAGAGTTTGCTAAAATTAATCGAAACGCTGAGGAGGGTGGCGGAAAGATACGATACGTGGATAATGAAGAGGAAGTAATGAAAATCGTATCTAGGTCGGATGCAGCATTGGTGCATTTTTATCAGCCTGAATTTGTAAAATGCAGAGTGATGAATGCGAAACTAGAGGTAAGTCTGAACTCTCTAACTTTGAAGTTTTATTTATAACACCCTTACTAACACAATAAGGAGATCGCAAGAAACCATTTAGAACTCGTGGTTATTAGCATCAAAGCCGAGATGGCTTCATTTCTTGTGACAAAGCTAAATGTGAAAGTCCTCCCATTTGTCGTCATGTACTTGAAAGGACAAGAAGTGGATCGCTTGGTTGGGTTCTCCAAATTAGGAAACCAGCCAGAAGATTTCAACAAGGATGTTTTGGAAAATATGTTATATAGCAAAGGTATGCTCAACCGGCCACTGAATGTAACGTTTCTGAGTGGCCGGATAAACCGCTCCCGGCGGACAAATGGCGCGTCGGATGACGACGAGGATGATGATTTAGACATCTAGTGATCATCTAGTGATCATCTACAGCATATAACACTCATAATCAATTGTCCTAGGTTCTTACCCCAGGTTCTCGGCTTGCTTGGAACAAATGCCTCTGCAATTGGATCAGCATAAAATTGAGTATAAGCCGGATCATAATCTAGGCGTATATCATCTCCCCATGATGTGCCATACTTGTATAGTCTTCTTCTATTCTTCAAGACTTGGTCGCCTATCATAACAAGGTAAAGGGGGTTATATAATTATAGTTGCAAATTACATAGCTAAGCTACTTATCACCTTCCGAATAGACGCGAATTAGCAGTCACCGCGCACGTGCCAAACACGTGCCATACTTTTCTGCACGTATAATTTTGTGTAACGAAGGCTTGAGTTAAAGATTTTCATAGGCAGCGCTTCCATTAAATTTCTTTCTACTTAAGCCTTTGGTGAGAAAGAAGCATACTTGTTGCAGACGAACCAAGATGCAAATTTTCGTTAAGACCTTGACAGGTAAGACTATCACCTTGGAGGTGGAGTCTTCCGACACTATCGACAACGTTAAGTCCAAGATCCAAGACAAGGAGGGAATCCCACCTGACCAACAGAGATTGATTTTTGCTGGTAAGCAATTGGAGGATGGCAGAACCTTGTCTGACTACAACATCCAAAAGGAGTCCACCTTGCACTTGGTCTTGAGATTGAGAGGTGGTGGTAAGAAGAGAAAGAAGAAGGTCTACACCACCCCAAAGAAGATCAAGCACAAGCACAGAAAGCACAAGTTGGCTGTCTTGACCTACTACAAGGTTGACAACGACGGTAAGGTTGAGAGATTGAGAAGAGAGTGTCCATCTATCACCTGTGGTGCTGGTATCTTCATGGCTGACATGAAGGACAGACAATACTGTGGTAAGTGCCACACCACCTTCAAGTCCAACTAAGCTGCTTAGCTTTTGGTCGCCTATTTAGAGTCTTATAGTATAAAAATGTACGATAAGGTTTTACTTTCTTAGACGTAGCTTCATATTCGTTGTATACCCTGGCATTAATGTTAGCTTGCCAGTTTGTACTGATATGCAGTACGGTATTTGTGTCTAAATACTAGGTAACATACAAATAGGCAAAGTATATTATGGACCATTAATGATATACAATGAGTTTCTCGATATATGACCTAGATGAGCATATAAGGGAACTATTGAACCTCAATAACTTCCTTGGTGGGCTTTCGGTGAATGAATTTATTGAGGAGCTTAGCAAAGATCACTCTTTGAAAGGAGCAGAAGTCAACAAACTAGAATACTTGGATCCAAAGCCGTATATAAGAACGTTTGAGTCAACATTGAGAGAGCTCAAGCGCCTTACAGATGAATCAGAGAAAAGGAAAGCACAGTCAGAGAGAGATGTGGAAAGCTTTGAGCTCAAACACAGTCAAAATGTGCTTGAGTTATCGTCTAAAGTGGACAACATAACAAAGAAGTTTAGCGACTTAGACACAAATATATCGGATGTCTCCTCGAAGATTGATCCACTTGGCCAATCGTTGAATAAGATATCGAACTCAAGAGATAGATCAACAGAGACTATCTTCTTAATCAGAGCATACCATGGATTCTTTACTAAATCGAAATACGATCCATTGGAGAAGTTGAGAACTTCCAAAAAATATGAAGATAAAGTCAAATGTGCTAAAACTGTAAACAATCTCTTAACTTTGGCTAAGAAGATCATATCTTCCGATATTCCCAAAACACTGCAATGTGTCACTGTTATCGAAAAGTTTGGTGAAACTATGGAGAGAGACCTTCTCAAAAAATTTGATGTATATTACGAAAGCGATGAATATGAAAGAATGAGAGAAGTTGCAAGTATTTTGCATCAATATAATGGTGGTTCAACCGTTATACAATTGTTCGTGAATAAGCATGATTTTATGATGGATATAGAAAACTTGGACGACAATTCAATTATAGATAATGAAACAGTGTGGCAGAATCTTTCTGATCCAAGCTATACCGAAAGCTTGAAGGATGAAACTACCGAAGCGCTTCTTGATCGCTTACGAATGTCCATTAAGGGACAAGCTAGAATCGTACAACAGGTATTCGAAGATCCAACACCGGTATTGAAATTTTTCATCCAAAGAATCTATGCTCAGATCATTCAAAACAAAGTGAGCATGTACTTGCAGTATTCACTCTCTGTTAGTGCTTTAGCACATGTTAGAGTGTTGCATACACTTTATGTATTGGTAGGTGATTTTACAAAAGATGTTAGGGAATTTTTAACTACTAATGACTTAGATAAAGAAAATGAGCTTGCGGGAATCATCGATCAATGTTATTATGATTTATTTATTGAATATACTTCCGAGAATTATTTCTCTAGGGAAAAGAAGAATTTGGAAGATCTTGTTTACAACTTGGCACACAAATTCAACTTATACCACGAGAAGGCTTTATCAAACCAGGCTTTGGCTACAAAGCTAGAAAACATGGATAATATCGAAACTGCGGACAAGACCATGACTGAATCACAAGATAGGTCAGGTTTCAGTTTCATTGAGAAGAAGAGGTTGAACCAATTCACGAGCTTCATGAAATCAAAAATTGCAGAAAGGAGTTCGAGAAACTCTGCTGATTTAGAAAAGAATACTGCAGATTACGAAGAAAACGCTACATTAAACTTGAGCAAGGTCGAAGTCGTTATCAAGTCTGTTATAGAATCGGTTGCGAGAGTACTAGAACTATCACCTTTAAAGGCACCAGAATATTCGTTGGAAATTTTGGAAATACTTCTTTTTGATTTTGGAAAATTATATATCAATGGAGGGCTCGAAGTATCCTATGATACTTTGAAACAAGAAAGTGCGAACTCTAAAGTACATTCTACACAATTATTGGACTTCAGTTACCTATCATCATTCAATTTGGTAAGTGAAATACTCTATTTACTTTCCTCGTGCATAAAAAAGATTATTCTCCCTTGTGCTGTAAACACGCCAAATATTAAAGGTAGAATGATTAACTTAACGAACCGTTATGTCAGAAGATGTGAAATTTCTTTGAATATTATCATCTTAGATACAATTAAGCTCATAACAGCTCGGATTGCATTTCTTTTGAATAAACAGAAGAAAAAGGACTTCCTTTGTGATAATATTGTTGAAGATGACACGGAGGCTTGTGAGGAAGTCTCGCAATTTCTTACCTATTGTCATGGGAACCTTTGCCTGTACTTACGTGGACCTAACTTGAATAATGTTCTAGTCAAGGTAGGAATGTCCTTCCTCAATCAGCTTTTGGAGCATTATAAGAAGTTCATAGTAAATTCGACCGGTGGAATTATACTCACAAAAGATGTTATCCGGTTTCAATCGGTAATCGATCAGTGGGAAATAAGCGAACTTTCTGAAAAGTTTACTTTGTTAAAGGAAATTGGTAATTTGTTTACCGTGCATCCAAATTTGATAAACTCATTGGTAGCGGAAGGTCAATTGGCTAATTTGAAGCCTTATTCAATCAGGCAATATATTTCTAAAAGGTCCGATTTTAATCCTAGCTACTTAGAACGGTTTTTTAATTTTAAATAACTTATAATGATGTTAATATTATAATGCCACTCATTAAATGAAAGTGTAGAACAAGCCGAACACTATGTACAAAATCACTATAAAGTAAAAGAAATCGAGGAGGAACCATAAATCGATTTGACGCATGTCTCTCAAAAGTCTGAAACTGAAAGGATGTTTTCCTGAAGACACAGGCAATATACCTCTCTCATAAGAGTTCATGAACAATTTCAAATTTTTCTCTCTTGCTGCTATGAATGATATGATTGAAACCACAAGCAAGGTAACATATACAAAGATGGCAACGTATGGCTTGGGTAAAGTGCACATTTTAGTCTTTAGAGTATTATCAGGCTCCAATGTGGTCTTAGGTTTAGGATCGTATGGATTATGAAGCGACAATAATTGAATGGCTGGATACTTAATCCCACATGTCATAGAAGCAGATTTGACCGTGATTTCACGGGCAGACATGGCAACTCCATCACTCTCATATTTATGCGTAATATCACAATAATCATGATCATCACCACTAAAGACAAGGGTGGGCTTCACTGTAGATAGAATGTTCTTTGAGATTTCGTAATCAATGACTGTCTGATATTGTAGTCCTTTCATAACTGGGAATGGTTTTTTTGACTCTCTTAAAGGACCGCAGGTTTGCGACTCGGTAAATCTATAAAGGGGAACATGAGTTAACAAAACCCTAGGAAATGCTGGGTTTATATGGTCATTCAAGGTCGACAAAAACTCCAAGGAGTCCTCTTGTAATTGCTTATTTTCTGATGACAAGGAAATGGTGTCTAATATAACGAAGGAATGGTTTCCAATTTCGAGCGCCTCGTTTGGAGTGCCAAAAAAGGCCGAAAACCGTTTACGTGCCTCTATATTTATCGATTCAAACCCAATGTCATGGTTTCCAGGTAGGTCGTTGATCATTCGACGGTTAGGCTTCTTGGGATATACCTTGTTAAATCTCTTATATTCTTCCATCCACGCGTCTGGCTTCCATTGTCTTCCTCCATCGAAAAGATCTCCGAGAAAGATGGTAGTATCCGGATCCAAGTACGTCTGAACATATCGGTGGTTCCTGAAGAGGTAGTTATCACTCAATTTTTTTATAAAATACGTTAATAAACGAAATCTTCCTGGATATGTATGGTCGTCTACTAATTGCGGATCGGCTACCAAAGCAATTCTATGAGGTCGAGCTGCTTTATCCCATCCTTCCCATCTCTGCCATTCACAAGCCGCTAAAGAGGACCTAAGGGTTGTTCTTTCAAAGTAGTTCACACAAAAAAGCCATATCAATAGATTTATCAAGACGATTTTCCAGTAAACATTCTTGATTAATGCCAGTGTGTTCCATTTACTGCTTTTGCTTTTGGGCACATACTTTGTATCACCATTCTCACTGACCTGTGGTTTAAGATCATATATGGGGAGTTCTTCCGATTCCTTCTTCCTCTTTTTGAATATCATTGCTTATCAAGTTAATGGTACTAAACATTAACTTTTTTAGAAAGTATGCGATATGATATACTAGTAATCTTGCTCGTATTTTCCTCGAGTTAAGTCACTGTAAAGTAAAAAGTATGGCAAATGATAGACGGCTAAGATCTACAGATGACCATGGTAGAAACAAAAAGAACTTGTTCAATTTTGATAGCATAAACCCATTATTATATAAAGATGAAAAAATATCAATTGTTAAAGGCCATCCCAAAGGAAAGTCATATCACTATTTTTTAGAAGGTAATGAGGACTTCAAGCCCAAGAAGAATTCAGAACCTTTGAGAACAAAGGAGGATGATATTAGAATACCCAGAAGGGTAAAAGATGAGCTTCCAGACTCGGTATTTGAAGGTTTTCATCGCAAAATGACGAAGGAAGAAAAGTCAATGAGTAACGTTGATAAGATGAAAATTCTACTGGAAGTTGATAACTTCCGAACATGCTTAGAAACATTGAAGCACAACGACTGGAACAGACACATAGCTGAAATCACGCATATAGAAAACCCTCATGATATCTCGGAATTAGAAGAAAAACGAAAGCTTACGATTAAAGAGCTCAAATTTCAACTACAACGCTATGAAAAATGGAAGCGAGGCTACGACTCTATGTCTGCAGATTTCAAAAGAGGATACTCAGATCTGGACGAAGACTCTGAAAGTGATTTCACCCGTCCTATAGAAGAAGTGCGATCAAAGCGATTAGCTCAAGCTCGAAAAAAATTTGGGCCGGCCATCAAGTTAAACTTAGGCAATGGGTATGCTATTGTTGTAGATGTCCATCTACCACCTAGAGTTGTTAAATACGAACAAAAAAAGGAGATAAAATATCACATTTCAGGTAAAAATAGTACCAAGAGCAGTAGAACCAAAGATACTGAGCATGATCTGAAAAAGAGGAAAGAAGCATCCATGGATAAAAAAGATGTGGCATTTGGCTTTGAAGTACCGAAGCTTGGAAGAAAAAAGACATTTTCTTTGACCGATCATTGGGACGTGAAGAAAGGGAAGTGGAAGGAAGAGCGGATGAAATTACGACGTAAAATAGAACATAAGCTGGGTTAGACTAGTATGTACTTAAATGCTAATAAAATGCTAATTATTATTATTGGGAATAGTCATGAATACCTTGAACAAGCTTGGTGTAAATTGTCAGGAATTTTCCTGGCTCTTTGAGTACCGAATTAATATCTCTTGTGTCATAATTGAGAGGAATTTCAGACACGATTCTAGGAGCTTGTTTGTATTCTTGATCAACTTTTGTAGAATTAAAATTTTCTATGAGTATTGGAGAAATACTATATGATGCAGCCAAGTAGTTTCGTAACGTTAGCACTCCTATCATAGCTTGACATACAACACATAAAATTCTCTTTTGCATAAGACCAATGGATTCATCATTATGTATATAGGATAGCTTCTCTGCTAGATCAATCCCTTGTCTCGATATTACCTTATCAAGGGATATTATTAAGATGATCACCTCTTCCAAGGATTCAAAGCCTATCTCAGCTGTATTCAATAAAACATAAATGATGCAATCTCTTTGAAACGTATTTTGCTCCAACTTATTCAAATTTAAATTGATGGTAAAAAGTTTGCTGATGGCATGCACGAATTTCTTTCTCGAGGAGATGGTCTTCGAAGCTATCACGTACATATTCCTCAAAAAGAAAGTTTCTTGAAATATGCTATTGGAAAGTGCCTTCCTAAACCTCACGGCTAGTTTTATGCCATCAACATAACATGTATCTGTCAAAGATTCATACCTCTCAAACAAATCTTTGTGCATGTTTAAGGCCATGTGTCTAACAGACGAATCAGTGGAAGATTCCAATGCTATTATGTAGGGCACACAAACTTTAGGATTAGAGAACCCTAAGTTAACTACCTGTCGCAAAAAGTGGACGGGCAATAATGACATGTCACCAGCTTCGAAAATGCAAAAATCTAAAATCTGAGTCAAATACCTTTGAATTAAGCCAGCACATATTCCATCGTTAATATACGTTTGAGAGCTACCATGAAACACTGCAACATCTAGCTTCAAATTTGTCGATGACTTTTCATCGACACCATTCCTCTTTTGAGATTCGCTATCTTCTTTTACTAGAAAATCCGTGAACCCTTGAATTATAGAGAGTTTGATCACCAAATTAGAGCCTTTGAATTCATTATCGAAAACCTTTAGTATAGCATCAGACATAAATAATTTCGGATGTGAAAAACATACATGAATTGTATTCTTAATTGCTGTTTTTCGTAACTGTTGATTAAATCCTGACAGACAAAAGAATAGTAAAAATTTAGTGATCAAGCTTGTTACCGTTTCGTTAGCTTTCATTCCGAATTGTGCGTTGAAAAAGAGGTCTCTGTGTTTTTCTAGCTTACAATATCTTCCGAAACACCCCAATAAATTCAATAACTTGAGTAACCTTGGTGTAATCTCTAGCTTTCCTTGTGACTTGGACTGCTCCACGAATGGCTTGACTAATTTCATACATGAGATTGCAGCATTGGCTAATTTGATTGTATCATTCTTCATTAAACTCAATGTCCAAACACACGGCATTGCCTCGTGTAGTTCTTTCAAATTGAATTTTGTAAGCTTTTTCAATAAGTATGATTGAACGGCATCTATGAACTCTGGTAGTAAGACATGATGCTCAGAAAGAACATGCCTTAAAACTTGAAGTGAGTAGTAACCTGTCAATTCCGATGAATTCTCCTCGTTAACAATAAATGGCTGTAATGCTATTATTTGATCTTGAGTTATTAGTTTTCCATTTTCTTTCGATATCACACATAAAAGCATTAACGCTTTTTCAACATCTTTTTGTAATGCAGTATCTGTACAGTCAATGATGAAGTCCACAGTCTTGTCTATAATAAGCGTAAGAGCCGTCTTGGTGTCATGATCTGTACTACATAAAATGCATTCATTAAGAAACTGCTCAAATAAAGTAGAATTCTTTCCGCTGGCACTGACTATGTCCATCATAATTTCGACCCTTGTGAATACGATTCTTTTCGAAGGTTGGGTAGACTTATTTTTCAAATCAGATACGATTTCTTGAAACCACAACTCTACCAAGTATGATTTTGCCATCTCTGAAATTACGTCATCTTCATCGTGAAGCTTTCTTAAAATTTTTGTTCCAATCTGGGATCTAACATTTCTCCTGGTAGACCTCTGATACATCTCTTTTGCTATCTTTAATACCCTTTTCCTAACTTGAATACTATCATCTACCAACCTGTCACATATAGGCTTGTGAAACTGATCTATCACTTCTGGTTTAGACAGCATGAACCGATGAATTAAATCAATAACAGCATCTCTTACGAGAGGAGAAGGATCTAACAATTTCCTAGAAATAGATTCTTGAATGTGAGGAGAAATCAAAAGATTAGAGTCAATATCGATCAAAGATGACAAGCATCTGATTGCTCTAGTTTTCGACTTAATTTTTGAGTTGTCAAGCGTTTTCACGATCAACTTAATGAAACTGTCGAATAAAAGTGGAAGGTCTTGTGATAGCAATATTTCAGTGTAGCATTCAATGGATATATTCTCAATATCAGGCTCTAAAGTCTCATGAAAAGTAATCATATCATCTTTGAATACACTTAGTAACGAGTTTAGAAGTGCATTTACATCTGCAACTAAGTTTTCAAGCATTTGTAGATGATCGTTATCTGAATTAAGAGCATCTAATTGATTCTCCTGTTTACCTTCTTTCGAAAGGATCGGAAAGAGTCTATTTGCAAGTTTTAAAACCAAATAATTTAAAGAATTTGAATTATGGAAGCTCTTTAATCCTTGAGATTTACAGTACTGGACGCATTTATGAAAGCAATTTGAATAAAACACAATATCTTCGACAGTCGAATTTTCATTCAACTGATGTAAAGTCTTAGAAGCTCTTTTCAACTTGAATACGCTTAACCCAATCGTGCTCGCGACTTCTAAGGCATAAGTTTCCAACTGTGCCGATTCTATCCCTTGGTTGAGCTTATAGATGAGTGTTTTCCAAATGCACAGAATCAATATTTCAGCGGATGACCATTCAGGATACAGCAAAACGGATAGCGTATCATTCAAAAATACATCAAAGGACATTTTTGCTTGATTTTCCTGGCTGTTAGGGATTTTATTCAAGAAAAAACTAACAATATCATTGGCAGTCGAGACTGAATTATCAACCAAAGATTTCACGCTTCCTAGCAAATGTTTCTTGTCTCCGTTAAATCCCATTTTGTTTCCATTATCTAGAGATTTCTCAGATTCATTGATTTCAGATTTAATTTTATTTTCATCGAAGCATTGTACTAAATTCATTAGGAGTGCACTTGTAAGATGTATCGAACCCCCTCGTGATAACTTGTACAGCTTCCCTATCTGTTTTTGAGAAAGCACTTTTTCACAATTGGAGAGTACCTCATTCAAAATAAAAATTCTTTGATCGAAATAATATTTGAATATGTTGATAATGATATCGCAACAAAGAAGTTTCAAGCTTTCAAAACCTGAGTGTTCGGATACTGTTCGCTTGTCTTTAGTGCTGCTTTCAGAGAATATTATCAACATAGACAAGTACTCCAACTTAGTTAAAGTTCTTTCATCCATATGTGACTTCGATATATGAATCGAAATTAGATATAATGACTCTAGCGAGTTATTTAGCAACTGCTCATAGAACACACTATTTTCCCTAGACTTATCCTCGGTCCTTGAGAAGTTCGCCGGAATAATCAAATTCTGAATGACGTGATGAATGTGAATCATAATTTTTTCATAATACTCTTCGAGATGCAATCGTCTATCATTTGAAGGAAACATAAGAGTGACCATGAGTGCCTTAGCAGCGACGACAGAATTCAAGATAGAAGTAGTTAAATCATTGATATTAGTATCTGGTTGTCGCCTTTGCGAATCAACGATCTCCGACCACTCACCATCAAAAGTCTCTGAAAGTGATCGCAAGCATAATTTCTGAATGAACAATAAATCATCAACATCAATTTCACCAGATAAATTCTCTTTTTGAAGTCTTAACATCGTATCAAAGAAAAATGAAAAGTATGTAGTCCTCAATAACTTTCTACCGTTATTAATATAAAAATATTGATGACATGCATCACTCTCCTCTTCCTCAGTTATAAAGCGGAATATCGCTCTGTAATCACCCAAAATCTTTTCATTAATTACATGCGATGGTAGTATTTTTTTCCTTTCCTTCTGTTCAGCAACAGGGAAATTTGCGGGTCTTTTAGAAGTAGTCGATGTGGAACTCTGGTGGTTTTCGGTCTTTGTCAGGCTGTTTTTTCTGCTAGACAAGAAATAGTCTATTTCTCTCTCCAGCAATGTGCTGTATTTGCTCTCTGCTTCCATCGAGAGTGAAAATGGGTCTTCCACCTGGGTTGGAGATGAATTGGATCTGTCAGGATGAAAATCGCTTTTCTGTAAGTCGGCTTCCTTATGCATATCTCCCTTCTCCGTTTCATATATCCTCTGCTCAAAAGGCGGCAAGTCAACATCTATCTTATCTTTTTCAATCGAGGTATCAACAAGTACATTAGGCGTCCTAAATTGGATGTCGTCCAATTCTCTATCTTCAAAGCTCTCATACTCATTAACAAAGTGACTTATCACATCTCTATAGTTATCCGGCTCACTATTCATCGCATCCCTCAACTGCTTAGTACTTGCGTTGTATGTCTCAGAAAGCCCTTCAATTTCCTTGGGTGTAACCTTTAAAGCACCTGGTTTAAGTAGATGACCCAAATCCTGAGTCGGGACAAGATGAACGAGTGGCATGGCAGAAAGACCCTCCTTGATACTAGTAGGGCGTCCATTATTCATATTGAACTTCACCCTGTCCAAATATATCCTCTATGGTTCCTCTACAATCAAAGTATCCTGTACTTCAATATATATATATTATTAGCCGCCGGAAAGTTGTAAAAAACATTCAATGAGATCTTGAGTTGTATGCGCGTCTACAAAAGTAAATATAATTAAACTGTAAATGACTGCAAAGGCTTCACTTTCTCAAATCTCATATCACCTCGAGTATAAGAGTCTCTCATTGGTATAAGAGAAACACCATTCGGCTTTCCAAGCCAGTTTAAATAAAGACTTTTAATTGTGGAGTTAGGATTAAACGAAGTGAAAAGCAGATACACTGTACCTCGCGTTTGATAATTTGATAGGTATTCTCTTGTGGTGACATTGAAAGACGTGAGAAACAAATGACAAAGAAGAAGCATCCAAGGGTACACTAGACCCAATAAGCTGTATATAGCTAGGAGAAATGCAACTGGGTGTTTTGTGATCGATTCTCGAAATGTCTTAATTTCAGAGTTAGAAACCATTAGATAGTGAAAGATCTGAACAAACGAAAGAATTGCTAGTAAAATGCAGCATGTTACAGTGGATAGAAGAAACCATAAAAATACCGAGTGGTTTCTCTGACCCACGCAGTTGTTTAAAAATATGCAATGGTGATCAAGGGCAGCTATACATGAGTTGCAAACGGAGCAGTGGCTTGTTCTTGGAGGGCGCCATATGTGGCATGTACTGCAGTATCTGACCGTTACAGGGGTATGTTCATCTTTGTATGGAAGTGAGACTGTACTGAAATATTCCTCAGGGGCCTTGGTTGATTCATCGTCAATTTTGTAAGGTAAATGCACATTCCTCGGAAGCGTGCCGGGGTCTGAAGTCGAAGCGTTAACGAAATACGAGAAACTCAAAAACCAAATATAAGTAAAAATGACTACTAACGAGGGGCTGATATGATCACATAACCATTTTGCGTCAAAAATCCAAAACAAAACTGCTGGTGCCACCAAAAGCACGCCGGTAAGTACGTTAATGGGTTTCTGTTTGATGGTCTTGAACCTGCCTCCACAAAAGAAGACATACTTGAGTCCTTCTTGGTTTTGTACTTGGTAATTTTTCAAATGTTTTGCATCCTCTTTATGCTCGTCTATAAGTAAGCAAGGATCGGTAATTAACCAGTTGAAAAAAATTTTACGCCATAATGCTTCATTTCTTGTTGTTACCAGATCCTCCAGCTCGGGGCGTTCTTTAGCTATACCTCTTCTAGCTTTCATAACTCCCCATTATCAACATAAACACAAGTTACAAACACCTTGACATGAATTTGTGTAATTTGTTTATGTTTAATATTTTTCGCAAGTAGTTGATTCTGATGATTAAATAGGTGATCTTCGAATTTCTGTCTAACATGTTTGCCAAAAGAATCAACGGTATCTTACATGGTCGACCATTGAAGCTCAGCTTTGTTGGGCCATCGAATACAGCAAGGCTTAACATCCAGCAAAGGAGAACTATAAAATTGACACCACCTCAGCTTAAGGCAGTCAAAGGATGGGGCACGATATTTAATATTATAACTGGTGCATATATAGGTGGGTTGATCATATGCTTTGGTCTGCTCTATTTCCTATACCAAGATGCTAATGATCGACAACATATTCCATTCGAGTTGAGTTTCCGCAACCAGATAACGGCTGTAAAAGCTATCAATAAGGACGATGTTTTAAAGAGTCCTCGTTATGCTGTTAAGCACTACAGACGTCTTTTGATCGAGCTAGCTAAAGAAGAAGACCCAAACTTGAGTTTCGATGAAGGTACTGAAGAAAGGAACTACAATGTACCTCTTTTAGATTCGTCGTTGCTCTTGTATCACAAATCCAAGAGCTTTTCGAACTTTTACATTGACATTGTATTGAGGTACGCAAAGGCATTACTTGCCAAGGGGAGACTAGAGGACTCAATGAGTATCTTGAGAAGAATTATAGACGATGAAGAACTCTTCTACAAACTTGGTGATACAGAAAAACTATCTCAAGGTAGCCGTCTCTTGAGCAATGCATGTTCTGATCCCAAAGAAAAAGTCCACTACTTGGAACGTGCGATTTCGATGATTCAAAAGACCCTTCTGTCCATTCGTATCGACCAGAACTTTGTCATACAAGATGGTTCTAGGATCACAGACGAACTTTTAGCATGTCTCGATCGCTTGGCATTTACGTTCGCAAAGGTTGGGTCCGAGAATCGCAAGCAAAAAGAAGAGTACTTGACGAAGGCCCTCAACATATATTTGTCCAACCTCAAAACGCTAGTGGGAATACAACGACTTGCCGAGAACGGGAAACACCCGGATGTCACTCATCCTATGTTCAACTGCTCACAGGAAAACCTAATAGTGCATATTGCGGAGTCTAAGGCCCATATCAGTGAGATAATGTGGGCAAAGGGATACAAAAAGAATGCTGTGGCATGGAGCGAAGATGTGCTCCTGGAATGCTATAACGATGCAGAGAGCTCTTCCAAAATTTCAGCCATTGTAGTTAACGTTCTTAGGAACTTGTCTGCCATGTACGGCCAATTAAAGGACTTGCGTAATAAGGCCAGGTGTGACAAAATGCTAGATGGCACCGCTTTTGTGGATTACGAGGAAACGGCGTGGTACGACAGGACTGTGAATCGTTTTAGCAAGATCATCTTCAACCGCGGCCCGCTTGGCGTAGTTGAGAAGTCCCTTCTAGAAAGAATCGGCCGCCCGAAAAGAATTCCTGAAATAGAGGAATTCGAGGATGAAGACGAAGAATGAGCATAACGCATAAACTACATACGTGGTTTGCCTGCTAGGTCTATTGGGCTCACCCCGTAGGTCGTAATATCTGTAAATTTACTTGTAAATACTTTCACCATCACGTATTAAAGTGTTAATCGCACGACATATTTTTTCAACCAATTATAGGTTGGCAAAGTGTAATTATTCAAATCCCGGGGAAGCTCCGGTTACTAATAAATCATATAAATGTAAAATATATACACACGCATAAGGATTATATTTTACTTAGGTGTGATTAAAATGTTGTCTTTGTATGGTACTAGAGGATTAATGAATGCTAGGCTGAGTATTCTCAAGCCTGGTTTGCTCCGTGGTATTAAAACCATCCCTCAACCACCAGGGAACATTATCGGAACAGTAAACGACGCATACGTTCCACCACCTCCTAAAAAGTTTGATGGATCATTACACTGGACATCCGAGAGAATAGTTGCCATCGGTTTGGTTCCTTTGGTAGTTACTCCTTTTTTGACAGGTGCTTCCACTGCTGTTGACTCTACATTATCTGGTTTGCTTTTGTACCACTGTTACGTGGGTTTCCAGTCATGTATCATTGATTATATTCCTAAGAGAGTTTACGGAAAGTACTTCAACTATGCCATGTACTTGTTGTTGTTCGGAAGTGGAGTTTCTGCATACGGTTTGTACGTCATTGAGAATAAGGAGGGAGGATTAACTAAGGTCATCTCCAAGGTCTGGAAGGCATGATTTCATACGGGTTAATAATTCATTTTGCTGGCCTTTATAGTCTGTTTACATTTCCATAGCTCATCAATACTTACATCATATATTCGTTAACCTAATTCTGAAGTATATCATAAAATACTACGTCATTCCTATAGAGAAATGTCCGAAGGCTTTCTCTTACGTGCGTTTGTTGGCTCTTGTACGTCATCCTTCTGCATGAGATTAGCAAGCTCCGAATGCGTTTTATCCACGTTCTTGTTGAGCCATTCTTTTAAATAAGTGAGTGAGTTGACGATGTTACAGTCCTGTAAGTCCTCAGGCAGCAAAAGTCTGGGAGTATACCAGTTCGGATTGAAGGAATCTCTAATAACCCTTGTTCTTCTTACGACAAGCTTTCCCCTAACCATGTCTATGCTTAGGTCGACAAGCTGGTTTTCTATTAAGTTTATAATGACATTGTCAAGGAGAATATTTAATGGCATTGCCTCTTGGATTGCTTCTGCGTATCTTGATAATGCTTCGTTCAACTTCCATTCCTCCATCATTTCTTGTATATCAATGATTTGACCCTCCGAATTTGATATTATTGTGATAATTGTTGCATTTATTAGCTTAAGGAGTAATTCCGAGTCCAACTTTAGTACTTGAGGCTCGTACTTTAAGAAGAGCTTGAAATCACCAAATGCGAATAGCTCTAAAGTATTCAACGCATACGACAACTTGTCATTTTCGCTGCTGTCATTGAGTTCCTTCTGTATTTCTAGTATGAGACTCAAATAATTGTATCTGTTCGGGTCTTTTAGTACTCCTGTAATCTCTTTGATCTTAGCATCCATTCTACAGTTTCTTCTAAAGTATTGAAAGTGTATGAGAAATTATATGACAAGCTACTGTACACACTAAGCGCTATCTGTTTTATATGCAGGATGTTCCGTCCACTAGAAGTTCAGGGTATAGGAAAGACAACAAACTGTCTATCAAATTGATGACCAAGAGCTGGTTCAAGGGGTTGCTGTCCTCTTCAAAGTTAGAAGAATCGAATATAGTTAGTAATTGTGTTATACTTTTCTTTAGATTTTCTTGATCGTCGTTATCTCGTGTAGATATTCCCGTTAGTTTGAAAATTAAGCTATGTTTAGTAGCTATGTCCTGAAAGATCAAGTTGCAGAGTTCCTCGCTCACTGATTCTGAGGTTATATGAGTTTGCTTTAATGCATGTTCTTTTTCTTTGTCTTTTTCTTCACTGAACAATGAAGTTCTAAGTTGCGAAATTCCTGAAGCGATAGATTTGTTCAGGAATTTGGAATAGAGTAGATCATTAAAGTATCTCTTGATCGCAGCATCAATCTTGGTTCCGTATTGTGATTTGAGACAAAATTCTTTGATGTAAACCATAATGGAAGTGCACATTGGCCATCTAGTAGAAAAATTGGATATCGTATTGATAAGGCTAAAAAGATGATTGTCAAATATCAAGGCATCTTCGTGGTCACTCTTTGAGGCGGTCAGTGTATGATATATCCCGACAAAAACACTGTTTACGTTTCGATAACAAGATGATAGTAATTTCTTTAACGAAAATGATGATATGGAGATCTCGTTTGAATGCTTAACATTATTTTCGGGGTCTTTTCTCAAGCTCTCCCTCATAATACCAGCAATTTTCATCATTTTCTCCATGATAAAACTTGGTCTAGTAACGTCAAGGAAGAGTCTGTCCACGACTAAATCAGTCAAAAGAGTAGATGTAAAATTCATAGCTATATTAGACGTAGTGAGTCCCGACAGTAAGACATCAATGTCAGTCGAATTTGACTTAAATGCAGTTTCTATAATTTTCACTACTAAGGTACGAAAGTAGGCCTTTCGAGCATTCGTCTCTTTTTCATCGCTGGTATTACCTTCCTGAAGACACGATTCCGAGAAAATGACATGCCTCTCTTTCAAATACTCTTCTAGGAGTTCTTGGCTATTTTTCACGTCATAGAGTGTATTTCGGTACTTCGAAGAGGTCATCTTATCGTTAATGAATTTGAGATTATGCAAGGAATCTGGAGGTGCTACTAATTCTTTTATGTGACAATCAAGAATTTCTGCAATGTCATTGAGGAACGCCAACAAGTCTTTTGTTAAAAGCCCCCGTATTCTCTTGATCGAGTCACCAGTAAACACACATAACGCCTTGTACAAAGTCTTTATGAAATCGTAGTTATCGGTGTTTATCTTGTCAAAATACCAAGTGCTTACGAACTTGGTGATTATGCTGCTGAGGAAAAGATGTAACTCAAAGTTAAGGTTTGCCGGCTCGCTGTTATCGTCACTTTTCGCATTTTCAACAAGACTTGGAAGATAGCTCGATAATTGACGAATAGTAATCTTACCGTTATGAATTAAATATTTCGAAGGAATGAATAGTTTGCAAAGTAATTTATATTCCAGCAGTTCTAGAATTGGATCATGAAGCTCTTTGTTCTTACTATGATATATCTTGCTCTCGTTAGCCGTAAACTTCTGCTTTACGATGTTCTGTTTGCTTGATAGAAACTCCAGCGAATTGTTTCGAGAACCGTAAAATGCTTGTACGTTAAGTTTAGACGATACACCAGTCGCTCGGGCAGACTTCGGTGGAACGTTCGAGACATACGGTTCGGGAATCGTCTGTCTATGACTAAGATTTGAACCGTTCATGTCTTTCAATCCTACAAATTTGTGCAATCTGATACAGAAGTTAACTAAATAATCTATACGCAGTACCCGTGATATCAAATGTCTAAATCCTGCCAGACAAAGAATGGGAATGTCAGCAGCCATGATGAGAAAACAGCTTATTAGAACGGGGTTCGTTCGTTTCAACTCCAGTTGTTCTGGCAAGTTTCAACCTTTAATAGAAAACTATAAGGTTTTAAGACATATTCATTTTCCAGGAATAACACCTTTCTTGAAAGGCCAAAAAATTCAAGAGACAATCGTCAATGCCAACTTAGACTTCAAGGACTTGGAATCCAAAATCAAAAAACAGAAGTACTTGTTAGAGTCTCAAGGTTTTGCCATCCCAGAATACGAAGATCAACTACTCAAGAAAATCTTAGATATTAAGCCATCGCCAACAGTATTGACCTTTGAATTTGAGAATGTATATACTGGCGGTAAAAAGGTAAAGAAGGACCGAGACATTGAGCAAAAAATGGCTGCTTTCGAGAATATGGGATGCAAATTCTATCAGCTAGAAAGAGGAGGAGATATCACTTGGCATGGACAAGGGCAATTGGTTGCATACATCATTCTAGACTTAAAATCATTCCTGAACTTGACTGTTAAATGCTTTGTGGACTCTGTCTTGCTCAAATCGGTGCAGAATATGCTTCAAAAGAATTATGATCTCAAGACATATACAAATGAAAACCCAGGTGTCTGGGCGTCGGAGAAAGACGACAAGATTTCTTCTGTTGGATGCAATGTTCTGCGGGCAATCACCTCCCATGGTATATCGTTGAATGTTCATCCAGACTTGAAGTTCTTGAATTCGTTCACTATGTGCGGCCTCCCCGGATCTCATGCGACTTCAATCCAGGCATTGAAACCAGAGCAGAGGCTCTCCGTGGAAGACGCAGCATCTCAATATGTGAAAGAAGTAGCACAGGCCCTCGGCATTAGTCGCGTGGAAAAAATGGACGGCAAGGAACTCCAGGTATAGGTGAGAAACTCGATATACTCGAATATATTAACAGTATTTATATTATTATACACTTGCCCAGGCAGCCTCGGCGGCATCTCTGTAGATAATCTTACTCCTTATTTGAGTCTGGTGGAAGAGAGGGTATCATGCTTAACCTTGCTTTCTTGTCCTGCAAATTTAATCTAGACAAGCTGTATTTCAAGCGCTCTTTCTTATTCTGCAATAAACGAAGTCTCGCTATCTTTGCCTCGCTGACATCTCCTTTCAAGAGAACCCCCTCGTTTCCGCCTCTAACGCTTCCGAGTGAATCTCGATTTGTTTTAGATGCATTTTCTAACCGCACCTGTTGAAGATCAACTTTCCCCGTGAGATTCGTTTTCCTTCTACGCAACCTGAGAAGCTCTCGGTCTATCTTCTGTATAAGCACTTTGATCTGTGGCCTTACTTCATTTACCACACTGCGTTTGGCGTTCTCTAAGTCCAGCTCAGGAACTAACCCAAACACTTTATTTGTGCGCAATACTTTCCTCAATCTGTTGACATCCCTGGTCGAGTCTTCTATGGTCCTCAAAGAGTTATCCAACAAGGATACTGAAGCACTAAGCGACTGAATACAATTTGCCAAACTGTTGTATGATTGTGCCATGGAAGTCTTTGGTAGTAAAAACAGTGTGTTGTTTGTATTCAGAATTTAAATCCTGCGCGTTGTAATATTGAATAGATGTCGTTAGGCTTAGAAGCAAATTTAATATAAACGGCTAAAGGAAGGACTGGGATTTTAAAGCATGAATCAATTGCAATGAATAGCGGCTATATTCCAGTACATTTAGACATAACTCCAAGTAATGCTAGAAATGGTGGTAGTAATAGATCGGGGCATAATAATCATGTGGTAAATAAGAGAAGATCGAATTCACATTCTCAGGTAGTTCCAACTCCATTGAGTCAGCAGAGGTTGAAGGAGAACCCCGTCAACAGAAATAAAGTAATATACTTTGTGACATTAGTATCGCTTAATGATACATTTATAAAAAAACACTTGCTGATACCTTATTTTCCTGATACTAGGAAATTAGGACGACCAGTGGGATCCAAGGTGAAACCCGATGTGACTAATGGATTTTTCGATTCCCGTGTTTTGAGCAGAAGTCACGCTGCGATGTTCATTGATCCAAACACAGGCAGTCTTATGATCAAGGACTTGGGCTCGTCGAACGGGACGTATATTAATGAGGAGAGAATCGGCTCCGACCCTGTAGAAATCAAAATCGGGGATGTCATATATTTGGGATTCAACATTCAAGCAGACACCAACCACAAGCAAATAAGTGCTAAAATCGAAAATATCAGTATCATCCCGACGAGTTTTTCTTCGGCGTCAAGCTTATCGAGGTCTTCAGTGAGGCAGGATGTAGACTCCCCTGAGTTTCGACATTATACGTTTGTTCAGGACTTATTATCGAAAATCAATGATACAGAAAAGCCTGTTAACAAAAAGAGAGAGATGAGCTACGAAAATGCTCTCTTCGGGGACCTCAATCCTCAGATTGAAGATACTTTATTAGGTATAGAGAACAGTGAAACTACCGGGTTATTCAACAACTCACAAATAGCATCCACTGCTGGCATGAATGAGCTCATCCAGCATTTAATAACATGTCTCACTGCTGTCAAAGAACAAAACAACGCATTGCAATCCATAGATGAATTTTTGCAGAACTACAAGTCAAAAATGGACGAGGCGAATTCGAACTATTTGTCGACAAAGTTTGAAGCTAAAGAGAAAAAATATGAAGCGCAGTTAGCTGAGGAAAGAGCCAACATCAAGAAGTACAAAGATAAGTATGTAAACTGCAAAGCTGAATGTACTGAAATGGTAGAGTCGCTTGAAAGCAAAATAGCAGGTTTGTCTTTAGAAAAAAATGAATTATTGCAGCAATTAAGAAACATACAGAATTCGCTGAATTCTTCTGCTAGAGACGTTAAATCTGATGTGGTCAATGATACTCAACAATCTACTGCTATATCTACTGGTAGTAATGGTGGGAAAAATGCTGAGTATCTAGATGACATCTTTCAAATGCACAAGAAATCAAATAGAAAAGAAACAAGTGATCCGTTAAACGTACGTATAGATAGATCCATATCGGAAACATCAAGCAGCATCACGAAAGAGCTTCCAAAGCAGCTGACCCAAAGTCTGGTCGACGACGATAACGCTCGCAAAGACAACTCAGGCAGCTCAAATAGAGGTGGCAATGTTTCTAATGGTAAAGATCACGATACAATGACATCTAATGACGAGTCTTCCAATTCTAATGAAAAGCAAGGTTCTTTGTCTGAGAGTTTACCCAACGATACCGAAAATAAATCTGATAAGAGCTTAAATTTGCTGAAAAAGACTTCTAATTCTCCGACAGAAGATAAGTCCTCCATATTATCTCGTAAAACAACAGGAGCATGTTTGGGTATATCGGTTATTCTTTTCGGTATTATTCTTCGGCGGCTCTCAAGTGACTAAACATAATCACTCTTACGTATATGAATGTATTGAAACCATATAGTTAAATGTTAACTTAATATTATCCTGTATACACATCAATTTAAGAAATCAGCCAACTAGCAAAGACCGTGTATATTTTATCAACGAAAGCTTTCAATGTTGGCTGCCAGTAGAGGGACGCTGGTCACCTTTAGAAACAATGGTATAAGTTCAAAGAGGACCTTCTTTTTGCCAGCTTTGGCTACCGCCGTTGGAGGATTGATATTCAGCGAAAATAATAGGTTAGCTGATCAAATGGAGAAGGGCCAATTACATTACAATGACCAAAATACTAAGTTCAACACCAAGAAGCCGTACTTCACCAGAGCACAGTCAAATTATGTGGGCCATGTTCCTTTGAGTAATTTTGAAAAGACATTGATGTTCTTAGGTTCATCCATAGGATCATATTTCCATCCTGAGAGAAACGAGTTCATAGTTGCATTAGGTGAGTCGACGGCCATAGAACCTATATTGCGGCAGGTAAGAAAGCAGATGCTTTTAGACCCAGTGGGAAGACAAATTCTTAAAGAGAGACCAAGGATAACCTCCACATCCTTGGACTTAGACTATCTTCGTCTGCTTCCTGACAATACCATAGGAAAGACATACATCAAGTGGTTAGACAGAGAGGGCGTGAGTCCCGATACCAGGGTCCCGGTCCGCTACATTGATGATGAAGAGCTCGCCTACGTCTTCCAGAGGTATAGAGAGTGCCACGATTTTTATCATTCGATAACTGGATTACCAATCATAATCGAAGGAGAAATCGCAGTCAAGGTCTTGGAGTTCATGAATATAGGAATGCCTATGCCAGGATTAGGCGCTTTGTTTGCCCCATTGAGGCTCAAACCTAGCCAGAAGAAGAGGTTGTATGAAATTTACTACCCCTGGGCCATTAGAAGCGGGTTAAACTCAAGACCGTTGATCAACGTTTATTGGGAAAAGATCTTGGAGCATGATATCGACCAATTCAGAGACGAAATGGGCATTGAAACTCCCCCAGATCTCAGAAATATGAGGAAAAAGTACTTCGAAGACTTGAAGAGGAAAAGAGCTGCGGAACAAAAGATATCAGGTAAATAGTGTATGTAGAAACGTAATTGAGTGACGTCAAAAAAGTATGAGTTAGTATAATTAAACGATCAATATTGATAATCCAACTTCATCAATGCCATCTTTTATAAGTATCGTGCTGAGTACGAAAGTACCCTGGCGCAGCGAAATATCGAAGAATCGACCCTCGCAAAATAGAACATAAATGTCGCTATTTATTTACCTCTTCTGCAGCTAGAAAGTGAAAGACCCTTCTACACACTAGACTATCATAAATGCCTAATTTGCTATATAATTACTTTTTAAAAAAAGTCAGTATAATGTCAACGCATTTCCCAAGATTTCGAGCACGTACTAATACGCTTTTAGATAGCACTTGATCACATTGTTGCTGTGGGACCCGACGATGATCCATATTTCGAGGAGATTCCACCCAATGAACTACACTTCTACCAAAGAAAAGGTGCCAAACGAAGAAGAAGATTACCGGAATTTATCGATTCCGATGACTTGAAAATTTTGGACAGTGTGAGAAAGAGAGCCTACAGATTGGACTTACAGCTAAGCTGCTGCGGGTTTCGACTTGGCTGGGCCGGTATAATTGGTCTTATTCCTTGGATTGGGGACCTCATTGCCCTTTGGTTCGCCTACAACTTGGTCAACAAGGCTTGTAGCGTGAAAGGGGGCATTCCCTCTGCTCTTCACGGTAAAATGATGGCCAACGTTACATTTGACTTTGCAATTGGTTTGATACCACTTGTGGGGGACTTAATCAATATCATGTACAAATGTAACTCTCGAAATTTTGTTCTACTAGAAAAGTATTTAGTTGAGGAATATTCGAAGCATGAAAGCAAGGCTGTACCGTCTCAAGTCGTTTAGTTATTTATATAGCACGCAAATCAAAAAATCTACATTTCGCTTTATTTCCTGCGGCACTATACGGGGCCAGAGGCACGCAACTGGTATGGATACCATCGCTCCATGAAATTGACCTCACCGTGCTTCTAACATGCCACTAATCAGAGTTAAGGGCCCTTACCTCGCTTTCGAGTATAGCAATCCGGTTCTTAAAGTCTCCTACAAATTCTTCGATTTTTTCCAACTTGTACAATTCCATCTCTAAGTTATCGCACTTCCGTATTAACGTATCACTCTGTTCGAATGTCTTCTCTAGTTGAATCTGGTCAATGTATTTGTCAATAAAGTTTTGCTTGTGGTTCACGGCTTCGTATGTTTCTTCTGATAAGCTCTCTATATGATCCTTGATCTTATACATTAAATAGTCAAAACTCACCGCTAGCTTATTGATTGCTAGCGGATCATCCTCACCACTGTCAGACATCCCTTCTTCAATTTAGAGTTCCAGCTCAATATCAAAACAGTATGCCCCACTGTACTTTGAGGGTTTTGCCAGGTCAGTGTTATTAAGGGCCGCTATAAGAAATTAGATTTCGCACGTATATCCTTTTATAAGATTTAGTGATCACCAACCAGCTTTACACCAAGTTGGTATCTTAATAACAGTGAGAGAACTATGTCTTATTCTTCATCATCAGGGTCTTATTCACTCTCTAAGATTAGTCCCAAGTTGTTGAGGAAGATCTGTATGTTAATAATTTTCAATTCCGAAGTAAACTTGAAAGGGGAGAAATACATGGGTGAAAAATGGTAGGAAGAAGCTGGAAACAGAACAACGTACTAACCAGTCTAGACCGTGCGTGTAGGCCCTCGCTTAGTGAGCCTAACTTGGCACTTAACTTAGAAATTTGTGACTATGTGAATGCAAAGCAAGGATCGGCCCCTCGAGAAGCTGCTATTGCAGTTGTGAAATTAATTAATCAAAACGAGCCTCAAACGTCGGAATTGGCCTTGTCTTTACTAGACAACTTGGTGAAGAATTGCGGCTATCCCTTCCACTTGCAGATTTCTCGTAAAGAATTCTTGAATGAGTTGGTTAAAAAGTTCCCAGAAAGAACACCTATGAGATATAGCCGTGTTCAACGGTTAATTTTAGCCCAAATTGAAGAATGGTACCAAACTATCTGCAAAACCTCGAAGTACAAGGAGGACTTCGGCTACATTAGGGACATGCACCGATTATTGTCCAGCAAAGGGTACATTTTCCCAGAAGTTAAACTTGAAGATGCAGCTGTGCTCAACCCTTCAGACAACCTCAAGTCTTTGGACGAAATACAGAAAGAAGAGAGCATTGTACACAGCGCCAAGCTTCAGGAATTGATAAGAAGAGGCAAACCTAGAGACTTGCAAGAAGCGAACAAGTTGATGAAGATCATGGCTGGCTTCAAAGATGACAATGTCGAAGAAAATAAAAAGCAGGTCACAGACCATATTGCTAGATTGAAGAGGAAAGCTGAAATTTTGGGCGAAATGCTTAACAGCATTCAAAGTAATAATGGATCAATTGACTCTTCAAACGAAGCAGTGAATGAGTTGTATGCCTCGGTAAAAAGCTCTCAACCGATAATAAATAAGATCATCGAAGAAGAGCGGGAAGATGAGCTGAAAGTCAAAGAACTCTTGGATTTGAATGATAGTTGTAACCATTTAATCGAAAAGTTTCAACTTCTCAAGCTGGGACATGTTGATGAGGCCTCGAAAATCGCTGTAAAGGGCAGTACTGGTACTACAAGCGATTCTTTGAACCTCATCGATTTCGATGATGAGGGCCCCATTAGTAACGACACTAGTGGGAAGGACGATAAAGGTTATAAAGACCTTTTGTCAGAGTTGTCAAACTTATCATTTACTGCACCTACTTCCAGCAACGCGACTAATAACCAGACAAACTTTTTTGGTACTGGAGGCTCGATTTCTCTTGGCGAAAACAAAGCTCAGCAACCAAACATAGTGAGCCCTAACCCACATGTTGCACTGAGCTCTGGACAAGGCGTCGACTTATTGGGAGATTTCAACTCGCCATCACCACAACTCCAATTGAATACTTCTACCCAAGGAAATGCCCAGCTTGATCCGTTCTCTTTGAACTTTCCCTCATCTACCCCCAACCAAGTTCAGGCAGCCAACGGAGTTACGTCGTCTACTGTAATCAGCGAATCTAACAAATTAAAATTCACTCTTTCAGTATTGAGTGATTCCAAGAAAGAAAGATTTCATGGAAGGGTTCTGTTCTCTAACCGCCAAGCAGCTCCATTATCCAATTTTAAATTCTATGTTGCTGCGCCAAAGTCTTGCAAATTAACGCTTAGCCCTCAGTCTGGAGAAGTACTCTATGGATTCGCTGATAATGGTGTCACCCAAGAGTTCGTAATCGAAAACCCAGAGAACAAGCCTTTAAAAGCCAAATGGAAAATTGAGTATAATTTAGCTGGGCAAACGGAACAAGAAACAGGTATTAGTCAATTGGATAT
Source organism: Millerozyma farinosa (assembly GCA_002196765.1). NCBI lineage: Eukaryota > Fungi > Ascomycota > Pichiomycetes > Serinales > Debaryomycetaceae > Millerozyma > Millerozyma farinosa. Next base: position 533,583 of record NBND01000008.1, read on the forward strand.
TTAATGCTCTTGGGACTCAATTGAGATGAGAGGTTTTTTAAATCGAGAAAACAGAACCGAAACTACAGAAGATTAGTGATACACAAACTTACCTAGATTTATTTATACATATATATATGTATATGTGTATAACAATTTGAATTTTTTTTTTTATATACTTGTTCGTCATAAGTTTTTACAGGCTCCCGGCCAGTGTGTAACATATCATTCATTTCATTCATAGACATATACTAGAAGCTATATAAAATATGGTTGTTGAATAAAAATTTCCCTAAATCCAATAATAGCTAATAGATATTTACATATTATTAGCTCAAATGACTAAAGCATCACAATAGAAGTAAATTTAAAACACCAACTTTGGACCAAATGACGAAAAGTGCATTTGGATGGTTATACTCTGCTACCGTATAACTCCCTCCTATAAGTTTTTCATATACTTTCCTTTTTTTTCCTTTTCTGAAAACTCAAGTGTACGTAAGCATTGAAATCATGGCTTTACCAAAACATCGTCAATGACGAACAAGTAACCATTGTCTACTCTCTTAGCGTTTTCGACAGTTATTGGCTTACCTTCGAAAAAGATCTCGATTTTATCGTTGTGCATCTGCTTGACTCTGATTTCTTTGCCATTTAGAAGACGAGCAGTAAACCCACTACAGTGAGCGGATGTGACCTGAGTCAAGTCAGGAACAACGTGACCAGAAACGAAGTTGAGGAGGTTCTTGCGGATGACTTCTTCTTGGGATGCGCCGTCTGTGCACTTCTCGGGAAATTCCCATGGCTTTAAACCATCAAGTTTTGTAGCCAAAGAGTTATCAGTGGGAGCAATGATTATCAAGTTGGCATTTTTATCGGCCGTGCTGGCGGCTATGTCTTTGTTGTCCCTAATGTATCCGGCAAATACCTTAATGCTAGGCAACTGGGGCAAAATAGACTCAAGGACGTTGGAGTGAACGTCCGACTCGTCGAATTTGAATCTCACTTGCTCTATGCCTTCACCCTGGGCACCTTCAGAATCTAAAATGTGAACATCTCTCTCCTCGTGTGACGAAGCCATGTCTTCACTCATTTTTTGTCCAAGACCTTCCAAGTTAACAACGTTCTTTGAAGCAGCAAAAGCTGTGAAACAAAGGGTCAGCAACAAGAAACTGAGCTTCATATTTTATAAAATTAGAAAATCTTTTGACAAGGGGTCTTTCTCTAGCGTATCAACAATAAACTAGGATCTTAAATTTAGTATACTTTAGTCTAACCTAACCTCAAGTCGTCCAAAGTATTGCAAACTTGCCTTAAGTTTAATCCCTTACAATCTTTTTTAAGAAGTGGATAGAAAAACTATGTGTTACACAAAACCAACTTCCTGTGTCACGCTTCCAAATATCGTCTCATTAAATCTAAACCACCAACTACTACAACTTGACCAACTAGAAAAATAATCTTTTCCTATATTAGAGAAATAAAGATATATAAGCAAAGTCCAGAAAATAAATTGTTGGAGGTTAACGTGCGAGAAATTATTAAGCAGATTAATAAAAGAAATTATTATTACAACAATCAGATCAAAATGAGACGTCAAGAATAATCAGAGCAGTGTATAATACCGAGCAGCTGATTGTTCATGTCGAATTTACTTAACGATTGTTTGTATGATTAGGCCTCTTCTATCCTCCTCTTTTTTCTGTATCTAGAACAAGTGGAAGGCTGAAAAATACTAAAGTACCCTGCAATATGAAATAAAAGCATGTCCCAATGTAGAGACCATGCCATCACAAGGAACGTGTCTTTTCTTACTTTTGAAGAAAAGACAAAACAATTGAAGCATAAATCAGAATAAGGCGATACCAGCGGTGAAGAAGGTAGCAACCACAGCAGCGAAGGTGGAGAAAGAAGTGTTGACGATAGCTTCACTCTTCTTTGAGGAGGAAGAAGAACCGGAGGAGCTGGACTTGGAATCAGAGCCGGAGTCAGAAGAAGACTTTGAGGTGGAGTCAGACTTGCTGGACTTACCAGACTTGCTGGAAGACTTAGAAGAGGAGGTGCTAGCGTGACACTTAGACTTACCCTGGACACTCAACTTCTTGAAGGCCAGACAGGTAGCGTTACCGTCAGTGTCGAAGTAGAAAGCACCAGAAACCTTCTTCAAGGAGTCAAAGGTAGCGTTGTCAAAGGTACCGGTCATGTTAACGGAACCACCGACGGAAGACAACTTAGGGAAACCACTCAAGTCTTCCAAGTCGTCATTGTTCTCAACAACGAAAGCACCACCGACCTTCTCCAACTTAGGGAAGTTAACCTCGTTCAAGTCATCGTTCTTGTTGATACTCAAGGAGCTGTCGATAGACTTCAAAACTGGGAATTCGACCTTATCCATAGAGTTGGAGTACAAAGACAAAGAACCGTTAACAGCAGTCAAGTTTTGGGCACTGAAAGAGCTGATAGACTCCAAGTAGACATCCTTAACAGTCGACAATTTGTCCAAGGTGACGTTAACCTTCTCTGCGTTGTAAGAGATGTAGATAGAGTCGGTAACTTGTTCCAAACCAGAGTTAATGCTCTCAATTTGGTCGTTGTTGTTAACGTTGAACTCCTTCAACTTGAAGACGTTAATACCGTCCAAGGAGCTCAAACCAGTGTCGGAAACAATAACGGAATCAGCAGAGGTAATACCACTAGTCAAACCGGTCTTGCTCAAGTTTGGCAAGGCCTCAAGTCTCAAAGTACCGACGGTGACCAATTGAGCCAAGTTAAGAGTAGCCAAGTTGGTGTTACCGGTCAATTCAAGTTCACCGGAAACCAATTCCAAGTTTGGAGCGAGCAAAGTGTATGAGGTGACGTTGCTGACGTGGAAGTCACCGTAGATCTCCTTGACGGAAGACAAGTCAATGGTGGATGGAGCACCAGATCCGTGAATGGTGACATCACCAATGGCAGTGGCACAGGCAGCAACCTTGGCCACACCCTTGCTGTCAGTAGCAGTGTATGCGCTGAAAGAGCATCCGCTAGCAGCAGTAGGAGTGTTGGTTGTTAACGTAGAGTCTGCATATAGTTAGTATTATTGTTATGGATTCAGCGAGCTCATCGACGCAACAGATGGTGCAGCGCACCGGAATTATGGTCACATGACAGGCCCTTTACAGAATTTTCCACTTGCCCCATAAAAACCTGGGAACAGAGATTCGCCATTCGGTCTAGCATGGCAGTCGGGTGATAAAGAGGTACTAAGCATCAGACTTATCGGAATACGAAAAGCCTACCTAGATATTGTCTTTGCCACCAATAGCCATCCCGAGAACTATTCCCGAGCGCCAGATAGGCCCCGAAGGGCAGGAAAGTCAACTGTAATATTGTAAAGAAGGATCAGGCAGTCCGGGACTGTCTCGGACAACACAATTCTCGGAACAAGACACATGAATGCCCGAGGAATCAAGCAGAATCATGCTGACCAAAGAGACCAGCATCCGCCTTTTCAAGCCCATCGACCCAAGCGCCGCCATTTGCGGCGCTTGAGGATGTTCATACGATCGAATTCTCCTATCCCCAGCAACCAGGGTTTCCATATAGCGCCGACAAGAAAAAATGAAAAGTTCATCTGAAAAACTGGTACTTACTGTTAGCAAGGGCAACACCACTCAAACCACAAGCCAATAAAAGTTTCTTGAATTGCATCGTAGCCTCCTTTAATCAAGCACTTGTAGCGATAGTAAGGGAAAAATGAATTTTTTACAAGTTAAAAAAAAACGGCCTCTGTCAATGTTTTATTATTTATATGATCGAAGCTGGAAGGGGGATCCATGCGAGGTTATTTAAGGCAAACCGCCTTAAAGGGCATCAAACAGAAAAAATTCGAGGAATGTCCATTTCCGGTATCAGCATGCTGCTGGATGACCGGTGGCGTCCCCGGTACAATGCAATTTGCGTCAATGTCGCGGTAGGGGGGAGACAATGCTGGTTGATTGCCGCATTCAACTTCTGTCTCACACTAGCTATTGTGCTTGTTCGCCCACCCCGTCGCTGGGCGAACACACCGTCTAGGAGAATGCGACATTTGTTACAGTATCGGGGATGTTTCCTTGTGATAGTGACTAGCATAAGGCGTGAGCCAGTCCTGTGGCAGAAGCTGTCCACGGCGCAAAGGCAGAAAGATAAGGGGGTTATCCGTTAGCATATCACTAGCTCATCTAGGATACATAATGCTCATCTTGAAGACGCAACTACTCGTGTTCGATGGCGTTCTTGAATAGCGTGGGCCGTGGCTTGCGCCCCCCGATGAAAAATATTCTTTGTGTGTGACGGCGCGTGGCCGCGCACTTCAGTGTGCCAACGACGGCCTAGCGACTTAGCGAGTGGTCGGTAACTACACTGCGCGCCGTGGGAGGGATGGAGAAGCGGCAGGGGTGTCAGAGAGCCAGCACCGTGCGGTCGTGGACCGACATTCTCCGGGAGACCTCCACCTCGCAGACCGGATTGTCTCCTCTCGGCAGCTTGGCCTGATTTTTACGACGACACTCGGTCATGTCGCACATTTTTGAGACAACCCGATCAAAGACAAATTTCCAGCTCAGGCAGGATGTCAACACGCACACACTCATATAGAAGCGGGCGGTCAACTACCGGGGGCTTGCCCCGGTAGTTGACACCGGCTACCCTGGGGATAATCCCCACGAAGCAGCTTCGCTATGCTGCTGCTGTTTACGGCGAACGCAAGGCCTGGCCTGGCCCGTCGACTGCAAAGAAATCTATAGACTTCGGTGTAGTGGGCGAAAATAAGTGGAGGTATAGATGGTGACGAAAGCAGTAAAGACAAAAATGGCAGAAAAAAAATTGTGTGGGCGTGCAAAGATCATATCCACCTCGTGCCCGTTGTTGGTTTGGCCTTTGTGACTGCAAAGAAGGCATTATGCTGCAGCTTAAAGTTGAGAGTAATATGTTCAGCTACTATAGAACCACGCCGGTGCAGTCCGCACGCATGCTATTGCCCTAACACTAGCATAATATACTCTTCCATCATTATCTATTTGTTTCCCTTTATACAGCTACCCATTGTAGTAAAATCGGCTCATCCAGGCAAGGAAAATAAAGCCACCGATTAGAACTATACGTTCCTAAGCACTTACATGTACGCCAATTGTATCCGTAATACCCTTAGCGCATCTCGGTGTGGTGCGACAAGAGATTGCGGACTCGTCAAAATTCAGAGCGATTGCGCGCATCTATCGGTCAACCCGCAGGTAAGTGCATTTAATAAATACAAACATTCATTTTAAAATATACAAAAACGTCACTACGTAACATAGTTTAATGTAAAATGTGGCGTACCACGACTCCCGAGATATCGATAAGACATTAGCACATCCAAATCGAGGTTGGTGTGCTGATTGTCTTATGTTTGACAGCACGGGAACAACGGAGGCCACCAGTCAAACCACTCTGCTGAATACTACTTTATACACACACACACATTATTTGTACTCGAGCAGAAGCAGACAGACTGGCAGACATCCTCTAGCATATTGCTAATAGTCCAAAGTGAAATAAAAAAGAAAACAAAAACTGCTTATCGGCAGATTTTCCAAGTCCTTTAGTTTTAGACCTTTTCTGCAAGCTCTTCTAACAACTTGTAATTACGTTGTTCAATTGAACCGTTACCAGGCAATCTGGTGGAGCCCATGAGGAAGTTATCAACCTCTCTGGCACATTGACGACCTTCTTGGATACCCCACACAACCAAAGATTGACCTCTTCTGCAGTCACCCGCACTGAAAAGGTTGTCAGTGGCGCTAACGCGGTATCCGTTAGGGTCGGTGGTCGAGATAGTTCCTCTCTTTGTCTTGCTGACGCCTAACTTGTCGGCCTCGGGTCCAACGAAACCCATAGAAAGCAAGACAACATCAGCAGGGAATAATTCTTCACTGCCAGGAACATCGGCCATTTGCCAAGCACCGCTGTCAGAACGCTTCCATTCAACTCTAACGGTCTTGATGGCCTTGACGTTTCCTTCTCCGTCGTCAACAAATTCCTTGGACAAGATGGAGTATTCTCTTGGGTCCTTACCGTAGTGGGCTGTGACCTCAGAGTGACCATAGTCCACTCTGAAGACACGAGGCCATTGTGGCCAAGGGTTGTCCTTTGGTCTGACATTTGGTGGGTGTGGCAACAACTCAAAGTTGGTGACAGACTTTGCACCATGTCTGGTGGATGTACCCAAACAATCGTTACCGGTATCACCACCACCAATGACAACAACGTTCTTACCTTCCAATTTTTTCCTGACTTCTGGAAGTTCTTCATCTAACAAAGCCTTGGTGTTAGTGTGCAACAACTCCATAGCGAAATGAATGTTCTTCAATTCACGTCCTGGGATTCTCAAGTCTCTTGGAATGGTGGAACCAACTGCGAATATGACTGCATCGTTCTCTGACTTCAATTCTTCAATTGTAACATCCTCACCAATGTTGGTCGAGCAGACAAATTCGACTCCTTCAGCAGCCATCAAATCGGTTCTACGTTTGACGATTCTCTTGTCTAATTTCATGTTAGGAATACCGTACATCAACAAACCACCTGGGCGGTCGTTTCTCTCGTATACCCTGACATGGTGACCAGCTTTATTCAATTGGTCAGCAGCAGCCAAACCTGAAGGCCCAGATCCAATAATGGCAACCTTCTTTCCAGTACGAATCTTAGGTGGTTGGGGCTTGATCCAGCCTTGTTCAAATCCATGATCAATGATAGCACATTCGACCGACTTGATGTTGACTGGGTCGTTGTTAATTCCCAAGACACATGCACCCATACATGGAGCTGGACAAATTCTACCAGTGAATTCTGGGAAGTTGTTGGTCATCAACAATCTTTGTAAGGCATCATACCATCTGTTCTCAAACACTAATTCGTTCCATTTAGGAATAACGTTAGAGATTGGACAACCGGTATCTGAAGTACAGAAAGGAACACCACAGTCCATACATCTGGCAGTTTCGTGGTTTAATTCATCTTTGCTAAGTCTGGAGGTCATTTCATTCCAGTCTTTAGTTCTGTCCTTAGAGTCTCTGTACTTCTCATTACGACGTTTGTACTTCATGAAACCCTTGACCTTATCCAATTTGGCAACTGCACTCTTTTCTCTTTCGACATCAGTGATAGTGTCCTCTAAATCAAGAACCTTTGGTTCCTTCTTATCACAAGTTTTGCCAGTTTCCTTGTCAGCAGTAGCCCCTTCAACCTTAAGGGCCAGCTTGCTAGGACGGTGAACATGACCCTTCTTGATTTTAGCTGCCTCACCATTTGTGGCATCAGATTCAGGATCCTCCTTAATAGACTTCAAGAATGAGTTCAACTCACTCTTCTTGGCCTCTTCCTTCTTTTGCTTTTCCTTTTCTAACACCTTCTTATAGTCATAAGGCAATACCTTAACAAAGCGTGACAAAATTCTGTTGAAGTCATCCAAGACAGTCTTGGCGATCAGTGATCCAGTGTAATGGTGATGGTCTTCGATCAATCCCCTCAAGAATGCAACCTCAGAAGTTTCAGTAACAGATGATAATTCAAGAGTTTGACCGTTCACCTTATCAGCAAAGTCCTGTGCCATATCGAGGACGTAAGCAATACCACCACACATACCGGCACCAAAGTTTCTACCTGTAGAGCCCAAAACAATAACTCTACCACCAGACATGTACTCACATCCGTGGTCACCGGTACCTTCAACCACAATGGTAGCTCCAGAGTTTCTGACGGCAAATCTTTCGGCAGCAATACCTCTGATGAAAGCGGAACCAGACGTTGCTCCGAAAAATGCAGTGTTACCTGCAATGATTTGGTCCTCTGCAGTAAATCTTGATTCCTTTGGAGGATAGACGATAATACGGCCTCCAGACAATCCCTTACCGATGTAATCGTTGGCGTCACCTTCAAGCTCTAAAGTAATACCAGGAGCTAAGAATGCACCAAAAGACTGACCAGCTGAACCCTTTGCGTTAACATGAATTGTATCATGAGGTAAGCCCTGTTCGCCAAATGTTTTTGAAACCACATACGATAAGGTTGAACCAACCGAACGGTCAGTGTTGACAACATTACAGTCAATAGTGACAGGTAATCCACGAGCAATGGTAACCTCAGACTCATCGATTAATTTGTTGTCGATTCTAACGTGCAACTTATGGTCTTGCTTACGCACACAGTGTGTAGCAACTCCAGGTCTAATGGTATGACCGGGAGTCAAAATAGGAGACAAGTCGATGTTTGCATTCTTGGTGTTTCTAAGATCCTCCCTGACCTTCAACTTCTCTGCTCTACCAACCATTTCGCTAACGGTACGGAAACCTAATTGAGCCATAATACCTCTAAGCTCGTTAGCCAAATAGTAGAAGAAGTTGATAACATGTTCAGGTGTACCTTGGAACTTTCTTCTCAACTCAGGGTCCTGAGTTGCAATACCAACTGGACAGGTGTTAAGGTGACACTTTCTCATCATGATACATCCCATGGCAATCAAAGGAGTTGTAGCAAATCCCCATTCCTCAGCACCCAATAACGCGGCAACAGCTATGTCACGACCAGTACGAATTTGACCATCAGTCTGGAGAATCACCCTACCTCTCAAGTCGTTCAACACCAAGGTTTGGTGAGACTCGGCCAAACCTAATTCCCAAGGTAAACCAGCGTACTTGATCGAAGTCAATTTAGCGGCACCAGTACCACCATCACCACCTGAGATCAAGATATTTTCTGATCCGGCCTTTGCCACACCAGCGGCGACGATACCAACACCGACCTCAGAGACTAATTTGACAGAAGTTCTAGCTCTTGGGTTAGAGCACTTCAAATCATATAATAACTGCTTCAAGTCTTCAATGGAGTAAATATCATGGTGAGGAGGGGGAGAAATTAATCCGACACCTGGAGTGGAGTGTCTGGTCTTACCAATCTGCTCGGAAACCTTGTGGCCAGGTAATTCACCACCTTCACCAGGCTTGGCACCTTGTGCCATTTTGATTTGCAATTCATCTGCATCTGCCAAGTAGTAGGAAGTCACACCAAATCTACCCGATGCAACCTGCTTAATAGCAGATCTCATTGTGTCACCGTTGGCATTAACCAAAGATCTAGCAGCATCTTCACCACCTTCACCAGTGTTTGACTTTCCTCCAAGTCTGTTCATAGCAACAGCCAAGGTGGAGTGAGCTTCCATAGAAATAGAACCGTATGACATTGCACCCGTGAAAAAACGACGAACGATTTCAGTCCAAGGCTCAACCTGGTCAATAGGTACTGGAGTAGAACTCTCGAAATCAAAATCCAAAAGACCTCTCAAAGTACAGTTCTTAATTGCCTCATACTCCTTTTTGGAGTATGCCTCGTATGCCTTTTCGTTCTTGTTTCTGACAGCATCTTGGACGGAGGCGATTGCTGCTGGTTCATTGACGTGAGAGTCACCACCATCTCTCCAGTGGTATTCACCGGTTTCAGGCAATGTGGTTGGTTTCACAGTCTCTCTCGAAGGGTATCCACGTTCATGCATAGAGAACGCATCTTGAGCAATATACTCGAAAGTGATACCCTTAATTCTTGAAGCAGTACCAGCAAAGCATCTATCTATGACAGAGTTATCGACACCTAAGGCTTCGAAAATTTGAGCACCTTTGTAAGAAGCTAAAGTGGAAATACCCATCTTAGACATAACCTTAAGAATACCAGCGTCAACTGCGCTCTTGTAATTCTCGATAATTTCATGGTCTTTCATTGACTTCTTCAAGATACCCTCTCTGTTCATACGCACCAATGTTTGCAAAGCCAAGTAAGGGTTGATACCATCTGCACCATAACCAACAAGACAACAGGCGTGGTGCACTTCTCTAGCTTCGGCAGTTTCGATGATAATTGCAACCTTAGATCTCTGCTTTTGTCTAACAAGGTGATGATGAACAGCACCAGTTGCTATCAAAGCAGAAATTGGCACTCTTTCAGGACCTGTTAATTTATCAGACAAGACAATAATCTGGTTACCATCGGCAATTGCTTTTGAGGCGGCTTGGCACACTCTATCGACTGTGTTTATATAGCCCTGGATGCCATCAGCTTTTTCAAATGTAATATCAATCTTGGACACAGACCATTTAGGGTAGACCACCTGAATATTCTTGATAGCCTTCAACTCATTTGAGGACAAGATTGGGCTCTTTAATAAAAGTCTATTACATTGGTCTGGCTTCATTTCCAAAAGGTTACCTTGTGGACCGACATAACACTCTAAGGACATGACAATTTCCTCTCTAATTGGATCAATTGGAGGATTGGTAACTTGAGCAAACAATTGACGGAAATAATCATAAAGCAACTTTGGCTGTTCAGAAATACAGGCCAAAGCGTTATCATTACCCATAGATCCTAATGCTTCTTTGCCTTCTGCCATTGGCGCTAAAACGAGAGAAGCCTGTTCATGAGAATAACCGAAGGCCACTAACCTTGGGTCAGTCTGGACAGTGAGCTTCTTTCCGTCGATACCAACCAAATCATTGTCGTCAAGATCGATGTTTGTGGTCGAGTTAGAAATGACATTTCTTGCTTCCAACTTGCTAAACAAATCTTTCATAGAGATCATGTTTCCAAGAACCCAAGACTTGAAGTCGAATCTAGAAGCAACATTGTTCTTCAATTCACGATCATCGACAATTCTTCCTTCTTTGGTGTCGACTAACAACATTCTACCTGGCTGTAATCTGCCTTTCTGCAAAACATTTTCAGGATCAACATCGATAACACCGACCTCAGAAGCGCAAATCATACGGTCGTCGTCAGTGACGTAGTAACGACAAGGTCTCAAACCATTACGGTCCAAATTAGCACCACAATATCTACCATCGGCGAAGGTGAATAATGCAGGACCATCCCATGGCTCCATCAAACATGCCGCCCATTCGTAAAATGCTTTCTTCTTTGGATCAATGTGCTCATCGTTTTGCCATGCTTCAGGAATCATGAGCATAACAGCCTCTGGTAAAGAAAGAACACCGTTGATAACCAATAATTCTAAAACGTTATCAAAAGCTGCAGAATCAGAACCACCTTCTTCGATGATAGGGAATAACTTTTCCATTTCTTCACCGAAGAACTCGGAAGACATGACACCTTCCTTGGCCCTCATCCAGTTCTTGTTACCTCTCAAAGTGTTGATTTCACCATTGTGAGCAGCCCATCTAAGTGGCTGGGCTCTGTCCCATGAAGGGAAGGTATTAGTGGAGAAACGAGAGTGGACTAAGGCGAAGTGTGCCTCGTAATCTGCGTTAACCAAGTCATGGTAGTAAGCATAAACTTGGTTAGGAGCCAATTGACCTTTGTACACAATCGTCTTAGAAGAAAGGGAACAAATGTAAAACCAGTTGTGCAAGCCAATCGTGTGCGTACTTTGCTTTCTCAAAATGAACAATTTTTTATCAAATTGTCTCGCATAGTTTTTCTCGAATTCTTCTGGAGAAATGTCTTGACCGTATGTTTCAGCCAAAACAACGACAGGTTGCAAAATCAAAGGTTCTCTAGAAAGCGATGCGGGACCCAAGATCGAAGAGTCATGAGGAACCTTTCTCCATGCTAAAACCTTTAAACCCAAAGAGGATGCAATACTTTCGAAAGTCTTTTTAGACTTTTCGTACACTGGTTCGTCTTTCTTGAAGAATACATTACCAGTACCGTATTGGCCTTGAGGAGGTAATTGAACATTACAGTGGTAGCTAAATTCCTTCACAAGGAAGCGGTGAGGAATAGATGATAATAATCCAGCACCATCACCATCTTTTGGGTTGAGTTCACCACCTCTGTGTGTCATGTTACACAATAAGTTACGACAGTCCGAAACAATCTTGTGAGAAGCTTGGCCCTTGATGTGACAAGTGAAACCAACACCACAAGCATCCTTTTCGTACTCTGGATTATACAATCCCTTGGGCATGGGCAAAGTCGAAGCCCATGACTTGTTTTCGGGTGTCTCCTCGTATGGGTAGATGTTGGTATGTTCGAACTCCTTTTCTAAGACGTAAGAGCTCATAATGACGTTTTCTTTGAGAGAATATATCTATTGTTGTAGTAATAAGATCCGATTTTAAAGACCAAACTCAATATGTTATCACAAAAGGACTCGTTGTTGTACTCTGGCTTGTGTGTGTGTGTGTGTGTGTCTATGTTCCAGAGGGGTAACACGAATCTTAGTCCTTTTCTTGCACTAAAATAAAGCTTTGACCTTTTGTCCTAACAAATCGAAGCCTTTCAACTGGACAGACCTTCGATTGCTAAAAAATAAATTCGCTAAAATGCGTTTCCTGAAATCTATGGAGAACTTTCAGGTGAACAAGAAGTGATCGTTTCTGCCAATGTCGACGAGAAACGAAAGTCTTGATACAAGAAAGTAGAACGAGAAGAAAACGCTGGATAGTAAGCTTTTCTTCCTTTCAGTTTCTTCCGCTTTGCACTGTTCCAGCTTCTTGTAAGGACAAACTTCTATCCTTCTACTCAGATGCTTTGGCAACTGACTGTATTAGATGATACTGGCGTCCGTGTATTCAAACGTATTGCGTATTACTTGCGTTATCCAGAACCTAGGATGTCTCTATGCGATCTGGATCAGTACCAAAGTCTTAATCTGGGTAGCCTAATTACTATAAACCTAGGAAAAAAAATTGACAAGAAAAAAAAAGAAGGAGGAAACTTATAAACGTTTTGATATGAGATCCAACTAAATACAATTCGTCTGGGTTTACAACCACCTGGTTTTTTTTTTTAAAAAAAAAAAAAATCCGAAGCTTTTGCAGATTCAGAAAGACCAACGTGCAAAATCCTCCACCGTCCCCACGAATTCCCGATCTAACCTGTAAGAATCCAAGCAAAGTGGAGCCATAACCTGCAAATATCTCATAAACTGTAAACTTATCGAGTCATCAAGAAAGTGCACCTTATTAACTGACGGCCGCTCATTGGGGGAAAAAACCCAGCTGTATCGCCGGCGTATGCAGGCCGCTGATTTCCGGCCGTCGGCGGCGTCAGTGTAAAATATCGGCCAATCATAGCCCCCATACTGTCGCTGATAAGCGTGGGTGCGAAAATCCGGTTACCCTATTCTGCTTTTAAGCACAGAAATTAATTCCCCACTCGGGTGCTTCTATGCTGTTCTCGTTTGTATTTTCCTCATTCGCCATACGAGGAGAAGCGGTAATCTCAGCGCCGGCGCTCGCGCGCTGATCGCTAGGGGAAAGCACAGTAAAATTACTGAGTATCTCCCAATGTTTCGGCCGCGGCCAAGGCTGTAGCGGCCCTAGGCCGCCCGCCCAGCGAATACACACCGCTGTGAGAAAAAAATAGTGAGTCGACAGTAGCTACAGTGCAGTATCAGCCGAATGTCATAGGCAAGTACTATTCTATCGGCAACAATGATTACTTTTACGCTGGATCCTGGGGTTTAAAGCACACAGAAGCGTCTCTCTCCGCTTGCCCATCCACGCAGATTCGCCTATGGTTCAAAGGAACAGGCCAGGGCCGGGTTGGGGTGTATGCAGGTATATGATTGTCAGAAGGCGTGAGTGTTCGTCTGCGTTAGCGGCGTGAGCAGCGGGCGGCAGGGTTTGATCGGGGCGATACCGGCGAGTGCCTGTCAGGCGTCTGTAGCGAGATGTTCACAGCGCCCAGGTGCGATCGAGTTTTGTCGTGCGCGTGACATGTGTGTCGTGTATAGTGCAGCTCAGGCACAAGAAGACAGACGGCACCATTGAACCGGCTGTCTGTTCTCTGGAGACCGCTGCTTCGAGCTACTCGCTGGTGGTGGTGACAGCAGTGTAGCAGCGTCGTTGAATATGCCATGCTTCCGGCGAGAGGAGCTCTGGCTGAAAACGAAAATATAGTTGTGTAGCGCACGCACTGTAGCTGAACAGAGAAGAAATTGTACGCCGAGCGCAGACCACTCCTGTACACCTCATCGCATCGTTCTGGTACCTGGTGATCAGTCTGCTAGGAACCGATATAACTTCTGCTGTATACTAAGAGGATATAACGTTGACGTTACAAGGAATGCAAGAGGTCGACCAAATATCGTTTCCTCCAGAGGTGCTTTCTCGCATAGCACCCGACCTATCTTTAGAAAGACATTTGAAATTGGGTCTTCGACCCTGCTTGCGCTCTTTCTCTGAGTTCAAGCCCATTGCTGTGTCACTGCCTGCGCTTGAAGACGAGCCTAATTTGGTAGGACTGTCAATTGTTTCTCATGGACAAACAAAGGTTATCTGCGGTATATCCATAGGTGTTGTGGAAGCAAAGAATCAATCAGATACGTTAAATCAGAACGAAACGAACAGTCAAGACAGCAAGGCAGACGGCGAATACGATGCTGAGCCTGTTTATCCTGTGGTGGACATTGCCAGGGGAAGGACAGGTGCCCCCACCGAAGAAGAAATGATATTGTCGCAGCGACTCTACGAATGGGTTCTCCAGTCTAAAATAATACCCGCATCGGCCTTATTGACAAACCCTGGTGTGGCGATAGCCAACCAAACATCATCTAGTCAGGGATCTCTGGCAGATGTGACTATATTATATCCTGAAGACTCTGACATGCCGGACTTATTTCTGAGAGTAAAACCATATAAGTTTGTGCTTTACGTACATCTCAAAGTGTTTGGCCGCTCTGGCCCCTTATTTGATCCTTGTCATGCTGCCCTCATAGGTGCTTTGAAAAATACAAGGCTCCCAAGAATTTACGTTCCAGATTCCAGTATATATAGTATAAAAATACCAATTCGCTCCAGAGGAAATTTTGGACACAGAGTGAAAGAAACCAGAATTTTCATTGATGAAAATCAAGATTTATCAAATCCTTTGCAATTGAATAAGGACAATATTGGTGGCGCATCCAACTATGGTTTATACGACCTCCTGCCGGGTTCTACATCAATGGATGTAGATCCAAACGTTATAATACTTGCTGATCTCGAGGGTGATGCAGAAGAAGCTGAATGCATGTCAAAATTGAATTTAATCTATAACCCAAATAAAAAATCCATAAACAACATCAGCTATTCGGGTGGTGGTATGGTGCTTACGAAGGATACTCTCAAGCAATGTTTTAAGTTAGCTAAAAAGAGAGCCGAGAACACGCAATAATAAAGCTGTACTTTACTGGTTCTAATTAACCCCTAAGAATAGATATGTACATTAGTAGTCTTCTCTTGAAGTATTTAGTTTGACGTAAATAATAGGAATTAAATATATATAAGCATACAGTATTTCTTCCATAATTTCTCTGCAAAACTGCGAATGATTCATTTTATATCAGTATTAGTATCCGAGGTAGTCAAGCTGATGGAATCACTTACGAGATTATCTTCTGACTCCGAACTTACTGGGGAGGCGATATCAGATGAAAAATTTCCCATTGAGTTCATTTGCTTAAGCCGGATAGACTTCTTGAGTCCCTCTGATTTGGATATGAGACGCTGCTTCCTCTTCTTAAAGTTGTCGCCATTCAGGTTTCCGTGTTCATTACTCTCGCCTATGCTTGATTCCCTTAGCTTTCTGGTGTTCATGTTTCTGATTTTTTTTTCCTTGCTTCCATTTTTCAAACTTTTACTGTCTAAAAGCTCCTCCTTGTCGCTTCGATAATCTTTACCTTCTTCAGATTCCTGACCTTCGTCTACTTCTTCCTCTGCACCATCATCATCATCGTCGTCGTCGTCTTCCTCATCTTCCTCTACTGCTTCTTCGGTGCCATTTTCTGTGTCAGCTTTACTCTCGCTCTCATCAAAAGCAGAAGTAGAGTCTGTATGATTAGTATTTTGAACATGGTCAGCATTATGGTGATCCTTCTTGTTCTCAGGTTTTTCACTAAATGTGTCTAATTGAGCTTTTATTCCGGATAGTTCCTTCTTCAACAGATCGAGGTTGAGACTATAGTTTATCCGACCATCCTCAATTAGTCTCTTTAGCTTCTCGCTTCCTAAAAATTCCCTATTTTGCAGTCTTTTCCTGTAAAATAGAAGGTATGCAGCACCAGTAACACATTCTTGGGAATCTTTAATTTCTGTTACTCTACTATCATTGAAGTAGTACCATTTGCCATCACGAAAATTTTTAACGGAAGCTGTATAATGACCACCTCCTAACCCACCATAATGATTATCCACGGCGATTAAATCATATAGTAAGTCAGAACGTGCTGCTGAGGCATTGTCAGCTTGTCCACTAGCGACAAAGGGTGACATATCTAAGCCTTCTATTGGAAAATCGACAACCATATTGATCTTATCGCTGAACGATCTTGAACCCCCTTGAAACCTTTTTAAATGGATGGCGAGTATATCACCTATACTCCAAAGCTGTATGGTCTTAGTTGCCTTTTTGAAATCCTTACATTTAGGACAATACCATAGGTCTTGATCACCTAGTACTTCAGGAACGCTGAAACTTCGAAGACAGTCTATTAATGAGACTGTTGAGCGTTGCTGCATTTCTAGTTTCTTTTTATTTGCTTCTATCTGTGGATTTGGTACGAATGGCACATTCTTCCACGTCTGCAAATCTTCATCTTGAAAATAATCACAATAAGAATCAAAATTCCACTGACATACTAAAGTAGTACGATTATTTACTAATACGGGCCGTTTGATGTTTCCTTCTGTCAATTCTTCAGCCATATTACCATTAACACCTTCATTAGATCCATGCCTCGAAGAACGGTCAGATATTCCATCAGAATTGAGATTCATATCAGGAGGTAATGTAACTACGGAATCAAATAACAGACCGACAGGTCCTGGATTATTTCTATCGCTTTCACTGTCAATCTCTTCGTCCAGTGCATCGACGCTAGGTGCCTGGTAATTATACTTTGAATCAACTTTCTGCTTATCCACCAATACGTAGTCTTCGGACTCCGACTTTTCAGGAGACACATCAAGACCATGATCTCCATCAGTATATATTTCAGGATAGTGATAGTATTTGTACTTTAAATCAGGAAGTTTCTTTGACAATTCTGGTAAGGTGCTATAGTTGAATCTAGTACGGGGAACATGGACAGCCGTTTCTGACTTATCAGTAGAAAAGTTTCTTCTATGATGTTCATAGCCCTTTTCATCGTCATGGTATTTCACGGTGAAATGGTGATCAACACTTATATTTGGATTTGCCAAAGAGATATCAGAGTCATATCCTTTTTCATCTTCGTCGTTCGAATTTTGATCATTTTCATCGGCCATTTCAATATCTTCTGAACTGTCATTTTTCTTCAACTTTGGGAAATCTTTGGCACTGTAGAAAATTTCACGTTCAGTCCCGGGATATTCGATAGCCCTTGTAAGTATTCCAGCCAAATGGACAAGTTTTTCCTTGATTTTACCCATGCTTTTTGCTTCATCGTCTTTGTGAAGTACTAAAAATAGAGGCAACCCGAAAGTGTTAATAACTTGGTTTTCTTCTTCCCCGTTAACATACGTGTTTAGAACAGTAACAACAATATCCAGGATAGGATCGTGCGGTATTATATAGATAATAATCTCATCTGTGTCCGATATTAATTCGCTGACTGGTAAATACTTGAATGTATGATATTCGGCCTGGAAGTCCTTGTAAAAAAATTTGTTAAACATTTCATATACAAATAATTCATCTGTGGAAACCTTCAAGAATTCAGAAACATATTTTATTAAATCATCATAATTGGAGCTTTTGTTGAGCTCCACTTCTAATTTCATTATAGGGTTATCTAATTTCTCTTCAGACAAATCAATAATAGTAAAGGTGTGATACCATTTCTTATTCACAGGAAGTGGCAATGTGAGATCATTGAAAGGATCAAATGTGATGGAAGTCTTCTCACACGACGGACAAACCAAAGTCGATTGATACATGCCCGTGAATAAATCTACCACGACCGAATCATTCCGCTTTTTGTGCTGCTGCCAACAGGTTTCTGCTAGCCTCTTTATTGCCGAGGCGTCGTTCACTTCTTCGTCCTTTAATTCAGGTTTTTCATAGTAAACCTTCTCTATTATTCTATTCAAATCCTCGTGAAGAGCATCTAATAGCCAGCTTAGAAATTCTTGCGAGTCTTGTTGCAGATAACCTCTGAATACTGATGAGTACTGCCCAATCTTGAACTTGAAGTCTCGTGGTGATACTGCAGAAAAAGAATCATTCTTGGATTGATCGAATAGTTTATGCAATAAATCGCCAAATGCTTTCGCAATTTGTCCTTTGTAACCGAGAGGATTAACGGTATTTAGCTCTTTCTCGAATATATTGTAAAAAAAATAGTAATTAACTTCTGGGATATGAAGTAGACATTGTAATGCTGAATTCATGTAACATGTGTTTCCTAAATTAGACAACCCAAGATCACCGCCACTACTGGTGATTCTTTCAGCGCTGAAAGTATCTGGATCAACCGTCTTAAAGTAATCATCTATAGGATATGAATGAGATGACTTGTCTTGTATTTCCGCCATCACGCGGTAAGAAGGAAGAACGATTCCATGATTCTTCAATGTCGAGTTATAATATTTGGGAAGCAACAAATGCTTTTTTGGAATCTCATTTAAGAAGCATAATAATGAGATAGAGTATGGAATCGTATTATTTCCTCCGGATGAGATGAACCAGATCCTTAAATCAATATTATCAGACGATTTCAATACTCTTGATTTTATCTCATGCAATAAGTCATTAAACGTTTTGGTCTGTGATAGGAAAAATCCTGGCACTTCACTGTCATGGCTGTGTCCGAATGACCTAGCATTGCCCTTAGATAGAACATGGATTTGAAAATACGGTGGGAATCTTTCAATTGTTAGCTCGTGCGAGGTAGGATCACGAATCAACGTTCTTTGTTGGGGCTCCCCAACTTTTCCAAACCATCTTGATAGCCTGCTAAAGAGTTGAGGTGAGACTGCTGCGATTGCTGTCGTACTTATGTTACGATTCATGAGAAGTTTGCAATTAATCGGGCCAATCTGATCTTTCAAATCCTCCAAACCCTCGGCCTCCATATTCATAATTTTATCCAAATAATCTTGCAAGATAAGAAAAACAGTCTCCCCCTCCTGTCTACTCATCTTAGCTAATGATTCTTTGATCTCCTTTCGGCAGTTTGACAAACTTGTGTCTTCCTCGCTGCTCTGTGCATCATATTCCTTATCCGTTTCACTGACGTAGCCACCGGGCATAACTGGAGACAAAGGCAATTCTTGAGACATATCCTTGCAATTAGTTGAATTAATATTATTCAGAAACACTTGCTACCTCTATCTCCTTATCTGATCCTTTAAATCACGGTGTTGTAGACCTATAGTGACAACTTAGTCTATCTATATACAAAAGTCGTTGGCGCTTTTTTTTTTTTTTTTATTTTCTCGAGACCTATTCTTCGCACTATGGATCTGCGAGCAAGCTAGCTGCCGCAACATAATTGAGAGAGGCAGGTTTTTCGAATTCTTCCTTGATATAGCTCTATATGGATTATATAACTTTGAGTATGATGTACCATGAAAATTGTATAAACCTTGTATATCATGGCTTAAAAAAATTACATCTTGTGAGGTTCACCATAACTTCAGATAAAAATCAAGAGAATTCGCAATTTTCAATTGCAACCATGATAAAACTAGTTTGCTTAACTCTACAGTTTATCTTCTCTCTTTTAACATGGTAATTACTTGCAAAGAAAAGATTGTATACTTTGTATAGTGTTACAGGTAGTCTGTTCTGTATTAAATGTCTTGAAGGTAGTTCTACGGGGTTGCAGCTTTACCAGCTGCGATAAAGGTAGTCACATCAGCATTGGTGGCTCGGAACACACTGAAACACGAAAAATCTGGCAGTTGCATAGGTAGGAAGATTTCTGGCAGCTACTCACCTATATCCATACTATAGGCAGAGTAAAGTAGAGAAAGAGTAGTACGGTTGACATGTCACGTCACGTGACCGAGGCGATAGCTTACGAACAGAACTGTAGAAAGTAAAGGCTATCGTACCGTATCAAGAGACTGGAACAGCGAATACACCATTATACGACGCACCGAGACTGGTGATTACTAAACGGAAAGACGGTAGGAAGGCAGCGAGCTTTACAGGGACTATGACTCTGTCAGCAGGAGAAGCTGAAGAGAGATTAGATAATGTTCTCGGGGGGCCAGAGAGAAGCCTAATTGACTATTTATGTGACAAGGTTCTCCGTAATTTTAGGATCAACAAAAGTGCCTTATATAATTGGCAAATTGAATTGAGTGACATCAGTCAAGATAGTGCGTCTTTAACATCCATAATAGAACTGGATATCTTGATAGGTGTTCCATCCATCGCAGACTACTATACGCCAGACAAGGAAGAGGTGCAGCAATTCCTAGACAGGCTCGATAAGCTAGGGGACTTGTACCTGGTATTGAGGGCTATATTATTCGAATTGTTTATCTATGCCAGCACAGTATTATACAAGTTCAAGCTCCTGCTTTTTCGGTCCGGTATTCCTAGGGTATGTCTAGATAAGTTTCTCTCCTTATTACAAATCAATAGTGACGTGGAGAATGATCTGTTATTGATAATAGGGCAGTATGCTCGACTTATCGTTGAGTTTTCGGAATTTGGTTTATCAATTAAAGATGTGAGGAAGCTAGTATTACCTTTATTTCAGGACTCACTTCCTGTACCGAAGAAGTCTTTCATAGTGGATATAATGCTCGATATAACGACAAGCTATCCGACTCATTTTAAATCTCTTGTTTTCAGCGATTTTCGACATACTGCTATCCCTTTACCTTTAACAGGAGACTTAGCATCACTGAAATGCTTCACAATCCTGACGTCAATAAAAATCAATAGAAATCAACTCGAGAAGGAAAATGCTACTTCTAACACCGAGCTTGATCTCTTTATTTTGACAAGTTCGACATGTCAAGATTCATGTGCTTTGAAGATTAAGCTAATTAATTATACCCAAATTGCTGCAACTTTGGAAGATGAACTGAACAGGAACAGTAAGAGATATATTTTCAACCAACATTTGAATGATATGTATCAGTTGGAACAAAACTACTCACAAATTACATTGACATTCGACTCTTACGCTCATTTGAACTTATTCATTAATGGCGAATATAGCGAATCTCTAGCTTGTTTTGACATGCTAAAAGTGATGGATAGTTGGAGTAAGATATACATTGGATCTAATCAAGGACAAAGTGCAAACGAAGGGGATGAGTTGCTTCTTCGTAGCTTGCTAATATATAATGTGGCATTACCGGTTGAATGGGTTTCATTTATATACAACACAAGTCTCGAACAGGAATGGGATTCAGGAAGTATACGGACGGAAATGATATACGACTCATTGAATCAAATGAGCTATAGAAATTTCTTTGATTTACATATAAAAACAAGAGAATTGAAGGATAACAAGAGGAAGTTTAATACTTTTAGGAATCATGAGTTCGGTGAGTCAGGAAGAAACAGCAGTAAAAGCAAATATTTGTTTGATATTTCTCATAGTAAGAAGAATAAAGTATTTGTTGCTAGCATGCTTGGGTCATTCAACTTAAGTAGTGAAAATGTGATCTTTGACCTAGGAAATACATTTATGTTTACTGAGTCGGCAAATATAGCGAAGGTTTGCTTTCATGAACCAGTACCATTTCATGACGCTCTATATGCCATAGGAGGTGTGCAAATAATTCTTTACTTGCTTGAAAATTTAGCTTATAGGTCGGAAACCAAACAAACACAGAAGGATACACTACTTCATAAAATAATGTCCTTATTACTTACTATCTTGAATAATAATTGGCGATTGAACAAGGAATTTGAAAATTCTAGTGGTTATGGCCTCTTACTGATTCTTTTGAATAAATACCAGTTGAACTCAAAAAGAAAAATAGAAGACGCTCTGGAACAAACAATTACCGAATACAACTCTCAGAACTGTTTGTTGGAGTTAATACTTTCACACATCGGCATAAATTCATTAAATCCGTACGAGTCAGTCATCTTGAACACGGCAGCATATAATTTCCTCATCTCGAACTTTGAGCTTTTTATTGAAGGTTGTAACTTGAGTTTACTATTTGGTCACATTAGATCCGTTACTATTGAAAGTAAGTTTTCTGCTGCTAATAGTTTAGAGTTGATCAGATTGCGTACTTTGAAAAAAATAATACAATTTTTAAAAACTCCTAGTTCTATTGCGGTTGTTAACAATGATTCATTTTACGATAGCATATACAGTGCAGTGAACTGTTTAATAAGAATTGATCCCAGTGTGGAGTCTATAAGAACTATTTCGTTTTTCATCATATATTTGCTATACCATAATACCCTGAGAGCGTCGCATCAACTCGGGTACACTGTGCTCAGATCTATTACTGAAGTATTGTGCTATAATACCTCCATGAAAACCTTGAAAAAGTTTTCAAGGTCTATAAACTTGCATTGGATTTTACTAATACTAGGCTTCAAGAGCGAAGTTTTTGAGAAATCAGGAGAAGTTGTCAAATGTGGCATAAGATTTTTAACACAGCTCTTACTATCATTAGGTCCCCAAACAATTAAAAGGTTTTTCCATTCCAATTCTGGTCGAGATATTTTGACAATGGCGTTGAAAGACCGATGGAGAGAAGATAAGATTTCAAACTTACTACTCTTATCAGCGTTTGGAGTAGAAATTTCTAAAAAGAACGATCATGAAGCCCCATTGGTAGAAATGTTGCAAAAGAACCCTCGAATCATGAAAATGAAATCACTAGAAATGCCAGACATGGTATTGATATTAGGCAACATTAGCATAAGCTCCATAAGCACTGTCAGGTCGATTTATGAAAAACCATTGGGTCAGTCGCCAAGGAAATCAAAAAACGAAGAAGAAGATATGGTCATAGCTTTTGATGCGTTACATCTAGCGAATGAATTGATTGGCTTTGTTGACTATGGCTTTCAAAACAGTATCGCGTTATCACTGTTTTTCACTTCATGTGAATGGCTTGAGGTAATTATAGAGTATATGTCTCATTTGAGGATAATCACAACATGTGAAATTCCTCACCTAGGACATGGGTTTAAAAATGCACACAAGAGCCTAGTGGAAGTAATCTCGAACATATTTGCATCCAAGTTAATGAATTCAGGTCAGTTCTTTTCTATGTTCGATAGTTTGAGTGATTTGACCAAGAAAATTGTATTGGAGCTGATTTTTCCTCAATTATTCAAGCACAGCTACGAATTTATGAACTCATCAAACGTGATATTTGTCGAAAAAGGGTTTTCAAACACAGTGGTGCATATTCTCAACTGCTATTGTGATGATTTCTTAGCTCAAAAATATAAGATAGATAGCGGGAACATCAATATGTTTGTTGATAGCTCTTCATTGATTATAGAGGACTTTGAACAGAAAAAACTGATCATAGTTGCAAATCATAATTTGAGGAGGTTGAAAAAGAATTTAGGAACTGTGATTGTTACCAAAATTATATCAGACTTAGAAAAATTCAAGGATCTTGGAAGTAAGAGTGCTCAATCAACACCTGATAGCAAGCGAATTTCTAGGAGCATAGAAAAACAATCAGAATTGAGCAGCACTCTTGACTCAATATTGAAATGGCTTCTATATCGTCAAATGATATTTTTCCAGATCGAAGTACTCGATAACACAAAGCTTGCAAATGTAATATCTTTGATCGTAGGTGCATATTTTGTTTCAGAGAGTCAATCAAATGTGGATGAGCACCTATTCAACTGCCTTAGGAACTGTTATATGATGAGACAGGATCACTTTAAAGAGATTCTTCGTGGGATCTTAGATCCTGAATATTCTGAAGCTGAAGGGGTGCTACTGGATTTTTTTGAGCAGATTATTACCAAGAACGATTATGATGCTCGTAAGCATCTATTCAGGTTTCCAATAATTAAATCTACTTTTACCAAAAGCTTTGCAAGACTAATTGGCCAATTTACTGAAACATCATCTCTATATATTGAAGATATGTTACAGGTATTACTCGACAATGGTGGAATATTGGGATTAAGTGATAACATTCATGTTCTGAATTCCAAGAAAGATTGCGACAGATTAAAAAACTCAATTAATAAGAGCGAACTCGTGAAATATAACATTGCATTGCAGGACAAGCAAGAGAATAACCAGTATTTTGTGTCAAACTATAACTATTTGAAAATTGAAGTCACTCGACTTTTGAGGGCGAATTCTTTAAGTAATTATCACTTCTCATCTTATGTTTTAGACTATATTCAAAATTATGATTGCATGAGAAAAAGAATGATTATTGAAAACCAGCTACCTGAGTCGGAAAAGTTATCATACGAAATGGATATACCAATGAAACAGGTAGAGGACTTCGGTGATTTTACGGTTCTTGATGATTATGATTTGAATAATGACAGATTAGACAACATGTACATTTCAAATGAAGGTGGTCTTTTGGATAGTCCAGAAGACAACTATGAACTTGTTGAAGGCTTAAATGAAGAATTACCTAACCAAAATACGACACACGAGGATAAGAATAGAAAAGTCATCAGAAGCTTGTTTTTGGGTGACCAAATACTTTTCATATGGAATGTGAGCCAAATAAACGGTCTCGTACCCATAGAAAGTATCATGATATTGGGAACAAATCATTTATACTTAATTGAAAACTATTTCCACTGTCAAGACGGAAATGTAATAGACGCAGAGGATGCGCCTTTTGAACAAAGAGATCCATATCTACAATTGATAAACTTTCAAACCAAGGATAATTCAAAGCTTGATATGGCAAAACCTCACAGAGTAAAGAGCTGGGGTATTCTGAAGCTATCCTCAGTTTCTAAACGCCAGTTTTTACTACGTGACATTGCAATTGAAATGTTTTTCAGTGATGGTGCTAGCATCTTGATAACAAGCTTATCCCCAAAAGAAAGAGACCACATATATCAAAAGCTATCAACGCGTGTGACGGGACTAGGTTTAGATAATGATCTTATAAAGGCCCTTCAACTTTCGTCGAACTTATCATCTAACTATAATTTGAATCATGGTACTGCTTATTTCACTTCGAAAATTGCTTCAGCTTTTTCGAATACATCTTCATTATTCAATATAACTAAGAAGTGGAAGTCTGGCTTGATGTCAAATTTCTATTATCTCATGTGCATCAACATGCTTTCAGGTAGAACTTTTAATGATCTTACTCAATATCCAGTGTTTCCTTGGGTTATTGCTGATTACACAAGTGCAAAGCTTGATTTGACTAACCCAAAAACTTTCAGGGATCTTTCAAAACCCATGGGTGGTCAGACAGAACATAGGGCATTGCAATTCAAGGAAAGATATGAAGCTTTAGACAGTTTGGATGATAGTAATACCCCACCATTTCATTATGGTACCCATTATTCTTCTGCTATGATTGTAACTTCATACTTAATCAGGTTAAAGCCTTATGTTCAATCTTACCTTTTGCTTCAAGGGGGAAAATTTGATCATGCCAACAGATTATTTAATTCGATTGAAAAATCTTGGAACTCTGCTTCGAGAGACCACACAACTGATGTCCGGGAGCTCATTCCTGAATTTTTTTATCTACCAGAGTTTTTAGTAAATTCTGGACATTTTGAATTCGGTATGACACAGGATGGTAAGAAGTTGAACGACGTGATATTGCCTCCTTGGGCGAAAAACGATCCTAAAATATTTATTCACAAGAACAGGGAGGCATTGGAAAGCCCATACGTTTCTGCAAATCTACACTCGTGGATCGAACTAATTTTCGGTCATAAACAAAGCGGTCCTGAGGCAGTAAACGCATTGAATGTTTTTCATCACTCGTCTTATAATGGTGCTATAAACTTGGATAGCATTCATGACGAAGTAGAAAGACGAGCAATCACAGGCATGATCAATAATTTTGGACAAACACCCACGAAAATATTTCAAAAACCTCACCCACCTAAAAGTGTATTGAACGTTGCAAGCAATTACTTGAATTTCTTTGAAAAGAAAAAGTATCCAAAGCTTATTTTTGAAGCCAAGTCAAAATTCCCGGTGAGAAAACTAGAATTGAGTAAGAAGAACAAAAAATGGGTAGGCCGTCCTGAATTAGTTTCCTTCGAAAATGAATTATCGATTCAAAGAATGAATAAACTGGGCAGTTCGAACGGACTTCTTGTAAATAATTGTGCATTTTTCAACCTACACCTGACAAAGATTACGAAAATACTCCAAATTGGACAGAACTACTTTATGACAGCTTCTTGTGATGGAATAATAAATGCGTGGAGATGTGACGTCGACCCCAGAATAAATTTGCAGTTCCAGTGCGTACTCAGGGGACATTTCTCCGAAATCATTGATTTGCTGTACAGCAGGAGTTTCAGAACTGCTGTCAGTCTGGATGTCGAGGGAAGAATCATCTTATGGGATTTGACCAGATTCAAATTCATCAGAGAGATATTTGTTTCGCCCGGAACACCAAAGAGGATCACACAAGCTAAAATCTCAGACGATACGGGAAACATCGGCGTGATGCACAATGAAAAGGACACTTTTTACCTCTCCTTATTCACGATCAATGGCGAGCTTATCTTGACCGAGGACTTAGGCAAGGATACTATATCCGCCTTCTGCTTCGGTTGTGTTGCAAAATGTCTTTTGGAAGACGAGTCTTCTCAAGCTGTCGATTCACATGTACATTGGAGCAATGAAATTATAGTGTTATCTAATTCTTCAAAGCACTGTGTCTCCATTTTCGAGCTTGTTTCCGACAATGAGAATAACTGGATTTTGCAGTTAATCAAGGAGATACCGCTAGATCCATCCATAGCATCAGAGATCACCTGCTTACATTTACAAAAACAGTCTAACCTAGACCCTATCGACAAGCTAGTTCGGGGCAACTTAGACTTAATCTTAGGTGACTCAGAAGGTAAAGTTTATAGGTGGTAGTCTTTATGTTAACTATGATTACGATTAAAATTTGAAATGCGCAGCATATCTAGATAGTATATTTGCAAGTTGTAGTTAATTTTACATGGAAGGGGAGCCATAACTCGTTACCAATGGTGAAGTCACTCACACCAAGAAAGGTAACATTCAAGACAGTACTATCATGCTTGGCTTGGTACCTTACATCGTCGCTCACTGCTCAGTTGAGTAAAATAATATTAGTCCGGTTTCCATATCCGCTCTTCTTGGGTCAATGCCAGTTCTTAACGGTATCGGTTTTAGCTTTAACGGCGATATTATTAGCAAGGAGGTACAGGGCGGTGAGTAGTTTCTTTCCTTATGGAACGCTACCATCGGATGGAAGCCAACCACTTTTTTCAAGACGTATATTTTATAGGGTTCTTCCCCTAGGACTCCTTCAATTTACGAACCGATGTTTAACTCTTGAGGCAACTTCGAGGATATCTGTCGCTGCTGTCTCCAGTATCAAGGCGATGTCTCCGTTGATGGTGGTCTTGGGCTACAGAGTGGTCTACAAAGTCAAGATCTCGCCTGCAACATACTTATCCTTAGTACCGTTAGTCAGTGGGGTCATACTTATACTTGTGGCGGATGCAAATTATCCCCTTGCAAATTATGTCAAAGACAGTCTTCACAGCAATAGCGTAGGCTGGGACCATTATCAGATACAGGGGATGTTGTACTGTCTCCTCAGCACAGTGGCATTTGCGGCACAAAACATGTATGGCAAGATGCTCTTTACATGGAGAAAGCTGGGAGACCAGAATGCTTCCCCTGCATCTTTGGCCTTGAACATGGATGAGGGCAACACGGAAGATGACTACAGTTCATACGGGGAGGATACCAAGAACAACACACGTCTCCCATACTCCGTGAGCGATTTGAGAGTAGGAGAAAAGACAGGCGAGATTCATGGCTCACACAAGAGATATGTTGACAAGGTGGTAAGCAACGGATCCAGATGGAAGAGAGCAGTGAATAACATACGCGAAGCAATTGTCGGCAGCAGCAGCACTGCTGAAGACCCCATAAAACCCGATAGAATCACGATTATGCTCTACAGTTCATTGATAGGGAGCATCTTTTCATTTGGCGGCTTCTTGGCCAACGAGTTTTTTCTTCTAGTCGCCATCGTCACCAAGAATGCCACTGTTCAAACAGACCACATTGCCGCAGACAAGACGGGGATCGCATGTCTAATTTTGCTAGACTCCTTCTCGATGTTTCTGCAAACCTTATTGTCGAATCACCTACTAGGCACGGTTCCCGCATTAACTTATTCGGTCGCGTCCATGATGAAGCGGGTAGTAGTAATCATAGTGAGCATCGTTGTGTCGATCGGTGCACAGACTCCGGAAGACGATCAAAATAGTCAGGGCATAAAGCACAATATTAACAGCATGCATTTTTTGGCGATTTTACTAATCGCCGTTGGCCTCTACTCGTATGATACCAGGGGCTCCCGAGGCGTCAGATCGGTTTCAAAATAACTCCCATGCTGGCTGGAAAAATGTTTGGAAAGGCTAGAATGCACAGCTGCAATTGACACACAACCTGGTTCCACCGAAGCGGTCCCAAAACTGCATGTCTAGACAGCCACGCCCGTAAGATCCATGACTACCTGTGATAACAAACACCGAAATGTTCATTATCACAACTAGTATACTCTAGTATGTGTTGTAGAGAGCAGCAACTCTGGATTTTGATAAGAATATCAATGAGTTGTCGCCCTACAATAATACACATACAGAATTAAGTACAATGAGAAGAAAAACTTTTGGAGGAGAAAAATTATGAAGTTTTATAACCTCCATAAACGGCCGGGTAACACTTAACCAAAATATGACTTTAGAACTCACTGCAATAGTGGGATAAGTTAAAGTATATAGGATATGTTAGAAATAACACGTCAGGCTGTTGCCATCTTAATTTTGATGCTTCTCGATGTATCGGAAGGCTTCAATATTAAGGGTAAGATAGTGGGAATGCCACCCGAAGTGAAACAGATTCAAGACCAGAACTTCCCTAGTCCACTATTGAATGGCATAAACTTTCAATCGAGATTCACAATTGAACTTTTAAACATACAGGAGGATAATGTGGTGAATTCAAAGAGAGGTGTTTTAAACGAAAAGTATGAGTTTGACTTTCAAGGAGTAGATGAAGGTGAGTACGAACTAGATGTCATATCCCAAGATTTTTTGCTAGCAGCTGAAAAGTACAAAGTGAAAGTTGGCGACCATGTTGAGATATCGGAGGAGGCAGTGGGCCCCTACCCTGGGAATAAAACAGTTTTGGCTACGGAAGAGCAGCCATTGATGATAGAGTTCAAGGGCTACAAGGAGTATTACGAAAGACAACTGTCATCATTGGTTGAAATGCTTCAAGGTAGTCCTTTGGGATTTATCTTCGCTAACAAGACATACACCATAATGTTTTGCGTGTGCATGGTGATAATAGCGACACCATATGTGCTTCAATGGGTCAATCCAGAATTGGCGAAACAACTCCAAGAAATACAGCAGGAGGGTGCCTCCCGCCAGAGAGAGACAGCCCCCACAAAGATACCGGTGGCACCCGCAGAGACAAAGAACGTCAAAAACAGCAACAGTAACAGTAGCACAAGAAGGCGAAGAGGGCATTAGGTTTATACTATTTATTAAACAGTTGTAATTGCTAATTCAAATTGACGTAATGTACAAAGGCATATATATACGGAACAAGAAGCAATCAGTTGATATGAGCTACTCGTTGTCAGCGATGATCTCCTTTTTAGCGATTTCCGTGTAATTTGCTTTCTCTTTGTCGTAATCGCTGCTTGGATTGGTCCATCCCATAGTATTATCGAAATTTGTCTTCACCCAGTGAGCAAATGGATAAGTGGGAAGCGTCTTCAAAGGTGTGTCTTCAGTGATCAAACCCTTATCGAGCTGGCGCTTTATCAAGCCATCTAAGTATGGTTCGATATGATCACGGAAGAGTTCAAAGTTTTTATACTTGATTATATCAGGTGGACCTTCGAAAATGATTTTCTTAATGAGCGAAGGAACCAAAGGTTCATCTTTCATTTCATCGAGTGAATAAAAGACTGGATGATTAGTGAAGATGATAGCTCTTGATCTAGGCAACCTCCTGAGAGTCTGTC
The DNA here is from genome assembly GCA_002196765.1 of Millerozyma farinosa. Taxonomy (NCBI): domain Eukaryota; kingdom Fungi; phylum Ascomycota; class Pichiomycetes; order Serinales; family Debaryomycetaceae; genus Millerozyma; species Millerozyma farinosa. The sequence goes on from NBND01000008.1 coordinate 563,711, forward strand.
TTTCCACTCTGACGTTAAATTCCTTGGGGTCTGTGGATTTCATTTGCTCCTCCAAGTTTGGGTTGAACTTTGGAAGTTGGTATACATTGTTAACCTTCAACTTGTGATCCCAGGAAATGTACCAGGACGCTCTTTCGACAGGATCATTTGGTTCCATTCTTTCAAACCACCTCTCCATAGACTTCTGTAATTTCTCTTTATAGTAAGGCACGTCTGTGTGAATTGCATCGATGTTCTTGCCAATTTTGCTGTTGATTCCAAAAGATCCACCTGGGAAAGGAACAGCGGCTGCAGCCATATAATGCGTGCCTGTTTCTTTATCTTTCAATACAACATAAAAGTCTTCCTTGGCCATCTTGCTTACGTAGAGAAGTGGATGCTGCTTCAATGGATGTGTCATGTTCAAAGTTTCTTTCGTGAGCTCGTTTCTCACGATCTTACCCTTGGCACCCTTGTCTTCTAACAAAGTGAAGAGAAGTGGGTATCTCTCGAGCATATGGTCGGTAACGGTCTCCATTAACTCCAAGCAAGCATCCTCGCTTCCTGGTGTCCAGTCAATGTTCTCCTTGCCATACTTGAGCCAAATTCTTCTCTTTTCTTCGATATAGTGGTTGTAGTACTTGTCCATGTCAAGCCAGTGGTTGATGTCAAGCTTGAAGATAGACATGGTCTGGTGATATGGCCATCTGAAGGGTCTCCATGGACGGTCATCATAGTTCTTCACTTGTTCAGGGGTAATGTAGAGAGGCGTGATCTTAAGTTCTCTCTCTTGGCCGTACTTCTTGGTTGGTTTTGCAGTCTTGCTAGGGGCTTTACCTCCTTGAAACTGTTTGATGTAGCTCAATAAGTTGCTTCTTGTGTTATTGTAGTACAAGTAAACTGAGATTAGGAAGCTCCCCACAAGAAATAAAAAGCTAGCTCCTTCGATCATGTTAAATTAGTTTGAACTCATAAACTACAAATCAATAAGTGTCTGTAGAAAGAATACAAGAGATCTATTGGAATCATGCTACTTATATATAAACTAGATAGGGACTTGGCCCATACGCTGAGGATATGATTGCCTTTGAGGTTAAGTTTATTCGCAACCTCTTATCAGATATGCGTTTAAAATTTCCCAAAATAGTAATGGGTTGCACAGCGCAAATTGCTCAACCTGATGCTAAGGATCAGACTAACGAAAATGAAGGATCGTACTACCAATACATATTATTCTTGAAGGGTCTTCCTTATATAGTAGTCATTCAAATACGACCTGAATGTAGATACGAACGTTTTTCTATCACCAGGTGATATTGAGAGCAAATGTTGAAATACCAGATCAACTATGTTTTTGACCCAAGCTTCACCGATTGCCGGATCGTGAAAACCGAGAAAACCCATATATTGACGGAATGATTGAGAGCCAAGTCTCAAGAAAAAATAGCTGTTCTTCATCTGACCTCTAATCAACTCGCTGTAGGTGGCGTCTTGGAATGGACTATATAAGATCAGCGAAAAATCGCTGATCATGGTCATAAATATTCTGTCAAGCATCAAGGCCACTATTTCTGATACAATTTGAGGATCGATTTCTGCCTTGTGTAACTCGCCTAGGGAATACATGTGTTTCTTTATGCAATAATTATAGAACAGACCACCCACCGAGTTAAACTTGGTACATATATCAGGGAGTTCATGAATGTTATTTCTCTGGCATCCGACATGCTTAAGGTATGTTCTCGATATGTGAAAATTTATGAGAAGAAGTTTCTTCATATCTTCCCGTCCCGCAGTGTCAAGAGGAAGCTTAGGGTTGTCCCAGATGAAAATATTTCCACTAGATTTGAATTCATTCAATCTGATATCTAGATGAGGGATACGTTTTTCATTCAAGAATGCTGGCACAGTTCCCGACAGTCTTATCAACTGATTAACCTCTTCCTTAACGTCGCGGCTGTTGGTATCTATGGTCATTAAACCAATATATTGGAAAGGACTAGACCTTTTATTTCGTGACATCGTGCTTCTAGCATACGCCTTTTCAATCAATAGCGCAATGTCGTCCTTTGCACTTATAAAACTATCGAGCCCGTAACTTATAAAGTAAAGACTTTGTACGTATTCAAAGTAATGTCTCCCAATTTCCTCAAGACGTGTCTTACCAAGGGGTGTATATGGATCGGTATAATCCACTTTAAAGATTTCATCAGGTTTCATCCTTTTCAATGATTCCTCAATTTGGGTAACACGGAGCTTCGATTTATAGCTGTAAAGATCATTCTCTAATTTTTCTAGCACTTCTGTAACAGCGCTGTGACTGAGCCCGTCTATTTTTTTGACGAATTTTTCCAGGAGATATTCGTACCATTTCGACAATGCTCTTCTATCAGTCATATAAACGGCAGAAATGTACTGACAAAATTGAGAGTTTATAAGGTTATTGGTATATCTCTTTTCTATCAATACCGATTGATACAGAGGGTCATTGAATGCAGTGAAAATATCAGAGTTGTCCAATAATTTGCAAAAATAGCCGTTAGAAGTTAAAATCTTCAAAATTTTATTGTAATATGGCAAACTACTATCAGACAAACTCTGAAATAGCATTATTTTTATAGGAACCGTGTAGCAAAGTTCACCAAAATCTTTGAAAGCATAAAGACAGTGCTTCACTTCTTCGTTAGTAATGTAAGAATTTGATCGCTTTCTGGCGACAACTACCGCTGGGTTTATGAATAAGAACTTAGATGCATTTGACAAATTCTTCAAAGTCGGCAAGCTATAAATCAGGCCGTTTTTCGGTTCCTCCAGAAGCTTGAATTCAGACAACGGCACTTTACGTTCGTGAATGAACTTATTTATATACTCAAATGTCTTGCTAAATGAGTAATCATTATGGTTCGCCATACTCAATAGATATTGGAAACAGTTTTCGTAATCGGAAATAGCCCATAAACCAACAAAGTGATCGATAGACAAATTCGATAGATGAGGGCTATTATTGATTTGAGTAAAGTCTTTGAAAAGCGCTCCTAAATTATCGTGTGCTCTTTCGACAAACCTTCTTTCCTCCTTCGAGACCTCATGTCTGCGTAAATTGACAGCTGTTGCAATATGTCTGAATGCTAATTTTATGAATTGTTTTCCTAGTAAATCTATCTCGTATAAGACAGAGTTTCCAGTAGACAAATTAGAAAAAACTTTATGCAACAAATTTTGATCGAGAGTGATCGTGGTTTTCCGGGGTGTAATAGAATAGTTTAATGATGAAGAAAGGAGCTCTTCCGAATGCGGTCTTGCTATATTTTTCTGCTCTGAAATAAGGAATGTTTTCATCAACCGTCTAGTCCATCTCTCAACCAGATTTTCACGCTGCCTATTAACTAACTCTAGTAAACCAATGTACCTAAAAAAAACATTGGTCTTGTCAGGATTGGACTGTGAATGCGAACTTTCCTCAAGAAGTGTCCGCATAAGGTCAGAGCCATTCATTATGTTTTTCACATATTTCTGTACTTTAACGATCAACGAAGTTGGAATATTCTCAGAGTTCTTGAATTGTTTTAAAAGAGAGTGGTATATATATAATTCGAATGTAAGCATTCCAAAATCTCTTAAGTACCCAAGAAGAGAAGAAACTCCAGTACCTGGGGCGTTTTCCTTACTCTCTATGAGAATAGTAGGATGAAATAATTCTCCAGCTTGTTCTAACCTGGGAAGTTTTCGAACAGAATTCGTCACATTAGCATTCCGATCCGAATATCTGTCGAGAGAAGCTCCTTCAGCTTTTTCAATATTCTTTAATAAGTATGGCACGCCTCTTTTGGTATCATGGGTGGCCTCTTGATCGTGAAGTTGGTTCCGTAGCTGTTTTTGACACTTATTTATATCTTTTAGACATTCCTTCCCAATTGAATCATAAAAAGATTCTTCATCTCCATGATTTCCAAAAAGTTTTGTTATGTTTTTATCGACCAAGGCCTTTCCTGAATTGCTCTCCTGGCCCCCGATGCTAGATAATGTATATTTCCAAGCAGAATGCTTTACACATAATTTTCCTAAACGGACTCTATCGGATTTCTCGACATTATCGTTGTGCTCTGTAGTAGGTGCTTTCGAAAGGTATCTTTTGTTGTGATGTAAATACTTGTTTTGAAGATATAATTGTCGGAATGGATATCTAAAAGTTCCGGTCCTATTCGCTTGACCTGACAAACTTAAGGTTCTTTTGTCTACCTTAAAATGTGGGGGTATCTTCTTAGCATATCCCTTGCTTTTGTGCCCACCAGATACGATATGATTAGACACACTTCGTAGCACCGTAGTGTTTCCGAAGTTTTGGCACTTAAGCATGAATATCTTCATTTTTTTTCATTATCGAGATATATTTCTTTCAAGATAAACTAATTCTGCAGCGGTCTCATTTCAATACATAAGAGCTCCTACCGATACTACAGATCCATATAAGGAGAATGTATAACTTTACAATGTACATTTAAAACTATGTGATTAGCAGCAAAGATGCAGCAAGATGGAAGAGGTTGGAATAAACGAAATAACTTCACAAACTAACCTCTATCCACATTATACTATTAAGCACAACTTCTTTAAAAAATAGGTTATATAGGAATTCATGGCCATTGGACGTGAAGTACTGATTCACAATCTTCTACCACGTCTACCACCCTTTCTTCTGGTGGAATCGGATGGAACTGGGGTGACATCCTCAATTCTACCAATTCTCAATCCGGATCTAGCCAAAGCTCTCAAAGCGGATTGACCACCTGGACCTGGGGTCTTGGTTTGGGTACCACCGGTAGCTCTCATCTTGATGTGGACGGCAGTGATACCGACTTCCTTACATCTTGCGGCAACATCTTGGGCAGCCAACATAGCAGCGTATGGAGAAGACTCATCTCTGTCAGCCTTAACCTTCATACCACCAGTAACTCTGGCGATGGTTTCTTGACCAGACAAATCAGTGACATGGACAAAGGTATCGTTGAAAGAAGCGAAAATACGAGCAACACCAAAAACTTGGGAGTTGTCCCTAACTTGACCTAAAATAGTTAGTATTACAAGAACGCTTGAATTTGATCGACTAGGGGCTTCAGGCTCCTCTAATTCTGGCGGATACTTCTAATATCATCACCGTTCAAAATTTTTCCTGTTCATCACAGCACCGTCTGGAAAGCCCGCTGTACGAAACATCGTCAACCCAGCATGTACCGCATGAATATTACTCAGAAGCCCCGTTTACCACCACTCAAATGTGCATTTGAAACATACCAGAAGACATCTTTGATCTTTGTATATCTATTTCAGTAAGGTAGACAAGTTCGTTTTCGATTAAATTTTTAGTCTCTTGGTGAAAAATTCCTCTGCGTTTGGCGCGAGAAACAATTTTCGCACACGCACACGACTCTAGGGCTGAGCCCTAACCGCTACAGTACGAGCGAGACAGAGCAGTGGTCTAGCAGCTACGTACAGGGTGGAGGGGTCCCAATGGCCCAGCTCTGGGTAAGAATGTGTCGTAGATACGCTTTAGCTACTCCGGGAATGGACTAGGGATGCACATGAGCAGTGGCTGTCTCTGCCGTGCTTACGGCAGCACGCCCGCTGGCGAAACTCTTCCTACGGTAGTACACTGGATTCTAGTACGTAAAGCTTTTGTATTATCTAATTAAAGAATATGTCTAGTAGACGAAACCTAAGATCTTACCAGCAGCGTGCTTTCTCTTGGCCTCCTCGTGGTCCATGATACCAGCAGAAGTGGTCAAAACAACGAAACCAAATTGTCTAGCAGGCAACAAGTTGTCAGCCCATCTGTCGATGTCGTTCATCTTGACGTTGAATCTTGGGGAGATGACACCACACTTGTTCAATCTACCGTTCAACTGGACGACGATCTTTCCGGATCTGTGGTCATCGATGTATTCGAATTCACCAATGTAACCGTGTTTTTGCATCACTTGCAAGAACTTGATGATGACCTTAGAGGAAGGTCTGATCAAAACTTGACGCTTACCGGTTCTCTCGGCGTTGTTGATAGCGTTCAAGGCATCTGCCAAAACTGAGGTTCTAGTCATTTTTCTTTATTCTATGGTTTGTAGATGGGCTTACAACTGAACAGTAATTTTTCACTTGGAATCTCGCTACAGGACCTGCTCCCGCATCGTGAAAAAAACGAGCAGCTTATTACACAAAACCACCAGAAAAAACAGTCACAGCAAAGTTCCAGCACGTGATCACAATCAATTTTGTGTCACCTGGTCCTTTTTTTCATCGGACACTTGGGCCTTCTACAAAAAAAATTTAGTCTAGTACATCGACTTTCTAATAGAATCACTTTAAGATGCCAGTATGTATAGATGAGCCTTCTAAGTGTGAATGTATTGAGTGCTAGTATCATGAGTGGATGCAGTTGCACGATTGTCATATTTTCTGATGCTAGTTGTGGAAATACGGTTTTATCCAAGGAGGATATAGTGGCGGACAGGCATGGATAACTGGATATATGTGGAAATTCAGACGTGGTGGACATTACAAGATAATCAGCGACTGTGTACGGCCAGTTTCCTCAAGAAGATTGGGTCTTCATATCGGCAGGTGGAATATATCTGACCGAGGTACACCCTGCCACTTGATACAAGCATCTCGATATTTGCAAGCAAAGAATCACCGTTTGAGGAACCGACCGAACAATTACTAACTTAGTATAGTCTCAAAAGTCATTCAGAGTTAAGCAAAAGTTGGCTAAGGCCCAAAAGCAAAACAGACCATTGCCACAATGGATCAGATTGAGAACTGGTAACAAGATCAGATACAACGCTAAGAGAAGACACTGGAGAAGAACCAAGTTGAACATCTAAGCAGTCTTAAGTTACTTCAGGTTTTTAGGTGCTATAAGCATGTTTTAATTTATGATATGTTTAACATAAGGGTACTGTAAGGCACGATTGTGTTGTAATTATCTTTGTAGAAATAAATAAAACACCTTCCATTATTTAACACATGTATTCGCTTAAACTAAAAATCTATACGCTTTCCTCGAACACAGTTTCGATTGGCTTTTCCATTAACGCAGCGTGTGACAAGACAGAGAAGCCAGAGGATCCAAGAAGCCACATCATGGTTGATATGGGGCTAGCAATGAATCCAAGTGGGACTGTGACGACGAACAAACCGGTATAAAGCTGTGACGTGTTGAAACGGCCAAAGGGTAACACTAAATCTTCTCCACGCAATCTGCTGATTCCGAATATACCACCGCCCAATAATGCTATGACAAAGAGTAACAATAAGTTTGTCACCAAAGCATAAATGCTTAGTATGGATACTATCGCGATGTAGTTGGCGGAAAAGTACCCCAAGTTGTAGGATATCCTGTTCTGTGCTTCCAGGAAGTTGGCTGGCTTCGAGATTCTTCTAAAATCGAAAAACTCCTGTGGAGGGCGGATCTTGGAGACCGAGCTTTGCAAGCTCAGGACACCATCCTTGAAACGCTCAAGGTTCATGCGATCCATGAACTGAGCAGCCTAAACCATTAGTATCAATTTCTCATTTAGCACACGAGATAAAACTTCAGACCATGAGAGTCAAAGACAAAGCATATCCGATAACGACTGCTACATACCTGACCAGTAAGAAGCGACATAGACATTCTTGAGTTGTCCTCTGTTTGAAAAAAATCTAAATGTTTAAAACTGTTTGTTTACGTGTTCGATGATTTTTCAGTGTTAGAGGAACAGGGCAAAGTAATTACACAAAACCGAAAAAATACGTAGGCGTAAAGCCGAATAGATAATGATAAGAAATTTACTATACTGTGCACCTTATATATGGCATGCGATTAAGCTAAACCCAAGTCCTTTTTAACCAAGGCTTTACAAATAGGATGGTAGTTGGATTCGAACTTTTTGAAGTAGGCGACTGCTTTATTGTGGTCAGCCTCGTTCAATGTTCTGTAGCCTGGACGCACGAACTTCATTCTTCCTACAGTTCCAAGCCACTCACCCAATTTGTCGTAGAAATCAGTGTTCTTTTCGCCAACTTGCAATAAGAACCATTTGAACAAAACTTCCGCGTTACGAGAGTCGGTATATCTAGAGTAGATCTTTGCCATAAAAGGCAAGACGGTTTTATGATCGCTCCAAGAAAAGGAATGTTTGTCTCCGAAGGATATTAAGGTACTCAAAAAGACCACTGACTGCTTGGAGCTGAATCCTTCGATATCTGCGCTTGAGAATGTTTTTTCTAAATCTGTGTTGCCGTCATTGACTGCGTGGTACCACTTATCAGCCAAGCTGTAGCATTGGTCAATCAACGTAGTATCAAACTTTGGATTGACAGGTGGCATTCCAGGACTGAAGAGCCATGTCTTCCAGTCTATGGTGTCCAACTCTGCCTTCTTGGAATCCGAGTAGAACTGGTAGAGCGAGTCTAAGAATTGGTAGGTGTCAAGAGACTTGTATTTGTAGTTTGTGAAATAGTGCTTGATGAAAGGATCAAAAATTTCTTTACCACCTACGGTCTTTTCAATATGGAAAAGAAGGTTGAAACCCTTTTCATATGGAACTGTTGAGAAGGCATCGTCTGGGTCTGCACCATCCTTCAAGTCCTGTACCAAAACTGAATATCTTTTAGCGTCTTCGCCCATGTTCTTGATAGATACTTCCAAATCATTCCATCCAATAATGGCACTGAAATGACTGGCCTGACTTCCATGCAAGCTCTCCAATATTCTCCTTTCCAAGTAAACTGTCCACCCTTCGTTCAACCAGAAGTGTTCCCAAGAACAATTGGTAACAAGATTTCCAGACCATGAATGCGCCAACTCATGGGCCAAAACATCCACATTCTCTCTGTCTCCGCTTAGCAATGTGGGCGTTGCAAACGTTATGTTGGGGTTCTCCATGCCTCCGTAGGGGAAGGCAGATGGTAATATCAAAGTATCAAAGCGACCCCACTCGTATTCAAAGACGATCTTCTCAGCTTTTTGAATGAACGATTCCATATCTTTTTCAAATTCATGCTGGCAAGCATCAATATTAGTGGGCTCTGAATATACGTCTGAACGAGGTCCTATGTGAGCTTTAGTGATGTCTCCGGATGCCAATGCAACAAGGTATGAAGCCATGGGGATAGGTTGTTCGAAGTATAGAGTACCACTCTCTGCTTTTTGGAATCTTCCCGAAACCAATGAAGGATAAGGCGAGTCAACCTTCATCGTGTAGGTACTCTTGACGGATGGGGTATCAAAACAGGGGAACAAGCTCCGGGCATGTATAGCTTGGCATTGGGAAAAGACGTAGGGCATCTTCTTGCCGTCTGTAGCTTCCTTGGGCATGAACTGCAACGCCGTGCACTCCGACGTTGTTTCGTAGACTATCTTCAATTTTAACTCCTGCTCTTTCTGTAAGGCCTTATCAATGACTAGGGGCGATCCGAGAGCATTCGTCCTTTCTTGCAACAGAAACTCCACTGGTGAAGGCTCATTCCCAGAAACGTCCTCTACACTCTTGATCACCAAATACGATGTGTCCAAAATAACTTTTTCCACGTCATTACGGGCCTTCAAGTCAAAAACCACCGTTCCATTAACCTTCTCTTCTTCGAATACCACCAGGAAATGCAAGTAGGTATGGCTAACGCTAATACTGTCGTAATTCGATAACGTCGAAGGATCTCTCTCTGGAGACTTCACCGGACGGTCTATCAGGAGCATTGTGGCTGTCTTGTCTGTGTTTTTTGACGTTGTACAATTCTCCAGCTTAACTTATCAATAGTTTTTTTTTTTAGTATATATGGCCTTTTTTCGCTACATTCTAACGAATAAGACTAACTGATTTGCACCTATTCCTACTGCAAAATCACTTTTGTGCCTACTACTACTTTGGTGTGTTTGATGCCGTTTGTATAGTCCGCAGAAAGCGGCACTGAAAGATTCAGTTATTTCGCCTAATGGTCGCTTCTCGTTATAGTGGTGTGCTGCAATAGTCCGTTTCTGATTCGAGGAAGAGCATCCAGATTTCGCCGTGCGTGAGAGACAAGTACCTCACAGACGCCGTGTACATCTTCACGTATCTACAAAGGCTCGATGTTACATCGTCTCCGTGCATCTGTCTACCAGGCTTTGCACCTTGTCCATTCCAGTGGTGCAGAGATGCGATATGCTGCCGTTCCAATGGACCACTGGGACATAATTCGACACGACTAAAGTTCAGATCATAAGTGGCTCAAAATTGCCAGAATAAGCTTATAGGCGTTTGAAAGCATTTGCGCTGACTTCTGTCAATCGCAAACTATGCACTGTAGTCTATACCTTGACCTCTTTTGATGATCAGCCTAGTGTAAGAAGAATGGGACATAAGTCATCTCAACGTGCTCTATTTATGCTGCTTTCACGAGACAACTTTTTTTTATTCTCCATATGGACCACCACAACCATGGAGGTCCCGCTACACACACCTATCCTCTCTCACGACTTCTCTAGCTGTCAACATGCTTGTCCGATCGAGGTTTGCAGAAAATACATGGGGAAGTCCGTTAAATCGCGTGGTCGAAACATAATAAAATTCGGGCATTTTACAATAGAGAAAGTTTAGACTGAGCCAAATAGCGTATTATACTTCAAACGAGAAACAGCAAAGAGGAAAACGCGATAGTGCTGAAAGAAAACCAAGTGGCGTTCAAGCTATATCATTTTTCCAGCAGATTTAGCAAGAAATCCCTTTGTGGTCTATCAAGAGTTCAAGGAACATGGATGGTCTGGACAAGGAATTGGTCGAATCACCGCTCCAGAAGCTCGAATTACGGGTCAATAGACAAAAGGCAAGCAATGGTAGTCCATTGAGCAGAGTTGGGAGACAGGAGGATGAAATAAAGCGAGCGAGTTTGTACTCTTTCGACTCGGTGAGCACAACCGGACGGCTTCTAGACAGGCTCGACTTGGACAGTGGGGACTTGGGCGAAGATGAAGACGACCTTTTGCATCGAAGAGAGAGTGTCATATCAACTAGGTCCACCGGGAGACTTTTGGACCGCTTGGAGTTGGATGATGATGTGGAAACTATCAAGGAAGACGTCCTGGAGGAAGAGGCAGACGAAAAGGGAGAGAAAACACCACCCCCGAGCCCTGCTCCAGTGCTCGGAGCAAACCAGCAAAAAAATCCCGTTGATTTTGAGAAGATCTTCGGGAAAGGACCATCTGCCTGGAATACTCGACCAAGAGACCTTCAAAATGTGCCATGGGCAGTGCAAAGAAACAATCCCATGGCTTCGAATCCCGAGGAAAATATAGAATTGAAGAACATAAAGATTGAGGCAAGCCCCATAGTAAAAAACAGTAATGCATCTGTTGAGTCTTTAAGAGCCGATTTAGGTTCTTTAAACAACTCCTCTATCCAATTAGCCAAACAAAATAGCATATCAAGCGTGAAGCTGCACGGCGGATTAGAAAGAGGGTTTCTGTTACAAGCAAAAAAGCCTAGCTCTGTATCCATACATGAAGATGGGGTGGGGAGTGGCAGCAGCGACATATACAAAGGTAGGAGTTCTACGGATTCATTTCACGAGACTCCTAAAAAGTCCACTGCGCCCCTCACGCCTAAATCAATAAAGACTCCAAGGACACCTATATTGAGATCTGCATCTACAGGCACAGCTCCGAGGTTTCTGCCAACGCAGAGCTCTCCGCACAAAAGATTCATTTCCGAAAGTAGCTCACCATCCCCATCTCAGAAGTCGAGCGATATGGAACCGGAAGCACGAGTTCGCTTGGCAACCGAACTAAGAACAATCGGAAAAGAAAGGGAAGCCTCATATCAATTGAGGTTGGCTGCTAGTGGATCAGAGCCTTGCCCACGAGCAATGTACCTATATGCGCTAGCCCTTAAGCTAGGCCTGGGTGTCAAACAAAATGACCGACTGTCATTAAAATGGCTCTGCAAATGTATCTTGGTGACAACAAAAGACTCGACACCAGATTTTGTTTCCAAAATAAATGGTCTTGAACCGGAGGAAATGTTACATATTATTACAAATGGGTTGAAGAACGAAAAACCCATCGACCCAAACGAAGTGTTTGCATATTTTAACTCAAAATATGCTTCTAATAACAAATTGCTGGCATTTTCTAAACTACAACTGGATATTTTAAGTGCCTCATTACATGAAACAGGTAATGCTATAATACAAGGGGCTGGCCTTAATGGTAAAGATGAAAATTTAGGAATTTTGTTTTTGACAAAAGCAGCTTCACTCGGATATATTAGCTCTATGGTACAGCTTGGTGATTTATTATGCACAAAATCAAAGACACGTAAGAAGAACTATAAACTTGCAGCTGCGTGGTTGCGTTTAAGTGAGCTTTTTGGTCATAAAACGATTGGGAATAGCTGGATCTACAAAGAAAAGTATATGCCAGAGAAAAAGTAAACTTGCATTTAGCATCTAGAGATGCTTTGAATTGTAGAAAAATAGAGAAGGGAAATGCTAAAAGTGGGTCTTACTTTGTTGGTGACTCTGATCGTGAATATTATAGCGTATTTGCAAGATGTTATATACCTATTAACATTTGGATCCAGACTTCAAAGTATATGTGCTCAGTTCTTTTCCGTTCTTATATAAAACTTTTCTTAAATTCTCATTAAATTCATTAGTAAAACTGTATAATAATCCACTTACTTGATGTAGGTTAGAATGTATTCCTATAGGTAAGTAGAAACTCTCATCCTTTGGCGAAATGCATTTGTTATTTTCTTTGATTGCTTCTAAACTTGAAGTCCTTTTGTTCCAGGTAATGGGGAAATACTTGGAAACATCAAATGAAGAAGGAATAAGGCATTGTGCTTTGGTGAAATCTGTACTTATTGAATGCATGTTTGCAATGACCGTTTTTTGTGCTGTTACAACAACTTTCTCTTTTTCTTGGTCTTTCTCCAGCTTATCGCTAGACTTATTCTCCTTTTCCTGTGCTATTGTTTTGAGAATTATCTCGTTTATCCTCACCAAAATAAGGGCTTTAAGCAGGTATAAAATAGATGTCATGTACTGTAGACTGAGTACGATTGCATTTTTCTGCTCGTTGGAAACAAACGAATCTTCGTCTCCAAGCGATAATTTGTGTGTATAAGCTATTACCGAAGAACAATCCTCGTAAAGTAAGTTCCAGCACCTTTCCAGAGGATCGATATTTGTCAAGTATTTCAATTTTTCGTCATAGTCATATGAAGCCAAGTATAATAATAAGGAATCAACCTTTGCAACTACTTTAACTTGCAGATCAGATAATTTCTCAGAAGCAAGTCTCGCCTCTCGAGCTTCCTTCGCCAAAGCAATCTTCTTGTTCATCATTAATGATACTTTACTGTTTTTACCGTCAACGCTCTTGATGTCCTTCTTCTTATTACTTGACACCAATGTATCAGAAGGCTTTGCAATTCGGCTTATATTAGGAATTTGGGTTTCATCTTTTTGAGGCGTTGGTCCGTCAAATGAAGGAACAGCCGGATTGGGAGTTGATCTTGAGCGATGATGGCTATTTTTAAAGTCTGAATTATAGCCTACGGGAGATTGCGACTTTTGTTGCTTTGGATTCAAGTTTATCCCAAGCCCTAATTCACGGTATGGGTTTGTCTCTTGCTCTCCAAAGGCAGATTTGTACCGAGAAGTATTCCCAAAATATATTTTTAAAAGAAACTTTGGTCCGTTAGGGCGTGGAAGGTTGATCCATTTTACCCTCGGCTTTATAGAGTTCCTGTTATCAGGCCTGGGGCTTTCCTTTCTCTCTCTTTCAGCGCCTGACGATGTGATACTTTTCACATCTCGCATTCTGCGTTCGCTATCAGTTTCATCAAATATCGCTGGTAATGTAGGCGAAAGCAAGAACAATGGCACATCTTCTTGGTTCTTCTCTGTTATGCTTGGTTTCGATCCTGCTACAACACTCTTTTCAGTATTTATTGTCGGCAACGAAGGTGATAATATCGGTGGTAATGCCTTGCTCTCCTCATAAGCGTGAATCATATCCTCTAAATCCCAAGCCACGAGGTCAGGACCGTGGCTCCTCTTCTTATTCACACCTCCAGTAGATGAACCACCATTAAGGTTGCTCACATACGACCCAAATGCCTTGCCTCTTGGGGAATTCGAGGGCGATCTGTTGAATGTCCTTCCACCATTAAAATTTGATAATGACTTCGAGTTAGTTTCTCTTCTAGAATGCTTCGCTCGAGAAAGCCTCTTATCATAGGCTGCTGAGCTCATATCCTAGATCCTATGCCCAGCACGTAATTGACCTTCAGCTCAAAGCTAATACCAGTGTCAAAATTAGATGTGAATGTGTCAATGGGTCCAAAGTGCCAGGGTTTTGTGTAACGTTAACTTTCATGTATTTAGCAGATACTTGATATCGGATTATCTTCAAAAAAAAAAAAAAAAAAAAAAGATACAGTAGAAGCAGATATGGGGAGCACTTATAATGAAGTACAGCCCCTAAGCAGGAGACGAAAGGCGGATAAGAAGGGCTCAGAAGTGCAAGTTAATAATACTGAGCCTTCATCAGGAATCATGCAAGAATCTTCGAATCGCAAAACAGGTGACAGCTCAGCCCAGAACTGGCCTCCCTCTTTACAAAGATTCGTAAGTAACAGCTTTATACGAGCTGGTAGTTTGAGTGACGAAGAGAAAGTAGTATTTAATTATCAACTTCAAAAGCTAATGGAAATGGCCATAGCTACAAACACAATTTGGAAAAACGACTGGGAGCTGCAGCATCTTCCTATATTCGACAAGCGTAACCCCAATTTACAGTTGGTATACTTTCAGAATTCGGACCAGGGGGCTAATAATGCTCCCAGTGTAATACAGAATGCACAAGCTCCTGAAAACAATGCCCGTGGTCAAAAGAAGAATGCGAAAAGAAGTGTTGGTAGCAATGCCATTACGAACCAAACAGAAGTACCGACGGACGACTATGACTCGCAGGAACGAAAAAAGAGACGCATGGCTAGGTTTGGAAGCAAAAGTTTGTCCAATGCATCAGGCCTGTCTTACCTGATACCTAAGAAGAGACAGGATGAACCAGTAGTGGGCTTATGCCAAGACCTCGAGAAAAATTACCTTAGATTGACTTCAGAACCGGACCCTCTAAAGGTCAGACCCTTGAGCGTATTGGAAAGGAGTTACGACTACGTTCTTGGAAAGTACAGAAATAGTGGGTTTTCGTATTCATACATCAATAACCAATTCAAATCCATTAGACAGGATCTTACAGTACAACATATCAAGAACGATTTCTCGATAAAGGTATATGAGACGCATGCACGGATAGCACTTGAGAGCAAAGATCTTGGGGAGTTCAATCAATGCCAGTCTCAGTTGAGGTATTTCTACCAGCTTAAAAAAGAAAATGAGAACATCGATCTTACATACTTGTTACCGTTTGAATTAGAATTCTTGTGCTACCGAATAGTATATATGCTTCTTACTGCAAATCACTCGGAAATCAACAAGCTAAGATTGGTTGTCATAAACTCGTGCAATGAAGATAAAGGAGAGTCTGGCAGTACCAACTTTTTCAAATATATCTCCAAAGCATTTCAGCTACAAAATTGCATCATAGAGGGTGATTACCATACGTTTTTTGAAATTTATGGTTACTTTAAAAATGTTTCCGATGCTTACTTGGTTCATCATTTATTAAAATATTACCTCGTAAGCAAGGAGAGGCTTAAGGCATTACATACTATTTCAAAGGCATATAAGAAACTACCCGTACCATACATATCACAACTTTTGGCGTTTGGAAACTCAAAAGATGACGAGACAGATAGCTGGGAGCATTTTGGAAAGCAATACAAGTTAAATGACTGTATCTCAAATAATGAGCTCGATTGTACCTCTGTGAGATACAGATTGCAGCAAATAGTCACAGCCCCAAACTTCTCGAAAATTGATATAAAAGGTCAGGTGTAGTATAGCATACATTTCTCGTTTTTTTTTTAACTTCCTAGGGTCGTCATTTCTGGCTAAATAGGTTCTCTTCTTTGTACTTAGTCATCAGAAGGGCCAAGCGCTATCATAGCGAAATTGTGCTTGTTCTCTTCGTCTGCATTATCCATATAGAACTTGATTTTGTCAATTAGATGTGGATCATTTATAATATTACTGTCATCGCCAAAAGCGTACTCGCCCAAATCAATGGGGCCCTGACGTCTTCCATCGAGCTCATACAAATGGTTATCTTTGCCCTTGACAAATGTTATGAAGTGTAGATCGACCAGTTCGCTGGGGTCGGGTGCTGATGTTTGCCCCTGGGTGCCAAAGTTCTCGTCCAATTGTATAGTATTTTCGAGCGACTCTACAAGTCTAGCGGTGTCTTCCACACTCTTCAGCTCCCCCAAGCGTTTCATTAGAAACTCCAGTAGTATCAGGTGGTCCAAGATGAAATCGTTGGGGAGGTTAGCGAGGACATGAAGTAAGGCGTACAATCCACATCCATTACCGATGGTCTGCTTGAACCACTTCACCGTAGCCTGTTTCTCGTTCTGGTAGATCTCTTTGTGCTGGTCTTCGTTGACCCTGTACTGCTCGTAACCCTTGGTTAGTGGGAATAGCATTACCACGGCAAACACTGGCTGGGGGATCATCGCTAGAAGGTCGGGCTCAGTGATCGAAAATACATCGTGGAACCCGAGTACAGGCGAAAGCCCTAGCTTTTTCGCCAACAGGTTGAATATCGCTGGACTCGACTCCAAAGGAATCACTCTCTTTCTGTCGGCCATATTTCCGGTTGACATACCTTTCTGCTGACTCCTCTACCCAGTCTGTCGCAAGGGTCTAGTACCCTACGTATTTATGTCCCGCTTACGTAATCATCTCTTCCTTTCTCTCTCTTCCTCTCCAGCTCCACCGGGTCCCAGTTTTCGATCTCTGGCCAAAGACCCCCAGGCTCAGCCCATTGGCTGTCGCTGGTACATCTGGGCCCTCGCACTTCACCCATAGAGCCGTTTAGAGACCATACTCGCATATCCCCATATTCTACATGTGTAGATCTATGATTCACCACTAATTGACCCTACAGCTACATCTGAGCACACCAAGACAGCAAGCACCGGTGCCACACGATACCCTCCATTCAGCACTGGCGTAGCAGTCTAGCCCCACCTATGACAAAAGGACAAGCTGTTGACTAAAATACGAATTTTGTATGGAGGGGGGGATGGGGTTGTCACGTGCCGGTATCTTGGTGCTGTCCAAGGGTAAAGCAGCACAAATAAAGAAGGCAACATACATAAATCAAAACATCTATGTATACTATTTCTTGAAGAACAGCCAAAGGAAAATAACGTAGCTTATATCGCATAGGAGGTAACAAGGTTATAATTTGTTAGCACAATGAGACAAATTGGGTACCTCTGTGTGGTATTTGCAATTGGAACCCTTCATGTAATGGCGGGCACAACGGCCTTAAGCTTGTTACGGAAAGGAAGAGAAGGAGCAGGAGAGGGAATAGCACAACCCACGTTAGAACATCGAGATATGGTGAATGCTGCTATATACGGGGGAATATTGAGTTTTTTAGAGTACTTGGCGGGGCTGATAGAATCAATAGTGCGAGAGAAGCGGAGACAAAACAGTGCGATCGTGAGCTTCTACTACACGATTGTGAAGGAGATAGGAAAGATTTTAGTGATATTCGTGGCGTGCTACCGCCATGCGGATGGTGTGGGTGTCAAGGAATTTTTCACTTTGAGCTGGGATAGCTCGTTGGTGAAGCTCACGCTCGCGCAGATATCCATGTTTTTGCTCGTATTTAACGGATTTAACTTCTTATTCTCAGTCTGGCGCTACTCTACTGTTGGATACGAGAAAAAGTATGCCAGCTTTTTGGAGTGCTATCGACTGTGGTGTGACTTTATTGTCTGCAATCGGCTGTTGGAGGCTTCTAATGAGATGAAAAAAAATGCAGCGTTTTCCATGGCGCTCGCGATGAAGGACTCAGACAACATTATTTCTGGCAAGACTGATGAATCGCTTACGTCACAAAGCTCAGAAGCTACTTTAGTAGGTGTCCCTAAGAAGATACTGACGAATTCTATGTCACTCCGTGATGTTGGAACCCCAGTCGCTGTTCCGTATAATCCAGCCTATAAGGTCTCGCATAACGCCGATCTGGATTTGGGTCCGTATTGCGATATGGTTGACAAGTTTTACTCCGTTTCTCCCAAAAATACTTACTATCTTGATTCCGAAGAGGGTTATGTAATGTCCATCGACGATGTACCTGAGGGTGTTTTAGACTCATGTGTCGACCCCCTAATGTCTGATGAGGCCTTCCAAAATCGAGATCCAGAGCCACATAAATTAATCTTCCAGAAGCCATGCTTTGGCAACGAAAGTTCCTCTATCAGCAATCTGTCAAGCTTAAGTACGATTGGCGTGAACAATGATACAGTTGACTCCAGAGCTAAAATTCCCTATAATGCGTCAGTTATCGAATTGAGTGATAACAGCGGAAGGCGTCTGAGCGTTTTTGATTACTTCAAAAGAAAGCTACACTATATTGTATTTACCTTCTTGGTTGGAAATAAAACTCAAGAGAAAGTACAATCACATACCAGAGTCAAAGACATTTATCGCGAAGATCATAATTCAAGGAACAGCTTCAGACTGTACCTGTTGGATCAGCAAATGAATGTAAGTGGTGATGCTGCATCACCCTTATTGAATGATTCCATGCATAAACAATCATACGGGACCCTTGACTTAGAAGCCCAGACTTTTGCCCCTCGAACATCACTTCTTACAATCACATCAAGTGGCACCCATTTAAAGAACAACTTCAAATATTTCATGCAATTCTTGCGCTTATGCACTGATACCCATCCATCCAAATTGCATAAGGTAGACCCCTTGTTTGAGGAACGTGGAGTCATCTTGATGAACTTGAACTTGCGGGACTACATATTACTATTTATTAATGAGTTGTTGTGGCAAGCAGCTAGCATTGCACTTTATGCATATACTTTCGTTGATGTAAACTATCATAACTTTTACTTTCTGCTTTTGATAAGCGTCACTTTGAAAGTGGGGACAGGCTGTTTTTTGCATAATTCTCCTTCCAGATTTATATCAAGATATGCATTCTTAATTGAGTTCATAGTGGTTACATTATATTTTTTGATGAGCCTGCAGCTATTCATCGGCGCATCTTCACAATAGTTCTTATAACTCGTGGATTCATAATGACGTAGACGACTAACTAGGACGTCTGCTTAATTTTTAATTTATTAATAATTTATAATACTCAAATAGATAAGTATCAATTCTATGAGGCTAATCTAATAAATATAATCTATTATACAAGAGATAGCTAGTGTATCACGCTTAAGTTCCAAAGCATATAGGATATTTAGGTATGGTTCAGGTTCACATAAGAAAACTCTCGTTGGTGAAAGTGAATCCTTTCACATGAAACAAAGGACCCTCAGCAGACAGTAAATATGATGTGTTCAGATTATGGGAAGTTGGAGTGAATGGTAAATTTGTGAATTCTGGATCAAAATTTTCAGCCAAAGCAGGATCAGTAATAACAGGCAAAATTGGAGGCAATGCATCTGGAAATTGGTCAATATTTTCCAACTGATGCCAGTCAATATTACGAAAAAATCTATGTTTCTTGACGCTTTCGAAGTCCTCATCTATGTTCCACCTTTTTGCTGGATTTGACTGTAAGAGCTTTCTTAAGAAGTCCTTTGCATCGTTGGATAAATAGAAAGGAAACTTAAGGTTTTTCTTGGCGGCCAACACTTTATCCATGACTTTTTTATTGTTGTTTCCAGTGAACGGAGGTGATCCAGTAAGAAGATCGTACGCGACACAGCCCAAGGACCACCAATCTACCGCAAACCCATAGGGCTCATTCCTCAATATTTCGGGTGCCATGTATTGGGCAGTGCCTATCATTGAGTGACTCTTGTCATCACCAGACGACACTTTTGAAAGACCAAAATCTGTGAGCACCAAACTTCCTGAAGAATTTAACATACAGTTTTCTGGCTTCAAGTCTCTATAAATGACACCAAGACTGTGAAGATATCTAAGCGCTAAAATTATTTGGGCGATGTAGTAAGCCGCTTTGGGCTCTGGAAGGTATCTCTCTTGTGCTAGGTGATGGAAAAGCTCTCCACCATCTAAGTATTCTAATATCAAATATAGCTTATTGTTGTCCTGGAACGCAAAGAAAAGCTTCACAACGTTGGGGTGTGAGACCGTCTCCAAGATGGTCTTTTCGTTGAGTGTACGCTTATAATTCGTCTCGTGTATTTCCTTTGTCTCGTTGATTATCAAAGACGCCTTCTTCAACTGCTTCTGTGCAAAAAGCCTGCCCGTAGCTTTCTCCCGCACTAAGAGCACCGTTCCGTAGGCTCCCTTTCCTAATACGCTGAGTGGTTCAAAATCACTCAGCTTGGGCCCCTTCAGTCTGCTGTCTCCAGCATTATTGGCAACCTGGGCTCCGCCATTAAGGGACGAGACAAACGGCTGATTAATGCCCACTTCGTATGACTTCGAAATCGACCCGCGTCCTCTGTCATGATTTGGTATTCTCCCGTCGTGCAATGTGCTTTGTAGCTCGTCAACCTCACTCGATTCTCCTTCCTCCTCGTCTTCCTCGTCCTCCTCTCCCGCTGGGATTCCCGCATCCTCTGTCTCAGTAGCCTCATCGTCTAACAATCTATAATTGATCTCGCCAATCACGAGGCTCCTATCTAATTGTCTCGATAATTCCCCGTCATCATCCATATGAAAGATATCTGCCATTTCTTCGCTCTATCTACAACCAAAATACACCGAAGGCCCTTTCCACGGGGCTTTATTTATCTATGTGACAACGTGAACAGGCTTATATAAATTTTTATTTATTTATTGATAAGTATGAACACATGCTATCTCATCGAACGTGCAAAACCACAAATATGACACAAAACCGGTATCGATAAGTCTGGTACTTCGAAGTCAATTTGAATGGTTAATAACGAAGTGAAGAAGAGACAAGTAGAGCTTACTACCAGTGGTCTCGGTTATTATCCGACACTTGCGTGCCAGACTGAGAACAAAAAGAGATTTGCTCGCTGGAAAGCAATCTTTAAATGTCTTTTATAAGTTCGCAGCAGCAGTCCATGCTGCTTAGAACGCAAGCCTACCCTGTGGATCGTCGTCATGCCTAGGATATTCTGGGATCACAGAATTGAAATTCGGCTCATTTCAAAGAGGCCTTGACGTAGACCTTCAGTTTGGACTTGAGGTACTCAAGAACCAATCCATTGATGTCGAAGTCATCAGAAAGCTTTGACAGGGCCGTGGAGCTGCGAGACGTAGTAAGTGGAATAGGCTTGATCCCACGGTCGTTAAAGAATAAGAGTAGTTGTAATTTGGACGTGTCGATTTGCGGGTATCTGGTCGACACTTTGTGCAGCACAGCGTAGATGAACTCGTTGACAGTCGAAAGCTGGTCTTTGTTAACTCTAAGGGCGGCCAAGTCACCTATCAGCTCCCCAAAGGCAATGAAGATTTTGATTTTCATGACTTGTGGTTTTGCATCCTTTGGTACAGGTGATGAGTATATGCTATAACAGGATGTGCGACGAACCGAAGGGCGGTCGACACTATGCTTGGGGTGCTTGGGCAACGTTGCAGACACCAACTGCTCCTTAGGTGCCTTATCTATCTTCTTTCCTTTGGTGCTCTTTGTCTGTTGTTTCTCCCTATCCAGTCTGCTGGGCTTTTCCTGTTCACTCTTGTGTTTATGGTGTTTATGGTATTCATTTTCCTTGTCACGATTGCTCTGTGAGACCTGATGCGACGATCTTGTTGGTGAACCACGCTTGCTTTTCGTCCTGACGATGTTCTTCAACGAGGATCGTCTTGTGAGTGTCTTTTCTCCCATGGTGTCTTCTCTGGTACCCTTTTCTTGTGCCTGTGACAGTCGAGATGGATCATTTGTGCTCTTGTGTTGATCTCGTTCAACATTGTTCTGACGAGCGTCTTGCACTTCTGCAGACGCTCCATCCGACTTGTTGCCCCTGGCCAAGTAGGTCGACACCCTTCTTCGTAACAGTGACCCTCGTTGGGGCGACCCGGTCGCCGCTGCTGTTTCTTTGGTTATTGTAACACGCGTTGGACTGGACGGAGAGCTGTCAGTAGTACGTCGGTCCTGCCGCGACGCTCTGGAGCCCTCCTCTGGCCGTGCGGCCAGGGGAGGTTGCTCCTGCGCTCCGTGCCCCAACTTGCTCTCCGGTTGACACTCGCTATCCACGTCTTCTATGTATGTACTGTTTGTATTCGACGTTGGAGCTGTCTCAAACACAGAGCTACCTTCTGAGCGCCCGCTACTGCTGTCTTCAGCCACCTTACTTCTGCGGAAAATGCTTCGCCGCCTATCCAAAAATCCCATTGCGTTGTCCGACTTTTTGTTGTTTTCTCCGGTCGCTGATGTCCCGTCTCTGCTCTTATTACTTTCTTCTTCTTCCACCTATATCCTCCTACTTCTTCGTGTCCGTACCTTCGGTCTAGTCTGTGAAGCTCCCTGCGCAACTATACGTCCTTGCGCAGTGTCTTTCCGTGCAAAATCGATGCGCCGATCGACAAACTGTATACCGATGTAAAGGGCTGTGAGTCGCAGTGTATTGCTCTGTGCCTTAACAAGCCCTGGTAATTTTATATTGCCAAATTCTCACCACAGCTCTGGAAATCCTTGATAATTTTTTTTTTTAGATTCGTCTCCAGTACTTGTTTTTCGACTACTTACTGTCCCCTTACCTCTTATTGTTTCAGTGTTTAGTTTCTTTATTCCACTATATCCTATGAAAATAAACTGTCAACATGGTAACATTCCCAATTAGGAATGTTTACTCGCTTCCGTAAATTATAGGCACATTGCATTACGAATAAGAACGAACTAAATTCTCATGCATGAATGTTGCGCCTGTGTGCATAATAGCACGTCAAGTGGTGCTATGGAATACGGGCATGACAGACCATAGGTATTTCTGGGCCAGGCCCAGGATTGGTCTGGGCAGAGGGTAGTGAGGCGGACAGCGTTACTGGTGGGGTGGGTAACGGTCTAGAATGGTACGATACTGAAGGCGCGCTATAGATATACCGTGCAAGCCGGGTCAGAGCAGAGCAGCAGATAGGGCCCACCCCGTCTGTCCTGCCAACTGCAGTTTTTGTTGATGGCACGTGCAACACCGGAGGTGCGTTGCGGCTACGTTGCGGCTACATGGGTGTCAATGAAGTTTGTATTATGTAGATTCTAAAGTACCGTAGACATCATAACAAGAGGGAGGGGGAAATAGTACAAGGAGAGAACTGAAGACAGCAGGGGACGCCAGGCCCCTCAGACCATCGCACGCGGAGCCTCTCGTCCAGGCGAGAGGGTACTGGCCGCTGGCGTGGGCGGTGTGATGGTCGGTAAAATCAGACATCTGACCCTGGGAAGCGCAGATGGCGGCTAACCCCAGCGGACTGCGCCCGCTGCAGTGCCCGTCGCCTGGCTCGTTACGCTGGGTGACTTGCGGTGCAAAATACCCAAGCTCGCAAGGACTAGCTGATCTTTAAGATTATCTTGTTGTGCTGGGACAAGTACCGTCCGAGATCGAGCTTTGTAGACTCGATCTCCTTATCATCGGCAAGCTTCACATACAAGTTTTTAAAGTAGAACTTGTTACGCACGATGCTTCTCAAGTCCGAGATGGACTTTATGTCATATCTGTTAATCTTCATCGCAGAAATGTCATCGTTGCCACTTATAATCTTGCACTTCACGTAGTCCCTTGGGCTGGGGGGAGACGACTGGTGTTCGGTGTTCCCGCTGTCTAGGCTCTTCGTGCTCAACTTTGAAAACAAGGACAGGTGCGACAACACGCTGGACGAATTATTGCTGGCATCAGAGTTGCACTGCGACTGGTTGAACTTTATGGATGGTTTTCGACCCTCCTTTGGTATGTTTCTGGCCTGTTGGTAATGATTGTATATATTCTTTGAGTTGCTCCTCATAGGTTTCTTGGCATCTTTCATGTCAGGAAGCTGTGGACTATGAACGGAGTCGGGCGATGATGGGCTGGGAAGCTTTAACGCGTTGACTGAATCAGGAAGTATAGCATTGTTTATCTCCTCGTTGCTCGCCTTTGGTTTTCCCTGTGGATTCGAGAAACCGCCCAAGTCCTTATAAGACACGTCCAACCACAGAAGTAGCATCTCCGACGTCTGGAAATTCCTATTTTGAATCAACTTGGAAATGTACGTATTGAGCTCCTGGCAACGCTTGAGCAGAGCCGCAACCACGTTCTTGCTGTCAGCAAGCTGGTACGACGGCATAGGCTCCGGGAGCTTGGGAAGCGTGAGGTCGTCTGCAGTAGGGTGCTCCTTCTTGATCTGATCAACCATCTCCATGAGAGAGATGTGGAGGTTGTAGAAGTTCTGGTAGTAGCGGCAGATGAACGACATGCTGCCGTCAGAGTACGCGACGTCAACCCGGTACCAGTGTCTGTTCTCAAAGAGGAGACAGTTGGAGATGGACGCCGACGTCGGGTACGGCTGGTTGTTCACGGTGCTGACCTTGTTCAACAGAAGCTTGTTCTTGATTTCCATCTCAAGAAAGTTGTCGGTGTTGAAATTGGCCCGTAACGGCGCATCGTCCGTCTTCTGGAGCCAACTCAACGTGATGGGGTTCACAGGGTCGTTCACCGCGATGTCGACGTACGAAGCAGGAATCATCCCAGCAGGCGTCATCCGGTCAACCAATTTGACCACAATCCACCCGTCCCCAATACGGTCCACGAGCTTCATAACATCGCCTTTCTTGACGCTCAACTCCAGACTGCCCTCGGCCTCAAAGTCGAACTTGGACACGAGAATCACCCGTGACTTCAACTTGCTTTCAAAATTTTCAATCAAGCTGGGCTCTGATATCTTGAGTGAGCCTTTCTTTCGAACTGTTGCTCCCATTCTTTTATTCTTACCCACTAGCTCTGCAATATCTTCTGTGGTGTTCAATCTCTTATATTATGTTTCTAACTATTCTCTGTTTGTTTATTCGAGTAAAAACCTCTAGCCGCTCATATGTTGGGCACGTGACTCGCTCGGCTCTCTCTATCGGTCGCACTGCGAAATGCTTCCTCGACAGGTGGGGCTTATTGGACAGCAGGCCGCAGGCCAAGCCAAGACGCACAGACGAGGTGTCTGGAAGCGGAAATGCGTAGTGCGATCTTGCGGCGGCCGCGTTGTGTTTACGATGGAGTTGAGGCATGCGGCGGCAGACTCCGTTGCGCGAGGGTCTCTGCTGGCAGGCCAGCAGAGACCCTCGCTTGGCAGGGCCTCGGCAGGCGGCCGCGGTGGTGTCCTAGGGTGGCTCGAAGTGCACTGGTGGGTGCTGGTGTTTTGCTTCGGGGTCGAGCGTGCTCTAGTGATGCGCTATTCTATCCTGTAGGTGGAATACGGTAGATGCGCAATAAGTCTGGCGAGAGCAGACCACAATGGTGCTGGGAAAGGGTCCCGCGTTCGGGGCGTACGTTGCTAGCATACACGCAAGCACAAGCACGCCGGGTCATACAGTGCAGCTCTACGGCGAATTGGCTGTTGCCAGAGTGCCATAATATGGCCTCAGTACTGCAGAGTCTCAGCACCGATGTCGCGCAGGCCCCCCATCGCTCGGAGATTGGTCAGATAGCATCCCGAAAAGAAAGCCAGCTACCTTCCTGGCCAGAGAACCGGCTCTGGCCACCGTAGAGGGTCTGTAGTCGAACAATGACGCTTCATAAGCCGCGTGTCTGTTTATGCGCACGTTCTCTCCCAGACGTGGAACACACCTACAAAGACGGCGTTATGTCGTCGAAAAGCGCGTTTCGACACCCACCACAGACCCCCATTCGTATAGAGGGTCCAATAGATGCCGTGACGCAAGATCGAGCTAGCACCAAAGCAGTAATACAGTTGCCGGGAAGGGCTTTTTCGAAGCTCCCATCCCATCGAGACCCAGGTCTGGCTGTTTTAGTCTACACTACAAAGCACGGATATCTGGGACAGTGCTAGTTCTGGCTTGCAGAAATCACGGTTATCCCCGCCATCCTAACTAAGCACACATCGACATGTTTACAACCATGCTCTAGCTGGTGTGCGTGGCCAGCAACCCCTATTCCAAAGCCAGTGCATTAGCACGACTGTAGTTTGTATCCATTAAGCGAACCAATACTATCACAGGCACTCGGTCTTTCAACACAAAGCACCTCCGCATTGGATTATAAAAACGGAAGGTCAATCTCCTTCTGGCCATTTGTGCTCGACTAAATGGTTATATGTTAGCTTCGCTGGTAATCCAGAAGTTATGTTTTATGTAAAGAAGAAGAAAGTTTTTTTGCCTGGAAATTTCGAAGAGGTTTTTTATAATGAGCATCGTGATAGACGCACGAACCTTTTCGTTCCTCCTGCAGTAGAACTCAGGCTCCAAAGCGCCGTCAGTAGTTGTAGAATAGCCCGTAGCACCAGGTTCAAATGGTCCTGCGGGTTTTCAAGAGGCCGGTGCTACATGCCGATATCGTACAGAGTATTACTTCAATTCTATATGCTTATTTCCGTGCTAAAAACCGCTAGCTAGAGATAATGGTACGGTAGAGGCACTTGTAAGTGCAGACCTGTTGGTGGTAAGGTGGGATTTTTTGTTTAATGGGGCCGGCCCGGCTTGTAAGCAGGTTACTCCCACTCAGAGAGACGCAACTTTTTCCTTATAACATGGCAATCGAGTCCCTCGGAAGACTCGTAGTTGAGAGCACCGTTCTCAAGGGCATCGCTGGTGTCATCTTCGCCGTAGCTAGCGAAACATATATAGTCACCTTCGAAGCCAAGCCAGGGCCCGTTTAATGGGTCTTTGATGCGAGGGTACGTGTAGTCCAAGAACTGCTCTCTTTCCTCATCCAAGGTAGATTTACGTCTCCGTAAGAGAGTGTCGCTTTCTCTTCGTAGGTTAGGACTCTCCGGTACCAACAAGGACGTTTCCGTCACGTCGTCTATGTTGTCTTCATTCTCAGTATCGGCCATAGACCTAGCTGGCCCATCCTTGTAGAAATCCTTGTCAAAATCTATCGGGTTCTGAATTGCTCTCAAAGCAATGAAACTATTCAAAGGGACGTAGTATTTCTCGAAGTTCCATACGAATATAAGAGTGATAACGGAAAGTGGTACGATAGAAGCGGAGGGAACAAATGCTCCCTCCAATGCGAGCGTTCCAGTCATAAACAATTGGAAGAGGATAAGTCCCAACATCAATCTCCTAAAAATCATAATCCAAACCCGTCCGGTGGAATGAGGTGGGTGAACGCAAGTGTATATCAACTGATACTTGTACACAAAGTACCCTAGTATGAAATAAACAAGTCCGCTTGTAACAATCTTGGTAGAAACGACCGAGTATATCAATATGATCATAAACATTAGAATATGTTGGGGCAACTGAAGACCAAAGTCGAATATAGGAGGGGTATAATAATGAAACCGGTAGTCCCTTGGTGTCTTCAAAATGATGCGCTTCAAGAGAAACATTTTCCCAATGATGTTCAAGAAAACTACGTCACCAATCTGTAACAATCTTACTGGGAACATGGCTAACCCTTGCAACAAGATCAAATCCACGTAAAACAAAGACAATCTCTTCAACGAAGATGCAAGCTGATAGGCGATCTTGGTTGTGTCACTTAAAAAGGACCAATAATTCAGAACGGTTCCTGTCACTGTAAAGACTAAGAACAAGTTAAAAAATATGTAGAAAAAGTTTTTCAGTAATGTAGAAAGCTCTACGTCACTGTTGGAAGGGTATCCCTGGTTACTTGACAAATATTTGTAAAAATATGGCAACAGGATGTTCAATAATGAGAATAACAAGGGTGGTAAAATACCCGTGACAAAAGTTGTCAACCACCTTGATTTACCTATGAATTCTCCCAAGCTTGGCCAAAACTTAGTTATCGTCTTCAAGTTCAACAATGTCGCCAAAGAAGATACTGGGAAGAAAAGTAAAATATAGCTTAGAATGATAATGAGTGTGATGAAGTACGACTTGCATATCTTTTTCAACGGTGAGAGCCTGAAACTGCTCCATTCAATATCCTTTGGTGCCGGTGCTAAGTTCACAATGAACTTGTAAACCCTAGGATCCAACACAGCTTGAGCTGCCATCTGAGCAGAAGCAACAGAATCCATAGTTATGAAAGCACTCGGTATTTGTTTGAACGCGTTATTCCGTATAGTAGAAGTATTGTCATCGAAATTACTTTGAAGCGACTTTATCTGGTTGTTGACGTCTGCTAAATCCTGTCGAAGCTCGTCAATTTGCATTTTATACTTAGCATTTCTTGGTAGCTCCCAGTTGACGGGCCCCGCGTTCAAAGAGACAGAGGGTACTTTTGATCTGTCGTAAATATCAATGTTTAATCCAAATACTGAGGAATATGCCTCTTCTAAAGACCTTAAGATTTTTGCGCGTCTGCTAAAAAGCTTTTCTAGAGGCGACCAGTCGTACACAAGTTTCACATCTGTCACCTTTCCGATTCCCAAGTTCTCAATAAAACGCTTCAATACGGTCGGATCATTTTTTCCTATCAAGTTTTCAGGAATGGCATCTAATCGTATAGTTCTATCCACAATGGAATTCTGAGAAGCCAAGTATTTCTGTCTAGTCTTTATCACCCTGTCTGTGTATTCATAGAGGCAGTAGAATACAACTGCAGAAAATAAGTACGTAAAGAAGGGATACGACCAAAGATACTTGGGGAAAGTATCTGAGTCCTCACCCAGAGTAGAAGCCTCTATAGGGCTACGTGTCACTAAACGCGCGATAATCCGTATGATGTTCTCCTTATCGTAGTTGCCCGTGTTGTATAGTCGGATAGGACTTAAAACGAAAATTGCAAACACGCTCATAATGATAAATATCTTCATTCCCATCCTAAAGAACGTGAGGAAAACATAAGCATCCAAGCCCGAGTACGCAAGTACCTCATCATCCGTGATATAGAAAACTTCTTTCACCCACCCAAAGAAACTAGTGGGAAGCGATTTTATATTGGTCGCCCTGTTACGCAACGTTCTCACAGCATATATGTGAGGCCAACGATACCTTAATATGCAAAATAAAGTAAATGATGACATCCCTATCCATAGACATAACCCCAACTGGGTAGTGAAAACCCTTTGTGAGCCTTTCAACGCCAATGGGTCTTTGTCTGGCTCCTCAAGTATTCCCATTCTTATCGTAACTGGATATACTTATAACAATATTTATGTAACGTATATTTAACAAAGTGCGAATCCTACCTATCTATGGCTGTTTTGTCACTTATTGCCGTAAAAGGAAGTCTAGCCTTCCTTTTTGCAATCGTTCAACATAGACCAGTGCCGGTACCCTTGATCTCGAATACTACTCCATGATCATTATTCAACGTCCCGAAGCCCACTAGGTGCTTCCCCAATGAAGCAGTATGCTGGATCGGCATTTCTGGCCGGGAGGATCCGTCCCTTTCGCTAAATCTAGGCAAATCAGCAGGAAAGTCGTAACAGAACGATAAGTAGTCCCCTGAAAACCACGAAAAAAGCCATGTAGCTTCCTCGGTGCCTAATGATGGCTCACATATGGTTACTGGCCTTTCTGCGGACGAAATGTGTCTGTTGGAACGACCTGAAAGCGACCAATACTGATAGACGTTAGTCACGTGCTTATGTAAATTTTCTACGTCGAGTACTTCTACCGAGACACTTTTTCCCTGTCCTGTTAACGGTAGAACAAAGACCTGCTACGAAGGTAGGAGATTAGAATAGCATGAGTGACTTATATGTGGTCGTTCATCTTGTAACAACACTAAGTGAACTAGGGCAAACGGTCAGCAAGGATGCATCCGAGCTAGTCGAATTCTCTTGGGCCTGTGTTGATGCAGCCAGCCTTGAGGTTACACACAAGGAGACGATCTACATAAAGCCCACGGGAGTAGACACCGGGGTGCAAGGTGGTTGCAGTATTCTGTCAGCTGATTCACTGAGGAGAACTGGAAGCTTCAAGGACGCGGTTGTGAGGTTTGATAGCTGGGCTCAGGAAAACATATTTCAAGCCAAAAAGGAATTCTGTTTTATAACTTACGATGTGGCCAAGTTGCGAGTCGAATTCCCGCGTGAGGCAAGAGATAGAGGGGTTGTTTTGCCTCCTTACTTGCAGCATCCTCGCGTTTTTGATCTTCAGAATGAGTATTCCAAGTGGCAAGTGACCCACCCTGAAGCGTTATCGTATTCGGCATCCTCTCTTTCAAATATCGTTACGGCTTTGGAAGTTGATATTTCAAGCAGTGACGATGATTCCTCGTTGTCTGACTCCAACTCCTCGCCCCAAGTGTCTTCCTCTGGAACTTCGTCGGCGACCACGGCTAGCTCTGTCGGCGACAACATGCACAATCAAACTGCCAGGAGGCAGTCAGCTATGACTAATTTGAGCACGCAAGATAATAAGCTTTCTCATAATGTTGATTTGTATGTCAAGATGTTGATCCAGATGGTTAAAAAGTCATTGCCCGTCAACGAACACCCTATCGTTTTCACAAGGCCATACGACGCGGCTCAAGACGTCAAAGTCTTCTTAGCAGAGAGATCAAAAATCTTATATTTAAGCAACTTACTGAACGATACTACACAGTCAGAACTCGAGTCATGGTTTACTCAGCATGGTGGTAGACCAATTGCATTTTGGACACTTAAATCATTCGAAGCTAACGATAGCACAAAAGGAGGAAATGCGGGATCGAAATCAAGAGGCTTATCCGGATTTGCTGTATTTGCGACTCACGAAGATGCCACCGAGTCTTTAGCCATCAATGGAAGAGCCTTGAATGATAGAGCCATAGAAGTTCTGCCCTCCTCGACAAAGGTTTTGGATAAAGCGAGCGAGTTATTGACTCCTTTCCCCTCTTCCAAAAATCGCCCCAGACCTGGTGACTGGACCTGTCCCTCGTGTGGATTTTCTAATTTCCAAAGAAGAACAGCTTGTTTCCGCTGCTCATTTCCTGCGGCTAGCGCGGTGGCTATCCATGAGTCGATGTTCTCAAACTCTTCTACAGGTGGTCGCCGTGGAGGTGGAAATATGGGAGCAAAAGGATACGATAAAATGGGTTACAATAATAATACATCGACTCACACAGGCATAAATACCAACATATATGGTAATGGTTTTGCGGATAGGTTTGGTGGTGATGTACATTCAAATATGCACATGAACAACGTCAATGTTTCAGGTCAAGCGACAAATAATCCATATGGAGGAAACAGGGGTTATGGAAATAATGTTCCTTTCAGAGCAGGTGATTGGAAATGTGCTGTTGAGACATGTCAATATCACAACTTCGCAAAGAATTTATGCTGTTTGAGATGTGGTTCTGCCAAGCCATCTAACATTAATTCCAACGCTAATGGAAATAATGTTCACCATTTGACCTCGGTAAATTCAACGGCAGCTGCAATCGCAGCCGCCACTGCATCTGGCCAGTCATTGAATTTAAGCAATGGTTTTATGGGCTTTCATCAACCACAACCTCACCACGCCAATCGCTACAATCAGGGACATATTAATGCATCTAGCCAAAATGGACAAAGACTGAACGGGCAAAACGGAGGATATATGAACAAATCCCACTTACAAATGTACTATCCGAGTCATGGCTCTTCGAATTTAAGCAATGGAAATACTCCTCCTCAACTTCTCCAAACTCAACTAATGTTATTACAGCAGCAGCAGCAGCAACAGCAACAACAGCAGCAGGATCATCATCATTTTCAGCCAAAACAACATTCGTTGAAAACAGGTCCTCAGCAAAAATATGCACAGTCTGTTACTAATTCTCCTAATATTTATCCTAGCTTGAGCGGAAACCACTATAATGCTTACATGAAAGGTAGCGTTCCTCCCCATCCACACTCGGCTCCCGTTGGTGGCAGCGAGATTGGCACTTCGGATTCTAACATGCCTCGAGACTTTAACCCTTCTTTTAATGACCTCTCGAATCATTTGAACTCTTTAAACTTCAATGTTGATCGTTAATTGTTTGTCTATATGCATCAGTCACCGTGGCTCCCGGCTTATCCTGTCGGATGGCGAACTACGTGGTTCATTGTCGGAGAATGTGTCGCAATCCTCATTGACGAAATATCATTTCTTAATTATTTTGTTTGTTTTTTTTATTGGTTAACTAAACTTGGTTTATAAGGCGGGTGGTACTGTGGGTTATAAAAGTTTTATTGGAAGATCACTAGGGGATCATCTTTTGTTCTCTATATACTCGTTTTCCACATTTCATTTGTTAATTCTCATTGAAATATTTATTTTAGAGGCTCTTCAAACTGTGAAGCTGTCAAAAAAGGATAATATATGTACATAATTATATATGCTGGAATGTACGTGAAGCTCAAATAACTCATGTTAGCTTTCGTATGATATCAATACATGCATTTTTTTTATCATCCCAATCTAAAGGTAGAGAAGGTCTCATTAAGTTTAGTAGTGGAAATTTTCCTTCATAATGCTAGCTGCGCAGTATTAAATATCGAACACGTAAAATAAACAGCTTTCTACCAACAACAAAAAGCAAACGAAGGGTTTGAGGCAAAATGAGTTCTGACAAATACTCTGTTATTTTACCCACATACAATGAAAGAAGAAACTTGCCAATATTAATCTATCTTTTGGCCAAAACATTCAAGGAGCATAAATTGAATTGGGAGGTCATTATAGTGGACGATAACTCTCCAGATGGCACGCAAGAGATAGCTAAGAAGTTGATAGATATCTTTGGATCTGAACACATTCAATTGAGACCTAGAGCTGGAAAGCTTGGTTTGGGTACGGCGTATGTGCATGGACTCCAGTACGTTACAGGAAATTTTGTTATCATTATGGACGCTGATTTTTCACACCACCCGGAGGCTATCCCTCGCTTCATTGCCAAGCAGAAGGAAAAGGACTACGACATAGTGACAGGAACAAGATACGCCGGAGACGGAGGGGTGTACGGCTGGGACTTGAAGAGAAAACTCGTTTCCAGAGGTGCCAACTTCTTGGCCTCTACCGCGTTGAGGCCAGGCGTATCTGATTTGACTGGATCATTCAGACTCTACAAAAAGGAGGTTCTTTCCACGGTTATTTCCCAGACCAAGTCGAAAGGTTACGTTTTCCAGATGGAGTTGATGGCCAGGGCAAAGGCGCTCGGCTACAGCGTTGGCGAGTCTCCCATCAGCTTTGTTGACAGATTATACGGTGAGTCGAAGCTTGGTGGTGACGAAATCGTAGGCTACCTTAAGGGCGTTTGGAACCTCTTTACCTCTATCTAGTTTTTTGATATCTTATATAATCCTTGAAATTTTCAATCACGAAATAAAGTACCAACTTGATAACATAGCTTATGTCCTATCAAATGAATCCGGCCACTACGTAGGTAGCCAGCCTTCTAATTTGTGCACGGTTGGTGCTAGTGTATGGCACTAGTTAATTCAAATGTGCATTTTTTAAATGCGAATTAAATTTCAGTAGACGATTGGTGTTATTACAATATTTTACAGCAAAAAGGGCCAAAATGGCTAAAGATACATATTTGAAGAAGATTCTAGGATCCGAAAGATTGGATACCATTAAAAAGGTATGTTTGTGGTTATTTTATTGATTACTTTGTGAAGTCTCATACCAGTGACTAAATGGACTGAACTAACATTGTCTTAGAGTAAGTTTTTAATGGTTGGTGCCGGAGGCATAGGATGTGAACTACTCAAGAATCTAGTGTTGAGTCATGTTGGAGAGATACATATTGTCGATCTTGATTCTATAACGTTGTCTAATTTGAACCGTCAATTCTTGTTTCGGCAGAAGGATATTGACAAGTCGAAGTCTTTAACTGTGGCAGAGGCTGTAGAAGCCTTCAATTACCTAAATGTGAAACTAGTCCCACATCACGGAAATATCATGGACTCTGACTTATTCCCTGTGTCCTGGTGGAGCGAATTTAGCTATGTATTTAATGCGTTGGATAACCTCGAAGCAAGAAGATATGTTAACCAAATTTGCTTATACTTGAAAAAGCCCTTGATGGAAAGTGGAACTACAGGATATGATGGTCAGGTGCAACCTATATACCCCTATGTGAGTGAATGTTTTGATTGCCAGCCCAAGGCTACTCCAAAGTCTTTTCCTGTTTGTACCATTAGGTCTACTCCGTCCCAGCCAGTACATTGCATCACCTGGGCCAAGGAGTTCCTTTTTGCCCAAATATTTGACGAAACATCTACAAATGACCAGTCAGAAGCGGACAGAGCAAATCAAAGAAGAAAACTTGAATCTGAAACAGAAGACAAGGCCGAAATAGAGAACATGCTTAGAGAGAATGATGAGTTCAATGAATTGCGAAATATCGTAAAGAGTAAGACATCGACCAAGGATAGCAATTTTTTTGAAGTCCTCGTTAACAAAATATTCAGCACAGATATAGAAAGGTTACTAAGAATAGATTCGTTGTGGAAAAGCAGGAGAAAGCCTACACCCCTCCGTATTGAATCCTATACGAAAGCTTTGAAAGAACTTTCCGCTGAAAGATCTGCCAAGGATATTGTCGTTGACGAGACTCGAGTATGGTCAGTTCTAGAAAACTTATTTGTTTTACAAGCGGCCAGTTCGGCCCTACATGAAAGATTGGCCTCGCTGGAGTCCTTTATTCTGTTTGACAAGGATGATGATGACACGCTTAACTTCGTAGTAGCATCTGCTAATATTAGGGCATTCATTTTTGGAATAGAGTTGAAAAGCAAGTTTGATATAAAGCAAATTGCAGGTAATATCATCCCAGCAATTGCAACTACGAATGCGATAATAGCTGGGTTTTCCTGTTTGGCCTACTTGAATTATTTTAATCAAATTACATCTTCTGACAGTTTCCATAAAGCATTCTCTTCCTCGTCAACTATTTTTACTAGTATTAGGCCCAACAAATACATAACTTCGGCTGCGTTGATAGAACCAAGCAAAAAATGCCCTAGTTGTTCTCACGCAAGAGGAATTTTGAGGTTTAGCCCAGAAGATTTGAACAACATGACTTTAGAAGGCTTGATACAGTTAATAAGAGATCATTACGGGTTTGATGATGATATTTCTGTGATTCTTGGCAAGTCAAAGCTCATTTATGACTATGACTTAGAGGATAATTTGCAAAAGAAGTTAACAGAAATAAATGGATTTAAAGCAGGTGAGACTCTTTTGATTCAGGATGAGAGTGACGCTTTAGAAAATTTGGAATTATATATAGACACCAATACTAGTGGAAAAACGTTATTTCCTACTTTAAAATTAAAAGAAAAGCAAATGGATAATGACGGGGAAAATAAGGATGAGGACATGCCGGAACAAGGTGAAGTTATATCTTTGGATGATGATGAAGTAGTCGAATTGGATGAACCAGTTGAAACCCGAAAAAGAGGTAAAGAGTCTCTTGACGGGAGTTCTAAGAAAGCTAAACTTTAGTTTTTTGTGACGGTTATAGTGTAAGTACAATAAATATATATTCACCAGCGATATTTCGAATGTAGATTTGTTACCTATATGCTAGTATTATCCCTAATGTTAATTGCATATCTATAAAACTATTCTTAGATTTGAAAAAATATTGATAATGATTTGCATGCCTACGTTCAGATGGACCCGCCACTCGCATTATGATTTCCTACCAAACCAGCCATTTCAAGGAAAGCCCTATCATCACCGAGACTCTTTAGGTTCACACTTCTCCTTGCCTCGGCTTGCATTTCCTCGATTTTCAAATCTCTCTTCTGTCTTGCTAGTTCCTTCTCTGAACCAACTCCCCATACTTCAAGCTCTGTTATCATAAATCTGTCTTCGAAATCTTCGTCTTTAATTTGATGCTGATAAGACTTAGAAAAGTATGATCCTTTGGAAGGAATTGAACCTAAATGCCGGAACACGGCAAACTCTAGAGCAGCGTCAATAGTCAAGGAAACATCACCAGGCAAATATGACTGGACAGATTTTTTCATTAGTGGTTGATCGTTACCAAAAGCTATTCCCATACCAACAGTGTTAAAATAAACCAGTTTTGCCTGCAAAACTTGGCTGCTTGAACTTCTGAAGTAATCAAGGTAAGGCAGTAACCTTATAATTGTGGTCTTGTTATCCCCAAAATTATTCTTATTAGATATCTTCCAAGGCTCGTTGACAACGATAGCAAATGTTACCTTGTCGCTATTATTCTGCCAAAACTTGTTCTTGTTTTCCAGAGCTTTGAAAACTCTTGGATATTCTGACTCAAAATGTTGGTATCTTTTATTAGTTTCAATTGCATTTGGTTTTAATCTCTTGCCAGATAAAATAAATATTGTGGGAGCCTGCCATTTAAAGATCCTCAGTTCTAATGACCTAATTGAGAATCCATATTCTGAGCCGGAGTAGAGCTTTATCAAATTACTTTCACTCACATGAATGTTGGAGCTGATCAGCCTCAAAACTTGAGAAATAGCTGCAATCGTTGCATCGTTTACTAGTTTTGTACTCACAAGACTAGTCTGCAACTCTAAATCGCTCTTCAGTACAGCTTGATTCTTGCCTAGATTAGTCGAGGAAAGCATTCTTTCAAATAAATATGCAAAGGATGTCTGGAAAAATGATAATAAACCGCTCTCTAAGCCGGCCTTAAAGTCTTCATAAACGATGTGATGCAGTTGTACGTTTTTCGATGTTAGATTTATATCGATAAATCTAGCAATGTTCATACTGTAGGGGTCAAACGTCTTCCAATTTTCAACTCCCTTCGCAAGATAAGCTTTTCTGATTGCGCTTTTGCCTCCCTGAACAGACTGAACTATCAAGAAAAACGTTATGACCTGATATAAATCATACGAGTCGATGTATAGAGTGTCTAACTGTATATCATCGAACAGAGTTATCACAGGGAAAGTGCTCCAGTTAATTTTCCCGTTGATCCCCAGAGCTCTTGCTGCATCGTCCTTTGCGTCAGCAGACTTAATAACCTCCACAGCAAAGCCTTCATCCTTCAATTTCTCTGACACTTCACCGCCAGCCGACTTCGCGGCCTCTTGCGCCTGCTTCTGTCCCAGTTTACTGAGGGAAATGAACAAAAGTTTGATGTAATCCGCCTCACTGAAGTCAAAATTTGCGATCTTCTGACTCCTGCCTGTGTGGAAGAGAGCTGAAACTATAAGATCTCTTATGGTAA
This sequence comes from Millerozyma farinosa, assembly GCA_002196765.1. Lineage (NCBI taxonomy): Eukaryota > Fungi > Ascomycota > Pichiomycetes > Serinales > Debaryomycetaceae > Millerozyma > Millerozyma farinosa. Next base: position 601,009 of record NBND01000008.1, read on the forward strand.
GTGGCCTCTCTTCTGCGCTGTCTTGCAAAAAGGGAAAGTTCCCTATAACCAAAAATGATCTGTAAAGTACTTTCATAACATGGCCAACAGAACTCTCTTTGTTATTGTCATATTCCACCTCAAATAACTCTGCTATGTCATTGGACGTCAACGAGTCTTTTTGTCGTAATTGTATCAAATTTAACTTGGAAGCGACTGAGCTTAATTCAACACTCTTAAAATGCGCTGATACCTCTTGGAAGAAAGCTGCCTTGAGCTCTTCTTTATTGAAGTATTCAAGCTCAGTCTTAGTTTCCCCTGTTTCGTTGATCCTACTTAAACCTTGACCCATGCTTGTTGTGTATACGATGGCAGCTGTAAAGAAGTGAGGTGTTACTAATTAAACCATTACGCTTACTTAGAATATATGTATCGCGATTATAGTCTGCAACAGTTTTACTCTGTCACGAGACTTATGCTATGACTACATAGATAAACTACGAAATTAGGAGTTCATTAGGGCCAGTAGGGCCCGCAAATTGACATACGGGAAACAGCAGTGATACTTCTATGGTAACCCTAAAAGACTTGGATAAACTATCATGCTCTGAAAACTTCACGTAAGATATCTTTCGATGTGATTTCTAATAATGCAACGTACTTTTTAACAGTCCCCACGATTCCTTCTTCGTACACTGGGATTTGGTCATTTTCAGAGTCGCTGTACCGCAGGGTCAAGGAATCCTGTTTCATCAACACTTTTGTAAATGCAGCTATTATCGCCAAAAAGTAAAATCTCGCACCAGTAACGATGATAGTGCTAGCTATGGTGACAAATAATTCTCGAGCAGGCGTAGCACTCTGCGAGGACAAGCCTGCGCCCTTGCTGCCGGAAGGCATCTGAGCAGCGGTTCCTGCGGCGGCGGACACCTTGTCCGCCGCACCTGGCGTTGCGGTGGGATTGTTGTCCTCCCGGGTAAACCAGTAGCACATAAAGTAAATTGTGTACAACAAACCAAGACAGGTGTCAATGAAATACAAGAGGCACGTCAGACATATCTTTTTCACGTTCGGTGGCTTGCTTGTGATCACCGAGAGCCCCGTTATGTAGAATGGAAGAATGATCACTGCAAAAATGTTATACACCCACTGCCATAAGTTCAAAGGGTGACCCGTGAAAATCGATAATATACCAAACACCCCTCCAGCTTTGTTCAATATTGCAAAGAGAAGAATGACTTCCACCCCGATATATAACGGTATTATCCCTAGAAATCTCTTTAACCTGTTAGTATTTGTCTATGTCAATACGCTACTAGCGGAACATAATTAGATAACATACCTGTGGGAGAAATTGGTTGATGAAGGACGTATTTATCATTACCTGCTTTATACCATACAACACCAGACTGTTTCCTTTGAAGTCTCTTTGCTTTAAATATTTTTTTCGACAGTAGACGTCAACTTATTAGGACTTTTTCCTTTTTAATGTTTTTTATAGGAAATCTGATTTTTTCACAATTTTTGATATTCACAGTAGTACTTTAAAGGTCATAGTGAAAATACTTAAATAAAGAACCGAAGAAGCGGGAAAAAGATCCAAGTACTTTTAAAAGACTTGTTTAAAATCAAATCATAGGTCCAATATAGCCAAGGTGTGTTTCAAAAATGGCTGATTTGGAGGAAAGAGTAGCTCATCTTGAGGTAGATACAGATGCGGAAAGCAGCGATGAGGAAGTACAAGGTCCAAGTAACGGAAATGTTAAGTCAATAAAAGAGACAGAGAAGATATTGGAGAAGTATGGAGACCGTATAAATACAGGCTCCTTGAAGAAGGGCCAGAAGGTGACCAAGGACAAGGCCAACCGTGCAACTGTGGAACAAGTGCTCGATCCAAGGACGATGAGATTTCTTGCAAAGATCATTAATAAAGGCATCATATCAAGAATCAACGGATGCATAAGCACAGGTAAGGAGGCAAACGTGTACCACGGAGACCACGAGGACAAGAGTATCAATGACAAGGAGTACGCTGTGAAGATATACAAGACATCGATTTTAGTATTCAAGGACAGAGAAAGATACGTGGACGGTGAATTCCGATTCAGAAACACGAAGAACCAGAGCAACCCACGTAAAATGGTCAAGGTTTGGGCAGAAAAGGAGTTCAGGAACTTGAAGCGTCTCTATATGGGTGGCATACCGTGCCCTGAACCCGTGGAGTTGAGGTCGCATGTACTTGTCATGGAATACTTGACCAAGGGAGAGGCGCAGCCATCTCCAAAGTTAAGGGATCATGCCTTCAAAGACACTGACGACATCGTGAAGTTCTACTATGAGATGCTTTTCCACATGAGACGCATGTTCCGCGAGTGTCGCCTAGTCCACGCCGACTTGAGTGAGTACAACTCTATCGTTCACAATGACAAGCTCTACATTATAGACGTTTCGCAGTCGGTGGAACCTGAACACCCCATGGCGTTGGACTTTTTACGTATGGATATCAAAAACGTCAATGACTTTTTCTCTCGTAAGAAGATCAATGTCTTCCCCGAGAGGCTTCTTTTCCAGTACATTACCGAGAGCTGCAAGGTGCTAGGGATCAACGACAACTCTGTCGAGGAAATGAGACGCTACTTAGATGCCTTGCCCTTAAAAGAGGACCACGATCAGGACGTAGAAGATGAAGTGTTCCGCTCAGTGCATCTAGTCAGATCGCTCAACCACCTCGATGAAAGAGACTTTGAGCGTTTCACGCAAGGCAGTGTTGCCACCTTCAACGAATTGGTCCACGACGACGAATCGCCTACAGGCTCTGAGTCGTCTTCGTCCGAGCTGCTGGCCTCGGAGCTGGAAAGTGATGACGAAGAAGAAGATCTGGAGGACGACACAGGGGAGTTCACGTCACCCCGATCCCCAGCAGCACCGAAGGGAAAGAAGTTCGAAGATAAGGACGAGAAAAAGGCAAGAAAGGAAGCTGCAAAGGCAGCCAAGCAGGAAAAGCGCAAAACCAAAATGAAAAAGCATGTTAAGAAGAAGCTCATTAATAAGAGAAAAACCGGGAAATAAGCTGTCGCATGTATCTCAGCCAGCCATTTGCAGTTGAATTGAGATACTAACATCATTTATAGAGTATATACGTTGTCTTGGTTAACTTTTACACTAATCTAGCAATTATTATTCTGTAAGCCAGCTAGAACCTAAAAATGGCCAAAATCCGGGTTACACATACCCTTGGGAGCCATATTTTATGTTGAAGCCGTCAACAAACTAAAAGTTATTAAGCGACGACAATTAAGCTGACGAGTGTATTAGGTTGTTGTATGAAAGAGGATAATAGGCAACAAGTATAGGCACTAGTCGTGATAGCATTTAAAAATTAGGAATCAGCCAAAAGATCTCAATATGGAGGAATTCTTGAGAGACAGTCCCGACCTTGGGAACAACAGCAGCGATAAGAGAGGAACAGATAACCCACTTAACTACTACGATAACGGCGAGGATATGTTTGACAACAACGCAAGGACGCAGGACGACTATAATTCACAGACATTGTCGGGATATCCGACCATAGCAGAGAACGGCGTTATCAGCCCTCACCTCAATTACAGTAACGAGGCCGGAACATATGGTTCTTCATTCCAGAATGATCAGTTTTTGGACGACCTTGAGTCGCTCAATCTCCCCCAGAGTCAATTCTTACAGACTTCGCAGGAGGCAACACCCAATTTGGATGAACTCATCTCGCCCAGCAACCACAACCAGAACGCAGGAGTTCCGTTCAACAAAGCGGGCCAGGGGAGCGACCAAGGATACCTCAGCCCCCAGTATTTATCTCCATCTAATAGGATGGGCAATTACAACGTGTTGAATTCGATAGATGAAGGCAGTCTTCTGGGCTCATTCAATAACACATTCAGTCCGAGCTCGCGCAATGAGGGCCTTGGTATGCCCATCAGGAACACAAGCTATTTGGACAATTATAACGATAACTTTGACTTGGGTTCCAGCTTGTATTTATCACCGCAGATAAACCCACAGTTCATGTCACCTACGAACAATAACGTCATAAATTCTCTCGACACATTAAGGAGTCCTCCATTTAACTCGAATTACTTGAACTCGCCTCCTACATATCAGAATAATAGGCAAAGTACGCTCAGCACCAGCATTCCATCAAACGCTAATAATAAACCGACCTCGAGCCAGCCGCAGGCGGCACAGTTAGGTTCTTCCCTTCCTGTCTCGTCTAGTCTGCACGGCTCGCCCAAGCAATTAACAAAGGAAGAAAAACTAAAGAGAAGACGAGAGTTCCACAATGCCGTCGAGCGAAGGAGGCGTGACTTGATCAAAGAAAGAATAAAGGAACTTGGGTTCTTAGTGCCCCCCTCCATGCTCAATCCACAGTTGGCTGCGGTTCAAAATCTCCAGAAAAACTCAAAGTTGAACTCCCGCGAAATCAACGACCTCTTGGTCTCCATCAAAGTCAAGGAGACTAAGCCAAACAAGAGTATTATATTGAATAACGCCGTTGACTACATTCGCCACTTGAGGTACGTGCTTGATGAACAAGATAAGACCAAGAAGGATATTACACGCAAGATAGAGGAACTAGAATCTCGTATGGCCTCTACTTCCAACATGCCCGAGCAGCCTTCTTACTTTAGCCCCGCGCTGTCTGGCACGCTGTATCTGTACTCACAGAACAACCCCAATGTAGAGAATACCAACGATTCATTCAATCCAGCTGAGTTCTTCCTGGACGAAATATCAAACAACCCCGTTGACGAATTCAACTTTGATGTTTGAGTGCTTCCACGACAATTATACATAGAATAAATACTAAATGACGCCCTCTTTTTACCGATACTCCAATACTCACTTCCCTCGATACAGCGTTCACACTGCCTTGGCTTATGAATGCAAAATCGTGGTGATAGCCAGGGCATCTCACGTGATTCACCTTGGAACCACCATTTGTTTTCAGAGTTGTTCGCTCGCGGCTTTCAAAGCAAACGGGTCAGCTAAAGACAGAGCTTGCAGGTACAGGGAATATGTCTGACGCCGAAAACGCATTTCGACAGCAGTTTTCTGGGTGGCAGGCTGGACAGAGCCGCAGAGGGGTGCCGCCACTCTCGGAGTGGACAGACTATATCAGGGATGGAGCTAACAACTTTTATCTGGCGTTACCGATGTACAATAAGGACACGCAACAAAATATTGAAGAGCCATCATGGATGCAGCTCTCACGAATGGAACGAATAATCGGCTTTTTGTGCTGCTTGGCTGGGTCAATCGTGTGCTTTGTGACAAGTTTCTTTCTCTTCCCTGTGTTGGCACTCAAGCCACGTAAATTTGCCATGATATGGACACTCGGTACGCTCTTGTTTGTGGTCTCATTTGGTGTTCTACAAGGCCCTAACCACTACATACGGCACTTGGTTTCCCGAGAGAGAATAGTGTTCACCACGGTATTTGTTTCGTCGGTGCTTGCCACCATCTACGCAGCGATGATTGCAAAAAGTACGCTACTCACGATATTCTGTGGAATAATCGAAATCTTTGCCGTGTTTTACTATACACTTAGCTACTTTCCATTTGGTGCTCTGGCGGTTACATGGTTCACAAGCTACTTGGTCGGGTACTTTGGTGGCTTGCTCGGGGGTCTCTTGTAGCCTACCTCGCGATGCCACCAGTTCCAACTCGTATATAGATAATGCCCCTACAACTTTCCGTCGTCATCATTTGCCAATTCTTTTTGCAAGCGTTTGTGTAGTTCTCCTAATTGCTCGAAGTTAGTTTCCTTCGCAGGCCAGCCCACACCCAAGCCGGTGGCGTCATCCTTCTTTGGAATAAGATGGAAGTGGACGTGGTCCACCACCTGGTGTGCTATGCGTCCGTTATTCTGGAGCACATTGTACCCCTCGCCGTCTGGCGTGTTGTTCTGGTCCAAATTCAACACCTTGGTGAGCTTCTTAACGACCGGCAAGATGTCAGCCAAGTACTCATCGGGAATGTTGTGCAACTTAGCACCATGGTACTTGGGAATAACCAAACAGTGTGCTTCCGCAGTAGGTTGAATGTCCAAAAAAGAGTAACTATGTCTGGTCTCGACTAGCTTAAACGACGGAATCTCCCCCTTGATGATCTTGCAAAAAATGCAGCTGGCATTGGACGTCATCTCGAACAGGATGTTTGTATATACTATTTATAGTTGGTATTGGTATAGCTGATCACTGTAATACACAGTTAAGCTCTACTTTGATATGGTGGGGCTGTTTCCTATTCTACTTGCTTCCTTCGTGATACTTCGAGAACTGCAACCGGAAAAAAATTACACAAAATCGATATCCACCTGGTCTTGAACGGTGGCGAATTTGGAATAAGTTGATTAGGTGTATTAAAGATACAAATAATTCTTCACTTTATCATCTCAAGAGAAACCATAACTAAAGTAGAGAAAGCAGCATAGGTGTAATTGAGCAAAGGAAGAAATGACGAATGACAAGAAGAATTTATTAGACGCTTCTGGAGCCGAAACCAAGGAGGACAAGACCGCAACAGCTATCTTGAGAAGAAAGAAGAAGGATAATGCATTGATCGTCGACGACGCTGAGAATGACGATAACTCTGTGATTACTATGTCTTCTAATACGATGGAGTTGTTACAGCTCTTCCGTGGAGATACTGTGTTGGTCAAGGGTAAAAAGAGAAAGGATACTGTCTTGATTGTGTTGGCGGACGATGAGATGGAAGACGGTGTCGCCCGTGTCAACCGTTGTGTGAGAAACAACTTACGTGTTAGACTCGGTGACATCGTTACCGTGCACCCTTGTCCGGACATCAAGTATGCCAATAGAATCAGTGTTTTGCCAATCGCAGACACTGTGGAGGGTATCACCGGTTCCCTCTTCGATGTGTACCTTAAGCCATACTTTGTCGAGGCTTACAGGCCTGTACGTAAGGGTGACCTTTTCACTGTCAGAGGTGGTATGAGACAAGTCGAGTTCAAGGTGGTTGAGGTTGATCCTGAAGAGATTGCCATCGTCGCCCAGGAGACGATAATCCATTGCGAGGGTGAGCCTATCAACAGAGAGGATGAGGAAAACAGCATGAACGAGGTCGGATATGATGACATCGGTGGATGCAAGAAGCAGATGGCACAGATCAGAGAGTTGGTTGAGCTTCCATTACGTCACCCTCAATTATTCAAATCCATAGGTATCAAACCTCCAAAGGGTATCTTGATGTACGGACCTCCTGGTACAGGTAAGACTATTATGGCCAGGGCTGTTGCTAATGAGACTGGTGCGTTCTTCTTCTTGATAAATGGTCCAGAAATCATGTCCAAGATGGCGGGTGAATCCGAGTCCAACTTGAGGAAAGCTTTCGAGGAGGCTGAAAAGAACTCTCCTTCCATTATATTCATCGATGAAATCGATTCGATTGCTCCCAAGAGAGACAAGACTAACGGTGAAGTTGAAAGAAGAGTTGTTTCCCAATTGTTGACTTTGATGGATGGTATGAAGGCAAGATCTAACATAGTGGTTATTGCTGCCACCAACAGACCCAACTCGATCGATCCAGCTTTGAGAAGATTTGGAAGATTTGATAGAGAAGTTGATATTGGTGTCCCTGATGCTGCTGGCCGGTTAGAGATTTTAAGAATCCACACAAAGAACATGAAATTAGCCGATGACGTAGACTTGGAAACTATTGCTTCTGAGACTCATGGTTTTGTTGGTGCAGATGTGGCATCGTTGTGTTCCGAAGCAGCTATGCAGCAAATTCGTGAGAAGATGGACCTCATCGATTTGGAAGAAGAAACCATCGATGCCGAAGTTTTGGATTCCTTGGGAGTCACCATGGAGAATTTCAGATTTGCCTTGGGCAACTCTAACCCATCGGCATTGCGTGAAACCGTGGTTGAGAACGTTAATGTCACCTGGGAAGATATTGGTGGTTTGGACGAGATCAAGAACGAATTAAAGGAGACCGTCGAGTACCCTGTCTTACATCCAGATCAATATCAAAAGTTTGGATTGTCTCCTTCAAAAGGTGTTTTGTTCTACGGTCCACCTGGTACAGGTAAGACATTGTTGGCTAAGGCTGTCGCGACAGAAGTGTCCGCTAACTTCATTTCCGTTAAGGGTCCTGAATTATTGAGTATGTGGTATGGTGAATCTGAATCCAACATCCGTGATATCTTTGATAAGGCCAGAGCAGCAGCCCCTACTGTCGTATTCTTGGATGAGTTGGACTCCATTGCCAAGGCTAGAGGTGGCTCTCAAGGAGACGCTGGTGGTGCATCTGATCGTGTTGTTAACCAGTTGTTGACCGAAATGGACGGTATGAACGCCAAGAAGAATGTATTCGTCATCGGTGCCACTAACAGACCAGACCAGATCGATCCAGCCTTGTTGAGACCAGGTAGACTCGATCAATTGATCTACGTGCCATTGCCTGATGAGGCTGCTAGATTATCTATCTTGCAGGCCCAATTGAAGAACACACCATTAGAGCCTGGCTTAGATTTGTTAGAAATTGCAAAGATCACAAACGGCTTCTCTGGTGCTGATTTGTCTTACATTGTTCAAAGATCTGCCAAGTTCGCCATCAAGGACTCCATTGAAGCCCAAAAGAGATTGCTGAAGGACAAGGGCGAAAAGCAAGAAGGCGGTGACGTCGAGATGACAGAGGAGAACAAGGAGACCGAGGAAGAAGACCCAGTACCATATATCACAAAGAGCCACTTCGAAGAGGCCATGAAGACCGCTAAGCGCTCCGTCTCCGATGCTGAACTCCGTCGTTACGAGGCTTACGCTCAGCAGTTGCAAGCTTCCAGAGGTCAATTCACCAACTTCAGATTCAGTGATGCAGATGACAGCGCAGCCCAATCTACATCTAATGGTGGTAACTCTGGAGCAGCTTTTGGTAACGATCAAGATGATGACGATTTATACAATTAAAATCACCGACACGTATAAACTTGTCATTACCGTGTCTTGTTCACCCGATTGTTGAAGCTCATGAACTAATGCATATATTTATACAAGCTATATATGTATTCCTCTTACCCACTCTCTAACTTGAATGTGTTTAATACAATTTCTATTAAAAAGTAATTTAGTCCTGTAGGAATGAATCATCCTTTTCTGGGGTCAATTGCTATCTTCGCATATCATCAGTGCAAAAGAAAAAAAAAAAAATTTGATCCTGGAATACAAAAAGCTTAGGCCTGCCCTTATTTATTCATTACTAGGTTTCATTAAGACATATGGCTCAGTAACGTGTATACTGTTTTATATATACACTGTGGTTGCTGTCTTTTTTATGCATTTATAGAACGGGGGAGTTAATTAAAGGGAAAAAGAACGGATAGATAAATATCAGGAAGAGCCGGTCAAATAGACATAATTCCAAACATATTGCCAGATACCTTGGATATAGAAAATGAAGAATTTCACAACGAATGGAACGCTATTTATGCTTGTTCCAGCTTTTTTAATCACCTCGGATTTAATTGCACTGAATTTTTCTAGAGCCACTGCTGGTGGAGGGATAAAAAACACTAAAGCCAGAAGGAGAATGGGCAGCAGAAACTCGCCTCAGAGACTTAGAGTGGAGTTTGAGAGGAGAAAGGGGTCCAGTCCTTTCGATTAGCGTGGCAACCGTTGCGCCAGAATTTTTTTCAAACCACAAAGGAGATAATAATCACAACTAGCTATGAATTAGCATTCCTTTGGATTTCACGTTATGACTTTTCGATGATATCTCGAAAGCATATGTATTGCCTTCATCTTCTTTTGATCTTTTCCTGAGTTCCTTTGTCGGGTGGTACCTTAATCACATTTCATTTTACTTAAAAAACGCTGCATTCTCACAAATACCACCTTCAAGATACCCTGGAGTTTCCCAATAGCAACTGGTTGCTGGGAAATTATTCCATTGCAAAGGATACTATACACGAGATCATTTGACAGAGTGACGATAATAAGTACGCTCGACTCTTGTTTTTTTCTTTTTATGATATATCTACGATAAAACATTTTGTATATATGTATATATTCATCCATATAATATTTTACCTAAATCTTCCCTGAGAAAGTAGCACAGTCCAGTAGATGCCCAGTTAATCAAAATTTGCTAGCGTCAACCCCGTCCATCTTTTTTGGCAATCTGCAAGCTACTCCGATTGGGTGGGCAATTACACTATCGATATCCCAGATCCCATTCTTGTAGTACACATCTTGCTTCAAGAACTCAATGATGTCTTCCTTCGACTCTGCTATGATGTGGAATGCACTTCCGGCAAATTTCGTCTTTTCAACGTCTTGATAAATTGCACCAACTGAAGTGACGATTCCTTTGTTCACTGCTTGTGGAATATCAGCAACATGCTGAGGTCTGCAGGCTGTTCTATCCGTACCTGGCTTGTCGTAGACAATAACGTTCCATTCAATGGCCATTTTTATCTTGATTTGAATCTAATTGATGATTAGTCTAATTAAAGTTAATAGCATTAATACTACTTAGTCGTGCAAAATTTGAATCAGAGCACCGACTCGTTCAGGTTATCATAATTGATAGCAATGTGGATCATAGTACGAAGGCTCTACTACGACCAAATAACTATGATACCATAGCACGGCAGCTATAAAGATTGCCATTCTGGTTGAAACCCTTTTCATGCAATTCATAAAGTGAAAAAAGTCAGATAGTTTCAGTAGAATAATTTATTCTTGTAATACATAAATTATGGAGTAACTAAAGATACTGTTAGCTCTTGTTGCCTGAATAATGCAAATTTTATACGTCTTTAATTCAGATATAACGTTCTAGGAGACCAAGGGTGTCCAGGATACCAAAAAATCGTATTTCTTGAAAGAGTGCTTCCAATGCAAGCATGAAAACGGAGCACGCTAAAGGGGAAGGTCATTTTACTGTTCGTTGGGGAGTGGTGCAAAGTATCTGACACGCTCCTTACGAGGACCCAACTTATCTGTCTTTATACCAGCACCAAACTGGTCACCAAATGGAGAGTGGGCAGCAATGAGAGACGATGGAATAGGAAGATGAGCTTCACGTCTGAACTGCTTCTGGCCTATTCCACCCAAGTCTCTCATATATGACTTGATGAAAGACGCCTTGTAGCGTTTAATGTAGTTGTCGTTTCTCCAGTTTTGGCGCTCCTCGACCTGCTCGTACAATGGAGTCTTCACCAAAGGCTCTTCTCTCTTGTCCTGGCTCTTATACACGTAGAACCCTGCAACAAGGACACCGATCCCGAACACCTTGGTCAAGTTCACCTCAATGTCCTTCTTTGGTGCTTCATGATGTTCTTCATGATGTCCTTCATGCCCATGATCACTGGCGTATGTCCTGATGCTATTCCAAACCCTTTTGGTCTCTGCTCCTTTCTTGACACTTCTCAAACTTCTGCCAAGCATCATTGTATCTCTATACCAGATAAGTAGTCTTCTGATACCTGTTTTTTTGGCAAATATATATCAATACGAGTTTCTCACTTTGACTACTGTATTATCCAATAATGAGCAAGGTGTTTTTTTCGTACACCTAAATTTTCAAGCAAGGGGTTTTGTGTAACTTTCGGTTTTGTGTCCCGAATCAATTTTTGGCCCTCTCGCACGGCAGAAGGCTGGGTCGCAACCTAGCACAGCTCCTTAACAAGGGCCGATCCACGGAGGCACTACAATCATGTGTCGTAGGGCCCGTCTCTGGCTCAATGGTTCCCATAGCCGGATGAGAGTCTGCCGTGGTTGTGCGGCAGCCTAGCTGGTCAACCCAGATCACACTTCGAAGCGCCAGGGCTTGAACCAGACGCTCAAGACCACCGTGTAGCAGAATGATGTGTATTTATATTGAAGAAAAACGGTCTTCAGACCACACGAAAGAGATGTAAGACAGATTATATAGCATTTAGTATATAAGTGGGTCCTTAGACAGCATTAATGCCATCGGCAAAGCCATACCGTGTGCCCGCTCTGTATTCGCAAACCAGCAGTAAATTAGTAGCCTTGACTTATCAAGTAGTCAGCGTAACGTTCGACAGCAGCAGTGACGACCGGGCCCAACGAAGGTGCCTGGTATAAACCGAGCACGATTGCCTGCTTTGTTCTCACCGCCACCGCTCCGTCTTCCTGGGCTCTCAAGTAAATCGATTTTTCGTCCGATCTCAAATAGTAGTATTTGCGGCCCTCAAGGTGTGCACCGCTAGCCTGTAGCTCACTGGGATCATCGAATCCGTGGATGAGCTTTTGGAGCTCCCCATCGGCCAAATTGAGACCTCCGGTTACCGCCCATACGGAGTCCCCCTGTCTGGAAAACAAAGCTGCCTTGCTGAGGCCTCTGTCGTTGACTAGAGTGTCTGTGTATTGTTGCCACGACATATTACTTGATTGATATTGTTCTAGTTTCCTTGTGTCTCAATGCTGTGTTAAAGCTAACAAGTACTTCTACTCAGTCTTAGTCTGTAAATAATGTTGAAACCTAGCGGCGTGTAAATCGGGATCACGTGATGTTTCCCGAGACGTTGCTGTGGAAGCGGCGTAATTTCTGTACGAAGTGTTGCAGAGGGTGGACTCCCTATTGACTGTGGCCGCCTTGTGGCGCCCTTCTGCCAATTGAGCGTTTCCTTGCCCCGTGCTGCTTCATCGCTTACCGTTACAATGCGTGGAGCTAGAGCTCTTTAGCGCATCTACGAACTCCCGGCGTCGATGTGGGTTCATACGTTGTAGTATTGCGCAGAGAGAGTGTGAACGATGCAGTGTGTCGTATAGAATGCTTATCACGTTGCCCGTGTCTCGACAGAGCCGGGCCAAAGATCTGGGAGGCCGCTGTTGGACCTAATACTTGGCCGAGATGAACTAATCGTACAAATATAGGGCAAAAGGCCACCTCTGAGAGCCGGAAAAAACGCCAGTCGTAAGAGGCAATAGAGCGAGTTGAGCACCAGGGGCCCTAGTCGAGCGAAGTGGTGCCCAAGGTGCTCTCTGGCTCCTTGAAGAGGAACGCCGGCTGGGAGTAATATGAGGTCGTGTGCGGCACGATGACATTCGAATAAGCGACTCCATTGCAAGACTATAGTGAAAAGTTTAAGAGTAACAGCAGGTGTAGCCATGGCCAAGGATAAAAGAGAGAAGGGCCCAAGCAAGAGCAACGACGACACCTTGAGCGATCCAAGATTTGCCTCGGTGTATAATGACCCTAAATTCAGAGCACCTAAGCTCAAGGACCTTAAGATCAAGGTTGATGACCGTTTCAACAAGCAAGAGCTTCGTAAATTGAACGAGGGTATTGGAGGAAGAAGAACAAAAATTGACAGATATGGACGTAAGATCAAGGACAAAGGTGAGGAGGGGTTTGACAAGTACTTTGAGGAGGAGAAGGATGACGACTCGGAGTCGGGCTCCAGTGATAAAGAATCGGAAAGTGAAGAGAGCGACGAAGATGCCACCGTTAAGAGCAAAGCTAAAAAGCAGAAGGACACCAGCAAGCCTGATATAGAGCACATCGATAGGGCACGTGGCGAAGGTCTCGTATCTTCTTCTGAGGATGACCTGAGCGACGAATCTGAGTCTGAAGACGAGCAAGAATCAGACTCGGATTCTGATTCTGATTCCGATGACCTTGACGAAGAAGTCGAAGAGGAATCCGACATCGAGTTAGAGAGTGGCGAAGTTAAACTGGGTGACCCAACACCTTCGTTTGCAGTGGTTAACATGGACTGGGACAATATACGAGCAGTCGATTTGATGGCTACTTTTATATCATTTGTCCCCAGAAATGGACTCATAAAGTCGGTAGCAATTTACCCATCTGAGTTCGGAAAGGAACAAATGCAGAGAGAGGAAATAGAAGGGCCTCCAAAAGAATTGTTCCGCTCGACAAAGAAAAGACGAGAGTCTGAATCTGAGTCGGACCTTTCTGATTCAGATATCGACGTCAAAGATAAGGACAAGTTGGAGAAAGCGTCGAGGGCCCTCTATCAAGAAGACGATGGAGAAGAGGACTACGACAGTAAGGCTTTGCGTCGTTACCAGTTAACACGTTTGAGGTACTATTATGCTGTTGTACAATGTGATTCTGTTCAAACGTCAGAGAACATTTACAAGAACTGCGATGGTACTGAATATGAATCTACTGCGAACATATTTGACCTCCGGTACATTCCAGAGGACATGGAGTTCGATGAAAGCGAAGCTCGTGATATATGTACGAAAGTACCAGCAAACTACAAGCCTAATTCTTCGTTTGTGACAGACGCTTTGCACCACTCTAAGGTCAAGCTCACATGGGACGAGACACCCAGGGAGCGGTTGAATGTAGCATCTAGGCTGTTTTCGCAGCGAGAGATCGATGAGATGGACTTCAAAGCATACCTCGCATCTGACTCGGAGGAGAGCGAGCAAGAAACAAGCATAAAAGACAAATATAAAAACCTTGTTGGACTGAATCTTTTCGACGGTGCCAAGGATGACGTTGATATGGAAATCACGTTTAACCCTGCTCTCGAGGAGGGAGCAGGACAAGACCAAGGCGGCGAGGATGCCGAAAAGAAGGAAGAGACCACGATCGAAGCCTACAGAAGAAGAGAAAAGGAGCGTCGTAAACGAAGAATGGAAAAGTTCAAGCAGCAGCAGGAGCAGGAGAAGCAGGCAGACGGCGATGAGTCCAAGTCTTCCAAAAACAAGAAGTCCGGAAAGGACAAGACGCTGGACGAGAAGGAGAAGGCCGAGCTTGAGTTGCTCATGATGGACGAGGAGAACGAAGACACCAACGGCGCCGCCCACTTCAACATGAAGGAGATCGTGAAGTCTGAAAAGCAGAAAAACAAAAAGAAGGGCAAGAAGAAGCTGGCCGACCAGGCGGCCGAGACACCAGCCGACTTCAACCCCGACTTGAACGACCCTCGTTTCAACGAGGTGTTCGAGAACCACGAGTTTGCCATCGACCCAACCAGCTCCGAGTTCAAGAAAACAGACACCATGAAAAAGATCTTAAGCGAACGTTCCAAGCGTAACAAGTCCGCAGCCCATTCGAGCAAAAGAAAGAAATTGGACTCCTCCGCCTCCTCCTCCTCCTCAAATTCAACTCAGGTAGATTCATTGGTAGAGAAGTTGAAACGTAAGCACGCCAGAAAATAGCCTCTAGTTATAATCTCTCACCCATTTTTTTAATAGACATTTTTGTTGCACACTAAATTTTTCAGTGGTACTTTGAACCATTTTTCTCGCCCATTTTAACACGCGTTAAAAATCATCATTAAAGTAACGAAATCAACAAAAGTAAAACTTCTTAATCAATATGAAAGTATTTACAAGTGTTGTAGTGGGACCGCTTCTCTTGCTTTTGCAAGCAGTGAACTGTCTTCATTTTTATTTGGATACAGCACAAACTAGATGTTTTTTCGAGGAATTACCTAGAAACACATTGGTTATAGGAAAGATTGACGCTCAAGAATTTAACGAGCATACAAACCAATATGAAAAGAACCCAGCGTTGAACTTGAGAATAGCAGTAATGGTATGTATAGCGACAGAGATTTCGGTGAAGGTGGGCATCCTGGCGACAGGAATGGGACACAAACGGCGGATGGAGAAACGTACGTCATTCACACCAGTGATTCGGTTACTAACATAAGTAGGAGACGTTTGACAATGATGACAAGGTGGCTGACCAGTACGCCAGCTCCAATGGCGACTTTGCATTCACTTCGTCGGAGGCCGGCGAGCACAAATTCTGTTTGACGCCAACATACGCCGACGGCACCAAGGGAAAGAAGCACCGTATTTTCTTTGACATCGCTGCCGGGTCCAGTGACGACTACATCGACTCCAAGTCATCGAGAAAGGTCGATGCCTTGACCTTGAAGGTGCAGACCTTGAACAAAAAGTTGGATCAAATCCACTTCGAGCAGGAGTACATCAGACAAAGAGAGGCCCACTTCAGAGACCAATCCGAGTCTACTAACTCGAGAGTAGTGAAGTGGGGCTTCATACAGCTTGTTGTGCTTGTTGGAACCTGTTTCTACCAGTTGCGTCATTTGAAGAGCTTCTTCGTTAAACAAAAAATTGTTTAACCCTTGTCTAAGTATATATACACATATATATCTTAATATCTAGCTTAGTTCTGATCCAGTTCTTTATTTTACCAGAGTTAACAGCAAGACGATCTCCGGGATTTGGCCTGGCCCTCCCAGCTAAAGAGTACAATAGGATATACACTTAGCTTCGCAATACATAAGATTCGCATCTTGAAATCATACTCGTATAAAACTACATTTGCCATACAAATGGAGAACTGGACAAAAGAGCAGCTCATAGAAAGGATAAGAGCTCTAGAAGCAGAAAACAAGTCTCTCAGAGTGCTGCAACCATCGTCGCTGAATACGGTTCCCGAAACTAATAATCTGACCCATGAATCGGATCGCGATGACCTCTTGACATTAGAGGAATATAAAAGATATGGAAGACAAATGATAGTTCCCGCCTTTGGCTCCCTCGGAGGTCAAATGAGCTTGAAGAGATCAAAGGTTCTAGTGGTCGGTGCTGGGGGATTAGGGTGCCCTGCTTTACTCTATTTGACAGCCGCAGGCGTTGGTCATATTGGAATCATCGACAACGATAGAGTGGATACCAGTAATTTACACAGACAGGTCTTACATTCCCAGGAGACACTTGGCATGTTTAAATGTGAATCAGCTAAGCTAAATCTACAGAAGCTTAACCCTTTTGTGGATATAAAGCTGTACCCGTTCCTGCTCAGTAACGATAATGCCTTTGATATCTTTGAGAAGTATGATGTGATTTTGGACTGTACAGATACCCCGGCTACTCGGTATCTTATAAACGATGTTTCCGTTCTTACAGGTCGTCCTTTAGTGAGTGGAGCAGGCTTGAAAAGTGATGGTCAGTTAACCATTTTGAACTTGAAAGAAAATTGGCCCTGTTACCGTTGTTTGTACCCTAATCCTCCTGATCCTGGGTCTATAACTTCGTGCAGTGAGGGAGGAGTAATTGGTCCTGCAATAGGCCTTGTGGGTATATCTATGGCATTAGAAACTATTAAAATAATTACAGGATTTTACAATAATGCATATTCAAAGCCTTTTATGTTAGTATATTCTGGATACCCACTTCAGCAGTATAGACTTTTCAAAATGAGGAGCCGCCAGCCAAATTGCTCCGTCTGTGGCTCTAATCCTAATATCACTAAAGAAGATATACGCAACAACATTATAGATTATGGCCTTTTTTGCGGGAAGCTTGACACGAACGTATTAGACTCCAGATTGAGAGTCAGTGTCCAGGATTACAACGAATACATGAAGGAAAAGAAAGAACATCTACTACTTGATGTGCGACCCAAAGAGCAATATGACATTGTTCATTTGCCTCATTCTATTAATATACAATGGGATTCTGAGCTTCGGAAAGAAGATAACATAGAATCTAAACTACCAGTTCATTTCGATAAGGATAAAACGCCTGTATTCGTGATATGTCGTTACGGTAATGATTCACAACTAGCGGCAAAAAAGTTGCTAGAAGAAATGCATTTCAAATCGGTCAAGGATATCAAAGGAGGGATCTCGAAATGGAGTGAAATCGTTGATAATTCATTACCTCAATATTGAATAAGTTATTCATTCAATATATTACATGGGCTTATAGTGAGTTATAGGTGGGATCTAACCTTTCCAATATCATCAAGCCAGACAGTGTTCCAGCTGTATAGACGGAAGAGCCTCTGGGAGACTCATTCCATCCTAATGCTGATATTATCATTTCCGGTGGTGACACGGACATCTGTGTAGTTTTATCGGTTTTATCAACATTTAGGTTACCATTTAACAATAATGAATTATCATTGGTGTCAATCTCCAATTTCCACAACCGTAAAGGCACTAGTAACTTGTTTGTGGCTTTGGAGCCGTTAAGAATTTTTCTCGCTATGTTTAGTATGTGAATTTCACCATATGTTGTACCACTCAATACTAATGGATGTGCATTGTACTCTGACAGGTGGAAAGAAGATATTATCCCATCTAACTTTAGCGTAGAACTGGGCTTTTCGTGAGGATGCCTGAGGAAAGTGTAGCTCAAGTTTTCCCAGCCATCACATACTAGAAGAACTTTTAAACACCCGTTGTAAACAGGCTTCAATAATGTATTTATGGGGAATAAATCAACTCTGCCTTGTTGCGTATTATTGTAATCTAATACCAAGCTTTGACTTCCAGAAGTATTCACCAACAAAAAATAATGCCCTGGTGAGGGCTGAGCGACAGTCAATGTTGTGATTGCGGAATCTGAAAGGTATTTAACATACGACGGTATGGTTGGTTCTGATTCCATTTCTCCTTCGGTGGAAGAGTAGTGGGGAAAGACGTATTCTGCTATAGATCCATCAACATGACCTACTACTATCTTGTCATCTCCTAGAAAATCAAAGCATGTGGCGGGAACATAATCGTTAACATGCTGAGTGCCATTTTGCCGTCTTTTCGTCTGCTCATAGCTCAAAGAAGGGCTCGTAAGTTTCAAATACTCTGCCTCCTGAGTACTATTCGATACTATTTTTAAAACATGGATCCTTCCATCAGTAAATGCTCCAACTAGTATTCCTAGTGTTTGCTCTTCATCCACGGAAATGGGCGCCCAAGCGATTTCAGATGCAGCACCGAATGCGCTCGTTACAATAAACTTGTAGAGCAGCAAGCTTTGGGTCCTCGTGTTGTACTGCCATATTTGAATGGCCAGATTCAATTCTTTAGAATCAGAAGTTGTCTGTTTGTTGAATATGCTTAGCGAAGGGTTGTTGGAGTTTTCACTGCTGCTATTAATCACTGAGACAGCGATATATTGGATATCCTCGCCCGTCTCAACTTTGCGGGAGCTTGGGAGCCACCTGATACATGTTATATGGCCTCCAACATTGGCCAACATTGTATTCCTCTTGAAAAACTCGCTTGTATTCGAGGTATCTCCAAATTGCATCGCTACGTTACTTGTCTGGCCAGCCTTATGCGCCTTAACAACCAAAGAAGCGTTTATCTCAAAATGATGGCTGATATCTGAAGGGTTGAATTTTGTACCCTCTATGTCTTGGAGCCGCAACTGGCGAGATTCAACTTCTTTCATGGATTTGCTTAGCGGCCGCGTACTCTCCTCTTCTTCAGCTACTAGTTTTTCATCCACATAAAACAATTTGTCCTGCCAAATATCCTTATATCTGAGTGAAAAGTTATAGAATGATTCGTCAAACCCGTAATTGTACCTGAATCTAGCCTTGAATGTTATATCTCGAATCAGTTGCTTTGAGCTGCCTGAGCCATTCACCTTCGCAGCTGTAGCTTGCCCCTTCGTACTAGCAAAATCTTCTCCTCTATTAACATCACTAAATTCATTAGTATATTCTGCCGACATCGTCTTGTATCAGGCACCCTATATTAGTCTATCAATTTCTAGTAATACTGAAGTCACAGCTGAGTATATGTTTACATCAAATATCAACAAAATGCGACACGATTAATAGTTCAATCTACTAAAATACAGATTTGGTTTAAACACAGACTTAATAGCCCAGGCGAATATACCACAAACACTAATGAATGAAAGTGAGAGTGCCGAAGTAAGGCAAGATGGTGATGTTCTGGCAAGTAAAGAGGTGATGGAAGAACTTCATATGAAGAATGACAGCACCAACGCAGTACAAGGTACAGGTGAAAAAGTGAATGAAAAGAAAGTAAAGAAGAAAAGAGATAAGGATGAACTCTTTGATGATTTTTTTAGTTTAGGAGATTTTGAATCCAAGAAGAAGAAAAAGAAGAAGAAGAAGGATAAGATCATAAGCTCTCCCGTAGAACCATCAAGTGTTGCCTCAGTTGAAACGGAGTCGAAAAGTCAAAGCGTTGAGTTGAAAGACGATGCAATTGAAATTACAGACGAGAAGGGGCCCCAAAACGCAGAGAATAATGTCCGCGAGGGTAGATCAGACAATATTGATTTGGGCGATAGGATCAGATCCATAACACCGCCTCCTTCATTTGATAGAGAGGCTCTAAAAGCACAGCATACCACAGGGCTGCGCAGGTCAAGACGAAAACAGAAGGAAATTAACCTCGAAGAAAGCGAGGATGATGACGAAAACTTGGAGTTGCTACTCAATCTGCTAGCTTCTAACAAGTCAGAGTCGGAAGCCTACTCTACGGCTGACGATATTGATTCCTATAAATTTTCGATTGAGAATGAGAAGAAAAGGTCGTATATTATTGACGTTAAGTCAAAGCTTGTGGATGGAAGCGATAGTACTGCAGTGTTTGGAACAAAAGGTACGAAACAGTTTTCGAAAATTATAAGCTCGATAGTGTCACATTTCAAAATAATAAATAAGTCCATTCCCTCTGTGAGCAAAAGATACGACCCCAGCAAGATCTCGTTGATCTGGATTCAAGGTAAAATGGAAATAAAACCTTTCTACAAGCCTAGCACATTACGGGTGCAGCCTGAGAATTACACACCTGGAATGAATGTGGCTAGACTAGCACCTACTATCTTAAGATGTTTGCTTATTCCCAAAGAAAACAGCCATAACTTTCTTGAGCTATATCCCGAGTTTCAGGATGGCTTTGCTAGCTTCAAGAAAATAGCTGAGTTAACTGATGAGATCGAGCAGATAAGCCAACGGGAGGAAAAGGCAGTACCTTCGTCTGACGAAGATTCTGACACATCGCACATAAAGACAGCGGAGACGGCCGCTGGGAGCAAGAGCCCGATGGAAGTTGTTGACCTTGAAGGCGAAGGCTACTTCACAATCGGACTCAAAGGAAGAGACAATAAAAGAATAGAGGTCCAGGTATCTCCTGAAACTAAGATCAGTGCACTTCTAGCTTACTACCTCAAGAAAAAAGCCATACCTGAGTCAGAAGTGAATCGCGATACAGTTAAATTGATATTCGATGACGAACGTTTAGACCTTAATGCAACAGTAGGAGACACAGAACTTGAGGACGATTTCGAAGTACAGATAGTGATATAGTTATGAGAACTAACGAAAATAATGAGTTATAGACAATTATACCTTAATAAAATTACCCGTTAATCCACCAGTATTGGTCTAATGCAAAATCCATGTTCCAATTTTCCATTTCTAGTAATTGAGAGCGCAAATGGTTTAGTGGTAAAATCCAACGTTGCCATCGTTGGGCCCCCGGTTCGATTCCGGGTTTGCGCATTTTTTTTTACTTCTGCTCCCAGACTCCTCTTGAATTTAAAGACATTGTCCTTCTATAACCAGCGTTTAACCAGATTGATGTAAAGATTCCTTTATTACTTTATTTAATGGTATTAGTCTATACGTCATTAGCAAAAAATCGAAATTCTATAAAAAAAAATGCAACCGATACCGTAAATTTACATTATTGTCTTAACTCATCAAAGTACGTTCTCGACAAAGTTATATTTGAACTTTTCCCAGCCTTTTAAACTTTCCTCATATTGATTAATCTCTCTTTCTTCCTCGGTTTCGAAGTATCTGTCGGTCTCGAAATCCATGTCTTCTACCTTGATAAATTTATCTTTACCTCTTCTATAAAGCCACCAGAATATAAAACAAAGAGGAAATATTCCTACTTCCAAGTACGTTTGGAAGAAATCGCTGATATTGAATGGTGCGAATGTGGACCAGCCTTGAACCAAGATAATAAAAGAGACAAATATCAAAACAAACCATGGCCCGTAAGGATATGTCCAATTCACATAAGTGAGCTGATGGGTTTTGCCTTGGGCTTTCAAACCACTTCTAAACCTCAAGCTTGTGATGGCTATACTCCACCACGCAAACTGATTACTCACACCAACAATAGACTGAAGCCAGGACCATAAAGTTCCGGCGCCGATGAAGGATGAGCCAAAACAAAGCCCACCCGCAAGCCAGGTAACAAAAACCAGTACGTAGGGAACATGGAATCGATTGACCCTGGTGAAAACCTTAGGAAGGTATCCTTCAGTACCAAAAGTGTATGCCAACCTTGAGCCAGCAAAGAGTGCATGGTTGCATGCAGAGATGACAGAAGTGAGAATCACAGCGTTCATAAAAGAACCACTGGCCTTGGCTCCGACCATTTGGAAAACTAACGTAAAAGGAGATGTTGTAACTTTACCGTTGGATAAATTTGGAGTGTCGTATCTAACATTCATTCCAATGAAAAATATCGAAAAGACGTAAAAGATAATGATACGCCAGAAGACGGTTTTAACAACCTTGGGCATGGTCTTTGTGGGGTTCTTTTGCTCACCCGCAGTAAGTGTAATGGATTCTGTACCACCATAAGCAAATGCGGCACTGACAAAGGTCTTTGCAAAACCTTTGAATCCATCAACAAATGGAGCATCCTTATATGACCAGTATTTGAATCCAATATACTCATGCATATTATTGTGCCCCGCGTTAACCACAATGCTGATGATGAAGAAAATTAAGATAGAAATGACTTTGAGAAGGGCTAACCAATATTCAGCCTCGCCGTACACTCTCACGTGTATCACATTCAAGAAAAGCACGAAAAACCAAAAGATTAACGAAATGACCCAAAAGTGAAAATCGGTCCAGTATTCCATCACAAGTTGGAGGGCAGTCAAGTCACTGGCAACAGAAACGGCATCGTTGAACCAGTAGTTTGACAAAATTGCAAAACCAAAGCTTTCACTCACATAACGTCTAGCGTATACCGAGAATGACCCGGAGAGTGGCATGTACGTCGCCATTTCTCCCAAAGAAAGCATTGTCAAGTACACCACCACACCAATAAGCATATAACACAACAAGACGGAGAGCGGACCTCCCTGTGCCAAAGCCTTTCCTGTTCCTAAGTAAAGCCCTGTACCAATAATCCCTGCTATCGATATCATATTGATCTGCCTCACTGATAAACTTCTGCTCAAGTTCTCTTTATTTCTGAAGATCTCGCCATTCTCTGACACCCGTTCGGCTGTCTGCCCTATCTCAACAGACGAGCCACTTCCTATACTCCTCTCAATATCAACGCTTGTTTTGCAAATCAGGGCTTTCGAGCCGCTGCTTTGCTGATGAGATGTTCCTAATTCGCTCATATCTATAAGCCCATATCAGTGTTTGAATCAGGACAACTTTTCTCCCCGGCGAGCTTCTGTTTTATACTTGTGTAATTATTAAGACACCACCTGCTTACTTATATAAGTACAGTGTAAGTAATCCTCCCTTGCGGCGTTATTTGTCCATGAGATGATCATCTAAGTATGGCTCAAGATAGTCTTCACTATGACATGCTTTCACGTGATGATAACTTTTTCGCCATAACCGTTATGCCTTTTCTTTTCCGCTAAAATGCAACGAAGATCTGTTGCACAATAGGTATATGTAAGAGAACGGTTCCTTGGTAGCTACTGGGGCGAGTAACTTGCAGTGGCAGCGAAGTGATGAAGCTTAGCGTACTCGATCTATTTATGTGGTTTTATCAGCCGCGGAGTCAGTGACAAAAATGTGTTGCCGTACGACATACGGTCTGTAGACAGTGATATGGACTTGACAGTAGGTTTAGCGCGTACCAACATATAACAAGGGATCCAACAGCAAATGTCGACTAAAGATAGTTTGAAAGCTGCAGAAGAGTTCATTGACTTTGTCAATGAATCCCCCAGTCCTTATCATGCGGTGAAAAATGTGAAAAATATATTGAGAAACAGTGGGTTTAAAGAGTTGAAAGAGAGGGAAACTTGGAGCTCTAAAGAACTACACCCAGGAAGCAAGTTCTATGTAACGAGAAACGGATCGTCGCTAATTGGAGTTAGCATTGGTGGCAAATATTCGCCGGGTGAAGGTATCTCTATTGTTGGAGCACATACGGACTCGCCTTGTCTTCGTATAAAGCCTATTTCAAAGAGGAATAAGGACGGATTCCTTCAAGTAGGTGTAGAGACCTACGGAGGATTGATTGCCCATACGTGGTTTGATCGTGACTTGTCAATTGCTGGGCGAGTCTATGTGGAGACTGACAAAGGAACAATCGAACCCAGACTCATAAAGGTCGATAAACCTTTGTTGCGTATTCCGACCCTAGCCATTCACTTCAACCGTAAGGAAAGCAATTCGTTTGAATTCAACAAGGAAACTAAAATGGTTCCCATCGCTGGCCAGACTGCTTGGGATGCATATGAAAGCAAGTCGGCAGACGAGTCGGTATCCTGCTGCAACGAAGATGCAAAATTTACCCCGGAGGAATTCCTGTCGGTAAAGTCTGTCATTGAGAGGCATGGTCAGTCTTTGGTTGACCTTATTGCCAAAGAATGCAATAGTGAACCATCAAAAATTGAGGATTTTGAATTGATTTTGTTCGATCATCAAAAGTCGACCATAGGGGGACTCAACGATGAGTTCATTTTTTCTCCACGTTTAGACAACTTGGTGTCATGCTTTTGTGCTGCCAAGGGTCTCTGTGAATCTGGGTCAACCTTGTCAGAAGACTCTGGTATCCGCTTGATCTCTTTATTTGACCATGAAGAAATTGGCTCCCAGTCAGCCCAAGGAGCATTCTCTACCTTTTTGCCCGATATAATTCTGCGCATCACCGCTGTTACAGGAACATCCCCTGACCACTTCCAACAGACTATCTCAAAATCTTTTCTCTTGTCATCTGATATGGCACATGGAGTACATCCCAATTATCTGGACTGGTATGAATCCAGCAACAAACCACAAGTCAATGGCGGTCCTGTGATTAAAATCAACGCGAACCAGAGGTATTCCACTAACTCACCGGGCATGGTGATAATCAAGAAATGTGCTGAGATTGCTAAAGTGCCTTTACAATTGTTCGTGGTGAGGAATGATCTTCCCTGTGGTTCTACTATAGGACCTATATTAGCGTCCAAACTAGGAATTAGGACACTAGACTTAGGAAATCCACAGTTGTCGATGCATTCCATCAGAGAAACAGGTGGCTCTTACGACATAGAAAAGCTATGCAATTTATTCAAGGCGTACTTCAGTCATTATCAAACTCTAGAATGCAAGGTTTTGTGTGATTAATATTTTACTTAGGTGGGAAAACGTTTTTTGATGATTCTCCTACTACATTTCCAGCAGTATAGTAAGAGCAAACTATATAGGTCCCCCATTCCGAATTGCAGTTTTTGTAAGCGCAGCCTAGCTGGCTCGTTGAATTCCACACCAATGCTGTAAAATGATCGTAGGTGCTTTCCGTTCCGTACTTGTACGATTTACCTTCGTCGTACCAGGCGTCTACGGCTGCTATGGGGCTGTATCCGACAGCAAGGTTTTCTCCATATGGTCCTCCCGAATGCTTAAGCTTTCCTGAGCAGTCGTATTTTTGTGCGTAATTCGCAGCATAGTCGAAGACCGTGGAGTTCCATTCCAACTGCTGTGCTCTATGAAGCGCCCTCTTCTTGTTGTGCTCGCTGAGCATCTCCTGGGCAAAAGTCTCGTTGAAGCTGTACGGTCCATCGTACAGTATGCTGGACTGGCCAGAGCTCTGGCTAGAGCTCTGGCTAGCCGTCGTGCTGGATGTTCCACTCGCAGTTGCACTAGTAGTCTTGGGTGCTGTACTGCTGTAGCTGGTGCTAATGCTCGTCATATGGTTTCCATTTTTGCCTCGGTGGTCTACGAATACCTGGACAATTTCCACTTTCGCAACATAAACTGCCTCTGCGACCATTGATAGATATAGTAATAGGACACTAAGCAACATTCCATGGGCGTAGTACACATCATTCCATACTCTAGAAGAAGACTCTGATCTCTGGATGCCTTCTATTTTATATTGGTTTGGAATTTTGCAGCATTTCTGGCCAGACTACATTTTGACAGAATGGTGAGACACCGTTGAAACGACAAGTTGCGTATCGCGATTTTAAGGTCGATCTGAGATCATCGACACTGATTTAAAACGAGGATAAGTCGACTTAAGCTAACAAAAGACTTGCTGGTAAACAGATATGAAGCTTTCATTTGTTTGTGCCATTTTTCTTCTAGGTCTTTCGAGCGCTGTCGGAGCTACAGAAGCAGTTCCGTTATTAGTGGCATCGCATAAATTGGTACGAGGATTGAAGAACTACTTGGAGAAAGACAACACCGAGGTACACAGCCTTGAATCAGCATACAATGTGATTAAGCATGCTGTTACGCAGTGCTCGTCGGAGGCGTACATCATAGTAGACATACCAGGTTTAGAAGTGTCTGATTTGAGCATGACACAAGCAGGTAACATGCCTTCGCTCAGAAAGTATCTCATGTTGAGCTCTACGTTGGTCGGGGTGCCCTGGGTCGACGGTGCGGTAGACATGGACTTCCTCGAGCAGTACATCATCAACACATGCGAGGCAGAGACCATTTTGTTGACGGAGGAAAACGAATACTACATCTCCAAGTACATCGACACCCGCAAGCGCGTCATCAGAATCGAGCTACCCCCTATCACATCGACCACGACGTTCGCCCAGAAAGACGCCCTCTTGAGGCACGTCGACCTGGTGGTCCAGTCCGTCCTCAGAGCTATTCCCTCGCCTCACTTCAGCTTGATCGTGTCGTCCAGCAGGCCGGCTCCGCTCCCCAACGTCGACAGGGACTATATTCGAGAGCATCCAGAAAAGTACGAGATTTTCTCCGACATCTTGCAGCACCCCTCACGGGCAGAAGAGGTCGAGAGAAACGACCGCTTCCATCATGTGGAGCCTTACTGGTCCCCTGATAGGAACACCGTGCGCAAGTATCTCGCCAACAGAAAAAAGGATGAGATCCATTTCTTCGATCCTGAGTTATGGAAGAAGAATGAAAAGCTCATAATCTCCATATTTGTAATCACACTCTCCACCGTGTGCTTGCATGCCTCCCGCATAGCGTGGAAGATATGTTCACAATTTTCTGCTAAATCCAAACCTATCCTTCCCCATGGAAAAACTGATTAATCTAGATAGACATATATTACTACATAGTCGCCACTTCGTGAATATCTCTCCTTAGATTGGAGGAATGCCCCCAATCGCTTATCCGGTTATCTTTAAAGTTGTCTCATGCTGTAGACCATTAAGGGTCAGGATGATTTCTGCGCAAAAATAAAAATTTTAGTTTGAGGTATATCAGCTGATTATTTCATTCTAACCTGAAGTGTATAATATAGTAGTAATCCAAAGGTAAAACGGAAACGCTCAATTAATTCGGGAGTAACAAGCAGTTATGTCTGACTACTTGAAGTTTAATCTGCTTCCATCTGGAAAACATGAGGGTAAACACCATATTATCATTGTTGGAGCAGGGATCATTGGGGTCTGCACGGCTTATTTCATTATTAAGCATCCCAAGTTTGACCCCGAGAAATACCATGTAACAATCCTAGAGAGCAAACGTGTTGCCGGAGGTGCTAGCGGAAAAGCTGGTGGCTTATTGGCATTGTGGGCGTTCCCGCAGCAGATTGTACCTCTTTCGTTCAGGCTCCATCAGGAGTTAAGTGACATGTACAACGGTGGTCAGGAATGGGGCTATAGAAGACTAACCACTGTGTCGTTGGAAGGGGACATTAGCCACGTGCCCGATCATCCTAGTGATGAGGAGGACGAGGTGCCACAGCCAAAAGCGCAGCGTGTAACGAAAGAAGGCAAAGTAGAGACCAAGAGACCCAGTAAGAACCTTAGGACACGCTCAGCAAGGACAAATAAGCTACCAGCCGACTTGAACTGGATCTCATCTGAAGTCATAACCGAATGCTCCACCTTGGGAGGCACTGACACCACTGCACAGGTGCATCCTTATAAGTTTACCAACTTCATCTTGAAAAAGGCCGTGGAAGACGCCAATGGCTCCCTTGAGATTGTTTTAGGAAAAGTCGAAGAAATTGTTTATTCCATGGAAAATGGCACTGCGACAGGTGTAAAGTTCACACCAACCAGTATGAAGTCCGAGTTCGATGAACCCATTGAATTGAAGGGTGATCAGATAGTGCTCTCCGTCGGTCCCTGGACATCAAAGATTCTTCCCGACTGCCCGATCTCCGGCTTACGTGCTCACTCCATTACCATAGCGCCTTTTGAGGACCAGCCGGTGTCGCCTTATGCTATATTCACGGAGTTCAAGAATGGCCCCACTTCATTCACTTCTCCTGAAATATACGCTCGTCAAGACGAAGTCTACGTCTGTGGCGAGGGCGACTCGGCGGTCGACGTGCCGGAAACAACTGACGATGTCGAAGTCGTGAAGTCGAAGTGCGATGATCTATTTAGGCAGGTTGGTAAGTTTTCCCCCAACTTGCGAAAGGGCCATATATTGAAGAGACAAGCTTGTTACCTTCCCATATTAAACGTTCCTTCTTCTAGTGGACCATTGATTGGTGAAACAAATGTTGACAAATTGTATATCTGCTCGGGTCACTCGTGCTGGGGTATTAACAATGCTCCTGGTACCGGTAAGATAATGAGCGAGGTTTTACTTGATGGAAAGGCAAAATCGGCAAATATATCAAGTTTAAACCCATCCCTATACTTTGACGCTAGTATACTAGTTGATGCAAGCGACAATGATGAAAATTATGACTCTGTTTAAAGATAAAGATTAAATACATTCCCTTTTTCCGATTTTAGCATTAACCCTTAGTAGGCTCAGGTTGCGTGTCGTTAATTATATGATTTATATTTTTGCAGCATTTTTACAGCGAAGTATATATTCAAGAAAACAACAAAAAATAACCGATTCAGCAAAGTAAATGACTTATAGTGGTAAAGTAGAAGGGTCTACGGATGGCCATGATAACCCGGTCGGATCTTTTCCGCTTCTCCCTGCGGCTAGTGGTGATTCTGACAAGGAAAATGATCGCGTAGAACCACCCGTTAAAGATTACCAACTACAAGCAGAAAGCGAGACTCCTTTGCTAGATCTTGGGTCTCAGGCGAGTCAGGAAGGAAGAAATGATAGCTTTGATTCCACTTTAACTCTCCAAAGACTGATTTCGCCTTTTAAGTCAAAAGGCAGATCAACGAGATCACCTTTGAAGAAAGAACTCTTGGAATATACAGGAGAGGTTAATCAGGAAGATGACTTTGGCAGATTAATAGCCAGTCCATTTGTCTGTGATGACCTTCCTCTCAGTAACAGTATGGAATATGAAGAGGTGGACGAAGCCATAAAAAAATATGCTGAAGAAAATGAAATGTCGCTAGACATAGATTTCCGGTGTTGGGCACAAAGAGGTATCGAGAACGCCAGACACCATATTACTCTCACGGAAAAATTAGTTGCCAGCAGGTACCTCCTCTTTAAGCACTTCAAGCAGTTAGATGATTGTATCGTTGAGTATGCCAGGTCTTTGGAAGGCGCGAAGGCTGCCACCCACGACACTGTCGATGAACTACGAATTATGGGGAATGATTTAGTCAACCGCCTTACGTAGAGCTTACAGCAATAAATATAAAAGAGTATTTATTATACAACACATGTATTTGATAAAGTAAGGGTGTGCAGTTTAGAATTATTATGTTCCACAATTTAGTTTCTCTTAACAAAACGTCTTGGGCCTCTTTGAGAAGAGATAGCAACAGTTTGAACTGGAATCTTGAAACCCAAAGACTTGATCATATCAGTAGTCTCAGAGTCAACCTCCAACTGACCGTTGGTGTGAGACAAGTCCAAAGCAGAAACCTCTGGAACGTATTGATCCTTTCTTTCTCTCTCCTCTTCTTGCAACTTGAAAGAGATACCTCTAACTGGACCCTTTTGAATTCTCTTCATCAAGTGAGTGGTGTAACCAGCAATCTTGTTTCTCAATCTCTTGGATGGGATAACAGAGATTTCTTGGGCCAATCTCTTGTTGGTTTCGAAGT
Source organism: Millerozyma farinosa (assembly GCA_002196765.1). Lineage (NCBI taxonomy): Eukaryota > Fungi > Ascomycota > Pichiomycetes > Serinales > Debaryomycetaceae > Millerozyma > Millerozyma farinosa. The sequence continues at coordinate 630,873 of NBND01000008.1, forward strand.
CCAAAGTCAACTTTGGGTAGAAACGCTCAATCATAACCTTTGAGGCTCTCTTGACGGTTTTAGTTCTAACGCGACCCTAATGCTGTTAGTAAATACTCTCTATGGTGTAAAAGTTTTCAGTGTGCCGCAATCTACCTGCCACGCTATATGTGACCTTTGAACGTTTTCTTGAAAATTTCCTGATCTCCACAAATGAACCCTGGTATGAAAAGAAGTGCTACTTTCTGTAGAGACTAATCATACAGCTATGGTTTCCTATTTTCCATTCTTCATGTACAACATTCGTATTGTCCATACTTTCCACCTTTTGATATCTTCACAATCTTCATTAGTTCTTCTTTAGAAGCTTCATCAAACGTACTCTTCAACTCATATTGAGCAACAGGCTTGCATCACACACACTCTACTTCAATCATCTATCCATATAGTCATCTATACATACCATCTTGTTTAGTTATAATCTTGTATGTTACTTGAAGATGTAGTTAGTATTCAGCTTTTCTCTTGAAAATTTTGAGACGAAGCCGCTACTGAGAGCGACAGAATGCGTAAAGTAGTGTCTTCTGATCAAAATAGAAACGTGTTAATCACGTTGTTTGTGACTGTTTGTCTGTATGTAGGATGTATGGTTTCTTCCTTTTTTTTGGCGCGGTGGTTGCGACTTATTGCTGGTACGTCATTCGAGATACTAACTACCGGGTTCGATTCTTGACAGTACCTAAATTATTGATTTTTCAAAATCCTATCACCATAGCAAAAACAGATGAAGACCCCTAATAATACTTCACCATTCTAGTATTGACAAGCAGCTTCATAAATGTACTGTTCTCAGTCTTCTTTCCGTACTGAGGATAAACTGTAGCACCTTTTCATCAATAGTGTATACCCACTCACAGCATTGAAGTAGTGCGGAACGTTATAGAGAAAAGTAAAGACTTAAGCAGAAGTATTTATCAGCCCCAGAAAGGTTCTAGGTGAAGCCATACATCAAAAGAAATAGACAATATGGCTAACATGGACTCTAAAGCTAAGTTGTATCACTGTGATGTTTGCTCGGCTGATTGTACCAATCGTATAAGGATTCAGTGTGCAATATGCTCAGATTATGACTTGTGTGTTCCGTGTTTTGCAAATGGATCGAATACGAAGGACCATAAACCATGGCATGACTATCAGGTAATAGAGCAAAATACATATCCTATATTTGACGAAGACTGGGGTGCAGATGAGGAAATGATGCTTATACAAGGATGTGAAACATTCGGTTTGGGAAACTGGCAAGATATCGCTGATCACATTGGAAACAGATCAAAAGACGAGGTAGCCCAGCACTATAATGACGTTTATTTGGACTCGAAGGATTATCCGCTTCCTGAGATGGATAAAGATTTTAGTTATATGTCTCCTCTTCAGTTCTTGGAGAAAAGAAAGGAAAGATTGCAGCAGCGTAAATCGCTTCCTTTGCCTCCACCAAAAAGCAAACCAGTTTCTTCCGTCCCCTTGTGTCACGAAATTCAAGGTTATATGCCTGGAAGACTTGAATTCGATCATGAAGCAGAGAATGATGCGGAAGTAGTGGTAAGGGATATGATTTTTGACCCCGACGATACGCCTGGTGACATTGAACTCAAACTTACAATCCTAGATATCTACAATTCTAGACTTACTACGAGGGCAGAAAAGAAGCGTGTCTTACTTCTTAATAACCTTCTAGACTACAGAAAAAATATAAACGTTGACAAAAGAAGATTGAAGGAAGAAAAGGAGCTTTGTAAAAAAATTAATGCATTTATACGAATTTTGACACCTGAGGACTTTGAGAAATTTTCTCGTGATATCTTAACTGAACTCAAGTGTCGTATAAGGATACAACAGCTCCAAAACTGGAGGCGCAATGGTATATCGACTATAGAAGATGGAAATAAGTTTGAAAAGGACAAGCTTATCAGAATCGCGCACTATCAAAGGGTTGGTAATAATAATTTGGCTTCAAGGAATGCCGGACTCAATAGTGGTCTTCTAAATGGGTCTAGAAAGGGTAATTCCTTGGCTGGCTCACCACAACCTGAATTCAAACCCAAGGCAACAAATGCAAGGGCTCCCCTCGATATATCGCATGCTGCTGACTTTGAATTACTTTCAAACGAAGAAAAGCAATTATGTGCTACTCTTAGGATCCTCCCCAAGCCCTACTTAGCTATCAAGAATCAATTAATGAAAGAAGCAATAAAGAATAATGGTGTCTTGAAGAAAAAGGATGCACGTCAGTCATTGAAAATTGATGTCAATAAAGCATCCAAAATATACGAATTTTTCGTTCAGATGGGCTGGTGTTCCCAAGGTTAGTTTACTTCTTTTGATTTATTTACATGGTTCATAAAACTGATGTAAATCGATAAATATGTGTATAGATTTAATGAAAATTACTTCGCGCAGTATTAAATACATCTTAAACTCGGTGATCAACTAGTCAGTCAAGATGAACTTCCTCGCATTTGTCTTCAGCTTAGTTTTCATAGCGTCGACTAGTTGTCTGTTTTTCCCGTTGAACAAGAATGGTGAAGTGCCGTTAGATATCGAGCCATATGATATTGGACAGAGTGTTTACTTTGGATGCAATGCTAGGGACATCGATAAGAATGGAGAACACAAATTTGATGATAAAGGAGATCTAGTGTTCACCAATTTCCCCATCTGTAAAGAGACAGGGAAGCCACTATCATTTCATTATGGAATGAATGAAGATATACAATGCACGATAGTATTTAGTGATGAGCTATACCATTTATTTCAGATATACGTGCATCAGGACGCTCCTTTTAGTTGCCGTATTCCCCTCAGCACTGAAAAAGATTCCTTAGAGAAAGGAGGAGCTTCGATACCATTAAATTTCAACTTTCGAGGAGAAATACACGAGTCTCATTTATTGGTGGATACTTCCTTGAACGTTCTTTTAACTACACCCTCTGCCAAGAACAAGCAAGAACAAACTATTGTGAGCGCTATAGCTTGGTCTTCCAGTACTAATACCACAAGAGTAGTCATTGGTTCAGAGGTCACGTTCGATTTTGCCGTGAGATGGTTTAATAACTTGAAGAATACTGGATCACTGTCAGATCAAGGGAAACAACTTCCCTTCCATGATGGCTTTTACATGCTACCAAAATCTACCATACCAATGAGCTACAAAATGTTCTCCTTTTACTTATTAGTTACAAGTATAGTGACAAGTGTGATAATATTGGCCTGTTGCTATAAATCTATAAATGTCAAATTAGAACACAACAAATACAAAGACTTTTGATTCTTTTTCTGAGAACTTCAACTGCCAATCTTTCAAGCAGCCTGACACTTTTTGATGATTGCTTTCAAAATTTCAGTTGTTCTTTCAGATGGCTTGTCGTTGACATTTTGGATAAACCTTTCATTCAAATATTCAACAAATTTATTGGTGAGTAAGGATTTCCTGTCATCGAAAATTTTCGTACGATAAGCAAAAAATTTGTTAACTGACAACTGTAATTCACCGCTAAATCCTTCAGCATTTGGACTTACCGTACGTAATGGAAGTGTTATGTCTATCAACACTGTCCTAATGTCATTTGGGTAGTTAGTTTGAACATAGTTCAATACATGCAAATACAAATGATCTCTGTTTAAATCCTCGAATTGGTCAAATAATTGCAAAAATGACTCTACCATACCAAAAGCTTTTTCGGTCTTTCTCTCTTCACCTAAGGTACCATATGTAGTCTTTAAAACATTAGGCACACTCAAATCGAAGATTGTCAACGCTATATCTCCTCTCAAAGCTGGGTTAGTCTCAGGGTTACCAAGCATATTGATATCAGCTTCTGGAAGATGCTTTAATTCATCTTTTATTTCTTCATCACCAGGTAATTCAATCACATCATCATCAAAGTCTTTGTCTATCTTAGAAGAATCTTTTTGTTTCTGAAGTTTCTTCTCTTGATCTAAAATGTCTTTCTTTTGGTCTTTTTCATTAAGAAGTCCTAAAACTTTCCTTCTTGCTAGCAATTTACTGATATATGTGAGTTCAAACTGAGCATAAGCCAACCACAATGGAAATGAATCTGGGTTAAGTCTCAAGCCCTTTTGAAAAAGCTGACGAGCACCCTTTGAGTTTGCGTTCGTCTCAAATTCATATTTAGCAGCAGAAAGCCAGGCGTCGATATTACGTGGTTGTAATTGTAATAACCTAGAATAAACCTTATAAACAACTTTTATAGCACCATATCCTTTTGCAAATTTCAAGTAATTAGACCAAATCTCCATGTCTCCTGGGAATCGTCTAGTAGCTCTTTCAAAAATGAAGAGAACTCGTCTGGTTCCAGCCCAGTCCGAGAGGCTGGGTTTGGTGTCTATTAATCCCACTTTCGCAAGTCTACGGAACCTTTTCTTTCTTAGTTTATCCACATTGCTTTCGAATTCACTATATTTTAAGAAATCTCTAGACTTGCATCCTCGTCCTTGAATTCGATGCTCGAAGTCTGTTCTTCTTCTCATGATCATTGTGATTTCATTTTTATCGAAAAGGCCCTTGCGTTTCAAGTCCTCCAACTCGGGGACGGATTGCTCCAAGTAATATCTTATCTTCTCGGCCATTATCTACCGTGCTTATAATCCTCGAAATACACTCTTCACAAATGTCTAATCTTTGGCTAGTGATGAGCTAAAAAATCTGCACATTGAAGTCGTGCAAAATGGCCGATTTTTGCATCCACCGTTCTTCTTAGTTGTGTCAGCCCGCCAGAACACTAGCTAGAGTTCTTTGTCTTGCAGCACACAGATATTCGTATCTGATAAACGTATAATGAGGGCCTTGTCTTTTTTTTGTTGACATGCTGACTCTTTCATTAACGTCTAGTTTCCATTTCACGGTTGGTTCTACATATTCAAGCTCTGACCTTATAACTACTACACGGACCTTCTTATGCTTCTAGTTCCATCTATGTATCTTCCGGATGATTAGCTGCTGTTCCGTTTCGACTTATCGAAGCTATGCTAAGTGTATTATCAGAGATAGCGAGATATCGTAAAGCAAAAAATCATTAACAAAAAAAAAGAGATGCTCCAGGAGGGGTTCGAACCCACGACCGTCGCGTTCCTCACACGACCGTGACTTATGGTATAACCAAATCGTCGTAATACGGCTATAAGCACGAAGCGCTAACCTCTGCGCCACTGGAGCATTTTCTCGGCCTAAAGTTAATTTTTGCTCTTATATAATTTTTTGTGCCGAAATAATTCTTTAGCCAAGTTTTGACCTTTATACCGTAGATAGTAATGAAGCAGCATAATTTATATTGTATGTGATGCTGTAGATTTCATATCATGTCCGTATGACTTTTGTAGTAGGTAATGATTCTTGATAGTGTAAAGTGTTGATGCTCGCAATAGTGTATTAGATCGAATATAATTCGGCCTGAACGCATATATTTTACCATTGAAGTCGAGATACCCGGTTGGCCAACATATTCTGTGAGAATATATATAAATCGCTACTAGAGTGGAATAGGTGCTATGAGCAAGCAGTTGCGATTTGTTAGAGGAATTACGGTACGCCAAACTCTGGTTATAGGAGGTGCTGCTAGCAATGAAGGAAGCAGAGTGGCTGGTGTTAAAGATGGTCAAGAGTTGGCAAGCACTCAAAAACTAAGTGAAGTAGAAATGGAGGCGGTAGGACGCCCACCTAGTGTGTTATCATTGAACGTCCCTCCGTCGGTGCCTATACACATAAAAAAAGGGTCTTTACTATCGATATTCGGAATAAGCGAAAAGAACTGGCATTCAATCACAATGAGCTTAGACTTTACGAACTGGTTCAGAAGAATTGTCTTTGGAGGCTACTCGTTTAACTACCAACGCATAGTAGGCACTATTCCTTTTTCGTTGTTAGTCTCTTCTAAATCGCGTTCATTGATATGGAACCAAAAGGGTCAAAAATCATTCGTCACCCTAGCATTGGATGGAACTGACGATTGGGCAATTCTAAATAGATCTGCTCTACAGGTTTATACTGGTGGTACGTTGAATGTCTCATTGCATAGAACTCCGAAATATGTCAATAAGTCCGTTGCAGCTTCCCTTCAACTTCCAACCAAGTCTTTGACGGGGTTACATTCGTGGAACCACCGCGGTTTTACCATGCTAAGTGGAAGGGGACAAGCGGGCTTGGTCGGAGAAGGCTCTCTCTACCACATTGCTTTAAAAGAAGGAGAGAACGTGTTTATCAATAAGCGTAACTTGTTAGCCTTGAGCGTGAATGGTCAAACTGACTTAGCCAATTGTGTTGTGAAGTACTCGTTCGCTGGTATAGATGTCTCGGGCGAGTCCGCTGTAAATAGTCTGTTGTCCGGTACTAAAAATTTGCCCTTAGACATAAACGAACATCATGAAAGTCCTCCTGGAGGTTTCCCTTACTATTGGCATTTAACCAAATTATATATCAATGCTTTGGTTAAGTATTCCAGTAAAATAAGAGCCAAAATTGTCAACCATTTCATTGGGAACCAGGAGTTCGTTAAGGTTGTGGGCCCTAGAAGCGTATTACTTCAATCAAGTGTTTCAGAATTCAATTCTTTTCTGATGCCCTCCACCACCACTGGTAAAGTGGAAACTACCCAGGCTAGGAAATCAAGTGACTATTTGAATTATGTCACAATCGAGAAAGGAAAAGGTGCGGTGTTCAAGAGCACCCCCGACTTCAAAGAAACTGTTTCCCAGATAGAAAAAAAAAACTAGATCCTTATATATAGTTTAAATCAATGGACAGAGTAAACCGAAAGGAAAGTATGCTGGCATCACTAACGTATCTACAGCAAGCTGATATATTTTAAAATGTATATTAAATTCAATCGCTATACCAAACCATCTATTTTGTTGGAAAAAATTTTCTAGAACATTTATGAACCAGGATGGACTAATACAGAAGTCGTCACTCGTCAAGGCCTAGCGCAATGTGTCCTACAAAACACTACGGCTCATTTTTTTTATTTGAGGGATTACTAGCATTATCTTTGCCAGCTTGTACCTTTTGGCTTGCGCTTTCGAGAGGGAGATTCTTAGAATTTCCCGAAGCTTCCATTATTTTCTTAGCTTCGACACCATTTCCTTCTTTGGAGGAACTGGCCTGAGACTTTTTAAAGGCCTCTATATTGGACTCTATTTCTCTTGGTGCTGGTAATTGTTGTTTAGTACCATATTTGGAAAAATCCAAATTTGGGTTCTTCCGCTCGTCAAATGATGAAGCAATTTGAGGTAAGGTTATGTTAGCAGAGTCAAGTGGAGGACACTGCAAACTCTCCTTGATTGACGGAAGACGAATGTTATTTTGCTGGTCTCCTTTTTGTCGTATGGATGGTAAATCTTCTAAAGGAGGAACAGAACTACCTTTAGCAGTGGCGGAGTAGTTCATACCCAAAGGAGATATTGGAAGAGCCATGCCAAGCTGAGCTGGGTCAGAGCGCCTGTTCACTCCCGTGTTCCGTGGGAGTATAGGACTGGGATCCTCTGGTTTCTTATGGTACAATTGAGATTTGGTAGGATACTGGAAATACGAAAGTCCATTAAAATCTGGCTTTTGCTTGGTCTCCTTTATAGGTCCAAATATCCTCCTTCTTTGGTCTTGAGCGAAGCTGTTCAAATAAGGATCGTTCTTCTTTTCTTCTGTCACATCGTTAGCTTTTTGTTCGGTATTCTTCTTTCTCCTAGACTTGAACGTTGGTACACTATTGTTTGTAGAAGTACTAGACGAATTTATACCATTCGTATGTTCGTTACTGAAAACACTGGCAGATGATTGAGAGCCATCCTTCGCAGAGGACGAATTATCTCCGATATTTGAGGTCGATTCGGATCCTGAATACAATCCAGTATTAGAACCATTAACTTCATCCGACTTACTTAATGAGACCGAGGACGCAGTTTTGGCATTTTCCAGTGATGCTTCATTCGTTGAATCAGATCCTTCACTTTCCTCTGTTTTAGTGCTATCGTCTTGAGACAGAGTTTCCTGCAAGCTTAGGTTCTCCCTTGAGGCCAGTTTCTCTTCCTCCAAGGTTGACGCTGCAACTCCGTCATCACCTACTTTCTTATTTCCCGCGTCATAGTTGTCGACTTCTGTTTTAACGGTATTGCCATTTTTGTTCTCAGTGTGTGCTACCAGAGAATCTGCAGGCTTCAAAGCATGTGTGAAAGAATTGTTTTTGAAGTAGTATTGCTGGTTACCCGTGTGATTGTTCTTACGCTTTATGACCTTCAATCTTTCATGAGGTACGAATGTCGGTTCACTATTCGCTACAGGAGAAAAGTTTTCTTTGCTACGAGTTTCCTCTGAAGCGGCATAGGTACGCACTATAGTAGGGGTTTCCAGAAAAGAGTAAGCATTTGGTGATGGGCTCTCTTTCTTATCAACGATTCTTTCGGTGTGCTTAGTGCCATTTTGTACGCCATCATTCATGGGAACTATGGGATGTCGCACGAAGCCAGGTCGCCCCTCTCCGAAAGTTTTTCGCGATACATTAGTTGAATATTTGGATAAAACCTTATCAAAAGCATTTAGTAAGTCACTCCATTTGAAAACTTTTAAATCTTTTTCTATATTTCGTGGTCTAGGATCCTCCATCTTCATTATTGCATTAAAAAACCGTTGATGGTTTTTATCGGACCTCAAAATTGTGAAAGGTTTTAATGACTGCAAATTTCTTCTGACACGGTTCTTCTCTTCAATACTAAAGCTTTGATGCACCAAATATTCTAGGACTAGGATTATGTCAACGGACGTTACCATATATGAATCCTTTTCTTTCCAGTAAATGCAAGATATGAAGGGTTTTTCGGGCGTGTAATCCAGCTTCAGTATGACCTCGAAGTCTACGCGGTAATCCGTTGCAGAAATCGGCTCGAACAGAAAACGCACTAAACGACGCTCTTCTTCTGTCTCTTCAGGCGTCCAGTTTTCTGTCATCTTCATGATGTCTTTGCTGACCCATAATCGGATTGGAGTATTAACCAAACTTAAGTTCTGCCGTATACTCTCCGTGTCCAAGGAAGATGTTCGGATAAGGTTGGGTTCACTGTCTTCCAGAGGCACAACATCCTCGATCTCTCTCCGTTTTCGAGCCAGCGGCTTACTCCATCCTGTCTCTTTCAACTCAGGTGTGGAAGCGGTGGTGTTAAAATTATGTTCCATCGCTATTTCTTTTTTTTTGTTTCTTCTCCCACCAGGTTTTCTCCCCCGATATTTTAGTCTATTAAAAGTTGGTCCGCAAACTGCTGCCTATACTAACTTGGTATAGTATAGGATCAGGTTCCAAACAGGCTCAAAAACAGCCCTGGGTCTGGACACTGGCGTTTACAAATGAGGGCGAGAAAAACTTGATCCTTCTCAGGCGGGTCTCCGGTGCTTCGATTTCGTGATGCCTTTTGGCTCAAACAACAACCCCCTGCTAAACGCTCTGCCACTGAATGGCTTATTGCTTGCTCTAGCTTCCTTCTCAAACCCGACGTGACTTGATACCACGCTTAAGCCAGAAACAAAAAGAAAAAACCAAGACTTGTTTAAAACAAAGCTGAACAGAGGCTATTGACCGACACTTGTTGCTAGTATATAAGGCTCCTGTCCAGTGTTAACAAGTCTTTGCTGTTAAAATTCAAAAGTTGTCTATCTTCTCAGGGCTCCTCTTCTTTAGTCCTTCTTATTCTTCCGTCAAACTTATTACCTGAAAGCGTTCTAAGCTTCGTCCGGTTGGGCTTTTCTATCCTGCTTGTCCGTAGCGGGTGTACTGCGGAAATGGTTTGTCTTATCTGTTGTTGCAAAGAGGGTTCCGTCTTTAATATCGATAATTTTGCACTCGTGGCAAGTAAATCGGCGTGAAGTCTTCAGCTGATGGAAAAAGTGTCATTCGCCACTTTTGTTCGGTTGTTTTGCTATTTAAGCCCTGCCACTACTAGCCACATTGGTGAGCGCACGAATTTGTTTTCGATTCTTTTCGCCCTGCAGCAGTCTGAGACATGGTGACTGGCTGGCTATGCGGCAGCAAGTGCTTCTAATCTGAAGATGAGAATCTGCAAGAGCCTGTTTGGATAGGGCCGTTTGTGAGGCGAGAATTATTTATCTGCACGAGTGTTTCTGAAAGATTGCCGAGAAGCATTGCTAATAGCTGTTTAGGCTCATGTAGTGTCCCTTCGCTCCCTACAACTTTTCAAGACACCGAAAATTATGGAGTTGTCAATTGACAGGTTCAGGGCATCCCGTAGTTGCGTAATAAGTATATTACACACCTTTCACACACCTGGGAGTGACAGAAAGCCATAAAGCCGGGTGGGATAGGTGGGTTGTTTGATGTATTGCCGTACAGAAATCATAGAACTATATGGAAAGACACATGCAAGAGACGCATCATTACAGGCAAGCTGGTAAGGCGTGGCGCAAAACACATAATTACGCGGAGAAAGAAGCGCTACTCCGGGTCGCAAATAGAGCTGCGTCTGTAATGTTGCGATACATGTGTAAATTATATCTGTAGAGATCGATAGTGCCTAGAGCAGCAAGTATTAATCAGTATGCTAAAATATCGACGATTATGTTTACGACGGAGACGACCACCTCGACAGCAACTAGGACTACTACGATGAACTCTAAATTTTCTTCGTGTGAGTGTCCCAATTGCTCCTTGAGCATATGAAGGAGGTCTGAAATTACCTCAAGTCGCTGGTTTAACAAGTCCACCCGCTGACTTATTTCCAAGTACCCCCTGGTTGCTTGATAGATGGGCTCTAAATGTGGTTCTGCCCACATGAGCTCTGGTGAGTCGAGCACGGAGCCATGGAGATTCATGTTGATTCGAAGAATGAAGAGTTCCCCAATACTTTTCATAATTTCGTCCCGTGACATCCGTACTTTACCGGTGTGGGCAATTTGCTCAGGGATATCCTGAGTGTCTTCAATGGTATTATCAACCAATTCCTCGAAAAGTGATATTTTGACTGACTGTGCTAAAGCGTGTGAGATGGAAAGCTTAAGCATGTAATTCGAGTCATCACGCAAAGTGATAAAGTCATTATATATTCTAGGTTGGTACGACAGCGTGATATAATAGTTGAATTCTTCGACTTGAACGTCCTCACTTGAAAGCTTTTCGCTTTCGAACCGGGCCAAGTCATCAAGAAATGCTGCCTCTTCCTTTCTGGAAAACCCCCACATGATAACCACCCCGTATTCGAAAATGAATATAGCTGTTTTTTTCCCTACATTAATATCACCACCCTCATCTGCCAACCGTATAAACTGATGCTGATGCTGTTCATCTTGATAGCCGTATTCATTTCTCCAGTCTTTATATGTGAACGGAGTGTACAAACACTCATCAAACAACTTTGGATTGGTATTATGAATACGCTTGCGATCCTTTAACCATCGGAGCAATTCCTTCATTTTGTAGGAACCACACGTACAATATGCTGTGACCCTGGGCAAAAGATCTCGCTGCAGCTTCCCTAAGGTCTCTGCATCCTTTCTTGCTGGTGTATCTTTTATTCTCGTGACCTGAGAGTACACTTCGTCATCATACTCGTTTTCCAAGTTAGGAGGATCCTCCGGTAGAAGCTTAAGCTTTTGTGTTGTTCTACTGGTCCTCTGAAGTCCTATTTTTGGGGATTGGTTAATCTTGGATAATGCTTTGTTTGCATGCGACCCTTGTCTTGCGAGACCTTCATTTCCTTGCTTCTTGGACTTCGATTTATTGTCAACTGTGATCGGGTTTTCCGGTATCCTATTTCGAAGTAAGGGTGTCTTATCTGTATTTTCACTACTCATCTTCCCCTTATCTATCATATGTCCGAATGCTATTGCTGTATTAGTTTCGTTTATTAAAATATCTGTATTCCTACTAAGTCTTTACACCGAATTTCTTGTAATGCTCTCGTGGGAGGTACAGGAATTATCACAAAATTGCTGCACTATAACCGATATATTTATTACTCGCGTAGTGGACTATGTAGAGTCTACGTAAAAACTACGTAATCAGTCATATTAGCATCCATCCCTGAGTGTCTCATAATCATTGTATTATGTGCCTTAGATATGAGGCAATAAAAGGTATATATTTATATAAATTTATGTATGTGTTGGTGAGGAAGATTTGCAGCTAAATTTAATAGGAAGTAGACTATTTCTTTCAACGAATTAGATTAGTGGTGAGTGTGATTATGATGAATACGCTTGTTTTCGAGCTTTTTCTCTACTCTTTCATTCTCCTCACTTTTTTCATCATTTTTGTCCTCTTCCTCATCAAAGAGAATCCAATCCTCAAAACCATCATCGAAGATCTCTGGTAACCTTTTTTCAATCTTGAAAAGGTTAGCCTCTGTCTTGATAACTCTTTCAAATTCGGCAAACTCTTTATCATTCAATAAGCATTCATCCAACTTCTTTGTAATAGCTCTTTTGTTTATGTTTAGCCCTATAAAGACTATCTCGTTACGTCTGTCCCCATGTTTTCCTACCATATCCTTCTTTATTAATTGTTCCGCTTCAGGAGGGATGAACATTGGTCCTGTGACACTAAACCATGGGATTCCACCTTTTAAAGTTAACATTGCGCCCGCAGAAGACCATTCGCCTCTAAGAATGTACCTCGTTGCAAGCCAGAAAAATCCTTTAGAACGCAAAAGCGGTCCGAACACTGATTTCTTCTTGTTTCTAATAATTTCCTTTTCGGTTGGCTCGAGAAATTCGTCCTCTTCTTCCTCTTCTTCCTCTTCATCTTCTTCGCCATCTTCGTTATCCTCTTCTCCTTCTCCTTCTTCCTGCTTGCTGGCTCCGTCCTTACCGCTTTCACTTGCGTTTTCGTTTTCTTCGCCTGTGCCTTCTAGCCCAGTCTGTTCTATCACAAAGAACTTATCTCTCAACAACTTATAAAGCCTTTCGGGGTGAAAAGGTCTTCTCGACTTATATATGAAATTGGTAATTCCATATTCCTCTGTCTCGGGTTTGGGTGCTAATTTTCCTTTGCTGTTATCGCCGAACCCTTCTCTCACTGTCATTTCATTCACACTTTGCAACCATCCTGCAGAAGTGGTCGCTTTTTCGAAGTCAAAAAGGCCTGTGTTTACAACCTCCTTGACATCAATATTGCAATAATCAGCCCTAATGATTTTAGCAACCGGATTCAATGCCTTGATTGCTTTCTCTACTTTCTTTAGCTTCTTCTTACCTACTAAGGAGACTTTATTTAAGATTATGATATCTGAAAACTCGAGCTGGTCTACCATCAAATCTGTTATAGTACGCTCATTCTCTCCCAGTCCATGGTCTCCCCACCTGTCGGCTAAGAATTTAGTTGTCTCAAAGTTCTCCAAAAAATTCAAAGCATCTATCACAGTCACACACGTATCGAGTTTCGTGATCTTATTGAGTCCTCCAAGATCTAAAATCTCACGCAAGACCTTTTCGTCTTTGTTCTCAATCGAGCCCTCAGCTTGTAACATTGTCTCTGTGAATTCTGTGCTAAAAGTTTCAGCAACTTGCATTGGCTCTGATATACCTGTACTTTCAATGATAATATAATCGAATTGGTTGTTTCTAGCCAACGATATCAATTCCTCGAGTAGATCACCTCTGAGAGTGCAGCAAATGCACCCGTTTTGTAGCTGTATCAATTTTTCTTCCTTTTTTATGATGTTGTGGTTTTCTATAAGTTCTGCATCAATATTGAGCTTAGACATGTCATTGATAATTACAGCTATTTTGAACCCATGTTCGACCTTTAAAATATGTTCTAAGAGAGTCGTCTTACCAGACCCTAAGAACCCAGATAGAAGAGTTATAGGAATAGGCTCCTTACGGCCGCTCTGCTTCTCATCTTTTCTTGCTCTTGATTGCTTAAGAACTTCAGGCATATTTGGAAAATCAGTTTTTCGCAACAAGTCCTTCTACGCTGAAAAGTGGAATATTACTATTTCATAATTAGCCCCCTAATTGACCTTTTATATAGTAGCATTTAAGATAGTGTGATGCATTGAGCTGCTATATGGACGTATGGTAGTATACCTTTGCAGTTATCTCGTGGTATTTGTTGCTTTTAAATCAGCATTCCATCTGCAAATTACTCGATAACTGAGAACAAAAATCCATATTTCATACTGCATTGACTAATTACAGTCTTATTATTGGATAACATTACTTCAATAGACTGCCCTTCGTTGAGAAACATCCTTCTCCTCACAAATCAAATTTCTTGATTTGTGATAACCACTATAGTTCTATTCAAGGTGGTACTGCGAACTTCCTAGTTCGGCCGTTGTTGCAAGCTAAATCAAAGATGGACCAAACTCAAGTTCACCGACAGCCTCTCAGTTAGTATTCCGACGAGCTTTTAATTTTCCGATATACTAGACGATAAGGCATTAGTATTTCACATCTCAACTCATTTTTTGCGACCTTCTTTTACACTTATTCAATGTCCACACAATTTGTCACCTAGATTATTTGCGATATGAGTCATGTCTAAACTAGCATTTCTCCGTTGGGGAAACTTGGCGGTTGCGGTGAGATTCTCGATAAAAGGATTTTGGTATAAACAGCTGAAATTTAAATTGTATAGCTTAGTATAGCCATGTTTCTTCTAGCTGGCGCTTCTTAGGAGCTCAGGCTGTGGCAAATTAAATAATCGATTTTCCCGCGTGGAAAAAAAAGTAAGATGCTAATAGTGACTCCGACGCGATTCGAACGCGTGCATCTTTACGATAGTAGAACTTGAGTCTACCGCCTTAACCACTCGGCCACAGAGCCTAATCACATAAGCTTGAGATATTTGTACGTATAGTACAGGACTTGGTTCTGTTCAATAGGAGTATCATTATTCTAAATAAATGCAAACCATTATGTAGCTCTGTCATTTGATGAGGTCCAAGAGCTAGAGGTTTACGTATAGTATACGGTAAGTGTATGTATATGCTATACTCTTTCTCGAGGCTTAGCGTGACAAAACAGGAATTCACGGTTTCAACTGTTTCAACTGGTCTCAATTGGTTTCAATTGGTTTCAATTAACATTACGCTTTAAATATATCAGACGTCTATGTATGCATTGTAATATTCTGAGCGATAGCAACCCCCTTTCTCTGAAAATTTGTTGCAAGTTGACCTTGAGGTTGTCAACACCATTACGTTATCGAAATATTGCAACTCTGCACAAATTCGTTGTATGTTTCTGTATATCCCGGTTCATACTACAAGATAATAGCTGTATAATATGTAGAAATTTTCATGTTCCCTCTTACTAACCCAAATCTTTCGATTGGTTATCAGGGAACTGAAAGTTCTTAGCTGATCATGATTTGGTATTGCAAGGTAATGAATGCGAATTATTGCAACAAGTTCAAAATTTTGCAAAAGGTCTCGTAACAATAAGCTTAATCTACTGTAGGTACATTATAATTGGAACTTGAATGCTTAGCAAGATAGTAAGGTTACGAGGAGTGACATTTCGGAGAATTGCAAATTTGCTACAAAGATGAAGTCACACTTGAAAATAAACTAGGGTGAGCTATTTCAATAGGAAGAAGCTTTGATGCTCATCGGATTTTTTTTTTGGCTTTATGCACATCTTCTCATTTTTACTTTATTTCTCATACTATAGAAACAAGAAGTGATATTTATACTATATCTTTGAAAAGACTTAAAATGTCAGAGAGGCATCATGTATTCTCTTCTTTCCGAGAAAGAGTTGAGTCTATTAAGATCGAGCCTAGTTTGAAATTAAATACTAGGGTTCATGATTATGCCGAAGACTCATATTTCATCACCACATTAGAACATTGGAAGGAGACCAATATTAGTGGAAATTTCACTGAATATATGGAAAAGATAGAAGGTATTTCACAGACACTTCCTCAGATAATATATCATCAAAAAGAGATTTTTGAAGTTTTGATTCAACATATAGAGAGAATCGATGTACATTCTATACAACCGTTGTTAGAATTGTTATCACAATTCGTCCATGACTTGGGTCCAGATTTCATGCCATATTATAAAAAAGCATTGGAAGTTTTGTCGAAGATTGCGATAGAAGTACGTCCTAATGATTCCCAGAACAATAGAAATACTGCAAACGTGTTAGAATGGTGCTTCAACACGATGTCTCTTATATTTAAGTATTTGGCCAGAGTGTTGGCCGAAGATTTAAGCACAACTATTGAAACTTTAATTCCTGTCTTATCTATACCGAAGCGGAGCTATGTGTCTAGATTTGGAGCTGAAGCTATATCTTATTTGCTACGTAAGCTGAAACCTGAAGCAGTTGACCAAATTATAAAGTATTGTTTTAACGACAACTTGGGACTGATAGACATTCATGTTTTTCAGGAATCAATAATCGTAATGTTTTCTGAGTCGATGAAAAATACTAAAAATACGTTTCATTCTAAGTCATCAATGATTTTATCGAAGCTTTTGAAGAACGCCTTGGAATCGGGTGAGTTCAAAGCAAACTACATATCGATGCTTGGTGAAATTTTAGGCATATTGCTAAATCATGGCACTATAGAGACATGTGGGAAACTCAATACCTTAGTATATGAACATTTGAGCTCTATATTAGATTCCACGAACTCTGTGTCTGACTTAATTTCTATTATTCAGCTCCTTAGCGTTATATCCTTCACAGACTCGGGTAAAAAGGTGAGTGATTGGAAACCATTATTGGAAGTAACATGTGACATCATCAGGAAGGTCAACGATAATACATCAATCAAGGAGAGAGAATTAAGCTCTGTGTTAGGCAAGTGCCTATCTCACCTCATCACAACAATTTTCAGGAACTGTGAACTTAACGAACTTACGCGTTATTATAGCTTCTTTTTTGAACATATGATCCTCATCAATAATGGGGAAAGCTTCCTAGGATTCTTGGAATATGGACTCGAAACATCAGGGGACAAAATGATAAAATTCGGAGTCAGTAAATACTTTCAAGAATACGTTGACAGGAAGAAAGACCAACATATGAGTGATGTTGCATTGTTTTTAATGAAATTATCAGATAAACCTGTAATAAATAATTTGAGGCCCATTTTATCTGCTGGAAGAATAAAAAATATCATAGAAGCCCTGAAGAAGAGCAAGAAGACTTCCATATCCGATGATGATCTCTATGAGGTGTTTTGGAGAGTAAGCCTTTTGAAGAATTGCAACAGAGCTTCTGTTGACTTCGACGCTCTACTTGCATTAATGGAAGATATTTCAAAACTAAAATCCAAATTTGCTCATGATAGTTTTGCCATTGTATTAGATGTCATGGTGAAAGAAATGAAACTCGAGAAGAAGGATTTTTCGGCATTGCTTAAACTTACACTTTCCTTGATTAAGGATTACAAGGAATCGTCATTTTATATGGCAGCTTTGGAAAAGTTGATTAATGCTTCATCTGGTGTTAGTAACGAATTGAGAGAAGTGTCTGATTTCATTTTTGAGGAATGCAGTGAAAACTTATCCTTACCTAGTCATGAAATTAGATATCAAACTATAAAGGTGATGTGCGTCTTACTAAGCAAGTTAGAAATGTCAGTTTCAGATACTTTAGCAGAAATTAAACTCATAGAAGAGATACCGTTAACACTCGATAACGGGAGGAACATTCAGCTTCGTGTACGTAATCTCGTAAATGGATTCAAAAATTCTGTTCATTCTGAATTGGAAAGAAAAATTTTAATCAGATATATGTTTGGATTACTTTCGAATCATTTTCAGCCGTGCTGGCAAGCTGTTTATGAATCTTTGCCCTTATTAGTTGAAGATTGTTCTTCTCTAATCTGGGAACACTGCTATTTTTTCTTAACTTTCAATTTTGAAGCAGAAGCAGACGCATATTTCAATGGTGACTTGGGGAATGTAAGCTCTGTCCAATCTTTTCTTGAATGGAATGTCAGATCAGGAAAGCTCAGAGAAAAAGCACTGTATTATTGCGAAATTGATGAAAGTTACTCATATACGAAAAATGCATTCGTGAGATTTATTCAAGAAAAGAGAGCAAACAACGAATACAGCAGAATAATCAGGTCGAAAGTAATAGAGGGCTTAGATTACATTCCTCTAGTAGCAGAAAAAAATTCACACAACTTAGTACCTTTAGTTTTACACGAGGTAGATGAAGATGATTACGGATCATGGTCTTTGAAAGAGAGGAATAGCATCATAAAAATTTTCAAAAAGTTCAATAATTTGAGGAAAGTTTACAAAAGCGATCAGTTGTTTCAACATATGTTAAAACTTTTATCAAACAAAAATAACCAAGTTCAATCCATTTCTCTAGAGGTTTTAATCAATTGGAATGTCAGCTACATAAATAAGCACAAGGATATATTAAGAAACTTGCTTGATGATACAATCTTTAAAGATGAGATTTCTAAATTTTATATTCTGTCCACAAACTCAGACATTGCAAACGAGGATTTTATTCCTTTTATGAACATAGTCTTACGCATATTATTTGGTAAGTCTCAACAATCAACTAGAAGCAATAGTAAAAGTGGTAAAAAGCATGCTGTTATCTCAGTTTTGCCGAACATCCCAGAGAAGTCTGTTATTGAATTTGTTAAGTTGGGAGCCGAGAGAATCGATTATTCCACCTATTATGAGACAAATTCTTTGCCTTGCATTAACTATAGGCTTTTGCGAAGAATTACGGGTTTTGTCAACCTTTTGAGCGAAGTTTACTCAGTCTTGAAATTTAAATACAAAGAGGTTTTAACTTATAGTGTCCGCCCATTGATATATGTTTTGGATGTTGCTCAGTCTGTCCTTGATGCTTTTCCCGAAAATGAGGAAGAAATGGAAATGAATAAAAAGATAGCAAAAAATGTAAGACAAACAGGTATGAAGTGCCTAGCTGATGTGTTCATGTATTTAGGTAAAGATTTTGAATGGGAACCTTATAGAACATTGATTAGTGAAAGAATAATCAAACCTAGGTTGAAACATTTTGCAGATGAAAACTTACAGCAAGAATCGTCTCTTTTGAAACTCATGACAAGCTGGGTTGAAAGCAAGAACACGTTAGGGTTTTTATTTTATAATGATCATGCTCCAACCAGAGCTATTTTATCTTTATTGGAACATAATAATGCCAAAGAAACGGTTATCGAAAGTGTCATTAATTTTGGTATAAATGCTTTAAAGGCACATAACACGCAAACCGAACAATACTTTATTATGCTCGCATTGATTGTTCAATCGTTTTCTGAGCGTTTACCATTTGTCTTCGAGATCTCGAAAACTCGTGAACTTAATTCAAAAGCCACTACAGCGTCTTTCTTGTTAGTGAAAAGCGGATATTTGGAGGACAATAATTCAAGAATCAAGCTTGCTAATAGTTTGACGTCTTTGTTAGACAGGCCTGGTAGCCAAGTTGATCCAAATGACAAGGTTGCTATTCTTCTGTCATTATCTTACTTGATAGATAGCTTGGATTGTCAATTTGATGTACTTTTACCTCTCTACGAGGTTTGCTCCAAGATGTTGAGAGCATATGCTGATCGTTCAGTACGTCAGAGTATTGTCGATATATTTTGTCATATTGGTGATAAATTTGGTGAACTACAAACCATTGCAAGGATTTTACTGGATTTAAATTCTTTTTCTGAAAAAAGAATCAGTGAAATAGATTTCCAAAGGAGATTGGGTGCATTCAAGGAGGTAAATGAGCAATTATACAGGCTGTTTACACCCTTGGAATGGCTACCTCTTGTTTATTGCTCGTTATTTTTTATCAATGATGATATTGAGTTATCAATGAGGATAAATGCTACTTATATGTTAAACAGGTTCGTTGACTGTTATTCCATGAAGGAGAGTAAAGAAGAAGCTGTTCCATATATAAAGGTATTGAAAAGAGACATATTACCTCAAGTTAGAGTAGGAATAAGAGGTTCTAATGAAGTAATCCAAACCGAGTACGTTGCCGTTTTATCATATATAATTGAGAATTCAGTATACTATTCAGACTTAGAAGACATGAAGGTCTTGCTGTTTAATGGTGATGAAGAAGCCAATTTCTTCAAGAATATAAACCACATACAGTTGCATAGACGACAAAGGGCAATCAAAAGATTAGCTGAGAAAAGAAATGAGTTATCAGATAACTCTATATCTCACTATATTATGCCTATTATAGAAAGATACGCATCAAGTGAAGATGAAGCTTTACGAAATATTGCGAATGAAGCTGTTGAAACTGTTGGTTACTTGACCAGGTGCATCAGCTGGAAACAATATATTGCAATTTTCAAAAGATACATAGGTAATCTCAAGAAAGCAGAAGGTAATCAGATAAGGAGTTTAGTCAATTTAATAGTCTCCGCGTCTACGTCCTTACGAGTTGGAATCAGTCAGAGAAAAAATGATGATTTTTTCGATCAGATAAAGGATTTACCAGATCAAACTGTCATTGATAGCAGCATAACTAAAGACATACTAACACCGTTACTTTCAATTTTGTCTACCCGAAATGATGAAACTATCATATTTAGAATGCCACTTTCTGAGGCGTTAGTTAACTTAGTGATTTGTTTGAGTGATGATATAGTAAATGTCGAATTGCCAGGAATTCTTACTAGTATCTGTCAAGTGTTGAGGTCCAGAGCAGAGGAATTAAGAGATGCGACTAGGAAATCTTTAGGAAAGATAGGAAAAACCTTGGGTCCTAGATATTTACATTTCATTTTGAAAGAGTTGAAATCGGCTCTTTCAAGAGGATCTCAAATTCACGTCTTAAGTTTCACGGTTCACACGTTAATTGTTGAAGTGTCGCTGTCACTTTCTCTGGGTTCCCTAGATGAATCAATTTCGCTCTTGGTGGACATTATTATGGAAGATATATTTGGAGTAGCAGGCGGAGAGAAGGATGCTGAAGGTTACACAAGTAAGATGAAGGAGGTCAAACACAAGAAAAGTTATGACTGCGCAGAAATAGTATCGAGCTTTATCTCGTTGAGAAGTTTCATTTATCTTTTAGAACCGATAAAATTACTTTTACAAGAACGTATTACTCTCAAAACACATAATAAATTGGATGAACTTATGAAGAGATATGCTTTAGGTCTCAGCAAGAATGAAGAGTCTTCAAAGAAAGAAATACTCCAGTTATGCTATGAGATATACCAGTTTTCGTTTGCTGGAAAGAAAAGTAAAAGTAGGTTTGACCAGATCCGGCCGGAAGACCACTTCTTAGTCAAGCTTGACGCTAAACCCGACGAGATGCATTCAGATGACTCGGTGTACATTCACTCTTTCCAAAAGTTATCCTTTGAGTTACTAAGAACCGCCATTAGTAGACATGAAGATTTGTTAACAACAGCAACCATGCATGACTTTATACCTATTATTGAGAAAGCATTACATTCAGAAAATGAGGGGACTATCAGCTCTGCTTTTAAGGTGTTGACAATAGTGTGCAAATTGAATTTCAGGGATGACGTGGAAACGAGATTCAAAACTTGTGCTAGAAAAGCGCTTAATATTATCAAGGATAGCCCGTCGACTAACTCGGAGCTTGCGCAAGTATGTCTCAAATATCTTGCAACAGCAATCAGGAACAAACCTGAGATGGAATTGAAAGAGACATCAATCAGTTACATTTTATCGAGAATCCAGCCAGATTTGCAAGAACCAAGTACGCAAAGTCTATCCTTTGGATTTTTAAAAGCTATTATCGGTCGCCACATTGTGGTACCTGAGGTATATGATATCATGGACGAAGTCCGAAATATTATGGTTGTGAATCATACAAAAGAAATAAGAGACATGTCACGAAGTGTTTACTTTCAATTTTTAATGGAATACGATCAAGGTAGGGGAAGAATAGAGAAGCAATTCAAATTCTTGGTTAACAACCTTTCTTATGTAACCAAGGAAGGAAGGCAGTCTGTGATGGAGTTAGTACATTCGATAATAGCGAAAAGTGGTATAGAATTATTGACAAAACTCGCGTCGTCATTTTTCATAGCTTTAGCTAACAATGCGGTTAGTGATGATTCGTCTAAATGCCGAGAAATGGCAACTACGATAATATCCAATCTATTAAGAAAACTTGGGCCTCAAAAAGTTGGATTTATAGAACAATATTGTATTGCCTGGTTGAACCAATCCTCTAATAAACTCTTGAAAAGATGTGGGCTAATTATTTATAAAAGTTACATTGGTGAATTAGGTATTGGAACAAACGTTCATTTAGATGAGGTAGCTCACTCCAATATTGAGAAGATTTTGAAAAACTCAGTTCGAAGCTCAGAAAACGAGTTAGAATGGGAATTAGTCTATACTGCATTAAATGTGTTTTTAATCATTTGCCAACAATTGAAAGAGGGAGTTTTTGCTGAGAAATATGGACAAGTTTGGAAGCTTATTGTGAATTGTCTTTTATTTCCACATTCATGGGTACGTTTGACATCGGGTAAGCTCACCGGTATATTATTGACTAATCTCGATAATTTAGTCTTTGGTCTTTCTAACTACGATATTCAAACGATCGGATATCGTTGCATGCGTCAATTAGCAGCTCCTTCCATAAGTGAGAGCTTGGGAGAGCAGGCTACAAAGAATATTGTTTTGTTATCCATGAGATGGGTTAAATTCAAGACTAAATATCAACGTGATTCGAATGCAGATGAACCGGAAAATGAAAATAAGTTTGAATATGCTATCGATTTCATTGTATCGCAATGTTGTGGATTGATTAGACATGATACGAGAGATTCTTTTGTTTCAAAAAAGTGTGCTATCCAGTTAGCTGCTATGCTTATCCAGATTGTTCCTTTAGAAGATTTGAGCAACTTCTCTGAAAATATCCTTCTTTCATTATATCCTTTTGTCGAGGAAGATCAGCAGACTTCGATCTTGCCTAAGGAGCTAAAAGACCTTGCTTTTGAATGTGCTCAAATGATTGAAGAAAAGTTAGGAACAACCCAATATACCTTAGTCTTTGCCAATGTGAAGAACAATATAAAGATACGAAGACAAGAAAGAAAAGCTAAAAGAGCCCAATTGGCGGTCACCGCACCAGAAATTGCTTCAAGAAGAAAATTGAAAAAGCATAGCAGAGATCGTGAGAAAAGAAAGCATGTTAAAGATGAGAACGGGTTCTATCATAAAAGAAAACGAATCATGTAAATATTATAGCTACAAAAATATACAGATAAAGTTCTATTATAACACTCATTCTTCAAGTTTCGCTTCACCTTGTAGATCACCTAAAGTGGCCGTATTGTTTCCATTTGCAGATTCGGGTATTGGTGAATTTTTGTAATCATCTTTTGGTTCGTTTAGTTCACTTGGTTCATTAATCTCACTTGTGAGGTTAACATTTTCATCCTCTTCAAGTTCTGACTTAGTATCTTTTGAGTTTTCTACACCTGGTTCCGAGTCATCTATTTTCTGTCTTTTGGGGGAAGACTCATTTTTAGTATCATCTTCTAGTTGCTTACGTTGATTATACAAAGTCATTTCTCTTTGATACCTATCTCTGTCGTCTTCGTATAACTTATAATAAGGCTTGCGCTTTTCATCATCCAAATTCTTCCATGCTTCAGTCAACGATTTAGATAGGTCTGGAGTACCACTAGTATCATCAATTTCATTCTTTATTCTTTCTCTTTCCATTTCACAGAAAATTAAATAGGCATTTGTCGGACGTTTAGGCAAATCTGGGTCTCTAATTCGTTGAAGACGATTGTTAGGAGCTCCAGAAGTATTAGCTGAGCCTTTGACCTTTTTACCTCCCTTTTTCGCAAGACCGTTACGTGACAGCTTGCTATCAATGCTTGTGAGAGACCCACTAAGTATTCTTGGAGAAGGAGGAGGAGACATTTCTTCGAAATCTTTTGTTCCATCGGGAATTAATAAAGCTCTCTCCTCAAGTCTTTCTAGCAATATGGAATATTCCAAACGCATTTTTCTTATGGCTGACTTAGTTCTGGATAATGCAATGGTTGCTATCTCGTTACTCTCTTCTATCTC
The DNA here is from genome assembly GCA_002196765.1 of Millerozyma farinosa. Taxonomy (NCBI): domain Eukaryota; kingdom Fungi; phylum Ascomycota; class Pichiomycetes; order Serinales; family Debaryomycetaceae; genus Millerozyma; species Millerozyma farinosa. Next base: position 654,909 of record NBND01000008.1, read on the forward strand.
ATTTATCCTTTTTTTGAGTTCTTTGCATTTTTGTTTGAATTTATGCTCTTATGAAGTTAGTAAGTTATCTTCCAGTTCATTTCTTCACAAGACAATACTTACCCTCGCTTTCTGGTATTGCGTCCTTGTTTACATTCACTTTGTTTGATTGTGCTTTCATGTTCAAACTTATGGTAAGGGAGTGAAAACCATATTCGATATGAATTCTCAAACCCTATGGAAAATCTAGCGCACGACTATCCGATTACATTAATGTCGCGTTGTTGTAAAATCATATCCATATAAAATATACCTATACAAACCAAAACTTTCAGTAAAGCTAACTATAAATTGAGGACTTACCATACAATTTATACTATCACCAAATCAAGTACAACCTAATTTTATTCAAAGGGTTGTTACAGGTGACAAAATTTCAAAATCGGATACGTTTGCATCCTCTGTGTCTGCCTCCATACTTATTACATCAAACTCTTCAATATCTGATTCATCATTCTCGGGCTTAAGTTGGCTTTCGGTTGACATTTGGGATGTGGCATCCACGTACTCAGAAGTAGCTGATTTGGAAATAACTTGCGATTCCCTGGGTAATGTTGGAAGAATAATAGAATGCGTAGAACCAGCTACTGCGGAAAAAAGGTCATTATTCTTCGACTTGTGTTTTTCGAAAAGAGGCTCTCCTTGGGAGAAGCTATGTGGACTAATGGAAGCATGATTTTCGGCATTATCTTGACTTACTACATTAACTACGCCTGTAGCATCACTGGAGGTCATCTTCATCGCTCCTTCAAAGCTTCTCGAGGACACTGAAAGGGAAACAGGAAAAACCATATCGCATCTTTTTACATTTATCTGATATTCCCTCTGGCACATGGAACTAATGGAATCAGTTGTCAAACTCTCCGACCTGTATATCACATTACCATTGCTTTCCAATTGTAGAGTCAACCCCTGTATATCGAAGACATTCGAAGTCAAGTTCTTCAAGATTAAAACTGATCGATCTTCGAGGGGCACAAAAGCAGCCTGAACAGTATCAGCCTCTTCTCCCATTTCCTCTCCTGAATTTTTTTCTGTCATTTCTGAGCTTCGCTTTATGTTCAAGGATGACATCAGATTCAATTCGTGGATTCCAGATGCAATAAAGCCACCTTTCAAGGAAGATATAATAAGACAACTTCCCGACAAACTATCCAAAGTTCCTCCACCTATTGTCAAGTTGAACGACCGTCTTTCACCAGGTAAAATTTCCTTAATATTCTTCACTAAAATAGATTTACTGATAAAAGAATTTTTGAACTCAAACCTTAAGTCACCACCTTCAATAAAGGTTGAGTTATTAATCAAAGTCAATCTTAAAATACTCGAGTTTTTAGACAAAGGTTTCGTCAAGATTTTGATATGGTCTTCATCTGCCAACTTTGAAGAACACTCGTTTTTATTGCACTTGAGGCCGTTAATTTCGTCATTTCCAGAATTTTCAATCAAAGATTGAATACGGGTGAAGGCATCATTGTCTTTTCCGTCATTTATTTTTTCATTTGACATCTCTCTAAGCTGTCTATACTTCTCTGCATCCTCAATAAATGCTTCTAATTCTTCCAAAAGTTTGTTCGTCCCTTCGTTTTGCAAGGTGGATTCAATCCATTCCTTTGCCCTGAGCGAACTTCTAGCAGGATCGTCATACAAATTGCTATCTCTTAATCCGCTTAGAATACACGTACCATTAACTCTGGATGGAGTTACGATTTTCGCTAGAGGATGTAGATAAGTATGTAAACCATCCTCCGTCTTCTCTTTGCTCTGTTCATATTCACAAGTCAGGCACAAATCATAGTTTGGGCACACCAAGCACTTATACCTTGTTCCCTTTATCGGGATGAATTCCGTCTTACTGCAGTTGTCACAAGCTACCGCTTCATGCACCAACTCATCCTCGGGTTTTGTGGACTCCATTTTTGAAGCTTTTCCACTTGCAAGCATATCCGTTAAAATATCCTTGAAATTAGATGATATTGCTTCAAATAATGTGTCACTCACTGCAGAGAAGTCGATAACTTTCCTATCCTTATTGAGGCCGTTAAAAAAGATGGTACTCCACTCAGAATTCGTATCTATCATTAACAAACGAACATGATTCTTCACTTTAAGGCTTCTACAAAGGGCTTTAAAATCCTCCTCTGTTTCTAGAAGAACATAACCCTTACCCTTCTTTGACTTTCGTTTCAACTTCATTGATGGAGAATACTGAACACCAATTCTTGAGCATAGATACGCAACCAACGATTTCTTATCACTATATTCCATCAAAGTTGTCTGGTCAATGACAAAATTGTCACTTTTGGACAAGTCTGGATTGCCTTCATTCTCGTATGAAAGCTTTACGTAAATAACTTTATCTTCAATCGCCATTTTTATAAGTAGTGCTTGATTTAGCAAACTTATTTTGCCGCTTTAACTTCAGGGGAAGTTTCATAAAAAAATACGTTATCAATATACGTGCGAAAAACACTTGGCTTAATACTTCAAGTCATTAACTGAGCTTCATGCCACCAGCATATCCTAAAGCTATCGTATTCGATTTAGACTATACATTATGGCCTTGCTGGTGCGATACTCATATTAGCATGCCTCTTAAGTTTATTTCTCACCTGGAAGTAGAAGATAGTTACGGAATGAGACTTAGATTGTACAAGGATGTGGAAATGATCATAAAGGAGTTGAAGGATAATGACGTATATATTATCAGTGCTAGCAGAACTGCAACGCCATACATTGCCAAAGAGTTATTGCAAAGATTCCACGTTTCGGGAAGGCCTTTAATTGAATTTTTTGATTCCATGCAATGGGGGCAAGGATCCAAAGTGAAACATATTACAAAAGCCGCTAAAGAACTTAAACTTGAAAGCTCACTTGAAAAGGGTGAGTTTATATTATTTGATGATGAATATAGAAACAGGGATGTGCTTTCAATTAACTGTGAATTTGCGCATGTAGACGAAAGAAAGGGTCTAGATAGAAAAGTGTTTGAAAAAGCATTAAAAATATGGCATCACAATCACAAGAACTAAGTTGTACTAATCATGTACAATATGTGAATTGAATGGGGAAGCATTAGTGCTATTTCATAAATTATCATATTTTTACAACTTTCTTTAGTTGATTCAATAGAGGAAGCAAAATTAGAATAAATAGTAATCTCAGTAGTATGAATTTCTTCGAGGTTAGTATTTCGATATTTCGAATAGAAAATGGAACTTTCTTTTATATTTCATGTATTATAATCGTTTTAAAATAACATACCTGTCTTGCCCAATTTAAAATACTCTTTCTTCCATCTTCGGAAGCCTTCAACACTTCCGCGTAGTTTCTCTTGAGCACACGGTCATTTGAATATGATAATGAGGTCGTCGTCGGCTGAGTTTTTCGTTTATCAACGTCATTATCCTCCTCATCGTCGCTTAAATGGTCGGTCTTTCCCTTTCCCACTAGAAAGTTATATAAACCATTTCCTAAATGTGGAAATGTCTTTAGAAGCAAAGCTCCACTTATCACAACAGCGGCGCCAGCACCTACTACCAGAGCTATCCTTTTGCCTTTTCTTTGTCCTAGCATAACCATTAACGGGTGTTGCCTTTATCTGCTCTATTGCTCAAAAACTCCTCACGTGCGACTGATCGTTCCAACTTCATCTACTCTACGACTTAAAATGCGAAATGATGATATCTCATATCCCCATAAATTTACAGCAGTAACATATTAAGCCATTATTATCTTGAATTTCGCAAATTCAAATCAACCCATATTTAAAATAATATACAACTTATAATACATAGAGAACTATAACCTAAGATACTTATAATTCTTGAGATGGCTTACCCTTTGCGGATTTCTTTGGCAATAAGTTTTGGTGAATGTTTGGCAAAACACCACCTTGAGCGATTGTAACATGACCCAATAACTTATTCAATTCTTCATCGTTTCTGATGGCCAATTGTAAATGTCTTGGGATGATTCTCGATTTCTTGTTATCTCTAGCAGCATTTCCAGCCAACTCCAAAATTTCTGCAGCCAAATATTCCAAGACTGAAGTCATGTAGACAGGAGCACCAGAACCAACTCTTTGTGCATAGTTTCCCTTCCTCAATAATCTGTGAACTCTACCAACTGGGAAGACTAATCCAGCCTTAGCGGATCTTGAAGTTGAAGCTTTCTCTGTAGAATCTGTTTTACCCTTACCACCGGACATTTTTTATATCAAATAATTAATCAAACGATATATTGCACACCACTTGCCCAGCAGAATTGATCAACTCTATATATACCATCCATAGAAGCTTTATTTGTTTTGGGGTTATTCCTGAGTCTCATCTTCTGCAGTGTTCTTGTACATACCCCATACTGGGTAAAATTAGGAACAATCGCGAGCTTCAGTATATTCTGGATTTTCCGCGTACATTTGAGAATGCAATATCTGAGGACATCGTCACGCGTGCGCGAGGTTTATCGATAATCAAAACAAACAAACGAGGCATGGAAAACACACAGAATACTATATAAAGAGCACAAGGCCCTTTTTGCTTACGAACAGGTTTACTAGTTTTTTCGGATTCTCAAAGATATTTTGAAAAGATTGTAAAAGATGGCACCAAAGGCAGAAAAGAAACCAGCTTCTAAAGCACCAGCAGAGAAAAAGCCTGCTGCTAAGAAGACTTCTTCCTCCGAACCAAAGAAGAAGACCAAGGCTAGAAAGGAGACCTACTCTTCTTACATCTACAAAGTGTTGAAGCAAACACACCCCGATACTGGTATCTCTCAAAAGGCCATGTCTATCATGAACTCTTTCGTTAACGACATTTTTGAGAGAATTGCCTCTGAGGCTTCCAAGTTGGCTGCTTACAACAAGAAGTCTACTATCTCTGCTAGAGAAATTCAGACGGCTGTTAGATTGATCTTGCCTGGTGAATTAGCTAAGCACGCTGTTTCTGAAGGTACTAGATCTGTTACCAAGTACTCTTCGGCAACAAACTAAGCTTCTACAACATGTTTTAATTTACCTGTGTATTATTTGTTTGTCTTTAGGTTTGTAATATGTATATTAGAATTGAGGAAATCAATGTGACTTTCGAAACTAATTACTTAATGGAGAAAAACCGTGAAAATGTAGTAAGTTGCTAACCTAATAATGTACCAATATATTATCAAGTCTTTCACAAAGAAAGCACACTTACTTGCTACAAGGACTTTAAAACCACATCATGTGTGAAGAGATATACCTACATTATCCCCACTTGTGTGCATAAGAGAAAACCAAAATAGTGATTTTGACAGAAGCTTTGTCATATCTAATACGGAGTTTTGCAAAAATTCTGAAATTTCATCTCTTTTCTTTGGGTGCGAATTATAAAATAGTATAGTTATACGAAACCTTACCTCGTCTAAGGTCTATAAGTGAGTAACAGATAGAGATAAGCAGATGAGAAATGAAATAAAGATTAAATATTTGGAATCACTTGTGGTTGCAGTCTTGTGTGCTATATATGATAGCACGGCGTTGTATCTCAGTTAAGCTATGTAACCCTAAGATGTGATAAGTGCTGAGCATAACGTGAAGTAAAACATGTAATTAGAACACAACCAATACACGTTAGTGAGATAGTATTGATAGATAATCAGACTGAACGACTAGATTCCTATTATGAATACTCACTTTAATCTGCTCATAATAAGGATCGGAACATGTAAGAGTGTGGGTAGGTAAGTAATCTCCGAGAATGATAGAAATAGAATTATTAGACAAACCACCACACAACAAGTAGCGGAAGACTAACCCACATATAATATGAAACAGAGTAGAAATAATGAATCTAGATACCTGATACTAAATTGTCAAACATGTGCAACTCCACATAATAAAAGACTATAGAATTAACCAAGAAATAATAAACGGAAATTGAATACTGTCTTAAAGAACCACACAGTACACAATAATTATTGACCGCACATAAAAATTAGAAAACTGAAACTATACAAGATGTACATCAATATCAATTAAAAGAAAAATTAATTCCTGAGGATTATCCAATACGATTCAATGCGACGATTTTTTTTTAAAACAAAAGGACTTCGACAAGATCAGATAGCTCCAGTGTACTCGAAACTAAACTGATCTTCTACATTCAAAATTCATATTAAACATATGAGCAAAAAACTAAGAGTAAGTATTACAGCAAAATTGTAAAATATACTATACTTTTTAATTATACCAACAGAAAGAAAGATTATTATATATATATATTGAGCAAAAAAAAAGAAAAAAAAATCAATTTAAAATTGAAAACTTGTAATGGATTGACTGATGCGTACTACTGATTTGAATCGAGTATCTCTGTGACAGATTTCCAGATCTTCTAACGCGCTCAATGATAGAAATATTAAAAAGTAGAGATACCAATAAGTGTAACGTAAAACGATATCGTGATAAAAATAAAAACTCATACAATAGTTATACCAAACTATAGTAAATAATTAGCATTATCATGTTAATAATTATTATGAAAGTCTCAATATTAAAACGTCCGTAATTACTTGACCTGAATTAATACAAGAAATTCATTACAGGAATATAATTGTTATATTCACTGGTTCTGTAGCATCGCATTGTATGAAATATTTCTGATATTTGTTTAGCGATAACATTATAATATGGGATAATATCACTTAGTAGATTTATATAAATTGTGATGCGACAATTCTTTGATTAATGGCCTCTATATGTCAGTACGAGTTCTACGTTGAGAGGGCTAAGTCGGTGATAGAAGATGGTATGGCATGGCTCTTCAACGTCAAGGTAATTCGCTTCCTGATGAAATAGAGAGAGAGGTCGCACTGCTGTGCGGTAGTACTTTCAATTACCATAGTATTATGACCAGACGCTGCGAGAAGCTAACTATGATCTGGATCATAGACTAGTACTTTGGTAATCACTCATAGTAGTTAGCTTACGTTGACAATTGAATATGTCTTTTATATAATGTTGTTATATTGAGCCATAAAATATTCCTCTTGCGAGATAAAGTGGTTTTTCATAATTAAATGTGATGAATAGATAAATTTTTGTTACAATTTGTGCGCAGTTTGCTGCTGGCGGGAAGTGGACATGTGTGGTTCTCATCATTCGTGGATTGGAGGAATGATTCTGATATGTTACTACAAAGTATGTTATTCTATGTTGCATTTTTTTCAACTAAGGTTCTCGTGAAATTGCTAACTTATTGGTGATCATTTCATATAGTAAGGTATTTGTTGTTGTATTTATAACTTAATTTTATATATCTCAGAGGTATAATACAAGCCTTTATTATTTGTCGAGAATATATTTTAGGTCATAGGTGAATAGGTTAGATTGGAAATTTTGAGGATTTTTTTAAATGCTCGAGTGTAATAATGTGATAAGTTATTATCATGTTAAAAGATTTATGTTTAGTGCAGCATGGCATTAATCTATTTTACAAATTAAATACTAATGTTTTTTGTAGTCTCCAGCTGAATTATTTCAAATAAGCTTCGTGGGATTTTTGATAAATGTGTTTTGATTAGTGTTCGGATTTGTTTGTTAAGGCTTCGTTATCTGCGATTGTTTCCATGATGTAGGCGATATATGGAATGTTGGCTGGAATTTTGGTTATGGTTTATAGGGTTGTATATCAAAGGATTTATTTTGTATTGGTGAATAATGCTTTTTGCTGGTGGGAGAAGTGTTGTGTAGATTTATTTCAAATTATATGATGGGCGTTATTCCGAATGGATAATTTATTTTTGGTTGTGTATCAATTAAAATCAGGTTCGTTCATACATGGATTTTTACTTTGTTCATTCTATGATTCTGATGGGAATTATTTTTGCGTACCATTTAATTTTTAGTTTATGTAATTCTGACGTTATCTGTTTTTGAGTGGTAAGATTTCTATTTTTTGCTTTATGTATGGTATAGAGAAGTATTTCTTATTTCAGGACGAAGTGGGTTTATAGTAAATATATAGTATATATTTGCTCCATGAGTTGGTCCGTTTTTGTTAAATTATATCTGATGATATACTCGTAATCGAGTTGACTGTTTGGCGGTGGTTAGTTTGGTGTTGCGAATTAGACCTATGGAATATATTATTACTGTAAATTATATACAAAAGTGATAGTGGTTGTCTATGTATAGATTATGGGATTCGACTGATAGGTTTAATGCCTTCCTCTGTTTTTGTTTCTTTGAAGCCCATATAAATAAGAAGCTTATCCCATTGTCCTTTTTTATGTAGCATGGCAAGTATCAAGATAATAGGAAGTTGCCAGACAGAGCACCAGAAAAGTTTTTTGGCATGCATATTTGATAATTTTAAGCCCTCAGCTGTAGGTGAACCATTATTGGAGTAGTTGTGTCGTTGTTGTTTCCAAAACTTGAAAGCACCATATGCTAACCAAGCATTAACTATAGACGAGTCTAGTTGAAAAACCGTATCCGTTACTCCGTAATAAGTAAGTAAGAAACATATGGGGAACATTAATAATGAGTACCTAAGGGCGACCCGAGCGTTAAGCATAGGGTTCACTGACGCTGTCATTACGTATCCAGCATTTTTATACTGATCAGCAATATTATGAGATAATGCGTTGAAATGCGGAAACTGCCATGCGTAAAGAAGTGCAGCGAGACACCATCCACCTGGATCTGCAAGCAGTGAAGAAGCTGCCCATCCCATCAAGGGAGGGATTGCTCCAACTATAGCACCCACCCATGTGTTGATTATTGACACTCTCTTCAAAGAGGTATATAACCAAGCATAGAGGATTATATTCAGCAAACCCAAATAAGATACAGTTGGATTAACACCATAATACAACATCACAAATCCTAATGTAGCTGCGACACTCGCGAATGCATATGCTTGAGTTGGGCTTACCAAACCCCTTACAACTGGTCTTGAAACTGTCCTGGGCATCATCCTGTCAAAATTAGGTTCTCTCCCCATATTAATAGCATTAGCTGCACCAGAGCATAATGCTGTACCAACCGCTAAGAACATCAACTCCTGCAAGGACACAGAATTAGGGGAAATTGCATAAGAACATATTGCACTGAGAGTCACCAAAGTTGTGAGGTTAGGTTTAGTCAACTTTATGTAAGGACTTAAGATGCATTTCAAGCTAACCTTTTCTGAAGGAATGGTGTTCGAGATTTTGCTCGGGTTCTTTGGAATGACTTTGAACGGTATAAGCGGATTACAGTTTTCTGTATGCGATGATTTTTGAGACAGTTTTGCTTCTGGTTCTTGGCAACTCAAAACTTTCGATGCGACATCTTCTAGTAAAGTGTTTGGGTTACCTTCATCATTCGGTTGTTGCGGTTGTTGAACGTTAGATCTCTGTAAGCTGCTTTTATCAAACAACAATCTACTTTTTATAATCAAAAATTGATTTCCAATAAAATTTTGCTTTATATTCAATTTTTTTTTTGTATTATTGAAAAAGAAATTGAAGTTGGAGGCTCTATTGAACCTCGCTATTATCACCTTCTGTGACATAGTCCCTACGATTTAGGCTAGCTAATCTTGATGTATTTGGTAAACTATGAAATGATCCTTCAATATTCAGCATAAGTTCGTGCTCGAAAGTCAATTTCGCACTACTAAATTGCAAGTCACGCCCCCTTAGATCTTGATTGGATTAATATAGCTACAAATGAAATATATTCTATGTGATTTAAATTACTCTTGGGTCGATCTTTTCTCACCTTCTTCAGTTCCTGTTGACGTAGCCTTTACTGGTTCAGCAAGTTTAGTTCCTTCCTCTGGCTTGTTTTCGTTCAATTTTTTATTCTCTATTTTGTTTTCAATTAAATCATGAAAGGCAATGATAGCTCTGACTAGAGTACTGATATAGACCATCATTAATTCATCATTTGTCTTGATATTGAAAGCTGTAGAGAGCTCGTTTGAAGATTTCAAACTAGATTCTTCTTCATTACCGAGAGATGTCGTAGATACGTTCGAGAGATTAGGCAACAAGTTAAAAACATTTTGAAGTTTTCCTAAGATAGTATGATTTATGGGTAATTGTCTCTGGTAGACTTTATCCAAGTAAGTGGCTATATCTCTCAACTTTTGATGTAATCCAAGCAATGACTTATAAGTCTCGGTCACTCTCAATGACAAGTTACCTGCTGCTTGGTCTAGTATATCTCTAAGTAGATGCTCGACTCCAATTTCTTCTGCCTCTTCAGCTTCTATCAAAGAAGGTACATGCACAAAGGTCTTTTCCGCGGCAGATCCATCATTTTTTATATCATCGACAGCGAAATAAGCATCTGTAGGGATCCCGACTTCTCTTGGTTGGACATCAACGATTAATAATAAGGGATTAGATGTGTATTTCTTGAAAACATCATTGATTTTGAGATCAGAGGGTCTTAGTTTAGGACCAGAATGATACCATCCAATCAACTTCTCTTTGGCATTGATCTTCTTGAACATCTCACCCATGGATTCGATAAAATTGTGATCAAGAAACCATACCGACGGGGTTTTCTCATCTTCCTCGAAGGGGATAGCATATGAATTGGTTACTTTGATTTCGTCAGAAGTATTATCACCCAAAATAACACCAACCACACGCTTTTTTGAGTCTTTTGCTACCCTGTTGTAATGATCAACGACTGATAGAAGTACTAAGGGAGAAACTTTAACATTTTTGTTTAAGAACGTGGCTTCATTGCTTGTAGATGGCATCTTGCGACTAAAATATGGTTATATTTCTTCTTGTATAGACTTGATTAGCCTATCCCAAATTATACAATATTGAATGATTAGTCAAAAGATGCTTTCGAGCGGCCGATAGAGGTGTTGCCATCGTAAAGTCAAATCAGTTCGTGTATTAACCATAAAAGTGATATTTCTTTGATGTCTATTAAGCAAGATGTAATATTTGCAAGGAATGTATGGGCAAGTAGTTATCGGGCCACCTGGCTCTGGTAAATCCACCTATTGCCACGGGATGTATCAGTTCTTATCTGCCATAGGACGAAAACTGTGCATAATAAATCTTGATCCCGCAAATGATACGCTTCCTTACCCGAATTGTGCATTAGACATAAGGAACTTTATAACATTGGAAGAAATTATGGAAGAACTTAACTTGGGGCCAAATGGAGGACTTATGTATGCTTTGGAGAGTATTGATGACAGCGGCGTGGAACTTCTTTTGAATAAAATAAAGCAACTCAAAAATGATCTGTACTATTTGATATTTGATTGCCCAGGTCAAGTTGAACTCTTTACACATCATAACTCTCTCTTCAAAATCCTTAATAAAATTATCAAGTCAAATGATTTGAGGTTATGCGTGGTTTCCTTGATTGACTCTATTTACTTAACAAGTCCGTCCCAATATATCTCTGTCTTATTATTGAGTTTAAGAACTATGTTACAGCTAAGCTTACCACACATAAATGTTATCTCAAAGATAGATCTACTAAAAGGATATGGTAGCCTTCCATTCAGGTTGGACTATTATACGGAGGTACAAGACTTAAATTATCTTTTGCCTTATTTAGAAGACGAATCAAAGTCTATATTGGGTAAAAGATATGTCAGGCTTACCGAAATGATTGCAGAGATAGTTGAAGATTTTAATTTAGTATCTTTTGAGGTCTTGGCTATTGAAGACAAACAATCAATGATTAATTTGCTATCTGCTATAGACAAGGCAAATGGTTATAGTTTTGGGACAAGTGAAACTAGTGGAGACACTGTTTGGAATGATGCATTACGACAAGGTACTTTTCCAGGTTACAAGGAAATAGACATTCATGAAAGATGGATTGAAAAAAAGGAAGTGTACGATTTAGAAGCAGAAAAAGAACAATCCGAATTGAAGAATGAATTGGATACAACTTCGACTTCACAATCAATGCACGAAGAGTAAATATGAGAAAGTATTCCATACATTTTTATTAATCTATTTTTCACAATTCGTGTTGATTCGTTATACAAATGTAAACACATGGCTAGTAAACTTTTTATCACCTAATTGCTTAATAAGCTTTTAGCTTCCGTTAAGTCCTCATCACCACTATACAATTCAACAAACTTCTGAAGTTCTTTTCTATGTTCAGTAATTTTGTCATTTAACTCAGGTATCATCCTTTGTGATTCTTCCAAGACTTGCAATTGTTTCTTAATTTCGTACTCATCAGCATTTGTTGCCTTCATATGATTTACAAAATTTTCTTGCTCCAGTACTTCCTGATCATAAAGACTCTTTTCTTTTATTAACCGCTTTAAAGCGTTAACCTTTATTTGTACTTGTGTAGGAGACATTGGTATTACTGTCAAAATACAAATAAGAACATGAATCTGAATTTGATGCTAGATCAGGTCGTGCAGATTTCGCCACATATTTCTTCAAGCACTTCTATAACATAAATCAGTTAGGTTGGTAATCATGGCAGATGCTTTACATCATGGAGCTCTTCTTGACAGCTCCTTCGATACGTCCATAGATAAGATGTTTACCAACATTATAGAAAATTTGGAAAGAAAAAAAAATTCTTTGACTAATACGTTAGATGAGTGTATTACTCTACAGAATATGCTTCGAGATGACCATGAACGGCCTGTCTATATGATTCACTTAGGTGGAGACTATTTTTGCGAAATGACCCAAAATGATGCTCAAAGGTTTGTTACCAGGAAGACTGAGATGACGCTGAAGTTGCTCTCTGAGTTTAACAGTAAAATTCAAAGTGGAAAAAAGGCAAGGGATGAGCTTCTGCAACTTGAGCACTCTGCAGATTCCAACGTGTCTCAAGTATCCGAAACTAATCTGGAAGGTTTCATAGACATAGTGGAAGAGTTGGATGAGGATGGCCTGGTGAAAAGCGCCAAGCTAAATAACAAACCATTCGAGGATATAAGTTATCCTTTACCTTCGCTGAATCAAAAACCTAAGAATCCAAATCAAAGCAAAGAATGCCCCTCAGAAACGGCAGTAGATTATGATAGAGAGAAAACCCCGCGGTCAGCTGAAGACTTCCCGAACAAAGTAGATGAAATAGAAAATGAAAGTGGACATAATAAATTTGAACACAACGATGAGCAAATTAAAGAATTATTAGAAGACATGGAGATAGCAGTCGAGAACAATAGCCTGAGAAATTCTAATAATATTAATATAGCCGACTTGTTGGAAAGAATAGACAATCTCAATATTGAGAGAGAAGATAAATTCAAGCTCAAAGAAATATGTGTTGAAGAGACTAATAAAATGAACAATGTTCTGCTAGATGTTGAGGAAGAAAAGACGGATTCCCGTCAAGCCACTCGAGATTCTTCAAATGAAAAGTCTGCTCCGCAGAAATTCGATAAGGATAAAATTAATAATCCAAGAGACAGTGTGAATATCTCCCCTGATGACTTAATTGAACTTGAAATAATTTCTGATGACTTGAATAATTTAAATGATGAAAGTGCATATTCTGATAATGAGGAGTGGGACTACGTATTCTCCGATGAGGAGGAGGAGGAAGAAGATAGTGATGATTATGCAGATGATTACCTCTTCGGCAATAAAAAAATGAATTTAATTCCATCGCGTGGGGAATCGAATAAATCTGCTTTGAATGAAAGGCTTTGGGAACAAGTTCTCGAGTCGAGGAATAAACTACGTGAGAAGTCAAGTGAATTACAGATTCCTAAAAATGAAAAGAAAAAGCAAAAATCAGTTCGTTTTGCAGAAAACCTCGAAATCAAGGAAATCGAAAACGTGAGTGAAGAAATACGAAATTCAAACGTTAAATACGAGAGAAAGTCTAGGTTTAAGCAGGCAAGGCTACAGTCGAAAAATTTGGCTAAAGGAAAGTCATCCAGCGATATGATGGCTTTCACGTCCGAACATAAGGATAATAAGGTGAATGAACTGTCGGTAGGAAGAAATGAACTGTCAATCTCTCAGGATACAGTAGGAAAAGAGCTGGAGAGCGTTTTATTTGACGTTGTCGAAAAAAGTAGCCCTAGCTCAAATATTCCAGAGGATATCTCGCAGACTTTAGCAATAGATGACGCTTCTAAAACTACCCATGAAACGAAGCTGCTGACAGTTATCCCTTCGTCTAAAGAAGGTAAATCAGACCTCCAAATGAAGGACATCAATTTAGACTATAAGTCCCTTCAAAATGACCTAGAAGCTATGGTGCAGGCTTATAACTTGGGATTTTATGAAGACGATATTTCAACTTCAGGACCTTTAGTATCTCAGCTCAAAGATTTCGAAGAGTTAAATAAATACGTGGAAGCATACTCACAAAATATGGTGAAAGAATCACCAACTGGTGATGTGATATCTAGTGATGAGCAGGCACAAAACTCATCGTCTACCTTTGAAAGGAATTTTCTGGAACACGAGGAAGAACACAATGCAGTGTCTCAGGCATGCCTGGAAGAACTCAAAGAAGATCCAGTATTGACAGATATCAAGGAAAATGAGCCTGAGATAGAGGACTGTGACATTGAACAGAATGTCATAGATCAAGAAGTTAAAATCCTGTATGCAAAAATGAAGCAGAGACTATTAGCTAAAAAAAGTGATGAAAGCAGAGAGAAAGAGTTTGAACCCATAGATGAGAGCGGAAATAACGTGAGAATCAGTAGGTTCAAGGCATCAAAAATAGGTAGGCTAGGTTGATTATATTAATTAGGCTGTCATAGTTTTGATACAGTCACGGTTATAGTAATAGAATTAGAACTAACGATATTTTAACTTCGTCAAAATATCAGTCATTTGCAAAATATACTTTAATGCATAAAATATTTCGACACGATAATAGTGTTTATTCCCAGGCGTCCAGCCTAGCAACAAGCAACGGTTATGCACCATCCTTCAATAATTGCGTACGCTAATAGGTCGCCAGCGAGTAATTTCGGCTACCTAAACTCGTAACATGATAGTGGGCGAACTTGGTGAATAAGTAAATCCCCCATCGTGTACGCACAACTGCCAAGACTTTAGAGGTATAAACTGCATGGTCTTGAACTCAAAACTCATTCTACGTGTATTCTACCATAACGTTTTTTTGATAGTTTTGTGCCTCTGTGGCTATCATCTATCTGATGTTAACGTGCGATTCTGGTACTGACATGATATCGAGTACTGCAGACAACAAGAGTTAAATGCACTACCAACCCCAGAAAAAAAAAACGCTTCTAATTTGTCGCCATATAAATATGAATCTTTATTGGCCATTCTCCAGCTGTTATTCTCTTAATGCATGAAATTGTCAAGCGTCGGTGTTTAACAGACCCTGTGCACATACAGAACAACTGCGCCCTTGCTGGATGTTGAATAGCCATCCAAATCCATGATCATGATACTCATTTCAAGATGTCTCAAGTGAGCTGATTTTTAAAACGGATTGTGCCTGCCACTGCCTTTGGCCACCAGTTTTCAAAATGTGAATGCACAAGATCATATAGCCACCTCTAGAGTTCCGCACTATAAAACCTTAAGTCCTAAATTGTATTAACAGTTTTCTCACCGCCCTTTTGTCCGCATATTCATGAAACTCTCCATTCGGGTAAGTTCCATGGCTATGCAGATCGATTAAAAGGACACTTGGTTCCAATAGGATCAAATCTCCTTACGATTACACTTCCCCGGAGAATTCGACGTTCCTAATGACTTGATGCAGTTCCAAATAGCCGCAAACAATACATTTTTGTTAGCGCGCATCAAACTCCTTCGGCTACTCGGTCTCCTATTTGGCTTAGGCAATATACAACACGGAACGCTTGCCATCCCTGTTCTAAACGGATACTCCAGATGCTGCTATGTGCCATGTCTTGTTCACTTCAGGTACGGTTTAAACGTCTTAGATAGCAACCTAAACATAGCTGCCAAGGTACTGAAAGGACTGCAGTTGCGAACGAAATTTGAAAAATCTGGCCGTTGCCACAACAATATTGTCTATTGTACTCCGAATTTCCGTATCCGCAGGTAACTCCGGCTTCTGATTACGGCTTGCACCGATTCCCCAGGTTTTCTCACTCAGACTAGCTTTTCAAAACGCCATCCTGCAAATTATCTACATAGTCCACTCAGTTACAATGCGTTTATAAACAAACATAGATTACATGGAGAACCAGATCCGCTTTCTGAATTGAATCAATATGTTCCTTGGTGTAGTTAAGTAGTTTGAAGTGTCATGTATTGTCAAAATCAAAATCGACTTAGCTCCCTGCCTAAGCATTGACTGACTTCTTCTGAGCCAGAGTCGTTCACCGTCGCTATTGTGCCCAGAACCCTATTACCAACCGGAAATTAAGGTAAAATTCGTCCTCTACTTTCATGCATAAACTAATATCAGAGTAAAAAAAAAATAATACGATTGGAAATTGTGTAGCGTTACCGGCCTTTTATATAAATACCGGCGTAGATCCCCACACTTCGAAAAAGTAATATTACTAGTAACTTAGATTTGTTGAGACGCAAAAGTTTTGTGTTACCACCAACGTGATTTAACCTACAAAATATAAATAGTACTTACAATAACTCTGAGGAGAACTGTTCAAAAAGCAGCTAGGTAGGAAGCTCGGAATTGGAAAAGAAACAGGATTTTTTTTTCTCAACATATATATATATAGTATTATAAATCTCGGAATTAAAGGCAAGAGGATAAAAAATAATATATTCACTTATCATGTCATCGATTTTAAAGCAAAGAGTGAGATATGCCCCATACTTGCAAAAGTTAAGGAAGGCAGAGGACTGTCTTGAATTCTTCAAACATGGCCAATATCTTGGTTGGTCTGGTTTCACTGGTGTTGGTGCACCAAAGGTCGTTCCAGACGCGATCGCTAGTCATGTTGAGAAGAACAACTTGCAAGGAAAGTTAGGATTCAACTTGTTCGTTGGTGCTTCTGCTGGTCCAGAGGAAAGCAGATGGGCTACAAATGACATGATTTTGAGAAGATCTCCTCACCAGGTTGGTAAGCCAATTGCTCAGGCGATTAACACCGGCAGAACCCAATTTTTTGACAAGCACTTGTCCATGTTTCCTCAAGACTTGACTTACGGATTCTACACCAGAGACAAGGCCAATGACTTGTTGGACTACACTATCATTGAGGCTACTGCTATCACAGAGGATGGTGCCATTGTACCAGGTCCAGCTGTTGGTGGTTCTCCTGAAATGATCAGTGTTTCTGACAAGGTTATCATTGAGGTCAACACCGCAACTCCTTCTTTCGAGGGTTTGCATGACATTGATATGCCTGTCAACCCACCTTTCAGACAACCATACCCATACACTTCTGCTGATCATAAGTGCGGCGTAACTGCCATTCCTGTTGACCCATCAAAGGTGGTTGCAATTGTTGAGTCTCAACAGAAGGACAAGGTTCCACCAAACACTCCATCTGATGAAGTCTCCCAAAATATTGCTCGTCATTTGATCGAGTTTTTCGAGCATGAGGTCAAGCAGGGAAGATTACCTGAAAACTTGCATCCATTACAATCAGGTATTGGTAACATTGCTAACGCTGTTGTGGAGGGTTTGTCGTCTTCGAATTTCAAGAACTTGAGTGTGTGGACCGAAGTTTTACAGGACTCTTTCTTGGACTTCTTCGAGAGTGGCTCCTTAGACTATGCCACTGCAACCTCAATTAGATTAACTGAAGCTGGTTTTGACAGATTTTATGCCAACTGGGATGAATTCTCCAAGAAGTTGTGTTTGAGATCTCAAGTCGTCTCTAATTCTCCAGAAATCATTAGAAGATTGGGTTGTATTGCTATGAACACCCCAGTTGAAGTTGATATATACGCTCACGCTAACTCAACCAATGTTATGGGTTCGAGAATGTTGAACGGATTGGGTGGTTCGGCCGATTTCTTAAGAAATGCTAAATTATCCATTATGCACACCCCATCTGCAAGACCTTCCAAGACTGACAAGACAGGTGTTTCTTGTATTGTCCCATTTGCTTCCCACGTCGACCAAACTGAGCATGACTTGGATGTTGTTGTGACTGACCAAGGATTGGCAGACTTACGTGGTTTGTCACCTAAGGAAAGAGCAAGAGAGATTATCTCGAAGACTGCTCACCCAGACTTCAAGGACCAATTGCAAGACTACTTGGACAGAGCAACCTTCTACGCCGAGAAGGCCAAGACATTGCATGAGCCTCATATCTTGCAGGATGCTTTCAAGATGCACTTGAACTTGCAAAAGAATGGTACTATGAAGTTGAACTCATGGGATGAGAAGTTTTAGATCGATGATTTTGCCTCATTATTTATCTAAATATTAAGTAGAGCTCAAATACACTAGCTATGTATTAGAATTAAGCCGTAGTTGACAATAGTAGGTCGTCTTATAGGCAGCTAGTAATCATTCTAATCTCCATGGGTTATGTTTATTCTCGGGTTATCACGTGACGCGACCTGAAAAAAATTATCTTCATATTTCTAGAAAGAAATGGAATTAGACGAATATCAGTGTTAATTCATAAAAACAACTTCATTAAGTGAGAGACTGGAAGGTAATTATCATAGGTGTTATCAACTGAAGTATTTTGATTAGCATGGGTAAGATCTTATTACGTTCTAGTCTTGGCATAGTTAGAAGCGCCTTAGGAAAAGGAATAGCGAAACGCAACTACTGTCCAACTCCGTCATGGAAAGCCCGTTGTAATGGCCGCAAAATTCAACATAGATGCTTCCACAGCTCTCGGATATCGTTGATAAATTTTGATCCTTATAAGACTTTAGGCGTCGACAAATCAGCTTCTCAAGGGGACATCAAAAAGGCATATTATCAGTTGGTGAAAAAATACCACCCAGATGTGAATAAAGAAAAAGACGCTGAAAAGAGGTTTCATAAGATTCAGGAATCATATGAATTATTGAGCGATAAAGATAAGAGAGCACAATATGACCAATTTGGAGCTAGTGCTTTTGATTCAAATGGAAATTCTAATCCTTATGCGGGTGGCAACCCATTTGGTGGAAATCCATTTGGTGGAGGTGGTCATCCATTTGGAGGTATGGGATTTGACTTTGAAGATCTTTTTAAACAGGCATTTACAGGTGGCAGAGGATCTGGCGGTGGTGCCCAATTTGTCTCAGAACATGTGGGTGACAATATCGAAGTTCTTAAGTCCATATCTTTTAAAGAGGCAATTTTCGGCACTAAAGTGAAAGTTAATTATAAAGCTGTCGACGAGTGCGGAACATGTAAAGGTAGTGGTTTGAAGAAGGGCAAAAAGAAGTCTACTTGTCCATCATGTCACGGAACCGGTCAATCCACCCATATCTTGGGAGGATTTCATATGTCATCAACTTGTTCCACATGTAACGGATCTGGTGTTACAGTTGCTTCTGGAGATAGCTGTAACTCATGTAGAGGTAAAGGTGTCGAAGAAGCTGCAAAGTCTACAACTGTTGATTTGCCTTGCGGGGTCGCAGACGGTACCAGATTGAGAATTCCCGGCGGTGGTGACGCTCCGTTTGTGACAAAAGATGCATATAACCATACAAGAAAAGGTGATTTGATAATAAGAGTTCATGTGAGAAAGGATCCAGTTTTTGACAGAGTTGAAGAAAAGGTGATAGTCAAGCAAGATATACCTATGACAACTGCAGCTCTTGGAGGAGAGATTGTTGTACCTACTGTAGATGGTCCTAGTGTGAAACTTAAGCTCAGACCTGGAGTACAAAACGGAAGATCATTAACAATACCAGACAAAGGTGTACCAATCGGCAGAAACTTAAATAACAGAGGTGATATGGTTGTGAAACTCAACGTTCAAACGTTGGTCCCAGAAACTCCAATACAAACGGCATTACTTGAAGCTCTCGCAGACGCTTTCAACGATAAGACAGCAAAGAGAACTGATGCTCACTGGAAACTAGATATTGATGAAGGAGAAGATACTACGAAATCAGATGAAAAAAATCTGAATGAAGATCTGCACTCCTCAAAGCTAGACCGTATCGGAAAATTTTTGGGGAAATTTTTTAACCTTACTAACCACAATAAGAAGTAATTTGTAAATACTACCATCAATTTTTCTAGCAAGTGTTGTACATAGTTATCATTACTGTATAGATTACTTATCCAGAGACGTTGTAAGCTCTATTATTATTTATTCTTTGCACGAAACCTCGTAAAATCACTACATCGCGCTGGCGCGTCTGGCTTCATTCGCGTTTCGATCAATGTAAATCCTGCAACTTATAATGGATCTACACCTTCATTTGCTTCTTCTTTTTTTTCTAACCTATTTATTAATTCAACAACTGGACTTTGAAGAGACCACCTAGAATAAGAGTTATTAACTCTCAAAGTCTATAGAATTGAATGAAAATTTCACTTTGAAGCATGTCCAAAATGAGTGAGACAACGGTCCACTATGGGCATCAGGACAGCTGCATCAAAAATCCTAGACTTCGAAATGAAAAAAGGGCTTATGTTCATGATAGTGGGGATGCCAGATGGCTTCCGCGGGATGATTATGAAACAAAGAGGTTCGAGAATGTCTCTAGTAAGAACATGAGAAATCGTTCTACGTCCAACGCGTCTCGTGGAGCCATGGAAAACCAGTCTAACTGGAATTGCTTCGCTGTAAATAAGAGCGAGTCAACTTCGGGGCTCAACAAATCCCATGAAGGAATCTTAGAATCAAATTATGTTTTAAGCTTAGAGAGGACACCGTCTCACATGACACCTTCAATGAGGTTGAAGTTACGCCGGCTACAAAAGAATAAAAATATAGCCCAGTTATCAACTAAAACTAACAAGTTAGAGCTTGATCACATTAATGCCGACATCGACCAAGGGGAAATAGATATCAATGATCGTTATCTATATAATGTACCTTTTTCTCAGTCTCTACCATCTCTCTCTAGCGGAGAAAAATTGGTGATGAACGGTAAATCTAGCAGAGACTCAACAAGTACAAATTCAACTACCTCCTCATCTTTGAGCCTTATGAGCAATATGGATTCAGTTTCTTCCTTTGACGTCATTGAAAATAATAAGGATAGCCTCATGTCCTATGAAAAAAGCACATTAACTAGAACACTGAACTCGGCTCATTCTCATCATTATACAGAAACTAATCAATTAAACATGCCAAAAGAAGCATTGAAACTCACTTTGTTGTTCAGTAGGAGTGAGTCTGCGTTGATTAATGAAGAAAGCGTCCAGAAACGCAGTCTTTTGCGAAAGCTAACCTCAACTCCACCCTCACCGACATCAGATATCCATAATTACCAACGAAATATACAGTCGGCCAATGACCATAACCAAGGTTCACATACTCAGCCGTTTTTGAATGAGACTGCCACTAGCCTAATTTCGTACACTCGTCCTTCATGGCTACCACCAAAGCCTTCAAAAGAAAAGAAAGCACACCATAGAGCATCGGAAGAGATGATTAGCCGTGCAATAGCTAATGAATGCAATGAAAACTCGAAACGATTACAAACGATTCATCAGTTGGAAAGACTTAAGAAAAAAGATCGTGAACTCTGGAACAAGGTACTAAATGATTCCAAACAAACGTCCCAAGAAGCTGTGAAGAGGATATTAGAGAATGGCACATTTTGGAGAGGAACACCCGAGTCTTTAAGGGGTAGTATCTGGTCTCGAATGATTGGAAACAGACTTGAAATGGATCAAGAATCATGCACCACTTACTTCGAATCGTACGAAAGAATAAAGTCAATATATTGCATGGAAGCTGACACTTCCTTGTCTAATTATAGGAAGAGGGAAATGGGTGTTTCCCGCTGTCATAAAACAAGTAAGGCCCTGCATCATAAACATGCTTGCGAGAAGTTGAGCAGTCTTAATGCCAAAATACTTCGAGATATATCCTGCGCTTTTCCTGAAGTGACTAAATTGAAAAATGAAAAGACAATCTTGGATGTTAGCAGGATCTTGAATGCATTCGTAATATTCTGTAACAAATCTAGAGGGCTTTGGGATTTTCATGATGATACATTTTCGAACTTTGATACATCATTTTACTCAACAGGAATTAATACAGTAGCTTTAATCTTATATTTTTACTCTGGATCAGTTACGAAAGCCTTCATTTGTTTATGCAATATCTTTAGTTCTAAAGAGTTTGAAGGCTTGATGGATCTGAAAGTCATTGGATCCAATAAAGCCAAGCATGCTGAATCAGAGATTGAGAAAAAGTTCGATTCATTGTTCAAGAAGAAATTGGATAGGTTGTATACACATTTCAAAGTCAATCTGTTAACAACTTCTGAATTTCTTCCTGACATGATATTGAGTTTGTTCACCAACTATTTCGATTTCGATCTAGCAAGTCGAATACTTGACATTTTTGTATTCCAAGGAACCGATTTTTTAATCAAATGTTCATTAGCGTTCTTAAAAAAAATATCGCACAAGTTGTTTGGAAATAAAGATGAAATAATACGCATCTTGGGCAAAGACTGTCGAATATTCCTCAATCAAAGCCCCGAATCATCATGTTACTACAAGTACATGAACGTGGGATATAGTCACGAATTCCTAGATCTGATTAAAAATTTGTAATTCTTAAATAAAATACATGGAATATTCCAAATATAATACATGACAAATGAATAACTAGCGTATTTATTCCGCCTTGGCGTCGTTAATGGCTTTTGATAACTCTTCCCCATCAGCAGGTGTTTTAACTTTTATGACGTAAGTATCAATAGCGTTCGTTTCAGGGTTTAGGATAGGAACACGAACCATTGAACCATTTCCCATTTTAACGTAATCAACATCTTTGTTGACCAATGTGTTTAAAATTACACGTAAACCTCCCTCAGCTCTCATCAAAAATCTAGTTTTCCCGGTAGATTTATTTTTCAATAATTTTATATCACCCAATCCCTTGGAAGTGTATGGCAGCTCACTGTCAGAAGGATTGAAGTGCATGAGCTTAGCACGCTTAGTATACAATGCTTCTTCATTTTCCTCTCCAGTCTTGCTTTCAACCTCTTCTGGTGACATTGAGGCCACTGGTTTAAAATCTACATTTGGTTCATCTTTGGAGGGGTCTTCTTCGGTATCTTTCGAATCACCGCCATTTGATTTGATAGCGTTATTTCCAAACGAGAATGAATTACTATTCTGATTGTTATTATTACCAAAAGAAAACAAAGGTTTACCTGCATTCTCATTCGTCTTTGGTGTGAATGAAAACAGAAATGGTGCACTTTGATCGGTCTTTGTATCCTTGTTGGTCTCTGAAAGATTAGAGGAATCCTTAGGAGCAGAAAAACTGAATAAAGATTTAGGTTTCTCTGTTCCTTCCGTAAAATCGTCTTTCTTCGTTTCCGTGAACAGGAATGGTTTGCTTTCACTAGAAGCTTGTCCAAAAGAAAACTTGGGCGTAGAGTCTTGAGAAGTTTGTCCAGCACTTCCAAAAGTAAATGGCTTTGGTTTGTTGTCACTGCTTTGTTCAGATGTGTTAAATGTGAAAGCTGGCTTGGTATTGTTCAGGGTAGCCCCAAATGCCGATGAATTTTGACCCGTTATTGACGATCCAAAACTGAATGTATTTGAAGACAGACCAGCATTGGTACTTGCTTGAAATGAAAATGCGGGCTTAGGTGGTTCAGCAGGAGCAGGTGAGCCAAATGAAAATACCGATTTTGACTTCGTATCACCGAAGGAAACCGGAGTGTTTTTTTGAGACTCAGAATTGTCTTTTTCGTTGGCAGCATTTGTTGTTTTACCTGTACTGGAAGCTGCGTTATTTGAAGTACCAAAAAGCAGTCCTGTATTTTCCTTCTTGTCTTTGGGTGCATCCTCGGTAGTATTCAATTTGAAAACACTATCCTTAATGGGCTTATTAAAGGTAAATGTGGGACCCTTGATTTCTACCTCCAGCTCAGAGTCGGATTCATTCTTCTTTTCTTTCTTCTTATCAAAACTGAAAGGTGAATCTTTAATTTGTGGCTTTGAGGTCAACGTAAAAGTGGGGCCAGTAACAGGTATGCTCTTTTTCTGTTCGTCATCCGAAGAATCCAGATCTACATCGATCACATCATTCAGAGAATCTGCGTTTTTAGGCTGAGTTGATATGCCTTGTGTCTCTTTGGCTCCATTTGAAGTATTGTCAGATATACTTCCTGACTCTATCTTTTCATAGTACTCGATATACTTTCTTGAAATCAGCGAGAAATTAACAATAGTATCAGGCTTGTGGGAGCTGTTGATTATTTCTACGAATTTGTTATTTAATGCTTTGATCTTTTCGTTCTTATCATCTCCCGTCTTACTGTCAGGCTTGCTACTAGACAACAGGTCCAGATTTGTTGAGACACCTGCTACCCCAAAAGAAAACAAACCTACATTCTTGTTTCCATTTCCACTTGGAAGGGAGAATCCTTTCTGTCCCCTTGGCTTGATTATCTTTCTTTTGGCCAAGACAGAGGATGATGCTTTAGAGGCTGCTCCTGGTTCTTCGTCCGAAACGCTATCCTTAAAGTTCTCTCTGGTGATTTGTTCACTTGCTCCTCTTTTGGACATTTATCTAGAAAGGAATTTTGTTTAAGCCGTAGACCAATATTGAAACCAGTCGGTTGTAGCTTTATAATCCTCGATGAACAACCAAATGTAACATACAAAACCAAACCTAGGGTATAACCCTATAGCAGCAGTCATACTAATCACGTTCGCTTTTACAAACGTGGAAAATTATTACACAAATCCCGTGCACGTGATTTCTTGCTTGGACTCCCATCAAAAATTTCACGAACGATTTCCAGCTATTATTGTGAGTCTTTGATATCTTCATCTTTATTAAAGAGTAATCTAAACGTATGTAAAATCATGGACCTAGAAAGGCAAATAAGGGATATATGATCTTCCAAGTGGTTGACTGAGGTTGATAACAGCGAGCGGTAATGTGTTGGTTGTGTGAAAAGTTTTATAGAAGCCACTAGCAATGGCATAAGCAAAAAGCTTTTTAATTTCAAAAACCTTATTCAAAGTGCCCAAGTTCTGACTTAAGGCTACACAGCATCCCTCGTATTGGAAAGATTAATATAGCTCTCAGAGCCTGAAACATTACTTGAGACAAGTGTACTAACAGTTTTAGGATGGCTCCAAAGATTCAGCAAACTAAGGCTGCTAAGGCTGCCGCCGCCATGGCCGGTGGTAAGAAAGGTAAGAAGAAGTGGAATAAGGGTAAGGTTAAGGACAAGGCCCAACACGTCGTTGTCTTGGACCAGGAGAAGTACGACAGAATCTTAAAGGATGTTCCAACCTACAAGTTCGTTTCCGTTTCCGTTTTGGTTGATAGACTTAAGATTAACGGTTCTCTTGCCAGAATTGCCTTGAGACAATTGGAGAGTGATGGTATCATTACCCCTGTCGTCAAGCACTCTGCTCAAGCTATTTACACCCGTGCTACATAAACTCATTTATGTTAAATATTAAATAATTATAAATTTTTGATTCATAAGTTTAAGGAGCTCTTCCTTCGGTGCGGTAGGGTTAAATGTACATTTGCTATTCATTCCAATTTTCCATGCCGTAGCCTGTTATTTTAAGTAGTCTTGTATTAGTCCGGTGCGATCCCGTCTTTGTATGTGTGACTACTATATTTTGGGATAAATATATTACAAGGATGTTGTGCTATTCGCCTTTTTTAAGAATTAGAACGATTAATGGGATATCTAAGATAAATAATTACATCCCTAGGCGGGGTCTATTCAATTTGCCTTTCTTTCATAACGAGAATGAAAGTAAAAATGGAATGAACGAACATAAAGTGGTCAGGAGGATCAACGCTTCGCTGAAGCAGATGTTTGAAATAGTTTCAGATGTTTCCAAGTATCAGGAGTTTGTGCCCTTTGTCGAGAAATCGTTTGTCAGTAAGTTTGATCCCGAGACAAAGTTGCCAGTTGAAGGTGGGTTAAGAGTTGGATGGAACCATTTTGACGAAGAGTTCAAATGTAAGCTTCATTGTATTCCTTATCAAAAGGTAGTTGCCGAATCTTTAACCGTCCTGCTCTTTGACAGCTTGTATACTGAATGGAACTTCAAGGAGCATAAAAATATGTATACGCAACAGTTGACCTGTGAGGTTGAACTCATATTAAGGTACAAGTTCAAAAATCCATTGTACAACAGCATAAGCGCTATGTTTTCAGACAAAGTCACGAGCATCATGATAAAGGCTTTTGAACAGAGAGGTTTAATGGCCAAGATAGAGAAGAAGTTCAAGCACAGACAGAATGGTCCTAACGACATCAACAAAAACAATATGTAAATAGCTACTATTCTAGATTACATGTTAATAAATAATAAAGTTATACAGCAATCGGAGACTAATATTATACTACAATGATAACATGTATTTTAAATAAAGAAGTGGTATTTCTTGCTTTCGAAAACCACATTTGTTTAATCTATTTAAGCATTGAATATGAACTAGTTCACATTTGCTTTCGCAAAGATGCAGTAAGTAAGCCCTAAAATTCTTTAGGAACTAAGCCATGGGTGCCCACACTAAACTCTTTTAAAAAATGATTAGTTACTTTTACTAGTGAAGTGTCAGTCATTGGTAAAAACTCGTATTTCACTGGCAGTCTTCTCCTACTACCAGCCTTACCCATCAAACCTGGTATAACAGATTCCAAGTTCATGAAATGTGACTGGCCTTTAGAGGAATTTCCATATTTTACCGTCTGTAAATAATAAAGATGCAACGGGGAAATAACCGTGGGTTTCACGAGAGATGCACTTACCCAATTTTCATTGAATGTCAATGGCTTAATGCATCTCAAGCAATTCCTTTGGTACTTCTTCTTATTAGCAGCTATGTCATATTTAGGATTCCACTTTTGCTCATCCAAAGAGAAGGCAGAAGTAGGATATGAATAGCTCCGTTCTTGTCGGTTCTGCAACCCACCTTCAGACAAGTAAGTATCATATTCTGGGTCTTCTTCTTCGTCGTCACTACCATTTATATCACTTATGTTTTGAATATCGTCATCATCGTCATCAATGTCGTCAACATCTGGTGAAGGATTATCTTCCATCTCTTCTGCTCCTTCTTCTAATGCATTTTCACTGTCGCCTCCAAATTCATCGTGCTCATCAAGGGACGCTTCATAAGAATTGATAATAGAAGATTCTTGCGCATAATAGTCGGTCGCTTCCATATCAATACTGTACTGAGAAGGTGCTGAAGGAGACTCTGTGCCAACTGTAGGGCTTGTATCTTCGTCGACACTTAATGTTGGACGCTGGGGTGCCTTAACTTGCTTTTTTGAAGTAAACTTGGATCTGAGCTTCATAACAGTTTCCTTAATAGCACTCTTCTCGTTTATTCTGCTTTCTGGGTTCTTACCACGAACAACAGCGAATTCGCTGATATTCAGGCGCACTGGATTATCTCTTCTTCTCCTTCTATGGAATCCTCTATTGGGGCACCTCGAACACGAACTGCAAATACCTCTTCTTCTTCGACGACGACGTGGTAACGTCCTATCTTTGGGTAAATCGCGTGCCTCGATATCTAGTGATATATCTTTGGCGGTGTCTAGAGCCATATTCCATTGTATTAAGCTTTCTGTTGTTGGAAACTGAACCAAAATCTGTTCAGATTCTACTCTTATACGCAACACATTAGCTCTCTTTTTGTAGTCAATAGCAAGCCCTATCCTAGCATGTTGCAAAGAATACGATCTCACGAGTTTTTTCTCCTTAGATTTGAACCTGGATACCAGGAAGGGGCTTGAAAGCGATCCCAGTAGTTGATCCTCTTTCTTGTCGTGCTTTATCAAGCCCAGATCCATACAATATTTATGAAATCTTAAATCCCAGTTCAGTGTTAAAGTCGAGTCGAGCACAGATCTATCTTTATCAGACATACCAGACACAGGTATATTACTCTGCAGCATATGTGATCTCAATACAGTTATCTCATGTTCTATACTTTTAGGCACTGCGTAGAAATTCAACTGTGTCGAGTTAAGTTCCATGATAACGAAATTCCACGATCTGGAAGGACATGGCTCAAAAGGGGACAACCATTCCGTCTTTCGTAACACGATGTCTAGCTTGTATATCGAAGGGCTGTAGTCCGGAAGCTCTTCGTGGTTTGCGTTGATGGCGTTTGAGTAAACAGGAAAGCGGGGACATCCGCCGGGTGGAAGTGTGTTATAAGAGGGTGGTGGTACCAGCCCAGGTTCTATAAAACTCAAGTATTCATTCTGCTCTGGCACTGCGATGTCTCTGGCTGCGAATGGAGCGGCTATGTCAAGTGTAGCCGGAGATTCATACCAAGGATCTTTTTCGGAATGTTCTCCAGAGTATACCGTGGTGGGCGGAGTGAACGGCAGCAGCTTGATCTCGTTCCCCAAAGACAAATCGCTCGTCGAGGGACTCAACCCGTGTGAAGTACCACTGTCCAGCAGAAAGGAATCTCTTCGCTGCTCGCCATCACCATGTAGTCCTGTTATCGCATGCGATTTTGTGGTTTCGTTGATACCATACTTGGCTATCTTATCCTTTTCGAAAATAGGTCCTTCTTGGTGGAAGGTCCTGATATCCGTCATTTTTGCTATACTTGTACTTGGATCTTTCTATTTCATGCCTCTTCCCTATTTTTTTTGTATTCCACTATTCATGAAATTTTGATGTACTTATCGCTCAGGTCTTCTGATTCCCCTAGATTGCAACCCTGCTATTCCGGATCCGAAGGTTCCTGTTCCAACTAGAAGCTTTTTTCGATCTTTCACTGAGGCACTTAAATACAATATTACTACTGTCTCTTGCCAATATATAACCTTCTTTCCTTCTTTACGTCTGTATAGCTAGAAGACCTTAATTTTTTCTACCGACTCCTATTTGAAGATAAGTCGAAATCGGTTGACAGTTGACTTCCAAAAAAAAAAAAAAAAAAAAAAAAGTTAGGCATTTAGGCTTTGCCTGATTGCGCTATATGACAGAGCCGGTTAGACGGACGACTACAGTAAATAGTACACGAAAAGACTTCTAGAGCTGAATCCGCTTCATAATCAAGACGAAAGAGTCGAAGCAATGATCATTTTCTTAGCCTTCTCTTCAGTTTCTTGTTGGCGAGTGTAGGAGGACTGTTGCATATGTCTGAAGCAACAGTAACCTTAATTTCTTTTGTAGTTAACGGGACCGCAACTATGAGGATTACCATTGAAGTAAGACTTGGGCATGGCTGATCGGAACTCCTGGGGGAGTAAGCCTGCGTGGGTGCAAAATCACAAGAGCCCCACCTCGGTGCCCTGATCATCCGTATCTAGAGCAGAAACAGCGCAGGCTCCAGCCTGCGCTTTAACACATTTGACCAAGTAGGATGTGGAGAGACAATCGGCCTAATCGCTCGCAAGCTGGCGGCATGCGGTGGTTGCAACTGTATAGATGTAGGTACCACCCGGAGAAGCAATGTTAAGTTCGTCATCGCAATCGTAATGGAGTGAGCCCTGCGGGAACCGACACAAAACCAAAGATAAGGATACAGGAGCATGAGATCTTGGTTTATCACCACTGGGGCAGGCCAGGGGCAGACAAACAACTAGCCAGAGCGAATCTTATGGGGAGTCTTTCTATAAGCCTCTGCATCTCTAAATCCCGATATGTGGCCCTTGCGGCACGTCCCTACTAGGAAAGCAAATCACATTAATTTGGTAGTAAGGCAAAAAGCGGCCGGTGGAATGCGTACCTGTCAGGCACAGAAACAAATACTGATTTGCTACAGCAAGAAGCCCGTGACATCCAAACAATACGCTACGCTCCAGCCGTAGACACAAGCCGCCACAAGTGCTATTGCTGGACCAAGCATTGCTTAGCTATGCGGTGTCCTATGCACTTTTTTGGATGTAAATGGTCCATCTGAGAGAGGGATGGGCGTTACAGAGAAAAGACGTTGGCAGGGCCCACGACTCCGGTGAGAGGTGCGAAACTTCGGCGCATACCACTAGTGCATGCCACCAGTGCGACAGTCAGCCTATTGTCTTCGTTTTCATCCTCCTGGCACGTCTACATGCTGCGTATCAACACACAAAGAAATGTGCTAATTGCTACATTTACTCGTAGGCTGGTACCACGCGGTGAGATTATCGTACACCTTCATACACCGAGAACCATACGCTGCATATCATGTGAATTTTCATGCATACAATGCAAGCCCTATGGCTAGTTCAAGACTCACTTATGGCATGTAGGTAGTCTTCTGTCATCGAGTGTTCAACAGAAACAGGCTCAGGTGTCCCGGGCGTGTGAGTATACTCTGAGTCTTTGCGTATCATTTATTTGCCAGAGGTCTCTGCGCATTTTTCGCATCCAAGGCCGTTGAACGGGCAGCTTACGAGAGATACCAACGGGAGCTATGACACATATGGATCAGACATTAAGTAATTTTTGGAAACCGTACTTTTTTTTGCACCAAGCACTTAATGATTGAGAAAGATTGACTATCATGGCAAAATTCTTGTTCTGAACTTGTAGTGCTATCCCGAAGTATGGTAAATCGGACCAAAATGCGAAATATTGACATTTACGTAAAATTTTGATTTTAAGCAGGAAACCGTAGATATGAAGGATGACGAAATAGCTCACACTACCAGCTGTATTGCCGAGGTGAAGAGGGTCTTTGCGGAAGACGAAGAGGTTAGTGGAAGGCTTTTGGCAGATCTTCTCACCGACTTGGGTCAGGTGCTTACATACAGACAAGAAGATGCCTTGGACCATTTAGCTGTGAATCCGAATTTGAAGAAAGACATTCCATATATAATTGCAAGAACACCTAACGAGAAAACGAATACTAAGGGAGCAAGCTGGTTCAACTTGTACTTGAGGGTATATCGAGGCATTATTCTTTTGGCACGAAACCTTGTGGTTCACCATTTCAGAATCGATTTAGATGAGGTCAGCTCGAGTTTCGACAAGTACATAGCCAACGTGAGATCAGATATACCAGTGATCTCTAAAACCATCGCAGCATACTTACAGCTTTTTGCAAACGCAAGCCAAACATTAGGTGAGTCTGCAAAATGCATCAGATTTCGCAATTCAGTCATCAATAATAGCACCACCAGGAACATCATACGCAGTGATATAGAAGCCAGATTGGCGCTCTTTGTTTTAATCAGAAACACTATCGACAAAGAAGATACTCTAGACTACGATAGTGTAGAGTACTTGGTATTAGAGGGTGCAAAAATAGACTTCAGTACCGATCTAAATGGATCAGATACTATATTATTGTTGACTTTAGGTGATTGCATAACACACGAAAGATTCCTAACATGGATCCATCAGCATGTTGAACGGAAGGCAAAATTACCTAATCTTTTCCGTTTACTACAGGTGGTGATAACATCGAGGGAAGACTGGTCTAATCATGATATAATATGCTTATTGTCATGGCTTTACCGCTATTTTGAAATAGTATCCGACGATTGTCATAGATTACTAACATCATCTGACGGGGATAAAGATGAGCTAGCGACAGCACACTCCAGCATGATGTCATTATTGGACAGCTTGACACATCTAGGTAAATTTGAGACATGTCAGAAATACCTCCGTTCTTACAGAGGTATTGAGAATATCATTCAACTTTTACGAACCATACATGAGAATACTGAGCGCCAAACCTTGAAAAACAAAGACCACCATAGTCAGAATAAATCCCTGAAGTCTTTTCCTGAGGCCAAATCTTTGCTCATAGAGTTGCTATCTTACCTCGTCTATGAATCATTTGAATCACAGGAAAAAGTTCGGGAGCAACACGGATTAGAGCTAGTACTATCCAACTGCGTTATTGACAAAAACGAGCCATACATCAAAGAAAGAGCTATCATTTGCATAAGGTTTTTGCTAGAAAAGAATGCTGAAAACCAAAAATTTGTAGCTCAATTGGAAGCAAAAAAAACATATGACGAAGAAGCTTTACGAGAAGTCGGATATGAGACAGAAATTATAGATGGTAAACTAAAATTGAAAAAGGTGGATAATACGTAATAAATTAGATACATAAACTTACTTTATAAATTGATATTGTATGTACATTTACATACGCTTTAGTAAAAAAATGTCAGGAAATAGAGTATTTATTATTAAACGGTCATTTAGCTTCCTTAGCCAATTCCTCGATGATTATGTTCTTTATTTTATCTAATGAAGGTTCTTTTACTAAAATGAATCTCTTTTGCTTCGTAGCCAATTTTTTCAATTCCTCAGGCAAAACCTGGTCTTCAAAGGAGTATCCATCATAGTCGGACAATGAAAGATTGACAACTTCAGCAAACTTGGCAGGATGTGCTGTAGACAATGATATGTACTTTATGTTTTTGTTTGCATCGTTCTCAATGTTTCTATAAGATGCCTTCACTCCCACAGCGGTATGTGGATCAAGTACATATTTTTCTTGATTACTCAGGTAGATAGATTTAATAGTTTCCACGGTTTCTTCATTGGTAACCCTTTCAGAAGCAAATGTCTTTCTGGCTTGTTCAAGAACAGAATCAGGAACAGAGAAGGTACCCTCAGTCTTTAATTTTTGCATCCATTCGTTTAAGATTTTTCCGGCTTCAATATCGTTATCTGTTAAATTCTGTCTAACAAGATACCACAAATATCTTTCAAAGTTCGAGGAGATCAAAATGTCCATAGCTGGTGAGTAAGTTGCCTTAACTTCAGCAGGCTTACTATTGTCTGAAGACTTCTCGTAACGACCAGTTTTTATAAACCTGTCCAAGATATCATTTTCATTAGTTGCAATGATCAATTTCTCAGCAGGCAAGCCCATCTCCTTGGCAAAGTATCCGGCTAAAATGTCACCAAAGTTACCTGAAGGAACAACAAATTTGATTTTAGAATCAGCACCAACCTTTTTCTGTAATTGGAAAAATGAGTAAAAATAGTATGTCATCTGTGCCAATATACGAGCCCAATTGATAGAGTTAACTGCACCCACATGGTGCTTTTTGTTGAACTCAACGTCGCCAAAGATTTGCTTTACGTAGTCTTGACAGTCATCAAAAGTACCGTCAACTGATAAGGTGTGTACATTACCATCCTCAACGGTGGCCATCTGCTCCTCTTGAATTGGCGAGATTCTACCGGTAGGATACAATATGAAGACAGATACATCACGCTTTCCTCTTAATCCGTAAATGGCGGCCGAACCAGTATCTCCAGAGGTGGCACCTACCACGGTTAATGTTTCTCTTTCTTCGAGTGTCTTTGCTCCGGCATTGCGCTTTTGCAAGAAGTACTCAAAAAGATTTCCAACAAACTGTAAAGCAACATCCTTGAAGGCGTAGGTTGGTCCATGGAATAATTCTAACAAGTACAAACCGTTCTTCTCATCAAGTGGTTTTATAGGCGTTACGTCATCCGCTCTAAACGTGCCATACGACCTCTCGATTAACTTCTTCAAATCATCATATGGTATTTCATCACTGCTGACGTAGTGTTCCATGATTTTGAATGCTAAATCTTGGAAGCTCAAGTCTTTCCATTCCTGAAGGAAACTTGAGTCAAGCTTGGGTATTTTAGATGGAAGGAAAAGACCACCGTCTTTTGCCAAACCCATCATCACGACATCTTCGAATGAGTACGTGGTGTCATCAGTGGCACGAGTAGATCTGTATCCTCCAATTTGCAACATATTCGTTAGTTGTCTTAGATACTTAAGCTTTTGAAAAGGCGGAATAGTGAAATAAAATATGCCCAGTATGAAGTATGATTCATTAAATATTTATGTTCCGGTATCGCTGAAAAATTTTATATACAATTCAGTACACCAGGGAAAGGGCGAAAAAGCACCGTTGCATTAATGCTCCACCTGAAAGCGTATAGTGCTGGATTAAGAGTAGCCAGACCAAGGAATGCGTTCCTTACATCTCTATATCGATTGTTACATTACGATGACCGCTATTACAAACATATAGTATGCCGAGGATACGATGGCATGGAAAAGGTACCACCGACAGATGTATGCGACCGAAATCAACTATTCGAAGGAAATAGTGAAGCAAACGTCGAACGATTGCTCCAGAGTTTCAAAAGTTCGATAGAAGTTTCGTTTGGGTACGGATCTGGTGTCTTCCAGCAACTGGGATATACCGGTAAGTCGACCCCACAAATTGATTTGATCCATTTAGTTCGCAATGCACAGCTGTTCCACGAGGGAAATTTACATCAGTACCCAGAGCACTATTCAGGAATAAAGTATTTTGGAGGGTCGCATGCAATAGAAAAGGTTCAACGGTTGGGTGCTGGCATATACTTCAACCCATACGTGAAAATGAAAGATGAGTCAGGGCGCACTAGTTTAATAAAATATGGGACAATTGAGTTACGTGATGCATTGTTAGATTTAACAGAATGGTCCTCTTTATACATCGCTGGTCGACTACAAAAACCAGTGAAGCTTATGCACAATTTTAGACCTCTTTTCACATTCGCTAATCAATATAATCTTAAAAATGCACTTGCAGTTGGCATATTATTAATAAAACCACAGAATTTTGACGAGTACGAGCTTTATGAATCAATAACGAAGATATCCTATTTGGGTGACCTCAGGATGTTGGTTGGAGGAGAGAATCCCAACAAGGCAAAAAATATTGTGTCTAAGCAGTACGATAGTTTTAAAAAGTTGTATGGGCCGCTCATCGACTACATGGTGACACGCGGAGTCTTGGCTCGTGTTAACGGAGATGATGATGTTGCAAAATTCAGCAGAACTTCCGACTCGAGGAAAATCAGTAATTTGTTGCAAACTTTGCCAATTCAGTTCAGAAGAAAGCTATACAAGCAGTTCGAGAACAAATATGCGAGTGCACTCTCCCAGGACCCAATAGCACAAAGCACAATCACGGGCAAAGTTCTTCGTGAAAGTGCTAACCTAGACAATAATATGTTGGCATCTCCTTTTGCAGACAGTGTAGCTAGTGATCCTCAACTCAGGAAGAGTGTGGTTAGGGCTATTAAGCAGACCGTGGCATATCCAGCATTAGTGCAAACGATTAAAGGCATTTTCAGTGCTGGGTTAATGAAATCCGTCCAGTATGCATGGGAAAAGAATACGAAGTTTAGAAATAGTTAAGGGTTGCATTAAAGACGCTATAGATATGTAAAGAATTGAAGTCATGAGGAAGTCAGCATGGTATCAGTAGGCCACTTAATTATCGCACTTACGTCCTGAAGGACTTGTCTAATGTATGTAATATTTGCGTATCGTCGCTGTTATAATTGTAAGACGAGTACCTTGCCCCGTTGGAGGGACACACCAAGGGAACGAGAGTCCGGGGCAAGCCAGAAGTATTTGGCTGGAAAGAATACTGATCAGCATAGTTTAATTGAGAGGGTGAATGCTGGTAGTTGGGCTCTGGTCTCTGAGGTAAATTGTTACCTGCAACAGCCCAAGAGTAATACATGCGCGTAGGAGGTGGAAGATATGCGACTTTAGCACTAGGTGACACCGAGGAATAGCTCTCGCGTGTTGAGCCCGGTAAACTCGAAAACCTAAATGCACAGGAGTTCTCTTTGGCCAAGTCGTCGACCAAAAGATGCGAGCTATGGTACACGGAAGGGCTGATATGAAGTGTTTGTAGAAGAGGATCACTGCTGGGCACCCGACAGGGCAGATGATCTTCGGGATCGAGATATGCTATCAAGTGTAACTTTTCGTTTTGCTTTGTCTTCAAGGAAAAACTCTGTTTTATGAGTCCTTTTCTTGCTACGCTCTTGGTTTCGTCTAGCTCAGTGTACACCAAAAAGGGGCCTTGGACCTTTGACGTAGACCAGCTTTTCCCGTCCGTCCACCTTTTCATTCCACACTCGCTCTCGTTCCAGGCAAAGACCATGTTGGGCCCTATGAGCTGTCTTTCCCTGTCATCAAGACGTCTACTGACCTTATGCAAAATTCCGAGTCTTATGCCTTCAAAGATAAGTAAGGTATCCTTTATCGACCACACCTGGCCTCTGTACGTCTCCAAGCTTCTGCCATCGTTGCTTGAGAATTCAGATATGATGTGCATGGTAGTGCTGACACTGATGTACTCTGTAAAGTTGCGACCAAACAGCAGTGGGAACTTCAGACCATAAAAAGCTATACGCAGAACCGTCTAGCGCACAGCTGATCGCTCCCCTGTAGGGCCAATGCCAATATTTATAATTCCGCTACCATTTATTTTCATTGCATTCCATCTGGCATAGAGGTAGATGCACTCTCTGATGCCCGTGTACCAATCTAGCAATTTTAGCTGGAAAAACGGCAAGCATGTACCGATTCTTATTTACGTAGTCGTAAATATCCTTCATTCAATCAGCATTAGCATAGATGCAGACGGATAGTATAGAGCTGCTAACATACCTAAAACACCACCCAAGGAAGGCGCACTACGGCGTGGCACTTCATCCCGATTGGTACGCACTTCTCAGTCTGTCTCACACTGAAACTTTCATATAGTTACCGGATTCCAGGGTCGTCTAAAATCGTGGAGATAGCTCTAAGCCTGATAGATCAATTAAATTTCAGTTTGTTGGCATATTGTACTTCAACCGGTAAACAATCACAAGTTTTATGCTGCGCACCCTGTCCAGCTGTAGGTCTTTATCTGGTCGCAGGTCATATACTCTCATCGTTAACGTGTTTAGCAAATAGTTTACTTGTCTCGCGTGGAATTTCAGTTTTCATGTAAGGCCGACAATATGCTTCAAGTCTAGACAAGGGTGACAATATACACCTTTTTTTGAAATCACTATGTGTTATCTGAAACTGATTTTATTCTTCGGGGCCTTAGATTATGCACAATTCATTTCACTTTACTAAAAGGAAAATTAACGAACTGACATTTCACATTTATGCTTGTTAAAACAGTGCACGTTCTGCAGTCCTTCATGGTTATGCATTCACACGATTCTTATTTTGGCACACGAAGCGGATTGAGCAATAAGGACAGCAGAGCGCAGCGTGCACTATTGTTGGCTGGGGTCCCCTTATTAGGAGTAACTGGGAACCTCACGGTGTGCGACCAGGACACACGACATCGCGACATCACAACGCGACATTTCGCTGTAGGACCCAGTCCAGTGAGGGAGAAACACTGCCGGGGTCTGACAGGAGGAAAGACGTGGGACACAGCGGGAGCAGCAGTGAGGCACAGCAGTACCATCGAGCAAACGACAGCGAGACCAGCTAGGCGGAGACAGACAGAAGACGGCAGCTTGACCACAGCCATGCCTTCGAAAAACCACAAAGATCAGGTTTCGGAAACCGAGAGCAAACAGCCTTCTAACTCTCGAGCGTCGCAGAAGGCTAGGAACGCCGCAGCCCAGGCAGCGCAGCAGGAGCTATTAGCCAAGCACATAAACTCGAACGGGCCCCAGGATAAGCCCAAGGTGGAGCCACTCGACTTTGAGGCGTTCAGTGACGATGAGCTTGTGGCCTACAACAGAAAGTACGGGCTTGGGTACAGCGACCCGCTCTCGATCAACGGCAACATCTTGAACTCGGAGATCGGGAAGAAGACCAACTTCTCAAGAAATGGCGTCAATAAAAACCGGATCAGCAAGCCAGAGCTTGCCAGCCATTTGAAAAAACACTTTATGGCAATGCCATGCCGAGAAAACGAAATCATCACCAGTTTCCTCTACAAGGTGAAGAACCAGGATAAGAAATTCAAGCTATCATTCTAGACGCGGGGTTTTTACGGCCTGGGTGGGTCGAGGAAAAGGACTAGGCGTAAGTTTCGGGCTGCGAACGAGAAGTGGAACATATACAACAGAGAGAAATGCTCTGCCACCAAAACGCTATCATAGCCAAAGGTAAACCGCTCGAGCGCTTAGCCCGCAAGAGCATATTATAGGTTGCATTATATATTGTTTTTAGATAATATCTGTTAATTAATGAACATCATGTCAAGCGACAAAGACGAAGGCCCGATTTTGTGTAATATATCAATAGTCGAGACTTTCATGGCCGAACAAGGGCCCATGATAACATTTTGACAGCGGATTGCAGTAAATCGAAATATGGACTCATCTACGTTAGCATTTATCGTAATCCTAGTGGTAGGATTTGTGTTCCTAAGATGGCTTATATCGCCGGTAGATCCCTTGCTTACCAACGATGAAACAGAGAACATCGTACACAGATTGAACAGATCGCCAGACGACGTACTGGCCCGAAGAATAAGGAGACCAGTCACTGATGACATGATAGAGGTGGTTCGTACAATAGCGCCACAGCTTACCACGGGGCAGATAAGGATGGATTTGGAGAGAACAGGCTCAGTGGAATTAACCATCGAGAGATATATGGAAACAGGTAACTTACCATTTCCTCCTGGCGAGTCCCGTCCGCAACATACCGACGATTCTGAGAACCACAACAAACCCCCAGCCAAGACAAGCTCAATAAACTTGATAGAAAAATATGGCTTGACGTCTCAGGTTGAACAAGAAGAACAGAATGGAGGCGTAGACTCCACTTGGCATGACGACAAGGAAGACAGAGGCTCTCTCTTGAGCAAAAAGCGTGCCGAAATGATTCTAGGAGCAAGAAGAAGGCTTGCGTCCCAACTACAAAAAGAAAATTCTGCTTAAAGTCTATTATACAAGGTTAAATTACATCATCACCGTAAACATTTCCACCTTTTTTTTTTTCCCTGAATGGAGCTTGATCAATTCCAATTTTGATTGAAATGCTGTAAGAACACTTGCTCCATGTGGGTATCTTCATGAAGAAGGTTCACCAGAGTTGGAAATATTCTTATTTTTGTCTATAGAGGATTCGTTACCGTTTATATTTGTAGGTGGTCGTGCTGCCGTATCATCTCTAATATAATTCTTTCCAAACACACCCGTATCGAATCTAATACACGAGCAGAAGCCGTCGGCTGAACTTACTATGATGCTTAACCCGTCAGTGTCCCAACACAAATCTGTAATAGTTGAGTAGTGCAAGTTGGAGACATGCCCTAAAGGTTCCAACTTCTGCGTATCATAAATAATTATTGAATCTTGGGTAGCGATGGCGAAGACCATTTTGTAGGGTAACTTGAAAACACAACTCTCACTGGGGTCAATTTGATAGAAAACAGGCGAGAATGCAAGGGCAATTGCAGGCTTCTTGAAACCTGGTATGTGGCAGACAGGTGGCTTATTCAAACCTGACCGTATGTATATGTA
Organism: Millerozyma farinosa; assembly: GCA_002196765.1. NCBI lineage: Eukaryota > Fungi > Ascomycota > Pichiomycetes > Serinales > Debaryomycetaceae > Millerozyma > Millerozyma farinosa. The sequence continues at coordinate 694,159 of NBND01000008.1, forward strand.
AACCGTGTTGATGGAATCGTCGTTGTTGCCCACATCATTGGTCAAGGAGGTGTTTTCCGGTCTAATAATGCCCAGCGGAGTTATGAGGAGATTTCCATCGGGAGAGAAGGCGAGTCGTCGAAAAAACGACTGAAGTGTTTCTGGGTAGTATAACGAAATATTTTTGAAGTCTTTGACAGTCTCATGATTTGCGTCATTTGAAAGCTGACCTGTGGAACCGGTTTCAAATTCATTCTTCCACGGAGAAATCTTCTTAGTAGGGACATCCGCCCTTGCAATTCTATGATATAACGAAGGCTCTAGCGACTGGTCGGCATCTTTCGAACTCTTCAATGAATGAATGATTATTGAGCGATCCGCGGACTGCAGGACAATGTATTCATTCAATGGATCCCAACATACCCCCTGAACGTAGTGAGAATGGCCTGTGAGCTGATATATTTGCTGTCCAGTCTCAAGTTCGTATATTCTGGTTATGTTGTCCATCGAACCAGTTGCTATGTACTTCGAGTCAGGCGACCACGATAGGTCGTATATCTCGGACATGGACGAACGGACTACACGATATGGCACCCACGACTCTTTGATGTCATCTTCGTCTTCCTCGGCGCCAAAGTCCTTGATAATTTTGTCTGATCTGGTCCATACAATGAGCATCCCATCATCTCCTCCACTTGCAAGATACTTTCCCGTTGCGTCAAAGCGTACGGTATTGACTGCCTGAGTGTGCTTACGAAGCGTGCCCAAGTATTCAACTGACGTGTTCTCATTATCGCTGTTGTACTTCACCTGCCACAACCTTATATTATTATCACCACCTCCAGTTGCCAATCTTTCAGACCGTCTCAACTCATCCGATTTTTGAAAATCCACGGAGTATACTGGCTGGCTTTCATCATGCCAGTGAACCGCTATAGTTGAAGCATTCATTAGAGCAACTTATATATGGCTTCTTGTTTTATCTTCTATACGCGTTGATGGATAGCTTTTTTCGTGAAAAAGGTTGAACTTTTGCGCGATTACTCAATTGAGGTTTACCCCCAGCTTATCTACAACTACTATAGATTAGTACGAGGTGCAAGGAGTATTAGAAAAAAATTAATAGAAGAATAGTTTAAACAACTCTTATACAACATCATATAAAAATTGCACTTTTGTTATGTTGAACAGAGAGATTCAATTTGACATAGCTTCAATGGACTTTGACATATTATCAGATGATGATATAAGTACACTTGATGAGTTCGAACTTGTGGAAAACGTTCATGGAGATGAACAGAGGAACACCGAGATGGATGATAAGATATTCTTTGAGAGAAGCGCACAAAAGTATATGAAATTCACGGATAAGAATCCGACTACGTATCATGTCATAGAGTACTTCAAGCATAGGTTACTATCGTCGGGGTTCAAGTACATCAATGAAAAAGAGCTTTTAAGCGACGACATAAGAAAAAACATCAAAGAAGGAGGATATTTTTTCACTGTGAGGTCTAATCTTTCCATAGTTGCGTTTTCAATTGGAGGTAACTGGAGTCCGGAAAATGGTGCTGCAGTAGTAGCCAGCCATGCTGATGCCCTAGCTGTTAAACTCAAGTCAACCTCATTGAAAAAAGACGTTGAAGGATATAATATGTTGGGCGTGGCAAATTATTCAGGCTCGTTAAGTCGATGCTGGATCGACAGAGATTTGGGTATTGGCGGTGTAGTTATAGCTAAGCAAAATGGAAGGGTGGTTAAAAAGTTGGTATCGTCCGCCGGCTATCCCGTCGCCAAAATACCTAGATTAGCAGAGCATTTTGGTGATATAGCAGATGAGCCGTATAACAAAGAGACCAAGATGGTCCCGATAATCGGCTACGGAGAGAAGCCCTCTGCATCTGAACTGGAGACGAAAGCACCACTTTATGGGAAGCACCCAATATCATTACTCAGATATGTATCCAGCATCACCAGCTGCTCAGTAGAAGACATATTAGCGATTGACTTGGAACTTTTTGACGTTCAAGCCTCTGCCAGGGGAGGATTAGACCACGAATTCATTTTCGCTTCTCGAATGGACGATAGGCTATGCTCTTTTTCGAACATCGAAGCATTAGTCCAGCACAAAGAGTCTACGGAGGACCAAATCAAGGAGAGTGACGTCTTTAGTATTGCTGCTGTTTTCAATAGTGAGGAGATTGGCTCAAGAACTACCAGTGGAGCACAGAGTACCTTTTTACTGGCTACAATAGAGAGAGTTCTCAATGCCAAAAACTACAGTTCTAACGAAAGACCGTTGGTGTATGCAAACTCGGCTATTCTATCTGTTGATGTGACACATGCGTTTAATCCTGACTTTGCTGATGCATACTTGCCAGACCATTATCCTTTGCCCAATACTGGGGTTTCAGTGAAAGTTGACCCGGATGGGTATGTTGCAACTGACGCATTCGGTATTGCTCTCGTGGAGATGGTTGCTTCTAGAAATGATCTTAAGGTGCAAAGATTTCAAAGACGAAATGGCACTGCTTCAGGAAGTACGATTGGTCCGATATTGGCAACTACCACAGGCGCAAGGGTTATTGACGTTGGTTTACCTATTTTGTCTATGCATAGTATCAGAGAAGCCAGTGGGTATAAGGAACCAGGTTTGGGAATACGTTTCTTTGAATCATTTTTTAGAGACTGGCGTCAAGTGAAAGAACTGATGCCTGATTATTAACTATAGCCAATAGATTTTTATTATTCTCAATATCCTTATTTCAGAAAAGGCATTGATTCGTCATGTCCTACCTAATTACAAGCCAGATTACGATCGTTAATAGTTTGGTATTATGTGTACAGAAGAATAGGGTATTTAATCATATGTACTTAGTCATGAATGTGCTGAAGCAGTTAAACTGCTGTGTAATCTTGCATGATAAATGAAAGACGGAAAACTTGAACATCTGTAATTGAATCACAATTACCAAAAGGAAAGACTCAAACCAATATAAACAATGGTAGACCATAATCGAAAAATGGTACGTTTGTAGTGAACGTGATTAGAGAGCGCCTAAAATGACAGATGATACTATGAACAAGCTCAATAAAGAAGTGGTTTTACTGTAGTCCCCACCAGCCTGATTTCCGTTTGAAGCCAGCTTAACGGAACTCTTTGTGGATTGTTTAGACAGAGAGCTTGAACTACCAGCCTTACCCAGAGAGCCCCCTTTAGAGCCCGCCAGGGTCGCATGCGCCGCCGTGCTTGACTTCAAAGTCAAAGTCTGCACCACGGAACTTGCTTCAAAAGAGCCCTTGGCATCTGAACTGCTGTCTGATGCTGTGAGTAAACCACCACCACTATCGGATCCAGTTTTTCCTGATCCTGCATTCTGGTGTGCCGACTTGATATTTATGGTTTCTTCACCCATTTCGAGTTTTGATGAGCCGCCTAATGCTAGACCGCCTGCTGTAGCGAGACTAGGCGAGGCGAATGCTGTTGTACCTGTGCTTCTAAGACTCATTTTTCGTCCCTTGTGATACTAGTTCTAATAGCACAATATCAGCGAACTGGGAACTCAACACCAACTGAGATCTAAACCCCGATTTGAACGACTAGCACTGAATAAGTCAGCGATATTATCAGCTATCCACTCCTTGAATGTAGCTATAGCTAAGTGACGCTCAGTCTTACGTTCCTCCTTCTCAGAAAATGGAGAAAAAAATTTCTTAGATCAATTTCCTTTATATTCAAGAAATCGAAGCTCCCTGTAAACACTTGAACAAAAGAAGCTTGAAAAAACTTTCTCAAGTTCTATACCACCTGTTGCTTTACTAGCTTATTGGAAGTTAAGACTTCACCAACTAATGGATATCTTTGATAAGAATAAAAGCTTTTCAGAAATGCGCCGGATCTTGTAACAGGAACAGGGGCAGAAGCCCTTATATAACAGTTCGCGTATTCCGTCTCAAAGATCCGAAAGCATAATTTCTGCAAGGTACAAACAATTATGACGTAACGAGATGTTGTGCACTTCACCAAAAGAGCCCGAGAAAGTTACACAAAATACGTAAACAGGTGACGACGCACATAAAGCGTTATACTCAAGGCTTTGGGGTAAATAGTATTGAAACATAGCTGAATTTGAGTGGATTGTCAAGAGGATGGGTACCATAATGAAACACGCGGCGCGACACTTGAAGAGGCATTCAAAGAAGGAAGCTCATTTTTTATTCCACTTGAGAGAATTCTTTTGTTTGAAAATTGCAACAGAGCGAATAGCGTTGTTTGTTCAGGGTTTTTACCTTGCCGAGGTACCACCAGCCCCGATGTACTCGCTACGAAAAGGGAAAAGACACGGGAAAATAAAAGTACTACATATTAAAAAGTAACATTGGATTAACCTGAGTAGGCGCACACAATCTATTGTAAATGAGCGATATGCACATCGCACGCAGATGCCCTGCCCTAGATCCTCAAATACGTGTCAGTTTGACGTTTACAATCACGAAAGGCATACGGGCCAAAGAGAGCCAACAAAGGACGCCCAATTGTGCACTTTATACAGGATCGGGTTACTGCGAACATCGTGCAACGTTCTATTGTACAGCGTACCCAGAGAATACTTTAATCTAGGAGCAGTCTTGGAAGAGGGTCTTACGTAAAATCTTATTATTCATTATGTTACTTGCACCGGAACACCATCTGGTCAGGCAATTCTCCTTCGGGTGTACCGCTTCGTCTTTTAATTTTTTTAGTAAATTACCTTCCAACAGCTGTATAGCGTCTAGTCATGGCGCAGTGACAGATTTATGAGCTCACATGATCAGCCTATTCTTCGCAGTTGAACGAGCTAGTCAAAAGGTAAATTTCCACTTTGGTGAGCCACAAGAGAACATTGAATGGCAGGTGGACTGCGAATGATAGTCTAATAACTAGAATTTTCCTTGTTTCCCTTTTTGGTCTGCTTTCCGCACGAGGCCCTTGCCTGAAGTATTTGACAAGAGTACCTGAGTAACATTGTTTACACATAGATTTCACGCCATCACAGTCACCAGGTAACTCACAAAGAGACGCAGGTCGGGGAAACGCGCTATAGACACGACCCGTATTGAAAAAGGACAGTTCAAACACTGTTTGGCTCGGTCACTATAGTGCGCAACCCAAACCTACTGCGGACCTAGTAGGTGAGGAGCTCGGGCGCAAATTAGACGAACATGAGGTACCTCTAACGAGTGATGACGCGTCACCTGGTAGTCCTGGTAATGTGTTTGAGAGAGCGGTAAGAACTTTGATGGCGGCTAATTCTTTTGCGCGCGCGGCTAAAAGAGACGGCAGTGGTCAAGAAAATACCAAAATGGGATGTCAGAGATTGCCGCCATTATGAGCTAACCGCTACTTTTCGCCTCAGGAACCGCTGCGGCTAGTAGGCAGGGTAAGCCACACAATGCAGAGTCAGAGAATTGAGGAGAACCCGTTCCATCTCGTATAGAGCAATATCCACAAACACGAGTCCACCGCAAGACCTGCGCTATAAGGAGTAACTGCGTTGTATACTCTGGTGGAGGGCTTTTTTACAAGCGGAATACTTGTTGCGCACCTCTTTTGGCAGTCTGCGCTACATCGTCGGCCCACATCGGACACTATCGCTTCAAACTTCTAGCAGTAAAATTGTTTTTGCAGCTAACTGCGCGCATTTACCGACCGGTGTTAAGGCAGTTCATTCGTGTGAATAAGAGACTAAGTACTACAGATCATTTATTAGTTAATATACAACCACAGCTCAGTCATGGTTTTGCAGGTAGTATAACAGAAGTGGAAATGCAATAAGACGCCTATGTGATAATATTTACGGCACACTATAAAATATAGTAATCACTTTTTTATGCCGCTCCTACGCTTACGCTTCAATAATCGTATTTATTTATTCCTCACTAAGTTATGGATTTTGAAGTAAGGCTTCTGAATCGGGAGCACCCGGCGTCCCTTGACGAGAAGTTTGTCTAGATCTAGATGAATTACCCGAGAAGAGTGCAGCAATTGGATGAAATGCCTTCTTCACTATATTCTGTCTTTCTAACTCCCTGAGCTTGTGTGCATAAATAACTTCAAAAGAAGGTGGCTCGATCTCTTGAGGTGGCACCGAACTATCCACAGGAGCAATCATCTCGTTCATGGAAGTTGAAAGAGATGGATTACTTGCAACAAGCGAGTCGTAGTCTGGCTTTTGCATGCTAGGATTACGTGCGATTGATGCAGCAGACTGTCTAAATGCGTTAGCGCCAGAAGCTTCTACCGTGGAGCCATAGCCATTGGCTGTAACACTACTGATAGAATTCGATCTTGAATTCGACCTTGAGCCAGTTCCACTAGAGCGGAACGAAAATATTGATGTCTTGTCGTCAAACACAGAGCCCATGTCCTCCAAGGTTAACCCTTTTGTTTCAGGAAATAAAGTATAAACAACCAAAAAAGAAAGTGCACATGATGCAGCAGGAATTAAATATGTTTTCCATGCAATTGCGTCTAGTAAGATTGGGGTCATTTCTCCTACTAAGAAATTGAAAAGCCAGTTCGTCGCAGTAGAGAGAGCAGCCCCTTTTGATCTAACCGAATTTGGTAAAACCTCATTCATCATCCAAGGAATGGGGCCCCAACTAGCGCCAAAAGCAGCATTGAAAATTATAACACAGGCAACTACAATGTTAGCTGTGTATTTGTTGTTCAAGAACAAAGAGTAGGCAATGATTATAAGTGGAATGCCCATAACAACTGCTCCTGATAATAGAAGTGGTTTTCTACCCCAGGAATCAACCAAATACCATGGTGGAATTGTACTCAATACATAGACGATGGAATTGATACCAGTCATTAAGATAGCTTGCCTGCCTATCCAACCGGCCAGTTCGAAAATCATTGGCGCATAGTAAGATACGATATTGATTCCATTTAACTGGGCAAACATTTGCGAGAAACATCCAACAGAAACACGCTTGCTGTATCTGTGGAGCATGTAGCGATATGACCGTTCACCCCCTTCAACCCTAGCTATCAAAACATTTTCTTTTATATTTCTAAATTCATTGATAGCGACCTCATCTTCGACATCACCATCCGCATACAAATCTGAAATTACTACCATTCCCTCGATGTCATGATTGTGGTCCAAGAGCCACCGTGGTGTTTCTACAATAATAAATGAGCCCAAATACAACAAGAAGCCCACCAAACTCTGAATGAATAACGGCATTCTCCAGGAAAGGTTGTTTTCAATGTAGGAAAACCCGTAATCAACCCATATGCTGAAAGAGTACCCCACTATATTACCGGAGAACTCTAAACATGCATAAAATCCTCTATCATCAGGTGGACTAATCTCTGACTGGTAACATGGGATAATGGTAGTTAAAAATCCAATGGCTATACCGCTAATGAGCCTTCCAAAACCCAAGTTGAATATATTCACTGATGTCGTTTGAATGATCCCCCCTATAACAAATATCAATGAACCATACCTGATCGTGAGCCGTCTTCCTAACTTGTCTCCAAACTTGCCTGCTTCAAAGGACGAGATCAATGCTCCTATTTCAAGGATCGCTATCATTGTACCAACAGCCGCAGGTGAAGGTTCCTTGTAGTAGGCCTTGAAATATTTATTTGTCAAAAGAGATGACATTAGTCCCTGCTCAAATCCAAAGAGGAATACACCTAACGAGACAAATATCGAGGTGAAATTCAAGAGGCTTCGTCCCACGAGGACACTCTCCTTCATTTGAATGTTGTGGTGTCTGTTCCTGTGAATTTCCATTGCTAAAAGATGTTTAGATATATGGGTGCAAAGACAGATCAAGAATATGCTATTTGATACAACTTCCGTCTACGTAGGTATATGCTTTCTCTTTGAGAGATCACACTACGTTGTTCATCTATTAAGAAGGTAATGTTTTGTCTGAACAGAAAGTTCGTATCTCTTATTCTACGGAGTTCTTAAGCTTTTGCACGACTATTACTTTCTCTTATCTCAGATCCGCTACCCCAGATTTATTTGGTAATGATATTCTTACATGATCAACGTTAATGATTGCGGATTGATGGTCCTTTTACTATATAGCACAATTATAGAGAACTACATACTTCATTTTATATTGCCCGCTTTTCAAAATGCTGGAGATGAACAATAAAGATGCAGACATCAAAAGGTTCAATGGATGTTGTTTAATCTCGTACTGTTCATGTGAACGTCGATATCAAGTCTGTCAGCATCATCTTCTATCGTTCTCAAACGCGTGTTCTGACTGTCTACTTCCTTACCAATAGTGTTAGCGGAGCCTTTCAACTTCTTTGCGTAAAGACCAATTTGATCCAAGTTATTGGCTATTTCTTTCTCCATTTCGTCATCCTCAGAATCATTCTCGAATTGGTATCTTCTAGCTGCATCTAAACTACGCTCACCTTGGTATTTCTGATAGATATCAGATGATGTTGCATTATTGGTGAGTCCTTGCTTGATTCTTTGTTCACTTTCGTACATCTCGTGACGGTTAGTCTCTCTGAGGTATTTTTCACGACTCTTGTTAGACTTTATTTTCTCTTCTTGTTGACGCAATCTAGACTTTTTGTTGAAAGGATTACCGTATGCTGGAATGAAAATCGATCTATTAAGTCTCTGTAACTCCTTCACCTTTTCATCAGCTATCTTGGTTTGTGTGTCTGCTAACAACAAGTTTTGCTCAGCGTTGTACAATCTTTCGGACTGAGATCCGAGCATACCCATAGTATTAGTGGCTGAAGCATCGGACTCTTGCGCCATACGCAAGGTGTTTCTTGTAGATGCAACAGATTCCTGCTTCACAAATCTGATATCCTGCTTAATTGCTTCGACGGCTTCATCTTCCAGATCAACCTGTTTCTCTTCAGGCAATTCATCAAGTTCTACATTCAAATCGTCTTCTTCCGGTAAATCATTGAGATCGAAATCATCATCTCCAACATTGCGTCGTACAGGTTTGCGAGACACTGTCATGTCATTAGTAGGAATAGAGTTTAAGTCTAGCGTTTCTTCATCTGCATCTCTAGGACGGCGAGCATAGCTCCTTGTGGATGGTGCTATAGATCCGCGCAGACTCATGTTATCAGGCTGCTGTTTCAGCTCAACTCTTTCTCTTGTTGTTGTTCTGCTGTAAGGATCAAACCCGCCCTGTTGTGCCGAAGATGGTCGCTGTCTATTAGTTTCCCTTGCATATGGGGACAGGCCAGCAGCGCCTCCACTATAGCTACCTTCATTGACACCAGCGGAGTCATATGGCAGAGCCTCTTGTCCATTCTCTTGGTCCTGTGGCTGCGCATATGGATTACTACCGCCACCAGCATTGCCATTAATGCTAGCATAAGGATTGACGGGCTTGAAACCTGGTTTCGCCTTCAGTCGCTCTTGTGCATATTGCTTGAATGCCCCGAACTTTTCTTCTCTGCCCTTTCCTGACTTTGTGCTTATCCCCACTCGATTCAAGTCCTCACGGAGCTCTTCCTCCGTAGGCTCTTTCCTCTTGAACATTTTCTTGATACCCATTTTGAGTTGCTGATATCTCTATGTCCTATACTTGATGATACACACTTCTCTATAGATCAGGATGGTATTACTGTGTTATCCTAGTTACCTTACTGCCTTCGAAATATTATCAGATTTAATAAGTAATGAAATAACACTTGGTTGAACTAATACATGCTATATAGTCTTGGAGGCTAATGCTACTTGAGCGAAATGGACTGCATATACTTAATTGGGGGCTTAAAATGGGAAACAAATGATCACAAAACATCGGACCTGCATAAAGCCAACAAAGTTCACCACTTATAATCACATGACATACCACGTGATCATAGATATGCTGCAGCTGGTTGTGCTGAGTACATAGGCATGGTGTGGGAAACCAACGCATATAGACTCTACAAGAGACGGGATACTACGTGGAAGACCTGGTACCCCTGTGCACCGATGCAACGTGGTATTTGGCATATACTGGTGTGCCGTGTTGCGTGTCGATTACTGTTTGAGACATAGTCTGCTGCATCAGCATTTGACTATGTTGCCTTGTAAGTGAACTTTAGCTACCACCAGACCCAGTTCCCGGGGAAAAGAGCTGTGTATACTGCTGGTTATCTTTTAAAAACCCCAGCTCATCGAGTTTGGAAACTCCTACGGCGTCGCGGAGCAGCTTTTAGAAGTCCGGTCCATATGCCGTCTCATCGGTGTATGCTTAAGACTGAAAAAAGGGACATGAAAACTAGCATAAGTAGCGTCATATCGAAAGCAACAACCATAGACAACTAACATGTCACAAGTCTTGACTGGAGTGGAAGTGCACAGCTTGAAGAAACGGAAGCTTTTGTCTCCGCAAGTGGCCTTAGTCACAGCGACGCACCAGGAAAATGTCGAGGCTCTCAAACATACATATACCAAATACCATAATGGGAGCTACACAGCTCAAAGCCTCCATGAGAATACTTTTGAAACACACGGAAATGCCAACTCACATATGGAGCCTTCAAATAAAACTATGACCCGTCCTGATATGGTTGGGACGGAGTATATGGATGTTGAAAATCACTTAAACAGCTGTCCATGTGGTCATCTACATGGAGAAGGAGAACATGAAGACATAACAGCGGTTGGCATGAGCAGTAATCCCATGAGGGGCCCAGACTAGATATTACTCTTAATATTGCCCCAAGTTTAATACATTTCGCTGTCAACACTTGATTTACTCTCTACAATTTTTACGAAGTCCCGAATAGGAATACGCATGGAAACATCTATCTACACTTAAAAAGGAAGCCTAATCTTTCTCAAAAAAAAACTCGGCTCACCTTCAAGCCACCTTCCGTGTCATATTATATGTAACATCCACGGTACTATGTTATACGTATTTTCACCAATTTTTAGCAGTATATATGTGCGGCAACATTTCGCTATTCTTTAATCTAATGACAATCAGATTCACGTGATATAACAAAAATGCAGTTTGGCTTCGATAATTACAGGTTAGATGATTTTGCAGGCTCTATGGCTCCCACGTAAGTTTTATTGTGGTTTAATTTGAAGACAGTGGGTAATAACAAAGGACAGGAATGGTTAATAGATAGCTGCTTTGAAGCTCTTAGGACAGCTTCAGCTTGATACTGAAGGGCTAGTCGCTTGTATGAGCGGTTAAGAGCCAATACAAGAGCCAGATAATGCATTCATAGATATGAACTCCACAATGAGCACAGTCTGCCACAGCGATTATGTGGATGAGATCATTAGTCAGATTTAGCAATTTACGGTGTAAATTGAAAATCAGGGAGGTGTTTTGTTGTTGTGGATCAGACAAACTTTTGAGTCCGAAAGGTATTAAAAATGAAGAAAGGGAACCTTGATTTGACATATGGTATCGCAACTCTTTTCAAAGCAGCTGGCACTTTTAAGAAAAGGTTAAGTTGACGATTCGGCGAAGATGAGTGAGATCTCACCTCTTGACTCTAAACAAGGAAAGACAAATAGAATAAAGATCGGGACAACTGAGGTAGCGGAACACCATGAAGAACCATACATCGACTTACTGTTGAATCTTAGCAAGGAGGAATTCGACCGCAGAAACAATTCTAAATGGTTTAAGATCCGGAAGTTCTTCTGGGATGGTACAGATAAGCATCCCAGTGAGCAGAGGTATCTCATGAAGTTGGATTTTTTTTTACTTAGTTCTTCTATGCTTGGATACTTTATCAAAAATCTTGACCAGTCGAATATGGCAACAGCGTATGTTAACGGAATGGATGAGTATTATAATATGGGAGATAATCAATACAATTACCAGATGACTTTGTGGACAGTTGGATACATAATCGGGCAAATTCCTTCCAACCTTATTTTGCATAGAATCTCTGCTCGATATTATCTTGGAGGACTCGAAGTGTGCTGGGCCATCTTAACTTTGCTAATGATAACTTGCAAATCTTTGAGAGGAATTTATGCTATAAGGTTTTTTGTGGGGCTCACTGAGCTGGGCTATTTTCCTGGCATCGAATATCTCGTGGGAAGTAATTACTCTGCATCGGAAATAGCCAAGCGTTCAACCTACTTTTCTGTGTCTAGTAGCATAGCTCTGTTAATCTCAGGCCCTCTTCAAGAGGCTATGCTAAAGAGATACAAACACTCAAAGATGCCTCCATTCAAATGGATGTTTCTCTATGACGCTGTTATTTCGATCCCTATTGGTTTGTATACTATGGTAACAGATCCTAATACTCCTTCAACAACAGACTCGTGGTACTTCTCTGAGCAGGACAGACTTATTGGCCTCGAAAGAAGGAGAAGGATCGGCGCTCAGTTAAATACGAGAGAAAGGTATACTTGGAAAAAGATCAAGAGTTTTGTTAATTCCTGGCATATCTACCTTTTCCCATTAATGTTCTTGACTTATAACAATAGTTGCAGTGCAACTTCTCAACCCACATTTACTACTTGGATGAAAAAAGATTTGAAACTACCATCTTCTGATTACAATACTTATCCTTCTATACTTTCAGCATTGCAAATTGTGTGCTCTCTCTTGATTGCCTATATTGGTGATTTTCTTGGAGGAGGAAAGAATTGGTTGTTTGTGGGTCTCTTCTTTACTTTGACTATCATAGGCTGCTCATTATTGGCTGCATGGAACATTCCTTTAGGTTTACATTGGCTATGCTATTATTTGATTGGTATACCAACAACATGGGGTCAACCTCAAATATTTTCCTGGGTCAATAGGTTGCTCATCGAGGATGATATGAAACGTAATTTTGTTGTTGTTATAACTAATACTTTAGCCTACGTAACAAACGCTTGGGTTCCGATCTTTGTTTGGAATACTAACGATAAACCAAGATACTTCATTGGTTTTACTTATACTGCATGTCTTCTGTCACTTGGACTTATCTTGACAGCCATTATATATTTCTTGAGCAAACGTGACGAGAGACGTAAGGTGGAACAACAAGCAAAAGAAGTCAGCGATGAGGAATACAGTGTTAGGTCTACTATTTCACCTAAAGATTTGTGATAATTAAACAAAAGGATCTTTTATATAAACCTATATAAAGTAGGAATACACATCTGATTTATTTTCAGGTCTATATTAGATGTTACCTGCCCAATAATTCCAAAAAGAAAGAGCGAAAACTCAAGTGTTACCTCGACAGCATTTCATAACGAAGTATTGCAAAATATGTATTTTAAAATCATTACATGTTGGGCTAGAAAAGATGTACTTAAGCAAATGATCTTCGTGGTTATGGTAAGGAGAAAGCAAATGAGCTTCTAATGTCGAAAGATAAGACTTAATCTAAAACAGCGATTTCCTTGACAGCCTCATCGTAACCTTCCTTATATTCGTCAACTTTGCTGGCGTTCTTTCCATTCTTGCCACCGCCAGGGATTACCATGACACATGAAGTAGGCCTCTTGGTAGCTCCAGCGGATCCCAAGTCTTCTTTGGAAGGTATGAATACATATGGTACAGAACAGTCTTCACACAAAACAGGTATATGTGAAATGACATCAGGAGGAGAGATATCACCAGCAATTATAACCAAACCCTTTTCTCCCTTTCTTAAAGCCTTAACAACTTCCTTAACACCTCTCTTTACGTGCTTTGCCTTAGAAGCTCTCTTGACGGTCTTCAATACTTTCTTATTCAATTTTTTTGGAGCAAGAGGCTTGGCGAAGGGCAAGACTGCAGCCATTCGCTTATCGTAGTTATCTTCCTCTTCCTTAACCTTTCCTTCCTTTTCTTTCTTAGCCATGACTTATTATTTACTTCTTGTACGCTAGACAGCTTAGTTCAAGTGAAAATTTAGGTTAAAGAAGAGCAAAAAAAAGGTGAATAAAATAAAAGTTACACAAAATGGCGACGAAGCTCTTCTCATCGACCGGTACTAACGTATACTGGGACTGAGCCAACAAGCAAAATGGTAGGAAACGATGCTAAGGGACTGCCTAAGATCACTTTCGGAAAGAAGAGAAAGAGGAACTGGGCATCACAAGGTTCAGCATATGGTGATAACCTTTTAATTCTTGATGACTTCAAGACAAAGACTGGATCTAAAGGACCGAATGACAACCAAGAGTACACTCTTAACGAGAGCAAGGTGATCAACTCCTTGAGCAAGTTTGTATCTAAGTCAAACATCAAGAGCATATCGCAGCAAAGTCAGTTAAAAATAATTTTGAGCATTTCGGAGGCTGCGTTATTCCTTCAAGACAATGAGCTGCTTTTAAAACGCATGCAAGACAGCTTTGGAATAAGTGGATGGGACATCTCTCCCTTACACCTTGGGTCAATTGAAAAAGCATTGTACTTGTATGGCGAGGTAGGAAGTATTGCTAAAGCAGCTGTTTTTGTTGCGTACATTTTGAAAGTCAAGTTGAATAATTACATCCCAGCAGAATCGTATACTCTTAAATCACCAAACTACCACTTGAGTGTTCTAATGAAAGGTCCATCTGATGATGATACGTTGCAGAAAGTTGTACAACTGCAGGCAGACTATTGTATGCTCCGTGATGTCGACACAACTTATCCGTTTGGGTACAATAATCATAGTGACCAACTATTGATAACCATAAAAGGTGATTTCAGTTCTCTTTACAATTTCTTACTATTTTTACTAGACTATTTCATATTCTCTTTACACTCTAATACTCTTGATGAAAACGAGTATACACCAGTTCAAATTATAACAGCTCACGACAACGCAGCATTATATCATATCCAGGAAGCTAACGAAGGCAAGGTTCTGAAGAGCCTTAATATTCTTTTAGATCACGCTTACTCGAAACAGCATGCGATAAGTACTATTGCAAATGAAGTAGAGGGCGATCCGCAGATGTTACAATAATAGTTATATTAACTACATAAAACAAGTCGAAATAAAATCTGTATTTTTATATCAAAACTGTCGGAAATAAATGTAATGAGTTGCCTAGATCTTGATGGCTTTTGATTTTGTGTTTCTCGCGATGGAAGCAGTTCTGTCTCCTAAAGACAATGCCAAACCTTGTCCCTTTGATCTGATTCTAACATGACCTATAATCGGTCCATCAGTCTGTTTTTCGATGCATAAATTAGCCAACGCATCTTCACCAAAAGATGAACGAGAATATAAGTTCGCAGATAAAAATTGACATTCTTCGCCAATTATGGCACCCGGAGTTAAACAGTTCATGTTCGTTCCAGCCATCAAGGCGTCTAAAAATTCTTTTAACGAGCCCATTTCCGATTTGACAGTAATCTTATTCTCCCACTCAAATTCATTCCACATCTTACGGAATGCGCTTTCAGTACATGTTGCGGGTTTGATGTAGTCCATGATATCAATATGAACATCATTCAAAATCACAATAGTGGATTCATCGGAGTGCTGTCCATCATAAACAATATTTCCAAAAATGATTCCTGTATCTGCTGAAGTGACTTTAATGGTGGTTTGAAGTTTGTAAAACCCATGTGGTCCTATATTGGCAGTAG
Organism: Millerozyma farinosa; assembly: GCA_002196765.1. NCBI lineage: Eukaryota > Fungi > Ascomycota > Pichiomycetes > Serinales > Debaryomycetaceae > Millerozyma > Millerozyma farinosa. The sequence goes on from NBND01000008.1 coordinate 709,666, forward strand.
CTGGTTTGTCAACTACCTTCAAGTCTCCCAATGTGGCAAACTCAACGGACAAATTACGCAAGGTATTGATAGTCTGGTTCACAAGTAAGATGTCCATAACAACATCAAATTGATGTACCTTAATATACGCTTCGGCGTATATGGGGTCTGAGAAACCAGTTAATTGAACAATCTTGTTCAATCTTGACGATAAGTTTTCTTTTGACACAGAGCTTCCTGCAGCCGTCCTAACATCATCAACTTGCTTCTCAATACCTATGTCATCTCTACTAAATTGTCTAAAGCTGATCGAATCATCAACTTGTTCAGCATTATTATGGAAGTCCTTAGCTTCAGCTTCAATCTTACTTTTCTCAATCGTGTTTAATTGTGCCTTAAACGCATCCTTGGTATCATCCAAAAATGCTGTTTCAATTAGCTTGGCTTCCTTATCGTTGGTCAAAAGCCTAATAGAGTTGAGAATTCTGTCAGCAGAATCTTCATCTATTTTTTTAGCAACGAAAGACGACTCTCCAACGCGCAAGATCGAGACCATTGTTAAAATGGCTTCTGCAGTTAAAGCGTTTAATAATTTGGCTGGTGTGGCATTTCTGTGCAATCTAAATATCAACTTGACTAAAGTTGTTGACAATACTGCGCCCAAGTAAAAGTCACCCTCTAATATTAACTTACGCAAAGGAGGCTTGTTTTGATCTGCAGAAGTATCATGAACTTCAACAGTCAATGCGCTTTCGGTGGCATAAGTACCATCCGGCAAGATTGTTGGCTTCTTCTTGGTCTTCTCACCAGATCCGTTGACTTCAGATTCCGAAGCCCCTTCTTTACCTGAATCAACAGCTCTTTTCTCACTTGCTAAAATAGGAACTTCTCCGATACTCGATCTGATAAATTTCCAAGCATCTTGGATCAACTTATCTTCTAAAGCATACTCTCCAACTATCCAAAAAGCACCGCGGAACACTTTCCCACTCTTGATAAGACTTAAAGATTTGATTAAGGTTGATACAATTGACTGTCTCAAGTCTGGGTACTTTTCAACAACCTCTTTCACAAATGTGATAACTTCGTGAGCGGCAGTTGTAGTGAGGTCACCTACCGATTCCAATAAAAGATCGATAACATTAGCAGCGACTTCAACGAAATCTATGGCTAACTTATGAATAGCATTTATCAAAACCTGTCTGTATTCAGCGTTATTATCTTCATTGGAAGATGCTGTTCTTTGTAACTCTTTCTTGAACAATTTGACAACATCTTCGACGTTTCTGCTTGTGATTAATTGAAGGGTCACACCAATTGCCTTCTTACGAACGTCTAAGTCCTGAGTTGATAAAACGGTCAAAATATCCAAAGACAAATCTTGTAAAACACCTGGGTGTGCCTTGTTGAGGTCATTTATTCTTTCCAATGTTATGATCTTGATATTGTTGTCGGCCTCTTTCGTAGCTAACTCAATAAATTTGCTTCCAGCAAGAACAATCAAGTTTGAATTCGATGTGAGGATGGTTAAAGTGGTTGAAGCTTCGTAAATCACTACGTTTGAAGTCGAGTTCTCAGTTATATCAGAGATCAACTGAGTGTACTGAGATTTCAAACCTGGATTTTTCACGGCATCTTTTCTAATGAATTCAATAAATGCCAACTGAAGAAGGGGGTCTAAAGTCTCAATCAAGGAAATGTTATCTTGAATATACTGCAAGGCAGCAGTCCTGTTCAAATCACTTAAACATACAAAAGCATTTCTCTTACAGACAGAGTCGGACTCCTCATGCAAAAACCTGTATATCAATTCGTCGGCATCAGGCGATAAATGTTCTGACACTTTGTGGATACGGTAAAGGGCGAAGATGGCGTTCTTTCTAACATACGCGTGACGATGCTCTAAGCACAGACGAACATTCGACACCAAAGTCTCAAGTAAGTCAGGCTCTTTCAATTTGCATATGAACCTTAATGTGTTACCTCTAACGTATTCATTTGGATGCTGTAAATCACGTTGGATTGCGTTACACACCAATATCATTTCTTGTTTCATTTTACCGCTGTTGTCCAACTTGGGGCAGATCTCCCAGTAAAAATACAAGAGCTTCTTCAAGTCCTTATTTCTGGAAGGCATCACAAACCTTATAATATGCATCAAAAGATCAGGCATTGAATCGCCGTTAAGCATTGTTATCAAAATACGCTTCATAGCGTCTATCTTGACTTCATCTTTGCCCTTCTCCAACAAGGATCTGAACTCACTTACTGAAGTCTTACTGGCCGCATTCGGCTCATAAATCAAAGTATATCCGATATCAGCCATTGCCACCTGTTATCGAGTTAGTACGCTGTTTAGTTTAGAAAAATTTCCAAACATTATTCTGTCATTCGAGGTGCAATCATAAGCAGCTCAATGAAACAGAGCATGGAACAAGTAGATGTAATTATACGTCGAGCATCCAGCCACGTCGACGGATACATACCAGAAGCAAATTAAATGAACAATGTTTAAGTTGATACTAGGGAAATTACGACGGTTAAAAACTTACGTGTTGAACTTGAGATCATTTTTAAAATTTGTCGTATACACGACCTATACATATATTACGAATCCACCTATACTAATCACTATCTGAATTATCAGGATTCATAAGCACAAGTCTAGGTCTATAATCATCATCATCATTATTGTTATTACTGAGGTCGGGGTTCTCGATGTTATTTTTGTATGAGTTATTTCGTGTCACGGAGTCGACTTCTGTATCATCGTCGTCTATCGAATATGCGTAGTTTGGATGCTGGTAGTATCCGGTGACATTCAAGTTGGAGATGGACAAGCTGCTTGAAGACGAGGAGGAATCCATTGAGTTTCTATGCTCACTTTGTGCTGTTGACGTTGAGTCTTTTCCTGTTTGAATGCTCTGGGAGTCCAGGTCTTTGTTGGAGTTGCTTGTCATAGTAGAGTTGGCAAGGGAAGGAGAGCTGGAGAATGTAGACATGGAAGATTTGAAGTTTGTGACATGGGTTTTAGATATACTGCCTAGCGTGGAAGATGTGCCTGCTTTTCCTAACGCTGAGTTCATCCCTAGGACATTTTCGTTGTCATCCACTTCCGCTGCGAGTAATCTGGGTTGAAGATGACCGTGTTTTAATCCTACACCACTTGTCTTTTTGTTCTTTGCTTGTGATAAACCTCCGGCTAGCCTCATGTACCGTCCGTTAGAACTCAAATAAGACGCGTGCTTGTCGATAGGTAAAATACCTAGAGGGAGCTTCCATTTCCCTGGAGGAGAATCATTATATGCTGTTCCTGCACTTCTCCTTAGCGTGGATACATATGTAGAAGGCTCACCTTCCCCTGGCTTTAGCGCCAAGGTCTTTTTCAATGCAGCTAAGTTAACACTTCTGTTCGAATTCATGCTCCATAATGATGTTATAGAATTAGATTTTTTGTGAAGATATTCGGGCCTTGCCGAAGGAACGGTTTTTTTGAACTTCATGGAATCAGAGTGGTTCAGGATGTTATCAAGCGGTACCGAAACCTGACTTGTCATGACCGGCGGCAAAGAGACCGAGTTTTGCGAAGGGCTCCTCATGAAAGCCGTTGGGGCATTTTTCACGGAATTGACGCTGTTATCCAGAAAATTAGGACCACGAAAAGCGCTCCGCAGTTTTGTTTTGACCGGCGAGCTACCACTCTCCACATGTCGAAGAATTTTCTCACTTTCGACGTCTCCGTCACTTTGAGAATACGAAGACGTGATCGACGTGCGTGACCTGTTATTAATAGGCATGCTGACGTTTTTTCTTTGCTCTGAAGACGAGTGGCTATTTACGTTTGACAGCGAAGTAGACCGTAACTCCGGGGAATCAATAGGATATGGCACCTTGGGGCTGTCGCCTTGCGACAGATCCTTGGGAAACGTGGAGTCTGAGCAGTCCGTGAAGTATTCTGAGTTCCCCGAGTGTGCAGATTTAGTTAGCTGAAGGGGCATTTCGGGAGCAAGGGTGGCTCCTTTGGGCCCTAGCTCGCGTGAATCATCCTTCAGGCTCGTCAGTGCCGACTCATGTCCCATGTAGTTGCCTAGTTCATTTTGTAAGGTATCTATCACATCACTCAAGTCCTTTTCAACGGCCCTCAAGGGATCATATTTGGTAGGCTTGATGCTTTCTATGGGCGGAAGTTTGTTAAGCTCTCTTTTAGTTTCTGTATTGGACCCATCCTCCATTGCTGGAGGCGGCTTTCTTCTCAAGCGCTGCGCTTTCTGTTTTTCTCCCACGAGCAGGTCTTCTTTGCGTGGAAGATCTTCCTTCACCGGTATTCTTTGACCTCTTGCTGCACCATCTGGCGGGAGACCAACTACCTGCGATGGCACACCACGAATATCGATACCCTGCTGTATAGGCCCGGTAGTCATCTGTGGCTGTCCATTCTGGAATTGCCCGCCAAATATGGAGGTGATCCTGTTGCTAAACGTTTTTGACGCTCTCTTGTCTCTCTCACTCGACATCTTGACCGAGCTGTTTCAGGATCTACAATAAGTGATAAGAGACAGTACCAAACGGCTTTCTCCCTGCTGTTTTGTTGGATCCTTATCAACCTAATCAAATCCTGTGCTATAAACACAATCCATATGAATTCTTTCAGACTGTTTTCGAAAAAACTTCGTGTATAAAATTATTATGAGTCCCAGACATAAACGTTGAAGAATAGCCTCCACGCACGAATTGAAAAATTTGTAGTTTAATTCGAAGTATAGTATCGTTGAAGAAAAGTAAAAATGTCAAACACCAGTAAGTAGAGAAGCTGAATTGGAAGATTGAAGACGGCGTTGATATCAGCGGAGGAATGAGAGGTAAGAGACCAAAATACTAACTTAACAAGGCAAAGAAGATTACACAGTGGCCAATCCCGATGTCATTACCAAGTACAAGACCGCAGGAGACATTACAAACAGAGTGTTGAAGCAGGTTAGAGACCTTGCCAAGGATGGAAGCAAGCTCTTTGACATTTGCCTGAAGGGAGACGAATTGCTTGAGGAGGAACTTTCTAAGGTGTACAATTCCAAGAAGGCATCGAAGATCAGCAAGGGTATCGCCTTCCCCACCACAGTGAACCCCAACAACATACCAGCTCACTTGTCGCCAGTAAGTGCCGAGGATGAAGCTAACTTGGAGCTCAAGAACGGTGACGTTGTCAACGTTATGTTGGGTGTCCAAATTGACGGATTCCCTTCAATTGCTGCAGAGACATTTGTCGTCGGAGAGAGTAAAGAACTGCCAGTGACTGGACACAAAGCAGACTTGTTGCATGCAGCATGGAAGGCATCTGAAGCCGCCATCAGAACCTTCCAGCCAAACAATAGAAACTGGGACGTGACCAACATCGTCGACAAGGTCGTCAAGTACTACGACTGTACTGCTCTCGAGAGCATGCTCACTCACAACCAGGAGAGAAATGTGTTGTACGGACCAAAAGAGGTTATTTTGAACCCAACCAAGGAAAACAAGAACCAGATTGACACCTTTAGATTCGAGGAAAACGAGGTGTATGGATTGGACATCTTGGTCTCCACCTCAGCCGACGGAAAGGTCAAGCCAGCCCAGTACGCGACTTCCTTGTACAAGTTGACCGGTAGCACCTACTCCTTGAAATTGAAGTTGTCCCACCAGGTTTTGGGTGAGCTCAAGGAGAAGAGCCACGGCCCCTTCCCCATCAACATCAACAAATTGCTGGATGTGCGTAAGGCCAGAAGTGGTTTGATTGAGAGTGTGAACCATCTGATTGTCTTGCCCTACGATATCGTCACCGAGAAAGATGGTGAGTACGTCGCCCAGTTCTTCACCACTTTCGCCATAACCAAGAACGGTATTGTCAAGTTCACTTCGCCATCCTTTGATGCCGAGCTCTACAAGACCGAAAAGACCTTGGGTGACGAAGCAATCACCCAATTGATTTCGGAGCCTTTGAAGAAATCCGCGAAGAAGAAGAAGAGCAAGAAGGCCGCTGAATCGTCAAGCGCCTAAGAGTCTTATACTCTTTCGCTTTTTTCTGGGAACAGCACAGGATATGCTTGTATATCTAGCCTAGGAATCCAAGTAAGTATTCAGAATAGCACCCCTTTTTCAATACACTTACAGAAAGAGTTGTTTTACTGAGTCAGTCACCATTTATTCATATGCTTTTCAACATGCGCAATAATGAAATGGTACTATCGTCAGTCTAGTAGAGTTGTATATGTCGTCCTATGGAATGGACACCAAGCTAGTCTAGAACTTCCGACAATTCTAAACATGGGTGTTCAAAATTAAGTTAGCGCGATCGACGAGTAGATGTAGTTTATGATTTTTTTTAGACCCACCAGTGAAAATACAGCATTAGGAGATTGAACAGGAGGATAGCCATGCCAAAGGTCCATATAGAGCAGTATTTTCAACCGTCGGATACAGTGGCATCAAAAGATGACGGTGAAGAAATAGGAATAGAAAAGAAAAAAGTGGGTAAAAAAAGAGGTCGTAAGAAGAAAGTTACTCTGGATAACTCGAAAAACAATATCAAAAGCAACGGAAAGAGCCCGAGTGAAAGCAGCAGTAGAGCAAGCCAGAAAGATAGCGCGACTAGCAACACTGACGTTGAGGATTCCAGTGAGGAATATAGAGGAGTAAAAAACGGAAACTCGCAGAATACCAGAAGTAAGCGTCATTCACCACGTCTAATTGAGGAAAAGTATGAGTCAGAGATGGGTTTACAAAGTAGCCCGGTAATATGGGAACGAAAAGTTAACGATAACGGGGAAGGTGGCGGCATTTTAGCTGGATGCGTTATCCAGAAGGGAGGCCGGAAAGAGTTTATAGAGCCCCAATTAGCTGAACCGGAACCCGCGTACACTGGCTTGCCATTGGAAGCATTCCCCAACACCAAAATAAAGAAGGAGTCATTATGGCCCTCGAGAGGAACCGGAAGGAGGGGACCCAAAAACGGCGCTGCCAAAGCTGACTCAGACTCGCAAAACGTGGAGGCTTCAACAGACAGAAGCTCCATGGAAACCGAGTATCGCCATCATTTGAAGACCAACTATTATGACGAATTAAAGACAGAGAGTGACATCAGACGCATTGGAAGGCCTATACGGGACAACCAAAGCAAAGACGAAGAACCAAAGAAGAGACACGTCGCCACTTCAGCGAAAACTAATTTGACAAAGACCCCTCGACAGACAAAACACAAACCTAGTGATTTACTGAACTCAGTTCGAAGCTCAAAGAGAATAAAAGTGATCTCACCAAAGAAGTCAGCCTCAACTAATTTAGCACCCACATCTGGAGCTGGCACAGTTTTTAGCGAAGATAGAGATGACGGCCCCACTAAAGATAATGACGATTTTTGCTCCACTTGTGGTGGCCCTGGTATATTTATATGCTGTGATTCATGCACAAAGTCTTTTCATTTTACATGCTGTGAACCTCCATTGGAAGAATGTCCCGAGGATAGTTGGAACTGCAGGGAATGTGTTTACAAACTAAATCCCGGTTCAAGAGTATCGTGGAATGATATAGGTGTGTTCGGTCAGTTGATTAACCAAACTAGCTCGAGAAATCCAATAGAATTCCAGCTCCCTAAAAGACTCAGGGAGAATACTTTTGTGGGAGTAACAACAGGTGATAATGGCATTTATAAAGATACGAGTGAAAAGGAAGAGATGACACCTTCAAAATTGAATGGTTCCCAATTGCCCGGATATAACATGAACAAAGATTTGGAGATTGATAAGCTTTATGATAAAGATGGTAATCCATATTTATGCCATAAGTGTGGTTTATCAGGCTTGAAAAACCGAACTTTAACACACTGCGATTATTGTCCCCTCGTGTGGCATCTTGATTGTCTTGATTATCCATTGTGTATTCCGAAAAGCTTGGGAAGCAAGTGGAGATGCCCAAATCATTTTGAAGAACTTCTACCTGAAGGATTGTATTCTAAAAGGATTTTCAAAGACGCACAAGTCATTGACAGTTCTCTTCACTCCCAGTTTTTAAAATTGGCATCCATGAGAAACTTCATTATAAAGTACGATAATCAACCATACTTAAACTCTGAAAGCGGGAATCCAGCTACGTTACAGGCATATATCCAGTATGAATCCGATGATTTTTCAAGACCAGACATACAATTCAAACGTGAAGACACGCCTTCATATGTCGAGAGCATTACTTTGTCTAAATCAAATAATCAAGGAGACACTCATCCTGATTTCAAAATTCCTGATTTCTTTCAGAACATATCCACCAGTCATGGAACATCCGCTAAAGCATCGCAAAAGCTCTCAAAAATAATATCATTAACGGACTCTAATGAAGAGACAAATAGTCTGGCATTTATTTATCGAATTCCTGAGAAGCTGATCGAATTAGACTTTATTTCCAAAGTAAGCGACGAAAAGGCTGCTGCAAATCAAAGACTTGTATCAGTAACAAAGAAAGATGTAATGGGAGAACTCGAGGACTATGCTGCTCGCGAGCGAGTAGAAAGCAATGAAGTAGAGAGAGAGTTTGTGGAAAGCTTGAGTCAAGTAAAGCAAGGTGATAGTTTGCCTTTGAGGAAACCCAAGTTAAACTTCGACGAATTAGTGAAGGCTGCACTCAAGGATGAAAGCATGTGTAATAATAAGAGGTCGACAGAGTTGAAAGAAGATGAGATAGAGGATTTACTCAGAATCAAACAACTAATGGAGATAAAGGGAAAGGAAAAGCTATTGCAGTTTCTTGAGCATTAAAGAGATATTTAAAAGATTACTTCACCTTACTTTACTATAATAGTGTAGATTAGGACAATGATACCATCAGTATTCCGACATTCTATTTCTATATACAAGTTATCTATTTCGTAACGTATTTTCGCTCATACCTAATGCTGATATTGAGGAGGCACGGGAATGGAATCGATTTGGTCACTAGGTACTGGAGAAGCTTCTGTTGCTTTGACAACTTTTTCAAAGATACCGTCAACTGTTTCATTAGAGCAATCAATTTCATTCTTGCTACCCGTGCTATCGTGTATGACTATCTTCGTAGGACATTTAGCCAAGTCTTCCTTGGTTTGTGTCACGATTCTTTTGAATACGAAATCAACATTTTCATTATGGAACTTGAAAGTTGGGAGTCTCTGTCTCCAAAACTTCCTCAATCCAATAGCAGATCCTAAAACACTGTTCTTGATGAGGTATACTTCAAACTTGGTGTATTTTGGATTGAACTTATATGCTGTTTCAGGGCTTCCTGAGATGTTATTAAGTCTGGTGATTTGCTTTAAGATCCTAGACTTGGGTAAGTTCTTGAACATGGCGGCACTGCCCTTTGCCTTCTGCGACATTTTTCTTCTGTATGTATCAAACAAAGCTTATTGAATGAACCATACTTTTGAGCTTTTTTTTCTCGGGACTGATTTTTCAATATCTCGTAATCACACGACCTCCTAGCACTATGATTCATTATCATTTTACACTTCGCTGGGATAATAATATTAACGATAGGCAGTAATGAATATCGTGACGGTTCGCTCGCTAAGTGATAAAGCAGCTCGCTTTGTGCCAAAGAGCGGAGTTTATCCCAAGGGGTTCTCGGTGGGAGGAATTCACTGTGGAGTTAAAAAAGATGGAAAATCGCTCGATTTAGCACTCTTAAGGAATGACTATGAACAGCCAGCAGTTGCATCTGCTGTCTTTACAAAAAACAAATTCAAAGCTGCACCCGTGCAGGTGTCACGTAGCATTGTTGAAGAAAAGAACGGGAAGAACATCAACTCATTGATCATAAATAGCGGAAATGCCAACGCAGTTACTGGTTTACAGGGAATGAATGACGCATGGAAAATGGTCCAATTGACTGACACTACTTTGAAGAATGATCCTAAATCGACATTAGTGATGTCGACTGGTGTGATAGGCAACAGACTACCAATCACTAGCATATTGGATGGTATACCCAAACTCGCAGGAGACCTTGGTAGCACACACGAGCACTGGATAAAATGTGCTCAAGCGATCTGTACCACCGATACTTTCCCCAAATTGGTATCCAAGGAGTTTGTGATCGACGGCAAGGCTTACAGGTTGGCTGGTCTCGCCAAAGGTGCCGGCATGATTTGCCCCAACATGGCTACACTCTTGGGTTTTTTCGTGACTGATGCGCCTGTGTCATCATCGGCATTGAAGAATGTCTTGACGTACGCAACAAACCGCTCGTTTAACAGCATATCAGTTGACGGCGATATGTCCACCAATGATACAATTGTCGCGATAGCTAACGGTGCTGCTGGTGGAAAGCTCATCGAAGATACAGAAGGAGACAAGGATTTCTTGAAGCTCAGAGATGAAGTCACCTCTTTCGCGCAGCAATTAGCCCAGCTAGTAGTCAGAGATGGCGAAGGCGCTACCAAGTTTATTACTTTGAAAATACGTAATGCTCTCTCTTTCGAGGATGCCCACAAGATCGCTTCCAGCATCGCTAACTCTGCTTTATTTAAAACAGCCATGTACGGCAAAGATGCAAACTGGGGTCGTATTTTATGCGCAATTGGCTACTCAGATGTTAGCTCCGAGGACTCCATAATCCCAAGTAAAGTTTCTGTTTCTTTCGTTCCTACTGATGGCTCTTCTAAGTTAAAGCTATTAGTTAACGGGGAACCCGAAGAGGTCGATGAAGAACGAGCGTCTCAAATCTTGTCCGCAGAGGATTTAGTAATTGATATTGATCTTGGTACCACTGGCACACATGAAAGTGTGTTCTGGACCTGTGACTTCTCTCATGAATATGTCACGATCAATGGTGACTACAGATCTTGAATACAATGTCGAACCCTCATTACGCGGATTCGCGTCCCATATATATTTGAATAATTTATTCTATAGTATAATAGAAGGTTAATCACTACAAAAAGAATTGTAAATATTCTGGTATCTTTATGGTCAACAGCATAGTTCCTATCCATGGCTTTCAGTAGGACCTCACCAATATCGACAATTCTGTCTCTACCTGATATTGACGTTGGCAGTAAAAGGACAGTCTATAAAGAGATATTCTGCTTTGGACTTGTTTTGAATGTTATGACATCAGGACCTAGTCGTTTATATGTAACCGACTTCACTAGTAATCCATTAGTTGTGAACCAATATAGTAAAAGCGTCTTTATCGACGAAGTTGAAGTATCATCGAACCAAATTCTTCAGGTAGACATGTACGAGGAAAAACTAGACGAATTTTTCATGAATTATAAGAATGTGTTTCACGAAGACCTCATAATGGGGTCTCATGGATCGGTGGTTAGGATATGCGAGAAACTTTGTCTATTAAAAACAAGTGTGATCTTGAAAAAGTATAAGAATGTTTTAGAAGCTAGGGCTAAGAAGGTGAGACTCATAAATCTGGATGACCTAGCAAATCCCGAATTACAAAATTTGCTATATAAGGTCAGCGAACTCCCACGAGACTTTATCGAAGACGTTCAGCTGAAAATTTCTACACTCTTGCCGAGCTCCTTTATTGCTGAAAAGGTGCAACGCATTTCCTCCTCAACTGTGGCAGAACAATCTTCTCAGTCGAACGGACACCTTGAGCAGACCCCAGATCTATCTAATGAGCACTACTCAAGTGCTGTTGGCTCTGAATTTCCTACCACTCAAGTTAAAAACGAAGATGATGTATTGCTTCCAGATACTCTATTCCCTGAGGATTATACAAATTCTTCACCCGATACACATTTACAAAATGGGGGCGACAGCCCAGAGAGCAGCCCAATAGTGCCAGTACTGAAAGAAATGTATTCATTTAAGGACCTTAATGATATTTCAGGAAATCATGATAATATCCTCTATCCGACGAGAGGACGAATAGTATCTATATATCCTACTGATTTATCACAAATTTTCGTGAAACCTTATATTCTAGACTCTAACTCCAGAATAACACTAGGCGATCCCTATGGTCGAGATATCGAAATAATTATGTGTGACGACGTGTCACAAGAAGAGATAAACCCTGAAAATATTCTCTCTATTCATGTAAACGGAAAAGACGCTATTCGTTTGTTCGGATTTGAAAGCATTGAGCAGGCCTACATAGGACAGATGAGTATATCCCAAAGACAAATTAATCAGAAACCTTTTAACCTTGAAGTATTTAAGCATGAACATACTTTGCAGAGTGGTGTAAAATATATTGTTTGGGAAGCAAAAAACTTGGAGTACGAGAACATTTTCGATTAGGTTCTTTATCCTGTTCTACGTAGTGTTATACTAAGCAAGCTATGCTTGTTTTGTTCAGACTTGTACTATATGGCAGACGTTTGCTGTGATTTCGGAGTCGCCGAATTTGTCAACAATGTAGCTCTGTTCAGGATCGAATCTATGATAGACGAAAGTTCAGAGTTATTTAGCGGTAAAGAGGTAAGCGAGTTGGCCCTGCTCGCAGCATTTTTCAAAGCTATCATGGTCGATTTAAAAGTTTTCATACTCTTATCCATACCAGAATAGGATCGTATTATCTCGACAACTGGCCAGGGAAAAGCTCTGAATATCGGCAAAATGTTTCCATAAAAGGGTAGTCTTATTTCTCCCCGACGACCTAATTCTACCGCTGAGTAGACACTTTCTGCCACGTACAAAGGGTCCAACTCAGGCGCTAGGAGACTGGAAGGTGTTTGAACTCCACTAAACATCAATGTTTTAAGCTGGCCTGGACATATCAATAGCGTCTTAACGCCGTTGGGATTAATAGAAGGAGGCCCTAATTCGTAGGTTAAAGATTCGTGGAGGGCTATCAACCCAGACTTGGAAGCGCCATAGGCACTTAGCCTTGCAGGTGACATATAGCCCAATACAGAAGCGATTGTAACAATGTACCCTCTTTGCATAAGTAACATATCAGGAAGAAACGATTTAATCGTGTAGAAACTGGCTATCAAATTTATCTGTATTGTTTTCTCAATTTCATCATAGTCCATGTCTAGCAACGTTTTACCTGTTGCAATGCCTGCGTTGTTGATCAAAATTGTGACCCTTCCGACTTCTCTTTTGATGCGGTTTTGAATCATCGAAACTTGCTTTCTGTCGCTCACATCACACTTGTAGTACTTTACGCCTTCAATCTTTTGACCATCACTTGGAACTACGATATCAAGAACAACCACCCGTCCATGGTTAGAAGCAAAGAGTTTTGCAATTTCCTTTCCTAAGCCGCTGCTTCCTCCGGTAATTAGCACCAAATCTCTCTGTGGTTCAAAGTAATTTCCTATCACGGTATTAGAAAAGTTTCTGAAATGCTTGTTTAAATGATAAATTAGTGGGCTAAAGAAAAAGAGTCCCATTTTTTACCTATTCAAAGTCTTATAGTCCACCTAGTGGAGTCCCTTAATGGTACAAGTAGGTGCAAAAAGTGTAGCTTGTGGAACCATAAAAATAGCCATTACACGACAGATCTTATCTTTTTGAAGTTGTTAGGCTCTGTCTTTTCAGATCCATTGGTGTATGATGGAGAAGACGAAAGATGCACCTCCACAGATACTTAGAATCAAAAGACGGAGAGGCTCCGACCCTCTTCAGGCGCTAGTGCTTGATCAACAGAGGTCTACGAAAAAACAAAAAAAGGATACACAAAGGGGAAGTGATAATTTCTATTTCAAATTAACTAGGTCTGGTGAAAAATTAAGCCAAGATGAGTCTGTTATTCAGTCTGTTTTGTCAGAAGCTACTGGATCCAATGCAAACGAAGAGGCCAAGAAGTTTGTCTACCTGCGTAACCAGAAGGAGGAAGATACAATTATACCTAATGAGCTAACTGATATGGTAAGCTCATTTCTTAGCATTAACCAAGAGCAAAACGCAAACAGTAGAGCCGGAGAACCGGCGGCTAGTAACTCGGACTACGTCTATGATGTTTATCAATTGACTAGTGTGGAGCCTTTCACGACACAGGACTTGGAAAAAAGTAAGATTGGCTACATAAGGTTTTTCAATGACGAGGATAGTTTGCTTCAATCAGACGACGAAAATGTCGCATCTAAGCAGGAGGATCTCGATGACGAAGATTCTAATGCTGAAAGCTACTACCAAAATGACTACCCGAGCGATGAAGATGCCGGTGGACTTGACGACGAGGAAAAGTCAAATGACCTATTTGAAGAATTTGATGATCGTAGATATCAATACCAGGATAATGAGTCTAACGCGGACTTTGACAATCTATATGATGATATATATGGAGATGATGATGATAAAGAAGCGATCAACTTTTTGTCAGATGGCGAATCAAGTGGCTATTCCTCTCAGAGTCAATTTGAAAGGAACCACTTTTTCGAGGGTGAAGAGGACGACGAACTAGCAATACATAGAGATGCTATTTTTGGGAAGCTTCAAAGAATGATTGATGAAAGAAGCTGATTTTCTTTTATTTCGTTGCTATTTACATGTCATGCAAAAAAGTATTTACTTTTGTATACTTGGTTTAAGTCGAGTTTACCTCGTGGTGGCGCTTCAAGAATATGAACCGGTACCAAAACCGGAATCATGTCTTCTCCCATATTTTCATTATGCTTATTTGGCAGCACAAGAGTATAGTAAGGTTTTAATATTTTAGACCTTGGTCTTTGAGGAAAGTAGACAGTAGGCTTGTATTTTTCAATTAATTTCAAAGGTGTTTCGTCGGCTCTGTTCTGTGATTGTAGCTTAAGTTCAGAATAAAGAATTTCATTGTAGTCAGTCTTATTTTGATGACGTTTTCCTCTTATGAGACCAGCTCTTAGTTGAAGTATTTTTTCGGCCAAATCTGGGTTTTCAGATTTTTTCAAATACGCTAGTTGGAAGCATCCTTCAGTATTTAGTTTCATGTCCTCTCGAGAAAATTCAATTAAATCGGTGGAGTAAAGCTTGACAAACTGGTCTCTTATAATATATGATAAATTATCGACATCGCATGGATGTGTCCAGAATGAATCATGAACCGAAGAGAACGATAACCCTCGTCTATTGCTTTCGATGCAAGTCAATAACATGTGTGTAGCATCAATTGAATGTACGAAATTCGGTGCAATACCATTTAGTTGTTTTCGTAAATTGATTTTGTTGTATTTTGCTGATACCTTCAAGGATATATTCTGCAATGGAGTCTCTATTCTTTTTACAGCTTTATCACGATATAACTGTACCACCGGAAATCCAGTTGGAGAAGTCCACATCATTGGTTTGTAAAACGTAGCATCGAAGAAATTGAACTTATCGTGGCCCTTCTGATTTCTTAATTCCTCAACTAATCGTAAGTCATACGAGGTGATTAATCGATAACAGTTCTCCATCAACCAGTCTTGAATTTTCTTTGCACCCGAGAAGAGTTTCGATATAGATTGTATAACAATATCCGCTAGGTAATTTGCCATCAGATATCCATTCGTTCTTAAATTGTTGAACTCTTGGTCGGTGAGTGGTATGGGTCGGCCTTCTTTTATCATTACTTGAAAATCTTTTATTGTTTCTTTGAATCTTTCATTTATCTGTTCCATAGCCCCATGTCTAGTCACCCCATAGACACTGGTCATAACAGTCTGTTTTATTAATTTTCTAGATAGGATTTTGCTCAACAATTGAGCATATAATTCGCCCTTTTGAACTCGGTGGTTTATCTCCTCCACAACTAGGTTTAATACTTGGGTATATACGTCATTGAATTTCAGTCCTTGATGTTCTGAAGGAATAACGTTTACAGACTCAGCCGCTTCTTTATCGGCACCCAATGCTGCGTAGTGTTGGAGGCCATTACATGAGCCATCTAGGTGGATTGGTATTCTGCAAAGATAATCTTCTATATTGTGTCCCTTTTCAATGTAACTCAATACATTCGTTATTTCCATACAGAGTGATAGTGCTTGCCAAGGTTTATCTGCTTTCTTCCACCACATCAATCCATCCAAGGGTTTTTTTCCAGAATCAACAACCAATGAAATAGACTCATCAATGAATCTTACTCTTTCTTCTAGTGTCCATTTGTCTTTTCCAAATAGCCCAGCCAAATGGTATTTAAGCCACCTGAAACCGGATTCACCTAAGGGTTTTGGTTCCCAAAACATTAGAAGTGAGCGAACAATATCACTTTGATAATGCGACAAGAAAGATACCATTGGATAGACTCTTCCTCTGAAATCCATGTTGTGAGGTATGAACATTATATCTCCATTCTTACCAAAGGCGTTAGCTAATCTTAAAAAGATTTCAAATTCCATTCGCTGACATTTTGAAGCATGGTAATCTTGTAAATTCTGTTTCTTATCCTGCTTGTATTTGTAAACTGCTCTCAAGTAATCTTTTTCACAAGAATAATTTTGTTTCTCAGGAAATTCTTTAGCAGCAACCATTGGAATTAGATGATCAACTTTAGGTGGTATCTTTAGAAAACCCTCTTTAATGTTTGCGACTTGATTGATTACATTTAAAACCGCCTGATTGATAGCCCAAGGGGTAGAGCTCAATATATCGAGACATTTGAAGGCCGGTAGAAGGCTTCCTGATCTATCAGCTTCTTTTAGATATAGTAAAGCAGTACTCTGTTCCTCAGAACTTACCAATGGCTTTAGATCATTCAAATAACCTCCTTCAGAAGGTGAAATCCATGCTTTCGGAAAAGAGAGCATAGGTAAATATACACTTTTACTCAGATACAAAGCCGAATAAGTCTTGAACTCTTCAGCTAAATAAGGGTGTATTGCCATAGCGCCGGACTTTTTGAATTTCGACTTACCGTTTTGAATTGATATGCCACTTAAAAAGGCAGGATAGCCGTCATCACATATTTCAAAAAATTGATCTTGAGAATTAGTGAATTCTTTCAAAAGAGAAAAATGTCCACCATAGCGATCAGAATCAGTCTTCATTTGAAAATAACAAGACTTGATTACTAAAGAAAGTATGGCACCAAAAAATGAAACCGAGTCCTCTTCCTGAAAGATATCAGTTAAGACATTTGCAATATCTCTGTAATGCCTATTCTTGACTAGGAATCTGTATTGTGAAGTAAGATCCCTGATAAGTTCTACGATTTTTACACTGTTGTTATCTGATCTTAGTAATCTCGCAAAAACCACACCAATAACCATATTTGTTAGTTCAGTAACCGGAAGTAATTTCAAATAGCTGCTGTATTTGAGAAGACAAGCTTCTTCAGAAGATAGGCTTTTATCTTTGAACTTTCCTTGCGAGATTAAAGTAAGCGATTGTGAAACTTTCTCGTACCAATTATGTAGCATATCGGCGTGGTGCGATTTAAATTTGTACAAGCTTCGCTTATCATTCATACTCAGTTTAGAGAAATCCTCGTTCAAGTTTAAGCAATTATTCTCGATGTCCGCTTGTTTCATTTCGTTGAATCTTACGTACTCTTCCAAAAATATGCTTCTCTCTGAAATAGGCAAAGAATCGTAGACTTTGTAAAGAGGTGAATGATTATCAGTGTCATATTTTTCGAATCTAGTTTCAATGTACTGACATAATCTTTCAAAACTTAGCATGCCGTTAACTTTATAGTTATCTATCGATCCACTTGCGAATATTTTATTACCACTATCTTCCGTTTTAATACCTGTTATTTCTGCAATCGCTGCCATGAAGCTAGGATCATTCGAGTGCAAGTAATTTCTTAGCTGCGATACATCAATTTCGTAGTCACCAATAAACTTATTGATATAGTTTGAAACATAACGGGTTAAAGTTTGATCTTTCAATTTCAAATACGAGCGAACTAAGCAGATAACAGCTTTGTATTTTATTTCTTCAGCTCCACTTTTGTTAAATACTTCGTTAGACTCGTCAATAAGGTGTTTTAAGTCATCTATATTTATTCCGCCGATAGAATTCAAGTGAGTAAAATAAAGATTTAAACTCGATAGATATAAATTATAATTCAACTCCGTAGGATTACTTTTGAGTCTTTTAGATAAAGATCTCATCAAAATATTTGCACGTTCAAGGTCATTTCTCATCAACGTTTGAACCAAATGGTTAATTAGAACACTGTTCTTATTGTTCTGCACTCGAAAGATAGATTTGGTTGATCCTGCGCTATCGAGCACAGACCTCGGGATTTCCTTTAAAAACGCATGATACGTCCTATCAGTAGTTATGGAGGTAGAATTCCATCTTTTGTAAGTTGTGAGGTACCTGCAGGGCTTTAATGCTATTCTTCTCATATACCTTCTATCTACATATATCTTAGCTGAGCTTTAATTGCATCTCGCAGTGAAGTTACACAAAAGTAAACAAGCATGTCAAGAAGACATCGAAGTGTTGAAGCTAATATACATTTATGAAATTATGAAATGATGATCATGACAAAAGGAGACTAGTTATTAGTAATGTTGGCATTATATTCTTTTGTGCGGCTATTTCCACGATTTGATCATTATTGATCAAACCGTAGACTAATTATTTATCGTAGTTTGGATATTGAATGTCACAGACGGAAGTTGGGACAATTCAGCATGCACCAACGCTTCAACGCCAAAACTCATAAGAACACCTCTTATTATGCCACAGGGAAACCACAAGTAATATTGCGATTTCTTCAAAGTATCAGGTGTGCCTTTCGAGCTTGTCATGTTCTCAATTAGTTTGTAGTTACCGTCTATAAGAACAAAAGTTCCTCTATGATTTGTTCGCAAGTTATCCATCTGTTTTCCGTACAAGCAAAACCACACTTCTCTACATACAAATTTCATCACATCAAGCACGTCTAAGAGTTTTGTCTGTTTCTGGAAAGCGAGCACTTCTGCGAGCTTTAAACCCAAAGTATAACCATAGCTCTCTATTCGTATAAGTACGTCATCTGTAACATCTGCTTCAAGCGCTTGAATAGAGCCGGGTAGATCTTTTTTACTGCTGGAGAGTTGTGTATCTATTCTGGTGGGTTCGAATTCTCTTTCTTGTCTTTGTTTCAACATGTCGTCCATACGAATGGTGCTAGGGACCAATTCCATGACCAACAAATGAAATAAGCTGCTATTGACTTCTCGGGATAAATCCATGGCTGTCTGTTAATGATATGGTATGCAAGGGCTTGTCTTCAAGAAAAGGTGGCCATTAGTGGATATCGAGACTGATCTATTCATCGAAACACGCTTGGGGTCCCTGATCTCATTATGCTACGTATGGGAACCATGTCGGTATCACGTTAACTCTAGGTCACAGCCTAATGACTACCGTTAAGCGTATATTGTATACCATTCCATTTTAGGATGTCTCCGTGAGTCTCGAACATTAGATTAGGAATAGCGTGCTCGGCTCATATGCGGGTAATTTCATCGGACAAATTTTCGAATTATACACACCATGCTCAACCAGACGCCAACATTTTTTATCGCTGTCTAAGGTAGAGGGTAGGATATATATGCTAACATAACATTCAAAAACAGTTAAATCTCTCACCGAGAATAACGCCTCGACATACTTTTGGCATCATTCTTTCCCTGTCTTCAATATTTAGCCCAAAATTCATCACTATAAAAATCACTTAACCGTTGAAGTACTGTACTGAAATATACACGCTTATAACGTATTTTCTGGCACAGAAGCTGTCTGTAATTTTTGAAGCTGGCGACTATTCCTAATAAAAAAATGAGCGAGTAATTAAACAGTAGGCAAACTATAGAATAAAAGAAGTTGTTCAGTTAGGTGAATAAGTCAAGCAAATTAGTTGTGCAACTAATAGCATTAAGATTGATTGATTGTGGTAAGAAGAGAAGGAATTTGAACGAAGAAACGCAGTAACACAAAGTTTACGCACAGACCGAAGCGAAAAGTTTGCCGTTAGTGTTTATTAGGCGTAATCAATCCATAAAACTAAGCGGAAGCATCAAAAGGGGCATTTATCTACTGAGAGAAGGTCGTTGGATAGAAGTGTTGATAGAATACTGCTAATTGACCTAGTGAAGGGCTTGAATATAAATTGGATATTGACACGGCTCCGTGGTAGAATAATTTCAGTCCATTATTGGAATATTTTCCAAAGCATAACTAGTTGTACGTTTATAACATACACCTAGTATCATTTCAATAGGAGTGGTTACATTTACAGCCTACTTCACGTTAGCAATAAGAGCATAAACTTCTCAAGAAGAGAAATTCATCCACGATTTCAGATACCTTTTGATATACGTTAGTTTCAAGGTTTAATACTTCTACATTACTTTTTTTCATTATCATAGTGACAAAGCATATTACAGTCACAAGAAGATAACAGGGCAAGATTGTTTTATTTTAATTCCAAATTAATCTTACCAATATTTGTGAAAATTCGAGTTTGACATTTCAATTTAATAATAATTCGAGCAAATATTCAAAGCTGTGGCATATTTACATTTGGAACATTTAGTACAATTCAAAAATGACAGAATTCTCTAATGGATTAAGTGAACCGTTGGTTGGTTTAGGGCAGTATAAACAACCTCTAGTTTCGTCAAGTGTTCTTAAAATCACCAACATTCCTAATGATTTATCGCACCGAGAGGCAAGGGCAATTTTTGCACTAGTAATAGATGATATATTGAACATCGAGATCAAAGATTACACTATTTGGGCATACTTTCAAAACCTCCAAACCTGTTCCACCACTGGAAAGCTTCTCGATGGGAAATTCATTTTTGGCAAAGAATTCGGACCAGTTAAGGTTGAATTTGACCTGTTACTAAAGTCTCCTAATTCTGGTTTACCAAACTTCAATAGCTTGAGGTTATCTCAATCGCAACCAACTCAGGCATCCCAACCAGCAACACAGCAGCAACCAGGAGACTTCCAAAAAAGACTGTCTGTTACACGATCTAGATTTTTATTCAGCGATCCATTTGGTGCTGGTAATTCACCTGCTACTTCAGGTCAACAGGCTCCATCTGTTGATTTACCTGACTTCCCTAGCAAATCAATCTTGCTTATGGACTCTCATGACAGTCCTTGGGGTAATCAACTACCAATAAGTTCAGCTCCTCAGACTCCAGGTGCTTCACATGCGCCTTTTGAATGGGGGCAAACACAAGGTCAGCCTCAACCTCCTTCAGCACCAAATGACCGCAGAAGAACCTCATCAGCATTCTTTAATAACAATAACTTATTGCAGGGCTCGAACCAGGGTTTGTCTTTAAACTCACTTAATACAGGGAATCTATTATCAAACCCAAATGTTGCATCTAGTCAACCGTCTAGCCAAGATGCCCAGGCAACCAACCAAACTGCCAATTCTGTTTCACAAACAAATTCTTCGCAGCCCGCAACACATCCATTGCAAACATCGCAGAATAATTCATCGCAGACTAACTCTCAATCAGCATCTCAGTCCGACACACCTCAGATCTCTCCAGCTTCTGGGCAAAACACACCAATTGCAAAAAACAAGGATGTTCCTGATTTGTCCCTCTTAGCACGAGTTCCACCACCTGCTAACCCCGCTGATCAGAACCCTCCTTGCAATACATTGTATGTCGGTAACTTACCTCCTGATGCTACCGAACAGGAGCTTCGTGCATTATTTTCCCCTCAAAAGGGTTTTAGAAGATTATCTTTCAGGACGAAGAATCTGTCTCTGTCCAACTCGGGACACAGTGGATCCCATAATCATGGACCCATGTGTTTCGTAGAATTTGAAGATGTGGCCCATGCGACAAGAGCATTGGCAGAGTTATATGGTAGAACTTTGCCCAGACCGGGTGGAAGTAACGGGAAGGGAGGTATCAGACTATCATTTTCCAAGAATCCTTTGGGTGTAAGAGGACCAGGAAATCCAAGAAGATCAACAGCTAACCAGGTTACATCTGGAACAACCTCATCCGTTTCAACCCCCAGCAATGTTAGTGCCTACAATTACCAGAATTATGCAAAAAATTGATCAATTTTAATTGCGCTACATTTTATCTCTTTTTTACTCTCATATTTTAGTTTCATCCATCTGCCAAATATTTACCTCTTTCTTTCTATGATTGTATTTGTACTTTATTGATCTAGCATTTAACATTATTATTTATGTAATGTATCATAAATATGTCATTAATACTCTGGTTCTAATTAACTTGAATTGAATTTTTGTTACCACCTCAATAAAATCATCAATATACTGCAACGCAGTATTTTGCCTTTTGGCCTTATAAGAAACAAAACTATTCTGATTCATGCTTGTTAAGCTGTAACGATGTGCTTACAAGAGATGCCATATGGTTTGTCTGGTAATTAGTCGTAGGAAATTTGTACGTGTATGGAAATGCCCATTGCAGTACGAATGAGATACTAGCTCACAGCAAAAATCATAACGAGTTTTTGTATAGAGCGCTATTCGAAAATCTTAGAAACGAACGTAAGCATATTTGTTAAGGATAGGTTGTAACTATGCCCAGCGCTTCCTCTGTAGTTGTTAGAGCTGAGTTACTGAACTTCTTTGATGCAGTTGTCCATAAAATGAATCGAACAGGTATTTGTGTGCGATGTTAGTTGAATACATTGATAAATTTGCAACCAAGGGTACTATAGTATAAATAGCAAGGTATAGCATCTGGTTAGCTCTTAATATTATTTTAGGCACTATAAACACATTAGAATATCAGACATAGCCATAGGTAGCTACCAATGAGCAAGGAGAAGAGAGACAAAAAGCAAAGGAAGAAGAGAAGCGAGGAAATAGTCACTGGGGACCAGTGGGGAGACATCTTTATTCCTTATGAGAAAGGCGACCAGTTGGATTATTTGCTAACCTATAAACTAGAGACAAACACAGTGACTACGTCCTCGGATCGATCTAAACAAGGCCACAATTATGATCATGAAGTTATTCCTCGTTCTTGCAACCTCAGCAACACTAATGTGCTCGAGGACAAAGATCTTTCCGATATAGTTGCCAGTATCGTGGATATTTGCGATAGCATTTAAATACATTACAGCCCGGCCCCACTGAGTTCCCACTAGCCAATAGTGATATTAGCAATTCGTGTTAGATATTACATAGTTGCAAGTATATACCATAATGTACAAAATGATAGTTAGAGACAGGCGCTGTCATATTAACTTGATAAAAGATTTTGGATCAGCATAGACCTGAGTTAGCCACTGACAGTTCAAGATATCCGACACGGAAGAACGTTTCGAGGGATTGGGGTTAAGAAGCTTTAATGTTTCAAACCTGGCATCATAGTGGAGCTTCAGAAACACTGCTAGAGCTGGGTTCAGGGGATTATTATAGCCTGATGAATTCAAGTTGTTACACAAAGGTACCAAGTCACATACATCTTCTGGATAGGCATCTTTGTATTTTGTATAGCTCCTGTTCTGAGGATCAAACTCATTAGCGTTCAGCCATGGCACAGTCAATAGCGTAACGTACAAATAAACTATTCCAAGAGACCAGCAGTCCACTTTATAATAGTCTAGTGAACGGAGGTCTGTTTCGAGGTTGCGGTGCCCAGCCTCAAAAGAGAAGAGCTCTGGTGCTTTGAATGAATTTGTTCCACACCATACGCGGTCAGGATGCTTCTCTAGATAGGCATATATCCGGTTGTTTCTTTCAGTGTCCGAAAAGTCGATGCTGGATCCAAAATCCGTAATCTTGATGATACCTTCATCGTCAATCAAGAAATTTTCTGGCTTCAAATCTCTGTGGGCAATGCTATTTCTATGGAGGTAGTCTACTCCACGAGCTATTTGCTTGAACACGGCGTCCCGAAGGTCCGAGGGCACAGAGACCTTGTTTTTGCGCAAGCTGCAGAGATAATCCATTAGATCACCATTGCGACAAAATGGAAGAACCAAGGAGAACTCATCCCCTTTTTCGTCCTCAATCAAGTCAATTACCCCTAGAACATTTCTGTGATTGCATCTCTTCATATTTCTGTACTCGTTCCGCACAATAATCTTGTACCTTTCTTCGTCCTCATCTTTGGTCGGCTTGATGGTCTTAATGACTATGTATTTGTCACATTCTTTAACATGCCCTTTGTAAAGAACCCCGTAGGCTCCTTCGTGTATCGGTTTACTGCCTATTATCGAGTATTTACATCCTTTCACTATTCCACTCGTTTTAGCCTTGTCTTTAAATCCTTGACTAATACTTTCACCGCCCTTTGGAGCGACACCATTGTCCTTTTCTTCGATTTCTTTCAACGTCATTTGATCATATACTTAATTCATTATATCTGATCTATTAATTGGTGTGACTCAACATCAACAACTTCTTCTGGTTCATTCGATCTACGTCTTCACCTACTAGCATTTAAATAATCTCCACCTGGTTAGTATCAAAATTATGTCCGATAACTTTTTCGGGTGCTTACACTATGACCAATATGCAATAGAACACTGATTCTAGGGGGCAAATATCGGTCTCTTCCAATAAGACTTTCAGTTACCGATTTACCAACCTTACACGCAAACGGATTCTAGCCGTACCGTCTAAAAGATAAGTTTATTAGGGATAAGTCATATAACTGCTACGAGCCGCATGGTTGCGGTGTTTAGAATTATGAGCAACATCGAATAAAACCATATAGACTAACCGAAAAGTAGATGTAATGAGCAATCTAGTGCACTGGCGACAAGCAACTTATGAAGAACTGAAGATGTGAAAAGACCATATTAGAGTAGCTAGAATTTGCAATACTTCTAAGTTTCCCTCTTGGTGATTGGGTCGTATTTGTTGTACTTGAACCAGTGGAACTTTGGTGCGGCTTCAGCATTAGCATCTCTCTTCGTAATGGGGTCATACTTGTTGTACTTGAACCAGTGGAACTTTGGAGCAGCTTCAGCGTTGGCATCCCTCTTAGTTATTGGGTCGTATTTGTTGTACTTGAACCAATGGAACTTTGGAGCAGCTTCAGCGTTGGCATCTCTCTTCGTAATTGGGTCATACTTGTTGTACTTGAACCAATGGAACTTTGGTGCTGCGTTAGCGTCTCTCTTGGTGATTGGATCATACTTGTTGTACTTGAACCAGTGAAACTTTGGGGCTGCATTAGCATCCCTCTTCGTGATAGGGTCGAAGTTGTTGTACTTGAACCAGTGGAATTTAGGAGAAGCCTCAGCATTCGCATCTCTCTTGGTAATTGGATCAAAATTATTGTAGGTAAACCAGTGGAACTTTGGAGAAGCTTCGGCGTTGGCGTCCCTCTTGGTGATTGGGTCAAAGTTGTTATACTTGAACCAGTGGAACTTGGGTGCGGCGTTGGCATCTCTCTTAGTAATTGGATCAAAGTTACTGTAGGTGAACCAATGGAATTTAGCCTCAGCATCAGCATTGGCATCTCGCTTTCCATTTTTAGCTTCCTCCTCCTTTGTTGCATTGGCGTAGGATTCTTTCAAGTCGTCAAGTGTAATGCCCGATTTCGCAACTATTGATTCTGCCTTGGTCGTATTCACAATGTAGACAACCGGCTTATTGTCGATTTCAGCGAATACAGGTTGTTCATCGTCTCCAACAACGTAGCGATTGGCAATAGCTTCATCTGGGATGATCAAGTCAGTTCTCAGGTATTTACCTTTAGCCCCACTGTCAACCGGAGCAGCCTTAACAAGACCTGCACCGAGTAGGCCAGATATAACGATAGCCGAAAATTTCATTTTTCCTTGGGTGTACACAATTTGAGTGATAGTATAGGCTCTTTCAGTCTATGATTGTAGTTGTCGGAAATAGAAATCAGACAGCTCTGCCCTGTGTTTATATATCCCTTTCAGTTTTGCTTTATCCTATTTGAGGTTTCTTTCTGCTTCCCTTACATTTGAAAATATGTGAGGGCTGCGCAGTCTCACTTTCAACGATTTGCACCCATTTAGAGTAACTTGACAGGCATTTTCAACATTTTCGTTTCGACAGTGTGTAATGTCTACCCCCAAAGTAACGAAATGTGCCACGTTTTCTGGTGAATATGGAATTTGTTTCATTGCTAATTAGCCACAGGGAACCTAGGTGGGGTCCTCCTGGTGGTGCCCCTGCCCGACCAAATGATGAGCATCAAGAAATGAATGAATATGCAATATCCCTTTTCGGACCTGAAATAGGCTAAAAATCGACGAATTGGCGAGATATGTCTGGATTAGTTCTAATTTATCATCTGAGGACCTCAAATCTGTCCTTATCTGCGGATTTTCACCTCCTGGTTAGAAGCCGCTTGCTTCTGTATTTTCATTGTGTTACGTTCGGCCACACAGGTACGAAATCGCATTACCCCTTTTACGACGCTCTTTGGGCCTCGAAACAAGCATGGCGCTTACCTGATAGTACAGATCCTCAGTGAACCCAAGAAGATCGAGAACAGCGCTGATAAAAGACCTACGAATGAAATGAATGCCGCATCTTCTATTTTTTCTACAGTTGGCAAACCTTTCGCAATTATGGGGTAGTTCATACTTATGATGCAGCAATAAGGGCCGCTCCAAGACCCCTAGGGATACACCCTGCGCTGAGAACTGAAAGCAATCGCTTTCAATTCTCAGCTGGAATGTATCCACTTTTCTCACAAGATTTCAAGTTGAAAAAGCTTGTCATTAGCCAATGCAAATCAAAACAAGTTCATAGCGAACCAATGAGTGCATCTTCCAGCTCGTACACTGGCAGGGTGCTTTATACTTGTTCGATATACCCCGAGTAAATATCTGCAGGGCTTTATTTCGATGCTGCAGACGATAAAGAGACACACCGACAATACAATATCAAGCTAACAGAGCAGCAACAACACAACTTCAAGACATGTCATGAGTTGGCCCTCTTCAACACACACACAATTCAAATACACACAGTTGATCAAACAGCACTGTTAATTATAGAGTATTGCTTCTCATGTACCATTTTTGTGTAATCTGGATGAGTAAGTGACTCTCTTCCCGTCCTTCCGATAAGAATAGGAATAAGTTCCGTTTACACCTTGCCTCTGCAATTGATGAGATTATGAAGGCTACAATGGCAACCGAGAAGGTGAAATCCAACTTGGATTACTGGAAGTATTCTGTTAAAGACAAACTTTCACGAGATCATCCTGCGGATGAACAAGGAACATTGAATGGTATTTACAAGCATGAGATAAAAGGAACAATAAAAGCATTGAAGTTCATTGACAAGCGTACGAAGACAATAAGCAAAAGCTACTGGAACAAGCTTTTGGACACTAATATAAAATGTGCTGAATTATTTGCTCATGCTATGGGGGCACATTCACTCGAATTCAAAGGCATCGAGGACTACTATAAAGACTTTGATGAGTGGCAGTCGGAAAAAGAAGAAGTATTGATACACCCAAAAGAAAGAGCAGTTTTCATCAAAGGGGTAGATATGGAAGTATCCGACTATGTGCTACTATTACAGCGCTTGAAAATAGCCATAAACTTCAAATGGGAATTTAGCACCCAAATAGTACATTCGAAAATACAGGAAGCAGTTTCTGTACTCAAAGACATGTTGAAGGTTATAAAGACCCGGACCAAAGTCAAGCACGAATATGACTTCAAATGCCTGAAAGTTGAATCGCTTTCGAAGAAAAAGGATGGAGACCTAAAAAAGGAGGAACAGTTCAGTGAACATAAAGAAGAAACCAGTGCTCTTCAAGCAAAACTTTTCATGTTAGATGATAAAATCAAAACTACGTTTCCACATTTGTGGGCGCTTGTGGAAGAATTCGTGGAAAACTTGACCAAGCTCATTCTTTGCCAACAACTTGACATATTTAATGAGGTGAGACTTCCTCTAAGTGAATACTCGAAATATTACGGGTTACTTGAACGAGATGATGGTGACGGAGTTAACGAATACAATAACATCTTAAGTAGTTGGGAAAACAATTCTGGACAGGCTGATAAGAAGATAAGAAATATTCTTTCGAATTTGAATCACGACAAGCACACGGAATTTGATACCAGGGATGAGCATCCGAAGGAGGATACGAAAGAAGACTTGAAAAAGCATTTTAATTTTGACAAGTT
This sequence comes from Millerozyma farinosa, assembly GCA_002196765.1. Taxonomy (NCBI): domain Eukaryota; kingdom Fungi; phylum Ascomycota; class Pichiomycetes; order Serinales; family Debaryomycetaceae; genus Millerozyma; species Millerozyma farinosa. The sequence continues at coordinate 737,616 of NBND01000008.1, forward strand.
TGTTAGTAAGGCAAATTACAAGTTACATTCGAAATCTATGAACCTCAAACCGAAATATGACGATGGTGTTTTCTCGCGACACCTTACTACGGATACTTTAGATGCTTTTAATGAATTTAATGATCCTACCAAATTTGTTGATGAAGATGTGTCGCGTTTCAAGCCACATCAGAAGCCCGTTGTGATCAACAAGGCAGATCTCGCAAATATATATCATCGAGATAGTCTTCTGTCTATTTCTTCCAATGCGGACAGTAAAAGTCAAGCGTCACAGGAAAGTGATGATGACATTTCTAGCATAAGTTCCTCAGTTTCCAGTATTAATATGAATGAGCTTTCTCTAGACAGCGACCCTAATGACCTTTCCTTACTTTACAATTCGGCGAAAAATGACATTAAATCATGCCCAGTTCCTCAATTCTTGACGCATCAGCACAATGCTTATTCGGATGGTAACCAGGTATTGGCGCGTCTGGCAACTTACAAATTAAGCTTGATAAATGATTACTTTGATACCCTTTTAAGGCTGATCGATATGTATGGTGACAATAATACAGTATTAAAAGCTAAGTCTGAGTTTAAGGGGGAGAAACCAGGTGATTTATCGTTCCATAAAGGTGACAATATTACTGTTTTGCCTCTTCCTAATTCACCAAACAAAGACGTTTTGAATTTACCCAGCTGGGTGATAGGAACAGTTATGACTAAACATGGGAATAGGACTGGTTTTGTTCCAAGAAATTGCTTGGAGTAGGTGCTTTCAATCTACTTCGCAATCAAGTAAATCAAATAGTCTATTCAACACCACCTCAGGATTCTCTCGAACCCCATTGTGAAAGTAATCACTAGTAATATACTGACGTAAGTTCCCGTTACCTTTAAAAGCCCTGTCTTTTACAGCCATAGTAAGCCCAAAATCGACGTATTGATCATAAAAGTAGGAGGCTGCAACTACTGGAACTTGCGAAAAACTTATCTTGTTTAGCTTATCTAAGTCGTATAATTTTCCCCAATTACCATTGGCATGCAAGGCGTCTGCCAAATCATGGAACGACCGTAACTCAGAGTAATCCGAAAAGTTGGATTTGTAAACCATTTCACCAGTGAAATACAACGGGTCCGTCGATTGAGAGATTATCTGGTAATTAAAATTTTCATTACCCTCTTTATATCTTAATCTATCCGCACTCCAGTTTGAAACTATGCCTGGTTCCAGACAGTAGATTGCCTCCTGAAAAAGTGCATAAAACACGTTAGTGTCAAAAGACAAAGAATTTTGAACAGTATTCAAAGTATCAAGAGTTGGATATCCAATCGTCAATAGTTCATAATGGAACTTCATAACTATTTGGTGAATGGCATTTGTGCCTCCTGTAGCCCCAAAATTTAACCCAAGTTGTTGAAAACGCTCAACACTCAAAGTGCCGCCTGAAGGTAAAATTACATGCTCCCTGGACAAATAGTCTGAAATCTGCTTGACTTTTTCGACGTCTTGCGGATATTTATCGTAATAATGTACGTTCCTCTCTTTTGTTCTCTTGTATGTGGCCTCGTAGACGTCGTCGGGATGAAAGCCTATAGGAGGGACACCGCCCGTCACCAAGACTTCCTGCAATGCCTCTGGATGAAAAGATAAGTAAGTGAATGCACAGAATCCCCCAAAAGACTGGCCTAACAAGGACCATTTGGTTTCTTTCCCAATAAGTATTTCTCTTAGTATTTCAAGGTCTTCCACTATACTGTCCGCCCTGAAATTTAAAATAAACTTGACTTTTCTGTCTAGATACTCTGAATCAGTTTCTTCGGGGTGCTTGGAGAATCTGTGCTTAAAAAAATTGCTATCTATGGGTGTGCTCAAGCCAGTGCCACGCTGATCCATGTATAGTATCTGGTAACCCTTTTCAAGCAAAACTTTATCCTTACCACTGTATCCCAAAGGAACTGGACAGGGAAACCCTGGTCCACCTTGAATATAGCATATTATCTTGGGGTTTGGAGGAAGTATAACCTTATCCTTCAATTCATCAGTATCGTGAATAGCAGGGTCGTATTTTTGAGTTATATTAGCGACCAACCTTATTTTCTCTCCGTTTTTATCACTATGAGAAAGAGGAACAAGTACTTCAATTCGCTGATTGACGATAGATTTTAAGTGAAAGCTATCAATTACCTTGATCTGAGAGCCGCTCATTGCTACCGTGAAACTGCAAAATGCTCAATTGCTGATTTAGCGGAGTCGTGATCGCTAAAGTTTTCTATCAGATCCACGCGCGCGAGGATAACGCGTGAGGTTGATACATAAATAACAAATATTTAGTTATTTGATACTAGCAAACAGTTTGTACCAATATGACGGTAGAGACGAGAGAAGCGATACAAAGAGGTGTGAGGTTCAATAAGAGGCTTGTCTCCAGTGTTCATCAGCCTTTATCTACAAAAGAGCTATTATCAAGGCTACAGAGTTTAACAGATGAGCTATCAGGAATACATCAAGATCATGTTGATTTGGACTCTTTAGACGGAATAAAAAGAGACCTTATCAACACCAAGCTCCTCAAGCATAGTAACATAGGAGTTCAGGCATACACATGCTGTGGTTTAGCTGACATACTTCGACTCTACGCGCCGGATGCTCCGTATACTGCAACTGAGTTATCTATAATGTTCAAAGCGTTCTTTCAGCAATTTCGAAGGCTCTCAGACCCAGAGAACCCATACTTTCAGCAGCAGAGCTACTTGCTCAAAAGGCTAGCGGAAGTGCGGTCTGTCATACTCATAACCGATCTTCCTGACTCGGAGAATTTGACTGAAACAATATTTGAGATATTCTACGATTTATCTTCGAAAAACCTACCATCAAAGTTGGAGCCATTGGCTTCCGATATATTATCTGAAGTCATATCTGAATGTGATACCATACCACTGAAGGTGCTAAAGTTGATATTGAACAAGTTTTTGAGTATTGATATTGAAAACTCTGCCTTAACTACGACTGGGAAAAGTAATATATCAAATCCGGGTTTCAATTTTTCTGTCAGCATATGTGAAGCTAATCTTGACAGAATGTCAAGGCAGGTTGCTCAGTTTTTCTCTGAAATGCTCTATGATAATAAAAACGCCATGGCATTGGATGGAAACGACGACAGCTCTTCACATAAGAAGAATGACCTAGCAGAAGAAGCTAGAGCGCTAGAAACATTGAAAAAAATACATACACTCTCTGTTAAGATATGGATCACAATCCCCGAGCTTCTCTCTTCGGTGATGGGGTTGATTAATGACGAACTAAATGCAAGTGACGAAAAAATCCGAATACTAGCCACTGACACGGTGGGAAAAATGATAGGATCATACTCATCTGAACGCCTGATGACAAGTGTTAACTTCATAGTAGCTCATAAGGTAACATGGCTGAACTGGTTGAAAAAATCACTCGATATTTCACCGTCAGTTAGATGTAAATGGGTGGATCAATTGTCTAGTATTGTCGTTTCATCGAGCACATCTACTAGTGAGATATCTTCTGAGCTTGCTAGTGGCTTGACAAAATGCCTCTTGGATACCGATGAAAGAGTCAGATTAACAGCATGCTTGACCATATCTAAGATACCCTTCAGCAAATTCACTAGCAAAATATGTACAAAAAGCATACTCAGCACTTTATTCCAGCTTATGAGAGAGAAGAATTCTGAAATCAGAAATGAAGTAATCAAAGTCTTAGGCAATATTTATTACGAGTACACAGAGATGGATTCCAATCTTGTTGACTTCGGTAATAATAATGATAAAGAAAGTCAAGAACTAGAACACATGCTAAAGTATGACATTGCCAATAACATGATATCATTGATTTATATTAATGATAAAAATATTACATCAATGGTTGATCTTACATTGTTCGAAAAGCTTATACCCTTCGACAGTAATCTCTCTCGACGGGTAGAAAAGCTCCTTTGTTTTTATAGTACTCTTGATGAGAAGAGTAAGAAATCTTTCCATGCAATCAATAGGAGACAACAGCAGATATCAAAGGTTCTTCTTAAATTCTGTCTGCTTGGAGAGGAATACGCACGCTTAAAAACCAAAGACAGGAACCTCGACAGTGAAATCTCAGCGGATGATACACCCGAAGAATCATACTCTGACATATCTGAAGAGCACAAGATTTTAGTTCAGGTAGATAAGATAATTAACTGGTTATGCGTCTCGACTCCAGACGGCTTTAATTCATATGCGTGCTTTGAGAGACTTTTCAAGTTACGTTCCATGCGATTCTTCTATCTAATTAGAACCTGCGTTTCCCCAGAGTCAGATTATAATACAGTCAAAAACTCGATGAAAGAATTGCTCAATAAACTTACTAATGCAAAGATTATACGATTGGAAAAAGAAAGGTCCACTGTTTCCACTACCGATATGGTTTCCAATTTCAAATTACTTCTCTACCGCTCTTCTATGATTTTCTATAACCGCTCTAATATACTTGAGCTTATTGCCAATGCTAGGAGCACAGACAGACCTTTCTTTTCAATTGCTAATGAGTTACTAGATAATATTGCTACCACCGTGCCACAAGCGTTGAAGGTCCATCACAACAATTTGGTTGAGTTAGTCTTAGAATCTTCTGAAGAACAATTGTCGTCACATGAGTCCAAGTCTGAACAATTGAAAACCTTATATCACCTCACCAAGCAATTTCCTGATATTTTACCTGAGGATCAGGATTTCAAAGAAAAATTAGCGAGATTTGCAAAAACAGGTTCCCCGGAGGAAGCTAAATATTCTATCAAAATCTTAGCTTTTTACTCTGATCATTCTGGAATATTTGAGTCGATTTTAGCCATAATCTGCCCATTGAAGCGAAATGCCGATAGCTTCATTACACATTTGTCTACGATTGCCGAACTATTGCTCGTTGATCCCAAAATTATGGAAGAAGACATTGGAGAAATAACTGCATTTGTAATAAAAGACATATTACTTGAAAATAGTGAAGGCAGTTTACTGGAGAATCAAGACAAAGAGTGGCTCGATGATCGCGATATACCCGTTCATCCAGCACTCTACGAGAAGATCATTTCGCTAAGATTATTTGTGAACAGAGTAAAGTCGTTAGGACAAGGCGTAAAGGTATTACCCAAAGAATCTTTGTCGGTTGCGCAGCCTGTTTTCAAACTTTTGAATTCTATAATTGGAAGCGGTGGTGAGATAGCTAGTAAAAATAATGGGTCTAAAAACCTACCTAGGTGCTACAAACTGAAACTAAGGCTCGCTGCGGGATTGAATTTACTCAAGTTAGCCAAGGTTCCTATATTACATGACCTTTTTACTTCGAACAGGGTTCAGAAGTTAGTTTATCTCTTGCAAGATGAAGATGAAAATGTTAGACTGATATTTCTTACAGACCTACAGAAGAAATTATCACAAGAGTCTATTTCTGAAAGGTTTTTGCCATTAATTTTTTTCATGGCTTATGAGCCAAAGATAGCCTTGAAATCGGAAGTTAGCTCTTGGATAAAATCCATGTATAAACGACGCGAAGCGCAGCACTCCATGACTTTTGAAAAATCGTTGGCCCGTGTTATTCATATGATATCGCATAACGATGAATTTGTTGATCTATTAAAGAAGCAAGGCACTGAAAAGGATAGCGAGACTTCATCTTATAAGGCGTATTTACATGCTCTGGAATGCGTCATATTCTACCTTCAAAATATAGCCACCGCAGAGAATTGTTCATTATTGTATTACATGGCTAGTAGAGTCAAACAATATAGGGATGTGACGATAGATCAAGATTTGTACAATCAACTGCCTTTCCCTGATGAAGTCGTTAATTTATATCGTGCCGCCGAGCTAGCGCAATTTATGATCAGAGAATTAAGTGTTGCGAAAAATTGGAATTTGCAGACATGGCCCGGTAAAGTACAGTTACCTACTGACTTATTTACTACAATGATGAATACGAAGGAGGCACATGACGTAGTAACAGCAGTATACATTCCAGATAAGATACAATTGCAATTGAAGACAATGTGTAAAAGCAGATTTACGGGATCGGGTAAGCGAAGAAAAGCTGACAATTCTATCCCTTCAGGACCTTCGAAAAGAAGACCCGGATCACACACGAAGAGAAATGGTGGATCCAAGAAAAAATCGAAAGTTCAACATTCAGAATTCACTTCGATCCGTAAAAGTGGTAGAGCTAAAGCTTCTATAAACTATAATGAAAATGAGGGAGATGATGTCTCAAGCAGTGAATCTGAAGACAGTGAATTCTATTAGATATGCGTAAATATCCTATGTATTTAGATAATGCAAAAGGTAGTTTTATGGTTCCATTTCCTTCAAAGTATGAAGGTCATTTTGACTATTCCACTCTTCTCCAAGGATTAAAAGTCTAGCGGCACCTGGAAGTTTATTATCAGATACAGATAATGGCCATTCAGAAGACGCTAACTGCAAAAGTTTTTGGCCTTGGGTGCCATAGAACTCCAAAAATGCCTTTGCACATGCTTCCCACCAATTGCTAACACAATGGAAGTGGGCGTTGGTAAGTAGTGATTTCTCAGTATTCAATAGTCTAGCTAAAAATCTCCAGGATGCGTCTATCTTGTAGTAATTCTTAGATTGCTCAGGTAAACGTGTCATAACTGACCATAAGGAACATATACCAGAAACTCTTTCGTCATATTTGATATCTTCTTCCCATTTTGAATCTGACCTCTTCCAACCCATGCGTATGCGACCTTCTTCCGTACCAATCAGACACGAATAACCTATTATGAAAGGACACTTCTTTACAAATCTGGCGTTCAAAAAGTATTCAAATTCGGGAAACTGTGTTAGCAATATGTATGATAGTCTTGCTAACGGCAAAGAAGCTGTTGGTTTAACAGTGACTTCGGCCTCGGCTTGCGATATTATTGCCTTTGCGACAAAATTCAAAATCCATTTGAATGCCTCATTATTTATGTTCTTCGATTCATTGATTATGCTGACGACTTCAGAAGCCACATTATTAAGCTGGGCAAAACTATTCGAGAGCTGTCCGAATTTTGGATTGAGTCGCCTCTTCAAAACACCCACCTGTTTCTTCAACTCCTTGTTGGTATTTACTGGTTTCACAATGTTCTCCTTGATGTCCACTATATCCTTTTTACGCTGTAAAAATTCTTCCTCTACAGCAGAGAAGTTCGTGAACCCCTTGTTAACCTTTGCGCTTTCTTCCAACTTCTTTTTCCTTTCTTCCTCTTCTTTCCTACGTATCTCTTGTTCCTTCTTTATTTCCTCCTCTTTTCTTCTCTTTTCCTCCTCTTGCTCCCTTCGTTTTCGGGCTTCATTCTCTTCCTTCTCCTTCTTCAATTGGAGCTCCCTGGCTCGTTTCTCTTCCTCTTCGCGTCTCACTCTTTCTTCTTCTTTCTTGATGATATCCTCCACCTCCTTCTTTTGAATGTACAATCTCCTTTCTATTTCTTCGGTTAAACTTTTGACCTTGGAAGTAACACTCTCCTTTGTTTTTCTATAAGATGCTTCTAATTTATTCTCTCTTGCAGCATATTCTTCATGCAAATAGTCCTCGAATGCCTCGAAAGATGACTTTATGTCTTCTCGTATATTCATGTAGCGCAGAAGTTCGTCTCTCTGGCTTTTATTCACCCAGTCATCGCTATAGATCTTAGACTTTTCATCTGATGCACATGATAAAGTGACTAAATCTCTTTCTCTTTTTGCATTTTGGACAGAGTTACCAATTCGACTCGATTTTTGATGCTCTATTTCCAAGGGGAAGTCTTCAGGTAGCCCAAATTTCATATTCGAGTGATGGGTCCAGTAGCACTCGTTCAATATGTAGTTGGTATGAGGCCCAAAACGATAAATATCCCATGACAGAGAATACTGCGCACGCGTAAAATAGAGAACGAAGTTTTTCACTGAAAAAAACTACTTCATTCCGAGCAGTAGTAAAAGGAAAAACTACTAGACCAGCGTAAGCGAGATGATGATAAAGGGGAGCATTCGTTGTTTCAGCAGTAGCAGTCGAGCATTAAGGGCAGGGTACTCCACCGTTGAGCCTGTTCATCACCTCGTTAAAATAAGAAAAGCTGCATTAAAACCCGGTTACAAAGATCTTTTGATTCCAAAGAACGATATAAGAGCCGTGGGGTTCAAGCCAGAGGAAATATGTCAGGACAGAGTCCATGAGCATTATGTGAACACTATACAATCAGATATGTTGTTACATTTCTATGAGCATGACGCTAAAGTGATAGAAGGTAACAAGAAGAGATCTTGGGGCACCGACTCTCCGTATGCATTGTATAGAAACTTGAAAAAGCCAAAAGGACTCAGCAAGCCAACAAAAGACATACATCCTGTGACATATAAGAACATTCCAGAGCTCAAGAGTATCGTGATTAATGCATATAACTCGGATGCCTTGGATGAAAGCTGGTTGAACATCTCGACAAAGTTGCAACTCTCTCAAATAACCAATGTGAAGCCCAAACAGCTCTACAACAAGTCTAATGTTCTTCCTTGGAAGGTTAGAGAAGGAAAGCCCTGTGGTGCCAAGGTTGAGCTCACCGGCAGGGACATGAACCAGTTTTTGTCAACTTTGACTGAGCTTGTCTTACCAAGAATTCGTACCTTCAAGGGAATTAAGAATACCTCAGGTGACAGCAATGGTAACATATCTTTTGGTTTGACTTCTGAAGATGTGAAGTATTTCCCAGAAATAGAGAACTTCCAAGAGTTGTTCCCCAACTTGTTTGGATTCCACATTACCTTTAAAACATCCGCCAGAACCGATGAGCAAGCAAGAACTTTATTGAGCTCCTATGGATTCCCATTCTATAACCCTGCGTAAACTTGTAAATATTTCCGTTAATAAATTTTGTAACATACTTGCGCTGATGTCGCTCGTCATCAACCATACTGTAAAAGTAAGAAACGCGTTGGATAGACTACTTCGAATAAGAGTAACAACTATACATGAATGCCAATGAGTCGATAGTTCATGAGTGGAGTGTTCTTTATTCCAATCGAATATTCCAAAAGGATAAGAAATGGTGTGATGGAAAGCTTAAGTATTATGTGTTTAACAATAAAGTTGAAGTATCAAATGAAGATGACCAATTAATAGAAGTAGATTTTATAACACCAAAGTTCGCTTCTAATTTCACCGATGGCAACCAAGTAAGGCTACCAGGAAACAGAATCATAGTTGAAATAGACAGCCACTTGTCAACATATTCTCGAGATATCAGTGAACTATCAAAGAGAGTTAAGCGTGAACATGCTAGTGTAAATATAAAAAGAGAGCTTACTCAAACAAAAATAGAGGGCGCTAAGAAGCCGGCGCCCAAGGTTTTCGTGAAAGAAGAGCCTACTGCTTATGATGCACCTTCAAAGGGCAATGCCGGGTCTGTTCGTGCAAAAGGTCTTGTCCCCTCTCTCATAAACGGCCGTTCATCCAATGCGGCATCTATTCGCGTCAAAAAAGAGATATACAATAGCTCGTTACCAGCCTCATCGGCTCCAGCAGCTGGAAGCCGTCCAGTTATACCAGCATCAGATGTCCGGCAGCTACATGCAATCAAAAAGGAGGCACATACTCTGGATTCAAGTTCTGACGGGCTGAAGCTCGAAAAAACAAATCATAGCATTAACCCTCAACCTTACAAGAAACCTGTTGTGGCAAGACAAAGCGGGCCGCCCCTTCAGGTCAGGCTTGACCCCTGTACTAGTAAAATTCAAAGCATGGGGCCAACAAAGCCTGTTTCTTCGTCGATCATAAGACCTGCGAAGGTTCGCAAAAGACAAAGAATTCCTCCCAAGTCTTCTAGTATTTTTAAGTACTTAGGGAGCTGTTCCCTTGAGATGATATAGGGAGACACTATCTATAGTGTAAACTGCACTTAACATGATGGCTCTGCATTTTATCTCCACACAATGATACCCCATTCCAGCGTAATATTTCACATGTTCACAACATGATAAGTCCACATTTCCAGCAAGAGACCCATTTTGAGCTCCTCAGGAAAACCGTTACAGATCACGATGCAACAAGAAATATTCCAGGTTTTATTGGAATTCAGCCAGTATAACCTGCTATGTGTACTCCATACGTATGCAGCTGTGGATCTAAATACCCGATAACGGTAAAAGCAAAAAATAGGATTAATGTCAGATTATGACAAGTCTTTAGTACATCTTGTAAGCAACGGCTGCCTGAATCGTTGCTACCAGGGCTGTTAGCGTAGTGATTTGAAATTGCCAAATCCAGTTTGACCAAAAAAGAGAGCAGAAAAATAAGAAAATGCCGAAATAATGATAATAACAACGGCAATTTAAAAGCCGTGCTATGTGGTCTACTTCATCTTTTGTTCTCCTAGGACTTGTGATTGCTAACAGTGTATAGCTACAACCCCAGACTCTTCTCTGGGTGCAAAAACTAATATTACACAAAAACACAAAAGTCCTCAATGACGCAAACGTCTCTGGATGTCTTTAAGGAGTAGATGCTGCGTTGAATCTGTAACTAATTGACAAAGGCCTATTTAACATATTTGTAACTGTCTCTAATGATAAGTATTTCAAGAGTAGGTGTAGATTCGAACATCCAACTTATGGCTCATAAACCTAAGTCGCAGTGACCACCGGTTTAACCTCCGGACTATACGAATAGCTCTCAGTCACTGAAAAATTCGCATACCAGTTGTCTGACGAGATTATAGGTGTCTCGAGGATCGGGACATGCGCTATTAGTCTTGAAGACTTTATTTCTATCCAATACTCTGTTATCGGCCGCGACTGTAATGGCGCAAGAGGAATGGGATCCGGGCCCCCCACATCGAAAATGCCTGCGACCGGCGCATATGGTGGAAATATAGGCTTTTTGCGGGTGGCATACCGCTTGCTTCGGGCTATAGCCAAGGTTCTATCTCCAAATGCAAACTTCGTACCCCACGGGATGCTTGGGAATCTGGTATCGTAAATAAATTTTCCGTCTATGCAAAGAACCAAGTGATACTCATTGACCATTTTGCTCCCAGTAAAATAAATTTGATTCTCCAACAAATACCCTGAAACTTTGCAATATCTCATCAGCATTGATGCCAGAGATGCCACTGTTACCCAAAGTGCAATCAAACTCAAGAGCTTTATCAACATATGGCTATATGTGTGTATTAGGTTTCATTTGCAATTTATTGATGCTTTTTACCTTTTTTTCCCCAAAATCGGCCACAGACCGAATGAGAAACATAGATAAATAGCATAATCCTACCATTTTTGCAAAAACACAATCCCTGCAACTATATAGCTGGAAGATGATTATAAACCAAATGTCTAGTGTATTATTCAAGTAGATACTAGGAAGACATATACAAAAAGAAAACAACTACTGGTGATGAATTTACTGCTGATAATACTGAGGATACTGGTAATCCTTGATGAAAACATGAAGCGAGGAGATATTGAAAATATAATTGTAAAATATGTAAAATACAAATCGTTGAAACTGAAAAACGATACTGGGAGTAGCCCCTCATTAAACCAAAGGAACGTTACTTCGATATTGGATGACGTTGAAGCGAAAACAATAACAAAGACTTTGTGTTGTGTGTATATTGATTGTCTGTACTTTTGCCTTAGTTTTATTCTCAGGAAAGTAAGTTGATGGAGATGAAAAGTTCAGAAGAGACTTCCTACTATGCAAGTCGCTGCCGAATTGATGAGCTATGGACTTTATTCGCATCTATAAGAGTGCTGTCCCATAACATCATACTGCACTGATAGAACATACGTCGATCTTGTAGCAAGCACCCTCAACCAAACGTAAATCTGCGGATTATGTCTGCAAAAAGATGACAATGCTAATATTGCGCAAAGTTGTTTTTTTGGTTCTTATTCATTTTTTTCAATTTCTTGTTAAACTTACTATTTTCATTTTCATGAACCAATTTCAAATGTCTCTGTAAGGAGTCCTTTCTATAAAAGTTCTTACCACAGTTTGGAAACTTGCAGGAGTATACCAAATTGCTCAATACTGTTTTCACCGACTGGTTGGTAGATTCGTTGAGCTTACCTCTTTCAAAGTGCGACGAAATGCAATGTCTTCTCAATTCAGCCTTTCTAGTAAATCCTATGAAATTAAAAGGACAAGTTTCAAAAGGACACTTATGACCAGCGTTGATCCTAAATTTGTCGAAATGCTTTGCAAGCTCGAGAATATTAGGCGCAGTATAGTCACAATGAGAACAAGCAATAGGCTTCTTCGTCTGAAGACTTTGTTCTGGAAACTCAATCTTCAATTGCTCTGCCATCAGTAGGCGTCTATATATGATGTCCTGCACCACTTTTGAGTCATTATAGCCGATCTGCTGTGCCGAGTTAATAACTGCCTGCTCACCAACAGCGCCAGCGCCAAGTCTACCACCTCTACTATTAGAGGAATATATTTTCCTGCCTTCGTAAAGGTGTGGTATCTCAGGTAAACTCAGAGACCTCAGGCTGGGAGGCTTCTTCAAGTCGCTCAGCGTCATCAGAAATCCCAGGCCAGGTATAGACAGCAGAATCAGTGCCAGCAGAAGACTGTGCTGTAAGATTTCCAAAGCTTGGGCATCTTGTACTAGTCCAGCAGTAACCAATCCGTATTTATCTCTGTCACTGACCTCGCCCGGAACTTCTGGTATTTTACCAGTGATATCCACCGCACCCCGGCTTCCCATCCTAGTGTGCGATGAGTACGCAGTATTATTGTTACTGTTAGCGTTTGGATAGTCTTGGTGGTAATCTTGAAGAGAGCTCTGTCGACTAAAATTTGCATCATAATTAGTGTAGCCATAATTCATTGAATCACCAATGACACCCATATCAAAACTGGATGGCATATTCATATTTCTGCTGGATATATCGGGCGCGTGATGTAATTGTGTACCAAGTCCCATATCTTTCGTTTCGTGTGATATAGGAGCACCATGCGTATTATCTGCATATATAGCCTTCTGGTGAATATCCTTGATGTTGCCACTATGATTTTCCATCTTAGAGGATATATGCTGATTTGTCGCATGTGCCGAAGGAAAGCCGTTATTATGAAAAGCATTATTATTGACACCGAAATTTTGTATTTGAGAATGTGCTGGATAAGATAATGATCCATGAGGAAGAAACATTTCGGACGCAATGTGCCTGGGATCCACGTCCTCATCTTCGCTCGATTTGTCACCAGGCTCTGAAGGATAAAACCCATTCAACATTTCGAAATTGTAGTCATATCCGGCACCTAATGCAGACGAAGCAGCTTCTATGGTACTTGGTTCCAGCTTAGATGAAGTACCACCTGTCGCAGAATTTACTACTTGATGATATCTCTCGTTATCGCCATCCATTGCTCCAGAATGTGACGAAAAGAATCCTGTGTGGCCCGATAAAGAACCTAAAGATTGAGGTACAACCTCATTATTGTTATTGAAATTTTGTCCGTTCATATTGTTCTCTGTATTATTGTTAGGGAACATATTATGGTAATTGGCATCAGCAAACAACAGTCTGTCATATGTGTCTTCCTCTAAAGACATTTTGGATTTTTGAATCCTGGCTCTCTCACGCAAGCGATATTCCTACTTTTGTTCCTGTTCCTGTTTCTTTTGCTTGGAACTCTATAAGACAAGCAGAAAAAGTCAGAAGGTTATAAAGATGGAACGCTTGCACAGTTTTACTTGCGTTTTGCAGCAAAATTAGATTTGAGTTGATGATTCTTTTGATTATGCAATTCTATGCACAGTCAGATCCAAAGTCCAAAATCGCGAGAAATATAGTCAGACTTATTGTTTAGACCAAACAAAGCAAGAGTGAATAGTTTGCTTCGTCTCTCCTTAAAGTTTATAGTCTAGATGCACAGACCTGTTGTTGTAGAGGTGTGTGAACTGGCCTATTAATTGTTGCTGTTGAAAAAAAAAAAAAAAAAAAATTCGAATGATCAATCAATAGATGCCTCGAGTTTATTCTTCGATTATGCTGCTGTTAACAACTAAAATGTCAAAGTCTTTCTGGATTTATATATTTTTCACCCTTGTATAGTTAAGGCAAAAATTAAATGTGTAGGTGGACCACAAAATATGTCAGCTTGAGTTGCAAAATGTCCTTTACCACCTATTGTTTTCAGCTCTGTTCGTTTGAATTACAACACTTCTTCCTTCCAAATAGAAAAAAATAGTTAAATGCTGCTTTGCAAGTTAGCTGGCTATCTTGATTTGAACTAGCAATCGCAAATGAGAATACCAATGCTGAAATTCTGTGATGTGTGTGCACTCGATTCAAAGGGTACCTTGTTAACCTCTTAGAATTCACTTTACCTATATTTTGCTTCTAGACTTCTAGTTGTATTTTAGACCAAAAAAACTACCTTCGCTTTTGTTATGAAGTCCTTAGTATTTTTCTGAACAAGTATGCTTTATACAAATCTTAGCACTGCTTTCCGTGCTTCAAGGCTTGCGTTTATTGTGTCGCAAAATGCTCGAAAATGACGCAGATCGTAAGTACGTCAATATGACAATCCCTAGTGCAGTACTTCTAGTACAACCACCGTATCTATAACTGATGACACGAATGCAATGTATTGGGCTCCCCGGAAGTAAAGTAACCTGAGCTCAATCTCGTACAATGCGATACTGTTGTAGAATTATTTTAGTATTGATCAGTCTGTAACCAAATTTTTACTTCTGCAGCTTCAACGGTTAGTTCTAAGCTGAGATCACGGTACTTCTATTGCAGATGAGCTGATCAAAAACAACGTCTTGATAGTCTGAAGTTATCGACTTCCTCGTCAGAATCAATATGGGCAGTTAAAATGAAGTGAAATTCGAGTATATCTCGTGCGACTCTTTTATATATAAAAAGTTCAGTGTCGCACACAGTTTCACAATCCCCACAAAAATGGTAGGCAGTTTTCCCAGCAGATGATAACTATTCTTCTGTTGCGGTATAATTCTGCCTCTCGACTCTTGGATTAAGATGCTGTAGCCTTCAGAGTCGGGGACTCTAGCGTGAAATCAAAAACCGAAAAAAGTGATTTAGTAGAAAAATAAATCAAAAAAAAAAAAAAAAAAAAAAATCTACCGGCGGACAACTAAGCTGATTCCACCTTTTCCCACAACTGTGTCGGAAGTCTCGCACGGCTCCAAAGAAGAGCGTCGATGTACCTCTCGATGTCCTGTTTCTCCCTGCTCCGAGCGTCTTCTGATCCACAGCTTCAGAACGCTTAGCGATAAACAGTTATTTCTCTGGCCTGTTGTGTATAAGATACTATAATCAGTATAGGTTCTATATCCAACTATAATATTGATGCGGTAGCAGCGCCACTGTATGAAATTTTATTTGCTACTTTAACACACTTTAGGCCCAAACGTATAGACACCCGAAAGCGAGCCTTTCTCTCTATTTATATATTTTTTCTCCCTAATTTTGAAACCTTGCCTAGGTTTATTAGAGATGTTCCAGGGCCCTTGCTATCTTTCAAGTTTAGCTTTGTGCAGGTATTAATTTTTTATGGTGCTTCGGCATGTTATCCTTGTGATGCCCGAAAAGAGACCTTTGAAGCCTGAACTGTATACGCAGACATACGTACGAGTGCGTCTTGATGTTTCTTTTCTCGATTAATTATTGAGAATTACCTTTTACGCCATGCTTCCGATTTTTTTTTTTTCAGATTTGTGAAAACCTGCAAGATCACATTGTGGGCACCAAAAGGGCGCATAAGCACGCCTATGCAAGCTGGGTGTATCCTGGTCGCAGAGGTGCCTCTCGTGTTTACCTGGCCGGTACGCCAGACCCGACTTCAACCCCTGGGGCGCAACCGGTTGCAGCGACAAGGACGACAAGGGCGACAAAGACGAATATGCTGGGCCGAAGCGCTGCCGACCGGTACAAAGCACCAACATGTATTCCAGACTGCAAGGCGCTGGGTCGTTGGGTATTGCATGTTTCGAGTCTGGAGCCCTTCGGGGCCTGGAAGGGCTTCCCGCCTTTTCCAGGCACGAGAGAGTAGACAATCAGACGGTATCAGCTGATCCTCAACGTGTATGGTAACTGTAAGCAAGACGGTTACAGATGTTGTGTAGGAGCATCCTGCTCTGCTCTTTCCTTTTTATTTTACTTTTTTTCTTTTTTGGCTTCTTACCGCTTTCACTTGTCTTTTCGCCGCGAAATCATAATCTGGGCCAGCTCCAAATGCGTGAGTGTGTGATAAGACGGCAGCTACCCCAAGCCCACCCATCTGGCTGGAAGCTGCTCCTTGATGCCTGGCGTTTGATATCAGCTTCGTAGTTGTCTTGCGCGTCACCAGTTGCAATAGCCACGGCTTTCAGCTCCCTAGACAGAGTGCACTGTGCTCGGGCTCCTTTCAAATGGCGAGTTCGGTACCCTAGATGCAAAAAAGCACCCTATACTGTTTGCCGAGATAAAACCATCGCGCGGGCTGTAGGTCACGTCGTTATCTGTAGATCGGTAAGGTTAACACAAGTGCGCTTGCCATCACGCGTGGAAAGTGGGGCGTTTCTGGGGCACGATGAGATCAGGAAGGTGCTCAAAGAGGGCAGAAGACGTCATATCAGAACCCCCGATGGCGCGCGATCTACAAGTCTTGCCTTTAGGCTCCCGAGTTGCGATGCTTGGCGCCTGTAGGGTTTGCTTGACCGTTTTCTTGTTCGCTTGAGCCACTGGTTCAATGTAACTACAGGTTGCAATGTTTCATCTCTAGATAGCCAAAAGGGGCACACGCGCCTTTCTAAACGTGAAAGTCCTGTTCCCCTCTGAGATGGGGTAGGTGGCACTCCATTCGCTGTAGCGGCCGTTTACCTGTGGCAGTAGCGTTTCATGCTGGCTGCTGGTGCGTTAGGCCAGATCCTCTAGCATAGTCCGACCCGTCCCATTGGGAGACAGGGGCAATGCCGGGCTACATTTGGCTCGCTGTCTGCAATGACTTGCCTTGCCACACGACGGATGGTTGCATTACGGCCATGCCTCCATCTTTTGTTAAGACAATTATAACCACAACCCCCCACTCAACCGTCGTGGCTAATTTGGCCGCTTTAACAGTACCGAAAGGGAACTCGCGCTTCTTCCGCCACGGCGGATTGGATGCCAAGCTGCCTAGCAAACGCATAAGCCCTAGAGTACGATACAAGGCGTAGCGTAGATCGCTGTGGGCGCTTGCCACACATGGCTAGGTGGAGGCCACATAGCGAGCCCTTGAACATGTATGGTATGGAATTTCGTATCCGCCACAGGATTTCGAGGGGCATACTGCCAGACCCTAGCCGAGGCGTCGCAATATCCTATCCTGTCTCATGCACCACCGCTTATGACGTTTGGGCCTGTCTATATGGAAAAGTCTACGGACTACGGAGACCTGGTGATGATGGACCCTAGGCCCTGCAATCGCACCAGCATCCTTCTGCGACACAGCAGACGTTGTATGCGCGAATTTTTCCAGGGCAAGGGGACCATCACCATAGATTATTCATAAGCAGAACGGAAGGCATTCAAGTACCAGCCGTATTGTAATAGCACCATAAGAGGAGTATTTCGGCTAGAGATCCGTGGAAGCAGCAGCATGCGCGCAGAGCCGTGTATCATCATGGCACGCTCGGAGCGCTCTATCTTAACCTGCGTCCACCCCGCCTCCCAAACAATCGATCGGAGCTCTTGCATTAACAGTTAGGAATGATTGCAAAACCTGATATATCCATCTACTGCCTAAAGAGGGAACACTTGGAGGCTAAACCATCATATGTGATGAATAGAGTGGAGGGCCAGTGTGCCTCTGCATTATATCACCAAGCAGCGAGTAGCTGAGCTGAGGAATGTAGTGGGGAAGAAGCTCGCCAGAAGACTTCGCCAGCGGGGGAAGGTCCTGCACTACAACTGGGGATTGTTTTAGTTCCACTTCCAATCCTTGTCTAGTAAGAACCGCAGCACACCAAAATGATGAAAAGGTGTGCCTGCAGCAAATCTTGAACATTTGCATTTATGCACACGCGCGCACAAACTCGTACATACAGCAGGTGCGATACGCAGACCAGCGTAAAAAAAAAATACCTGATGATATGAATTGTAGCGGCACACCTCTCTTAAGGGAAAAATATCTGTAAGGTGAGAGGGACGGTTAACAAGAATCGCCTTCACTTCCGGGTTTCCTGATAAGTAATGGCGCGCCTCTGGGGTATCATACAAACTAGCTGCTAGTCGATGGTCACTATACTTATCGATGCGGCAAACCGCTTCTCGTACTACTGCGGTGTGGGGAGGGAATGTAGACTAGCAGGCGGAAAAGAGAATTCGGAATAGGACGGTCCAGGGCGGATCGAGTGTGCTGGTGCCATTAGCTGTGCGCAGGCTCGCTGCCTTTGTGCACCATGACACTGCTCGCCTGGTGCTCCACCGTGCGTTAGCGCTCTTGGGGTGGCACTGTGCGTTGACTAGCACAGTCTCGACAAATGGACCATTGAGCGCGTCAATTCGCATCAGTACCCTTGACTCTGTGTGGCAGCGAGTGCGGCAGGTGAAAAGCCCCCACGGCTCCGCCGGCCGGAGCAGGTAAGCCGTTCGGCGCCAGTCTCGAAGTTCGACTCAGACGGGCGCTGATTGCACAACTGGGGACAGATGAAATCGCCAAAAGCTGCAAGGGCTCCTGGGCCCCCATCGGGCCGCATTCTTAGCTCCCCAAATGTCGCCCAGACAGTCTGTCTTTGCATGCGAGACTGAAACCCCCAGCTGCAAAACTGTTAAAAGACTGGGTATGCTCCTCTTCGCCGCAAAAATGTCGTTTGCTTCGCACGGCGATGGTTTCCAGCTACGGCTGCTTGTGCTCCTCTGTGCCCATTCCGCGACGCTCGCTCGCTAGCCCCACCCTCCCCGTGTATTAGCCGCCCATCCATCTTCCCCGCATAGAGCCGTGAAATGAATCATGAAATGACCTATGCACGGGGTCTTACGCCATGTAACGGCCATGCTTACGGTTCAGCAACGAAAGTTCTAAGCTGCTCGGCTTCCAGTACACCACTAGTCATATTTTTCTTCACAGCATATACCTAGACAGTCTAGGTCCCTGCTGCAAGCACGCCACCCGCCATTACTATGTTCTACATACTTGCAAAGAACCGGGCATCGTCCCGATTATTTCAATAACGGCCCGGCTTATTTTTTAGTTTTGTGTAATAGGACCACCGTCTTTTTGATATGTAAGGCACCTAAGCGACTTTGTACTACATGCGCTTGTAAGTCTATGGAAAAGGCTGGCCGCGCTTGTAGTATATTGAGGCAAGCGCACGTCAGATCGTCAGACCCTGCCGCACAAAGATGCGACCGCTAAAGCTGCTTCGAGCTAGTGTGTTGACTTTTCATGGACCCAGACGGAAGTCTAGTCGAAGCCTGGTTGAACGGTGGGCCTGCAAGAAGCATGACACACTCCCATGAGTGGCGGGTGCGGTCTGCTGTGCGGTCTGCTGTGCGATCTGCTGTGCAGTTACGCATAACTCAAGTATCTTATATAGGGTCTGGGGAAGATGGAGAGACCGCGGCTAAACGAATCACAAAACTCCATAGGTTAAATTGTAGATCTCGGTCCACTCCGGTGACGATAACGCTTTTGCAAACACTAACATCCTCGGCGCAGCTGCAAGGGCACCGAGGGGTAGTAGGCTTATGGACCTCGGTGGCTCCGTTTGTGCTGCTTGACCCAAAATGAACTGCAGTGAAACGAGCTACAGCCATGTCTGGTCTCTCATTCGGTTGGACGATGTGGGCGAGCTGCAGTGATAGTAGCAAGAGTTAGCATGCGGACTGCTACAGGTCAAGGTTTTTTTTTTGCCTAGTCCGCCTGGTCTCTATGTGCGTTTCAAAAGGGGTGTAGGACTTCGAGAAAATATTGATATACCTCGACCAGTATGAACAGCTCGTGCAGATACAGCTGTCGAGCGGCAGGACCATTGCGTCACAACATCTGTACATGTCTGTCGTCTGAAGTTTGTTTTCAATGCTGCCTTACGTGGAATTGCCGCTGAGGGCCGTTTTCTGGAACACTTTGTCTAACATTGTTCAATATACGGCAGATAGTGTAAGGCAATATTAAGCAGCCCAGCTGAAAATATTCTTGGTACAACCTTCAGACTGTGTTCAAATGCTACCGCCAGCTCGATACTGCGGTAACTTGTGCGAAGAACCCACAAACGTGGGAAACGCCAGAGCAGAATGTGGAAAGAAGGGCCCCTACAGATTCGTATCACTTCTTCATACGTCTCATTCCCCTATATGAGAGCAATGGGCCGTGAAAGTGGTTATTTCGTGGTGACCAGGGTGCCACTCGTTTCTTGGCTTATCAGACAATTCGTTGTTGAGTTCAATTGTTGCAAGCCAAGTAGGTAATATTTTTGATTTATCGTAAAACCACGCCCCATAAGTCTGGATCCCAACAAGGAAATGCTCCTATCGTCCAACGCCGCCAGAAGAATAAGTGTCATGCCACACGCAATAATAGAAGAAATCGTAAATTAAAAGACAAAAACAAGCGAAACGGATACGACGGTCGAGTGCCCGATACGAAGCTTAGACACATCATCACAGACATGGTTATCCATGTGCAAGACGCAGTACGCAACATGTCTAGGGTGGTTTGTACTCGCTATCCTTTGCCCAGGGGGACTAAATGAACGGTTCTGGCCTCAAAGGGGTTCTTGATAAGCCCGCATTCGTTCCGATCTCGACCTTCACCATCTAGGCGGCACATGTATTACCCGTTAGGCCCTATCGTAGGCTACTCGAGACAGCCCATGGTCCTCACATACCTCGTTTGGTTAATTGCAACAAGTTTCGCGAGATCGCGCCCTGCGAAAACTCCCACTCACTAGACAACCCTCGAATTGAGCCTAAACAGGATAACCCACATACATACACACGTACACACGAACTTTTTCGCTAGTCTCTTCTCAACAACATGGCGCCCATTACCAGCAGCTAGACGCCTCGTTACAAGACTGCCAGACCAACATTGATAGCTTTTGGTACCAACATCCAAAATTAGCATCTGGTAAGCCCCTACCGCCTGTGTACAGGTGCACCAGCATCATTTGGACTTGCACCTGGCGGTTCGAGAAATAGAAGTCGACTCTAACTGCACGTATTCCAACTGTGCTTTCTCTCATAAAGCAGGATTACCATTTGGGTGTGAGTAGCAGCAGACATTGAGCGTCGTAAGGCAGCACAATCGCATGGCAGAAAAAATAAAATATTTTCAATGCAATTATGGACTCATTTCCTCTCCACTACTGGCCTTCCTTGCTGTTTGTAAGCAAGGGAAACAACGGAATGAAGATGGGCGGGTTGTTCTACGTTTCGACAGCCAATGTCTGGGCGGTGCTTCCTGCGGCAGACAAACCAACTCCACATAGACATACCGCAGATATTCGCCCGGCTCCTGGTCGAGTAATTGCGATGGAAACGGGGCCGGTCGGCTCACTACCGGAAATGATCTATGGTCTCTGAGAGCCCAACAAGTGTCCGAAGGGGAAAGGAGAGAGCAAAGAAAAAGAATAAATTTTTGCGTCTGTTGGTGATCAACCGGATCTCCTTTTCGGCGAGCACCCGCTTTTACTAAAGCATCACGGCGTTTGTTATGTGATCCAAGGTCCGAGAGGGATAATGTTTCATAAACTAAAAAGCTTAAGAAACAGTAAAAAATAATGCATTCTTCTTCAAAACTATACGAGCTGCGGTGGAGGGGCCAGATGTTTCTCCATCATTATTTCCGCTTATCGCCGCCGAAAAGATACTTCCTGTACTGTATTCACGAGGACCAAAGACAAGTGTCTTTCTGTGAATGCGATTTTGTTGATTTCTATTCTTGCTGGCACCAACTTTCTTTTTCCAGTGCCCTTGTCTTGGCTATGCCTTCGCGCAAGGCATGCACTAGAGGCCTTTGCGTTTCCAGGATTTAAATCTTCCTAGAAAGGGAGAAGCCAAAAAGGGCCCGGATCGACAGTATGCAAGGGAGAGCACGGCATTTGAGCTTCTGAGCGTACTCGCTGCGCAATCGCAGTTGAACGCCATTAAACCACCAAAGCCTCTTTCTAAGCCTGCTCAAGGCACAGCTAGCACAGCACGGGTGGCCAGAGTGCACTCTGGCTTCCCGTGGCAAATTTTGCCTGCGGCAACAGGTTCGGGACGAGGGCATCCGCACGCAGACGGGGATATCTCAGTTCCCGCCATTAGTCACAGATTACTTTATGTTAGGAAAAGTCGCTTCTTCGGTAACGCTATGCCGTCAGCGCTCTGTTCCGGTTTAAATGCCTCTCCCTAGTGCTGGTCGGATGCCATTCCATGCTGCATGGGTGCTTTTGTCGCTTCCACACCATGCCTCGACCTCGTCCCTATTACACATCGTCCGAGTACACTAGTGTAGCATTGTGGTCTATCCGGCCGAAAAACACATTAGCGCCTGTCTATTATCTAGTGCTGAGATTAGATAGACATTTCCGTTTTCATCTTCTTATCGTGTAGCAGCCTTTCAGGTCGTGCTCACCTTCCACCAGCGAAGTTTTTTTTTTGGCCCAATCTCACCTGCCTAAGAACAATACTGCGTAATTTAAAGCGTCTGGAGTACTCTACAAGCCACCAGCGCAGCCTACAAGTTTGCTGCGAAACTAGGTATTGGACCGCACCATACTAACTGGTGTGCGTTGACACCCATATTCATTAGCCGCACCACTGATAAGAGGCGGATAGGCCGCACGTATGTCAGGTATAAAGCGTAAATAAGACAAGGAACAATTCATTCACAACGAGCGATCTGACTATTATATTAGATAATCTCCCGAAAGCCCTCATGCGCATCCGTCCCGTTTCTCGCTTCTTCTTGCACATTCTTGACTTCCAGAGTCGTCTGCCTGATAACCGTACCCCCACCCCCGATAAATCAACAAAAGCACAAAATACGATGTATATGCAGTGCCAGTCATCGGCAATATGCATGGCTTTGTATGCGTGCTGTATATTCAGTAGCATGATCTGGCATCAGTTGATTTAACGTATATGCATGTTGTTCTGCTTGTGTGTGCAGACGCGACATCGTCCGCATTTCAGCCTGCTTGGTCGCTTCTGTTTCTACGGCCACCGGGTGACGGGTAAATACATGGTAGCACCACAAAGAGGAGTCACCTAGTATTATCATAGCTCTATCATAGAGAAGCACAAGGTGTCTGGTCAGACAGCGAGCACAGTAGTCACTTTCTGGCGTGCCAAGCGCTCCAGTGAATTCCGTATCCTGCGGGGTTCGCGAGTGTCCTCTCGTGGCAGCCTGTGTTACAGGAAAGGGCTTGGTCTTTTTTTCCACCAAGAAAAAAGAACAAGCGCTTTCGAAGCACCAAGCGCTGTGGGTGCTTGGGAGATAGCGACGTCTAGGGACTATGGCGTTCCCCTAAATGGGGCTTCCGTCCCTACGATTCTACGTTTTTTTTTCTGTTTCAAAAGCAGTAATTCGAAAAAGGCTCAAGGCCCATGCGCCCACCGAGCCAGCAACGGATGTTTGGCGATGCCACCGACCCTGTAAATGATAGTGTTATTCTCGTAACCTTGTGATATGGGTCCCTGTTACCAACATGTCCCACGAAGGCGTTTTCCTTGTCGTTTTTACTCCGTTTTTACTTTTTTTTTGTGGACTCAAACAGTGGGCGTACGTGCTCTATTAATCATCAGAGCCATGGAAGGCCCTCGGAGTCTCCAGAGCCTCCGACGGGCTTCCATGGACGATCATATTCTCAGTGTTAGTGATACTTGTCTAGACTATTAGTACCTTTCTCTGTTGTGTAGCAAAACAGACTCCATACTTCTTGCGGAAAGTGGACATAGCTTGGCCTTATTCAAGTCGGAAAACAACCTAGATGAACATGTCATACTACCAGTGTCTGAAGAGGCTCCATTTAGACCAGTGAGTCTAGCAAAAAGCTTTTTCGGCCCTCAGGTGGCCAATACCCTTCCTAATCAAGCACTCTTTCCTGGCCTCTTCCAAGTTTGCAAACAAACCAGAGAAGTACGTCAGGCAATCAATGTATAAACAGGCACCGCTTCGGCTGGCAGGTCTAGCGAAAAGGTGTCTGGGCCTCCAGACGGCTGATTAATTCAATTAGACGCTTTCTCCTGGTACTTTCCAGGTTTGAAGCGGAACTAGAGGAGTACGACAAGCCTTCAATGCATGAAAATACTCCTTTTAGGTCAGCAAACCTGTCGAAAAGGCTCTTAGGCCTCGAGGTGGCCAGTACTGTTTCTAATTAGACGCTTTCTCCAGGTACTCAATAAACAAACACATGTCAATTAGAAAAAAAAAACAGCCAGTGACAGAGGGAAGCAAGAACTGTAATTTAACCTAGAAATTAGCCTCCGCAACTACGGCGCTGTAGTAAACAACTGGCTACAAAGGCTCCGTTTGCTGATTCTGACCACTCAGTACTGTTTTCCTAAACCTCCGTAATATGTCAGAAGCAAGTTAAAAGAAAGATACCAGAGCCAAGCACTGTACCATCAATCACGGCATAGAGAGAGCAGAGAGAGCAGTGGCCTGCTTCTGATGCTAGTTGTTTCAATTATACAAAGTTTTGACAAATTTTTTCATTTGTAATTGGTGATAACCTCTCTCAAACACATTTTGCCTCTGCCACACTCGTTGCAACGCACATGGCAAACCAGCAGTACTATAACTGGAGTCCCTTGAGTTAGATAGCTTAACCATGAACCCTTCCATTGGCAAAAACAGCTGCTGAGAGAGCTTATAAATGTAAAGCCGTAATTCCACAGAAGGCTAGAAGTCTGAGAATTTCACGGAATTAATGACGCCACTAACGGGAAACGAACGGCCGCTAAAACAGAGAGACCATTAGGCAAAGACCCTGACCCACCAGCAGTTACCATGTGATTGAGAAGTGTAAGACATGGCGGCTAGAGATTATAGAACGACACCAATCCAGTACTTGTCGGCTTTGACTGTATGAAGGCCTAAATCCAACTACAGACGAAGCACGCACTGGAGAAGGAAAGTACAAGAGTTCGCAAGCCAGCAAGAGCCTCGCTCCATTCAAGCGTAAGTTTTCCCGTCTGGCCGCAAGAGAGCATAAAGGACCGAGTGTGAGGTCTTTTTGTGCCAGTCTTTTTCTCTGTTTCTCCATTTCACTCCGCCAACCATTACGCTTTCCTGTTTTCAGACTCCATTGGCCAATACGGCCTCCCATAACGATTAGGCTTCATTTTGCTTGCAGGGTCTGCGTGACCGGCGGTGGCTCACATCGCCTCTCAAAAACATTACGCTGTCCAGGTGGCAAGGCTCTGCATCCCGCCGTCACGTTGCTAACCGCAGCAGAAAGAGCACAATTGGTCATAGCACCAAAAAAAGCATCAATAAACCAGAATCCTCATCACCCAAGCCATCATTCTTTAGCAAAACTCTCCGGGCTGTTGCTCAGGACAAACGGCTTCAAATATCACAGACGTTGACACAGCAAAGACTATTTTACAAAGGTCTGCTTTCATTATTGCTAGACTTGCAGCAAAAAAAAAGCATTACCAGAGACAGACAAAGTGCATGCAAACCAAACGACACCATAACAGACTCACTAAGTTGCTCGTACTCACAAAATACTCAGAGGATACATCGCGGTAAGCTGACTTATTTCCCAGGAACAGTGCACCAGTGGGCAAAACTGTCCTTTGTTTCAAATGACATGCGTAGAATGCAGGATCCACGTCGCGGCGCGTATTCTAACATATATGGTAATCTGCAACATATAAGTTTAGACGGTAGAAAGACGTCAATAATGCGGGTCTAATTCCCTCGGATAGATTTCATGGATAGACCGAGGCCAAGCTATGAAGGTTTGGGGGGCCACATTATAAGCTTTTTGAGGGACTATGCGATTTTCGTCAAAGCATAGTAGTCGTATTTTGATGAGGACTGCAGCCGAGCGTTGATGCATACGCAAAACGCATTAGTTATGTGCCAAGCCGTCGACAATTGAAATCGTAGCTGAATTCCTAGTAGCACGGGTTTTGTACAGCTTTTCCGGTTCATGTAGCTATCTTTTCCAAATCGACGCGTAGACTGTATGCGGACCAAGATGTTCCACGGCGCCCTATTATAACATATTGCACTTGCAGAGGCTGCAGGTAGGGGGTCGCCACTCGCTTTTCCTTTCCGACATTAGTGCTAGGCTAAAGCAACAAAGATATGAAGAGTTGGCTCTGTGTAACTGATGTCTCTGTTTTGTATCTGTTTTCGAGCGCACCATTTGGTGGGTGTCCCTCCAGCAAAATAGATCCCTGAGCGCTGAGAGGCAAGGTATGAGGTCTCTGGCAGCATGTCGCAAGCGATTGCAACTGTTTTACAAGATCCGACTGACTGTTAAGCGCACGAGGAGAGCGTTGTCATCTTCGCTGGTTTACACAAAGCCACCAATGTCACTCATACTTGCTTCTCCAGAACACTTAGGAGGAGAACTTCCTACAAACTATTACTTGCTGCTGGTCTGGCAATAGTCATTGGTTAACATTGCGGAGATGACTTTGCAAGCGACTCTAGCCTGACTCTTTCTTCCACTCTCATGTTCGTCGCATTAAGTCGGCGGTGCTCTTCTACTGGACAAAATGTAGTTTTTTTTTTAGCTTTTCTTCAATTAATTATCCCAACGAACAAGAGAATAGAGGCTGTCATCAGCGGCTAAAGTCTGCTTAGCTGGTGCAAGCAAGCGCTATAGTCCCTCGGACCGGTTATTGAGAGAATTGCTAACTATGCCTGCACCCCTCGAAACCTCACGATGCCAAAGTCTAAAAATCATACTGGGTTAAACACAATTGAGCCATTCCACCAGTCAACCAGAAGTCAAGGCATAGTCTAGCAAGACAGTTAGTGAGCTTCTTAACATAGCACTAGAAGGGTTTGTGATTGTTCCGTGAGCTGGCTTTTTTTTTCTAAAAAAAACGTTGAAATTGGTGAAAACAAAACCACGCGAGCACTAGAACCACTCCCCAGCCTCTTAGGAGTTCCTCGCACGAAACAATCCCCAACTATAGCGTATGTATCATCCACTCAAGACCAGTAACTTCACCAAGACATGTACTTTTTATTTCTTCTCTGGTTTAGTAGGTCTTACTCCCACCGCCGGAACTAAAAATTGCAGTATCAACCACACGGCACGAGGCACATACTCAACATTCTGCCTGCCGACCGGACCCGGCTGTTCGTAAAGGGTAGTCGATAGTTGTAGCATGAACTTTTTTTTTTTCGTAAAAAAAACAATTGTAACGTAGTTCAGTCCTGTTGCCGTGGCTGCATCTTCTTAACGGGATCTTGTAAAGTTATGAAACGCCATCAGGTCATATACTAGTATATGGTCTGGGCAACTGGTTTTTTTTTTTCGTACATGTGTGTTTTTTTTTGACATTCCTAATAATGTACTCATACGTCTTACACAACATTACATTCGTGGATGTGTCTTCCCTTGTTGGTATATCTCCCTAGGTCGTGATCAATCCTGCTTAAAGTTCTAGAGCACCGGATTCGTTGACGGTAGAGGAATTCTAGCTGGGAGAGACTGGAGTACAGTAACATACATCCCAGGCTGGATTAGCTTCATGCCAAGCATAGTGTTGACTCCAAATTTAAATACACATCTTGCAAGCACAGTCTCGAAGTGACAGGTGCATGGCACTCCATGCAAAGGTACGAGACTTTGCTAGTATGGGGACTCTGTCAATAAGATACTTTGCTTATCAGTAAAGATTTGTAATTGTCATCAGTATTTGAATTGAAGTTCCAGCATTATTAATCTTCGCATCAGCGTTTCTTCCCATTGCTTTGCAATGAGCACGGAAATACAGAAGATGGGCTTTTTGGTGCCTAGGAATTCTTCCTGGGCGTTTCCTACGGATTCTTTGGCGACATATTTCGCTCACCAAAAATTATTGGCGTTCCTCGGAAGCGGCAAGCTAAACAATGAGGCACAGTGAGATTCTTAACTCTCTGTTCTTCTTGTATTTTCGATAGAGGTTTGCTTTTCTTTTCAAACTAGCAGAACCAGTTCTTACTTTTCTTTATGGTCGGGCACAAAAAAACGGCAGAGTCTCTCAATTGACAATAATGCCGTATACCTGCGAAATGGACACAAGCAGTGAGCAACGTTCATGAAAAATTATATCAGAACTCGAAAAATTGTTGAACAGAAAAAAATTCACTGAACAGCACTCAAATAGATATTGTTTTCCCTTGATGCCCCGTTTTCAAGCTCAACTGAATCCTGGTACCTTATGTACCCTTAATGATTCCCGTTTCGGTCACTTTTCGTCGGTAAACGTTCGTAAATTCCTGTCCTTCAAGTTGGATGCATCAGGAACACGTCAGTGTGCGATACCACGCTAGTATACCTTTTTTTAAATACCTGTAGCATCTTTTGCACTTCTAGAGCTCAGTCAGCAGCAACGAGAGCGGTTGTGATGGCTTTGTAGATCTAATAAAAAACCAAGGCGCTGTTTTACTCCTTCTGCAAGACTTGGTGCAGTACGACTTCCGAAAAAAAACCGAAATGCTATGAGCACCAAACATCAGAGCTATGGAATACAATGTCTAAGACATGTGGCACGTAAACAACGTCGGTGTCTCTACCAGCCAGATGTATATTTATTCATGTAAGGACGATGTATACATCGTCTCGAAGTGAAAAACGAGAGACGTGTGATTATCAATTATGAACAACTGGATGATGCGGTTAAGCCCGTAAAAATCGAAACTTATCAGTATATTTTCCTAATCCAGTAAGCTGGCTACCACCACTGGCTAACTGCTCAGGAACAGACCTGGCTCTAACAGCTCGACTGCCCTACAGTGGCGACGTAATAAATAGACAAAAGTCTCGGGGAGAATGGCGTCTTTCTCATATAAATAGCAATTTTAATGGATTGCTACTTACATCCTTGATCGACGATCTCATAAAGTCACAAGCAAATTTTAATATATAGCCATTTCCTCGTGTTCCTTTTCACGTGGTTAGTATGTGGATGCTGATACTCGGGATTTTGCACCGATATCTTATTTAGTTGTCCCTCTAGATTCTGTCTCTACGTAAATTGTACAAATGTTAGAATTATCAAAATTACATGATTTTTAATAAAAAAAAAAGAAAAAAAAAAAAAATCAAGAGCTATGATTGTGAAGATATCATAACCAGCGAATATCAGATACTCTAAGCCAACTCATCCTTTCGTATCGAAGAAATCTTTCACCTAATTAAATAATTCGTGTGCTATAAACATGTGCATTATACAGCCTATACGGGTGCAAATTTGATGCTCAATAATATGTACCTTGAAAAAAGACACGATAATGCAAAAACAACATATGTCTTGGATGAAAGCTTTGAATACATATAGTAGATCTGTTCCCTGAGTGAAAGCTCGAATGTGCACTCGTCAGGTACGAACGTAGCCCATTTCTTCGCTGCTTAGTTGCACTAAACCTATTTTTGAGATGGTCCCTTGGGCAAATCGCTGCAACTTTAAAATTTAATATTTAAATTGGACCGAGGAAAAGCACAGCAAAACCCACCATGTTATAATAGAACTACAATAGTAAGTATGCTCTTACTGTAGACGGACTTGTATGATTTCGCATGATACCAATGTTCATTCTCGACCAGCTGGAGGAACATCTGGTCAGAAATTAAAGCTACAAGATTAAGCATATACCCAAAAGAAAAATCTCTTTATTCGGCTGTCCGTGGGATGTACTTGAACCCATATGTAAACCCGGCTTCGTCTTGTACAAGAAGTGTATGGTATGGTTCTTACGGTTCCATCATAGGCTATTGCAAATGGTGAAAAATGTCGTTCGTGGACCAACTCCAAAAGTAGTGTATGTTCAAAATGAAAAACACACATCGTACACTGTTTCGATTGACTACTCTGCAAGCTTATGATGAGCGAGAGACCAAATCGAGAGACTCTTGCAGTAAATCCTTTTGAGTAAAAAAAGTCACCATCGTACTTAGTTACCAAACATACTAGTGCGTGACTTATCGTGAAAGGAAGGTGTTAAGACGCACAAGATGAATGTCATTGAAAATAAAGAATGGTCTCAGACATCGAAAGAGCTCATCACAGATCCCTATAACTTGAAGAAATGGCAAAAGCTCATAAAAGAAGCCGAGAATAATGAAGGACACGGAATAAATAAAATAAGCTCACCAGAAGAAATAGAAGTATTACGACAGTCTTACAGGCAGATGCTCAAATGGTACCCTTTACTTACCTGGTATTGGATACGATTTGCAGAGTGGGAGTTTAAGCTCGACAATTATCAAGAGGCTTTATCAGTTTTTGAGGAAGCCATTCAGGCAATGCCTTACTCAATTGAGTTATGGGTGAAGTATCTTGAATTCAGAATTAAAACAATTGGTGATGATTTACAAGACATACTTAAATTGTTTGAAACAGCCCGCCGAAGAATAGGCTATCACTTTCATTCACATGAGTTTTATAAACTTTACTTATCGTTCCTTAAAAACTATGCGTCAGTCGACGAGAGTTTCACAAAAAAATATTATGTGTTGTTGAGAATAGTGATCGAAATACCGTTATACCACTATGATTATTTTTTCAAAACTTTCTTTAGTCACATCTCAGAATCAAATATTTCCGAGGAAGTAGTGGTTAATATAGTTCCCGAAAAAGAGTTAAATTCCATGAACACAAAAGATATGAAGTTGGTATCTTCAAAATTGAAGAAAATATTCACCGATGTATATATAACCACTCAGTATAAGGTATACCTGTTATTTTATTTCGAGAAGAAAATAACAAGACATTACTTTGATGTGTCATACATCTCACAACAGGAATTGGGTACATGGGAAAATTATATTGATTTCATGCTTTTGAACTATTCTTTTCACTACGTCATCACTACATTCGAGAGATGTCTTATAGCCACTGCAAATTACCCAAGGTTTTGGATACAGTATGCAGACTACTTGATCAATCTTAAGATGTATTCTTCTGCTAGGGAGACTCTTAAACGTGGCTTGTGGGTAAATAAAAATTTTAAACTCTTGGTGAAGTTGATTGATTTAGAAATATATTTACAGAACTTTTCAGCTGCTCGAGATTTGATTACTTCCTACATTAAGTTGAATAAGTTTATTCCAACAGAGATTCATGAAAGGTTACTAGGTCTTGAGCACTTAGTAGCTCCAGATGACATAGAACATATGTTGCAAATATTCAGGGAGCTTATCAAGGAGACGAAAAACGACTATCTTTTTTCTATACTTTTGAATTACCCATTTCCAGACGTGCAAATCGAAACCTTCATGGAGGAGTTCCAGGAACAATTTAGTTCATCATTTGTGTTTGCCAAGTCTCAACTATATATTTACCAGAAACTACAAAAAGATACCTCGAATTTGATTACGCATTATGAAAGTAAATTACTGCCTAAAAATTTCGAAGAATTTAAGAAATACTATTATTTGAATAAAGAAGTTGATCTAAAAAAACTCTTTGAGCAAGAAATGAAATTATAATATGGGATATTCAGAGTGTTGACGTAACAATACCTTCCTGACTATCCATAATAGAGATTAATGACCGTTATAATGACCCATGCACCGATTGAAATGAAACCCATTCTTCTATCTAACTTCCATGCGTTGAGGGGAATATATATTAGATAAAATGTTAATAAAAGTATCAAGGCAAATAATGTTATAACAAGACCCTTAGTGATTGTAAGATTTAGTGGTTGTTTGTGTGATAATACGGCTAAACCATTAATACCAACACCTAGTAATAATATCAAGAGAAGTGTCCCAAGACATGAGTTTAAACCCAAAATAGGGTCAACTGTAATCGCCACTGTTGTATTTGTAATCACATCGTTGACGGAATTACTTATAGCAAAAATTATAGAGCCCAATAAGTAGTCTGATATTCTCAAAATTAGTCCGAAGTTTTTGAAAAGCTGGAGTATAAGTTTGGAGAATTCTGTTGTAGCCATTAAACAAATGCCTATACTTAGAACATTGAGCGACAGTTGAACAATCTCAGAATACCTGTCCCATAGCGAAGACAAGGATTCCATTATTACTATCAAGGAGAATGATACTGCAAAATAATCTAAGCTCTTGGCACCCAATAAGAAAAAATTTAGAAAATAAGGAATGGTAAAACACTGAACAAACCTGAGCCATGTTAATGATGGATCACTGCGGTCAGCAAAGGGGATCAAAAATGCACAGGATAGTTCAATATATCTGATTACCATATGAATGAGCCTGAAAATTCCTTTTTTCTCATTAATCGGCGATTCTAACAATGGTGTATGCTCATCAAGGACAGGGGAATCTAGGGGGCATTCAGGTCTTTCTTCTACTGTTAATAGTCCAAAGACATCTTCGATATTCAACGGGTGATCAATGGTTTCATTAGAACGAGCTGGGCTAAGTGGAAGTGTTTCCTCACTTTGGGATTTAAAAGGCCAAATGAAAGCTGATATGTAGGCAAGGTATGCCGTTAGCATGATGATACATTCCACTAGGCTTATAACTCCGTCCGAGATGACATACGTGAAAAATGTAAGACTCAACAATAAATACATGAAACCTCTAATTATGTGCCTCGAATCATTGATGTCGAATGGTTTCCAGATGCTTATCACGCCTATTATGACAGTGGATATTATAGTTATAGATCCGACTAGTTGTCCCAAAACTAGATTCGTTGAACCCGAGCTCAATGCCACATAATAATTGACGAGGTCGGGAAAAGCATTCATTAGCGGGATGATGGTAATACCAAGAATGTGGTCATTTATATGTAGCTTTCTTGTCAAGGAGTGTAAGTGAGGGAATAGATACGTCGACACAATCAAGCTCAACGTTAGCAAAAGGATATCAACGATCACGAAGAAAAATAGACAAACAGCACCTAAAAGTAAATAAGAAGGATAACTGCGGTTACAATAGTACCATTCAGCAATTCTAAAGTAATCTCGATCACACACTGTCCTTATAGTTTCACAATAATTATCTGATTCTCTTAGGCTACAACCATTGCTGATCGCATGGAACAGCGTCATCACGTTAAATAGAAAAGCCATGGAGCTAGATCAATATACTAACCCTAGTATGTATCATGCCGTACTTTCCTAGATGAATATAGGTTGTATCAAGTAGTATGTGTATTAAGGAAACGATTTTGTTGCTATCATACAATCACCATTTTGATTGAGACTTGTATCTACTAGATTTCTAGTTATCGGCTCTATCATTACACGACAAATTAGACTTCGATATAATGTCGGCAGCGTCTGTCTTTATAAAACTACAGATAAGCAGTAAAGCTCTATCAATATAAATAGCAGCCACGTAGTTAGTTAATGTCCTTAACGTGACTCTTGTAGGGGCCTTGTTGCAAAGCATCTAAAGCTATTTTAATATCTAGATTGATGTCGTTAATCAACGCCTCTGATATATGTTAGTAGATGTTATCACATAGAAGGTGGCAGGACTAATGGGAGCGTAGACAACAGAGAAAACCTCTAAGCCTGTCCCGGCCAAAACTTGCTAAAGGAAAAAATAAGGTAAATCAGACTAGAAAACTCACCTCGCCGAATACATACCTTTCGTTGTATAGTTGAGCTCAGGTCTTATATAGCCCAAAACAGTGTACTTTATGTGGGCACCATAGAAGTTACTTTTGAACTTGTGCATGATGTGCACTTCTGCTGCCTTTTCTTTATTCTGGTAGAATGGGTTCCATCCTATAGACATCACCATGGGCAAAACTTCCAACTCCTGTTCTGACAAATTTTTGCCGTTATCAAAGACAACAGTCTGTCCATCGTTTCTCTTCTCTGCATGGTCTCCCCTGCTGGTGTCAGGCACCAATTTGCACCATCCAAAGTATATTCCTGTTTCAAGTTTATTCAAGGAATCATTGATTGGGACATTAGCGGTGGGTATTCCCAACTCAGACGACCCTCGACCAAAACCACTGATTATATGAGACTCTTGTATCAAAGGAAAGCCCTCTGCTGGGGTTTCTGGGATAACAGTTTCTGGTCTTGTCATGCCTTTTCGAGCTAAGATCTTCTACACCGAGTCACTGATCAACTTATTATCGATCAGTGAGGGTGTTCGCCACACAAATCGCAAGTCGAACCAAAGATTAGGAATACAGGGTACAGGCACCGAACGGTAATACCTCAGTAAAGTAGAAGGGCTGTAAAATCATTACATTAGATAAAACTATTTAGCTAGAACAAGAAATAAAGCACAGCATTTAAAATCTCTCCTCCAATTGCTGCAACAAAGTGTGGGCATCCTTGGCGAAGTTTCTGATACCCTGGGACAACTTTTCGGTAGCCATAGCATCCTCGTTCAACAAGAATCTGAATTTGCTCTCATCGTCAATGTAGGAAACCTTCTCCTCGGAGCAAGATTGAGCAGAGCTCTCGTCCAACTTCTTTGGAACGCTCTCGCTGGAGTTGTACAACTCTTCCAACAACTTTGGAGCGATGGTCAAGAAGTCGCAACCGGCCAAGGCCTTGATCTCACCAGTATTTCTGAAGGAGGCACCCATGACAATGGTCTTGTAGCCGAACTTCTTGTAGTAGTTGAAGATCTTTCTGACGGAAAGAACACCTGGATCGGTCTCACCGTCGTACTCCTTGCCGGTAGCGTTTTTGTACCAGTCCAAGATTCTACCAACGAATGGAGAAATCAAGGTGACCTTGGCCTCAGCACAAGCAACAGCCTGCACGAAAGAGAACAACAAGGTCAAGTTACAGTGGATGTTGTGCTTGGCCTCCAACTCCTTGGCGGCCTGGATACCCTCCCAGGTGGAGGCAATCTTGATCAAGATCTTGTCTCTCGAGATTCCGAGCGACTCGTACAAGTCGATAATCTCGATGGCCTTCTTGATGGTGGCCTCCTTGTCGAAGGAAAGGGAGGCGTCTACCTCGGTGGAAACACGGCCTGGGACAATCTTCAAGATCTCCTTACCGAACTCAACCAACAATCTATCCAAGGCAATCGCAGCCTTCTCCTGCTTGCTGCTACCCTTGTCCTTAGCGTAGTCAATGGCAACATCAATCAACTTAGCGTACTCTGGTTTCTTAGAGGCTGCCAAGATCAATGATGGGTTAGTAGTGGCATCTTGTGGCTTGTATTTAGCAATAGACTCGAATTCACCAGTATCAGTAACAATAACTGTACCAGAAGCCTTTAATTGTTCTAATGCGTTGCTCATCTTAAATCCCTATTGATATTCCTTGATATTCACAAGTGTCGCTATCAATTGATTGAATGATTGAAATAGCCAAATTTTACCACTACTAGGAATTGTCCCGATACTTATATACTGGCTCTTTGCTGTCATTACAAAGAGGCCGCGAATATGAGCCTGACGGTCAAATATCCGGGTAATTTTCCGATTTATGACCTTAACTACCGTCGATGGTTCCGGATGAGTTTTGCTTTGTAAAAGCGATGCTGCTTCCTCTACAGTCCTTACGCTCATCAATGCAGTCTTGTCGGAATACATAGCGCTCGGTCAATCTCACGGGTTCGGTGTTGAAATCTGTGGCCCTACAGTGTGTTCTCGCTCGAGTGGTCCAATTACCGATAGAGAACTATACCAACAAGGTCAGCGTTCCTGAATCGGAGTTGATGCCACGACGAATCCGATTATATATCAGAGTTTTTTTCCTCATATTTCACCGCGCATTTTGCGCTTTTGCTGTCCCTCCCCCAACATTTGCTTTGGTTTGCCCGTGGCCGGCCTGTGTTCATATTAAAAGGGAGGTAGCGGAGCAGAACTTGCCGGACATTTTTCTTGTAAAGTCGAGAAGGATCTTCATGACTAATGGATTGATCACGCTGAGTAGAGTACTCGCGAACGCTTCTTAGAAGCTACAGAGAAAAAACTGGAACGTCGGCGATCCAACGTAGCTGTAGCGATCTACGAGTGTAGCCAGAAGGGTAGGTATGGTAGAGCGGAACGGAGTGTGGGGAGTAAGCAAAGCACCAGACGTACCACGTGACACACACGTGAACAAGCCGCACAATAAACACGTGACACGCATCATTGGAACCGATTTGGCTATGTGCACACCAATGACATATCGGTGAGCACACGCATAGATTGCCTCTGGCGCTATGAGCGCAACATCAGAACACAAGCCGATTGCTACCTGAGCGCAGGGAGGCAGTCTGACGGGATCCGGAAAGACTTAGTAGAGAGAGAGGAAACATGCTGGATTCGATAATAAAGCGACTTTTGATCCGGGCAGGTAATAGCTATGATGGCGATCTCAAGGTTGTCCCGGTCAATACTTCGCAGTACGTGGAGATAGACTCCGAGATTGGGACATTTCTTGTGTCTGTGTACATCAAAAACTTTGATGGGAGCATGCCTCATAGGAACAACAGCTTGTACAATGTTGGCGACACACAGTACCTCGACAAGTCAGAGGCTGTTTTGTCCAGTCAAAACAGTGATGAGCAGGATAACGCTCCCCCCGCAGAAAAGGACAGGATGCCAAATATACGCATTCGAACGCAATTCAGGCCCAAGTATCCCATTAAAGGCACAGATCTCCTTTTCGGAAACGATATATTGGTGCCCATTCGAGACTATGTACCCACAGCAATATTGTCTGCGGGATTGAAGTTCTTCACCTGGGTTATGGGCAAGAGCATGAAGGGAGATGTTTACAGCGATAAACCATACTTGTACAGCCCTTCACTCAACAGCTTTACGTTCATGTCATTGAAGAATAACAGGCTGCAGACATCTTGTGAAAATGTTGGTACTGCAGCATCGGGTACCCCAAAACTGGCACCAGAAGCCGGTAGTCTTACTAACTACAAAGAGAACTTGTCTCAGAATGAAGACAACGTCTTAGATATACCAGAAGATTCGTTTCTGCGCAAGAAATTTTTCCAAACTCGTTCACACTTGGACTCCTTCGTTTACAACGAATCCACTTCATATATGTTACAATTTGATTCCAATTTCTTATCCTTCAAGGATTCCCAGTATGCGGTCTCTATACCAACGTTCGGTAACAGGACATTCGACATCAATGTGATCAGATATGCGAACGACCAATTGAATAACTTCAACTGGACGATCAAACAAGAAGGCCTAGAAGGCGTAGGCTATGGTAAGTTGGGTCTTGTCATAAACTTTGCTTTGGAGGACGAGCTGCCTACTATCGAGTAGACTCTGGCTGCACTTCAGTAATTACTGCCTCATTATGCTACTGTACAATATTCTACATAACAGAACAATAAATCTCACCACCCAGGGCGACAAAATTAGTATAAGTCCGTCCCAACTGATTGTAGCCTCGCTCTTCTTTAGCACCCGTAGGAGAAGTTGCGACTTGCCATGATTGAGTGATGGTGATTTTGTGTAACATCGAGGTGCATCACCAAATGATGATACAGAAGAAAAAAAAAGCAGTCACTAGTAAATACACATTTTAGGAAGGAACAGTCACAAATCTATTTATCAATACCTCTTGGTGGCTGCAAAAGACCATCATGAAGTCAAATAATGAGGACAACCCATTACACGAAACGGGTGATGAAGATGAAAGTATAAGTAGAGAAGTGTCTCAGCATTGGAATGAGGAGCAGCGGTACCTGAATGAAAATCAACATGATCAACATGACGAGTCTAAGAACGAGGATGTGGAGCTCGAAAATGCCATTGGTAACGTCTTGAGTGAACTAGGGTTTTCTGGGCTTCATCAAAGTACCCAGCAAGATGAAGCGAATGTCTTAGACACAAAGCTTAATGAACATTGGCAAGCATCTCCGGATAAAGACTGCGATGAGCAAGAAAGAGAAGCTAATATCCTGAAAGAAACACCAGAAAGGCAGGTCGAGAACAGCGACCTGCCATCACACCTCAGTAAAGACAAAAACTTTTACTATGGAGAGGGTGCAGATGTGCAACAAGAAGAATTCGCCTTGACTCAGATGCAAGAAGCTTCTGATGCTCATAACACGAATCATGTCAAACTGACGGAAGGAGATCGAGCCGAGGCTGATACTAGCAATAACGTAGATAATGTGCTTGGTGAAGCAATAGGCAACGCTTTGGAGAGCATTTATGATAAACGTAACGACGATAATGAACACCACGCGGAAGATTTTGAAGCGAGAGACGAAGCCCAGTTTACCTCTAATGATGATGACCAGTTGAAGGACGCTATCGGAGACGCTTTCGAGAACATCATTACCAGCTCTAAGACGACGGAAGGTCACGAAAATACAGTTCATGAAGAGGTGGACCATAATAGGAAGCAGGACATGGGCATAGAAAATAACACTTCGAGTGAATACAAGGAAAATAAAGAGGATGAGGACAGTGTAATGGAAAGGGCCATTCACGACGCATTATCGAACGTTTTTTCACACGACAATGAAGAACTAAAGACAATCACGAAACAACCTTCCAGAAGAAATTCTTTGGCTTTAAGAAGGCAGTCGCTTGATAATAGCTCGGAAATTACTAACCTAGTACTGAATGTTGTGTCTCAGATGGCATCATCTGAAAACCCGCAGAGCAATGATACACTACCAATACCAGCTGATGTATTACAAGAACTTGCTGCTGAAATAACCAGTCAAGTTCAAGATCAACTCGAAGAAGATGGGTCTAGAAAAGTTAGAGCCATATCAGATATGCCTCAAATAGAAGATCATATTTTGGCGCATTTTCAAAATGAAGCATACAAAGAGGAGACAGGTAATAAGCAAGACACGAAAAGCAGCATTGACGAAAGGACAGTTCAAACTGCTTTAGCTTCGGTCGTAAAGAATGCTATTTACCCTAGTGGTAACATAGACGGTTCTTTAGAGAAACAGGAAAACAGTGCAAAGAATGAGGGAACTGATTTGGAACAACTACAAATGAACGCGATTTTGCAGAATGCATTCAATATGGCAATGGAAAATCCACAAGAGCTTCTATCGAATTTGGGGGGCGAGGAAAACCAAGAACAAATACCGCTCGGAAACGTTGAATCACAGGTACCAAAGTTGAAACCTGATTCGTCTAGCCATATTGCAGGAATATTAAGTAAGTTGAAAGCTCCACTTGGTGCGTCCAGCAGTCTTTTCTTAAACTCATTAAACAGAGCAAGTGATGTATCTTTCACATCGGGCCAGAATGATAGCTCTAATAGGGACCAGCATGTACCAAAGACAGATGATATAACAGTTGGTAAGATACCTCCAATTACAGAGAATTTGATTAAGAGCATTACAAATAAATCCATTTCAGATCATTACGAAGATGCAAAATCAAAAAAGACATTATCAATTGCAGAAACCTTAGCATTGCATCGCTCATCCATGTCAAACATTTACAAGAAGGACTATTCGTCTATTGAATCGCTTGAACAGGCTTTAGTTAGTGATTCGAGAAGATCTTCCCTTCTTCAAAAAGCTCAAAACATCCCGACAATAATGCAGACTCTTCAAAGCTCTTCTTCTTCGGAAAATAGTCTCACTCAGGTTTTGAGACAAGCGACTGAAAGTTTAAGTTCAATAAAAAGCATAGGATCCTTTTCCTATTTGACTGGTTCAAGTATCTCCTCCATTGTTGATATAATA
The DNA here is from genome assembly GCA_002196765.1 of Millerozyma farinosa. NCBI lineage: Eukaryota > Fungi > Ascomycota > Pichiomycetes > Serinales > Debaryomycetaceae > Millerozyma > Millerozyma farinosa. The sequence goes on from NBND01000008.1 coordinate 777,341, forward strand.
TCTAGTTACAGAGTGAAAGGTGACGAACGCGTAATGCTAGATCCGTTGTGTATGGCGAAGGAATACTTATCAGGAACTAATAGTGATGGTGTTTCGAAAAAGGCTGTGACTGTAATCGATAAAGTAATAAATTTATTCAAACTGAGCATTTCATATGAAAAGAGCACTTCAGGAATCAACATGACGCAGTTTGATCCTTCTATGGCTTTAGGATCTTTCAAACAACAATTCATTTCAACCATAAATAAGTCCATCCTATCAGTGATGTCAGGTTTTGCAGATAATTCTTTCAGAAGATCTTCGCCATTATCTGGTATTAAGGCGAGAACCGATTCTTTGGAATATAAAGAAAGGATACGATTAGAAAATAGAGAACGGAAAAAAAAATGGAGAGAGGAGAATGCAGAGAGAAACAAAGACAATGATTTGAGATCCAGGGTTTTAAAAAGAGCGAACCTTATTTATGGTGAAAAAGACACTCCAGAAAAGAAGTTTTGGATCGAAGAAGAATTCGGTAAGCGCCGCGAGAAACGAATAGCGAAACAAAAGAAAGAAGAAGCAGAGAAACATTCTAAGGGTGGACTTGATGACACACCATACAAATTGAGAAGACCATTTGGAGTAAAAGACTCTAACCCCTATGCGGAAGATCCACTTTTAATCCGAGCAGTCACAGATACATTCAATATAGTATCGTGTTTGTGCTATAGGGAGGAACCTCTGGTGGCAGCTACAGCAACTGCCGCAGCTACGGCCAGTTCTGCGGCTTTTTACTCCATTGAGAACAAACTCGATGATTTCCAAACTGTTGAGTCCGCAGTTTCTCAAATCGTAACTTCTCTAATGGAAGAACCTAGCAATGACAATCACAGAGCCAGAATATTCACTCTATCTAAAGGAGCATCAGCATCACCTCGTTTAAAATTGCATAATATTTCCCAAAGCACAACACTTGATGAATTGCAAGAATTACAATATAAATCTCTCAGTAAAGATTACACCGATGGCCCAGGAAACTACCATGATAATTCACACGATGTACAGACAACAAATGAGAGGGAATCTTCTGATTTCCTTCCCAGCTCTTTATTGGATTTCCAAAACTTGAACTTAACTAAAACTGATAGGAATAAACGCAAAAATGAAGATTCTTGGGATACATCTTATAAAAGATCAAGACCTTCGTCTCCAGAAAGATCCAGAAACAACTCCACAACTGGTACACCTTTGAGCGACATTGCCAAATCTACAATAAGTCAGATGGTGACCTCTTCTGCGTTAAAGTTCCCAAGCTATAGAAAGCCAGAGTTTTCTCAGGATAATATAACCAGTCAAGTTAAGAAAGAACAACCAACATTGTCTTTATTGAGATCATCCCCATTTCTATCTAATAAGACTAACTTGTCTGCATCAAAGGATCTGGATACGCAAAATCACCTTTCTCGTTTGAAAAAGCCTGCCAGTTTTCAACGTCCTTCTTATTCAGGAAAGTGATTATGTATTTTGATAGAAGATACGACGTAACGCATTTTAACATATTATATATACATACTAAATGAATTCTATAAAGGCTTTGTTTCCTCTTTCAACCATTTGTAGGCACTATGGTAACCCAAATCTAATAATTCCCTTCCAATCACACGTAGAATTTGCTGATGATAATCATTAATCCATACAACTTCTCGAGGACTCAAGTACGACAAGTCGATTAGTCTTCGGCAAAATGGGACTTTAGTCAAGTATTCAAATCCTAAGAAGGGGCTACCATCTTTAGCACTTCCAAAACTTTTAGGAACCTCAATTACTTCTAGCTCGCTCTCGATCCTGAAACCAGAATCGTTTGCGACATAATATCCCGGCTCATCGGTCAAAATTTCTCCTTTCTTGAAGAGAGATTTTCCTTGAGGAATTTTTGTTGTCGTCAGAATATATAAGGGTGATTCATGGACCGAACCAAAGCTCGCAACACCATGCCCTGTTCCATGATTAAAATCTAAACCTTCATTCCAAAGTGGCTGACGCGCATAGCTATCTAAAATCGCCCCCGCTGAGTTAGAACGTGAAGGAAATTTGGCTAGGGCTACAGCCAAATGTCCCTTCAATACCAAGGTATAGTACTTCTTGTACTTTGGATCCGGTTCTCGTTCATCAAACCAGTAAGTTCTAGTAATATCTGTGGTGCCTTCAAGATATTGTGCTCCAGTGTCTAGCAAATATATCTTTGTAGGATCAAGGGGCGAAGAATCGTCTTCAGTTGGAGCATAGTGTACAATTGCAGCATTGGCACCTGAAGAGGAAATCGTCTCATACGACAAACCTTTAAAGTTAGGAAATTTAGATCTTATAGCAAATATCTTCAATGCTGCATCGTATTCATTTAATTTAGTCTTTTTTACACATAACTCATACTTTAGCCATGCTGAGAATATGGCAAGGGCAACTGAGTCTTTCTTTTGCGCAATCCTCATATTTTGCAACTCAACTGGGTTTTTGACGATCTTCAAATATGAAATAACGGACTTGAAAATAAGATTTTCTGTGACCTTTCTTTGGAGTGAAAGAACCACGGCATATGATACAATCAGCTCGTCAGGTAAGATTATTGTCTTATGTGAATCATTTGCGATCGTGGACAACTCTGAAAAGAAAGAGTTATACGGTTTTATATGGAGTGAAGTGATACTCTTGAGATGAGAATGGAGTCCTGGGCTACCCAGCGTGATCTTTTTTCTTTCGATATATAAGAAAACATCTTCATTCGAAATGATAAGGTAAGCAAAGAAAAAAGGAGAAAAAGGAATATCAGTGTCCGCCCTTAAATTCAATATCCAAGCAATCTCGTCTAATGCGGATACTACCAAATAAGAAGCTTTATCTTCTGTCATAATCTTTCGCACCCTCAGGAGTTTCGAATTTGCAGATTCTCCAGAATACTCAAGGGGAAACAGGTAAATTGGGTCTAATGACTTCTCTGGTCTACTATCCCCCCAAACGTCGTCCACCAAGTTCGAAATACCAGGTTTTAAATGGAATTTGTCACCGTGAACCTTTTGTTGATAGTCTGCAAAAAACTTTCCTTCCTCGTAACTGATTAAACGGAAATCACAAGAAACCACATGACTGAAGTTGTTATTCTGCGCTTTACTTATAACGAATTGTTTCCACAAAGGAATACTTGAGGTTCCCTCTTTCAAAAGTTTCCAGTGTTGAAGATCAAGTTCCTTTTCTGCCTGCAAAAAGTACCGTCCGTCTGTAGACAAAACAGCTTCACCGGTTAGTGACTCCGCGTCATCGAGCGTCACAACGCATATTCCAGCACTCCCCGTGAAGCCAGAAATATAGAGAATTCTTTTATCCGAGAGTGAAGTATATTCCGACATATGTTCGTCTTCAGATGGAATTATATAGACTCCTATATCATTCTCTCTCATGAGCTTCCTGAGTCTCAAAAGCTTGCTCGCAGAGCTTTCTGAATCGTGTAGTAATGCGGTCGTATTTCGGAAACCATCAACTGGAAAATCAGAAGCCATTTGTTCCATGTTCTCTTTCATCAGAGCAGAATCGAACATACTTTCATCTCTAGTTCCACCAGAGAAGCAGCCAAAAAAAGCACGTTTGAAACCCTCAAGCAGAATGTTGCTCAATAAGGTATCGCTTGGCTCATCATCAAGGCTTCGCTCCTCATCTGTTAGTAAGTACTCCTTCTCCATCTTAGCAGTTAGAACATTTTTACTATCAGTTAAACTCCCTGTTGATAAGTAACACTATATACAGTACATACGAATTATCGATTTAACGCGTCTAGTGATGAATATCTACTCGCGTAAAATCAATATTAATCTACCTCTAAATTACTTCATTACCAGTTGTAAATACTATCAATCTGAAAACATGGGGCGACTAATAGGATTAGAACTACAGAACTTTAAGTCTTACAGAGGAACGACCAAGATTGGATTCGGGAGCTCTTACTTTACATCTATCATAGGGCCAAATGGAGCAGGTAAATCAAATATGATGGATGCAATCTCCTTTGTTTTGGGGGTTAAATCTACCCACTTGAGATCACACACACTCAAGGATTTAATATACCGAGGCCGCCTAGAAGGAAATGAAGGGTTTGATAAAAGAGAGAGCAGCAGCGAGCCTCGACTGGCCTATGTGATGGCGATATACCAGAAGGATAGCGGAGAGAAGATCAAATTGAAAAGAACGATTACCATTTCTGGGAGCAGCGAGTACAAGATCAACGATAAGGCTGTGACAGCTCTTGAATACTCAACTGTGTTGAAAAATGAAAACATTTTGATCAAGGCGAGAAACTTCTTGGTGTTCCAGGGTGATGTGGAACAGGTAGCTTCGCAGTCACCCAAAGAGTTAACCAAGCTTATTGAAACCATCAGTGGATCTGGTGAGCTCAAAAACCAGTATGATGAGTTGAAAGAGGAGCTGGAGAGAGCACGTGAATTCTCGAATTCCGTCTTTTCCAGGAGAAGGACCTTGAATTCGGAATCCAGGCACTATAAAGAACAACTTATCGAGCAAGAAGAATTCGAAAGGAAACTCATGGAAAAAAATGATCTTACCAAGGTCATAAATCTCTATCATTTGTATCATAACGAGAAAAAACATGTCGAGTACCTTGAAGACTTGGAAAGTAAAACCCATGATCTATCTGCCCTAAAGAATAAGTTGAACGATGAGCAGCAAAAGTTTCAGAAACTCAAAAGTTTATGTTCCGAGAAAGTACTCAATCTCCAAAAGCATGATAAGAAGAAAACAGAAGCCTTATCTAGATTGGAGAACAAAAAATGCTTGCTTATCCCCATTGATACAAATAGGAAATCATTGTTGATGAAGATACAGACATGCAAAAATAGGATGCGTGATATAAGCTACGAAATCTCAAAGCAAAACTCTGAAATACAATCAACTGCTCGTGAACTTAAGGAGGCAACTGATTTATTCAAAAAATATACATCAAAGTCTTCTACTAATTCTGTCTCGAAAAAGTGCCAGGATGAGTATGAAAAACTTCGTGTTGAATTCTTATCGAGCGGTGGATCACAGTTGGAAGAAGATCTCAGCTTGCTTGAAAATCAAAAGGAATCAACAAAATCAGTGCTTACAAATTTATCGACTCAAAGAAAGAATTCAGAGCTGAGAATCCGAGAATTGCAAGATATAATCGAAAATGAGTTAAATTTCCAGCATAATACTCTTAATAAAGAGATAACAGATCTTTTAGCGGTACGGGATGAATATTCAGAGGCAAGAAGTTCATTGATTAGGAAAAGGGAAGAATATGGTTTAAAGGAAATGGAAGAAAATAGAAAATTAAGGGATATACTTCTTCGAGTGGAAGAACTATCATCACAGCAGAAGGAATCTTCGAGACAGAAGAAGCTTCATGAAAATGTTTCAATGCTCAAAAAGTTGTTCCCAAAAGGGGCGATAAAAGGGTTGGTTTACGAACTTATTCGTCCTTCTCAACGGAAGTACGAGGCGGCGCTTCTGACTGTTTTAGGTCGAAACTTTGATGCTGTCATAGTTGAGACGACCTCAGTTGCCTATAAATGTATTGAAATATTGAAGGAAAGAAGATCTGGTGTCGCAACTTTTATTCCTCTCGACTCGATTGTTGCAGAGCATCCAAATTTCAATTACTTGCGTTCCTTGAACGAGAAGGCTAAACCAGGAATTGATATTCTCGAATATGACGACAGTAGTTTGGAGCAGGCTGTCATCTACATTGTCGGAGGATCTTTAGTTGTTGATGATATAGAGTCTGCTCGAACCTTAAAGTGGAACTCTAAAGAAACGATTAATGAAAAGATAGTGACATTGGATGGTTCCGTGATACACAAATCTGGATTAATGACAGGTGGTCAACAGCAGAAGAAGTCACAAGCGTCAGTTGGGTGGGATCAAAATGAATGGACAAAACTTTTAACAGTTAAAGATGAAATCATTGCCAACATAGCCAAGCTCTCAGATGAAAAACCTAAAGAAATAGACATAAGTGACTTAACCGACAAGATCAATGAATTACAAAATAATCTCCCATCTTTAAGATCAAAGAAACTGAACTTAGAGAGAATCATAAAAGATCGCCAGACCGAAATTGACTTCCAAAAAGAGCAACTAGTGGCGTTAGAAAAGAGCCTTAAGGAAAAGAACAAGCCACTAAGTCAAATAGAAAGTAACATATCAAAGATTACGTCTAAGTATAAGTCGCTTCAAGAGAAAGTATATGGTGACTTTTGTTCCAAGTATGATTATGAAGGTGGAATTGAAGAATACGAAAGCACTCATGGGTCTACTATGAGACTGAGAGCAAAGGAAACGATTAAGTTCTCGAAAGCAGTAGATACATTAACGAATAAATTAAGATATGAAAATGAGAAGCTTGAAGAAACGAAAGCCAGAGAGACATCGATAAAAGATCAGTTGAAGGAGTTAGAAGATGATCTTGAAAAATTTAATTCCGAAAAGGAAGTATTAGAGTCTGAGATAGATAAATTAGAAGCTGAATGTGAAATGCTTACTATAGAAAGAAAGGGATTGTCTGATAATTTGAACCAGGAACTAGAGATCTGTAAGACTAACGAGAAGCAAATCCAATCGCTTAATACTGATATCACAAACTTGCATAATACCATATTAAATATCGAGGAAGTTTTGTACAAGATTGACAGCGAGAGAGTAAATGTGTTGAAGAACTGTAAAATCCAAAATATCAATGTTCCATTGAAAGATGGCCTTTTGGAAAACATTTCCATTGAACAGAGTGCCGAAAATTTAATTAAAAAGACATACGAGCTTGAGATTGATTATGACATGCTTTCTGAAGAACTCAGGTCTGAATACAATACTCGTAAGGAAGCTGAATTACAGGCCAGACTTTCATTAGTCTTGGAAGACTTAGACCGTCTCACTCCGAATGGTAAAGCTGTACAACGTCTAAAGCAAGCCGAGACAAAGTTAAAGGAATTTGACAAGGATTTCACGAAGGCCAGGCAAAAAGAAAATGCCATATTAGATAGGTTCAACGAAGTAAAGGAAAGAAGATATTCTATCTTCATGGAAGCGTTCAATCATATTTCAGATAAGATTGACTTTATCTATAAAGAGCTCACTAAATCATCGAACTCGCCTTTGGGTGGATCAGCATACTTAACTTTGGAAGATGAAGACGAACCTTATAATGCAGGAATTAAATATCATGCAATGCCCCCAATGAAAAGGTTTAGGGACATGGAATTGCTTTCAGGAGGAGAGAAAACAGTCGCAGCTTTGGCATTACTTTTTGCCATACATTCCTACCATCCCTCTCCCTTCTTTGTGTTGGATGAAGTGGATGCAGCGCTCGACAATGCAAATGTCAACAAGATCGCTAGTTATATCAAGAAATATGCTGGTCCAAATTTTCAATTCATTGTTATCTCGCTTAAAAACTCGCTATTCGAAAGATCAGACGCATTGGTGGGGATTTACAGAGAACAGAGAGAAAATAGTTCTAAAACTGTCACCTTAGACCTCAGGGATTACCCCGAGGAGAATGTGTCCACCAACTCTAAGCTGCTTTCTGTGGCTTAACTAATTTAATAGCTATTTAATTTTAATGAACATCAGCAGATCAAATCTCATTTCGCTAAATAGTGAAACAAATTGAGCAAAAAAAAAAAAAAAAATAGCCAGGAAAACCAACATGATTGTGGGGTCATGTAGAAATCTCAGCTTGATACTTAGGCGGGTTGGGCGTATAAATGAGCTCGCCTTATTCAAGTCATGTCGAAGACTAAACCATAATGTGGTAAATTCGGTAAACATGAATTCAAACCAAACCGGGTATCTGCCTCATCACCTTAAAAAGTCGACTGATAAAACTAAAAATGCATTAAAAAGGTTAAGAAAGAAGACTAAATGGGATACGACTGATAGAACGTCGAGAGAAAGTATATTGATGTATGAAATACAAGAAGCTTTGAGCATTTATGACAGATCGTTAAATTTAGAGCTGATCCGTAACCCTGATGATCTCATAGAAAAATATTTATTCAACAACACACGGCCAGAAACGTTGGTAGTGGATGTTACTTGCATTTATCAGACAGCAGAGGGCGACTGCTTGGCCATAATCCCTAAGGAGTCCTATATTACAAAGGATATCGATCGTAATGAGGTTGAAAATAAGTTTACGGTTTTGAAGATTCCCAAAGCACTAGAGGGAGAAAAAGTTAACATTAGGATTTTAAGACATCATCATTACTACGCTGAGGCTGCTCTATTACTGGTATCAAAAAAGTCAAAGACATCTCCCGTAAGAAACGACTCATTGATTCTTTGCGAGAAATTTGATAAGTGTTCTGGATGTCAGTACCAAATGATTGGCTACGACGACCAACTAGCTTTAAAAAAGAAGACTATCGAAAAGGCGTATAGAATGGCTTTTTCATCTTGGGCTGAATACATTGAAGATAAGGAAGCTTTCGGGAACGTCGTTGGTTCCCCCTTGCAATACGCATATAGAACTAAAATTACCCCACATTATCTGAAGAAGAAACAAATGGATAAATCTTTATTGAACATCGGATTTAATAACGTATTAGGAAATGAAGGTGTTGTTGACGTTCAATCCTGTCCAATTGCGACCCCAAGCATTAACAAAGAGCTTTCTGCGAAAAGGCAGGACATAATGAAATCACTTGCAAGTAGTTCGCTGGATATAGTTGACTTCCGTGAAAGTAGGAAGCTGCAAGATATTACTTTACTACTCAGAGACAGCTTGGATGTAAACCACAGCACAGGGGAGTACAAAAACGTATGTGTGACTAATGGGAAGCATGTGGTAACACAGCAAATAGATGGATGTGTTTTTCAATTTCAAGGATCAGAGTTCTTTCAAAATAATAATAGCATTTTACCGCTTGTTCTTGAGTATATCAGATATCAAATTGAACAATGTAACGGGAATCTCAAATATCTTGTGGATACGTACTGCGGTTCTGGTTTCTTTGGCATTTGCCTATCTAAAGACATGCCAGACAATGGAAAAGTTTTTGGTATAGAGGTGTCTAAATTATCAATTAAGTATGCAAACCATAACGCAAAATTAAATGGCTTATCTATACCAAAAGATATTGAGTTCATAGAAGGTACTGCCAGCAACATATTTTCAAATAAGAGTTTCTTGGATTCGAAAGTGGAGGGAAACGACGCTATCGTGATTATGGACCCTTCCAGAAAGGGTAGTAATGACTCCTTCATTCAGCAGCTAATTGAATTTCGTCCAAGAATGATAATATACGTAAGCTGCAATGTTTTCACTCAAGCAAGGGATTTAGCATATTTTTTCGAAACATCAAAGAATAACGGCGTCCATTACAGATTGAAGGAAGTTACAGGGTTTGATTTTTTTGCACAAACAAAACATGTTGAAAGTATAGCGGTACTAGAATTAAAGTAGATTTTCCATTATTTATATATACACTTCTCTATCTTATCACAAAGTGGATAATTGCTTAGCTAAAAATCTTCTATCATGCTGTTACTATATTGCAAAAACTCGTCAATTATATCATGACAAGATTTAATACCCCATTCGACTCTTTGTCTTTGTCTTTTTCCACTAATTAGATCACTATTCATTACTCTCTTTTCCAAAAACATGTCAAGCCCTTTCAATAAGGTTGGCTGCTCCTTGCATCTGATAAGTATTTCGACTAATTTTTTATCATCGTACTTAGTTTCAGACATTAAACTAGCATTTTTCGAAGAATTTAAGCTGGCTCCGGGTGATTTAGTCTGCGATGTTTTAGCGATCCGATCAAGAAAGGTGACCAATATGACTTCAGTCAAAAACAAAGTATCTTCTGTTGAGGCCCAAAAGTTAATAACACGCATTATATGAAGAGGTAATGAACCCTCTGAAAACAAAAATCCATAAAGCCTTCCTAGGTTAAATAGTTTTTTTAGTTTAGTGTCTTCATCGTCAGAGGAAAAGTTAATATCTTCATCTGCTTCATCTGTCCCTTCATACTCCTTTATGAGGTCCCACAACAAAAATTGAAATGCTTTCCTATTGGAATGTGAGTCGCATAATTTCGCAGCTAAAATTCCGTAGTACGGGTTCCACGCTGGTTCCATTGTCGAACAATGAACCAACACTCTGGCTATTTCCCTCTCTTGCGATTTTTTCAAAGGCAACTTGTCGAGACTCGTTAAAGAGTCAACATAATCATTGGCTGACATAATGGAAACAAAGATTGCACGTCTTATATCAGTGTTCATTCGTTGCGATTTAGCTAACTCTAACCAATTAGCCTCAGAGGAATCTAAAATATCACTTATAGCCTCCGTATTTGTATTTTCCTGTTCAGCCCCAGGATCTGATCCTTTCCACGCCGATCCTACTAACCACCATTTTCCCTTTATAGGAACGTTCTGTATATCTTCAAGCGACACTTGAATTGGTTCACTAAATTTATTATTAACTCCAGACAAAAACTTCCTCATTCTTTGAATCAATTGGTGACTGGCATTGTTGTTAAGTTTCATCTTGTTACTTTTCAATGAAGATATCGTTTCTAGTAAAAACTGAAATCTAGGACTAAGATTTTTCTCGGGCATAGCCAGCGTCGCTTGGTTAATTGAAAGAACAATTTCCTTCAAAGCAGATGGATCATCCAGTCTCATTTGATTACCTGAAGATTGAATCAATTTTAACAATAATTCAGCATTGGACTCGTTAAGATCTTTGATCAAATTTCTAACGATATCATATAATAGTTTAGATGAGGTCAACTGGAAAGTATAAATGGCCGAGAGAAGCGAAATTATATTTGTAAGCTCCTTGTTCTTTTCTTGGTTAGCCTGGTATGACTCAAATCTCTCTACCAAGGTCTGGATAAACAATGCACCAAATTCAGTTCCTTGTAATCTGAATATAGCACACGCAACAGTTGCTTGCAAAAACACGAAGGTATCTAAAAGTCTAGCCTGCTGCTCCACACTTTCTAGTATCAAAGAAGTGAGGTTCTCACTCACCAAATGTCTAGGATTTGAAAGATAAAGCGAATTGATGTTATCAACTATTTTTCCTACGTTCGCTTCTGAAAGCTTATTCAAAGAGCTTTTTATGGTTTTTTTTAAACTGATAAGCTCTGCAGATTCGGAGTTGGATTCGAGTGCCATCTTTCTTCTAATTGCTGGTGGAATGTACTTAGACTCGGCAACAGCATCCGTTTCGGCCGCATCATCGTTAGCCAGACCAGGCGCTACATAAGGATTTTCCTTACGTTTTGTCTTGGGACGAGATGAAGAATCACTATCGTCATCTGAACCAGAGTAATCGGAGAAGTCGTCCTCGCTACCAGATTCAAGTTCTTCCATTTCCTGTAATTCCTTCAACTCATCTTCGTCAAAATCTTCTGACTCATGATCCTGGGCGGTGTCAGCGTCATCCTCCTCACTTTGTTCATCAGAGTCGTCATCGTTTCCTCCAGAGAAATCAAAATCAAGACCATCAAGAAGTCCTCCCACGTCGTCAAATTCGTCTGTCTTTTTAAGCTGAGCATTCTTTCCTTTTAAGCCCAATTTCTTGGCGTAGTACATGATATCTTCATCATCCTTGCTCACTGCAGCCGGTGATATGCTAGCGGAAAACTTAGAGTGCGTATCTTTTTTGCTTTCTCGATTATGCTTTGCTGTGTGTTTTTCAGATGAGGTCTTATCCGGCTTCAGTAAGCTCTCCTTCTTTTTTGCTTTGAGGGCCCTGAGCTTTTCAAGAGGATCTTCTTCGTAATCGTCAGAGCCAAAACCCACAAATTCGTCTTCGGCATCATCTTCGCCATTCTCGCTATCATCGCCGCTCTGAGATCCTGCTTCTTCGGCTTCAGAGAAGCCCTCAGACCCTAGCTCATCGTCAAACTCATCGTCGAAGTCATCATCAAGTTCATCCTCCTTCAACACACGCATACCTTGTGCACTACCAGTGCTACTCTGGGGTCCTGACGTCTTTTTGGTGCTCTTCTTCGCCTTCAATAATGCCATTACTTGTTCTTCGTCTGACAAATCGTCTCCTGAGTCAAGCTCATCTCGCACCTCCAGGTCATCGAGCATCTTTTCCTTCGATTTTTTGCCCAAAAACTTGGTATTTGCAGCTGAATTTGAGCGGACTGATTTCTTCACATCTCCTCCTTTCTTCCTCTTCTTTATATCTCGCTCTTGTTTCCTTCTTTCCTTCCTGCTAACAGGATGCTCTTTCCTCTTCTTTGACATCCCAGTGAACCGGGTATCTTCTTCAGACTTACCTTCATTATCCACCTTTCTTATCTCATCCAAGATCTTGCCTGGAATCCTGATGCCATGCTGCAGATTGCTTCGTCCTCCAAAGCCACCTCTTGCCATAATGAATGTCTAGTGAAAGAGGTTACAATATCTTAGTCTCTACAGTATAATTTTCACAGCAAAACCGAATTTTGAAGTATACACACACTATGTTTAAGATACTCTCACTGAGATTAGAAGAATTGCTGAACCAACAACACTAGCGGATATGTCACTACCAAGCAGTATGAGTAGGTTTAAACTTGATTTAGGGAAGTTCCGAGTGGACTTTAAATTATTGGGAGATATATTTTTCTTAACAGGAGCAGGTCTTTCTATGTATTATCTTTTAAACCATATACTTCATGAATATGCGGGCGACGGGTCGTTGAGAAATAGATCATCCAAAAAGAAGGGGAATGGGATCTTGAAGAGACTTCAAAGTGTCAATCCAGAACTCAAGAAGGTACAGTTTAATGAGTACGAAAAAATGTTACTGAATTCGCTTGTGACACCCGAGGAGATCGACGTCACTTTTGATGATGTTGGGGGTCTTCAAGAGACTATAGACGAGATCCGCGAGGCGGTGATTCTCCCCTTAACCGAACCCGAAATATTCGAGGTGCACCTGAACCTCGTCGAGTCGCCCAAAGGTGTTTTGTTCTACGGGCCTCCAGGCTGCGGCAAGACTATGTTGGCGAGGGCGATTGCCAAGGAAAGCGGTGCCTTCTTTCTCCTGATACGCATGTCATCGATAATGGACAAGTGGTACGGCGAGTCAAACAAGATCGTCGACGCCATCTTCTCGCTAGCAAACAAACTACAACCCTGTATAGTATTTATCGACGAGATCGACTCTTTCCTCCGTGACAGATCGAACAACGACCACGAGGTCACCTCGTCCATCAAGGCCGAGTTCATGACGCTCTGGGACGGCCTTGTCTCCAATGGAAGAATCATGGTCTTGGGTGCCACAAATAGAAGGAACGATATCGACCTGGCCTTTCTCAGACGTCTCCCCAAGCAGTTTGCGATCGGGAAGCCCGACGCAGACCAGAGAAGGTCTATCTTGAAAAAGATCTTGAAAGACTCGAAATTGGATGAGCTGGACTTCGACTTAGAAACAATAGTCACCAACACAGCAGGCTACAGCGGGTCTGACTTGAAGGAACTTTCTCGCGACGCCGCCCTCAACACAATGCGAGAATACATCAGAACAAACTACAAGAACGGCAAGAAAGTCAGCGACTCAGACCCCACAAACCAGGTCCGTCCCTTGAGAACGTCGGACTTCTTGAAGGGCCTGGCCAGCGTCATATCTTCGTCTTCCGTTGACTGATCACTGGATATTTATATGGTACTGCATACAACCCAGCAACAACTTACCCGCTCATGACCGTAGTTATAAACCAGGTTTTTTTTTTCAGTGATGAAAATGTAACCGTCTTTGATTGTCGATAGAGCCTTGTATACGTTATAACTTTATAATCAATAAAGGTTCACTTAATTATTCTCACATTTCATTGCTCGTGTTTCTCTCTTGATCTTTTCTTCGTTATCTGTTTGTCTCGGGAAGCTGGTATTCTTGTGCTAGCATTTCCGTGGTGAGATGCATCGAGATTACCATATTTCTCCGTGCATTACATGCTCCTAGGCAGCATATAGTCTCTTCTATACTCAGCATACTCAACTGGACATTGGTGTTTCAGCTAATGCGTTTAAACTGAGTTGGCTTCTTCGAAGATCCTCATTCTTTTCTGGTGGCTTGAGGATTCAAAGCGAAGCCTAGATCAATATAGTCACCGCTAATTTGGCTTCTACTCTTCAGTCTACGAAACAAATAAGGGAGTAGAACTGGCTCATGGTCAGGGATAATTGGCGTGATACATTCTCTTTCTTTGACTCTCTTTAAAAAGACAAAAAAAAAAAAATAACGGTCTTTGCGATTTAAGTGTAGCAATCAATGGCAAATGGTATAAATGGCTAAACGCCTCCCATTATACATACACCCTAAAAACTAGCCGTTGAAATATATCCCTGGCTTAGTATAAGCATGCTTCGCAGTTGCTATCGACGTAATATATTTTGTCAGTTGAGGAAGCCATTGGGCTATCGCCCAATATTGGCCCCACGCAGTACGATAAGGACATATAGTTCAGACGTCGAAAACTTGAAGAAAGAAACAGAAGATGTCGACCTCAGCAAGTCAGTTGAGTACACTGGGGTAATTGATTACGAGAAGGAGCAAAATGTTCTTTTGTACTTCGATCATATATACCCTATTATGTCAAGATGGGGCAAGATCTTGCAGCACGTCCCAATCCTTAATAACTACTACAACGATGAAAGAGTGAAGAACCACATCACAAACCTCATTCAAAGCGAAGCAAACCCGCTTCCAGAGAACGTTAGCATGAAAAATTTTGTTGCACTCAAGAGGGACGGAGGTGCCTTTGTAACGTTTTCCATTCCTGCTGACCATGCTGTGCAAGATGTTTCGAACAAAATGATTTCAAATGCCAATGAAAAAGTATTGACTTCGGGACTCGACTTTATCAGAAACTTATACACGTCTGTCACGCATCAAACAATAACCTGTTTCCAAGTCAAAGGTACACCCTGGATTGAAGATTTAAGAAGGCACCCTAGTCCACGCCTTAAGGTCATATTTGAAGGTGACAGTCTCACCGAAGAAGAGCTCTACGTATTATTCAGAAGGTATGGTGTAATTGTTGATATAATACCAGCTAATAGTCTGACCCCTTATGCCACTGTCATTTTCAAGAGAGTAAGATCAGCCGCATGTGCAAAGAACTGTATGACAGGAATCGAGTTGCCCAAGCATGGAACAACATTACATCTAAGATATATACCATTGGAAAGAGTGAATGTCGTAAAGGACCTCATAGTCAATCATCAGAGGATCAGTATCCCTATTATTTTAGCATTGTTAGCTACAGTAGCTGTGTTAATTTTTGACCCTATCAGGGAAAAGTTCATTGAAGCCAAAGTAACGCATAAATATTCTTTGGATACATACAAGGACAACAAGTACTTTAAGTACATCTACACACCTTACAAAACTCTAGTGTTTTGGATAAGAAATGGCTACAGGTATCTTGATGAGAACTTGATATCTACTACTCACACTGGACGTGATAAACCCCCTACAGATTACGACAATGCCATCTGGTACGAAAGATCAGAAAAGGTAAAACAGCTCCGCCTATGGATATATGAAAATATCAACACTTTCATCATAGTGAGAGGTCCCAAAGGATCGGGAAAGCAAGAATTTGTTTTAGATCATTGTTTGAAAAATGATGAACGTTTGAAGAACAAGATATTGTACATCGATTGTGACGCTCTAGCAAAAAGTAGAAACGATGCGTCCTTAATTACCTCTACTGCTCAACAGGTCGGTTACTTCCCAGTTTTTACCTGGCTAAACTCCATTTCCCAGTTTATTGATTTAGGTGTACAGGGATTGACAGGTCAAAAATCAGGATTGAGTGAGTCTATGGAAACCCAATTAAAGAATATTTTGCTGTTGACTTCACAGGCTTTGAGAGGTATTGCTTTGAACGAATACCGTACCTATAGGTCTTCTGCGCTTCAGAGAAAGAAATTACCATCTCACAGTGATGTCGATGTAACCGCTGAACCAGAAGTATTGAAAGAAGATGAGTATTTGCAACAGCATCCGGAAGGAAAGCCAGTTTTGGTGATTAACAATTACGCCATGAAATCGGATAAGGGTCATGATGTTATCTATCCCCTCATCGCAGACTGGGCAGCTCAACTTATCCAAAACAACATCGCCCATGTTATCTTTATTACAGATGATGTAGGCTCACTTCTGCAATTGAGTAAGGCGCTTCCAAATCAGGTCTTCAAGGGTATCACTTTATCTGATGCGTCTACTGAAAGTGCTAAACATTATGTACTCAACCAATTGAGCGACGTTGCCGGAAATGAAGGGACATCAATAGATAGTTGCTTAGGACCTTTAGGGGGTAGAATGCTTGACCTTCAAGCCTTTGTTAGACGTATCAGATCTGGTGAGACACCAAAGAATGCGTTAGAGGAAATGATCCACCAGGCAAGTGAGCAAATCACTACTTTCTTCTTGAATGATACCGTTGCTAGTCAACCTGATCGTGAATGGAAGACAACGCAAGTATGGACTATAATCAAACTTCTCTCTGACAATGACTCGGTGTCGTACAGTGAGTTGGCTAAAATACCATTGTTTGCCTCTTATACCGATACATTGTCTACTCTTTCTGCGCTAGAAAAATATGACTTGGTCACACTTAACCGTAACAAGGGTGTTTTGGAGTCAATCAGCATCGGGAGACCATTATTCAGAGCAGCATTCAAGGATATTGTTCAAGACGTGCAACTTTATAAGAACTATGAGACAGCATACTACAAGGGGTTGATCGAAACTGAAAATGCTAAAATTACAAAACTAGAGGACGAGGTTGCAAAGATTTCAAAGCTTTCGGATCTCAAGTATCTAAAGAGCCGTCTTGAATACATTCAATCTAAGATCGAGGCCTCTACGAATACGATTTTGGATTACGAAGCACAGCTCAAGGATGTTGGTAAGGTAGATAAACCCAAGAAAAGTATATTAGGGATACAAATTAGCTGATGTCTACCGCTTCTAGTCGTATAAAGTTATGCAATTATTAATGTAATAAATTCTTTGTAATTATTTCGTATGCCATATTCTTTCGAATAATCTTCATGTCCTTCTGGGAGTAAGTCAATTGCTTGCCCCTCGATATATAATTAGCGCAAACACAAGTAAACACTCCACAATCAGACCCGTTGTTTTGTTGAGGGCTAGGCATCGCAGCTTGTATTTCATAAGATTCGAAATTTATGGAGGAGCCCAACTTTTTACCTTCCTCCTTCATGTATGTTCTGAGCAATTGCAATGCCGGCATGTTTCCACGGGATGAAAGCGAATCAAAATACTGAAACCGTTTCTCTATGTTGTTTATTACAGCCAATGCCCAATGTGTGCCCATAATATTAACCGGGACCAATATTATATCTTTCGCTGTTACGTCAAGCTTCCGCCTCTTAGCCCATCTAGCAACACTTTGATAACCTTTCTGTTTTAGCGTGGTGAAAAAATGAGTGGTCCAGCCGTAAACTCTGGGATTTTTCTCGGTTATTAAGTTGAAATAAAAATCTATAATATTATCATTAAGCCAATTGCCATATTTTAATGTTTGAAGGTCCCTTGATGTTATTTCAATCTGAAAACCAGAAACCACAAAGGTGGATGGAGGCAGCCTCCAGTATTTGTTGACAAGCTGCTCCTGGTCGCTACTTAAAGGAGTGATGAAGCTCTTGGCGCTTTCTCTCTCCTTCGATATAAGGTCTCTGCGGTGCTTTCTGTTCTCTTCGATGCCAGATATGTCATCCAATGTGATATTTTCAATCAAAGACCCTACAACGGAGTACTTGTCTCTCGCTATCGGTTCTCGAGGCAAGTAAAATTTAGACACATAGGCATCATAATCATACGAGCCGGTATCCAAGATACTTCTATTACCTGTGCCACTATCTTCGTAATAAGTGAGTGCTCTCTGCGATGGGTCGGTGTATACATGTCTGCCATAGTCCGAGTTCAACACGCTACCTCTCAAACTAGTGCCGTATTGGCCCTTACGCGGGCTTTTACTTCTATGCTGCTGCATCTTCTGCAGCCAGTAAGACTCAAAGGTGGCATCCGGATCGTACGTTTTAACATCAAGTACTACCACACTGGCATCGGACTCCGTGTTTTCTTCGGCGTTGTTGCTGTGCAGCAGCCCTTCTGTTATCTGTTGTTCGCCAGAATCAGTCGCTTGTATCCCGGCTGGCTCGATACGGTTCTGACGAGCCAAGGTATTGCCAAAGACCCGAACAACGTTATGCACCAACAACAAAACAAACAGCTTTATCAACGTTTGGATTGAACCCACTTTGCCCATCCCGCTGAGATCTGTATCAGCCTTGGAGCCAGCCTCTTCTTCCATCTCCGATCCAGGTGCACTCTCCTTCGTATCTCTCGAACCCGAGCTCCCATTCTGCATTGCGGGCGGTCCATCGTCCATAGCCCGCCCTGCGAGCCGGCTTTCTTCCAGATATTGCATTGCTGAGTCCGTCTCCATCTTGCCCAACCGCAGGTCTAGTCTGTTTTGGCGCTGGCTCGAAAAAGAGGTCGTGTCTGGTGGTGTTTTGTATTTCCCGGGTTCGAATCGCGCCCGCGCAGATGTGCGCTGGTGTACCTATGTTGTTGATCTGTCGCACCAGATGGTAGACTGCAGAGCTGCCGTCTTAAAGACTCCCATTATCCGTAAGTGGAACACTCGCAGACCTGTGTCGTCGACGCTCGACAAGTACAAGCCACCATCGCTTACAAAGAGACAATAGACAATTCTAAACCTACCTGGCTTTTTATCATACAGGCTACTGGCCAGGTCTCCTCTGGTACGAATCGACGGGCTAGCCCGCCACGAAGCGAGAGCTGTGACACCTGAATGGCTACTCTGGCTCGCCCGCATGTAAGATACAGGGCACAACCTAGAGACGGGCACATCTGGTCAATTGAGGCGAATTAAAAACGACATACGAAAGATACTGCTGCTTTCATGTCATGCATCTGATACATGCTGCATGGGCAAAAAACAACATTGCAACAGACATATGTGGCCACTACTGTCACCAGTAAACCCTCATGTAGGATCTCTTTTGGGCCCTGACGAAAACTACTCCCTCTGGACCACAACGATAGCTCCAACATCGACAAGTTGCATTGTATGAGAGGTACCTCTGCTTTTGCAGCGACAGCACATTTCCTGTTATGTCTTTAAGGTGTCTGCTGGCATAGTATTCCGGCCCTTGTGCCGCCGATTTGAGCCGAGCAGAAGCTTCGATGTAAAGTATGTAGATAATTAGGCTATCCGCATTATTAGATAGAAAACCCACGTGTGCGACATTCTGGCTGGATACCACGAAGTATAATAATACATAAGGTGAATACTTCCTAGTGAAGAGGAAGATGGAAGGATCAGCGACCAGTGAAATGTTGTTCGGCAGCAGGTTGGAGAGTGAAGTTTTCGAAGCCTGGAGGGAGTACTATATTAATTACAACCATTTAAAGAAATTGCTCAAGGAGGGAGTTATCTTACAAGATACATGGAGTGAGAAAGATGAACAAAACTTTGTCAGCGCCTTGGACCAAGAGCTAGAGAAGGTGTACTCGTTCGTAACAGATAAATACGATGACATTGATGATACGTTGGATAAGCTCCAGTTGCAGACGGAGAACTCTAATCAGAAGTTTGATGTTGACCAGTTCAGCACCAAGTTGGAGGACACCTTGCACCTTGCACAGGAGCTCGAGAAGTTCCAGCGGATGAACTACACCGGGTTCATAAAGATCGTAAAGAAACATGATCGAGTGCACCCACAGTACTCGGTGCGGCCTCTTCTCAACGTCAGGTTGAGTCTGTTGCCCTTCCACAGCGAAGACTACTCTCCGCTTTTGTACAAAGTGTCGGCGTTGTTTCAGTTTTTGCGAGACAACTATTCACTCAACGAGTCGCTCTCTAAGCTCTCGTCATTCAACGATGAAAGCCAGCAGGATTACAAGTCCTTTAAGCTCTGGATCCATCCTGATAACTTGATGGAGGTGAAGGCCACGATTCTTCGCCACTTGCCAGTATTAATCTACGACAACAAGAAGAGTGCCGATGACTACTTCTTTGATGATGAGAACGAGTCGTCGAACGATCCTAAGATCAACTGCTTGTATTTCGACAATTCTAACTTTGACCTCTACAACAATAAATTAGCCAAAACCCCTAATTCCTGCTCATTGCGTATCAAATGGATTGGCTCATTGCAGGATAAACCAAAGATTACCATCGAGAGAAAAAGCTTCAACTCATCTGACCAGGAATACGATGTAGACAAGAAGCTCACTATCAAAGAAAAGTATCTCGATTCCTTTATCACGGGCAAATTTTTGAAAGAGAAACTTGTGAAGAAGATGGAGAAGAACGGTGATCAAAGTGAAACCATTACTGAGTTCACGGAAAACATATCTAGCTTGACCAAGTTCATCAAAGATAATAATGTACAACCCTGTATGCGAACAGTCTACAAGAGAACCGCCTTTCAAATCCCCGGTGATGACCGTGTTCGTGTTGTAATTGATTCAGACTTGATGTTTATCCGTGAAGACGCGTTTGACGAGCTGCGTCCTATAAGAGATCCAGCCAAATGGCATAGAACTGACATCGACTCGAATATTAAGAATCCTCTAAGCTTTTTGAGAAAAGGAGAATATTCGAAATTTCCTTTTTCTGTCATGGAAGTAAAGGTGAAAGTAAACAGCAAGAATAAGAGGTTTTTGTGGTTAGATGAGTTGGTAAACTCTCATCTCGTGAAAGAGGTTCCTAATTTCTCAAAGTTCATCCAGGGTGTTGCCTCATTGTTCTTGGAAGATGATAAGTTATCCAATATTCCAATGTGGTACAACGACATAGAAGCGGGTATAGTGAAAGATCCACAACAAGCCTTCTTGGAGTCGCAAAAGCTGCAAATCAAAAAGCAAAAGGATGAGGATAATATGACCAAATTCAGATCCATGTTGGCCAACTCTTCTAAAGATATTTTCTCATCCAAGTCCAAATCGTTTTCCGAATCATTCCCACCAGAGCCTGAAATTGTTGTTGACAGCGAATTATTAGGTAATTCTCTGAACCAGAACAAACTAATGATAAACCTGAATAAAGGAGCTAATGCAAACAACAACATTGATGACTTGGATGTGTCGTCTGACGAATTCGAGAACGAAGCAAGGCCAAAGTCCACGTTCAACAAAATGTCCAGTGTTTTCAAGATTGCTAAGCTCGTGGACGCAGACTCTGAAGGTGAAGAAATCGATTTGCCGGAGGGTGTTACGAAGCCAGAGTTTTACATCAAAAACTCGGGTCCATTGAAAATCGAACCTAAAGTGTGGTTGGCAAATGAAAGAACCTTCAACACCTGGTTGCACATTATGACATTGTTGTCAACCTTGACGTTTGTCATTTATTCCTCAGCGAATAACGCAAATTTTCCTGTTCTCTCCAACGTTTTGGCCTACATTTATTTCTTCTTGACAATTTTTGCTGGTGTTTGGGCTTATTATGTGTTTAACAGAAGGAGCGACATTATCAAAGAGCGCTCTGGCAAACATCTAGACAATGTATGGGGGCCTCTCGTTATCGCCATTGGTTTGACCGCAGCCTTGGTGATTAATTTTGTCTTGGGATTTCTGAAGTTAGCTTATGTGGAGCTGTCGCAAGTCGAGATCTACAACTTGAAGCCAAATACTTTACGTGAATTCTACAAAGAAAACGCATTACATAAACATATTCATGATTTCATCTTTCGCATGATAGGCAACTAAGGCCATCCTTCGTTTAGATTAATAGTCCATAACAGTTAACCATATAGATTACTGTAATTAAGAACTAATAGTATTTTTCATTACAAGCTCGAATTTTATGTGCAGGATCCCGTACTTCAATTAAAATCACCACCGTGTTAATGGATCTTGCAATTGTATATCCATAAAAAAAAGAATAACAGTATGGCCCCTAACATAGGATTGTATACTATCTCGGCGACTCTTATATTAGACAACGAGGGCGAGAGGTTGTACGCAAAGTACTACAGGGAAAGTGAGTCACATCAGTACCAAACGTTGTCACAACAGTTACAGTTTGAAAAAAACCTCTTTAGCAAAATAAATAAACTCCACCAAGACATCATATTATATGACAATCATTTGATCACTTACAAGCAGACTAATGATATAATATTAATTACTGTGGCTCCGTTGAACGAAAATGAGTCTTTAGTCTACTCCTTGACAAACAACTTGAACGAGGCGCTCAACATATTATTGGACAGCACATTTGACAAGATAACAGTTTTAGAGAAATATGATCTCGTGTCGTTGTGTGTCGATGAATGCATTGATGACGGAATCATTCTAGAGATCGATCCGGCAATTTTGGTCAGCAGGGTCACCAATCCCCCTACTGCCTCTAACGTTTCGAACGATTTGAATATACACATTGACTTATCCGAGAGAGGTTTATTCAATGCCCTCTCTTTTGCTTCAAAGAAGCTCGGAGAGAAGTTGCAACAGGGGTTGTGAAGCTCTTTGGCTTAGGTTCCATGACACGCCGGTATGTTTAGCTTTACACAAACACCATCTATACATTTGGCCTTTCCACACTGTATTCATAGCCACTATCATGCTACATGTTACAGCATCATATGGTAGTACTAAGACAAGACCTTTATAATTCTAATAAAAGTGGAAAATCTCGTGCTTTATCCTGTAGCCTCTAGCTTTAGTGGATAGCTGTAGAACTTACGGGCTCTCTACGTATATCAAAGAAAATTATTCGGGGTACCTCTGACAGCAACTAGCTTGTAGGCTTCGGAGCTATGGTACGGCTTCAGTATGTAACACAGCACCCAGCTAAGCTGGGGTGCCAGTACAGTGGAGTACGAGTCGTTATATAAATGTCGCACTTTTAATATGTCGCGGTGTCGCGGTGTTTGCTTCAAAGCAAGAGCTCCTCTTCAAATAAGCTTGGAAACCACCAGCGGGTCAGTCCTCCAGAGAAGTGAAATAATGGATGACGAATTGCATTTTGCTCTCCTCAGAATTTCTGTGGCCCAGATACTAAAGGCCTCGGGCTTTGACAGATGTAAAATGTCTGTGTTGAATGTATTAACAGATATATACGTACATTTCTTCAAGCTTTTAACATCGCAGACGCTTGAGCTAGCGAAGCATAGAACTTTATCAGACAAAGTACAGATTCAAGATATAACGCAGGCAATGCTAAATATTGGATTTCTCAAGCCATCGAGCTTTGAGAGCTACCTTGATCCTCACGATATACCCAGATACCAGTACTATCCAGACAAATCCTCCAACATGCATAAGAACTACAATACCAAGTCTGTGGAATCGTTTTACGACTGGTTACGATATAGCGATATCTTCCGCACCAGCAAGAAGGTATCGAAGGTGCCCAAAAATATGGTCAGGAACCTCATTGAAAAAAGACAGGTCGACGACTCCAGCGAGTCGAGCCAGGACAAGAAAAAGCGAAAACTCAAGGCAAAGCAGGAGTACTACAACCACTTCAAATACAATAATGCAGAAACGCCGAGGGAAGATGCGGGCGAGCACAATTTTGACGGCGAGGACCAGATCACCTGGCTCGACTACTTGATAGAAAAGGACTTGAAACTCGGTCACGACCTCAAGTTCCTCAACACCAGTTTGGGGCCCGAGTTGATATCGTTGCTGACCAACGCAAAATTGCATCCTGCCACACAGGCCCGAAGACAACAGCTACAGCACCACCTTCGCAATATGCACAAGAACGACCACATTGTCCTCTCGCTCGAGGCGGGCGGCGAGAACACGACTACCCCGTCGCCTGCCCTTGTGAGCGTGTTGCCCTACAACCTCCGCTACGATAAGGCCATCTTGGACGACGGTCTCGAAGCCCTCGACAGCGACCCCACCTCGGGCCGCAACGCCCACGAGCAAGAACCCGAACCGCAGAACACCGCCAAACCGGCCGGCGAGCCTGAAACATCTGGACCCACCGCCGACCCTGAAATAACGCAGGACTAACCCGACTGTTTCTGCATCCCATTCTTCACACCTGCAACCATCCCCTAGTGCCAGCCGCTGGTCCAAACCAGAACCGCTGTTCTATGCATACGCAATCTGTGGATCCTACAGGAGCCTCTCACGTGCACAATGCTTCGTTTAACTCATGCTGTAGAGATGTTTCCGTTTAAAGCGTACATGCTTCGACTTAAAGGCCTATACACAATTTCATCTCCCTTTATAGCACTAGACGTATCATAATGCCACCGCTTCGACTCTTATCACTCCTTTATTGCTTTTTCGAGTAGCTAATCCTCCTCTTTTGTCGCCTCGTTTGCGAATATTCCGCCAGGTCCCTCGCCTACTAAAGCATCTAGGTAAAATCTCAGTTATCGTTGCTAAACTTTTAATTTAACTCCATAAGGAATAATACACGCGCGTCTTAAATCTTAAATTATATGGAATGTCTTTTTATATAGTTAAGACTATATAATTCAAAATCTTTCGGTACCAAGCAAACCAGTTCAAGAAGTAGAGAGGACACCGAGTTCGTTGTGATAGGTGAAAGTTTATTACGATACTAGTTTGATTAAGGACTAAATTGGTTTGTGGCAAAAGAATCCCAGGGTTACATAGAAGGTTGGGCGTCAAATAGAGACGTTAAGCAAGATTTTAAAGGAAAAGCAACCGTACTCACAAGACAACCAGATAAATGACTACAGGGATGATGGACCCTAAGCATAATTTGACTCTCAAGTTCAACAAGTCCTTGAACAACCTATCGATGGACGGGCCGCTTACTCCGCTCGAGCAAACACTTCGTACACCCGTCGACAGCGGCCCGCCGCATGGGTTCTTCAACGGACGCCCTAACGCAGTGTACTCGAACGCGCAGTACAGCGAGAGCGACGACATTTTGACGGACGTGGACGAGCCCTGCGGCGGCGGCGGCGGCAAGGTGACGAAGCAGTATACGATCTGCTTCACGCCGCCGTTCGACCAGCTTGTGATGTCGGTTTACTCGCACATTCTCTCGCTTCCTACCACCACGCCTTTCCTGGGAGTTATTCCTCCCAGCGGCTTGGCCAGCCGCGTGGCTATGGAGACGATGAACAGCCTCATCAAAAACACTGCGTCCTATGGACACCCGGCGTACGACCAGCAATCCATCATCAACAACGAGCACTTGAAGAACTATGCATACCAGCCCGTCTTCTTGGGGTTGATCAGAAAAAGACTCTGTGACTTGTGCAGCTTCCAGAATAAGGTGGACGCCGCCGCCAAGTTGCCCAAGACGACCACCGTGTCAGTCACACTTCCCTCCAACGGGACTCCTGGCACTTACGGACACAATTCTTTGAGCGCATCATCTGGAAGACAGTCATCGATCTCGAGCATGTCTCTTACAGACGCTAACATCTCGAACATCAACTCAGCTTCAAGCGGCAGTTCCATCAAGTCCAGAAGCTCGTCTATCAATCTCAGGAAACAATCCCTCACGAGAAATAACTCCTACAACTCAAACTGGCTTCATGTGGGGAATATCAATAGTATCAGACAAAATAACGGAAATGGACCTATGAATAATGATTCTATGAACGTAAGCACGGATTCCTTGCAATCAGTGCATGACTACGTCCCTCAATCTATGATTAACAGGTCGGCCACGGGGAATCCATATCCTTACAGTCAAAACAATCCTAGTGTTAATGGCTTCAATTCGATGATGATGGATTACCAAACCCCGGCCAGCTCTGCCAAGAGCTCTTTCTCAAATGGATCTACACCCCCACCACCTTCGTCCCAGGGCCCATTCCTGAACATTCAAATCGTCCAAAACATAAACGGCGTGGGCTCAAGTTCTGAATTGGACTGGTACAATGTTTCTCAGAGATCTAGGTCGTCTTCTAGAGCTGGCAGTGGCTTGCCAAACCCCCTCACTATAAATACAGATCATTCTTACCAGTCTTTTTGCAACATGAGTGGTAACAATAACAACAATAGTTCGTTTGGCACATTGGATTCTCCATTCATGTCTGCTGTGACCCCTTCTGAAGAATACGGGTTTTCTCCAATCGGAAATAACATCCCCTTGGATAGCCCTCTTCCTGAAATCTCAAATGATGCGGGCATTGACTTGAGTACCAATAACAATCAGCAGAATACAAGAAAAGACTCTATCAACATACCTGCTCAATACAGTTTGAGCGAAAAGAAAAGAGAATCTCTCAAGTTGAAGAGAGGAATACACTAAAACTATACACTGACCTTTTGTTAATTAAATACGACTCTAGAGATATAGCAAAAAGCTTGTGTACTATATTTTACTATACTTACATACCTACATATAAGGACTTTTGATATTACTTGACGTAAACTAACACCCTGTAATCAGCCATTAAAGGAGATGAGATGGACAAACTAAGGTATAGACTACGAAGCCTGGGCCGAACATATCCTTCCTGTCGAAAGCTTTCGTCGAACCATCTACTTAATAAAGAAAAGCTGGATGACGACGTTATGGCAAACATCGCATCTCTTACAACCAGGAAGACACGTACCGCAGACTTGGTGAAGAAGGCACAATGCCAGGTGGAGAATGATATGCCCATACTACAGCGCTTCTTGCTTAAAGCTCCTCGCTTCGACTTTGTCAACAAGATTAAGGAACTAGGTAAGTTTGGCAAGGTGTTCGAAACTTTTGGCATCAGATCGGAACTTCTACCCTTATCAAAGCCACCCAAGGTTAAAGAGACACCATTTCAATTTCATTCTTTGCATAATGAGAATCAGTCCTACATTTCAGTACCTCGACTTTCAGTGACTAAGCTATTGACAGACCAGTGGTGTGAGCTAAGAGAGTACTATAACATCTATGCGGGTTCACCAGCCGTAAAGAGTAAGCAAATGAGCATGGGGACTAATCTTCATGCTGGTTTGGAAGAAGATCAGTACCGCTTCGTTGATTTCACGTCCTTTGTTTTATTTGTTGGTAAGATATTTCTGGAAAAGCTTTTGGCACTTAGAGAAGATTTGGATATCAAGGCTGAAATACTGGCGGGTGAATCTGACGCTTTGACTACGTACTCTCTATACGAAAGTTTGCTCCTAGGTAATACAAAAGAGAGTGAGATGGCAAATGAATGGCTCGATAAGATAGTGTTTCGTCTCTATACTCTATTGCTTACTTCTGAAGCGAGAGAAGTTTTGGTCCATGGATATCTCGATATGCAAAAACATACTTTCATCAACATTGCAAATGAGAACAGTAACGTTGCTGAAAATCTGATTTTGGTAAGTGGTGTAGTCGATTATTTAAAGATCTTCAATAGGACTGATCCAAGAGATTACTCCTTTTTTGACGATGTAAGATCCAATTTGGAAGTGAAGTACCCAGAAGTTGATGGAACGCAATTTATAGACTTGACGAATTTCTTGGAAGACCTAAAACTATTAATCTGTGAACATGCAGATCAGTTTACATTAAAAGTCGCAGATATTAAAACAAGATCATGGAACCGTATCCCTTCTCAAGCCAGTGTACTCAGGTCTTCAAAACTTCAAGTTACTTACTATAGACATCTACTTGGACTTCTATCTGGTGAGACCACAGATGGTTTCAATGCTTATCAGATGTTGATAGAAAACGCAAAGAGAAGAGGCATAGACGTCGACAAGCCAATAAACCTTAAATTCGCCTTGCTATTTTTAAGAAGAAACTATGATTTGCTTTATTGTGATTTCAAAAAACTTGCAAATGGTGATCCCATTGGCTTCGATCCTTACGATGATTTCATGTCAGAGAACTATAACTCGCAGGATCTGTGGTATGATTTCTCACTAATTACAGACGAGCTTACCAATGTTAATGAACTATCTAAAATTGATCCAGATAATTTCGATTATCTGAAGATACTTTCGCCAGAATTAAGCAAATCTTGGAAGTATCCTTTGACGTTAAGATACTTTGCAGCGAGAGCATCGCAGCTATACCAATCATGCGCTCCTTTTCTAGGTGATAATCTAAGCATAGAGTATCACAATGCATTGACGCACAAGTGTTTCAGTAAAATAGACTTCAAGTATGATAAAGAGAGCTTGGATAGCTCGATTAATAATGCAGTGTCGTTTTGGAATGGTTCGAGAAACCCCTCCGTGGTAGAAGATATTTCCAAATGCAAGTACTGTAATTTTTCATCCGTATGCCAGATTCCGAATCCTGAAAAATCACATCTTGCTGGCAAGATGACAGAAGGAAGAGCAATCTCTGACTTCCTTAGTACGTTGGACTGAGCTTCCGGAGAAGAAATTAAAGCCTAAATACAGCATTTACAAGATAATGTGAGATGTATTCAAAGAAAAGCATCGCATTTCGTGAGGCAAAGTTTTCTCTGCAAACATCTCTTCAAGGCCATGTAAAGACGTAAATCGATACATGGTAACTTGAGCTTCAATATTTGGGATTCGTTTACCACGCACATCTAGAAATGGCATGCACATGGAGATAAAGTCCCATTCATTCATCAGAATTCATTTTACAATGGAGCCATGCATTTTCGTATTTCCGTTTATTTCATATTTAGTTATTTATTGCTCAATTCAACGACAGCTGATACATCCTTGTGCTTCCAAGTAGTTACAACTCTTCGTCTCAATACAGAATCAAGAATAATTTGTCACTTAAAAAAAAAATACAAGTAAATTTGAAAACTTTATTGAACAAGATGCCATCGAATGGTTACATTTACCCGGATTTATCGATATGGTAAATTGCAACTAAATTGACTATTAAACACCATAAGACCACTGCTGACAAGGGTGGTATAAAATAAGAGGTGTAGTACCTTCTCGAACCACCAGATTGCCAGAAAATATTTTTGAAGATTACAATTTGACATAAATCGATGCTAAAACGACCCATTTTATGACAGCTCTAATCTTAGGTGTAGTTTACTGCCCGTCATCCAGCTGTACCTTATGACGTTGTTTGAGATGATTCTCGTAAATATAATTGTCTGAGTAGTGAAAATCGACATGCTCCAAAGTTGTGGGTTATGGACTTATTGATAGCCACGAAGGTGCAACGACCACTGAACTCATGTCACGAGGTAAATTCAATGCTTCCGAAAGTAGACGAACTTTATCTACAAGAGTATCTTAGCGTCGCCTGATTCTCTACTGCACTGCTACCTGTCTAGTTCTGGCTTCTCTTGAGAATTTCTGTGATGGGAAGCTATCACAGCAAGCGCTTGAATGACTGTATCTGGCTTGCGCTTGGTTTGAATTTATTTATGAACTCTTTCTCAAGGTGAAGTTTCAAGTGTTTAAACTTATTCTCGAAAGACTTACCACAATATGTACAGCGAAGAGGAGAATCTTTAATGATTTGAATAGGGTTTTTCTGCGTTTTTTCAGAGGCTGAAGATCTCTTCGAGGGATCTAGTTCATCAAAATCAACGAAAAAAGACGTAGTAAAAGAATTGTAATGCTTTTTGTTCTTTAGTCTAGGGGAGAAAAAGTCCTTACTTATGACGTGAATGTGAAGGTTTGCCAACGAAGGAACAGAGTGAATTCCAGCTCGCACAAAAGTGTTGATGAACAGCTCTCTAGCGATGGCGTCATCTGATTCAAATTTCAAAAGACCAATATCTAGCAACTCGTCCACCAATATATTCTCTGCCTTCTTGATGATTTGGGAAACCCTATTGTAAAGATCCTGATTCTTATCAAAAACATCTAATGGATGTATGTGTGTGATTTCTGAAGACCGTGGTATCACTAGTAGATGGCGAACAGATTTCGGATATGCGTCCCGAATCACAAGAAAATCCTCTTCTTCCAACACAACTGAATCTGGAAACTTCTTTGGGTTATTTATGTACTGCTGTAGAACATACTTGAAACTCATAGTCACTAATATAACATAAGATATTTCCACGGCTCATACACTCATCTACTTTATTCGCACGATTGATATTGATATTGGTCTTTTCTCTTCTCTATCAACTAATCTATATATCGGTAAGCTCTATAAAATATTCACATATTAATTTTTACGCCTTACGCTTCAATGGAGTCTTGCGTGTCTCTTTTCCTGTGCTATTGGCCTTGCTTTCTTCTCCTTTCTTTTCTTCCTGACCAGATTTCTCTGGTTGAGTCGAGTCCGGACTCAGATCTCCTTCTGTTGCTAACTCCTCGTTACTTTTGAGCTTAGCCTTCTTGAGCTCTTCAATAAACCATATAACAGCCGCGTAGAGACACACGGAAATCACTAACAAGTTAATGAAGTGTATAGATCTTGTCATAAAGATCAAGGTTATCAATGATAATATGAGTAGCACAAACGACGCATGCGTTGCTTTTATTAACGCTGGCGATGTACCCGGAGTAAACACCGAGTCCCATAACTCCTGAATAAAGCTCATGCCAGGCTACTTTATTCTGTTCAATGCTGCTGTTAAAGTAACTGTACTGTGGAAAGATAGTAATCGGCCATAAATTACTTAATCGTTACGTAATCCCATAAAAGGTCGTGCGCGTTCCTTTATTCTTTCGAAGTGGCGCCTACGAGAAGCTTTTCAAAGTTGTATGATACATAAAACTAAGAAACACGAAACTCATCAAATCAGAATATGGCTGTAGGAGACGATTCATTCATCAGCGACGAGGAAGAAGATTACTGCCCATTATGCGTGGAGGAAATGGATATTTCCGATAAAAACTTCAAACCTTGTCCATGCGGATATCAGATCTGTCAGTTTTGTTATAACAACATCAGGCAGAATCCTGAATTGAACGGGAGATGTCCAGGGTGTAGGAGACTATATGATGACGAGAGTGTTGAATATAAGACTATAAGCCCTGAAGAGTACAAGCTCCAACAGTTGAAGAAGGAGAGACGTGAGAGAGAGAAGAAACAAAGAGAGAAGGAAAAGAAAGAGACCGAAATGGCGAATAAAAAGCATCTTGCAGGGTTGCGTGTTGTGCAGAAAAATCTTGTTTATGTCACTGGTTTGAATCCACCTTGCAATCCTGACGATGTGCATTCAGTTTTGCGGTCCGATAAGTATTTTGGCCAGTATGGTAAAATTCAAAAGATAGTGATCAACAGAAAAACACCTAATCCTCTGAGTGTACATCACCATCACCAGAATCCAGGTCTTGTTGTTTATGTGACCTTTGCCAGGAAAGAAGACGCTTTGCGTTGTATCAATGAACTTGACGGCTCGTTATGCGACGGGCGGGTTTTGCGAGCTGCGCACGGTACTACCAAGTACTGCTCGTCATACTTACGTGGTCATCCTTGCCCTAACCCCAATTGTATGTTTTTGCATGAGCCAGGTGAAGAAGCAGACTCGTACACTAGGAAAGATTTGTCTACTCAGCAAGGCATTAAGATGAGTATGATGGGTATGTCGAACAATAAATCGGGACAGGCTAACTCTAGTAACACCAACAATGCATTCTCGTCTAATGGTGGTGCTCGTAGCACAACAAATGAGGAGCAAGCGGTAGAAAATGATAATGAAAGCCAGGCGTCTGTTCAACACAATACTTCTGCTCCTTCGTCATCTTCCAATAATGGTCCAATATTGCCTTCCACTGCACAATGGGCTAAAATGGCAGAAACCTCTAACAGTTCGTCTCCTGTTACGAATAATAGTCCTGCTTTGGCTAATGCTGCAGCATTTCCTACATTAGGAGAAATATTCAGGGATCAAAAGCATCAGAAAAAGGACTCCAAACAGAAAATTAGGAGCGGTAAGAACAAAGACAGCAATTCGTTGTTACCAGATGATATTGATATTGATGACGAAAATGTTATAAATTTTATGGACCAAACTTCAGAGCTTTTGAAGTCCATGTCACAAGCAAAGGAAAAGTTAAATGTTCATTTCAGAGACTTATCAGCAGAAACTGGCGGTGTAGTATTACCCTTGTTTAATTTCAACCCTAAAAGAACTTATGTCAACAAGTCTGTCATTGAAGATGAAAAAATTTTGGCCAAACAAGTTATCGAAAGATTTGTATGGAGGCCAATAAAAAATTATCATCTTGCTTATCAAAACCACCCCATTGCCCAGCAGCAGGCTCTTTTGCAGCAGCAGGCTCAGTTGCAGCAAAGGCAAAAACAGACACCTAATGTTCAAGTAGCTCAACTTCAACAATTGCATTTGGAGCAGCAAAAGAGATTATTAGAACAACAATCTTCACAGAATGGCGGTGGTTCTGCGGTTAATAATGCTAATTCGGGTACAAATCCTTCTACACCGGGTATATCTTCAGCTACATTACAACAGCAGCAACAGTTGTTATTGCTTCAGCAGTTGCAGCAACAACAAAAACAACTGCAAATCCTGCAATCCCTGCAGCAGAACATACAGCAGCCACCTGCAGCCGCTCAAAATCAAGCACAGGCTCATTTGAACATGCTCAGATTGCAAGAACTCTCTGGTCAAACCTCCACTCCACCTCCACCTGGGTTGTTGAATAATTCTGCAAAGAACACGGGAAATCAAGCATCTGGCTCGCAACCTTCATCTACATCACAGGTTCCATATCAATCCCTCTCTAGTAATCAATCGACCAGTTCCCAGTTGCTCACCCAGCTTATGAGTGGTAAAAGGTAAACAGTTTGTTGTATTAAACTTGTATATTATAGTACATTCTTTTCTAACGGTTTATGAATATATAATTTACCGGAACTATATTGAGTACATAGAATCACTTAATTTCAAATGTACTAGATTAGCATTAAAATTTTACCGTATTCCCAGCGTTGTATCATATCCTTTCGTCTTAAGGTGGGATTACAAACTTGAAACTGAATCTATCACTTTATTAGCAAAAACAAAAAAGAAAAGAAAAAAAAGGTAGCACCAGGAAACTACCACGAGCTCTTGAATATCTTACTGTACACCCCGTGTTCATATGTTGATGTCCAAACCTTCGAGAATGCTGCTGGGTTCTTTCAAAGAGCCATAATTTTTTTTCAAGATATTTCGAAAACAGATTCCCACAGAAATATCCTTATCACTTAAAATCATATCAGTCTTTTCATACAAACGCTCCTTTATAAACTTGATCCTCTCCGGCTGTAAATAACTTTCGCTTTGCTCGTATGCTTCATCGAATATACTGTTGGTTTCTTCGATTTTTGATTTTTGTCCTCTCAAGCCGTAACGTGAGAAGAAGTAGCCTGCTGCGTGGAGGCTGATTGTGATGCCCAACCTCTCTTCAAAAAACTTTCTGGTGGCTTCCTCCTTCTCTTTGAGATTATTCCCTGTCTTGAAGCCATCTACCACGCACTGAATGTGCTCTCTTCCCCATGTTCCCGATTTAAGCCAGTTTGTCAAGTCTGATTTTGACTTAGACGAGCTACCCTCCTTATCCTGACTATTCTTTTCTGCTAGGTTTGCCAACTTGCCTGCCTCGACAGCACTTTCTTTCAATTGTCGTCTTATGATGGCCAACTCTGGACACTCAACAATGAACTCGCCGGTAGGTAATTCACTCTCGATTCCCTGCTCGTACGCCTTGATCTTTCCCATGATTTCCATGTCTTTTTCGCTTAACTCCTCCTTGGTCACTTCCGCAAACGTTTTAAGCACATTATATCTATACAATATCTTGTCAAAGTCATACATGATCGATAGTGCTTCCAGTGGATTCTTGACTCCCCGTACATCTGCTACTCCATTGACCTTTCCCTTGAGCTCGTTGTACTTGAAATCCAACTCTCTGAGCCTCTCTTCATGATTTTGCATCCTCTTGCGGAGCATTTCCCTATAGTGTTTGTTTTCTTGAAAAATGAATAAAGATATGTCCATATACAAATGATGATAACGCGAATTATGTACTGATGCGCGAGTATCAGAGTCGTTTTGGCATCAACAGATCGGCTTAAAATGTAATGATGGTTCTATTTACAAGTCTAATATATATATTGGTGTAATCTATATGATTTTCTATGGTGCTTTAACTTTTCTTCATAGTAGGCCAATTTTTCAGGTAGCTTGAATATCAAGATGATGATAAAGTTGTATCGCACCTGTGGCATAGCTCATCTTCCTTAGGAGCAACATATTTCCAACATCTAGGACACTTGTGGTCTTTCGCGTGAGATATTTCTATCTCTATCTTGTCGGAGTCGACAACCATGTCGGTTCTGTCCAAGGATTCTGGGTTCCTGTCTTCATTTATGGTGGCCTTGGATAATAAGAAATAATCTTCCAACATCTCCTCCTCGCCTTTCAAAATCTCGTACGCTTTAGAGTCGACAGGTACTATAAAGTTCACCAGTAGCTCTAGCTTATTCTTAAATGCGCCCTTGAGCCTCAATGCCTCTAAGCTTTTATAAAGAGTGTCTCTTATTCTCCATATAGAACCAACGTCAGA
This sequence comes from Millerozyma farinosa, assembly GCA_002196765.1. Classification (NCBI taxonomy): domain Eukaryota; kingdom Fungi; phylum Ascomycota; class Pichiomycetes; order Serinales; family Debaryomycetaceae; genus Millerozyma; species Millerozyma farinosa. The sequence continues at coordinate 811,776 of NBND01000008.1, forward strand.
TTCAACTTGCGGATTGTGAGCAGCATCTGGCAATTGGTAAAAAGAATTCCAATCTAATACTTTGAATGGAGAATCTGCTTGCGTTTTGCAACTGGCAGGTGCAGCATTCCAGGCCTCCTGGACAAGCATGGGCTGTATAGGAGCTAACAAGCCGACATAAACCTTGAAGAGAGTGCACAAAACAGTCTGGATTCTTCTCCTTCGGAAAGAATCTTGTTTGTCAGTGTAAAGACAGTCCTTCGAAATGTCGAAATATTGAGCACTCAAATCGGCACTAATATGGGTGTTTATTTCCCCAACTACTTTTGCAAAATTATGGTTTTCGTAATGTTCAATACAGCGTTTTTGAAGACCATGCAAACGAGATAAAACGTACTGATCTAAAGTACCCAATTCCTCAAAGTTAACCATCTTTTTATCATCAAAATCACTCAAATTACCCAAGATAAATTTAAAGGTAACTCTATACTTTTTGATGGATTCGAAGACCCTGGAGAGAATCTCACTAGTAACACTGACATCCTGCGTAAAATTGGAAGATGCGACCCACAATCTTAAGCCGTCAACGCCGAGAGTTGGAACAAGAGGCTTACCTCCTCCTTCTATTATTTGTTTGGGAGATATGACGTTTCCTTTTGATTTAGACATTTTGTTATTCTTACTATCTAGAATAAATCCATGTGTAATGATCTTGTGATAGGGTGCTGTTGATTTGAAGTCTGTTCCGTTCTTTCCTGACGCAATGATTTTGTTCAAGAGTGATGACTGGAACCACCCTCTATGCTGGTCGCTCCCTTCGAGATATACATCTGCCAAGGGTTTGTCCAGAAGTGCCAATTTCTCTGGATCGTTGCCTAACGTAGTCCAGGATGTACCGGAATCAAACCAAACGTCCATTGTATCCTTGCCTTTATAGTATAGGTGTGACGACGCCTTTAATGATTCAGGAAGCCATCTACTAACATCTTCTTCCTCCTCAAACCAACTATCTGTGCCGTATTCAGCTATTTTGGAGACTGTATATTTTATGACATCAATGTCCTCTAAAGGTAACGATGTGTCTTTGTTGTAGAGCACAGGAATTGGGACACCCCATACCCTTTGTCTTGAAATACACCATTCATTTCTGTTACTGATAAACAGTGTAAGTCTATTCTTACCCGTAGCTGGTAAGAAGTCTACTTTGTTTATTGCTTCGATAGCATAAGGTTTTATCTTTCCAACGCTTATAAACCACTGAGGGGTTGCCCTTTGCAAAACAGGAGTATTAGATCTCCAATCATAAGGATAAGAGTGTTTGTATTTCTTATCAATATGATAAATCATTCCATGCTCACTTAACATGTTCAAACATTTCCAAACGCCATCTTTGCGGTTCGCATGATAGCCGTCTAAAGACAGAAATCCTGGTGGTAAATTGGAGATAATAAATTTACCTTCTTCGTTGACAGCAGAGGCTATAGTAAGATTATTAGTACAGCCTATTAAGTAATCATCAGCACCATGAGCCGGTGCAGTGTGGACTAACCCAGTTCCGGCAGAGGACGTAACATGATTGCCGTGCAAAATGGGGAATTCCTCGTCTGACAATGCTGCAGGGTTTACATATTTATAACCTATCAAGTCCTTTCCTTTGATGGTAATGTTTGAAGGATGAACGGCATAATTTTCATTCAACTCGCAGACTTGTTGTGCTAAATCCTTTGCAACAATAAGATAGCTACCCTCTTGCTTATCATATATCAACGTGTAATCCAAGTCTTTGTGGATACAGATTGCTTTATTTGCTGGGATAGTCCAGCCGGTAGACGTCCATATAAGAACATGAAGGTCGCCAGAATCAATATGCAATGATTGGGACTGGTTGTTAAGGATATCGTATAATTCACTGGATACAACCGGAAACTTGATATAACTGGCAACGGATACGTGGTCGGGCTTGTAGTCTAGTTCTGCTTCAGCTAAGGCCGTCTTGGTCTCACACCCCCACCAAACTGGCTTCAACTGCCTTGAGAGTAGTCCGTTTTCCATCAACTTAACAAAGACTTGTAACTGGTCTGTTTCATACTTGTGTTTCAAAGTCACATAATAGTCATCGAAATTAGCCATGATCCCGAACTCTTTAAACTGCTCCTGTTGTTTGCCTATCATGAACAAAGCCAAATCACGACACGATTTTCTAATATCTGTAGGTTTCAACTCATTTGGATTCTTAGCAGATGCCAACGCTTTCATTTCGATAGGTAATCCGTGGCAATCCCAGCCTGGTGTATAGTTTACCTTTTTATTGTGATATATGAGCTCAAATCGATTAACGATGTCTTTCAACGTTTTATTCAAAGCATGTCCTAAATGAAGATCTCCATTAGAATAAGGGGGGCCATCATGGAGAGTCCACAGTCCTTTGAAAGACTCTCTCTCTTGCTGCCATGCGTATAAGTCAGGTCCGATCTGTTCAAGAAGTTCTTTGCGTGCTTCACCTTTCGGTATCTTGGGTCCAAAGCTTGTCTTTGGAAGTTGTAAGGTACTACTGTACAGACTTTTCCATACCGTTTTACTGTACGATATATTCCTAGACAGTCTTAACATGATGGTACCTACCCTTTTACCAGGTATATAATGCAAATAAGTTAGTCTTACTCCTCTGGATTTTATTCAACCACTGCTCGGTGTATTTTGAGTCATGAAAAATTATTGATCAAGTGAGACCACCTAAAACACATAAAACTTCGTTACACCAACGAACTTACCATTTACCAAGCACTACACAAGGGCTACAAAGTTCACTGTGGTTCAACTGCTACATTGTGAAAAATAAAAAAAAATCAGACAAAAAGTGTCATGAAATCGTTACATACGGATGTAACCTTTATGTAAGGTTTACCATGTAAAAATCTACCCTTATTTTTTCATTCAAAAAAATTCATAAACAAATACTTAATAAATAAACTTAAATTTTGCTTTCTTTTGTCTCTTTCTGAAGTTGTAGTGCAACCAATTGCTTATAAATCAAGGCTGACCAAATTCAACAAAAGGACTAAACTTTACACATGAATTTAGTTACCCTTGATGTTCTTGACCAACTCAATGTACTTCTCAGTAGAGAAAGACTTTGGTCTCTCGATTGGCAAACCAAGACCACGGTCCAAGATCAATTGAGGCAAGACACCGAAGGCTCTGGAGACACCGAACAAAACAGTGTAGAAAGATTGTTCGGTCAAACCGTAGTATTGCAACAAGACACCAGAGTGGGAGTCGACATTTGGCCATGGGTTCTTGGTCTTACCGTGCTTGGTCAAGACACCTGGAGCGACCTCGTAGATGTTAGACACCAACTTGAACAATTCGTAGTCAGGCATGTGCTTCAAAGCGAATTCTCTTTGAGCAGTGTAACGAGGGTCGGTCTTTCTCAAGACAGCGTGACCGTAACCTGGAACGACACGGCCAGCCTTAAGGGTCTCCCACAAGTACTCCTCGATTCTTTCCTTGGAGAGATCACCCTTCAACTCCTCTCTCATGGAGAACAACCATTCCAAGACCTCTTGGTTAGCTCTACCATGCAATGGACCAGCCAAACCATTCAAACCAGCAGCCAAGGATAAGAATGGAGAGGACAATGCAGAACCGACCAAGTGGGTGGTGTGAGCAGAAACGTTACCACCTTCGTGGTCAGAGTGGATGGTCAAGTACAATCTCATCAACTCGACGAATTCAGCGTTGTCACCGAATCCCAACAACTTAGCCAAGTTGGCAGAGTAATCCAAGCTTGGGTCAATGTCAGCAACCTTACCGTCGTGGAAGACGTTTCTGTAGATTCTGGCAGCGATGTTTGGCAACTTAGCCAACAACTCAATAGAGTCTTCGTAGGTGTACTTCCAGTACTCGGTCTTGTTAACACCTTGGGCGTAAGCCTTGGCGAATTGAGACTCGGATTCCAAAGCGTTGATGGCAATAGAGAATTGAGCCATTGGATGCAAGTGGGATGGAGATCTGTCGATCAACTCCTCAACATGCTTTGGCAACTTAGATCTGGCAGCCAACTCCTCGGACAAAGCCTTGGTTTGAGCGGCAGATGGGATCTCACCGGTCAACAACAACCAGAATAAAGCTTCTGGCAATGGCTCGCTGCCACCTGGGCCCTTTGGCAACTCAGCCTGGATCTCAGGGATGGTCTTACCTCTGAACCTGATACCTTCGATTGGGTCCAAGACAGAACCTTCCCAGACCAATCCCTTGATACCACGCATACCACCGTAGGCTTGCTCCAACAAGACCTCACCGATGACAGTCTTACCATGCTCCTTTTTGAGTTGCTTGACCTGCTCAGCCTTTTCTGGCAATATCTCAGCCAAACGGGCCTTCAAAGTCTATATCTGAGTTAGTACTGTACTGTAATATAAACATGCTGCAAGAACACTCTACCGTAGAGAGCGCCTCTTGTAGCCAATGTGTGCATCTCATTGGCGCATGCATGTTTGCTCACTGACAAAGCAGGCAGATTCCTTCCGCTGGCGCCGTTTCCACGGTCCCAGGCCCATGGGCCCAATACGGTAATAAGAGATCGTCCATTGGTAGTGCGCCGGCTGAAAAACTTCTCCTGTCCCATCAGAGAAAAGTCTGGAGAATGCCTGCACATTATCAACGGGACTTTTTCTCCGTAACCATTTGCCCCAGAATTCGTCGGCGCCCAATCCTCACTCATGAAAAAAGCCGGGCTAACTCCATAGTGCGGACGAACGCTGACTCGGCGGCACACCGGAACAAAAGGGCAGGCGTCAATGAGATGTAATTTTGTCAGGATGGCCTAAATTATACTTACTGGCTCAGCGGTAGCGTAGGTACGAGCTCCGCTCAAGAATTGCTTGGTCAACCTGGTGGAAATCTTAGCTTGGCGAATTCCGGACATTGCTAATTGCGTTTCGTGAATAAGTGAACCTATGTGTGATGAACTGGTACTCTGTAGTGTCTAGAAAACTGTTGGAAGTCTAAGTCCGTGAGTTTTCTGGTTTTTTTAAATATACCTAGTATCTGGATGTATACAAATAAATAACCGGGGCTTCAAAAAGTGCAGTGAACCTTCTTTGTAAGCCTGTAAGTTATACTAATGCAGTCACAAGTCTAATACAGTTATATCTTTGTAGATATCTAGGACTGTTTAACCAATGTATCAAAAAAATCAATTCTTGAAAGTCCTGGCAAATGCCTCGTCTTTTATAATGGAATTAGCCGCTACGAGCCTATCCCCTAGGTATGATCCTCGATTCCCATAACCGAGGCTACCCGGACTCGGTTTTCAGCTTGATTTCTGGTGGAAATTCGGGCACCATCACAGTTTCTTAGCCTCTCGCGGCGGCTGGGCCAATGGGCGACCGTGCTCGGATAAGCAGGAAATACGGAATTGACTAGTGTCGAAATCCGGTCGCTGCTCTGCATGGTGTATTTCGGTAGTTAGCTTTATACGTCAGAAGTGAGCGCTCATGGAGCGTCCATTGGGCGCGCTAACCGCGGTGCGACATTAGTGTCGATGTCGCGTTGTTGACGACATGCAGTTCCCTGCGCCGGCCAGGATCGTTCGTTGGTGTGCTGTCTCTGGTGGTGCTGGTGCCGCCGCGGGCGGCGTACAGCGCGGTGGCAGCATAGGGCAGGGCAGCGAGGACCGCAGAGTATACGGAGCCAACCGTCGGCGCTTCTTTCTCCCAGCGAGCGAGGGCAGCCAACAGTGCCGGCGCGGGTCCTTGGCGAACGACAATCGACGTGGGCCACATAGAGCGTTCGCACGCCAGGCATATCTGCGCAGATCAACCCCGAGCGCTCCGCGAGCTTCTCGTACGGCCGGCGTGTCGATCGCCGCATGCAGCCGGCAAAGCGGTGCCGCCGGGGGGACCGTGTGCTGTGGGTTTGTTTGCACTCAAAGCCCGCGCCTCGACCCCAGATTTCGGAGTATAGCTAAGGGCCGGCCGGACCTGTTGCGTAGCGCTCCGCACGCCGTTTGCGACAACTTTGTGGGCTTCACCCGTGTTCATGCGCCTAGCAGCATCCCCGGTAATGGTCATAGGCAGCGCTTTATTCTTTCTGGGCCCTGCTTGCCTGTTTTGTCCGGTTCTGTCTATCAGCCCACCACTTGCCTTTTGTCCAAGCGGGATCCATACTTTGCAACTACACACCGCTCGCCGAGACGGAGCTCGACTGGTCTACTCTCACGCCTGCGGCCCACCCTTCCCGTACTCTCTGAGTACATCCTGGGTGGTACTCTCCTGGGGTACCGCTAGCCCCAGTATTTGTCCTGCAGATAGCACGGGCCGTTTTCTGATCGGTGAAGCTCGCCTGTTCCCATACAACTGAACGGTCTGCCGCCCGTGCGTTACGAGGTGGACTGTTGGACTACCGTCGCCCGGAATGCCTTTCAGGTTGTATGCCTTGTTTACTCTCTGTTTCACGCCCGCGCAGGCTGCAGATCAAATGGACATGGCGAAACGGAGTGTGTGTGCCGAACTGCAACACCACCCGGCCGTCTCATGCCCTATAAGTGGTCAAGTTCTGTTCAAGCCATCCAGTGTCGCCGCCAGTCGGCCCACAAAAGACCACCCGCAAGCAGGAGAGAGAGAGAATGGCCGCCATATTCAGTCTCGGTCTTTACAGCTGCATTGTGCTTTTCCCCTCCGTCTCTGGTCATTCTCTCTCGTCAATACCCATTCCGACCAACTTGCACTGCTGTGGAGCTCCTTTTTCGACCGCTTCCTACGCTACAAACACACCCAAGCCGTTCGACCTTCGAATGGCCCAACCAAATGCGTCGTTCAGGACCGAAATTGCGCACGTATCGTGGGTGGGCCCTCCTTTCTGGTCGATACCTTCAGCGCGAGCGAGTGTGTCTGGGACAGCTACGCATCTGTAGTTTCCCTGATTCGGACCCAAGGCAAGTGCGAGACAACGCTTCGTATTGGCTCTTGATTTATGGGGAAAACTGCATGTCGCATCTCACAGACCGGAGAGATGAATATGTGTCCTCTAGGCAATCAGCAGCGAGAAAATCTGGGGTTGCCATGTACGCCTAGCCTACGTGTCGACAACAATGCGATGCGGACCGAGCATTGAGCACTTGCTCTCCTGCCGATGGACACATAGGAGGTCCCTCGCGGCAGAACTTCAGTTTGTCTGGTGACGCAGCGTGCCTCAATCCACAACGGCCGCTGCTATGGAAAGCTGAAATTCTGTACAATCGTGGCTTTCCAACAAAGCCTATTGATTTACCCTACATGGATTGTCTGTGATTTTTGCCCAGACATACTGCTGTGGTTTCCGTTTTGTCTGTAGTGCACTTCCCAGCTCCGAGCTGAGGCTAGTGGCCCCGCTGGCTTTACAGACGAAGCATCCCCTTGGTCGCGGCGGCGAGCTCCACACCTTCGTGCTCTACTCTCCCTTGCTGAATTGACTATGGCATGCCTGCGGAAAGGACTGAAAAACCAGGGCCTTCTGGTTGGTGGTTTTGTGTAATGAAATTTCTAAGTGAGTCGGTGTCTGTCGTATCTTTTTTTGTGTTCAGATGAGCACTCTTCCCTAGCCGTTGAGTGTAGCCAGCCAGAGAACACTACGCAGCTACGAGCACCATCAGACCGCAGTAACATGGTGACGCGGGTTCTAGGAGGAATCTACGTTTCTTCCATAAAACCGATCAACGAGAAAGTCGATCTCAGACTGAAGTACAACATAGAACACATCCTATCAGTGATTCCTGGACCTATTGATCCCTTGTACACGGAACACTACAAGCACAAGCAGATTGATATCGAGGACTCGGAAACTGCGAATATCGTGAAATGGTTCCCGGAGACTAATAGTTTTATAGAGGAAGCCTTATTCGGCTGCACTGGCGATGACGATGAGTCCAGCGATAAGCAGACAAAGCACAAGGGCTCTGTTTTGGTCCACTGTGCTCAGGGAGCCTCGAGATCTGTTACTGTGGTAGCAGCATACTTGATGTTCAAATATAAGCTTAATTTCAGTCAGGCGTTGCATGCGGTGAAAAGAAAAATCAGCGAGGCCGAACCGAATCCTGGGTTTGTCGAGCAATTAGAGCTCTATGGAAAGATGGGATGCGTCATAGACACGTCTTCTGATGCCTGGAAAAGCTTTGTCACGGACCTTAGCTTACAGAAAGACCCAAGTGGACACGATCTCAGGAAAATAACGTTGCATAAATCTTACGATAAAGGCATTGAACATAATCAGAGTCAGCAGGAAACTGGTCCAGCCTCCAGTGTAAGTCGTCAAAATCCTCAAATTAGGTGTAAAAGATGCCGCCAGGTAGTTGCATTGGGCTCACAAATAGATACGCATACGAAGCCTGACACCGACTCAAAACAAGCGCATTTCGTCAAGACGGCACCCAATTCGAGACGAGTGGTATCAACCCAGGAGGCTGCTAACATCTGCTCACATTATTTCCTAAAAGAGCCTCTTAATTGGATGCGACCCGAGCTTGAGGGTAAAGGGGAGCTCGAAGGCAAGTTTTCTTGTCCTAAGTGTCAGTGCAAGATAGGCGGTTACAGTTGGAGGGGCTCTCGTTGTTCATGCGGGAAATGGATGGTTCCTGCCATACATTTGCAATCAGCAAAAGTTGATTATATGGGACCGAATATAATAGAATAATATTGTACAAATAGGGCTATTAAGTATGTATATATGTTTCATAACACGTTAGAGTATGTAATCCACACGTATTCAGTTTTGTTCGTCAATCACCATGTCGAGGTCGGACTGGTCGATATTATTCTCATGGTCATTAGAGACGTGGATAGCAGGAACGACGTCCTGGTCGCTACGAAGTACCAGGTTAGATGTGTTCAAAAAGCTAGGCGTGTTATTCTGCAACCCCATCAGACTGTTTGTGGTGACACTCGTAGGGTTGGTAATCACGCTTCGGCCAGAGTTGATATTGGAATGAATAGTATCTGTTGTGCCAGTGGTTCCGCTATTCACGAGCAAGGCAGGCGATCTGGAATCCGTCAAAATGCTGTGGTCGTCCTGGTATTCGACCTCTTCCGCCATGAATCCTTCGTCTTCGTTAATTACATTGTCGTCGATATCCGCTTCATCGTGGCCGGCCTGCGTCTCCTCGCTGTCGTCTAATTCGTCATCTTCATCCTCCTCATCGGCATTCGGCACATCGGCATCCAAGTCGACAATCACCTCAGAGTTGTCTTGGGTTCCGTTGGCGGTCGAATTGTAGCCTCCATCCACAGAATTGTCCTGTCCCGCATTCTCAACCGTGTGTTCGTCCACCTCGTCATGCTCGCTTATTTGCATCTGTCTAGCTACATCAATATCAATCTGCTCCATTGTTTTGTTGACTCCTATGGGTATTATTGTGCTGTATCCATGGTCTCTAATCTGCTGTAGCCTCGTCAACTTCCTTTGTATCATTGGGGTAAATAATGGTGTATCACTTCTGCTCTCTGTTTGGTTCACAATTGTGTATTCCAACTCAGAAACACTAGCCCCCGGATACTCTGCTGAATATGCCTGTAATGGTGGTGCAAAAAGCTGCCTTATTTGTTCTCGTTGTTCTTCATTTTGTTCCTTATTGCCTGCTGTACCCATGGGTAGACTATTCCGGTGATGATGATAATTTTTTCTATTGGCTGACAGGGGCCCTAGTCCCCCATCTCGTCCCCATAGCTTATACAAATTATCTGAGAATGGGCTGGGCGAATACATAGTTTTGATTACTATTGCCGATCAAAAGTTAGTATCCGTTTGTATGGCTTATTTATAAGTGCATTTGTGGGTATAAAGTTTTAATATGCGCACTTTGATTCCTACAACAGAAAAGGTTCCTACGGTGTATTCCAGCTTTTTTTTTTCAGCATGTAGTCGTATCCGATTTTAGACAGAAAACTTTGATTTACTGGGGCTGAAATATTCAGCTTATGTGAGGCAGTTAAGTAAAGTACCCCGTATTCGTGTTTTTGTATTCTGTTTTAAGGTACAATGTCCCAGCTAAGGGAAGTAGGTCATTAGGCTGTAGGACTCTCTTCGTGCATTTAACTCTAATAAAACTTCTATGATGTATGTACAGTGGCTACTGGAGCTGGTAGTGACCATAATAAGCTTTCTAAAGGCTCTTGCTGTTGCAATTTTATGTCAAGAATGGTACACTAGTAGGTGCAAGTACAGCATTTTTCGCAACAATTTGTAGTTTATGCGTAAAATTCATTACTACTCTATAAACTGTCCAGTAACAGAATAACTATACACAATATCCAAAAGCTCCAATATGTGGCAGACAAAGCTATTAACTATTCGTCCAGTATTATATATTCATCTAGCACTTTTTGGTCCGACGAATTAGACTCGGCTACGGGCCATACAATCGAATTTGCTTGGCTTCCGCCTCCTCGTAAGGTGACCATACAGCCGTAACACACACCTAGGGGTAGTCTCTGATCATGTGCAGCGCCTTTATGGTGCGACAAACTCGATGAGAGATATTCAGCATAGTTATTGTGATCTTCTTCAGTGACCAAAGGAGCAGGCTGGCTCACAGTGATGTTGCGAAGCCATTCCTCAGGATCCTTTTGTAGATCAGTTCCACAAAACAGACAGAGTCTATCTTGCTTTGAGCGAGTTTCTCCTAGCTTTTCTGCTGTTTTAACCACGGTGGAAGCGGTCGAGGCATACCCCGTTGCATCTAAGTTCTTGAAGTAGCCGGTAGTAAGATCCCTAACCGTCATGTTGCGCACGATTTTACCCGACTTAGGGTTCACCTCTTGCAACATATAGCTTTCCAAGCCGGTTAACTGAGCATAGGCTTCAACCTCAGCGAAAAGGACATCTCTCAAGGGGAAAATGACTTCTATCTCTTTGCCATTATATTTCTGAACAGAGTCCGACACCTTTTGATGAACTTCAGCACCACGGCCTCTCACAATCATGGCTAGGACCTCGTTTGCCAAACGTGTCATGCTGTTGGCGTATATTATAGTTTGACATGATTCAGCTTCAGCCGTCGTCAAAAGCAACTTGCTGAATATGATGGATAGAACATCTTCCGTTGAAGACTTGTCAGGACACATATTGACTATATCTTGGTAGGTGTAGGTCTTGTCATGCTGAATCGAACTACACCAAGCGGAATAGTCTTCATCAATGGTGATGGTCTTCAATAAATGCAGATCGGCAAAAAAATTGTTAATGTCCAAAATCTTATAATTAATTTGAAAGTCCATATATGCTGCTAACAGTGTTATAATGTCAGATATGTTATTCTGGAATGCTTTTAAGTTCGATTCGTCAATAGCGACAATGAGTAATTCGAAGCCTTGTCTATCTCTGTGCATCTCTTTCTGTTCTTTCAAGAGAGAAACCATAATATCTAGTAAGACCAAGGATGATAAACCACCCGAGAAGGCTAAAAGTATTCTTTCAGGTTGTTCGGCTGTCTTATTGTACTTGACCTTAAACTTTTCATGATTCATCTGTCGTCTCTGCTTTCCTCTGATAAATCGCAAGAAGCATTTTTTACAAAATGGCTCCTTTCTAGATACCAAGACAGAATCCTCTGCTTGACACCTTTTGCACGGTATATGATCATCAGCCGTCAAGTATTTGACAGGTTCGTTCGTGCTAGACATCTTACTATACTTGATTATGATTATCTCATTGCAAAATAAATGGCCTCTTTTTTTTTTTTTTTTTTTTTTTTTTTGAGGTTGTAACATGTAAATCAAATTTGCAGTTTTAATTTGTTATTAGGCGCCATTCATTTGAAGTATTTCATTCACTTTGATGCAAAATGGCAGAGGTTTCTGAGTCAAAGGGGAGAGAACCTGAGAAACAAGAGAAAGCTGAGAATGATAATAAGGATAAAGCTGTAAATTCGAGCAAGAATGAAAATGATTTTAAAGAAAGGGTCAATTTTACCAAGGGTGGTATAGAGAATCTTAAGTTCTACCCAGACGACCCCAAGAACCATCATCATAAATATAACTGGACATTGAAAGAGCCATCAAAATTCTATGACCCTTGCGAAGAAAGCAGACAAGCATCTTTGAACTGTATTTTGCGTAATCAGGAAGATAGGAGTGTTTGCACAGAATATTTTGAGGCATATAGAGAGTGTAAGAGAGATTTCTTTAGAAAGAGAAAGGAAGACAGAATTAAAGGCAAAGGTGGCTGGGGTTTTTGGTGAAGAAAAACATTCAACGACCCATAAATAGCATATATCAAATACCTATAAGATGATATAGAAATGAAACTACGTAAGACTGTAACATTGATTTCCACCGCCAAAAGAAGTGCTAAAGGCATTTGTGTTCTTACTCTTTCCTCTTAACACTGTCTCCCGAGGGAAGCTATGAATGGAGCTGCTCTCACCTGCGAGCAGACCACTGTCATTGTCTTCCTGCAAGAAATCTGACTCCTCTAGAGACGATTCAGGTGGGGGACTTTGGCTGGGGAAACGACTGAAGAATGTATGAAAAAAAGTGGTTTCTCCCTCTGTAGAATTTGCGGGACTGAGATCCACATCATCTGTTGGGACGTTTTTTAGATCGAGGTATGACTTGGTATTTTGGATCTCAATCCGTCCAGTGGATCTGTCTAAAGAGCAGAGTAAAACTGCGTTTCTTGCACCAGAGGAGTTGTTTTTTATCTTGCTCAAATCATACATATACTTTTTCCTGGATTCCTCAGTTAAGAATCTGAGCTTGTATTCAATAAAATCATCAAGTAACGCGTTAATGTCAATGGTTAATGTAAAAAGGATGTAGTTGAGTTGTACGTTTAAAAGACAATGCTCTTGACAGGTCAAGAAGTTGGTTAACTTATCAGTTAGCTTTTTATCCCATTCTTGAATGAAAAGATTCTTTTTGTAGTTAGTAAAGGTCATGATTCTTCTTAACTTCTGATTAGGGATATGGGGGAGATGTGCATCGAGCCCTTCCATAAAAGGAAAGCTCTTTGTCAAATCATGCATTGTATTCAAAAGACCACAGGCTAAAGAGATACTTTCTCTTTGATTTGAAGTGTGATGGTTTTTGATCTTCTTCATGTCTTTAATAGCCTTACATAAATGCTGGAAAAAAAAGGTTTCCTTGAATTGAATAAAAGGTTGGATTTTCATCCATTCTAACAATTGAAACCTGACCCGGCTAGACTTGGCTCTGGCTAGATGTATGTTGCATTGCAGAAACTCTTGGGACGACAGTAGTGCTGGTAAAAATCGTAAGTCATTCTTCATGAAATCAATCATCTTTCCTTCAAAAGGAATTATAAAACACTTAGATTCGTCGTCTGCTGCTCTCAGTACGGAGTTTTCATTCTCTATATTTTTCAAGATCCTCATCTTTCTTGTGAGAAGTTTATCTCTCAGCTTGATATCAGAATCATGAGAACAACCCAAGAAAAACTTAACATATGAATCTAAATTTGTTTTTCTTGCATCTTTAGTGTATGATTTGGTATCGTCGCTTACTTCGGCTTGATATTTTACGAAAAAATTACCATGCAACAGCTTAGCATCATAATCAACCGAAGAAAAAACTAAATCAATTGGTAAGTTTTGAGAGGATGCAAGCTTGAGAGAAAATCCAGAACCAGATCGAAAAAATGAACTAAAGGGAATATTCATAACAGAAACTTTTTGGTTTATCGAAAGATCCAGGATACTTGATGGTTTCAATGATAATGGTGATGATGATGGTACTTTGGCTTCATCTGAAAACCTGTCTGAATCGACTCTTCGCTTTTTATTAGTTGAAGTAGAATGCTTACTTCTCTTTCTACTTCTAGGTGAAGTGGACAACTTATGAGATCCAATCTTGGATACAGGGCTTGTCCACAATTGACCACGAGAACTTTGTTCCAAAAAGGTTCTCATAATAGTATCTAGGTTGGAGGAGCTGGCATTACTGGCACACATGTGTGTCAATAAACTATGCTGCTTTTTATGAGGCATAAATATGGGTGATTTTAAAGGACTTCCTTTGAGTGATTTTAGAATACGAAATGCTGCCTTCAAATCCTTTAAGAGCCCTTCAGCGTCACTTGGTTTTACATTTATAAAATCATTTGAAAAGGGTACGTTTGTGAAATTGATATCACTCTGACTTCTTGCCCTGTCTCTATGACGAATAGCATTCTGCCTTCTCAAGGAGACTCCTCGGAAACTGCTGGGTATCAAAGTATTCCTATTTGTGTGGTTTTGTCTCGCACTTGATAGCAAGAGACTCTCATTTGAGTGAATATCTGATCTAAGGTCATCCAGATCCAACGACGTTTCTTGATCAGAGGATATATCACTTGACCTATTACCGCTGATGTTTCTGATTTGCATTGGTATAGCATTAGTATTGATATGTAGCTCATTTCCATAAACCATCGAATGCCTGTTCGAGTGCTCTATTCCTTGCGCAGCATTAGGATTTTCGGCGTGATTTCGAAGTAAGAGGTCTGATAAAATATTAAGGGTATTAAGATTTCCGAACTCCTCATTATCATCGCTTGCATCTGATACAGAATGATCATAATACCTTACTTCACGCTGGGGTGAAGATGGTGGCGGCATTATTAGCCATGTAGTCTGATCTCAGCTGATGTCGCCCTACCACTTGATGTTTTTAATGCTAACAAGTATGTGAAGTACTTTATTTATTTCATGCACAAATCAATAGTTTTTACACTTGAATGGAGACTCACACTCTGCTTTCTTTTCCTCCTTTTGATTATCTGTATTCTTTTGTCTATGCAAGTGTACTGTAAGGCTATGTAATGTAGTACAGTACGATATTAAGTCTAGTCTCTTAAGGTTGTAACATATCGCGACATTTCACAATGTCGCGTCATATCGTGTTTTATGTCAGCATCTTATGCGACAAAAAAAATTTATGTATATAGACGATAAACAAACATATTTAACCACACTATACTGGCAATCATACAAGAATTTATCGTAATACAACGGCTGACTTATACTATTTCGTAATATAAGTTTTGAGTTAGGTTCTTTTTATGTTTCCCACAGCAGATATTACTTGAAAGAAGAAAAGAATAGTATGGCAGATACAAGTAATTCAAGTCAAGAGGCAACAGCTGGCGCTGTCTATTTGTGTATAAAGCAGTTCAACGCCCGGTTAGGAGATGAGCTCAGCTTGAAAATAGGTGACAAAATAGAAGTTTTGGCCGACGATAGTGAATATAATGATGGATGGTACATGGGTAAGAACATAGCTACTAGTGAAGTCGGTCTTTATCCAAAATCTTTTACACAGTTACTACACAAGGAAAACCCAGATACTCTGCTTTTACGATCAAGGTCTCGTCGAGTAATGAATAGAAATGGTAGCAAACTGTCGAAGAATCCTGATAATCCAAGTAAACTTGGGGAGAAGATGCTGAACATGTCATTAAATTCGTCAGATGGAACAGCAGATTCACTTATTCGGAAGGAGAAGAATACTGACCAGGCTCACATAACAATGAACGATATTGATCAAGCCTTGCAGGAACTTCAGTCAGAATCTTTTATGCCAGCCACGAATACACCACAACTTACTGATAATAAAGAAAAAACTCACAAGCGCTCCACTTCAGATCAATTTTTAAATGGCGATTTTGATACCTCGCAAGTTAAATACTGGTCTCCTGAAGAAGTCTCTTCTTACTTTGCAATGGTGCTAGGATTCGACATGGATACCGCTGGAAAATTCGCTCGACATAAGATTACGGGTACCATCTTATTGGAATTAAGTTTAACACATTTAAAGGAACTCGATATTGATTCTTTTGGAACCAGGTTTGAAGTTTATAAAGAAATCGAGAATTTGAGAACTTCATCTCAAAATAAGAAGAACTTAGCACAAACCAATAGAAATGGCAAGAAAGGATCGCATGTAAAGCCCTCGAATATTGATGAGCTGGTGGATTATTCTGAGAGTGAATTAATTAGCAGCATAACCTCGAAACCATCATCTCCCTACAAATTACACTCATTACCAAACAACTCTGATGAAGATACCAATATTACTTCATACAGCAAATCACAGAGCCAACTACTTCCTTCTGCTAGTTTGACATCATCCACTCCTTCAAAAGGTGCCAAACTGAGACAAGATATTCCTAGACACCAAAGAAAGAGATCCCTGTCGATGGATAATGCGGCTACCAGGTTGGGCTCTCCCGAACCTGAAATGAACAGAAAAACTTCAAATATGTCCAGCAGTAGAAACACCCCTAGCGACTTTGATAATTCCTTAAACCAAGGTTACAAGTTTGGAAGCTACCAGCTGCCTTCGGAGCCGAAAACTGAAAACTATGGTTCTTATCAGCCTCCTCGTTTTAACAATGGAAACGCGACAGGATTGGGTATTATCAATGGAAGTAGACCTTCTTCGTCAGTTTATGAGCAATCGGTGAATAGTCACTCGAGAAATATATCTAGCTCTTCTGCGAAAAACCACCGTCGAAATTCATCCTACATTTCAGGCCACAAAAGACACTCTTCATTGTTCCTGTTTGTGGGTGGAAATGGAGAAGCCATAGAGACCAACGGATGGCATGCTGATAATAACCATAAAGAAGCTCGCGATGATGGAAAGAAGGAAAAGCTGAAGGACCTGAAGAAAGATAGCAAACTATCTGGGGCGGGCTCTAAAGATATACAGGGCGAACCAGTGGACACTCCATCGTCCTCTAAACGAAACAGCAAGTATTATAGCTTATCTCCTAAAAACACGGAGATAGACATCGATAATGCAAAACTTTCGCCTCCAAAACTGAAGCTGGTATCTTACAAAAATCCCGCTGACGTGAATTCACCAAGTAAAAATGAAAAACGGGTAACCTCCGAAAACAGTGCTATTTCTCGTTTTAAGACTTTGAGAACAGCTTCAACACAGAACTTCCGTAACTTGACAACTCTGAAGAAGCTGAAGACGTCTGCTTTTACGGAGGGTATAAGAGAAATAACACCCACAGAAGCCATCAAAACTGCCAATTTTAGTGGATGGATGGCCAAGAAATCTGGCAGTAACCTTGGTTGGAGATCCAGATACTTCACGTTGCATGGAACAAGATTGCTGTATTTCACTTCTTTAAAGGATAAAAGGGAGAGAGGATTAATTGATATTACAGCGCATAAAGTTATACCTATCCACAGTGATAATGAAAATAACAGTTCCAATGACAAGTATATTGCTTTGTATGCGGCTTCTACAGGTTTCGGCAGATATTGTTTCAAGATTATTCCACCGGCTCCAGGGTTCAAGAAGGGATTAACTTTTACACAACCCAAGACCCATTATTTTGCGGTTGAATCGCAGGAGGACATGAGGGGTTGGTTAAAGGCTTTAATGACTGCCACTATAGACATTGACGACTCTATACCGGTAGTAAGCTCTTGTTCCACTCCAACTGTTTCTCTTAGCAAAGCTCAAGAGCTTCTAGCTAAGGCCAGAGAGGAAACGAAGCAAAGGGACGAGGAAAATACACAAGAGAAAAATAAGCAGATAGAGGAAGAAGAGGGAATTGATACCATATACCGTCAGTTTATGCATGAGAACGACGACGACATGACCTCGGAGGAGAACTCGCCTATTGTTGAGTCTCAAGATGAATCTACTTTGTCGACTTATCCTAATACCAGCCAATCAGCGCCAAAGTTAAATGTTGATACCAATTTGAAAAAACAAAGAAACCCAAGCACTCCTCAGCTTTCCTCACAGCCTGGGTTTTCCTCACCTTATTTACTTGCTTCTGGTTTACTCTCGCCAAAACTGGCTGTGAGTCAATCATCCGGGGGCAGCACTCCTAACCTGTCTCTGGGTCAAAAAGGAAACTTGGATTACTTCCCAGAATTACCTGACTCGCACAATGATACCCACTCTAAGTTCTCTTTCAGCAACGGAAGAGTTATTAGCGGAAGTAGTTTAGGAAGGAAAAAGAAAAATCAGGATAAAATGTTGGCTTATTCAAACGATGGTTCAGGGAATCACACATTTGTTATTAAACCTAAAAAATGATCTTCTTTTAATGTATACTAGTTTATTTGCTAAGTGCCTATGCTTATTTGGTTTTCTATTCTTTTAATGTTTTATTTAATGTATAGCTCGGTTATTCTACAGCTTAATTTAATGCAAGGAATTTGTTAGGTGTTTAGAATCTTGCGATATAAGTGAGTATAACAATTATCAGTTGTTTTGTGTACCAAAACTCCAAATTTAATTGTAACCAAAACACAAACATCTCCAAGTGAATCAAAAAACCGTGGAGCAGTATTCAAGGTTGTGAATGTATGGTTATTAGTCAAGTCAACTATGCAAACACAAGCCGATCAAACATTTATTCAACAACATCTCAGGTCAATAATCATACATGCACTAGATAACTTCAATTATGAGAGCGCTGAGTTTGCCAGCGAAAGGCTCCTTGCAGATGATCTGGATAATTTGGCATCAGTTTATCTATACTGCTTAACATTATATCGTCAAGGGAAATATAAGGCATGTTTTAATCGATCCAGCAATTTGCCCGATGATTTGGGTTGTAGCTACATTTATGCCAGACTGTGTTTAAAATTAAAGAAGTACAAGGAAGGCATATTTCAGCTACTTAAAGTTGGCTACCTTTATAACGAGGCTTCAGAGGCTCATGGAGAGAAGGCTGCGATTCCATGCTTTCTGTCGGAGCAGTCCAGGTATAACTATGAGAGCCACCGGCAAATTGGTCCTGATCAGTCGACTATTTATCACTTATTAGGCGATCTCTACAGGGGAATAGGTGACACAAAAAATAGCGCAATGAACTACTCTAGTGCCTTGAAGTACAACCCATTTGACTTTGAAGCATTTCTGGAGCTTTGTAAATTGGGAGTTGGTGTCAAGACAAACTCTATTTTCAAACCAAAACCAGCAGATGTGCAGTCTTGGAACCTAAAAGATAAAACATCATCTCCGTCACAAGTGGGCACGGATGGAAATACCATATCTAATCCATTTTCATCTACAACTCCTATTCAGGGCAGGAACAACGCCGGTAATGAAAGTGGAATGGCTGTAAATCAAGTATTGTCATCGAATCCCGATGAAAGCTTTAATAACTCGATAATATCGCCCAAGTTCAAAGGCGCTCAGATGGAGACGGGGAAAGGTAACTTAGGTGCTTCTGCTAACCCTTTGTCCATGAATTTTGAATTCACAAAACCAGTTATTCCGACTGATACAGCAATGACAACGGCTAACGATACAATGCACAACAAGAAGAATAAAAGAGAAAGTGCTTACTCCAAGATAACTTCAAGGCTCATTTCTCAACCTAATAATAACAAAAAGAATATAGACATTAATAGTAGCATGAATTCCGGCTCTTCAGCTTTGAACAAGAGGAGTAACGCTCACGGAGGCATAAAAAGAAATAATGCAGGTAATAATTCAAACAATGTTTCTATTCTGGGACCACAGGCAAGCTCTTTCAATATTCTCATTAATAAGGAAATCGAAGCGAGCAACGAGTATCTTCTCGAGCTTTATCACATTTTCGCTAATGGATTCAAGAGTATGTGCAAATACAATTGCTACAAAGCAATTAGAATATTTGACTCGTTACCAGAGAAGGAGAAAGAGACTCCATGGGTCTTGAGCAAGCTTGGCATGCTTCATTACGAAATCGTGAATTACAAACAGTCTGAATATTTTTTTGTGAAATTAAGAAGTATAGATAGGACCCGACTTGAGGACATGGAATACTATTCCACTCTTCTTTGGCATCTTCATAAAAAAGTGGAGCTCACATACTTAGCAAATGAACTTCATGACCTTGACCCTAAGTCAGCAATAACCTGGTGTACTATAGGAAACCTTTTTTCGTTAATGAGAGAGCCTGACGAGGCCATCAAGTGTTTCAATAAGGCAATCAAAATGGACGAGAATTTCACGTATGCTTACACACTTAAAGGACACGAATACTTTGGCAACGATAACTATGAGATGGCGTTGGAGAATTTCAGGATAAGTTTATTAATGGACTCACGTCATTACAATGCATTATACGGCATTGGAATGGTTTATATCAACTTAGGTGACTACCAAAAAGCAGATTACCACTTCCGAAAAGCCATATCGATCAATCCTGTAAATATAATCTTGATATGCTGCGTCGGAATGGTTTTGGAGAAGATGGGAAAGAAAAATTTGGCGTTGCGTCAATATGAGCTTGCCAACAAGCTTCAACCATTGAACCCACTCCCAATTTTCAAGAAAGCCCAACTTCTATTTTCTATGCAACAATTCCAGCAAGCACTTCATTACTTTGAGATTTTGAAGGAGTGTGCTCCTGATGAAGCTTCAGTTCATTTCCTTTTAGGTCAATTGTACAATATTCAGAACGACAAGTTCCAAGCAATCAGAGAATTTACTATAGCTTTGAACCTCGATCCAAAAGGAAATTATCTTATTCGAGAGGCAATGGAAGCTACGAAGGAAAGATAGACATTGTATAGTGTATTATATAGTAATTATATAATGCTTCAGATCTTGTGTGCATTTAGTAGCGTGATGATTTATCTAATCGCGAGTATACAACGTCAAAAGTGAGGATTTTTTTTTTAAGTAGGAATCATAAACACAGGGCCATATCAAAGTGACGAACTACATTTATATGAAAAGGGTTCTATCTAAGAACTTATATACATAAAAATGAAATGTGCCTTTAGTTTCCTTGTGGCGCTTTTTTTTTCTTTGCATGTGGCAGTTGGGATAGTTTTTGACATAGCGCCAAAACATTACTATAGTCATGGCGATAAAGTGGACTTGTTAGTGAACAAAGTCGAATCAGATGCAACACAATTGCCGTACAGCTACAAAGACTTACCATTTGTTTGTCCACAAGAAAGACCGTTGAGCTTGTCATTGGGAGAAATCTTGAGAGGAGACAGACTTTGGGTAAGTAAGTATGATTTAAAA
The DNA here is from genome assembly GCA_002196765.1 of Millerozyma farinosa. Classification (NCBI taxonomy): domain Eukaryota; kingdom Fungi; phylum Ascomycota; class Pichiomycetes; order Serinales; family Debaryomycetaceae; genus Millerozyma; species Millerozyma farinosa. The sequence goes on from NBND01000008.1 coordinate 832,730, forward strand.
TTTGGATATGATGCGCCTTGCCAAAGATTATGTAATGTTGATGCCAAGGAACGGATATTGAGTCGAACCGACTGGCTTATTCGCAATGGATACGTCGTTCACTGGAGTGTGGAGGGTCTCCCAGGAGCTACAACATTTCTTTCACCCCACAAAAATAACAAGTACTACGCGGCTGGGTTTCCCCTTGGATTTGTCAAGGACAACGTCAGCTACTTGTATAATCACGTTACTTTGGTGCTCAGATATCGCCGGGAAGACAATGGGTTACATACTATTGTTGGATTTGAAGTGTATCCTAAAAGTGTTAGTGATGAGACCTGCCCAGGCTCGTCGAAGAACTACGAGAACTTCCCAATCATGATCAAGAGAAATTCAAAAGGAGAGTTACTCCCATTGCACCAAGAAATTCCCTTTTCCTATTCTGTTTACTGGAGACAAGATAACTCCATAGATTACGACTCAAGATGGGACATGTACTATGACAGTGGATCGGCTACTCATCATCAAATAAGATGGTTTTCTCTTTTGAACTGCTTAACTTTGGTCTTTTTATTTTCCTTGATAGTTGCAATCTTACTCTTACGAGTTTTGAAGTCAGACATCAAATCAAAGAATGACGTTCTTCCAAGTCACGAGTTAGACAACAACATGAACTCTTGGAAAGCGCTTTCAAATGAAGTGCTCAAGAGACCAAAACAACCATTTGTCTTGTCTTTACTTGTTGCATCTGGATTCCAATTGTGCATGGCATCAATTGGTGTAATGTTCACTATAGCCATGGGGAAGAACATAATAGTCTCCAGATTTGTTCTTTCCAGTATCGTTCTCCATAACCAGGGGGCGTTCTTTTCTCTCTCATTATTGTTTTTTATCATCTCCGCTATATTGCCTTCTTTCACCGGGTTAATACTTCACAAAGTTTTCAACAACATTTACTTGAACTCGGAGTACGATGCCAAGAAGACAACATCATTGTCAATAATCTATAGTGGATTTCTTCCGACTTTAATCTTGTCGACCATGTTATTTTTAAACTTTTTCGTTTGGGCCAAGGAAGCTTCTACAGCATTACCATTTGGTACCATTATCCTTTTTATAACTATTTTGTTTTTGATTATAATACCACTTGGCATGCTAGGCGGATACTATGGTAACAGATACAAGTTTAATGAGAAATCATTTCTTCTATCGAGGAGTGGAGAAAGAACTGAATATAAAACCGAAGTAAGGAAGCCACTCAAGTACAACTCGTGGATATTAAACCCATTTTACAGTACCGTGGCTTTTGGGTTAGTTCCTTTTGGAATAGCTTATGTTGAGTTGTTGTTTATATTCAACTCCGTTTGGTTGGAGAAAACGTCATTTTATTATATGTATGGTTTCTTGTTAGCCACTTTAGCCATGTTAATCGTCATCATTGCTGAATCTACCATCATCGCAACATACATTTCCTTGTCGTACTATCAAAACCCTCACTGGCAATGGTTGTCTTTCAGAGTTGGAGCAAGCGTGGGACTCTATATCTTCCTTTATGCGATATACTACTTCATCGTTTATTTGGACATACATGATTTTATAAGTGGATTATTATACTTCTCTCACATGGCCCTTGCTTGTGGATTGATAAGTCTTTCGTTCGGGTCCGTTAGCGTTTTCACCGGGATATTGTTCATTAGGAAAATTTACGATGCAACTAAAGCAGATTAACACTATTTATACGCTTAAATATATTTGGACTAATTATCAAAATACATTAATAAATAATAAGTCATAAGACGTTTATTTTGGTTAAAATATATAAATGTAACATCTAAATGAAAAGCTTTCTTACGCTTACTCTAATGAGGAAGCACCTGTAATGATATCGACCAATTCGTTGGTGATAACGGCTTGTCTGGTTCTGTTGTACAAAATGGAGTAAGAGTTGATCATGTCACCAGCACTCTTGGATGCGTTATCCATAGCGTTTCTTCTTGCAGAGGTCTCAGATGCATAAGCTTCAGCCATAGCAGACAAAAGAGAGTTTGCGAAGGAAAGTTCGGACAAGGTCTCAGCAACACTGTCACCTTCCAATTCGTACTTTGACAAACCTGGGGCCTTCTCAATAGCATCGGCGGCGTAGACAGAGAAAGCGGCTGGGTCGAAAGAAACAGCACTGACGAATCTGTTGTACAAAATTTCAATGTTCTCATACTTGCCCAACTTTTGGATCTCGTCAACAATCAAAGCAACCTCGTTAAAGTTTGGTGCTTCCTTACCGACACCAGAGAAAGCAAGCTTCAATTTCTCAGAGTGTGTTCTTATCAATTGGGCCTTAACCTTGTCACCAAGGGCAACAATGTCAACATTTCCGTTCAATTCCTCGACCTTCCTTCTGGCAGCCTTGGCAACTTGAGTGTGAATAGAACCACACAAACCCTTGTCCGAAGAAACAACAACCAACAATGATTTGGCACCCTCTGGCTTAGCTGGGTCAGCGTTCTCCATAAATTCCTTGTCGGACTGGTTGAAAACTCTGGATGATGTCATGGCCCTCTGTGCTCTGGTCAAACGAGTGGAGGCGACAATTTTCATGGTCTTGGTGATTTTTTCGATGTTTTTAATGGACTTAAGACGTCCTTCAATTTCACGCAACGTAGCATAGTTTCTGCAATGTTAGTATTTCTTTCTTAGTCGTGAAAAGGAACTCTTCCTTGCTATTCTGGTTTGTCTTCGGTAGATCGACGGCGGTACCTTATCCCCTGGCACCCCAGGGTATTCCGATCAACCCCAAACCAAACGATATGGGCCAAAATCGGCACCTCATTTTCACCAATGTAAACATACCTAGCACCGGAAGTACGGGCAATCTGGTTAACACCTAAACGAAACATTTTTACTATGTCAATTGAGAAAAAAAACTAGTTTCTTCAATATTAAACTTCAACTTATTCACTTTACTGAGAACTCGGCCTTGAACTTTGATCAATTTTGATTGGCCAAAAATTTGCCAACTGACACGACCAAAATTTCCACCAGTTTTCACTGCTCCATGACAGTGGAGGGCAGCTGTTACAAGACGGGTCGCTGCCATGTCGAGTGACTGGCACACAGCAAGCCGGATTCCACGTAACGGCTACGCAGGCATTGTTTCTGTCAATAATCGTGGTTTTTCAATATAAATAGTAAAGCAGAGTTCCTATATATGACACAGACGAACACGTCCATCTACGCATTATTCTATTCTAAGATGCAAGGCAGGTCCTCTCCGGTTAAGAACGCAACTGCCTGTAATACATTAACATTAGTATGCTGTGGGTAAGTGGCCAAGATAAAGGTCCTCCAACAGTGGTGCGATTCCACCAGTCCAGGAAAGCGTATTCTGGCAGGCCAGTCAGATCATTTTGAGGGGTCGTTTTTCTGGTAGCCCAAGTATCCTTGCATTGGGTATTTTTCAATCATCTTCATGTACTTCAATATCAAGGGGCGGCAATTCTTTTGGGCGTCTTCGCCGTGGTACGTCTTGCACTTTCTCAAGGCCTCCTTAGTGACTCTTAACTCGTGCGTCCTAATCCACTCTTCTCTTATGATTGACGATCTGGCCTTCTCCACGTCTGGGTAGTTTTCGTAGTCGATGTCATCAAACGAGACCAACTCTGGTCTTTTATGTGTTGCGTAATTGCTCAAAACTGCATCGTTAGTATTTTCCTGGCTTTGCCATTACACTTGAGGGTCCTCATTGCTCACCATATTCCACCCTCCTTGTTCTCAAATCTCGTAGTAACTTACCCATTATGCTCTCAGACTAGTCTCCAATACACTTTACCTTCTGCTTACTCTTTAATTTTAAAACGAAATTTGACTGGTTGCACACAAAGTTACACAAAACCGTCAAATTATCACGTGAAAAATCAGGAACACAAAATTGTTTTGCAGGGTGTATTTCCAGAGGACGACGTAGGTAGCCGTTAACGTTAGAGACAGAGGCGTATAATAGGAGGAATATGGCCGATTCGAAAGAGAAAAGCGAAGGCGAGCGGCCCAAGAATACAGGTGGTGAGGTGATCCGGATTAACGCCAAGTTAATTGCGTATTTACATGGCATTTGCGCCTACTCAGCCTTTTTTTCAGCCTTAGCAGTCGGGTGCTATTTACATTACAGAGATATCGTCAAGAATTCGTCATACCAGTATCCCGATGAGTGGTTTCCTAGTGTTTCTGCCACCATCGGCGACCTCTATCCAGAGAGGTCCGTGTTTCAGATTCTCATTGCGTTGACCTCGGGCCCCAGGTTCATGCTTTTAGCATTGAACTTTGTCAGGTTGTACAGAGAGAAATCGGTTTTACCATATGTCGCCCTTGTGTCAGGGGTGATAAGAACGTTTACGTGTGGTGGCTGGGTTTACATCACGTCTACTGATGACCACGACTGGCATGACATCTTTATGATTAGTTACATTGTTTTGACATTACCTTGGGAAATATGCATCGTAGCACTTTCTCCCAAAAATTCCTTAGTCCGCAAGGGTAGAATGTGGACTTCTATATCATTCTTCGCGACTATTGTGCCTTTGATATACTGGTTCATACAGCACAAGGTGCATGAGGTGGCCGGTGCATACTCTGTGTATGCCTATTTTGAGTGGACACTCATTATCTTGGACATAGCTTTTGACAGCTGGTCAGTGATCGACTTTGCCGATATTGAGATCACTGTCAGTGGAAAAGGACTTGTCTTACTACACACTGAAACAAAAGTCCCAGCAAAGGTGGCTGCGAAGAAGGTCAATGGCAATGATTCCTTCAGTTTCTTCGAGATTATGATCAATTTGGCCAACTCGTTTATCTTCTGGACCGTCGCAACCTCTTTATTCTTGACGGTTTGGTACTTTCCGTTATGGCATATGGGCTTATCGGGATATGAAGCAGTTACAGCCATTTTCTTCATTGCACCATTATTTTTGTTTGTGAACCCATTGAAACGCTTCCTAGCTGCACATCCTAGTATATGTCGGTTTTTAACTGTTGTTTTCGGAATTGGTGCTTACAAGGTGACCGATCCAGAAAACAGACTTCTCTTGATCACTGCAGGAACCGCGTTTGGAATAATTGCATTTATCGTTGAAGCATGGTCATTATCAGCGAAGCCAGCAAAGTACCAATCCTACATGATTATCTTCCTCATTGGATTAATGCTGACCTCTATTGCAAAATATGCTTGCACCACGAGGAACCCTATTTGGCCCATTATGAATGAAAATAATGGCGGTTATAACAGCATTGGAATTTTCGTGGGCTTGATAGCAGCATTGTTTACTTCTTCACATTACAAGAATGGTGCTTTGGAGTCTTCATTGGAAAAGGTCTCAGGCGGTTCAGCTATTTTAGCAGCCTTCGGTTTTGGTGGATACTTCTACTCATTAAAGACGTTCTTGAGTGATTCTTCAACGCTTGTCACTTGGGCGTGGGAAGGGTACCCTATAAGGGGACCTACCCCCGTTACTGGAGGAATACTTCACTTTGCAAGTTTTATGATTGGTATTTTGATGGCAATTAAGGTTAGAACCGGAAACACTACTTCGCTTCCATATCATATCATTGGAGCCTTGAGTGCTTGGACTCTCTATGCATTCAGGAATTGGATTGGATTTGCTGGTTCTTGTATCTATACCATATATTTGGTCTCAATTGCACCAATAATTTGGGACTCGGTTGTTGGGTATAACATAGCTTTGGTATTTGGCTTGGGTTTTCTCATCCATATCTTGTTGTCGCTTGCTAATGTCTGGACGGTTGCATATGCGTTTGTTCCAGCGGGTTGGGCTTTAAGAGAAAGATCTGATATCGTTTTAGCTATGTCCTTTGTGGTCACTTGTATGGGTGTAATCAATTATAGGAAAAAGCACGCTAGCAGCGAAGCGCCATGCGCAACAAATGGTTCTTTATTCAAGCATACCATTCAGATTTTACTGGTGCTACTTGCATTATCTACCACCATTTTCTTTAAAAGAATACCTTCTGCTCCATATGTGCCACATAACCCGGAAACAGGTTCGTTCACAGCGGGTATCTGGTGTATTCATTTTGGCTTAGATAATGACATGTGGTCAAGTGAGCGCAGAATGAGAGACTTGATAAGCGATGCCCAGGTTGACATAATTGGATTATTAGAGACCGACACAGAGAGATTGATAGGAGGAAACAGAGACCTTACCCAGACCATTGCAGAAGAATTGGGAATGTACACGGACTATGGTCCTGGTCCAAACAAGCACACCTGGGGTGCAGCATTATTATCCAAGTTCCCTATCCTCAACTCGACCCACCACTTACTTCCTAGTCCTGTTGGAGAGTTGGCACCCGCAATTCACGCGACATTGGATATATACGACGAGTTGGTGGACGTGGTAGTTTTCCATTCAGGCCAGGAAGAGGACGAGGAAGACAGAAGATTGCAGAGTTTGAAACTCCAGGAGATTATGGGCGACTCTTCTAGACCAATGATATTGCTCAGCTACTTGGTCACCGATCCCTTGGAGGGTAACTACAACACCTACGTCAGCGACAGATCGAAAATGCACGATATCGACAGTACCGACTGGGACAGATGGTGTGAATATATCTTGTTTAGAGACTTGAAAAAAGTGGCTTATGCCAGAATTTCCCGTTCTACTATCACTGACACCGAATTACAAATCGCCAAGTTCAAGCTCCTCACTGATGAAGAAAAAGAAAACTTCGATCCCGACTTCTTCTATGGAAACCATTTTGTTGACGAAGAAGAGATAAGTGAAGACTTACGTATGCCTGTCATGTTTAGGGGAGACGGTGTGAGAGGGCACAGATACCATGTTTTTGACGAACCTAGATACTTCGCACAAGAACAGTGAAGGTTACATTTCAACTAGACGTTTTGACTTAGTTCTGTATTATCTATAGTTAATGTTGTAAATTGTCTCAAAAAACACCAGATAGTGTTCATCGTTCGACTATCATTATATATGTAGTGGGTATATAAGTCTGGAGAACGTTGCGCGATATTGGTTATATAAAAAACCACCTTTAGATGCAAACAAATAAACCGAATGTTTGATAATGCAACAACCTGAAGACGAGGGCCGTAAAACCCTCTATGACCAGCTCAAAGAGAGCAGAGGTATGTCGGATTGCCTCTTTTTTTTTTCTAATTGGGGGTTTCTTTACGATCGGACATTTGTACTAACCATCGAAGAGATCAAACAGCTAGAATATCAAAAGCTTCTTGAAAAACAAAACTCCCCTTATAAGCTAGATCCCATTGCGGCAAGCTTTTACGATGAATTGAAGCAGAAAGAGTTAGCTAACAGGAAAAAGATACAAGAACAGGAAAGAGAAGAGCTTTCTAAATACCGAAAAGAAAAGCTGTCCATGGGTAAAGATGATGCAAAAACCTCAAGCAGCAACGAAGCCTTACAAGCACCAAAGAAAATCTCTATACCGCTGCGGAAGAGGAGAAAGGAGTCTGAAAAGGACGCGTCTGTGTCAAAGAAGCCGAAAGAAATACAAGAGCCCCAATGTATCACCAAGAAGGAAGATGAGATAAGTGCCAGCGCGGCGAAGGATAAGCCTTACGAGAAGAAGGGAAAAAACAAACTGGAAGAACAGAGCCATACCGTTAAAGAGGAAACCAAGAGCCCCGAAAGAAACCCCAGGGAAACTAAGACTACCTCCATCCTTGGTGACTATTCTTCTGATGACGATGATTAGCAGCATCGTGGTGATAGAAAGGTAGTGCATGGACCAACCACAGACTATCAAAAATTTATCGGCGAGCCACTAACGTACTATTAAGTACGTATTAGTGGGCCAAAAATGAACGCAATATCGTTTACCTCCTTCAGAAGGGCTTTCGTGTTCCCCAACTCGTTCTTTAAAACCATGATCCAGACGAGAAACAAGATGAAATCTCACAAAGCTGCTAGTAAGAGGTTCATCAAGACCGCTCAAGGTTTCAAGAGAAAACAGGCAGGAAGAAACCACGGAAACGGAAGATTCAGCTCACACGATCTTCAGCATTTGGATTCGTTTGTAACAGTGGGTAAGAAGGGAGGACACTTGAAGAATTTGGAAAAAAGTTTGTGGAACTTATAATCATTTTATTCTATTACATGTAAATAAGAAAATTGCCTAATAAATGATGCTCTATATGATGTATTTACAATCTATTCGACAGGCTTAACGACTGATGAATCATGCTCGATCTCCTCCCACCTGCTGCCTGATTTGTCTTTCTTAAGCTCTGCTGTAGGGAAATAGTGATAGTTTGTCTTTAATGAGATCGCGACGGGCACATTATCAAACGAGACCAATCTCAATTTGATGTATGTGTTATTAGGAATGTCTCTAACAGCATCCATAAAAGCATCGACATCTTTAGTTTCCTTGTCATTAACATGTGTTATGAAACTATTTGTTACGATACCATATTGATGGGCTGGTCCTCCGGAATTCTTCCTCGTAACATATACCTCTGAAGGGATTCTGTCCATCAACTGACGCACAGCATGGTGTGGAGCTTGTATGACGCAGCCACACCAAAACACAATATGTGATGTATTCAAACTCTTTGTTCTGACGGTTGGAACCGTGACATCTAGTTCCTTTTTATGTCTAATCACCTTGAAGTCAAGACTTTCGCTTTTGTACATAGAACCTAAATCTCTCATCGATTTGACAATTGAACCATTTACCGAAAGAAGAATATCACCTATCTTCAAGGGACTTGGTGGTTGATCAGCTATCCGGGCTGATATTCTTTCAACAGTCAAAAATTTGATCTCATCTTCGCAAGCGTTCTCGAACTCACTAATCCATTTTTGGGGAACTCCTCTTGTCCTACCTTGTAAGACTGTGATAGAAGAGAATTCGGCATCTAAAATCCTCAAGTCCAAAGATTTGTCAGATGCTTTCAAAGCGTCTATTATTCCAAGGACATCGGTGACGTCCAATCCCATTCGATATATTTTATCTGCAGTTTGGTCACAGTTGGATTCACCTAAGTAACTTAGCCAGAAAGCTCTAACAGTTCCATCAAGGTTTGTCAAGATACCCGTGTCGCACTCTTGGCATAACTTGCTGTCAAGCAATACGCACTCCAAATTGGTTCCCCTATATCTAGGTGATAAACTAGCTGGAGGGATATTTAATGACGAAACAGCACTAACCTTCACATCATCAGTAACAAGTCTTAAGTTGTAATTGTATCCAACGAAAAACGACTTCTCTCCTCTTTTGAGTGGTTTCTTACTGAACTTAGGTGCCTTTGCTTCAGCCAAGACTAAAGCTGGATCATACTTAATGATAGCATAGTTCTGGTTTGGATGCAAAAATACCACCTTTCCGGGAACATCGATAGACTCAGCAAATATCACGAACAAATCACACACATCATGAGGGACAAAACGACGAGAAACCAAGACAAATCCATTTTCATCGTCTATAATGACACCATGTCCGATATCTTTCCTATAGGGAAAGGAGTCCACTGGAATAGGAGACACAGTTCTTACTTGCACAAAAGACCTGACCAATGAAGAACAAGCCTTTTTCTCTTCATCTTCGAAAGGAATGTCTATATACTTCGCATTCTGTGGTTTTGGCTCTAATGGAGGAAGTGGTTTTGACTGGAGATCAGTAAAATCCCATAAGCCCGTATCATCATTACGAACGGCAAGTCTGAATGTAGACTGCCAGTGCCTCTCAATATAGATTACATGAACACTTTCAGAATGTAAGTCAGAAACATGGCGATAAGATATAGTTATCTTTTGTTTGTCCGGGATTCCTTTCATCACTTCGATGAATGTATCGAGATCTGGAGTAGGTTTATCATCTACCGTTTCGAGACGCCAGCCTGTCTTATCATAAGGAGATAATTCGAAAGAGCCTGAGGCATCATTAATATAAACACCCTTAACAGGAATACAGAAACATCTCGCAATTTGATAGGACATTTCATTAAAAGAAGCTCCCGCAAAATCAACATATCTGTCTGGCGTAATGGCATGCAAATCTCCTATTTTGATCATGTATGTAATCTCTTGACCACCTCTCTGGATGGTGACTTTCAAATCATTACCAACATTTTCATCTAATATCTCATCAACTTGTATAAAAGAGCATATTGGTGTATCATTCAAGGCAATAAGAGTGTCACCTTCCTTAATACAACCATCAGCAGGGCCTTCTGGTAAAATAAGCTCAGCTACCAACATACCAATCTTATCAGGAAAGAGCTTTCTTGCTCTTTCTTCAGCTTCATTAGTTAAGCCAAGCCTTTTACAATCATCATAAGGTTTGAGTTGCCACTCAACCTGAATGTCTCCCCTGGTAATTTTCGTGCCATTCTGAATACATCTCAACGCTCTCAATGGTCTGTACACTGGCAAAAAGAAATCTGTTGAGGCTTCTGTGGATCCACCAGCTTGAAGTGCCACAGCATATCCATCTTGGTTTACCACTGGTGAACCCGAGGAGCCCCCTGAAGCGCTTGCTGCTGCTTGTATGTATTCAGTGTTGAAATCGTTATAGGTTAAAGCACCGTAATCGGGAGCATTTCTATCCAATCTTGAAATGAAACCGGATAAAATGGATAATTTTTCACCGGCATCATTACCAACAACTCGAATTTCAGTACCAATCTTGGCACATTCAGGCCTCAACTCTAGCTGTGCGACTTCCATGTACTTGACACAAGATGGATCGTACTGCAAAAATCCAAAATCATGTATAGGATCACGGTAAATAGGTTTGACAACAGCCTCCTCATGATTATCGAACACCACGTATCCACAGAATGGACCTGGTCCCACAACATGTCTATTTGTCAAAATCAAACCGCGAGCCGCATCCACGATAAACCCTGTTGCTTCACTGACTATAGCAGATTCTGTATCAAAGTTACACACGTGAGTGAACTGAATAGACACAACAGACCTGACCACTTGCGTGATGGTACTCTGCCACTGGTTATTCTCCACAGCTGGGGGTAGATCGAAGCAAGACTCATCTAAACTCTCATCTGATACGCTCTCGTCCTCTACCAACTGGACTTTTCTTCGAACATTCGTACCATCAATATCTATGGTATCGTAGCTTCGCTTCACACCGGAAGGGGAATTAGTCATGTTGAAATATCTCTATAAAATATGTTCTAGTGAAGTGATGACAAAGAATGAATTTTGTGAATGATGCCTGTTAATGTATTGAAAATCCCTGAAGTGAATAATCGAAATTAGGTAATGTCTATTGATGCAGTATTAGTAATATTTAAATCTTCAGAATGTCTCTATCTATTGCTTTCTGAAGACGGATGTATAATTCTTAAATCTTTCATATATATATATCGCCAGTGTGAAAATCAGAGCTGCCAAGGTAGAATTTTTGATGTGCGGGTAACTGAAAAATTAAAGAACCTTTCAGTCCAACATGCTTAAGGCTCTATTAGACCAGGTATTATAGTAGTCTGTTTGAGATGTAGAGTTATATGACACGGACGGGTTGATCATAAATCCCAAGGTTTGCATGAGTTCCCATCCTTGTCCGTATTTCGCGTTAAATTCGTCCTTAACGCTGGTCTGAGGCTCGTTCACGCCATAGACGTATTTTTGCTCTAGTTCGAGTATCCATGGTTCATTTTTCACGGCATTGTCTATTAAATCACACCAGAGGATCATATTCCACTTTGGAAGGGATCCCTTTTGATACTGGTAGAGTTGGTTTTGAAATTGAGATTTTGCACTTATTGTCTTTTGTAATAACTTGTAGTTGATTCTCGTGTAAACTGCGCTAATCAAGCCGCACGCCAAGAGCCACTCATTCTTCTTGAGTAGCTTGTGTTTATGGTTGAGGAATGATTTGATCAACAAAGGCGTCACGGAGGCAGGAATAAAGAAGTTATTCGCAAATTCGACGAGTTCTGGGATCGTGACCACCTTCTTCTCCGACTTGGAGCCTGGAGTCTGCGACCCACGCGCCGGGTTGAAGGGCGACTTGCCGACGTCAGATTTCGAGGGTGTATTACCATGCATGTTCTCAGGCAGCTTCGTGTCACTATCGTCCAGATCTGCTAATGCCTGAAGTTTTTTCAAAGGCGAAGATTTCCTCGATCCTGTCAGGAGCCGCTTGCTTTCAGGTGTGGAGAATGGCGTTGACTTGGGCAGCAGCTTCAACGTCTTTGATTTCCTGGGTGAGCTCCGGGGCGTTACGCTGGCTGATTTCTCTTGGTACACCAAAAGCGCTCTAAAGTCATCGAGCAACTTTTGTCTGAAGCTTGGCTTCACCGGTATCATCTGGTCGCTTGGTTCAGGGAGGCTCAACGTCTCTCGGTACTTTTCAACCGCTAGGTATGCGCAAAGATGATATCGTGCTACCTCACCTTTATTAGCAATCATGGGTAGTCTTTGAAGACTAGACAGATATAAGTATTCCGCAAACGAAATCAATTGCGGCGGATACAGACCTTGAAATGCTGGTATGACATCCTTGATGGACTGCTTTACTTGGTTACCACTCATCGACACTCCTAGCTTCGAACCTAACGCTTCTTATACATTTAGCATACTGGGACCATGCTGTTAGATAGATGGGTCACGTGCCTCCGGGTAACCGACAATACAACGAACCAACCAGAAATTGGTTTTTCTTAGTTACGGTAGAGAGTTTAACTGAGCTACAAGAAAGCAAATACACAAATATGTTGGCAAGACAGTATCTTAAGAAGAACTTTGCGGCTCCTACCCGTTTTTTCTCATCTGGCAAGGTTGCTTTTCAGAAAACCCCTGAGATATATGAGAACGGCGCTGACAGGCCCAAGGAACTCATATCTGGTGCACCCGCTGAGTTGACCACCAAGAGAGTAGTGAGAATCTACCAAGAGGCCAAGTCTGCAACTCAGTCTGGTCAATTTAACTCATCACACTGGAAGCTCAACTGGGATGTGTTGGGCAAGGGCAACAGATGGGAGAATGACTTGATCGGTTACCAGTCGTCGGCAGACTACATGCAAGGAACCACCATGAAGTTCGACACCAAAGAAGCAGCAATCAGGTTTGCCGAGGGCCAAGGATGGGACCACTACGTTCAGGAACCAAAGAAGAAACATTTCAGAAAGAAGGAATACGCAATGAACTTCTACCATTCTTCCGGACCTTTGAAGCACATCAGAACCAAATAATCTCCTATTACCAGCTGTTGTAATATGAACATATGAACAATCTGATAGGTGGCTTTCTCTAAGGGCGTTCAGCGAGATCAGCAAACTCACTTTGGAATTTCTCAAACAACATCAGACCCCGAAAAATGAGTGCTCACTGTTCATTTTCCCCTAACATTTTGGCTACCTACAAAGCCAAGCATAATCTTATCGAGTAACGAGCTCCAGCATAGATATAACCTTTAGTTTTAAGTAGCTATAAGTAAAATAAATACTCTGTCGTCGAAAGTGGTAGTGTATGTAAAGGAAAATAGTAGTGCGATAAAATTCAAACTATAGGTAGTCTGAGGATACCAGTGAAGAGGTGTTCCATTTGATTCACGGCATAGGACAAGTTATATGGGTGAACGCTGCCAGGTGTCTGTTTAAAAAGTGATAGCCTGATTTTGTATAGCTGCATTATTTTATTCTATCTAGGTTGATACCAAACACAGTCTTATTTCCTTTGATAGGCAGATAGAGTTATAGAAGTCAAAATAAGGCGGTTATCATTAAAATTCGAAGCGTCAAAACCCACAGGATAGATAACCTAGTACCATGTCTTATAATTCTTACAAATCGAGGTTCTATAGAGGGGGATACGCGGATAACAAATATCGACACTCTAAAAACTATTATGACGACTATCGCTACCCTGCGAGCAGAGACCGATATTACAGGAATGATGGGCCAGGAGGAGCTCCATCCAGATATACACCAGCCTCGAGGAACAATGGATATTCTGGGAATGGTGCTAAAAGCCATTTTGTCTCCTCTAGTAAGAGAATAAATTCACCGTACCGCGATGATAACCTGAAACATACTCCAGAGGAAAACGGCTCGCTGGAGCCTAAGGAAGAAGCTAAACATGGCGAAGTATTAGAAGTCGGTGACATTACTGGGCTCATTCCTAACGGTAAAAATCCAAAAGACGGCAGTTTTCAAAAGCTATTATTGCATTTAGATCATCAGAAAGAAGTCGCGTTTGCTGGTGATCTTGAACCCAAGAAGAACTACAAAGTGTTATATGATCCTGAAGGAGACAAGGCATTAAGTAAAAGTGAGCGCAAGTCCAAGAGCAGGAAAATAAGGTTCAATGGGGAATCAATACTGTCATACGAGAACGTCGATCCTCGGTTGGCCAACCTTAATCATTATTTCCAAAAACCAAACAAAAAGTCAAAAAAATTCCCATACAAGCAACTTCCCCAGCCTCGATTCATTTATGATAAAGATTCTATAGGTCCTCCTCCTCAAACTGAACTAGTAGTGTGGGACTTACCTTTAACTACGAGTGAGACTTATTTAATTAATTTCTTTAAAAGTTTTGGTAATCTGATAACTGATTTCAAATATATTAATGATCCCATTAACGCTGTGCCATTGGGGATAGCTACGTTCAAATTTCTGGGCTATCCAGAGAAGTCTATGAGGATCGCAAAGAAATTTTTAAATGCAGTTAAAGCTGAAAACATCAAAGTGGACGGAGTTGAACTTAAAATCACTTTCAATGATAGGGACAGTAACATATTGAACTCAAAGATCGAAGAGGCCAATGAAAGACTCATAGCTTCCAAGATCAAAAGGGACGAAGAAGAGAAAAAAGCCAAACGGCTACTTGAAATGGAAGAGAAAAGGAAAAAGGAATCCGAAAAGTCTAAGAAAGACACTGAGCCGATACATAAGCCCACCAATAATGCAGATAAGGATGTTTATCAAAAATACGCTCCTGATACGACCATTTTATCAGTGAGACATCATAATAAGGTAATAAAGGGTTCCTATCTTCCCAAAGAGTTGCATCGGGTTGTTAAGAATAATCCATACATATTCATTAATGACAAATATGTTCCCACCAGAAAGATTCCTAGTCTGGATATAAAAAGGTTCTTAAAGAAATACCACTGGACAAGGATCGTTCCTGATAGGACGGGATTTTTCGTGATCTTTAACAGCTTAAAAGAATGTGAACGGTGCTTCTATAATGAAGATGGCCGTAGGTTCTTTGAATATAGAATGTTTATGGAATTAACTATCCCTGAAGGTTTTGACAAGCTGAATCATGATTTTGCCGATAATGATGATGGCTCTCAGCACATGAAGGGAGAGCATGATGTTGTCGAAGAAGCTACTAATATTTTGATCAAAGAATTCCAAAACTTCCTTGCGAAAGATATCAGAGAGAGGATTATTGCTCCACAGGTGATGGACTTGCTTAATCCAGAGAGGTACCCCTCATTGGTTGAAGAATTAAAGGCTAAGGAAGCTGCGCAACGCGTGTCTCCAGCTGTTTCGACCAACGACACCTTAAGAGAATCTGCATTATCAATTATAACCTCAAAGAAGTCACAACCAGCTCTACCAAGCTTCAGAAGAAAGCAAGATGCTCTTAAAAATTCTGCAACTTCGAAAAAACCACGTAAGCACGCTGTCATTCCTATGCTGCACGCGCTTAATTATGATAATGAATCGGATGATTCTGATGAAGAATTCAGTAGATCGGCAAGTCCTGCGGTCTCGACGAAGAACGAGGGAAGCCCAACTATAACTAGCGCCAGCAACGACGAAGACGAGTCGAAAGCATCTAAGCAACCACTGAAGAAACGTAAGGTATCCAAATTAAGCCAATCATTCTTATACGAGTCTTCTTCGGAGGACGAAGATACCCATGTTGATAAGCGTGTTGATACTTTGAAGGGCGAGGAAGACGAAGGCATGGAAATTGATGAAAAGAATGATCTTGAGGACGTGGATCAAATCTATCAAGCTACAGAATTTTATCCTCGTCCTGTATTCGAAGATTCTGCCAACCTCAAAGACACACCTTTAGACTTGAACTTGTTGCAGGATATAATTAAAGATAAAGAAGATCTTGACCTTGCTATGGAGGTACTCGCAGATGTTAAACCTAGCACCGAAATTAAACATATGGAGTATTGGGCTTGGAAACAAAAGAATAATAGGGATCTGTCTCATTTACAGGAGATATCCGAGGACTCAGATTTAATTGGGAATTTGGACCTGCGTTTTGCATCATTGTCAGGTGCTTTCAAGAGCGAAAAATATAAAAAGGTCCCTGATGCAGACAAAATCGAGTACTTACCTCACCGCAGAAGAATTGACAAACCTATCAAGACTGTTCAGCACGATGAAGAAGAAAATTCAGCAAGCAATAGTACTGGCAGCAATGCAATCCAGAGCTCGCGTGTTAATAGAGCAAACAACAGAAGGTTCGCCGCCGATATTAGTGCACAGAAACAAATGATTGGCAGCGAAACAGACATTTTGAACCTCAATGCCCTAACCAAGAGAAAGAAGCCCGTGTCTTTTGCACGCTCTGCTATTCACAACTGGGGATTGTATGCGTTAGAGCCTATCGCAGCAAAGGAGATGATTATCGAATACGTAGGCGAAAGTATCAGACAGCAAGTCGCGGAGCACAGAGAACGAAGCTATTTGAAGACAGGTATAGGATCCTCATATCTCTTCAGGATTGACGAGAATACCGTCATCGACGCTACTAAGAAAGGAGGTATTGCAAGATTCATCAATCATTGTTGCAGTCCAAGTTGTACAGCCAAAATCATCAAGGTAGATGGCAAAAAGAGAATTGTCATTTATGCTCTTAGAGATATCGATAAGAATGAAGAACTAACATACGACTACAAGTTTGAACGTGAAACAAATGACGAAGAACGTATCAGATGTTTGTGTGGTGCGCCAGGATGCAAGGGCTACTTGAACTGATCTTTATTTCAAGATCGCTCATATCTTTACTTATTGATATAAGGAGCACTTCTATGTAACATAGTATATTCTCTGTATTTAACATTAATCAATAATAATATAAAAGAAATACATACGGATGACATTAATCTTCACTATGTAGTAACCGCGATACATATATTTACAATATAAAGCGCATCGAGTATTTCATGGTTTTTTCAGTTACTTCTTAATTCAACCGAACCAGAATAACATGCTTTCCGTATGATGGTTCGACTATTTTCAGGATGTATAGGAGTATTGAAACGAAGGCCATGTTACTTTGTTTCTGGAAGACCGATAAGTGCACAGATATTTAGAAGTTTTGCGACCAGAGGATCTCTTAACAGTTCGAAACGGAATCAAGATGACACAAGTAGTGAAGCCAAGGACTTACAGCTACAAAGTTGGGATAGAGGAGGAAGAACGAGTCAGAATAGTCTAACACCACTTTACTCGTCGATGAAAAATTTAATCGAGGCCAATCCGGGATGTGTGTGCTTGATACAGGTGGGGAGTTTCTATGAGCTTTATTTCGAACAAGCCGAAGAATTTGGGCCAAGATTGGGTCTTAAGGTCGCTACTCGGAAGACCTCAAATCATTCGATTCCAATGGCAGGCTTCCCTGTGCATCAGCTCCAGAAGTTCGTGAAGATACTCGTTCAGGATTGCGGAACAAGTATTGCAATAATCGACCAATTCAATCTGTTGCAGAAGACATCTGACCTGTTAATACATCGCAAGATCTCTCGGATTGTCTCGCCTGGTACCCTTGTCGACGAATCCTTCCTTAATTACAACCAAAACAATTTTCTAGTCACAATTGCCCTTCCTGCTAATTGCACTAAATATCCACCCAACCCCGATGACGAAGTAGGTTTATCCTGGATCGACCTATCCGTTGGGGAGTTTTACGTCCAGCAAACCACATTGAAAGATTTGATAGCCGATCTTTCGAGGATTAGTCCAAGTGAGGTTTTAATATCTAAGGAATTCATGGATGACGATTTATCTTCTGGTGCTTGGTACCCTCCACTAAACGAATTAAGAAAATACTTCATAAGGTATCATAAAACAAATTACAGTAATACCAAGCTACACTTCAAAGCTTCACCTCAAGAAGTCAGGAAGAAATTAGAAGACTTCACTCAAAAGGAAACAATGGCGATACATATGGCTATATCTTACATTAAAGTGAATCTACCCGAATCGGATCCAGTCCTAGATGTTCCCGTACGGTATTGGAATCAGAAATACTTGCAAATGGACTCACGTACTCGTGAAGCCCTAGAACTTACAGAGAGATCTACGGGAGGCAGGAGCTCCACTATCGGATCATTTTTAAGTACTATTAGAAGGACAGTGACTCCGTCAGGCACGAGGCTTTTGACCCAATGGATAAAATCACCCATAGTCGATACAGAGGAGTTGGTGAGGAGACAGGACTTTGTTGAAGTCTTCAAAGAAAATAACTCACTTACGACCACAGTTAGGTTTCAGTTAGGACGTGTCGGTGACTTTATTAGACTGCTACAAAGACTAATTTTCAACACAGGTGACATGTTGTATAATTTGCAAGCAGTCTCTGAAGGTTTGAGTAGACTACAAGAATTGAAACAAATCCTTGAGAATGAGGCTAAGTCGTCTAAATCGTCGGCAAAAATATTAGGACCATTCTTAGCTGAATTTGACATCCCGGGTCAAATAGTGACAAAGATTACAAATACGTTGAATTGGGAGGATATCGATGGGACGAATGACTCCGGATTTAGTGAAACAATACTAGAAGATATCGGAGAAGACAGCGAAGAAGACATATCGAATACTAGCAATTCATATAGTAACAAATCAATTGAAAAATATAGAGAAAAGAACGACAAATTAGAGGCAAGGCTTTTATTTTCAGTTCGAAAAGACTACAATTCGAGCTTGAAACAGGCACATGAGAGATTATCACATCATTTGGCGTGTGAATCCACTATCTTATCCCAGATTAAACAGCAAACGGGAGCTATAGATCCAAAGCTAAATGTTATCAAGAAGCAACAACACGGAAGATTCAATAATGTCATACTTATCTCTGGAAAAATAAAGCTGATAGATCAAGTTGTAAAAGCGTTCGCAGATAGCATATGTGACCAGAAGAAAACCTCTGTGCTTGTTAGATCAGTTGACTGGAATACAATTCAGTCATCCATAGAACAGGAGGTAGAGTATATTCGACACTTGGAGAATGGTATTTTGCAAGAATTAAGACAGGAAGTCTTACAAAATGTTTTGAATATTAGAGCAATTAGCAGGTTAGTTGACTACCTTGATGTAACATCATCATTTGCTGTCCTAGCGGAAGACAGCAATTTGGCTCGACCAAAATTTATGAAGGCACCTGTCCTCAAAGTGTCTGAAGGAAGGCATATAGTCGTTGAGTCTGGTTTGAGATCGGCGAGCGAAATGTTTACACCGAACGATACTATGATAGGCGTCAACGACACACTATGGGTCATTACAGGTCCCAATATGGGAGGAAAAAGCACCTATTTGCGTCAAAATGCCTTGATAGTCATTCTTGCGCAAATCGGAAGCTTTGTACCAGCTTCGAAAGCTAGTTTAGGAATAGTAGACAGGATATTCACTAGAATTGGAGCATCAGATGATCTTTTTAGCGATCTTAGTACATTTATGGTGGAAATGGTAGAGACTAGTAACATACTAAATAGTGCTACATCGCGATCTTTGGCAATCGTTGACGAAGTAGGTCGTGGAACTAGTGGAAAAGAAGGTTTGGCCATAGCTTATGCTACGCTCTTGGCCTTGCTAACCAAGAATAAGTGTCGTACATTATTTGCAACTCATTTTGGTAAAGAATTATACAATTTAATGAAAGAGGAAAATATAAAACTAAACCAAATACGCTTTTTCCGGACAAAGGTGGTCAATAGGAAAGACGTGAATGGCGATAAAATTATTATAGATCATGCATTAGAGGAAGGGATTAGTGACCGATCATTTGCATTAGAAGTTGCACAAGCAGCGGGCTTCCCTAAGTCTGCATTAGCTGATGCTCAAAGAGCACTTAATATTATAGATAAAAAATCATGGTAATTAAATAATATACAATTTATACTTTATGCAATTTTGTATAGCCCTCAGACAGTGTTTGCCTATTGTGACGAACCGTTTGATTCCTTGGAAAAATTGGCATTATTAGATTGCTGATTAGCAAGTAATTGCTGTAACTGCTGTAATTGGATATGTGCATTCGGGTTGATCACTTGTGGTGCCTGTTGTACATGTGTAGGAATCGATGGTGCCAAAGGACTTTGGAAGTGAGGTTGTAAAGGCGTACCATATGGGCTATAAGGATTGTAAGGCTGAACATATGGCAGCGTCTGATGACCGTTATTAATCTGGTTTCCATAGGCAAAGCCATTGGGATTTGAATATGGAACATGACCTGTAAAAGGTTGTTGGTAACTAGGAAGATGGTTTTGTTGCACCACCTGTGGCTGCTGATATAGCATTGCATTCTGAGCGAGATGCTGATTTAATTGTCCAGTATTGAAAGCAGGTGCTCTTTGAGCATTACTACCTTGCTCGAGCTGTTCACTACGGCTCACATAACCATAAGTTTGATACTTTGAGTTGTTGGCAGCCTGAGGGCCATCTCTTTTAGGAACTTTCGGACTTGGGTCTGGTGCTGTGTTCCCCTTGGTGTTTTTGGATTTCCTCTTTCTCTTTTTTTCTTGCTTAGCAGCTAGCTCTCTCTCGTCATCAGAAAATTCTTGTTCTTCTTCAGGTAATTCTTCATCATTACAATTACTAGCATCTGTGCCTTTGATATGCTTGATGCTATCCGTATATAAAAATTTCGAGTCTGGAACAACGTAATACACGTTCTGTCCTATCTTGTCCTTCAATCGGTTGAAATCATCATCAGTATTGAACTTTACTCTATAGAAAGGCGATTGGAGGCGCCCAAAAGTTTCAAATAATGGTCCTAACACGGTACGATCTTCAAGACATAAAACCGAATTATCATTAAGTACCCGGAATTCACCAGATATATTTGCCTTGACGATGACATTACGTTCCACTAAAGCGCTTATAGTCCCTATTAACTCTAATGGTGCATTTTCAGGAACAGTGTAATCTGGCGGTAAAACGGGTGCTTCTTCGTCAACAACCTCATTCTTAGATACAATTGGCCCACCGCTAGATTCGAATTCATCATCAGCCAAGTCATCAAAATCATTGTTCTTAGCACCGTCCTTGTTCGTACTTTCGTCATCAGAATCTGAATCAGAATCTGAATCTGAATCCAGGCTCGAATCCAGACTGGAATCCAGACTCAGATCGGAGCTTGAACTATGCTCCACTTGCTCATTATTCACCTCATTGGAGTCGATGATCAAATCGTCATCAGAAAAATGATCCAAAGTTTCTTCGTCCTTATTATTTATCAATTTGTTGATGTCATTGCTTATATCTTTCTCTTCTTCTTCTTTACTCTCCACTTGACCCTCTTCTTCTCCCTGTGGTCCTTTCGTCTCTATGTGTTCATTGTTCAGGTCATCGTTTGTCATCTCTTCATCTGGCTTGTTCTTGTCAAGCTCAGTCCTAGGGTTTTCAACGGTAAGCTCATCACGACAAATGGTTTGCTCTGTGCAAACCGATGGCTCTTCTTGCTCCTTAACGTCCTCTACAGGCGTGTTCGCTTCCATTAGTATAAAATCTGATATGAAATAAAATAGTAACACTGGTATGCTCAGAAGACTTTTCCTTTGTGGGAGAGATGTCCAGTCACGTGATGGGCATCTCCCAGGGTTGCAGAGATATCTTTGGCATCAACAGAGCAACGCCGAGCACGAGTTTGCTACACGAGCTCCGCTAGAGCAAGGCCTGTTTACGGGTTCTAGCCACGTTGTGCTTCTCGGACAAATTGGAGTGCACTGCCTTTGGAAGCAGCGAATGTACGATAAGTGCGAAGCTGTGGAAAGAACTCACAAAAGAAGATAAGAAAACATGGACATAGGATGCACACGGCTGGCGAGTCTTCGATTAGGTGCGCTAGCCAGCGGCTCGTACAGACGTCCCTGTCTGACGCCAGCCAACATGCTGGCCCTGATCCACTTGCAAGTCGCCAGTGCTCTATGATGCTTTGTACGCGCACGACCAGACCTACTGAATCCGCGTCATGGCCAGCAGCACCACCGGTGACAATAGGGCATACCTTGCACGCTCTCCTACAGGGTAAGCAAGTCCACCACAAGGTCAATGCTTAGGCTATCTTTTGAAAAACCGTAGCAACTTAACCTAAGCCATGTTGTGGCTCTGAGTATTGCGTCTGGCTCTGAAACAGCGTCATAGCCACGGAGATATGTCCTTTTTCTGGAAATATCACCAAAGACCAAGCAAAAGGGTCATGGGAGGGGGAGGCTCAAACCGTCTGTCTCCTAGCGACGTCGCATACGAGTAAACAAATATACGCGAATAGCGATGACGTTTCTCTATGTTCGTAATGGGGTAGCGTTACGCGCGTCTATGCTAGGAGCGCCTTGAAACAGACTCGTGATGGGTTTACGTGGTTTGTGATTGTAGAAGGTTTGGGAGTCGTGATTAGGAGCCAATACACGCGATACCATGCTGCGCAACGTCGTGTTTTTGGTAATTCAGCATCTTTTCCAACCTGTCAAACCGTGCTTGCAGTTTCCTTATTGATACTTCTGTGCGTCATTGAATGCCTATTTCGCGGGCATACAGTGCAACCGTCGGAGACAGGAGTAGAAACATGAGTGGTTTCAGACTACTTGCATGTTTACAGTAGCCAGCCACGTATTCCAGCTAGATCGCAGGATCCAGAACTGGCGTGCCAGGATTCCTGGTGTTCCCGGGAAGCATTTATAATGAGGCACTTCCCTACTTCCACGTCCCCTCGTAATCTTTGGATATTTTAACAAACTTATTACTAGCAAGGCTGCTGTTAGACATTTTCCAACTATACCCTACCAACTTAGTCATTCCTTAAGATCTACTTTGCGCTTTGCTACATTTTACTGGTATGTATGAGACACTTCATTTTTTCACAGTATCTGTGTATCTGGATCACTATTTTCTTCCAACGTGCTTCCAGTCGTGGTTGTGGACGATATGACCATTCGTTTGGTACACCAGTCAATTGCTATTCCCTCTTCTGGTGTTCTATCGTCGTTTCTGTTCTACTCGTGTTTTAGCCTGTCTCTTGGTTATGGAGTCGCAGGTAGTTGCGAAAAGAATGTTTCAGAACTCCAAACGGACTACAGAGGAGACAGAACTTTGACAAAGCATTGCCACCTGATACCACCCCTTGGAGTAGCTTGGGTAAGTTTATGCTGCTCCGCTCCGAGGAGAGTGTACCGCTTCCGTCTGACGTGGAAAGTGGAGGGTATAAGCGTTGCTGGTAGCACCGAATCGCGTAAGCGAGACCAGCACTCCAGACCAAACTACGGGGGCGCGTTGGTCATGTGATTTTCACGAAACTCCGGAACTTGGTCCGATGTTACACAAAGCCATCTACACGACCTCTGCGTCAAGAGCTGGTTTTCAAACCTCATATGGTATGACAAGTATGAGGACTGATGGCCGAGTAGTGGATTGGATCAAGGATTACTGACAGGTGCTGGCTATCTTCTTTTGGAATTAAGATAGCTTTACGTGGAAATGTATTAAGCGGCTGTCGTATCTTTGATGCTGCTGGCTCAAATTGGTGCAAAGATACTGGGTGCAAAGTTCATTAACAATGACTCCCATGCTAGAGCACCTTCGACAGGTGCTGGCTATCATTCTACGTATACCTAATAGAGAGGTGATTCAGCTGCTTGCCGGCTCCCGGACACAGATACATATTACTTATAATCCCAGTGCCTATACTAACATTACAGATATCAGAATAGACATAAACTATAATCATGAAGTTTTCCAAAACGGCAATCTCCGGTTTGGTGCTTATGGCTGGAGCTTCAATGGCGGCACCGGCGGACACGGGATGTTCGACTACACAGTTACATGCTCACCATAAACACAGAAGAGAAGTTGTGTACGATTACGCCTATGTGACCGTTACCGTCGATGGAAACGGAAGTGTCATTGGAGGCGCTTCATCCACCCAAGATCAAGCTTCCACCAGCACAGGTGAATCCAGTGCTGCACCTTCTCAACAGAACCATGGTGCTTCTAGCAGCTCGGAATCAGCTGCTTCTTCCAGTGGATCTACTGAGCCTAGCAGCACAGCTAGTAGCAGTGCTACCACTAGTGCTCCTAGCAGCTCTCAGCTGTCTTCGGCATCTTCTGGTAACTCAGGCAACTCCAACCAACAACTGCTGCTGCTGTCATCTAGTGCCTCGCTGGCCTCGTCATCGTCATCGTCTCTGGGATCATCTAGTCTTAAAGGTATCATTGGTGACTTGAAAGCCTTCCAAGACCCTAATGGGGAATTCCAGGATGGCACCATCTCTTGTTCCGACTTCCCAACTGGTCAGGGTGTCATTAGACTTGACCACTTGGGTTTCGGTGGCTGGTCCGGAATAGAAAACTCTGATGGATCGACTGGAGGCCATTGTAAAGAGGGATCACACTGCTCTTACGCTTGCCAAGCTGGTATGTCAAAGACACAGTACCCCTCCAAGCAACCTGGCAGTGGTGTCTCTATTGGTGGTTTATTGTGTAAGAATGGAAAATTATACAGAACTAATACAAACTCTACTCACTTATGTGAATGGGGTGAGAACAAGGCTAGGGTTGTTAGCGAGCTTTCTGACACTGTTGCCATCTGCAGAACGGACTACCCTGGTACCGAAAACATGGTTCTTCCTACTGTTGTTGAAGGTGGTGACTCGTCTATACTTACTGTTGTCAATAGTGAAACATACTACGAATGGAAGGGCAAGCCAACCACTGCCCAGTACTACGTTAACGATGCTGGCGTTCCATGGACTACTGGCTGCACATGGGGTCACCTGGGCTCCGGTTATGGTAACTGGGCTCCATTGAACTTTGGCGCAGGCTACTCAAATGGTGTCGCATACTTATCTTTGATTCCAAACCCAAATAACAAGAAACCCTTGAACTTTAAAGTGAAGATCGTGCCAGATGGTGATGACTCCGTGGTAAGCGGTAACTGTACATATGCAGACGGTAAGTACAACGGTGATGGTACTAACGGTTGTACTGTGGGAGTCACAAAAGGTAAAGCAAAGTTTGTGTTGTACAAATAATCCTTTCATTCTGTAAATTATTCCTTCGCTAGACGTCACTTTCGTTTTGAACAATTTTTCGGATACTCTCGTTTCATGATTCCACTGTTACCTACAATTATTGGTGAGTAAATGACTTTATGTACATTATAGTTGTAATTTTAGATTTTAAAATGATAAATAACGAATAAAAAAGAATTTTGAAAGTTTTACATGGCAGCTTGATCGGCTGTGTGTATAATATGTAAGTATCGGCTAGTATACATCAAAGAATCTAGTTAAAGTTATGCAGTTAAAAAGGCGAAATAAAAGATTCATTTCTTCCTTGAACTTCTTCGTACTGCAACGGCGGGTTGAGGCTGTCCTTGGGTTTTGCTACCACCCGTAGGTGCTCCTCTTGTACTTCTTCGTGGTGCAGTTCTTTCAGGCTCGGATATAGATGTCTCTGATTTTCTCTTTCTTTTAACATTCAGGGCAGCAGATGGATTAGTTGGAGGGGTAGATGCTTTTGAGGTCCGCTTGCTTCGCGTTGAATGATCTGTGTCATCATTCTTTTCTTCTATTTTGATGGCAGATCTCGTCCGTTTCTTTGGGCCAGCTGAATCGTGTTGCTGTCTTCGTAAGCCTCTAGTTACTCTCCTAGATGATTCACCATCGTCTTCGCTAGCCTCTTCAGTTTTCTCTCTTTCCCCGGCTTCGCTATCTTGGTTCTCAGTTTTATCATGGGATTCCTCGTTCTCCTCGCTCTCACTGTCTTTCGTAACTTCATCTTCATCGTTGTCTTCATTTTTAACAGAATCATTTTCCTCGTCGAAGCCCTTGGATACATCCCTTGACGAATTTTTGTCATCGGCGGCACTCCTTCTTTCGGGTGAATCCTTCTCTTTATCATGAGTATCATAATCATGTTTTTCTTGTGCCAGAGGCTGGTTTTTCTTTGGTGTTTGTTCCTTCAGACTGGGAGCTGCATCCCTTCCTGACTCCATCTCCGCCGACTTTGCTTCATTCGCCTCCTTATGACTAGAAACATGCTTGCGTGTCCTTGGGTGCTCTTCATTAACCATTTTGGGTGTTTTATCATGTTCACTAACAGAAGGGCTACTTGCTCGTTGCTCTTCTTTCTCAGTTGTTTTATCTTCTACTTCAGCCATGTTTTCAGACAGACCTCCATCTTTACCATTTTCTCCATCTGTGGTCTCCTCTATCTCCTCTATCTTTTCCAAGTTGTATAAAGTCCCCAATTTCTTCCATACATCATCTTCTTTGAATGTATCCTCCGTTCTATTCTCGTTCAATATGTTTAGAATTTGCTTGATATTTTCCGACTTACTCTTCCCAGCAGGTTTGTAGTCGCAAATTGCATCAAAGAGTAGAATCTCATCTTTAATATTCCATTTCGTTCCAATAGACTCTACACCCTCCATTTCTTCGTTCCGTATCCTTGTTATACTTTACCTCAGTTCAAAGGTATGAAGAGTAGTTCTCGTTTTTGTGACACTTATTTTGCTAGCTAAATTGGTCCTACGATGTTCATCTATATATTAATGGATTTTAGTCATGTCACAGAGGGAAGGTAAAACTATATCAGAAAGGTATAAGCTAGCAGTATCCAAGTACTATAGTATAATTGTCAATGGTGAAATATTAGCAAGAAAGACCAGTGAGGCGTACCAAGATCAATTGCTAGACTTAATCAAAGAGTTTAAGTTGGTACGAAATATAACTGAAGAACTAAGTCTTTTTAGCGACAATGAAATACTAGACGAGATCAACACAGCATATATACCATTCCTAAACTTGGATTACTATCTCGGTAACTTGTATGCCGAGTGCTTGAAAAACCCAAAAAACGAAAAAGAACAAGATGCAGTGGAGTTCAAAGAGGCAAACTTGTCGATAGCGAAGAGATACTTGGTTCGATTCTTGGTCAGATTAGACTCGCTTGAAAAGATACTTGATAAGGATCAGTCTCTAAAGGTTCAGAGTTTCAACGAGACGTACAACCCTACCGACGAGGAGTTAGTGACTTCAAAAGATCCTGCTAGGAAAAGAGCAGAGAAGATTGCCAACTACAAACGTGAGAAAGAATTGCTGGAAAAATTCGGTGTGTTAGACGAGTATTACGAAAAGTACAAGAACAGGGGTGTGGGTGAGGAATTGGAGTTTGACAATTTTGATGATGAAACGATTAAAGCCGTGTATATCGACCAACTAAAGTTTTTCAGTCTTAAGAGTTTCAATCTTTTGGAGCTGATTGTGTTTGAAATGCAGGTGCTCAAAAACAGGCCTACTCAGAGACCCATTCAAGATTCGACACCCGATGACCGTGCTGAAGACAAGAAAGTAGACGATTACGGATTTACCACTAAGCTTGAAAGTGTAGTCAGACCTGACCAAATGAAGGTTTCAGACTTACTCTCGAAACAGGGCAAGATATTACGGCCTTTCACCATAACTTCTGATAAGCAGGCACTCAAGCAAAAAGTATTCGGTACTGGTCAGGTACTACCCTCGATGTCAGTAGAGGAATACTTGGATTACGAACTTGCGCATGGCAAAATGGCACAGCCCGAGGAAGCAGCTAAAGGCGATTCATCAGACGATTCAGACGACGAGTTAGAAAAACGAAGATGGGATGATTGGAAAGATGAACATCCTAAAGGTATGGGTAATACAAAGTCCAATATAGGTTAATCAAAATATTAATTATACACACATGCTATTCATTTATATAAAATGTTATCTTACATACTCAATTCACTTTCTAAGTCCCTAAGCCATTCGTAATACTCTAAGGTAATCTCATTCATGCTGATAATAGACGAAGAATCTCCACTTTTGTGCTTGATAATCCATTTATCATCGTCATCCTGGAAACTAGCAAGGCAATTTAAAATAATCATATAAAGTTCAAGTACTTTCAATTTGTACTGTCTCAAATTTTCCTGTGAATTGGTACCGACATTGATGAAATCCTTTTCACTCTTAAACCTTGTAATGAACATATAGAGGGCTTCGATTGCGCCCCTTTTGTCAGCTAATTGACCAACTGAAAATGAATTGGAAGGGCCGAAAAGTCTCCATGAATATAGGTATTCATAACATTTGAGCGAATTGGCCAACGTCAACTCATCGTTCGCTAAATCCAACAAAATAGAATCTATCAAAGTATATTGTCTGAAATAAAATTTGTTATTATTTGGATGAAATATTTTGGATATTTGTTTATGTTTTATAAGTTTCCTCAAAAATCTCTTGAATAAATCACCTAGACTTATTGTGAGAGTATTTAGCGAAGAAAGTTGTTCCAAGCTTTCGTTGAGAGAATCATAGTCCTGTACCTTTAAAGCGAGTTCAAACATATCTAAGTAGTATCCTTCTAAAAGGTTTTCATATTTTTCATCTTCTTTAATCAACGAACGAAGATTGTCTATCGCAGCCTTTTCGAACATTAATGCACCCACAGTGTATCCCTCCTCAGCATTTGACATAGTTTTATAATTAGATGCAATCGATGAAGCTGGAACAATGGCAAGATTATTCAACTCACCCATGAGCTTGAGGTTAATAGGCTGAGATCTCATTAATTTAGAGAGGGAATGGAAATAGTTCACCTTATTGTATGTCGAGTTAGTTTCAGAACTCAGATCAATTATTGCAGCCAAAAACTCGTGCACGTTTGATTGTTTGTCAAAAGATTTCCTTAAGACTTCGAGCTCGTGGTGATGTTTCTTGCTAATAATCTCTAGCATGTCCTCCTTCATGAATATTGCCTGAAAATCAGCAGGTCTATTAGTCACCAAGAACAGTAAACCCGTTAATAATTGGCCAATCGTTCCTTTCGTTTCCAAACTATGGAAGAAATAATCAGTGATAAAACGACCCTCATTATGATTTATCAAACCAATCACAGAATTAATGTAGAAGGAGTCCGAATTGCTGGTAAACTCGAAATAGTAAGTATCATAAGCATCGTTTATATAAACATTTAATAAATCATCTCTGAATGTAGGCTTCGAGAGCAACGCTGGCCATATCAACGAGTTAGTAGTACGTCCTATGTTTCTGCTTTCAACCCTAGAGGTAGTACTTTCAGTTTCAAAACAAATGGAAGATATATAAGATTCAATTCTATAGCTGACAAGTCTTTTCCTTACTTCATTCAAAAGCAAAAGCACATCATCATTCATTTCACATAATAAAAGTAAGATTGCCAATAATAGTAATATATTCTGGTGTTTCTGTTTGATATCAAGAAAAGCATTATATATGCACATTTTGTTAAAAATGCTCAACTCTTGTGACCTTTCTTTGATATAGTCATCCTCCCACGAAGATTTCGTCTTTTGTTTTGGTATAATTAACGATTGTATTAGGGTTACTGCATTCTCTACATTACTCAAGCGGTTGAGGATATCCTGGATCTCGCCCTCAGATATTTTTCCATCTAATAATTCTTCAAACAATGCTGTCGCTTCATCCGAAGTTATATCGGAGGTCTTACTGACAAGTTTAGAGTACACTTTTGAATGAGTCTTGTAGGAAAGTAACACATATATCAGTTGCAAAATTGAAGCCACTTTCTCCTCTGAGGAATCTGATGCAGAGAAATTGAATGATTCATACTCGTGGGATGGTCTGATGATGCTGATGGAACCAGTATTTAAAACAAGATATTTTCCTTCTTTCCATGGTGACAATGATATAGACTCCGTTGCTGCTTTCTTCAATTCTTCGCATAGAGAGTTAATTTTGTACCAGCACATTCTCGAATCCTGTTCATCTTTACCGACTGCAGAATTTATAACCTCACTTAAGAATGGTCTCAAACTAGTATTATTTGTGGTATGATCAAGCCCAATGTGCTGTTTGAATATATTGCTCGAGGTCCGTACAATGTCTTCATCGTAATATCCTGTGTTCAACACTCTGTTGCGGTAATACTCTTCATCACGATGCACAACAGTTTCAGCCCATGTATCTGACACATCTGGCTCAGATATCTTCATTTCAGCAATATTACCAGTGTCAAAGTTTAGGATATATTCAGATAATAATGAGGAAGTATTTGATTTCCATAAAATCGAAAACTTTAGTCCTTCGGGCGTGGGAAGAGGCAAGAGATCCTGAATATGCCACATTGTATTTGCATAGGTCGGATCAGTATCGTTTTTAGAAAATAGGGAAGGATTGGGGCTTTCAGGTTGAAAAGCAGCCTTTTCGACTTCTGTCAAATGGAAGTCCTTTCCAAAAGATGAAAGCTCCCAGGTTTTGACTAAAAAGCCACCTTCATCTTTTGAACCGTTAGAAGTATCCGAGGTAAGGGTGAAGTAAGCTGATAAATACTGCTTATTATTAAAACCCTTGTCTGAAAGATGTAAGTAGTTGGTTGTAATTAACGGGAGCCAAGAAGATTCTGTTTCGGATCTCTTCGTTTTCGTTAAAAAAATAGGAGAAAGGACCTGCTCGTGTGTTTTTAAGCTCCAAACTTTGATTACCTTGTTCACGCACATGGTGATTAAAACCTTTTCATCTATGATCACCATATCAACAACGGAATTAGATGAGATACCTTCAAGTGAAAAACTGGGCTTTGCTGAATTACCCTTAAGCAAACCAGAGATGAAGTTTAATGGAAGCATTGAAGCATATTCGTTGAAGTTGAATATTTCAAAGTCTCCCAAAAGACTCTTTCTCTGGAAGTCCAATAACCCTCCATCTTTCAAAGAGATGATGACATGGTTAGGACTAGAAGTCTTAAGCTTGAACGGAGGTGACCGCAACTCAAAAGAGTAAGGAATGGATATCTTTCCCCACTGGTCGAAATTGTCCAAGGTTAACCTAGAGTTGGCACCTTTAATGAAATCAGTCAACAATATCTTGGCGGTAATGAATAAGTAGTTGGCATCAAGAAGGTCTACTACAATAGACCAGTTGTCTTCGTCGGTCTCCTCGCTTGGGAAAATTCTGACGTCGATGCAATGGCTGGAAAATATGGGATGTGGTAGGGTTAACTGGATCCGCTGAAATTCCATACCAAGACTATTCGTGTGGTCTATCAAAGGAGTCAAATTCACTGTCTTCAAGTCATTGAGAACCTCATACGATACTATGTCAAAAATGCTATTTTTTGTCTTTTCCAAGCTCAATAATCCACCAGAGTTTGCTAACAGTTCGTGAAACTTCTCATGAGATTTTAATGGCTGTGAAGCACCATATTTCAATGGAAGCTTGACAATTTGTGTTTCAAAATTGCTCTTGTAGCCTGTTATATTGGTTTTGGAATAGGCCACTTCCATCATATCAAGAATGGTGATGTTTTTCTTCAAACCTACCTAATCTAAACAACGTAAATGAGCATCTTCAAGGTGTCGATGGAATTTTGCATTTTGTGTAACTTACGCCTGCTAAAGCGTGAGAAAATCATCAGACACAACAGACTGGATAAGTTTAAAGACCAATGTCATCGACTATCTTTTATAAGTTCTTGCATCAGAAGAGCCATTCTACTATTCATTTCGATGGAACTGGTATTAGTGTGTTTGATTTGAAGCATGAAATAATTGCTCAGAACCAGCTAGGTCTGGGTATGGACTTCAATTTGCGAATTTACCACCTGGAACAACCTGACTTGGAATACGAGAACGACCAGGACGTGATACCGAGGTCAACGTATGTGCTAGTACGAAGATCTCCAAGTAACTCGAAAAACGGGAAGTTCAACAGTGCAGCACGTTATGTGAGTGGAAAACCTCGGATTACTCGAACTGCTGCAGCGCAACCAGCGGCCGCCGTGGCCCAAAAGGCGGGCTCACAGCCTGTTGATGAGAACATGTCGGAAGAAGACCGTATAAAGATGATGTTTGAAAACCAATCGAATGCCTGGGCCCAAACCCAGGACGAATTATCAACACATAAGGTGGTTTACAATAAGCCTTCTGCTGCGACTAGCCCGGAGGATATGCCTCCTCCGGGGTACATTTGTTATAGATGTGGTGGAAGAGATCATTGGATCCGTAATTGCCCCACAAACTCGGACCCCAACTTCGAAGGTAAGAAGATAAAGAGAACTACTGGTATTCCTAAATCTTACTTGAAGACTATATCGAAGGAAGCAGCACACGCGGCAGAAAACAACAGCAACCCCGACAATCAGATTACTACAAACGAGAACGGCGACTTAATAGATCAGCAGGGTAACACATACATGATTACTGAGTCTGGAGAATATGTAATCGCCATGGCTGATAGCAAGACGTGGATTAACTACCAGCAAAAGCAGCAGAATGCAGCAATGAAAGCCAGGCAGGAGTTCGAACAGAAAATTTTGGAATGCATAGAAAAAGACGGCAAATCAGAGTTTTTGGATCCGTTGGCAGCGCCTTCTAAGAGAATCCTTCAAACGCCGATAGTCATGACCCCATGCTGCCAGTCTAAGGACAAGTTGCACAAAATGACAAACTACAGCTACAACCGTACGTCTTTGGAGCAGTTGCTTATAGAGAACGACTTCCACTGCCCCAATTGTGACGCAGAAGACATTTTTATAGACTCCTTGGTCCCCAATGAGGAGCTCGAATCGCAGTTGGAGCTGTACATAAAGGAAAAAGAGAATGAGCTCGGTATCCAGAATCCATCCTCGACCGAAACTTCGTTGAAAAGAGCCAATGAGGACGAGGAAGGCGACCCGAATGCGAAGAGACAAAAGGCCGACCTTCCAATAAGACCAGACATGATGCCAATGATGCCTCCCCCTCTAAACTCATCCAACGTACCCATACCACCATTCCCAATGGTGATGAACCCAAATATAGCTATGCCCCCTCCTCCTCCCATGTTTATGCCGCAGATACCCCCATTCCCTCTACCTAACCAACCACTGCAGTCGCAGAAGAAATAGTGATTTTTATTAATATATGACTGCTAAAAGCTTCATAGTAATGCGTCTCAGTTACTGTAGTACCATGAAAATTTTGTTACCCGCACTATGCCTAGTATAAAAGGTCCTTTGATGTTGAGAAAAATTTTTTGATAACTTCCCAACTCGAAAATGAGTTCTTAGGAATAGTGAAATTAGTATGTGTTCTAAGAGCATTTCTTTCGGAAGAGTCAAGTCTTAGTCTGAAGAAGGTTTGATGATCTCCATATAACAATCAAACTAGAGTTTGTGACACGAAGAATGATCGGAACTATACTTTCTGACCGCCTCCAACTAGCTTTAATCTTCTCTTCGTCAATCAAAGAGTGTTCGTACTAACAATCAGGCTAACGAGGATACGATGGAATGTATAATATAAATAAGCTAATAAGTATGTTATCTTTTGAAAAAAAAAAAAAAAAAAAAAGTTGAATACAATGATGATCAAACAAATAAAGCTGGAATTACTGGCTGATCTATATGATTGAAAAACGTTTGCACCAATACGCCCTGATTCTATTCAACTTGCATTTTGATGGTTTTGTTGACGCGATACTAACGTTTTAGGTATGTTGCCTTTCGCTGTCAGACCGCAGCCATGAGGAAGTATTGCACTGGGCACTGATAAATTCATGAGTGACAATGCATTATGGTAGGCCTCAGAAACCTGCCGTGACTGAGCTGTGTTCAGTATTCTAGTCTAAAGAAATAACAACTAACAATACACAGATTGAAATTCTCATTGTTTGCATTGTAATAGTAACCAGTATGTGATTGATTTCTTACCTAAAGATCCAAACTAGATGGAAGATGATTTTAGATGACGAGTCAGAATCGGGATGCCCGTTGATGACACCCATATTTTTTTACCATTCATGCATTTCTGAATCTAGCAGGAGAAAGGGGATATCCTCCTCATTACGTTGCATAATACTAACAGCGGTTCAAGACGCGATTCTCTAGATAAAGCTTGTGATATCTTGAGTAGTGACCAATTTAGTAAAGGATGAATTAAAAAGGAAATGACAAGCATATGTCTGACTCTATTTGAAGAGAAACTTAAGTCTGATATTGGATTGTCACTTCATTCAAGATGTCTACTTGTCTTACAGAAAAGGTATGTTCTCTTTTTTTTTTCCGTAGTCCAATAAGCTTTGTTTGTGATGACTTACCACATTTTCACGACGGTCTACTGCGTTTGGGGACTTGTAATCTCCATACTTTGATGATAATACGGCCTTGACCGGCCGTGGTCCTGAGATGAAGCTTTTGGCGTTTACTTAAACTCCTTAGTACATTCAAACTAACATATTGTAGCGTATACTAGCTTAGCTTAATAGTTTTTCTATGGGAATATGACTAATGAAATTTGACTAATTTTTCTCGCGATATGCCATATTGTAGAGTAGCTGCGATAGAAAAAACGATGTGTATATAATTAATACATTATCATCATCATACAAAAATACTTTAACCGTATTGAACTATCATACTAGTCCTGGCACTTAATTCAGAAGAAGTGTTACGCGGAGTGGTATGCCCTTCAATTTCCAGAAACTTCGTCAAGGTGGATCGAGTAAATCTCATCGAACGGCTAGTCAGAACAATGCAAAGAAGAGCGAGAAGACTAACACCCCGGAGATCAACAATGCCACTAAGAGTGAAGATGGAAGCGAAAAGGCGAGTCTGAGTGGGCAGCGTGGAAGTTATCCGAGCAGTATGCTACAATCTCCAACGGATACACCAGAGTCAAGTCCTCTTGTCATGACACCTCAGTCGGAAATCGATCTCGAAGTTTCGATGTCCAACACCCAGACTGAGTACTTTGACGTGCTACCTTCATTCCAGATGTTCCAGTCCATCTTGAAGCGTGATGACAGCCAATTCAGTGAGGACTTGTCGCTGAATCCCCCAAAATATGGTGATATTGCAAACACATCTTCCTTGAGCCCTGTCAATTCAAGTACTGGACTCAACCGAGAAGCTTCCGCCCATGCGCATGACTTGCCATTGTACATCATAGACGACTCTATAAGATCAGGGGAGCCTTTATCTGGGAGGACTCTGAGCACGACGAATAACGAGAGCTCTTTGGAGGGCTTTTCAAACGACCATTTTATTCAAGGAGATACGGTGATGGATAATATCGATAAAATAGCCAGGTTGGATCAGTCGCCTTTGAACATAGAGATATTTGTCACAAAAAAGACCCCCATGCCTAATACAAAGAATGAAGCTGCTACAAGGTTGAAAGAGTACTCGAATGGTGATATGGTGTCGGGATATATAAACATTACAAACACTGCTGAACATCCTGTCACCTTTGGGATGTTTGTTGTATCTTTAGAAGGAGTGGTGAAGTCGGTAGAACGACTGTCTCAGGAGAATGTTCATGGCGGTGGTAAGGCCAAGAAAATATTAACGAAAAAATTCTTGAAGATGTATGATTTGGACGCATCATATAATTATACTTGTCTACCAAGTAGCGCTGCACTACAATATGTTCCTTTCTCTAAAGACATCTATGATGGAAGTTATATCGGGTTGCCTGATGAAAGGATCTTACAGCCTCATACGACTTACAAGAAGTTTTTCAATTTTAGACTTCCTACTAGACTCTTAGACGACTCATGTATGAATAATGTACTTCCACATGTACTAGCTCCTCCTTCGATTGGCTTAGATAAAACGAGCTTCCATAACAAAGCGTCCACCATATCTTTAAACAAG
This sequence comes from Millerozyma farinosa, assembly GCA_002196765.1. Taxonomy (NCBI): domain Eukaryota; kingdom Fungi; phylum Ascomycota; class Pichiomycetes; order Serinales; family Debaryomycetaceae; genus Millerozyma; species Millerozyma farinosa. Next base: position 868,581 of record NBND01000008.1, read on the forward strand.
AGCTTGGGCTATGGGTTCATAAATAAAAGAGGTACACCTCTATTAATGAAAGACTACTGCTACGAAGATTTGAGTATAACATATTCCATTGAAGCAAAATTTATTGATAAGATTGATCCCTCGCATTATGATAATCTAATCAAGCAAAATCCTAATAAGAAGCATTTTAGGGACTACGTCATTTCAAAGGAAAGTCAATACATTCTAAGATTTATTCCTGATTATCTCCAACAATTGCCTTACTTAAAGCGTGAGAACGAATTCTTGAGGGATAGTTATGATGCATTGGGACTAGATGGTATACATTTTGATGATTTTTACAACTTGGCTACCTGGAAGACGTTAAGCGAAATATTTGATGACTTGGATAGAGAAATTGATGCCATATTGTCAAATAGGGAATATACCACGGAACAAATAAAAAGCAAGCAGTTGTGGAATAATAGTGATGGCGTAATGAATTGTTTTCATAAGGACACCGGTTTTCCCGTCGGTGATTGGGATAAACGCTACGTTGATCACAAAATGATCAGCACTACTGACTTTGCTAAAATCTATGGGAAGAAAAAGAAGAAAATTTTGTCTTCTTTAGTCAAGATTGGTGACCTGAAAGTGTTTGCCTCTATTCCGTCAAAGATCATCAACTATAATTCTCCTAAATTAGTCAAGAAATATAATTCTGCTGAAGGCGACGAGAACGCCGTCCCTGTGGAACTTCGCTCCATTACATCTGCCCCTGTATTCCATCAGAAGAAAGATACCGATATCAATTGGTCTAAGGATGATTCCTGGTCAAGATTTGAGTCCAACAGTCTAAATACCGTCCCCATATCTAATATGAGTCGTATTTATGTCCGGCGCTCCGAAAATATCGCAGACACAGTTGACGTCAAGCTTTTATATATACCTGCTGAGCAGGATGACACTCCCCCCTCTCTCAGCACCATTGATGTTAATCTTGTGTTTTGGACATATCGCACCGATCAACCACTACCTTTCAAAATGGGATACGATTTCTTCTATGCGAGACCTGCTTCCAGAGACCTCAATCTTACAGACTTGGAAGTAACTCGTAATAATCTTCAGGAAATAAAGGACAAGACTTTCTCGTACCTTCATTTCCTTCATGAAAACGAGATTATAATTTCGAGACCGTTATATCTCTTCTTGAAATCGATGAAGTCTCTAGGGATTAAAAAAGACATTGTTAAAGATTATTTTAAGAGATATCTGTTCCCATCTGACTCAAACCTGCTCAAGGCATCGCCGTGGGCTCCGATCGAGCAAGCTGATGGCAAGGCTTGGGAAATGAGCGTAACGGTACCGTTGGTCCCAGTTAATAAGAACAACGTCACGCTAACTCCTTCGTTCCAATCTTGCCTTCTAGGAAGATTGTACTGCTTACAGGTCCAAGCTAAATATAAAGGAGGTAATAGTGAGAATAACGAATTTGCTGACAATATTATTTATACTGATGTGCCTATCGTTGTTGGATGAGAAGCTCTAGATGAGTCATTCCCAAACAGGTAACTCAGAAATTTTTTTTAAATAGCCGCGATTCATTATCAGTCTTAATATCATAAAATTTTTCATTTTAAATTAACTCCTGTCTATATTTTTCATCTAGGGTAGCTACAATTATAGACAATCATGCTTGTGGTCACGCAATATTGCACTAGAGCAGTCTACAAGAAGGCTATCAGGACTCTAGCAACTGCTTCGAATTTTGTTAATAAAACATCACAATTGGATAGAGCAACGTTGACCATCAAAGACGGACCAGTATTCAGCGGAAACTCTTTTGGTGTTAACAAGAATGTCAGTGGTGAAGTTGTATTTACCACCTCTTTAGTGGGATACCCTGAATCTATGACAGATCCTTCCTACAAGGGACAGATCTTATGTTTCACGCAACCATTGATTGGTAACTATGGTGTGCCTTCATCTACGGCCAAGGATGAATATAACTTGTTGAAGTACATGGAGTCGCCATCTCCTCAATGCATTGGTATAGTAGTTGCAGATGTGGCATTGCAATACTCGCACTGGACCGCCGTTGAGTCATTACAGCAATGGTGTAAGAGATCTGGAGTGGCCGCCATCACTGGCGTAGATACTAGAGAATTAGTCACCTATCTCAGAGACAAGGGTTCTTCGCTCGGTAAAATCACCATTGGAGAGGAGTATGATGCGGATGAGGATGCTGCGTTCGAAGACCCGGGGTCAGTCAATTTGGTGCATAAGGTTACAACCAAGGCCCCATTCCATGTAGCCTGTCCCGAGAAATACCTGAAGGGTATCCATCTTGCCGTTCTCGACTGTGGTGCCAAGGAAAACATTTTGCGTTGTCTCGTCGAGAGAGGTGCTTCCTTGACTGTGTTCCCATACAACTACCCAATCCACAAAATAGCAGGTAAATTTGACGGTTTATTTATTTCTAATGGTCCTGGAGATCCCACACACTGCTCAGCTACTATAGAAAACTTGAAGAGTACCATCAAGATGCACGGTGACTTGCCCATCTTCGGTATATGCCTTGGACACCAGCTCTTGGCCCTTGCCAGCGGTGCGAAAACCGTCAAGCTCAAGTACGGTAACAGAGCTCACAACATCCCTGCTCTCGACTTAATCACCGGAAAGTGCCACATCACTTCCCAGAATCACGGATACGCGGTGGACACTGCGACATTGTCCAGCGACTGGGTTCCCTACTTCACTAATTTGAACGATTTATCGAACGAAGGAATGATGCATAAGTCAAAGCCTATTTTCTCTACACAGTTCCACCCAGAAGCAAAGGGTGGTCCCTTGGATACCTCGTTCCTTTTCGATAGGTTCTTTGAGAATATTGAGGCTTTTCGCAAGTCCTCCGACACCAATGCCACCGCAGTAGAGAATAGTTTATTGGTGGACATTTTGCCCAAGGAGAGAGTTTTCTAAATTACTTAGATCCATTAGTCACTTATCACTTTTCTAATAGAATTATTATTGTATTTTTGCCTTATGTATTGCAATTTTTGACCGTCGTATACATCAGGTGCTTATATGCTTTTTCGCAGACATCGCATGTCCTCGTTCCTCGTTTAGCTCTATACGAAATCAGGCCACTGTCAAGCATTTAAAATCAGTTCGTTGTTTCTCTAAAGACAAAAAACATGTGTCGTATCATACCATTCGTATAGTAAAGTATATAAGGTTAAGCTGTAAAAGCGTATAGTTTTCAGCTAGAATCACCAACAACATTGGGCCATCTTAACGATAGGCACACTATGGAAGTTTTGAGACAAAATATCATTCAAAATGCGACCGGAGAACATTTGGAGAGCTCCTACACGACGCTCGTTGGAGTGTTTAAGGGTCTAGCCGAGCCTATGGGAGAAAACCTAAAGCTCAATGTCTTCGAAAGATTGTGGGCGTCGTGGTATATATACTTGAACAATGATACATTAGCAACCGGACTTTTATTTTTCCTCACTCACGAGCTCACCTACTTCGGCAGGTGCTTGCCGTGGATCATAATCGACCACATACCATTCTTTCAGCGTTGGAAAATCCAAGCCACAAAGGTTCCGTCCGACAGGGAGCAGTGGGAGTGCTTCAAGTCGGTCATCAAGCTGCACTTGATGGTCGAAGCACTCCCCATCTGGCTTTTCCATCCCTTGTGTGCGCAGTTGGGGATCTCGGTGGACGTTCCCTTCCCATCCGCCAAAGTCATGGCCAGCCAGATTGTGCTATTCTTCATCTGCGAGGATTTCTGGCACTACTGGGCCCACAGGCTCTTCCACTACGGATGGTTCTATAAGCACATCCACAAACAGCACCACCGTTACGCCGCGCCCTTCGGGCTCGCAGCCGAGTATGCGCATCCCGTCGAGGTCATGTCCTTGGGTTTTGGAACAGTGGGCTTCCCTATGCTCTACGCCTTGACCGTCGTGAAAGCGCCCAGCCTTAACCTTCCATCGTTGCATTTGTTTACACTTTCCCTCTGGGTCGTACTTAGACTCTTCCAAGCCGTCGACTCACATTCCGGATATGACTTCCCATGGTCCTTGAACCACTTCCTCCCCTTGTGGGCTGGGGCTAGCCATCACGACGAGCACCATCACTACTTTATCGGCAACTATGCCAGCTCCTTCCGCTACCTCGATGCAATCTTAAACACAGAGTGTGGAACAGCTTCGAAGAACAAAAGAGAAGCCCGCATGAAGCAAAACGTAGAGAAAGCACATCAAAAGTATGTAAATTGAATATATGAATACAGACCTATCTTACTATGCTATCCGTACCGCCATACTATTCTTACCAAGGCCCTTACATTATGCTGCAAAACCATACTATTTGCCGCGCTCAGTGACTTAGGGCTGGTGCCCTAGACAAATGATCGCATGACAACGTGACTTTTGTTTTTGGAGCGCACTTGGTTTTTGTGTAATGTCCTGGCTTGGTTGGCATCGAGCACTAACTTTTCATTGACTTTTTTTTTCACATAAGCGTACCAACATAAGTTCAAATATTGGTTCAAGATATTGGAATCACAATCATAAAAGTAAGTGAATACACAACAAACGATGGAGTTACTGAGTTGCATAGAATGATGGGTTTGCTATGTGTCAAAGAGCACGTTGATTGAGTTGGAGAAAATGAGCTTGGTGTGAAGTATTTGGCAGCATTAGCGCTGACAGCTTGTGCTACGTTCAGTGAAGTACCCGCCAATTCTGGCAAACAGACAGAGGAAAATGAGCAATACTGGCATAGGGGCACCCGAATATGTGAATCCTGGTGGTGGGACACGAGTGGTTTTCAAGGGCTAGCGCAGTACATTCGAGCAGGAGGAGAGCAAACGCTGCATTCTAAGTATTCAGTAACAAAGTGCACTCAAAGCAACGTTATACTAACCGTAATAGCATGTCTAGATTGAACGAATATCAAGTTATTGGACGTCGTCTTCCAACTGACTCTGTTCCAGAGCCAAAGTTGTACCGTATGAGAATCTTCGCTCCAAACGTCGTTGTTGCCAAGTCTCGTTTCTGGTACTTCTTGAAGAAGTTGCACAAGGTCAAGAAGGCCTCTGGTGAAATCGTTGCTGTCAACACCATCGCCGAGACCCACCCAACCAAGGTCAAGAACTTCGGTATCTGGTTGAGATACGAGTCCAGATCTGGTATCCACAACATGTACAAGGAGTACCGTGACGTCACTAGAGTCGGTGCTGTTGAGGGTATGTACATGGACTTGGCTGCCAGACACAGAGCTAGATTTAGAAACATCCACATCTTGAAGGTTGTTGAATTGGAGAAGGCTGATGATGTTAAGAGACAATACACCAGACAGTTCTTGACCAAGGGTTTGAAGTTCCCATTACCTCACAGAGTCCAAAAGACCAAGAAGACTTTCCAATCCAAGGTTCCATCTACTTTCTACTAAGTGCAATGTGTACTCTTAACTACTATTATAAAACTGTAAATTGGTTATAATTAATTGAACTTGGACATAAGTTTGAATCTCGTTTATATAAAATACATTGGAATTTTACTTGCATGTAGTATTCTAATCACCTTATACTGCTTTCCATTCTATTCTGTAAGCTGATAGCGTATACTTTGTACTTGGAATTGTTCATCCCCGGTAATTTTGAGAATAACCAGGATAATGAGCCACACATTCGAGCCGCATATATTGGTGTTGAACTGTTAGGAAGAACATTAACAACAAGCTGAATATGTCTTACGGTCCAAAAGCTGCCGAAAGGTTAAGTGGTAAGATCATTTTAATCACTGGTGCCTCTTCTGGTATTGGCGAGGCCACGGCCAAGGAGGCCGCTGCAGCCGCCAATGGCGATATTAAGTTGATCTTGACGGCTAGAAGAAAGGAGAAACTTGATAAGCTTGCTTCTGAGTTGACGTCGACTTACCCCAAGATCAAGGTGCTTGCCGAGCTGTTGGATGTATCCAAGACGGATACTATCAAGCCCTTCATAGAGAAGTTGCCTCAGGAGTTCTCGGATATCGATGTGTTGGTGAACAACGCTGGATTGGCTCTCGGCAGAGACGAGATCGGGTCAATTCTCTCTGAGGATATCCAGGCTATGTTCCAGACCAACGTTTTGGGCTTGATTTCCATGACCCAGGCTGTTCTACCCATTTTCAAGAAGAAAAATAGGGGTGATATCGTGAACTTGGGGTCTGTGGCTGGTCGTGATCCTTACCCAGGTGGCGGAATTTACTGCCCTACAAAGGCCAGTGTCAAGTCCTTCTCCCACGTCTTGCGTAAGGAGTTGATAAACACCAAAATCAGAGTGCTTGAAGTCGACCCAGGTAACGTGGAAACCGAGTTCTCCAACGTGAGATTCAAGGGCGATTTGCAAAAAGCCAAGCTGGTCTACGCCGGTACTGAACCTTTGTATGCAGACGACGTGGCTGAGATCATCGTTTTCGGGTTGACCAGAAAGGAGAATACCGTTCTTGCGGAAAGTTTGGTGTTCTCTACAAATCAGGCTAGCGCATTCCATATATACCGTGAACCCACTAACAACTTATGAGTTGTAAGAACAAAAGGTTAGTTACTTTATGTCAGTCTACTTAGAATGTTTATACTTATATATCTAGTCTTACAGCCTGACTGCGAGACGTCAATGCCAATTTTTTATTAGGGAGACCTCGTTATTAATACATTATCTGAGCGATGCGAAAATTCAGTGAGGAATAAAGAGTTAATCCTTACACTTTCAAAACCATGTCGCTCGGTATTAAGGTAGCACAGCAATTGGATAGCAAGATCTTACTCATAACTGGTGCTTCGTCTGGAATAGGCGAGGCCACGGCCAGGGAATTTGCTGCGGCATCATATGGTAAAATCAAGCTTATTCTCACAGCGAGAAGAGAAAACAAGTTGATTGAAATTGCAAAGTCGATCAAAGAAGAGTATCCAGACATTCGCATTCATACAGCCAAGCTTGACATCTCTGATACAGAAAAGATTGAGCCTTTCATCAAAGGGTTGCCCGAGGAATTTTCGGACATTGACATTTTAGTCAATAACGCTGGTAAGGCATTGGGTCGGAATTACACTATCAACACGGCTCCTCAGCATGTTGACGAAATGTTCAAAACCAATGTTTTGGGTATGATAAGCATGACTCAGGCTGTGTTACCTATTTTCAAAAAGAAGAACCGTGGAGACATCGTCAACATCGGTTCCATAGCTGCAAGAGAAACATATCCTGGAGGAAGTATTTATTGTGCTACCAAGGCAAGTGTCAGATCTTTCACCTCTGTTTTGAGGAAAGAACTCATTAACACCAAAATTAGAGTTATAGAGTTGGACCCTGGTGCTGTCGATACCGAGTTCTTTCTCGTGAGGTTCGGAGGTGACCAAGAACAGGCAAGAAAGGTTTTCGACGGAATTGAGCCAATGTCAGGCCAAGATATCGCAGAAGCAATTATATTCAGTGTCAGCAGAAAGCCAAATACCGTTATCGCCGAGATGTTGATGTTTCCGACTAACCAAGCTGATACATACCACGTCTACAAGTCTGAAAATCAATAAAGCTTGACCCTTAACTAGAATGCTAACTTTTCCAAAGTACGGGTTAGTTTTGCTGCACCGTCGACAGCAGTATTACCTTCTATATCTAATTTAGCTCTGTTGGCTTCTAAGCCTCCTAATAAAAGACAAGCTTTGCATATTCTATTGGACGTAATGTAGCCACACTTCTCACAGCGGTTCCCGTCTTTGGTCTCATTTTGCTTTATCTTAATGCTACCGTCACTGCGTACCTCTTGTTCCATGTCATTCTTTATCTTATTTGGTTTCTTGCGTTGTTGAGTTACCTTTTTCTTCTGCCCTAAAACCAAATGCTCACCGCTGTAGATGATATCCATGATACACGAAGGTCTTATAGACTCTAATGATTTGAGTAGCTCTCTTGCAGTACCACGAAATGCCTCTGGGGCATACGAGCATTCGGTAGAAAAGTAGTCTAGCTTTTTATAATGGGCATAGAGTACAATTTCCTTCTGGTAGGTGTATTTGAAAGGTTTTGATCGTTTTATAGGGGATCCAGATGACTGCGTAAGTATAGAGCAGGAGCTCTCGAGTCTGGCTGTATCTCCTCTCAATATGTTCATAAGAACAGTCTCAGCCACATCGTCCGCATTATGTCCCGTCACAACATGGTCGATTCCTAGCTTGGCTGCACCACGATCCAATGCTTGTCTTCTTAAAACTCCGCAGTAGGTACAAGATGACCGGATTCCGGCACACGATACGATTTCATCCATCGACCAGTCATAGAGTTCCTTGTAAGACACTATCTCCAACGGCATTTCATACTGCTTCTGGTTCCTCTTGACTGTTGCTAACGAATCATCTCTATAACCTTTAATACCTTCATCTATGGATAATAAGACAAGCTCCACACCATAGTTATATCTTTCGTTCAACGTTTTGAGAACAGCAGCTAGTACCGTAGAGTCTTTTCCTCCAGATGCCCCTATGGCCACTCTATCGCCTTTTTTAAAGAGCTCATGGCCAACTATCGTGTTATGTATTTCAGTTTCGAAGACATTGTAAAAGCACTCTTTACACAACTTTTGAAGGTTTTTTGGCCTTTTCATGACCGCTTTTCTCCCATGACAAAGTTCACATAAAGCACCAGGCTTTATCTTCTTCTGTTTTTCTACCATCTTAGCTTTCTCCTATAGCTTCAACCTGTCTTATGTACTGATAGTTGAAGCTGATTAAAATGCTAAATGATTCAAAAAAAAAAAAAAAAAAAAAAAATTAAGGCCTTAGAGATGAGAACTAAGCGTATTAACTGTTATCAATACAGAATATAATGTTTATTACTACTAACAAAAAAATATAGGGTTAAAAACGTCTAGCGACGTTGGGATAGATTAAGCAATAATTTGACACGTCATCATCAACTTTTTAGAAAAGAGAATATGCCTCCTATGAAATGCAGATAAAGCCATGCTGAACACCAATTTTAATATCACCAACTGATTAAGCAACACTTTGAAATTCATCCTTGTTGGTATTCACGTTCGCATACCTGAACTTGGTTTCTTCTGGAGCAGGCTCTTTTTGTTGGATTGGTTTCCTGCTGTAACCGTTAGAAGCGGTCTTTTCGTTCTTTTCGGTCAACAAACCCACCTTTTCATTCATTACTATGGCCAACTCTTGCAATCTTGTTCTTTGTGGTTCGTTGGTCTGGAAGTCGACAAACTTCTTGGACTCGCACATGGAGGCATTGATGTCACCGGCCTGTATCATCTTCTCCAAGATATTTACGACTTGCTCGTCATCGATTCCAAAAACGGCTGAAAGCTTTGACACTGACAATTTCGTGAATACAGACTTGTAGGTGAATATGTACGTCCTTAAACCCTCGATCTGCAATTGGTTCTTCATCATAGATAAGAGCGTGTCATTATCTGGGAACAACTTCCAGATCTTAATAGATGCTAATAAGTTATACGCTTTGAGCCAGTTACCCTTCTGCAAAGCTCTTGAAGCATGAATCACATGGTCCTTAATGCTCTCAGGTGGTCCAGTAAAGTATTGTCTATCATGAAAATCTAACTTGCTCTTGAAAGACTTGATTGGAGTTTTACGTCTGGAGTCCTTGGTGGAGTTGGAAGCAGCAGCCAAGGCTGGGATTTCAATCAACAATGAGCATGTCATGAAAACGCATTCCAACAATTCCAAGTTGATGTGTGTGTGGAAAGGTAATAACTTTTGCTTCTCAGTCAATGTAGCTTGGCTTGGGTATTTCGAGTTGAATCCCTGGCCCAAAAGCTCCTTCAACCTCTGGGAGTTAACGATCTCGTTCAAAATTTGGTGTGATTCCTCGATGTTTCCGGTTCTGAAAGCACTTAATCCTAATTGAACCAAAGCTCTGTTGTACATCACCTGCAACCCAGACTCCAAGCTGTTAACATTGTGGAATACTTGAGATGACAAAAATAAGTTGCGAGCAACCTCATATTGGTTGTTGATGGCGTAATAGTAAATACTATAAAGCAATGCACTCTTCTCGTAAATCCTTGCGGCATTATCAGACAAAAATCTGGCCAAGTCATCGATAATTTCACTGGGCTTAGAGTTCCTAGGAGTGATCTTAGAGTCAGATCCTTCCTTGATATGTTTCCATGCCTCAACTTCATTCGCCTTGATCAATTGATCTGGCTTGTAGTGAATGTGTTCTAATCTCCTGGTGACAATTCTAGCGAGTTGGTTGCCCTCCTGGTTCTTAACTGCATCCTCTGGTGTAGCTGATTCAACATACAACTGTCCTCTGACGACGAGATTGTAGATTTTACCTTCGTCCTTCAATCTTTCAACGTACTCAATGGAGTGTGGATCTGTGCTTTGCAATGATCTTGTCAACTCATCATCTAATCTTTCTATAAAGGATGTAATAGATCCAAAGATGACTTTCACGCCCTTGGAGTTGGCTTCTGGTTCGATATCAATTTCATCCGTAGATGTTCCTAATTCAGACACTTGGTACTCGTTAACCTTCGACTCTAATAAGTCCAAGAAAGAGTTAAGATCCTTTTCGTTTTTCTTCCAGTGGTCGACTGGCATGAATGTCTGGTTAGTAGATGCATCGAACCTTATAGATAAAAGCATCTGATATACGCATATTAATTCATATGGCTTTCCAGAAGAGATAGAGTCGTTCAATAAATCCTCCAAAACTTGAATCTGCTCGTACTTGTCGATGTTTTTCTTGCCTCGAGTCTCTGCTATTTGCTTCAAAGTGCTAAAAACAGGACTGAGGGCTCTCAGAGGTGTAGAAGTAAATCTTGTGCCATCGTCAGCAGCCTTCTCGCCACTTACTGCATCGCCTGAGGCTAATATGACATCCACTGGCTTCTCACTGTCGAATAATTCTGGTTTGCTTCTATACAATTCAACGTGAGATTGGAACTCTTTAACTTGCTTTCTGACTCTCTGTCTGAGGGTATTGAAGGCCCTTGATTCAGCAGCGTTCATCTTCTTCTTAGTCTCCTTTGCATTAGTCGCTATATCGTTAAGGGAGTCTTCTAATATGACCAAGTTCTTGATGTAGATATTTGGTGTGCTGATATTCTGTTGTTCTGCCTTGACTAGAGAACGTCCTAACTTGTCAAACTCCGAAAGAAGACTACTCCAGTTCTCTTCTTCTCTTTCTGTGTTGATAGAGTCAATAGATTGCTTGATATCATCCAATAACTTTTCTTTAGCAGACTTAACCACTTTTTTATCGTCATTATCGCTATCTGATTCTGAGTCTGAATGTGCTCCTTTCATGAAATTCTTCTTCAAAAAGAACGATGGGCCCTTAGGGCTAGCGTCCAGGTCTGAATCCGACTCTGACTCATCGCTTGAATCCTGTGCAAACTCAGAATCTTCTGATTGATCTTCTTCACTCCCTGAAGAAACTAATGCTTCATCCTCAGAAGAACTCAACAATTCTTCCTCTGTCGACGACTCAGATGAATAACCCGTAACAAAAAAGCGTGACATAATTCCCAGTACTTGTATACTTTGTTTTGAGTCTAGTAATGTCTAGATATGTAGCTTTCCTTCAAATTTTCCTTGGACGTTGTATACGCAAAAAAATTTCATTAAAAAATCAGTACTACATTTACGCGCTGATGAAATAATTTACGCAATAGTATCAATATATATATCTCTTGTATATGCCATCTATGAACTATAAGATATTAGAAATGCATGTTAATTGTCGATCTTGTAGCTTCTGACTCGCAGAAACTTAAACGGTTTCTCGTTCTTTAAAGGTAAAGTTGATAGCTCGCCTTCCCTCTCATCGCCATCATATGTCTTCTTACGAATGACAAAGTTTTTGACCCAGTTCAACTTTGCATGTCTGTAGACCTTTCCTATAGATTGTACCTGGAAGTGATAATGGAAGTAATAGTATGGGACTGAACCTTCATTTATACGTATAAAAACCTCTCCGGATGCCGAAATAGACCAGGTTCCATGGTAAATCACGAAGTTATCCTTTGGAACATTGTGATTGTCCATCTTTGCGTTCTCAGCAAAAGCCTTTATGCTGCGTTCTGTGTTATACTTCAGTAGTTGAGGAACTATCCTGTTTGGCTCCAAAGGCGTGAGAACCTTCACACAAGTACCGTCAGGATAAAACCTTAGATAGCGATAGTAGGTAATCGATTTGACCGGTTTACTATAACTTATGGTAAATTCCTTTCCTCCACCTTCGTTGTAGTAATTCACTACACTAATATAGCACCCAAGAAATTTGATGAATGGGCGGCTGCGAAGCATCCGCTTCCAAGAGTTATCATACTGGCTCACAATGCTCAATTGATCCTTGGGTACAGGAAGTTCCTGATCACTGTCAAGCTGTCGGTGGTGTTCGAGAAAGGTTTGGTTCTCGTAGGATATCTGCAACGGGTATATGAGATAACATAGTGATCGCCAAATATTACTTGAGCCAAACCCCAAATAGGCATTTTTCTTGCAGGTAATTGAAAAATTGAACCAAGATTCCGGACTCGTAAGGAGTAAGATCTCTAGGATATAACCCCAGATATCGTGAGGGAGCTTTATCAAGACTGATACGTCTTTTTTCAACCCGGGAATCTGCTTATCCAAAGATGCAGTTGCTAGTTGAGCTGCTAAACTATCCTCCGGCTCCTCCTCCTGCTTTGCCTGCCAAGGGGAAAGTGCATCCACATCCCTGTACGATTGTAGTAAGCTATCGACATCGAGCGAAGAAACTACTGCCTCGTCTACCCTCACCGAGCTATTTTTCCCACCTTCGGCCTTCAACTGCTGTACTTTATGAGGTACCTTGACTTTGCGATATAGAATATCCACCTTTTCCTCGATCCGAAATGCCCTTCTATATAATTCCACCGCATCAGACATTGAACCGTGAGTCTCCTTCTCCATCGCCTGTTCAAACAAGTTGATAGCCTCTATTTCGCTATCTTTTAAATCCCCGTCTGTACTCTGATTGTCTACTATCATATTCTTGGGTTCTTGTGTCAAAACAGGCCCTTGGGCTGATCCAAGGGATGCCATGTTCGATAGGTTCTTATAGATTATTCACATAGAAGATTATAAAATATACTATATGTTATATGCAGTGTGACCGTTAATCATCCTAATAAACTATCCAAGAAATCTTGCTCTTCCAGAGGCACTGTAACAGTCGGTTGGGTAGACTTATCATGCTGCTTTGGCTCTGTGTTCTGGCCTGTGCCTTCTTCCTTTATATCCAATTTGGACAAAAGGGAGTCTATGTCAAATTGACCAGTACCTTGAGGTTCCTTGGTGTCTGAAATTTTTGGCTTTTCAGTTGTAGAGTCTCCCAAAAGATAATCGAGATCGTCTTCCTCGTTGGTGTCCTCGTTTTTCTTGCTGTCTGCCAAAATCCGGCGGTTAAGATTGTGCATTTGTGCTTCATCAGAACTGTTGAAGTTATTAATTTCCAATACCTTATCGGGTCGGTTACTTCGTTGAGCAACTAACCCGGATCTGATCTTGTTGTGGAGCTTATTTTCTTCATACTTTCTTGCTCTTTCCTCCCTAGCGGCCTTTTCTTCCGAGCTAAGCTCATGTATGCTACTTTTCTTCAACTCTGGTTGGGGGCCCAAATGCAATGCGCCTTTTCCTATTTCAAAGCCATCGAGTGACGAGTTTGCGATCTTGCGAAGAGATAGCTCTGTATCCGTAATCGGTCTGGAAGCGCTCGTGTCGCTCTCTGGCTTCACGGTGTCTGCATAGCTTTCGAGACCATATTCTTCCAAGAAATTGTCAGAAAGCTTACTCTTAGGAACGCTTTTGTTCTTTGACGGCCGCGTTCTGAGTAAAATGCTTTCCTTCTCTTTGGAAACTACGTTATCTAGTATACTACCACCTTCTGTAGTGCTTTTGGTGCTCTCTGGTTTATGTTCCCCGAGATATATGCCATCAGGTTCCTCCTGAGATTGTTCTGCGCTATCATCTCCATCATGCTGGCCAGACAATTCAGCTTTCAACTGTTGAAGTAACTGGTTTCTTATCTTAAGCTTCTGCTCTGTCCCAAGAGACTGCTCTGACAACTGTGGGTAGAAGTGATTTAAAAATTCCTCGTCTTCTTCAGAGTCCCATTCATCTGATTCACTCTTCTCGAATTCAAAGTGACCTGCTCGGCCATCTGAGACTCTTTTTTTAGAAGACCACTTCGGTCTTTGATAATTGTCTGGTCTTCTACTCTGGGTAAGTCCATGCTTTCTTAAATAGTTCTTCTTTGCCTTCTTATCCCACTTGCTGTCTTTTAATACCATAATACTATAGTATAGTATTTCGCATTTACCAAATTCAGCCGTAAATTATAATCGAAAAAAACTCGTCGATTAGTATAATTGAAGCTACGTTACCATGGGAGACGATAAAAACGAAAAGCCAAAGTCAGTAGAGGAGCTTTTGAAGCTCTTAAGCACGGCTGATAATGATTCCGCCACTCAGCAAAGGCTGACAGAAGACTATAAATTTTGGAAGACGCAGCCCGTTCCAAAGCTTGAGGAGAAGATCGATTCTGAAGGACCGATCGACAGCTCCAAAACGCCTGATGATATACCAGACAAGCCTCTTCCATTACTCCCAGAGTTTGAATGGGTAACTGTTGATATAAATAACAGTGAAGAATTAGAGGATGTGTACCAATTGTTGTACAACCACTACGTCGAGGACCTGGATGCGACATTCAGATTCAAATATTCTCACGAGTTCTTCAAGTGGTCATTGAAGCCACCTGGATGGCTCAAGGAGTGGCACGTTGGAGTCCGAGTCAAGGCGACAGGCAAGTTGGTTGCTTTTATTGCTGCTGTTCCTACACACCTCAAGCTAAACAGCTCTGGGAAAAACATACCTAGTGTTGAGATCAACTTCTTGTGCATCCATAAAAAGCTTCGTGGTAAGAGATTGGCACCCGTCTTGATCAAGGAAATTAACAGGAGAGTCAACAAGCGTGACATATGGCAAGCATTGTACACGGGAGGTGTTGTTTTGCCTTCTCCTGTGTCTACTTGTAGATACACCCATCGTCCTATAAACTGGTCCAAGCTCTACGATGTAGGATTCTCGCATCTCCCAGCTAACCAAACCAAAGCTAGCATGTTAGCGTACTACTCGTTGCCTCCTAATACCAAAACGGAGGGCTTGCGGCCAATGACCTTGAAGGATTTAGATGCCACCTTTGACCTTTTCGTTAAGTTCCAGTCAAGATATACCTTGGTTCCAGACTACAGCAAAGATGAGTTTGCTCACTGGACATTGGGCTCTGTCGATGGCGCTAAGTCTAATGTCATCAGAACATTTGTTGTTGAAGACGCTGCAACCGGTAAAATCACCGACTTCTTTTCCTACTACTTGCTTCCCTTTACAGTGTTGGACAACCCCCACCACGACGAGTTGGGCATAGCGTACCTCTTCTACTATGCTTCAGAATCTGGCTTCGACACAGGTTCAAAGGAAAAGCTCGACCAGTACAAGTTAAGGCTCAAGTCTCTCATTAATGATGCTTTGATAACCGCCAAAGCTGATGACGTCGATGTCTTCAACTGCCTCACTTCGCAGGATAATCCCTTGTTCATAGAGGAGTGCAAGTTCGGCGCCGGTGATGGTTACTTGAACTATTACCTCTTCAACTACAAGACTTTACCAATTCCAGGAGGCATAGACAGCAAGACAAAGGAAGTCACTCACTCGCAAGGCAGTGGTATCGGTGTAGTCTTGTTCTAGAATGTTTATAATTATATTTAGAGTAATCAATGCTTTATATATGAAATATGGTATCTTTACTTCATCTATGGAGCTTAGTTCGTTCCTTCAACAGACCAAAGCAGCTTAACTATGTGAAAAATCTGGGTGCAGGTCTTCAAAAAAAAAAAAAAAAAATTTCACGACCCTCATCACCTCTAGAGGTACGCAACTAGAATTCGCTAGCATTTTAGTAGTTTCCCTAAAGTATCAAATACCTCGTTCGTTGCATTTGGAGTAAGGTACTTTATCAGGAAAATGATTTCTTCAACATGCTGGGTCCCTAGGGGATTTGCAGCAGAATATCCTGAAAAGTATGAGATTGATGAAGAGGAAATGGAGAGGATAAATGCTATGGCCAATCTCGAAATCAGTGATGCAAAGGCTGAAATTGAGGAGTCTGAAAGCAATGGAAATGATTCCGAGAAAAAGCTCAAAGGCGATTTGGAATTAGATGATGATTTGAAAGAATATGACTTGGAACACTATGATGACAATGAGGATGAAGATGAGGCCAGTGGACAAAAAGTGTCGATTTTTCCAGGACTCTCTAACACAGATGCTAAGTTTCATGAAGAAGAGGGTGAAGACCCTTACTTGAGCTTACCAAACGAAGAAGATTTGAAGGAAGAGAGAGAAGAACTGCAAATCTACCCTACCGATAACTTGGTGTTAGCTACCAGAACTGAAGATGACATATCTTACCTTGATGTATTCGTATATGATGATGGTGCTGGAGCTGTGGATGAATCTGACAAAGACTACAAGGATGACCTTGAACAGGGCTTTGTCAGAGAGCCATCACTTTATGTGCACCACGACATCATGCTTCCTGCTTTTCCTTTATGTGTCGAGTGGATAAACTACAGACCAGGCCAAACAGTAGTGGACCAAAGCTCTCTGAACATTGGTAATTTTGCAGCAATTGGTACCTTTGATCCACAAATCGAGATATGGAACCTTGACTGTGTTGATAAAGCATTCCCAGACTTAATCTTGGGCCAAAACTCGCTGGATTCGAAGCAGAAGAAAAAGAAGAAGAAGAAGACTAAGGGACATAACACTACCAGCCACACAGATGCCATCTTGTCCTTGTCTCATAATAGAATACATAGAAACGTCTTGGCTTCTTCATCAGCAGACTGTACGGTTAAGTTATGGGATCTTAACAATGGAGTCGCCGTCAAGTCCCTGAATTCAATCCATAATAATAGCACCATATCCTCAACTCAATGGCATACTCTGGAAGGCTCGATATTGCTTTCGGGTGGTTATGATGGCTCTTGTGGTGTGTCAGACGTCAGAATTTCTGATGAGTCAGCAATGACCAAACGTTATAATGTGGCAAGCGGCGAGGAAGTTGAAAATGTCAGCTGGGGCCATGACTCTACCCCTGAATTATTTTACGCTGGTACAGACAATGGAAATGTGTTTTGCTTTGACGTAAGACAAGAAAGTAAACCTTTATGGACTTTACATGCACATGATGCCGGTATCTCATCATTACAGTTGAACCGTCATATACCAGGAATGCTTGCAACATCGGCCATGGGTGAAAAGACTGTTAAGCTTTGGAAGTGCCCCGTCGACTCTAGCAAAGGACCTTCGATGGTATTATCCCGTGACTTCGGTATTGGTAACATCTTGACTACATCATTCCCTGGTGATATAGAGGTTGCTGGTCACTTGAGTGTTGGAGGAACCGCAGGTACTTTGAAGATGTTTGACGTCTTGTCTAACAAGTCGGTGCGTAACAATTTCAAAGACGAAATGAAAGACTTACGAAAGCAAGCAAAATCGATTGCTGCAGAAGCAGGAAGATCATCCAGAATTGCAAGAAAATACAACGGTTCGTCTGCTAACGATGCGGTATTG
This sequence comes from Millerozyma farinosa, assembly GCA_002196765.1. Lineage (NCBI taxonomy): Eukaryota > Fungi > Ascomycota > Pichiomycetes > Serinales > Debaryomycetaceae > Millerozyma > Millerozyma farinosa. Next base: position 886,242 of record NBND01000008.1, read on the forward strand.
TCTGTCGATCCAACAGCTATTGAAAGCGAGTCTGATAACGAGGAAGGTGAAGCAGATATGCAGGATGAAGACGAAGAATAAGTAGCAGTCATTACACATAAAACCTTGAGATGCTCTCTCACTTGTATAGATAATAAACTACGGTACTAAAGACTTATGAAATGTATTTAATTCTATGATCAGCATGTTTTCATTATCGTTATAGACTGGTTCTCACATTAACGTACGTGATACTTTTACTAAATTTCGCAGTAATTGCATAATCTAAAATAATTTAAACAAGGCAAAAACGAGACCTCTCTTGGTAGTATTACGAGTAAGCTGTATGCACTGCTGATGCTGTGTACGAAAATACCATCGATCGTGAATAGAATAGAATATCTCATAGAAGTCAGTAAGTTGTGTCACTTGCTGCATAAAAGATCCATCAACAAGTTATGCAGATAAGTTGGTCCCTTGGCCCAGTTGGTTAAGGCGTGGTGCTAATAACGCCAAGATCAGCAGTTCGATCCTGCTAGGGACCATTTCTTTCTTTCGGGGCGTGTGGCGTAGTTGGTAGCGCGTTCGCTTAGCATGCGAAAGGTCTCCGGTTCGAATCCGGACTCGTCCATTAGAGAGAATTTTTTTTTGATTCTTGTTACCTGTGCTTACAACGATTACTATGGTAATGGACTATCCGACGTTCATAATCATACGTAGATCGGAGTAGAGCTCTAATCATTGTCTACTTGCGATGGCTTTTTGTTTTGTGTTTAGGGCTTATGTGAGCTTTAGAAATAAAGATAATCCTATCCTACCTGCAGAAATTACCGGTTTGGAGTAAGTATTTCATCCTCCTTTATAACCAGCCTGTTGAATAGTAATAGTGAACGCAATGCTTTCTATGGTGGCATCAAATGATAGGGTAAGTGCTGGTTTCTTGAAAATTCTATGTGGATGCAAATACTGGAGATGAGGCCGGGTAAGTACAATAAGAATTTTTTTCGCTGTATAAAAGGAGGACGTTTATCCTTCTCATCAAGAGTTATAAAATAATTTCATACTATTCAATTTGCAGTGAACTTCAAGTTGACTTATACGAAATGCATGGGTAACTGTAACAATATGGATGTGGTCTTTTTAATTAGGGCTTAAGTTTTGTTTTATTATCTGTCCAAATTGTATGTGATTTTTTTTATTATTTTTTTCAAAAGGTATCCTTGTTCTTATGATGAACTTAAGTATGTCTTTCCCAATCCGATTCGACTTTGACGATAGAGGTGAAAGCCGTCCTCCAAAATATACGTTGCTCTCAGAGCGACATTTGTCAGGACTTATACTTGCCAGTATTATACGTTTCTGATCAGGATACCTTACTGATTGTGTTATTGCAATAGAGTTACTAACAGTTCAAGACTGGAATAAAGGAACACTTAAGCATTAATTAAAGAGAGTTCAAATTTGTACAGAACTTCATAAGTATAGTTAGCTAGTGCAAAGTTGAGAATCATTAAGTGATGAAAATTCCATTAAACATTCGCAGTTTCCTCGGTAGCATACGTCGAACCCATCAATGTATGCCGGTGACCGCTTATAGACCTTCCATGGATGTCTGATTAATGATTCTCATGCTTTGTACGAAGTTTACATAGCAATTAAATAGAGAAAATGCATTCATAAATCATGAAAAGAGTACCTGTTGTGCGTCGTAGAGTTGGATCGTTAAATTTTATTCACAAAATACAAAGCGATATATACATATGTATATATGTATATTTAAATGTATATTCACAATAACCTATGGGAAGGATCACCTAAATTTTTCCCTTCACATTTGGAGTAGTCAATGGCCATTCATAACTTCCTTGGTCTTCAAACACATAACCGTGTTTATTCAAGAAAGACCTCAACTGCTTTGGTCCCTTAGATCCGTAAGGATAGGACTCGGGAACTGGACCGGTCTTCGACTCAATGTGCTCCAATAATGGAGTGAACAACTTCCAAGAAATGTCCAACTCGTCATCTCTGACGAAGTTAGAGTGATTTCCAAGGAAACAGTCTCTTATCAAAGATTCGTAAGCTTCTGGTATCCAGAATTGCTTCGAGTATCTCTTTGAATAGGTCATATCCAAATCAGTGACGGAAGTCTGGTCGGAAATACCTGGGATTTTAGAGTTAATCTTTAAGTATATAGCCTCGTCAGGTTGAATTCTCATGACAAGTTCATTTCTTTCCACAGAGTTGAACATTCCCTTCGATGCAGGCTTGAACTGTATTCTAATTTCCACTTTGGATTCGTTCAAAGCTTTACCTGCTCTCATGACAAATGGGACACCTTCCCATCTCTCATTATGGATCTGCAATCCAATTGCGGCATATGTGACGCACTTGGAATCAGACTTCACAGTTTCATCATCCAAGTAACCAGGCTTGGTACCATCTTCAGACTTACCATACTGACCTAACAATATGTCATCTGTCTCGATGTCACCAATAGCCTTCAAGACTTTGACCTTCTCATCACGAATGGCTTCAGGGTCGAAAGATACTGGTCTCTCCATTGCCAACAAAGTTAATACCTGCAACAAATGATTCTGCATGACATCTCTGATAATACCAACGTCGTCAAAGTAACCACCTCTGCCTTCAGTTCCGAAGGCTTCTTTGAAGGAGATCTGAACCGAACGAACGTAGTTCTTATTCCAGCATGCACCCATCACCTCGTTGGCAAATCTCAAAACGACCAAGTTCTTGACCATTTCCTTACCCAAATAGTGATCTATTCTGTACAATTCATTTTCCGAGAACAATGGAGCCAAGTCCTTTTGAAGCTCTCTGGAGGAAGCCAAGTCATGACCGAATGGTTTCTCGACAACCAAACGCACACGTCCTTCTTTAGTGTACACATGCTCTTTCAAGTTTTTAGCCACCGCGGTGAAGACGGATGGAGGCAATGCCAAGTAGAAGAGTCTGTCTGGCTTTGTAATACTGTGCTTGTCTTCGTACTTCTTTATTTCTGTCTCCAAATCCTTGAATCCCTCGGGCTGATCGTATGCGCCCTGGTGGTAGGAACAGAGGTTCAAGAATTCTTGAACCTTGTGCTTGTTTTCGTTGGTGACACCTTTGAGGTTTGCCGAGATTCTCAGCTTGAAGTCCTCGTCCGAAAGCTTCGATCTGGCGTATCCGATGATACGAATTGTGGATGGAAGCTCTCCCTCGCGGAACAATCCAAACAAAGCTGGGAACGTCTTCTTCTTGGCCAAGTCCCCTGATGCACCAAACACCACAATGGTCGAATAGTCTCCGAAACGGTCGCTCAGTGTGTTCATCTTGCTGTTTGCCACCTGTGCCTTTATTTTTTCGCCGCTGTCTTTTGCCTCTGGTCTAGCCGATCAAACGTTTTTATACGGTACGCAGTGGACGGTGTTCAGTTCAATTGCTGCCGTGTTAGCGCAATCCCTTATCGGCGTACTGACTCCTATATATGCGAATCTCCTGTCCTTGTGCCTGACAGAAAAAATTGAGTTGGAAAAATCCGTCGATGATCTAAGCGACTTGACCTAGACTCTATAATTGCTTACTCAACTAGCGGGTTGACTTTTTTTTTGTCTTTACTCGCAATGAAATACTCCAATGTATATCTCGCTCTGCTGGGGCCTGATTTCCTGCTCTGGCGATCTCTGGAGCGTGCTGATTCCGAAGATTTGACTAGTTCTACCAGTCAATTGCAATTAAAATATCTGCAAAAGGGTCGGTCCGCCGTGCGAAGCAATTCATCTTTGTCTTATATATGCCCGCAACTGTCGGTTTTGTGACTCTTTTTTTTTTTGTTCTATTTTCTGGCCTTCTGGAACTTCTCTGCTCCAGCGATCGCATAAGCACAGCAGCTATCGCGTAGCGGTCGAGTCAATGGGTGGCTCGGATGCCATTGCCTGGCATGCTCTACTGGTGCCCTTGTTAGGGTGTTGGCGCTGGCTCGACTTTGCTGGGTTTGCGTCTTACTTTGTGTCTTACTAATTATCTTGGGCGCTGCGAAAGGCCGTTGCCGCTCTATAGAGGCCGCAGTGACCAAGGGGGTCGCTCCTAGATAGGGCTGGGCCCACCCGCCAGTAGGACGAAAGGACATCGGCTGGGGGGGACTAACTACAGTATGTCGTAACTCCGTAGACATGCCGCGGCTCAAGATACCATGGGCCTGTGTCAACGAGGGGAGGGTCTAGCAGTGCGACCTCGCGACCGCCGGCCGACTTCGCTGGGGCCTGATCGCTGGCGGCTGCTAGCGCGCGCCAACGTTTCGGAGTAGCGAGCGCCGGAGTGTGCGCTGCTGCCCGCTAGTAGCCGCCCGTGCGCGCGCCTAGGGCCCAACAACATCGACTCTGGGGGCTCCGTTGGAGCGACAAAGCCGTCTCGGCTTGCGACATGTCGCCAGACCAGAGTTTGCGTAGTGGCACGAGCCAGCGGATAAGAGCACGTGAAAATCGAACTAGCGCACTGCCGAACAAGACGAACGACATGACACTGGCGCTATCGGTGTGGGCGCGTACACGTGCAAAATAACGTGACTACTGGTATCTTCCCCAGGGCCCTACAGTTGTTTTTTGCAGTCATGTGTGGTATTTATTGATATACTATGTATTTTGTTTGATGTCGATGTGGTCGCCCAGGCTGCCGGATGGAGTGGATGGCGGGTCACTATCGGGACGTCCTGATGTGTGCTCCTCAGGCTCGTCGCCGATGGCAAAGCGGTCTATATGGTCGTAGTCTGGGGGAGGAGTGCCGCCAAGGCTGTCGGGCTGCTCGAATAGACGGGCAGAGGGATCGTCCTGGCGCGAGAAGCCCAAGTCAAACGAGTCGTCATGGCGCTGTTGGCGGTCGCGGCTGTTGCGGCCGTCCGAGTCGAGGTCGTCGTCGGAATCGGTGTAGTCCTCGCCGGGGATAATGTCGAATTCGTACTCCTCGTGTCTTCTTCTGCGGCGAATGCTTCCAGGGGTCTTGTGGAATTTCATGACGAGAACCACCACGATAAAGCCTAGCACTGCGAGCGCCATGAAATATTGGCCGGCATGGCTTGTTGTGTAATGTGTGTTTTTGCCGTCGTCGTCATCGGGCTCTGTGGTTTCCGCGGGCTCTGATGGCGCTGCAGATGCCAGCAGCGAAGCCGAGGACGATGCTGCAACGGAGGATGCCGCAATTGTGGATGAGAGCGCTGTGCTAGAGACGGCGCTAGTTGTCGATGTAGGTATCTGCGTGTGTGGCTGCGTCATGAGGGAGCGTCTTACTGCCGCGTAGTCTTTAGTGATGTTGAATGTCTCGGCGCGCTTCTCGTCGATACTCTCGCCGAAAAGCCTGAGCTGCCAGTCGATGAACTCGACCTGATTTGGTCCATCGGAGCCATCACTAGTGACGGTGATCTCCCACTCGCCATCGCCTGGCTCTCCCCAGTGTGCCACTGACATAAAAGTCCAATCTTTCAAGCCGGCGCTAGATGCGTCGCGCCGGCGATACGTCCCGAGTGTACTGACGACGCCAAGAGGAGACTTCAACAGAACGCCGATCTTACCACGCATATCAGAGGCGATGTTGACTGTGACCGTGACGTGCTCAACACGCTCAACGTTGACGGCTTCAAGCTCTTTTCGTGGGATGTTGATAGAACGTACAATCTTGGCATCATTGTTGGTCTCATTAGCTGATATACTCTCACCAACTGACATGATATCTGAGTAATACCATGCTTGTGGTTTAACATTCTTCCAGTTACGGGCAAAGTGTGCCATCTTGTAAGCATCTATTTTACCGTACCCGTACTTATGCGAATACTGTCTACCGAGGGCTGTCTTTTGATAGCTGCCATCTTCTATGTTCACAGGGGTGGTACTTAATACTGACACGTACTGCAAGTCTCGCCATGTCAAGTTGGGGTTGACTTGCAAAACCAAAGCATAAATTCCTGCTGCCAATGGCGCGGCTGCAGACGTACCTCCATGACCTGACGCACAGGTACCTTTTAAGTCTGTGGTATGTATATGCTCACCAGAACCCGAGGAGTATGTCACAACCATAACGGCTGAGCATGACTCTGCATAAGATGGGTGAATACCCTTGTAGTCGATTGCACCAACTGTGATCGAGTAGATCGAGTTGGTGTAGCCATCATAGTTGCATGAGTCGCCAAAGAAACCTCCATTTCCTGACGCAAACACGTAAATAGCACCCTTGTTTTTACGTCCAGTTTGAATGCCCTTCACGATCGCCTTTTTGACCACAAGCTCTGGTTGTGAAAGTGTGCGGCCGTCGTCTGTAGGACCCCAAGAACACGAGAAGATATCGTTTACTTCGAGTCCATACATCAACGCCGCTGCCTCTTCTTCCGCTGTAAGATCCTTAGAGAGGATCCTTATTCCGCTGACTTGTGACCCATAAGCAACCCCGACACCGCAAATATCATTTCTGACGGCTGCAACCTCACCAGCGCACCGCGTGCCATGGTAGTCATTGCTGAGTCGCGGCTTGGGCAAGTTGCCATTGTCGTTGAAGTCCCAGGACCCCAACTGGTTAAAGTTGTCTGCGAGGTCGCGGCTCTCGTAGTCCAACCCATCGTCGACTATCGCTGTCACTGATCCGTTGCCCATGATGCCTTCGTACCATAATCCAGTCACGTTAACATCGTGCCCGGGATAAAAGGTGTTGATCAAGTGCCATTGCTTGACGAAGACGGGATCGTTGATGCCCAAGCGCTCAGATGCCTCCTTGACCGGGAGCTGCGACGAGTCGGCCACGTCGACGCTGCGGAGCGCTACCTCTTCGGCCGTGAACGGCACAGGACGCCGCTTGGCGAGCCGCTTTGGCGGCAACATCTCTATGGACCGAATGTGTGGATGCGTCGCCAACCGGTCGTACGTCTGTTCGAAGCCATCGGCCCGCCGCATCAAGCCCTCTGCTGAGGCCCGCCAATTGCCCACACACTCGCTGTGCGGGTGCGCCTTGTCGATGCTGAACACGAAGTGATCGTCGAGGCCTCGCACCGGGTGCTCGTAGGAAAACACGTCGCTGAACTCGCGGATAAACTCGCCGAGCGGTGCCATTCCGCCGGCCGTGTCGATCTCGACGACAAAGTACCGCTTGCTGTCAAATTGCCTCGCAGGCACCTCCATCCCGCGGCACCAGCCTTGGCCTGCCCAGAGGAGAAGCACGGCGGCTAACACCAATTGCCACTGTCTCATCATCGTGTGCCGCTATTACTCCGCCGCTGTGTCTTGCTGGCTTTGTCCACTGCCTCTACCTCGCCGGCTGCTGCCTGCTGTATCAAAAACACAGACCGTTGTCCACCGGGGAAGAGAGTGAGAACGAGAAAAACTTAAATATGTCACCTAGAAATAACCGCCGTCCTGCAATCGTGCTCGTGCCGGCGTTCTCTTCTCTATGTGCTGATGTGCTGTATCTGCTACTTCGAGTCCTCTGTACTCCATAGCACTATATATTCTGCCACGTACGAAGAGAACGCTTTTTCATGGATTCCGCTGCTTATATAAGCAGCTTCGTCCGCGTACTGAAAAATCCACTGGTGGGGGAGCGAAGGGTCCCAGTGGGCGATGGGCGCTGTAGAGGGCTGCTGGGGGCGGTTCCCGCTGCCGGGCTATACATGGCCTGGTGCGGGCGCTGCGGAAGGGGGCTCCTGGCGCTCTGGGGACCCTGGAGGGTCCCCAGAGCGGCGCAATAGCGTGGTCCCGTGACATGGGGGACCACCGCGAGGTTCCAAACGGTAGGGTGGAAAAACACTAGCAGTATATAGTGCTAGACAGAAGAGACGAGATTCAGCAGCGGCAGGATATGTATAGACTACAACGTTGGCACGCGGGAGCGGTGCGGGCAGCGTGGATGATGGTATTGTGTGCGGTGATGGTTGGCCGGGCCAGTGCACACGGAGACGACGAAATGAATATGGACGATGGGGATCGACCCGAGTTAAAGGCGATCAACGCGGGCAGCAAGACGTTCCACTGGCTTGTGACGTTGGGGTTGCTTCTCATTGGGCCATCGCTGGCGGCCGTGTTGGCGATGGCCGAGCGGTTCCACTGGGCGTTGGTGTTGCAGTACGTGCTGACCGGGTATCTGTGCTTTGAGTCGTTCTTCCTCGACTTCCCGGACCAGCAGGACAACCACGAGAACCGCACGTCCAAGGGCACGAGCTGGTTCTTGAGCATGTTGCTCGGCGTGACGATTTTCGTCGGCACGTTGATGAACGGGTCCAACTGGGTGGTGAACCGGTTCTACCCCCATTTGGCGTCGCGGGGCCAGTACCTGATCACTACTAAGATATACAAGGCGCTTTCTTTCGTCGTGGTATTGACAGGCTGGGTGCGTGTGTGCATGGCGCCCGTCGCTCTCTTTGGCTTCTGCTACGGCATCCACACGGGCCAGTGCATTGCTCACGGCATCATGGGCTCTGCGTTCATTCTCTATGGATTCTTGCTTGTCGTGGTGCTCGTGGTCCCCTGGATTAGACTCCATAGCCACCCCAGCGTCAACGGAAACCCCAATGTGCGGTCGCAAGAGTTCTACGACTCCACGGTGATGTGCGTCTGGGGTATCGTAAACACCTTCACCGAGCATCGCTGGGGTAGAGAGGAATGGTCCCATGGGGACTACCAACACACCTCCATGGGTATCATCTGGTGGGCAGGCGGCCTCCTTGGTATGTTCTTGACCCGCAAGAGTAACCAGCGCTCCTTTATCCCTGCACTCCTTCTCATCTTCACCGGCTATGCCATGTCAGAGCACTCCCAGCACATGATGATCTCGACCAAGGTCCACGCCATGTTTGGAATGTCGCTCATTGGTGCCGGCGCCCTCCGTGTTATCGAAATATCCTTCTTGTTGCACGACAGGGCCGTCAGCTCCTCCAAGAATATCCTTTCTTTCCAGTACTTGCCTCCCTTCTGCTTGGTCTTGGCCGGAACTTTATTCATGTCTGCCAATGAAGAGCAGCTAGAGCTCGTGCAGGCACTTGGCGCCGACCACTCGTCCTATATCCTTGTGGTAGCCAGCGCAGCCTTTGTCATTTTCTTATGGTTCATGCTTTTGGTAACCTTGTACTTGCACCTAGTGGGTTACGACGAAAACGGTCCCCTTCCCTCCCAGTACCTGGAAATCACCGCAAACCAAACAGAGGAGTTCGAGCTCACAGATGTCTCCGACGAAGAGACGCCCCAGCCCAGATCATAATGCCCTCCCCGGGCCACTACAGCACCTTCATCGGCCAGTCGACCAGGCTGCGCTGGGTGCAACCCAAACCGTGTCACGTGACGATTTGATTTTTTTTTTTTTTTTCTTTTATCCTGACTAATAGTAAAATTGGTCAGCTATCGCAGCTATCAAATCAATTTATACTTATATATAATCGCAAATCTAAGAGGATTCTTCAAGTTATATATATTTAGGAGGAGCATCTTGTTCTGGAGACGTTACAGGAAGTGGTATGAGTGCTATCTTATCGGCAGATGATTTAAACGACTTTATTTCGCCTGGGGTAGCTTGTATCAAGCCGGTGCAGAATGTGTCTGGAAGTAAGGACGGACAACAAGATGAGGTGGAAATACAGATAGACCAAGATGGAGAGCCGCTTGAAGTGTCTAAGGCAGATGGAGAGGCAAGCAAGCTTAATCCCGCCCAGATATCTCTTTCAGATTGTTTGGCATGTTCGGGCTGCATCACTTCTGCTGAAGAAGTGCTTGTAGCACAGCATTCACATAATGAGTTGACAAGGGCTTTAGAGGAAAACAGAACGCAGCAGACAAAGAAAGTGTTTGTTGCCAGCGTCTCGCACCAGTCAAGAGCGTCCCTTGCCGGTGCGTACGGCGTATCTGTTGCGGTGATGGACAAGTTATTGATTGATCTTTTCGTGGCTCAGATGGGATTCACGCATGTAGTGGGCACATCGCTTGGACGGTCACTTTCTTTGATCTATGAAGCGCAGAACATAATTGACCGCAAAACGAGAGGTGTATCAGGACCCACGCTATCATCTGTGTGCCCCGGGTGGGTTTTGTATGCGGAAAAGACACATCCCTACGTTATACCTCACATGTCGGACGTCAAGTCGCCTCAGCAAATAACGGGCTGCTTACTCAAGTCTCTTGTGGCTCGTGAACTAGGCATTTCCCGTGACAACATCTACCATGTGTCGATAATGCCCTGTTTCGATAAGAAGCTTGAGAGCGCTAGACCTGAAAAATACGATGGTGAATTGCCTTCGCCAGACGTCGATTGTGTCCTCACACCCAAGGAATTGGTGACTCTTATAGAAGAAAACACAAATATTTATTCGTTGATTCCACCCCATACAGACATTACAAAACTACCCCAGCCGGCATCGATGTCGAACATTTATAAACAAGTGGCACCGAAAACCTGGCCCTCTATAGAGTTGGCCTGGGCTAGCAATGAAGGCTCGTCCTCAGGGGGCTACGCATATCATTATTTGGCTGCATTACAGCTTCATCTCATGGCGAGCGATCCATCGGTGTATAATCCGCAGGAGTTCGAGCTCGTCACCGTAGGCGGACGAAACTCGGACGTCTACGAAATGAGACTTTTGTTCAGAAAGGAGAAGGTGGGCTCAGCAGCGGTTGTTAATGGGTTCAAAAACATCCAGAACTTGGTCAGAAGGCTAAAACCCTCCAAGTCAACCGTGTCTTCAAACCCACTAGCTAATAGACGCCGGGCAAGGTTGGCCAAGGCAAACAAGTCGGACGATTCATCTGATACAGATCAGGCTGACCCCTCAAAATGCGACTATGTTGAAATAATGGCATGTCCTAATGGCTGCATAAATGGTGGGGGTCAAATCAGTCCTCCAGGAGATGTGTCCGCCAAAGAATGGTTGGCTTCCATAATAGATAGGTACAGAAGTATCGAAACCATTTCTCTTTTTGACTCACCGGATGCTCGGGCAGTCTCCGATATCATTCACTGGAGTCTGCAATTCATCGATGAATTCAATATCAGCGAGATGAGGTTATCAAAGACTTACTTCAACACCGTAGAAAAGCCAACAGACCAAGCTGCTCTCTTACTTGGAACAAAGTGGTGATTTAAAGTACTTTATAGCATGCATTTTCACATTGTATAATAAAATTAATTATATTCGTATTTATTCCATATTGTAGCGATTTTTCAGTATATTTGCACTTTATTGATTTTATACCATATTTTAAAAGCACTTCTTTTTAGCACGTTAAAAATTAATAAGAGTGTACAACAAAAATTGCTCTATAACTACCACATATGATACCGGTGTTGAGTAGAATAAGTTTCAGACATACACTTTTAGTGAACGGTGTTCTGTTGAGGTATATTCACCGAACACTGGCGAAAAGTTTCTCGAGTACTTTTTCGGTTTTTCAAAAAACTACCAATATTGAAGAGTTAATTAGTAGTTTGGAACAAAAGGGCAATAATGCAGAAGAAGGAGTGTCCAGGGGGAAGAGTGCAAACAGATTTGCCAAGATTTACGAAAAAAATGGATCTCGGGACGCCAAAGATAAGCATGGCTCGAATAACAGACATAAGAAGTCTGGTGCACCACGCCCTCCTCAGAAACGGAGAGTGAAGTTCAACTTGGAGGGCTGCCTGGAGCAAGCGAAAAATGCATTAAAGAGCAATATAGAGAAGATATTTTCGTTGTCCAAAAACTATGAAGTAAAATTTGTTAACCCCGAAACAAATAAGCTCGAAAGGGCTTTCCTTGACGATATTGTCAATAGTTTAGACTTGTCGAGTCAGGGTATCTTTTTGGTTCCAGCAGACAGTGAAAACGATGTTCCTCTTATCAAAATCAATAAATCTTTCCAAATGATCAAGCTATACATAGATGAAATTGCCGCAAAGAGAGAGAAAGAGCTTTTGGAGATGGGTAGCTTGGCAGCGCAAAGGGCTGTCAGACAGCGTGAAAAAGCAGAGAAGAAAAAGTCTGCTACAAAGATTTTGACGATCTCATGGAAAATCAGCCCTACTGACTTGATGAACCAGAAGCGGGCTGAAATCGAAAGATATTTGAGCAAAGGCGAGAGTTTCTTATTATACGTTGGTGATAAAAGAAGTTTGCACTCTGTGAGAAGATCAGTTGATAAGGAAGGTGGACTTCGTGACAAAACAGCTTCAGAGGAGGAAGAGCACTCCGATACCCAAGACACTGAAGAGTGGGATGGTGTTAATTACGAGCTCAAGAAGCGTGAACTAATTTTGCAAAAGATAGAAGAGATCTTAAACGACGCAGAATGTTCGTTTGAACTTAGCGGAAAGGTTGATTCCCGGATTATCGCATCCTGCACTCCTAAGCAAAAACCCACTTCCTCTGAAAGCTCCGGAAAGGACGAGAATTCTGATACTAAACTTCTGAAGAAATTGAGAAAACAGGAAAAGCAGAAGCAGAAACAAAGGAAAGAAAAAGAAAAGGCTTCTACTAAAGAAGAAGATCTCGATGCATTATATCTGTTCAAAATAGATGACTAACGAATTTCTTGTACATAGAACTATTTAAGTCACAATTCATTATACTATACTACCGTAGTTTCCTTGGTGCAATGATGTCCCGACATCACCAATTTTAGCGTTACCTAAACGTTCCTTTCTTAGTTTTTTTACCTTGTAGCCGAAAACATGAGCATGCACCACATCATCGGATATGGGATAATTTATCAATTTCCTTATCTCACTATTATCAAGGTTGTAGTTATTTATAATGGATGCTGCCTTCTCATAAAAAGCTTCATCTTCATCTAAATATTCGTTATCATAAGAGAAGCCATCGCCGTTCAATGCTTCAACTAAAGAAAGTCGTTGTGGATTGATACTTTCCGTGGTTTTTGGGGAGCCCGGGGGTGAAGCAGCCATCGCCAGCGAGGCCGAGTGAAGCCCTCTTAAAGACGTGCTTACAGACTTTGATGATCGCGTTTCATGATGAAGATCGTCAAACAATGTCGTCAGGAAAAATGTACTGGTTTCAGGATTTTTGGCTGGTGGTTGTATGTAAGTATGATTATTTGGTAACCAGTGCTTTTGAGTTCCATCACTGTAGTATCTTAAGCCTTGGTTAATTCTGCTCATCCGAGCAGACGAGTCAGGATGCGCAATCAAAGCTTCCACTGAATCAAACTTTTTGTAATCTTTATAATAATCACCGTAGAATGTCAACTTGAAATCATGCACTAAATCATGAATCCCGCAAATATCTTTCAAAGCATAAGGAAACAATAGCCTACCATTAGGTATGGCTGAAATCTTGAAAGGCGCATAAGAAAAGGAAAAGCAGTGCCCAATGGCGAAGCCAACCAATTCCATGCAAAGTAGAGCATTTTGGATGTAGATACCAATATTTGTATTCTTTTCATCTCCATCGTCAAGCTTGGGCAATAAACCAGCATAGCTTAGTATGGACAATATAACACCTTGCCAGTAAGAAGCAAAGATAATCAATTTAACGCATAAAAATTTACCAATAGGACTAAACTTCTTCAAATCGTTCCACAAAATCTTCCAGAAAAAAGCTAAACAGTACAACGACGTTGTGACACTTAGATTGTAGATTATAGTAAGCCAAAGGTAGATGGAAGTGATCCCCAAGTCATTAACATCATACCATCCAATGATTTCACACAATATCGTTGATAAGCAAATAATGGGTTTGAGCCACACATACTGCAAAATTCCTCTCTTAATGGCAAGCAAAGTGTATGGATCTGAGATATCAGCCTCGGGAAAAATGTAGCGTAGCACCCCAGGGTGTGAAACAGGCTTACTACCACTCTTCAGTATGACGATATTCTTCTCTCCTCCCAACATGTCAGTGAGCAATGTGAAAAAAGTGTAGATCACAAACGCTTCATATACCTCTCGAATTGACTCTAACACATACTTGTTCATCACTGACGACGGATCACTGAGCATCGAATAACAGGAACATGCAAACAAAGGAACAATTAGCTGTATTCGTATCATTAGTCGCTGTTGAAAAGGCTTCCTATAGTTTTTTAAATGCATAAATATATTGGCAAAGATAATCAACGATGAAAGTATCGATGAATACTTTGCGCAGAGTATAATCCACGAGGGTAAATACGGGGCTTCTCCCGTCATAATAAATGCTCTTTTGATATACAGAGACCTTACCTTGAGTTAAACATTGACATAAATATTAGACATCCTGTATATAGTTCGTGTATATGATAAATGTTGCACCTGATAGTACAGCAGGTAGATGAGCACAACATCAATACAGTATATAAATATATGCGTTTACGGATAATATACAACACATTAATGATCATGAAAAGTCCATATCTGTAATGCGATCAAACAACACCTGATTCCTTGAGTTTTTTCTGACGTTCCTTTTCTCTCTGCAATTCTTGTAATTCTTCTTCGGTGATCAAATGATGCTTGTGATTCGATGCTTTGTAACAGTCTTTGTTTTCACGTCCCAAATGATCCACGTAATGACAGTAGTCAATCGATACGAAAAAGTCTTCATTGATGAGCTGTGTCATCTTTAGTCTGCTGCTAGGAGGTATGGATAAAACTTTAGAGATTGTGTCTCTGCAATTTTCTGGTAACAACCGGAGAAGTTTATGGGCACCTGGAGCGATAACAGGCTCTTCATCTTTATCGGAAATATGTAAGCCATCTCTCATGGTTTCGGCAAGTTTTTCTTCGTCATCTAATTCTTTTAAACCGGCGTACGATCTGAATGAAGAATCAGATGCCTTGGCAAATTTCCAAGGAAAGCGTCTCAACACCATACAGCAGTACATAATACCCAAAGACCAAACATCTGCTGCCCTGGGGTCATAGCCAAAGTTACTAGGAGTGAATACTTCAGGGGCCAAGTAAGGGTCTGAGCCAACTATGCCTCGTGCGCGAATCAACCATCTTTCTTCTTCGGCCATATCTGGTGCTTTTATAGGCGTATCTCTCCTAAAAGGTACTGCCGACCCGAAATCGATCAATTTTAGTATTCCGTCATCATTAACCACGCAATTGTCTAATTTTAAATCTCTATGTGCCAAATTATTCGAGTGAAGATACAACACACCTGAAACAATCTGTTTAAAGTAACAATTGATCTCTTCAGTGGTCATTAAGCCAGACATCACTAGATTGAAAAAATCAAATGGGCAATACTCCATGATAATGTAGTACTCTGTGTTGGTTAAAAAGCTCGAGTCTCTGTCTTTTATTAACTCAACAGTATGTATTAAATTCTCGTGATGCAAAATCTTGCCTACCTTGAATTCGTTTTTAACCTTTTGCTTATAATCATTATCTGTTTCGTGAGGAAGTTTTGACCTAAATTTCTTTACAGCGAAGATCGCATTGGGGTCATCCTTGAGTGATACCAAGTTGACCGATCCACTGGCACCTTTGCCCAACAAGCGTCCGACAGGGCCATATTTCACAAAGAGTTCTGACGATGAATGCTTCGGTAATATTGAGTAATGGTGTTTATGCTTAGTCTTTACCGGATGATGCAGATCGCCATTCGGCTTGAACTTTTTCAAGAATCTTTTTAATGATAGGTGACTATGACTATTATGGCGGTGGTGAACACCCAAAATATCCAGGCCTTTCATGTGCTTTCCTGACTTCAGGCCCATTCCCAGGCCTCTTTCATTTCCTTTCGACTCCAGTATGGGCAGGGACGAGTCACTTGAGGACATTTTACTCGACTTTGTTGATAAATGAGGAGAAGCCACCCCGTCCACGTCGTTTCGCAAACTCGAGTTATCCCGTGCAACCTTCTCGTCGGTCTTTTTTCTCGAAGAACATCTGGAGCTCGGACTCGATTGAGGCGATATGGTGCTTCTTGAGTTTCTTTTTTTCAATAGGTGTCGGTGGGAAGAGCTGGTCGAGCTACTGTCATTCTTAATTGCTTCCTTAATTCCACCCCCCAAGAAAAAATCCTTGAGGGTATGCCGTGAACCACTTCTGCTATTACTACTACTGCTATCTGAGCCAGTCATGTTGGTTTATCTGATCAATGAAGCAAAAATTTGAAGGCCCCACACGGATATCCGTCTTTCCTGTGCAAGTCAATTATATTACTTTCTTCCTAATTGCAGTCCTAAATGAATTGGTTCATAAATATATCAAACCAGCAATTAGAGATTACTCCAACCATCTAACACTCTAACTATATTACGTTCGTTATTTGTAATTAAAAAAAACTTAATCTAATACTAAGTGCCATCCGTTTCACGAAAGGGAACTCAGCCAGAAGGAAAATCACGTGCTTGAGACATAAAATTAGTGTCTGTACATTTATAACGAGACAATGAAAGATCAGATTGTCATGTAGTTACTCCAGCATGACAATGATACGGGGTAACAAATACTAAAAGGACTCTATACACCCATACAGCTTATTCCCTTGGCAGATGGTCGGACATTAGACGGTGGCTTTCCGATGCATCATTGTCGGAATAATCTGGATTATCAATGCTATTGTCATCATTATTACTTACCCCAGATATATTGGTGCCAGTCGCCTTATTATGGGGGTTGTTTGAGGACTTGTCAGACGATTTAGATACGGAGCGCGTGGAGCGAGGAGTCATAGCTGATTGCATTGACTGACCCTCCCCATCGCTTATGTGCTCGATGATGGTTTTATGTACACCTTTGACATTGATAACGGATTCCACGATCCCTCCAGTCCGGTATGACCTTGATTCTGCATATTCTGGGACAACTTCGTTGTTCGTGCCATCATATACATTGTAGTGGACGTTGTCGTCATCGTCCTCGCCATCAGATGCTGCTTGTTGGTTGTTCGTAGAAGGTTCATTGGAACAGGCAACGTCATTCTGCGACTTGTCTGCGATATGGAACCTCTGAGCGTCTTGGTTGTCTGACGAAACTCTGCCTTCATTGAACTGCTTATCTGCGGTTCTCAAGGCAGCATTCTCTGTCGGATGGATGGCACCGTAGTTCAGACCGAATGGCTTCAGCGACAACTTTTTCCGAGAAGGGGTTACGTTGTTCTTAACTTGTTCAAGATCGGTCTTTTTGATTTTGACAAACGACTTGCTGGTTTCAAGCGGGTTTGAAGCCGGATTTTTGGGAAGCCAGTTGCGGGAAGTGTCTGCGGCCTGGAATATTGGAGAGGCAACCCCAGAGTTCGTGTATCCTTTATTACTCAAGGGACTATCTTTAGGAAGCGATTCTTTCAAGGGAGTGAGGTCGTAATTATCATCGAGAGAAGACCTTTTAGAAGAAGTAAGGGGCTGGCGGTAAAGACCACGCAAATATGTTGATAAATTCTTTTTCGAAAGAGGTCCTGGATTTTGTCTCTTGATATTTTTGTTGATATCAATGTATACATCCGACTCGTCTACGATTTCCTCACCGATCAATTCCTCAATGACGTCCTCAAGTGTTAATACACCCAAAGCGCCCACAGGCTCACCTGGATGTTCGCTAACCACTATCATGTGCGATTTACCTTCTTGAAAGTAATTCAAGATGTTAAGACAAGATGTATCAGCACCTGTCTCTGGCAAAGTAGCTAATGGGAACAGAGCTACTGGTAATGCATCCTCGGGATCATAGCTGATAAGAACTCTCACTAAAAGCATACCTATGAAGTTGAAAGGCTCTCCCGGTATATGAATAGGAATACGTGAAAATCCTGCATTGAAGATTTCTTCTACGGTTTCCTCATCTAAAACAGCATCAGCACTCATGGTGAAGACTCTATCTATGGGTGTCATAATGTGCGAAACGGGCTTCTCTTTTAAGTCCAAGACAGCACTGATGATGGTGACTTCATCCTCATTCAAACGTTCGACACCCATCGTCTTGTGTAAAGTGACCAAGGTTTTCAAACCACTCTTCTTGTATAATGTTCCGTGGTCTTCTCCAAGGATATGGTCTAATAAAAGGGAGCACGGATATGCAATAGGGTACATTAAGTACATAAGCACCAAAACAAAAGGCGCAAATAAAGCACCAACCTGTAGACCATATCTGACGCAGATACTCTGGGGTATGATTTCTCCGAATACCACAATAGATGCGGTAGACGTCACGACAGCCGGCCACCCACCACCTAGACATCTATCAAGCACAATAGGAAGCGTTTCGTTCGTTATGACATTCGAGAGAAGCAAGGTCACCAAAACCCAGTGCTTTCCACGGCCAATCAAGTTCAACACTTTACGGGCGTGCTTCCGCTCGTACACATCTCCACTGCTGGCGATAACCTTTAAATAAACTTCATCTTGTCCCATTAATCCTAATGTTAAGCCAGCAAACACACCACCCGCAAGGACAAGGAATACCGACGTGAAAAGATTCAAGTAGAATCCTTCGGCCGTGAGGGCTTTAACGGGATCACTGACCTCTTCTCGCTTGACATCATAAAATAAGGGCAGCGCACGGACCAAAGATGGCAACAGAATGACAAAAAGACAAATCCTGCTGATTAATGCTTCACTTCTCATACACACGGCATGGTTGTTCGTTCGTACTAGTGATTTATAATTATACATATATGCTGCTGCTGTTAGTATTACGCCCACCTTACTGTTAATGACATATGCCGAAAGCGCCCTAACTGGCTTTATTCTCTCTATTCCACGGCCTAACACCACATAATGACTCACCCGTACTTACGATTGCAATATTAAGCCTAATTTATAATGAAAAGCTGTCTGTTATTTGGGAAGTTTAACTTACAACCTTACGACTGCTTCAAATTTATTCGCTCAATATAATATCAATAATGGTAGTGTGCTATTCAAAAAAGATAGCTGGCGGCAACTGGTAAGCTACATCAAAGAAAGAAGGATTATTCTAATGGTAGAGGATATTATGAAGGGGAATTAGTAGGTTGGCGCCAGCTCTCGAATATTAGGTAGTATATTATTGTATATGATGTTGTATGGCTTAATTGCTGTATGGCGCCAAGCACGTTTTAGGAGTTGATGTGACGCTTTCGAAAACAAGTAATACCACGAGGAGGATTGTTACGATGCCCATTAATATTGTAGAGTCCAATTCGGCAAAGCTCAAGCACACGATAGCAATACCTATAGGGATACGCCAGACAACACGCCAGAAACGAGGTAATATGTGAAGATCTGGTGGATCTTTAGGTTTGTCCATCAAACCTATGATACCCATACAAACAAGAGAAACGCAGATACCACCTGTGAAGAAGAAGGAGAGGGCATATAAGCTTGCACCCTCCTCTTTCTCACCTCCTACCTCTTTGATAATCCGCAGGCCCTTTTTGAGCTTGACGTTGTGGTATTCGGTAATTTCACCAGCGGAGTCGGCTGACAAGACGATGGCGGCCACGAGGGGCAAGTGCGCATACATCCAGCCCATCGCGGTCGAGCCCTTGTTTCTCAAGGCGTGGACGGCTTTCTTTGTTGTGGAACCATTGTTGTAGATCCAGAAGAGTACGTAGGCGATGATGATCATGAATACTCCCCTAGCAAAACGAGCAGAAAAGCCGGGTCCAAGTGGACTTGACGCAACCACTTTGTAGAGAAACTCACCAATGGCAATAGTGACAAACACACTGTACCGTTCAACCTCATGTTCAATGTTCAAAGCGGTGGACATGTTTAAGTTAAGCTTTTTCTTCGTCCAGGGATGAAATGCAAGACAGAAACAGACCTGCTCGAGAAACATGAGAGCGATGGAAACACCAATCTTTGCTCTAGTGGAGACAAAAATCACTATCAACCACAACAAACTCGTCACAACAAGGGAGGCACTGTAAATACGTTGCTGGACTCGATGTTCGGCAACAAAAACAGAATACACACACAAAGACACCGCCAAAGAAAGGCGACAGATTATGTATGGAACGATAGTGAGCGCAGCGCCCTTGCGGTTCTCCAAGACTTTCTCGTGACTGTTGACATAGAGTGTCAATAAAACAATAATCCAGAGCAAGTACGTCTTTTGCGAGAGGTCTTCGTTATAGTAATAGTTCACGAAATCCTTCACGTCGCTCCATACTACCCACACGGGCACGAACAAGAGAAAGTACTCGAGAAGGGCGGCTCCGCTAGCCTTTTCAGACGCATACCCAGCTAGATTGGCCACGAGGCCCACGTAGAGCAAGTCAAGAAATAACTCGATCTTGGAAGATGATCTTTCACCCTTGGTTCGGTAAAGAACCCCGTCTTTGAAGTAGTTGAGTGCCTGCGGGCGAATAAACCACACCGCATCTCTGGGACGTTTGATGTATTGAAAATTGATATCTCCGTATTTCCGTACGAACTCGTCTTCGCCCTCAGAGTCAGTAAGCTCGTGACCCTCCTCCTCTGCGGCGAGCTCTAGCTCTTCTGCGGAAAGTCTTCGTGAGCTACCTGCGTTATCTAGTTGGTTGTTTGCTCCCACATCAGTCTCCGTAGTATTTTGAGTCCCTGAATCGGTATCGCCATTCTTTCGGTTCGACAACATACTTGCGCTGCCCACCATCTTTCTTCTTGTCTATATTAGCTTTTGTTCAGCTTACCGTTGATGGCCTTGAATTAAGAAATAAAAAAAAAAAATTGAAGACTGTATCATATATTATCTACCAACCATATTTCACAGTGCGGCTGGACCCCTGCGTGTGAAAAGTAGGTGCATTCATTTGCTGTTGAAGCGAAAGAGTAACTATAGGTCATTTATGATTTCCTAGTGTCTCAAGACCCAATTATCAAACCACTTATTACATTGAATTGGGAGCAGAGGCTTGTCTCTGGTATATCTCATTCGTATCATTGGTCGCAGCGATATACTGGTGATAAATTTACGAGCTGGTTGAAAAAAAACAGGCAGAAAGAGCAGAAGTATGTCAGCCTAAACAGAGAAACAAAGGCTAAGGAGGCCAGGATTAGTCGAGGTATTTATGGCAAAGAAAGTGCTCCCATGGATGCTGAGATGGGAGGTCTACGGAGTCTCCGACGGACAGCAAAGTATGCTGCAATAGAAGGGTTCGCTTGTACGCACGCAACGACAAGGCGTGTAAGCTACAGAGACACACAAAACCAAAAATGACACAAAGTCGGCCAAGAACATCGATTACCTAATCGATTATATAAGCCACGAAAGCGCCAATGAGACGGGGGATAAGTAAGAGTCCATCTTAGCACGAGAAAGACAGACTAGGACAAGAGAATAAGGCTACGACGAGAATGAGCAATCCATGGGCTAAGAGAGACGCCTGGAGATACGAAGGCCAGTTCAGCAGATTCAACAGATTCAGACTGGCATTTCCTGGATTCGGCATAGCAGTTGTTGCGTTTTCAGCGTACGTCGGGTACGAGAAGCTCGTTTTGAAGAAGGGACATGACGGACATGGCGAACATGGTGAACACCACTGAGGTCGACATGCTTCGAGGAAGCTGGTTTACATGCATGTATATTTCTTAGACTAGGAAAATAGCAGATAAAATACAAGAAAGTTGCATCATTCGGTATAAACTATGTACAAAGAGGGCGACTGCTATTTGGAGTCGTTTTCGTAGATGCTTGTATCGCCTACGGACTGGCTGGAAGACTCGAAAACGGACTCCCACATAGACAGCGATGGGGTGGCTGAGTCGTTCATGCCGATCGAACTGGATGCCTTTCCATCCTTGTTGGCGTTTCTGATCTTGGTCTTTTCGCTTGCGACCTTGGCCCAGGAGTCGACGTGCTCCTGCTCACGCTTAACACCCCACTCGATGTTGGTGGAGGCGAATACAGCACCGTAGAGGCTCGATTCTTCTTTAGAAACAGCGCTGCTCATTTCTTCTTGCATTCTGTGCCTGTAGAACTCGAAACGAGCCTGGTCATAGGCTTCGAAAAGCGAAGTGTTTGTTCCCTTTTCCTTTCCGTCTTGCAAAAGCCACAAAGTTCTCTGTACAACTGATTCTCCGTCGAGGGGCTTGTAGAGCTGTAACATGCGAGACCAGTCACACTTTTTGTATTCGTCACCATTCGTCTCAATTAAAGTCTTAGGACGGGAAAGCTCCCATGGATGTTGCTGGTAGAATACGTTTCTTAACTCGTCTTCCAAAAACTGCAATTTCGGCACTCTGGAGATGCTATTATGTTTCTGAGATCTATCGCTCTTATCAGAGCTGGTCTTGTAGAACCCAGTCGCTTCATTCTTTTTGAACAAACTGTTACGTGGATCTTCCTCCTGATCCTTTAACTCGAACTTTTTTGGCTTTTTAGTCAAGTCCGTTGATGGAGGATTCGCTCCTACCACATTAAACCACGCTGGTTTCTCTCTTAACACTCCCGCTTTCAAATATTGAGAAGTTCTTTCCAAAACATTAGTCGCCGATCTCTGTATCTTCATGGTTAAGCTATATTACGAGACCCCCAAGTGTTTTATGTCAATGCAAACGACTACTACTATCAAAGTAACCAAAAAATTTTTCAAAATTAAGGTGCGACATTGTTCCTACAGTACTTTAACATAGTCAAACCATGGCCAAATGACGATTATACTACGAAGAAGGGTCGTATGCAATAAGGTATATAGGCCTAACAGACTAGTTCACACTGTGGTTGGGAACTTTGCCAAACGACTAAAAAATGAGTCAGGCTCCGCTCTAAGTTTGTTAGAAAGGACCACTAAGCTTGTGAGTGAAAACCAAGAAGTCTTACAAGACTATCTAGAAGTGGGCATTAATACACAGAGACCACCAATAAGTGACGTTTGGAATAGCCTTCTTTTGAAGGCAAAGGGAATAGATAAAGTCAGTGACGAAAGGAAGCAGCTATTACTAGAAGGAAAGAAGCATGTTAGAGTTCCCCAGATTGCATACAATAAATTCTTAAAAGCTCTATATCCTTTTAAAGAAGTATATACACATCAAGATGAGCTTTCATTGGGCTCGAATTTTGCAAGATTTTCCTTAATTAACCACGATCTCATATACAAGGAATACTCTGAGCTCCCAAAACCAGCTCCATTGTATATGGAACCAAACCATTTGGAAGAATTTCTTGACCAGTTTTTTTTCCTTCGGGATTTCATCAGACCTACGAATATGGGAAGACTGTTCAAATCTCTGTCGAAAGTGATCTACGCAAGATACCGTGAACAAGCAAATAGAAGGAAGAACCATATCTCCATGTGCTCTCATATTATCGAGGACATGAAAATGGCTGGGCTTCCTTTGTCTACTCAGGAACGAAATAGGTTGATATTCATGTCATTCTTCAAGGATGATCATCAAATCATCCAGAAAGTTACGAGGGCGGTTGAAGCTCTAAATCTAGGGGAAGAAAAAAGTCGTCTACTTCTGAACAAAGATTTCAACTGGAAGTCCTACAAGACAATAAAGGAGCAGTTTATTCAGGAATCTTCCGAAGGGAAACTTCATATTTCGACTTATAATACCTTATTACTGATTGCATGCCGTCATGACTGTGCCGTTGTATTAAATGACATATTACACGATTTGGGACTAGACTTTTTGCTTGAAGTCACCAATGAATCAAAACCTATAGCATCTGCAAATCGAGAGACGATAGAGATTTTGCTTCTGTATTTTTCATACAACCCCAGAGGCAAAAATGCTGATAAATTTTACAGCGTTGTCAAGTATTTGACCGAGAGTAACATCACACCTGATATACGAATTGTCAACGAGATTATTAAAGGATTGATACGTTTGGAGAGAATGGATGAAGCAAATTACGTATTGTATTGTCTTTTCCAGAATCCCGGATTGACCTTAAACACCTACCCAGATCTGTCTCAGTTTAGTCCCGAGCGGATAATTGAAAAGGGTTTAACATACGAATGTAAAAAGTATTATAAGGAAGTCCTACAGATATATGATTTTGTTAAGCATGTTTTAAACGAGAAAAATATACTGGTCGAGCTGCATTTTGAAGTAAGACCAAATGAAAGTACGTTCAAGCCATTCCTTGATTATTACTGCTCACCGACGAATGCAAACTTCTCGGCTGAAGGATTACTTGCATACATAAGAGATGCAGAGGAAAACGGGCTTATATTGACGACGAGAATGTTTCAGGTCATATTTGAAAAATTCATAACCATGAATAGTGGTCACCATCCAGATACAGATTGGCTGTATGACATGTTGAACGCAGTCACCTCAAAATTTCTTCACAATCATGATATTATGACCAGCTCCCATCCATCAGAGAGAGAATCTGTCTCCAAGCTTATTCTAGATGATCGGTTAAGCACAGATTTTGACAGCGCGAAAGTATATCAGGACTTGAAGGGCCGTTTTATCAAGGTATCTGACCATATGGTCAACATCATAACGCAAGCACATATCACCGTTATAAACAACAGTGGATTTATAGACAGCAACAAGAAAAAAAGCATCGTACATCACATAAAGCAGAGCAAGTTGGAGCTCTTTGAGTGCGTTCAAGACAAGCGAAAGAGCACCCCGATGAGAAGAGATCAGCTGTTGTCCGTCAACGAAGAGGTTGTATACTTGAAGAAGGCATTTATTATAGATTTGATAGACCTAGTCCATTTATGGTAACGAATTATATACATTTTATTAGCTAGAACAATTCATGACAATGCTATACCAAATCCTTGGCTTGGCCAGGTGTGCTGGCCTGGAAGGTTCGGTCCGAAGCCGCAGTCACAGCCGCAGCCTTCTCGCCCTCCTCTCTAATTAGTTCGTCAATGTCGTAGTCGTATTCGTTGGGGTCTGGGTTGAAGTCGAGTTTCTCCGTCTTTCTTTTGCGCAACATGTTTTCACCGTCCTGTAGTCTGATTTTGAATGGAATATCGGATGACGTAACACTCGCCTTTTCTTTCAATGCCGACGCCTTTTCCTTGAGTGCCTCAAGTCTATCACGCTTTTCTTGCTCGCTCATGAATGCTTCGTCTGGAGGTGTATAGGCCTGGTATTCATGAACAGGCTTGCTTGTATGCTCTTTGGTTTTTCTGTCACTTTTCTGTTTCTTGTCAAATTCATACTTAGTGACTCCTGAGAGGTATGGCAATGCCAATACCAAAAACACCAAGATGAGTGCTATGATAATCAACAAGAATATCATAATCCTACTACCATTAGGGTTCCTCGGAGGTTTCACGGTAAGGGTCTAGTGATGGTTAATTTTTTTTTTTCCTTATATATTGCGAATATATAATAGTGGTTGTGGTTAATGATGATCTTTCCGGGTGGTTCGTCGAATGAGAAACACTTCTTTCCTAAGCGGTCATACAACATATTGCAACAAATATCTGTAGCTTTCAAGAACTAAGACTGAATTAGCATTATATTAGGACTATTGTCAAAGGGTTTTAGGATGTTGAGATATACATTGGGAAGGGCCTTGAAAACTGGGGTGAGACTTGGATGTACTAGTGTAGTGAGATCGCAAGCTAGATCCATTGCACGGGTGGCACCATTACATCCAGTATCTACGGGTTTGCTGAGACGGTTCTATGCTATTTCGACAGACGGTAAGGATGTAAGTGATCAGATCGACCAGATTAGCGACCTGGAATACAATACCATATCGAATGAGTATCTTGAAACGATGTCTGAGGAAATCGAAGCACTTTCTGAGGAGACTCCCGATATAGATATAGAGCTTACCCAGGGTGTTTTGACGCTCACACTTCCTCCGAACGGAACATACGTCATAAACAGACAACCTCCAAACAAGCAGATTTGGTTGAGTAGCCCCATAAGTGGTCCCAAGAGATACGACTTGATTGGAGGCAGATGGGTCACTTTGCGTGACGGTTCGTCGCTCACCGACTTGTTGGAAGAAGAGATTTCCGAGGCATTGGGCACCGAGTTTCATTTCGAGGGTTTGGAGGCGTGAGTCGTCTGAGACATCTCTGGGGAGCGGGCTAAGGACTACATTTTCTAAGTGCTCTCTGGCCTAATGGTTAAGACCCATGATGGCAACCGTCTTCCTGACATACGTTTCTTGTAAATATGGTGTACGCAAACAAGATCCAGCTATATCGCAATATGCGGATCTTGCTGTTATAGTTTGCTACAATAAACACTACTGTTAAGCTTGTGCCCTTAGTATGTAGGGATCTCACGCTTTGTGATAATTTGTAAAATTTATCTATAAGTAGCAGAGTTTTAGTGAACGTTAAGTCTTATTACTGAAAGTTGTGGTGGATCGAGTATAGCGACATAACTACAGTATAGAAGGAGTCTCCGACCACTTTATTGCATCATTTCCTTTTTCTCCGTTGGTTTTACTGGTCAGTACCACAGCATATAGAGTTGAGACTAATGCGATAGTATGCCACCAAAACTAAGAGTAAGAGGACCACGGAAGAGGGACAGTAAGGTGACATACTCAAAGCATTATGAAAAAGAAGAAGGAAGATCAACATATAAGTTTTTAGTCACCATTAAACTAGGCAAGGATCGACTAGCGAGACATCCTGACATATTCTCAGATAACAAACACAGTAATGAAGAGAACAAGAGATTGGAACCAAACCCGATAGATACGCATGCAGACAGCACGGGAGAGGGAGGTGACAGTGACAGCGAGCTATCGTCGCTAGAGTTGGAGTTGAATAATGCTCTTGTGTCCTCCGATACAACATTACTTCTGCTGCTCAAGAAGGAGCCCTCATTCAACAAAGCAGCGCCTGAAGCCAGCAAGCCTGCGCCGCCACCCAGGGCTGCTGGATATAGAAACATACCGAAGAATCTTGTTCGAAATATGAAGATTGAGCTCGGCATAGAGGATGAAGAAAACGAGCTAGAAATGATCGAAAGAATGATTTTCTCTCTCAAGGACCCCTTTTCAGGGAGCAAGATCAAGTTGCCTGTCAAATCGACTCACTGCCGGCACTTTGAGTGCTTTGACTTCGAGAGTTTCTGCATAATCAACAAAATCCCTGTGGGTGTTCAGCGGCTTTTGAAAAAGGATCTAGCCAAGCGCAACTTGGAGTGGAAGAAGACCGAAAAAATCTTGCAAAACAAGTATCAGTCCAAAGGCCCCACGGCACACCAGGATGAAGGCATGTACGGCGGCGCCATCAAGATCGTTGAATTCCCTCTTCTAGGCCGGGATCCGGAGGAGGACAGAAAAACCCAGAGCAGCAAGGTCGCAAAGCCCAAGGCGCCTTCGTACAGATGCCCTGTCTGCAACTGCTCCTTCTACTTGAGCAACCTATTCATAAGTGACGTTTTCAACTACTTTGTAAAGACTACACCTTCCCAAATCGTGCGCATAGAGCTCCAAGACATGGACAAATACAGAATCATAGACGATTCGACCCCCGTGCCGGCGTCTCACGCGGCCCCTGGAAGTACACCCGACGTCGTGGTTCTATCTGATGACGAGTCGGGCCCTCCTCCCACGGAGCTGTTCCCTACGCAAATAGATACGGCCATTCAGCCGTCTGATGACGTTTTCGATGACGGTCTCGATGACGAACTCATACGCTTGTCTACGACCAACGATCTTCCAAATCTAGATTACAGGGGCCACGGCACCTGGGATGACCCCGTAACGTTAGACTAGTGCCACCCTTTATACATATATAGATCCCTAATGCACTTTAATGACGTTCTTGAGCTATGGTAACTATAGGGCAAATTTTTCGAACTCGGTCACATGACTTGTCAATTGGTTTGCGCTGCTGCGCTCCTTGCGTCGTTCTCCTTTCTCGAAGTAAAAGCAACATTTTATTCTGTAAGTGAAGAAAACAGTTTTTATCTTTAATTTTGGAAGAAGAATAAGATGGCAGCAACCAATGTAAGTATAGACCCAGGCCAATTTCATGGTAGGATGAAATTGAAGTGGTTTAAGCGACAGCTGAGATGTTGAAATGAAAAATGGAAAGCGACTAACACAAGTAGCCAAATGAAGTTTTGGAGGCGCCTAAACAAGAAAAGGTAAGCGAATCTTTGGACGCTGCTGAAGCACTTGGAGGCATTCCTGATGAAAGTGCTAATGGAGAGCAGGGACCAAAGAAGGTTGCCCCCAAGGCAGAACCTGTGTTGGTGGAGAGTGAGGATTTCGACATGAGCGGAGTCACGTCTAAGCCACCCCCCAGACCTTCGGTAGAACCCACATACAGAGGCTGGAAAGAAGTGGGTCGGTACAAGGAGAAGGATGCGCTTACAGACGAGGACCTTGTTGAGGACTTGCTGTCGCACGCATCTTTGTTTGACACTTACTTACCTGGGGCCATGTACGGTGACTGGTACCATAACGTCGGCTTCTTGATAGGAGGGGCTGCATTATCTTGGTTCTTCGGATGGCTCAGGTTCTCATTGGCCCCTGTGTTCTTTATAATGGTGGTTTTTTCTATTTTATACCGTACCTCTGTTAGAAAGTACAGGTCCGTGTTGAGAGAGCAAGCCCAAAGAGAGTTCGCAATCAAGTCGATTGAAAATGACTATGAGACAATGGACTGGCTCAACGTATTCTTGGAAAAGTTCTGGGTCTTCTTGGAGCCTTCAATTTCTCAGATTGTGTGTGACCAGGCTAACCCAATTCTTGCTGCATCTCCAGCACCCGCATTTATTAAGGCTTTGTGGATAGACAGCTTCACTGCTGGTACTAAACCACCTCGTATTGACTGTGTAAAGACATTGAGTGACACTGATGATGACGTTGTCGTCATGGATTGGGGTGTTTCTTTTACACCAAACTCTTTGTCGGATGCCAGTACCAAGCAATTGAAAAGCAAGGTCAACCAGAAAGTCCTGGTTAAGGCAACTCTTTTTGGAATCACATTGCCTGTCGTCGTTTCTGATGTCACATTCAAGAGTTTTGTCAGAGTAAGAATGAGAATGATGTCTTCATTTCCACATATTGAAACCATCAACGTAAGTTTGTTGGAACCTCCACAATTTGATTTCAGCTGCAGACTCTTGGGAGACACTGCATTCAACTGGGAAGTATTGAACTTCCCTGGTTTGTATCCTTTCATCAACGAGATGATCAAGAAGTACGTTGGTCCTGTTTTGTATGCCCCATTATCTTTCCAATTGAACGTGCAACAGTTGATGGCTGGTAATTCTTTAGATTCGGCAATTGGTGTCTTGGCAATCAGTGCTCATGCTGCAAGAGGTTTGAAGGGTTTCAACTACTTAGGTAATACTTTAGATCCTTACTTAACATTTGGTTTCCAAAATGATGTTTTGGCCAAGTCTTCGATCAAGAGCAATACTTCGCAACCTGTTTGGAATGAAACTTACTACATACCCGTCAAGTCTCTTTCCGATCCTTTGAAGATTGTTGTTATTGACTATAATGACGTTAGAAAAGACAGGGAAGTTGGTGCTGTTCAATTTGACTTGGAAACCTTACGTACTGAGTCTAAGCGTCCAAATATTTCTGCACCTTTCATCAGGAATAATAAACCAGTTGGTGAGTTCCAATTTGGTATAGAATTCATGCCTACATTAGAACCACAAAGACAAGTGGATGGTGCCGTCGTGCCTCCTCCTGATCTCAACACAGGTATCGCTCGTATCCTGATCGAAGGAGCAAGAAATCTCAAGACAAAGGAGACGGCAGCCTCTACCTATGCCAAACTCTACTTTAATAATGAATTGTCGCTCACTACACCTACCCAGAAGAAAACTAACAATCCTGCTTGGGGTGTCAATGATGAGAGAATCGTATTTGATCGTGCTAAGGCAAAGGTTAAGGTTATTTTGCACGAGGCTAAATCTGACAAGGTTCTAGGAAGAATCAGTTTATCTCTTAATGAGTTAATCGATGCTACTCAAGTCGATGAATGTTGGTTCTCTTTACCAGCTGGTGGTGAGATGAGAATCCTGACATCCTGGAAACCAGTGGGTATATCTCAAGTTAGTGGAGCAGGTCGCTACACTCCTCCTAAGGGTGTTGTTAGAATAAGTCTTGATAAGGCTGAAGACTTGCGTAACTTGGAGACAATCGGAAAGGTTGATCCATACGCAAGAGTCATGATTAACGGTTTCCAGAGGGCCAGAACAGTCGCCTTCGATTCTAGTCTTAACCCCACTTGGAATGAGGTTCACTATGCTACTGTATCTTCTAGCAACCAAAGATTGACTTTGGAAGTTATGGATGTTGAATCGCACTCACCCGACCGTACTTTGGGTTCATTTGATATCAAATTGAACGATATCATCCAAAGGGACGAGAAGGGCGCATACATCGAGCATGTAGACACAGAGAAGAGGGTTTCCAAGTTGATTCACAAGAAAGGACCAAAGGGTACGCTTACTTATTCGTTATCATTCTATCCTACGTTACCTGTGATGACAT
Organism: Millerozyma farinosa; assembly: GCA_002196765.1. NCBI lineage: Eukaryota > Fungi > Ascomycota > Pichiomycetes > Serinales > Debaryomycetaceae > Millerozyma > Millerozyma farinosa. The sequence goes on from NBND01000008.1 coordinate 916,479, forward strand.
TGGAAGAAATTAAAGAGGAAGAAGAAGAAGCAGAAGCACAACGTAAGGCAAAGGAAGAGAAAGAGAAGAGTAAAGGAGACAAGAAGGATAATGGCGGCAAGGTCGAAGAAAAGCCCGTTGAAGATGAAGAAGAAGAAGAGTCAGATGAGCCCAAGAGTTCTAAACTCAAGTTATCGTTGGATGAATTATCACAATATAAGAGTGGTGTAATAATCTACGAGATATCTGACTACCACGTCAGCAAGGACGATGTATACTTGCAGGTTTACTTTGACGCTCTGTCTCATCCTAACTACGTTGCACCTAGGTTGACCAAGAAACAAGGAAAGGTTGGTACTACGGGTGACGGAGTAGTAAAGGAATTGGACGAGTCTCTCGTATGCATCAAGGTTGTCAAGGGTAAAGAGGACAACAGACTCGACAAGTCCTTGGCTGAAATTACTATGCCAACCATTGACTTTTTGAAGAAGGCTTTCCACGAGCCTTTTACCTTCAACTTGGAGGGCTCTATTACTGCCAGCTTCAAAATGCAGGTCTCCTGGATGCCTGTTATCTATACTTCAGCAGTTCCACCTCAGGATAAATTCGACAACTCTGGTAACGTCAAGATCGAAGTCATCAGAGCCGAGAACCTCATCGCGGCCGACAGAAGTGGTAAATCTGATCCATATGCTTCATTGTACTTGAACACCGAAAAGAAGGAGTTCTTCAAGACCAAGAAAGTCAAAAAGACTCTCGACCCAACCTGGAATGAAAGCACAGAAGTCAAGGTCGCCAACCTTTACGACTCGGTCATTCGCATTCTTTGCTGGGATTGGGATATAGGTCCCGAGCTGGACGACTTAATCGGTATTGGCGAGGTTCCCTTGTCGGAAGTCTACAACAACCATGGCGCTCCTGTCGAGATCGAATGCCCTCTCAGGGGTGAAGACAACGAAGACGGCGGTAAGATCTTCCTCAGAATGTCCTACACACCAGAAGTAGTGTTCAATATCAATCCTTCAGGCTCCTCCCTCAATGACGCCTTCTCCCAAGTCGGTAGAGGTGTCGGCGGTGTTGGAAAAGGAGTCGGTAAAGGAGTCGGTGGAGTAGGCAAAGGAGTAGGAGGAGTAGGAAAAGGTGTTGGAAAAGTTTTCAAGAAAGGGCTTGGTTTCGGCAAATCCGAGGACGAATAGTCACTTAAGAAAGTTTGTTTATTTCGTATTTTGTTTTATGTATTCTGAAGTACCTATAGTAAAGTATTAGTATATACTTTTTTATGTATCGGGTAATGTCCCTCGCACGTGATGATTTTCTGCTGTAATTTTTTAGAGATGAGCTTATGAGATTTATGCGTTTTTCTCTCAGTAGTTCAGCAAAAGGGCCAAGATGGATATAGCCAAGCCAGTAGGATCTGAAATAACATCCGTGGACTTCGGAGTGTTATCTACAGATGAAATAAGAAGACTATCAGCTAAACAGATTACAAATCCTACTGTGTTTGACAATTTAGGACACCCTATTAATGGAGGGCTCTATGACCTAGCATTGGGAGCATTTTTAAGGAACTTGTGTAGGACATGTGGGTTGGACGAGAAGTTCTGTCCTGGACACCAGGGGCATATTGAGCTTCCTGTTCCGGCCTACAATCCTATGTTTTTCAATCAATTCTACGTTTTCCTTAGATCGTGTTGTCTTTACTGCCATCATTTTAGACTCAACTCTGTCGAGGTGCACCGCTACGAATGCAAACTCCGCTTGATTCAGTACGGGTTGCTCTTGGAGTGTGTTGAAATGGACAACATGTTTACCAAGAAATCTTCTTCGCATGGGGACGGAGAGGAAGATGAAGACGACGGCAATGACTCGGCGTCTCCTCAGGCGAAAAAAGACTTGATGGAGCGCCGCGAGCATTTCGTCAACATGGCTATTGCCAAGGCCATCAGCGAGGGAAGAAGTAGCGAATACGGAGTGGTTACTGCTTCCATCATGGAGGAGAGAAAAGCTACCATCTATGAGTTTTACAAAAAACTTTTAAGCAGGCCAAAATGTGACAACTGTGGAATGTTCTCCCCTGCGTTCAGAAAGGATGGGTACTCCAAGATTTTCGAAAACGCTTTGAAAGAGAAGCAGATCACCAATAACAGAGTAAAGGGCTTGAGCAGACCAGACATGTTAAGAAAAGGTGAGAAGTCCTCGAAAAACAACAACGAAAACATACCCAACATAAAGCATAAGAGCGGATCCAAGTATGTGATATCTTCTGAAGTGAGAAATATATTGAAACTGGTCTTTGAGGTAGAACAAAGGATCATCCAAAAGCTTTTTCATTCAAGACCTTACCAGAAAGAGACAGTGAGCGCTGATATATTCTTCATTCAGACTTTAGTTGTTCCTGCAACCCGTTTCAGACTTCCTTCTAAAGTGGGAGAAGAAATTCACGAGAATTCCCAAAATGAGTTGCTTTCTAATATACTTAAAACATCCTTGTTAATAAAAGATCTAAACGATCAGATATCCAATGTCGAGAAGGGAAAGTTGTCTGTTGACGAAAGGAAGATAATTTTTAATAGATTGATGAATGGCTTTGTTACGCTTCAAAATGACGTGAACGCATTCATAGACTCTACCAAAAACCCTAACGCTCCTGCTGGAAAGGCTCCTAATCCCGGTGTAAAACAGGCATTGGAAAAGAAAGAAGGATTGTTTAGAAAACATATGATGGGTAAAAGAGTGAACTACGCTGCTCGTTCGGTTATCTCACCTGATCCAATGTTGGAGACAAATGAAATTGGTCTTCCACCCGTTTTCGCTAAAAAGTTGACTTACCCAGAACCTGTGACATCTTACAATGTTTCTGAGTTGAGAAAAGCTGTCATAAACGGTCCTGATAAGTGGCCTGGTGCAGTCCAGATACAAAATGAGGATGGAAGCCTTGTGTCTTTGATAGGAATGACACTTGAACAAAGGAAGACATTGGCAAACCAGTTATTAACTCCTACTAACGGCGAGTCAGTTATAAACAAGAAAGTGTTTAGACACATTAAAAATAAAGATGTCGTGTTGATGAATCGTCAACCAAGTTTACATAAGGCATCTATGATGGGTCATAAAGTAAGAGTCCTTCCAGGTGAGAAGACTTTGCGTTTGCACTATGCTAACACCGGTGCTTATAATGCTGATTTTGATGGTGACGAGATGAACCTTCATTTCCCTCAAAATGAAAATGCTAAAGCCGAAGCATTGAACTTAGCCAATACTGATTCGCAGTATCTTACTCCAACATCTGGTTCACCATTAAGAGGATTGATTCAGGATCACATTTCAGCAGGATTATGGTTAACAAACAAGGACACATTCTTTACTAGGGAAGAGTATCAGCAATTGATTTATGGATGTATCCGTCCTGAGGATGGTCATACGTCTAGCGCCAAGATTCAAACAATGCCTCCTACCATTTTCAAACCTGTGCCTTTATGGACCGGTAAGCAAGTTATTAGTACCATATTATTGAATATCAAACCTAGAAATGTTCCAGGTGTCAACTTGATATCCAAGAACAAGGTGAAGAATGAGTACTGGGGCAAGTATTCCAGTGAAAATGAAGTGATATTCAGAAATGGTGAGCTTTTGTGCGGTATATTAGACAAATCGCAGTACGGAGCTTCGAAATTTGGTATAATACACTCTTTGCACGAGGTCTATGGGCCCGATATCGCTGGTAAAGCTCTTTCCGTTTTAGGTAGATTATTCACCAATTACATCATGAAGACTGCTTTCACCTGTGGTATGGATGATTTGCGTTTGACTAGTGAAGGTGATTCTTGGAGAAGAGATATCTTGAAGGAGTCTAGAGATATCGGAAGAGTTGCGGCTACAGAAGTCACCAATTTAGACAAATCAACTCCTAATAATGATGGCGAGTTCTTAAAGCGTTTAGAAGAGATTTTGCGTGATGACAACAAGTTAGCAATTTTGGATGCAGTTACTCAATCGAAGGTGAATACTATAACTTCGAAGGTCGTCTCTAAAGTTATACCAAGCGGAACAATGAAAAAATTTCCTCAAAACTCTATGCAAGCTATGGCATTATCTGGTGCTAAAGGTTCCAACGTCAATGTTTCTCAAATTATGTGTTTGTTAGGTCAACAAGCTTTGGAGGGAAGAAGAGTTCCGGTTATGACTTCAGGTAAAACATTACCATCTTTCAAACCTTACGAAACGGATGCCAGAGCAGGTGGTTACATTAAGGGACGTTTCTATTCTGGTATCAGACCTCAGGAATATTACTTCCATTGTATGGCCGGTAGAGAAGGTTTGATTGATACCGCTGTTAAGACTTCCAGATCTGGTTACTTACAGAGGTGTTTGACCAAGCAATTGGAAGGTGTTCACGTCGGTTATGATAATACTGTTAGAGACGCCGATGGAACCTTAGTCCAATTCTTGTACGGAGGTGATGCAGTGGATACCACTAAGCAATCCCATATGGATGAATTCAAATTCTGCGTCGAGAACTATGATGCATTGTTGTCCAAATACAACCCAGGTGAACAATCGTATCATCTCGATACGGAATTGGCTTTACTGTATGCCAAGAAGGTTCGTAAGAATATGAAGAAACAGAAGGATTTACCACACTACGAGCAGGAAATTAAATATGACCCTGTGCTTTCTGTCTACAATCCTTCGAAATACTTGGGATCTGTTTCTGAAAAATTCCAAGACAAGCTCGACGCTTTCGTTAAAGAACATGAACACTTGTTTGCATCTAAGCACAATAAAATTGATAGCACTTTAACTGAAAAGAAGTTCAGAGCATTAATGCAATTGAAATACATGAGATCTTTGGTTAACCCCGGTGAAGCCGTCGGTATCATTGCGTCTCAATCCATTGGTGAACCATCAACGCAAATGACTTTGAACACTTTCCACTTTGCTGGCCACGGTGCTGCTAATGTCACTTTAGGTATTCCTCGTATGAGAGAAATCATTATGACTGCTTCAGCTGCTATTAAGACACCACAAATGACACTCCCTATCTTGGATGATGTCACTGATGCCCAAGCCGATGCATTCTGTAAATCTGTCGCTAGAGTTCTTCTTTCAGAATTCATAGATAAGGTGACAGTAACAGAAACCACAAGCGCTTCTGATAGCGGTGATAACTCAAGATCTTACTCTGTTCACTTGAAGTTTTTCACACGAGAGGAGTATGAAGCTCAATATGATGTCTCGCAACCTCAATTGGAGAATGTTATAACTGAAAATTTCTTGCATGCCTTAGAGACTCAGATAACGAAAGAAGTTAAAAAGCAACAGAAGAGTGATGTTATGCCGGCTATTGGAAAGGCGGTACCAAAATCTAATAACAGCTCCGGCGAGTCTGCTGGTTTCGAAGATGATGATGCATCCGAAGAGAAGTTGCGCAAGAACACAAAGCAAGCAGTATCATACGAGGAGCCTGATGATGATGAAATTGAGACCATGAGAAAGGCAGAGGAGACTTCAGATGAGGAAATGGAAGATTCTTCGGACCTGGAAAGTGTTGATTCCTCTGATGATAACTCCGGCGAAGATGATTTCTATGACAATGAAGCCAAGGAAAAGAAACCTAAACGCGAGCTTTCAAAGTCAGCAAAGGACCGCCAGGCTGAGGTGATTTCTGCCCATAACCTTGTTTCCAAGTTCTCGTTTGACGATGAAGATGGTGAATGGTGTGAATTCCAGTTAGATTTGCCAGGAAACACACAGAAGCTTTTAATGGTTAACATTATAGAAGAGTTATGTCACAAGGTAGTTGTTAAGGAGGTTCCTAGAATCGGCCGTTGTCTTCGTCCTGAGGTCGAAGCTGGAAGCAAAAGAGTCTTGACAACGGAAGGTGTTAATTTCAAAGCTATGTGGGAGCAGGATGATTTCATTGATCCTAACAGAATTACATCCAATGACATTTACGCTGTTTTGAAAACATACGGAGTGGAGGCTGCCAGAAATACGATTGTTAATGAGATTAACAACGTTTTCGAAAGGTATGCTATTGCTGTGTCGTCTCGTCACTTGGACTTGATCGCAGATATGATGACTCGTGAGGGAACATATTTGGCTTTCAACAGACAGGGTATAGATTCGTCCACGTCGTCCTTCATGAAGATGTCATACGAGACAACATGTCAATTCTTGACAAAGGCTGTTTTGGACGGAGACAGAGAGTCGTTAGACAGTCCTAGTGCTAGAATTGTTGTTGGTAAGCTCTCGAAGGTCGGTACAGGTGCTTTCGACTTGTTTGCCAAGATACCTGAAACCAGCTAGTGCTTAAAGACCCAAATCAAACAAAAAAGTTTAAGCAAGAAGCAAAAAAATACAAAAAAAAAATAAGAATACTAGAGACTGATAGTTTCATTGCATGTTTAATTAGCTACTTAGTGTATATATTATAATTCAGTACATTACGATTAGTTCAGTAGCAGGGTATGTAACGTCCGTGCAGAATTATACGTTGAACGCCGCAATCAAGAAGGATAACACAAAAGATACCTTGAAACTGGGGCGATAGAATATCAAGTGCTTAATGTCTATTCTCTCAGATCCTACATTCACCATCTGCTTCCAGGGAACCGTCACTATGCCCTTATTCTCGAGGAATTGAGTGAGCAAGTAGATGGCTAGGGTGAGGAATACGATAGCTGAACTGAGCTTTCCGGCCACAATTCCTAGGAAAAGCCCTGTAACGGAGCCAGCCGCAAGCTCCTGGTAGTTCAAAGTGACCTTAGTGTGCGTGATCTTCTTTTCTTCCACCAACACGTCGCCCGTTTTGCGCTGGCTAGCGACTATGGCGTCGTTCCAGATCTGCTTCGAGTTCAAGTGCTGGGCCACACAGATGCCTCCCGTGAGTCCAGCGAAAAGTCCAATCCGTGCCACCGAACGCAGCTGTTGCCAACCCCGTGCGGCTACACGTACGCTGGGTAACAGGCTTCTCCACGCCATAGCATTCTTTCCGCCGCTCCTGGCCAATGTTCTGCAGAAGAGGTTAAGCATCCTGTCTCTAATCGCGATTGTGTCAACTAACTGTGTGTCTCGGTACCGTAATGTTCTTCACGCTGCTGCTTTCCGTCGATTAGCTGCCTTCTATCTAGACTTCTATTATCACCAGGGAAGCAACTGTCAAACGTGAAAACATCACAGCAGCAGCGCTGCTCTCCCCTCCTGCAGATATGACATTTGTCACATGCAGGTTCCCAACATGTCACAAGATTACATGATATGTCATATGCTCACGTAATATCTTCGTCAGCATATGACACAAAAATCCTCAGCTGCATCGGGTTCCTTCCCTGCATGCTGGTATCCTCCTCTGGAGCGATAATGCTGCGGTCGTCGATGTCGTACGTAAGCAGGCGACGGAGCCGGAAACGACAAATGCCGTATCTGGTCAACGCTAGCATGGCTTCCTGGCAAAATCGCTAGGCGTATTTTTGCGCTTCATCAGTTCCATGTCACACATACAATTACGGTATATATATATAACGGGACGAGATTGCATTGCACGTAAAAAAAAGTCGGGATTTTTTTTCGATTAAAGATCGGAGGGAAAGCTAGGGTTCTTTGGTGAAGACAAACAGATAGTACCGATAGCAAGACGGCTCAGGTTACACCAGAGGGAAGGTGGAACCATTGGAGCAGATAGTGAAAAAAATAGGATTAAGACACAGTTAGACCCCAGGTAGGCAATTAAGGCAGGTACCTGATAGCACCGCAGATAAGTAAGGGCTTTATATATACGAGAAGGGGATTCCACACGAGTAGCGAGGCTAACAGTGGATTGCACCTTTTTTTTTCTCATCACTGCGAATAGACTACTATTGCAACAGCGGGCTCGTTGACAAAACAGTAGACGCCCATTCACGCACACAGGGCTAGCGGCGGCAAAAGCAGAAAGATACGAGATGATAAACGCAGAGGCCAATTCGATTGCACCCAACGTGTGGCTCGGCTCCTACAGCGTGATGTGGAACTGGCAGTTTTTTGATGCAAACAATATCAAGGTTTTGATAAACTGTGCCAACACGTACGAGTTCATGGGGGCGATGCAGCGCAGCGGTATTCCCATCGGCTCAGACACGATAGTGTTGCTGCTTGACCCGTGGTTCAACGAAGACGGGTTGAGCGAGAGTGAGCGCCAGACGATGGGGGAATACTACGCGCAGTTCAATCGAACGTTGCAAAATTATTTGAGTTTTTTCTACCACTATAACCCCAATGTCGGCACGTTGATACACCAGCTACCCCAGGGGGCCAAGCTTTCCATCAACAGTCCGATACTAGCCGGCAACTTAAAGGAAAACTTGTTCAACGTGAACCGAATGCTCAAGTTACTTAGAGTGATCAATCCGTCGATTGGAGTCGCAATATTATCACCCGATGGGAATAGCGCGCTTTCAACCGCCGTGGCCATGTCCTTCTACATGGACACGTACAACTTCAACTTTGACGCTAGCTTTCGAAACCTCAAGTCGATCCGGCCTCTGATCCACACGCTCAACTACCAGTTTTACGACGACTTGATTATCATGGAGTCGTTGAAGAAGTTTTACCAAGAGAACATCGAGATCAAGCAGGAGAATGACTCGCTTCTCACGACAAATTGCAAGTCCAAGCGCAAACAGGAGTACATTAGCGTCGGCGGCGAGCACAAGAGATCTCGCAACTAAACCTCAAACGAGCTGTAGAATAGTAAAACGTGTATAATTATTTCATAGCTAAGGAAATGGCATGTCTATAAATTGAATAATCGAGGAAGCCATCCGAATGCCCTATCGTGATTCGACCCACATTAGCAGCGTCTGGAGAGACAGCCTTGGACGCCGTGCACTCATTTTTCAGGGACAGAGAGTCCGACCTTGCCCGCTGTTCTTCTAACTTTCTCCTCCTGCTCCATGGTAAGCCCTGGGTTGTACCTCTCCAAAAGCTCAGTGTACTCACGCTGCGACCCGATGAACGTTGCCACGTTGCGCAAGTGTTCTATGGTCTTTTTGTTAGCCTGCTGCTCGGCAATAAGTGCTTTGGCGAGCGAAGTGTCAAGCTTTGGCACTTTCGCCTGCGCCAAACGCTTGATCTGCTCGTCATATTTGGCGGCATCTTCGCCTTTGCGGACTGCCTGAAGTTTCTCATACTGCAAAAGCGCTCTTTGCTTCTCGATATCCTTCTTGTTCCTGGACTCAAACGTCCTTATGTGGACCCTTCTCAACTCTCTGTGGAGGTCCTTGTACGCCTGCTTGAAAGTCATTACCAAGGGTTCGTTCTTCGTATTATCTGCTCTACTGCAAGCGCTTCACTTTTGCGTGCACTTCAATCCTGCTCTTGTGTCTGCCACAGCTCCTCTTCTAGACCGATCACTCGAAGGGGGGATCTCTGCTCTGGAGAAGAGACATTTCTACCGGGCCAGAAGGAGCGAGAAAATCCACTCACGTGACACACCACTGCATACTGCTCTCATGGCCCGACATGCACCACGACCCGCCAGGGCGCTCGTCTCCGCTGGAGCGTGCGCCGCTCCATCGTGTACCACGGCCAGCGCCACAGTACCCGCCGGGAAAAAATAATGGGGCGTGCGAACGGCTAAAGGGGCCAGACACGTGCAGCATCACATGTTCTACTCTCGGACGTGTCGCCGGCAGCGATCGTGCAGTTCGCCGCTCAGCGTGGTAGTTCCCCTACCGCAGCTCCCGCGGTGAGCGGGTCCGCGCGCTATAACTCCGCCCACGAATCAGAGCCCAGATAGACGTCCCGGCTCGGTGCCGGAGTTTTTACTGGATATATGTCGGAACCTCACAGTGGTAGGGAATTTTTGTGACACAAAGACTCCGTGAGGTCCGAAAAAAAAATTAACAGCACCTTTAAAGAGGGTAAAAATTTGGTTAAACTAAGGGAGCACTGTTGAACAGAACGCATCAACAGAAAGTGAATATTAGTAAAGGTCAAAGATGTTCAAGAATATCCAAAGAGTATGTATAATGTTATTGTCAGTTGAGTAACGCGTGTCTGAAGGGAGTTTGTGATGGCCATACACAGTATTCAGTGACCAGAAGAGGGAGCGGGTAGGAAGGATAATACGAGAGATGTTTAGTGTGGATAGTTTCAGTGATAATGGGCGATTGAATGGCCCCAATGTCATGAATTTGGCTGCTGATAGGGGATCATGGTCTTCGGGGCTCCAGGAGATGCTCTTCGGGGCATGTTTGTGGAGCGGTCGGGGATCACGAGTGAGGGAATATTGACGCTCCGCTGCCGACACAGTTAGACAGCGTTTCAAAAATGAACATGAATATACTAACATAGCGTTTAGATCAACGTTCGTAAATTAGCTACGTTTGGATCACCAGAGTCCGTTTTGCCAAAGAAGTATGGCGGAAAGTACACTGTGACCTTGATTCCAGGAGATGGTATCGGTAAGGAGATCACAGACTCCGTCAAGACCATATTCGCTGAGCAGAACGTTCCAATTGACTGGGAGGTCATCGAAGTCTCCGGATTGGACAAGGAGCACAACGGAGTTACCGAAGCTGTGCAGTCCTTGAAGAGAAACAAGGTCGGTTTGAAGGGTCTCTTGTACACCCCTACTGGCTCCTCTGGTAAATCCTTGAACGTTGCATTAAGAAAGGAGCTTGACATCTACGCATCGGTTGTCTTGATCAAGAACATCCCTGGTGTCAAGTCTAGATTGGATGGCATTGACTTTGCCTTGATCAGAGAGAACACCGAAGGTGAATACTCTGGTTTGGAGCACCAATCCTACCCTGGTGTTGTTGAATCTTTGAAGATCATGACCAGATTCAAGACCGAGAGAATTGCCAAGTTCGCCTTTGACTTCGCCAACAAGAACAACAGAAAGTTGGTCACCGCCATCCACAAGGCTAACATTATGAAGTTGGGTGATGGTTTGTTCAGATCCACCGTCAAGGACGTTGGTCAGGACTACCCAGGCATCAACGTCAACGACTTGATTGTTGATAACGCTTCTATGCAAGCCGTCGCCAAGCCACACCAATTCGATGTCTTGGTCACTCCAAACTTGTACGGTTCCATTTTGTCTAACATTGGTGCTGCCTTGATTGGTGGTCCAGGTTTGGTTCCTGGTGCTAACTTCGGTAGAGAATACGCCGTCTTCGAGCCAGGTTGCAGACACGTCGGTTTAGATATCAAGGGTCAGAACACCGCTAACCCAACCGCCATGATCTTATCTGCAAGCATGTTGTTGAGACACTTGGGCTTAAATGAGCATGCCGATAGAATCTCCCAGGCTACTTACGACGTCATCGCTGATGGCAAGGTCAGAACCAAGGATATTGGTGGCTCTTCTTCTACTACTGAGTTCACCGATGCTATCTTGGCCAAATTGAAATAAATAAATAAATAAGTCTTTTATTTAATCACAAGTAATCAGATATTCAACTACTCGTCAACCTTAATATAAGTGTGTTGCACCCTACATGTCATCTATGTAAAACTATATACCAGATAGTTATGTGCAAAATGGCATCGTGTAGTCAACGTAATGTGCATGATTTCTTTGGTTCTCTATGGTGGTGTAGTTTCTTAAGGTTAGACTCGTAGCTTGTAGTTGCACTAATGCCTAGTGGCTAAGGAAGCCGCTTCTATATTGGTTGGTGCACTCACATTCAATCTCATCATTTTTTTTTTTTTTTTTTAATTTTTTTTTTTTCTATTTTGTGACTTTTTTCTGTACGGTATTCTGTATGCTCTGTTTAAGATCTGGTTTTAGATTTAGTGACAAACACCAGATCCAACGTTGTATATTGTCAGGCAGTGACTTAGAGTCACTGCTGTTCTGACTTCTTGGGTATTAGGTAAATTCTGTTACTATTTTTGGCCCCAGCCATGGACTCTTCAGGACCATCTAGGTTGTGGGATTCCAGAGAATCGCTGTATTTTCTCTTAATACCAGAGTATGTAGGAACGGTTGAATTGCGTTTGGAATTGAACTTTGTATGGTAGAGCTCTCGAAAGCGAGCTGTGTCCTCGTCTGTGCAATTAGCTCTGGGGAGGATTATTTGATTCCCCAAGAAAAACGAGTCTGTCTGCGACTGAACGTTGGAATAGGCAGTCTTTGCTGCATCACAAGGCTCCAGGAATCCTTTTTTGAGACTGGTTGCTCTTTGATGTACTTTGTCGGCTTCCAGCAGGACAGCGTGCGCCATATGGTCTTTGCGTTCCGCTTTCAGTGGCCTGCGGCTCTTTTTATCGCTATTATCGTTTGCTGCGAAATTTCCGTAGGGAGGAATATTCTCTTCGTTCGGACGTCTGTGTTTGCTCAAGGTGTCATCAGGACCCGCTGGATGCACATGCAGAAGGATGTCGTGGTGCTGATTCATAAAACTAGGGTCATGCAAGGCCCTTGGCATCGTGGGTACTTCAGATACTGTGCGGTCCTGACGCTTTGACATGTGCGCAGCAGACTGGGATATTTTATCTAGAGAGTTATCTTGGATAGTGAAGTCTTGTGCTGTTTGGGTAGGTCCATCGGCTGTTTGTAGATCTGCAGCCTCTTTCGAGTTGGCCTTGTTCTGGTGTCTTCTGGAGAACCGGCCAAGGGTCTTGTGGAAACGGCGTGATATTGTTCCTCTACGGCTGCCCTGCAACCCAAAGTCCCACACTGTGCGGCGCCTTCTAAGCTTCGGAGCGCTAGGGGTGCTCACAGCTTGCTGTACGTCGCTGGCGAGCTGCTCGGTCGCCCAGTTCAACTCGTCGTGGAAGAGGAAGAGCTCTTTTGATTTCACCAAGTTTGTCAACTTGTATGCGACTTCGGACACATTTCTGTCGATGTAGCACGAAGCACTTACTTCGTTCTCATTCTGGGGCACAGAGACCTGCTCTGCGTAGCCCTGTTCTTTCAAGTATTCGTAGGGGTTTCTAAACTCTTCGGGTGCCCCAAACCATCTGGGCAACCGGGTGTTGAAGAAGTCAAGGAGTTTCATTTTCTGTATGTGAACTATAGAGTGTGGCTAGCAAAGTGTTAGCGTATTGTTAGACGAATGCCTGTGGTGGATATGCGCTGGTGTACAATATCTGGATGGGATCCTGCCTTTTTATGTATATGCGTTTGTGGTCCCTCCGAGGACCATCTGGTATGCTGAGTGCTGTTCCCCCAGGATCTTGCTATGCCGAAGTGCGCTAGCTCATGACGGCTCGTCGCTTAGACGGCGGCGGCCGCCGCCGTCTAAGTCACTCCGTCATCTGTTTGTCCACTTATGCCCACCTCTGCCCACCTCTGTCCTGCGTTCTCCATCCTGCTTGTGTTTGTCTACGGGTCTTGGTGCCTACGCTAGTCCTCAGTATCGCACACACAGACATACACAGAGAACTTCCCTACAAGGACCGTCTAGCTTCGAACTGACCCACCGACGCAGCTACATGCCTCCCAAACCACCTCGAGCCATAGTGGCTCGCTGGTGCCCGGTGAAAAAAAAAATTCCACCAGCACGTTAGTTGAGTCATATCGCGCGGAGCAGCCCTCCAGAGACACCAACCCTCCATAGATAGCTTCTATCTACCGAATAGTGTGTCGCTAGTGCTCGCAAACGGCTCAGAGCGACAGTTGAGCCAACTAATTTTATCAGAGTCAACCCGGCATATTTCGCAGCTATATAAAAAACGATAGTTCCAACCTGAATTTTTTTCACTTTTTTTTTTTGGTTTAACGGGACTTTACAGTTTATTAACGAAAGTCTTTGTTCAAAAGAATACAAATAGCAAAGTCATACAGTGCTAAGATGTGTGATGTTGTATTAGGAGCCCAATGGGGTGACGAAGGTAAGGGTAAACTCGTTGATATTCTCTGTAGTGAGATTGACGTTTGTGCCAGATGCCAAGGTGGTAACAACGCTGGACACACTATCGTTGTGGACGGAACCAAATTTGACTTCCACATGCTCCCATCGGGGTTGGTTAACCCTAAATGTCTCAACGTGTTGGGATCGGGAGTGGTTATCCACGTTCCATCGTTGCTCGAGGAGTTGGAAAAGTTGGAAAAGCAAGGATTGGAGTGTCGCGATAGACTTTTCATTTCGTCCAGAGCACATTTGGTGTTTGACCTCCACCAGAGAGCAGACAAGTTGGAAGAAGCCGAGCTCTCGCAGGACAAGAAGTCCATCGGTACCACCGGTAAGGGTATCGGACCTACTTACTCGACCAAGGCCGCAAGATCGGGGATCAGAGTGCACCACTTGGTGTCCGAGGAGCCGGACTCATGGAAGGAGTTCGAGGCCAGGTACCAGAGACTCGTGGAGACCAGCTTCAAGAGGTACGGCAAGTTTGACTACGACAGCGAGGGCGAGCTCGCCAGATACAAGAAGTACAGGGACATAATAAGACCTTTTGTTGTCGACTCGGTCGAGTTCATGCACAAGGCGATCGCCGACAAGAAGAAGATCTTGGTGGAGGGCGCCAACGCGTTGATGTTGGACTTGGACTTCGGCACGTACCCATTTGTCACCTCGTCGTCCACTGGAATTGGAGGGGTGTGCACCGGGTTGGGCATACCACCCCAGGCCATCAAGAACGTGTACGGTGTGGTCAAGGCGTACACCACGCGTGTCGGCGAGGGTCCCTTCCCCACCGAGCAGTTGAACGAGGTCGGTGAGACGTTGCAGGACGTCGGTGCCGAATACGGTGTCACCACCGGTAGAAAGAGAAGATGCGGCTGGTTGGACTTGGCCGTCATGAAGTACTCGACCTTGGTCAACGGATACACCTCCTTGAACATCACCAAGTTGGATGTTTTGGACAAGTTCAAGGAGATCAAGGTCGGTGTCGCATACCGCTACAAGGGAGAGAAGTTGACTTATTTCCCAGACGACCTCTACAAGTTAGGCAAGGTCGAGGTGGAGTACGTCACCTTGCCCGGCTGGAACCAGGACATCACCCCAATAAAGCGCTACGAGGACTTGCCTGAAAACGCCAAGAAGTATTTGCAATTTATCGAAGACTTCTTGAATGTTCCAATCCAATGGGTAGGAACTGGTCCTGGCCGTGACTCGATGTTGGAGAAGTCATCTTAGACTAATTTATTACAATCTGTATCGCTATATGTGTATTTACTACCGTAAATATATAAATATATATATATATATATTACTATAATATCCTAGCCACGAAGCTACATATAGACCCCATTTCCCTCGCGCCCATAAGTATTTTGACGACTAAAGCATATATTACAACCAATATTGAATGATGGATTATAGACGAAGTAAAAGACAAAAGGTTGTCTTTTACTCTCTCATTCTCTTGAATGTCATAGCAAGAGCGTATGCTGCTCTTTATATGATCATATCGGATTGTGATGAGACATTCAATTATTGGGAACCATTGAACTTGGTTTTGCGAGGTTTTGGCAAGGAAACGTGGGAATACTCGCCAGAGTACGCCATAAGGTCGTACTTCTACTTGATGCCGTATGCCATTGTGTCGATTCCGTTGAAAATCGCCCGGATATTTGTGGAGTTTCCCGACTACTATTACTTTTACTGGATAAGAAGTGTTGGTTTGTGTGGGTTTACATCGCTTTCAGAGATATTTCTCGCATCAAAAGCAGCCAGGTACGTTAGTGTCGACGTCGGCAATTGGTTTCTCTTGTTGTCGAGCATTTCGACTGGCATGTCTCACGCCGGAGTGGCCCTTTTGCCCTCGTCATTTGCCATGGACTGTGTGTCCATGGCGACTGGTTATGCGTTTGCTGCCGTTTCCGAGCACAACGTGTCGGACTTTGTTGTTTCACTTCTGTGGTTTTTCGTGGGTGGAGTTGTTGGTTGGCCGTTTGTTCTCGCTCTCGGTGTCCCCTTTGGCTTATATTTGATAGCGGCTAATATAAGCCTGTTTGAGAGGTTGGCAAAGATCACTTCGGGATTTGTCGCCAGAGCGCTTGCCGTGGCCACAGCAATAGCATTAGTTGACTACTGTTTCTACAAGAGGTCTATCTTTGTTCCATTGAACATCGTCTTGTACAACGTGTTTGGTGACGAAGGCGAGGGACCAGAAATATTCGGTGTGGAGCCATTCCAATACTACGTGTTAAACTTAGCGGTCAATTTCAACGTGGTAGCGCTCTTAGGGTACCTTGGATCGGTTTTGAATCCTATTTTCTGGGACAAGCGAAATGTTGCATTAGTCGGGATAACACTTCCCTTGTTATTGTGGTCTTTTATCTTTGGCAGCCAAGCCCACAAAGAGGAAAGGTTCCTCTACCCTATATACCCATTATTGTTGCTTAGTGCCTCTTTATTCTTGGTTATGTTGTTCCGTTCCTCGAAATGGACCCTTAACAAGGTTATCAGAAACAGACCTGCTAGCAAGCTCTTGAATAGATTTGCGATTGCGACTTTCATTTTATCTACGGCCGTGGTGTCGGTGTTGCGTACAGTCAACTTGGTGGAGAACTACAGTTCTCCCCTCACCGTGGCCAAGGCATTGGCCGATAATAATGCAGACCCACGCGTCCCGATAAATGTATGCATAGGGAGAGAGTGGTACCACTTTCCAACTTCATTTTTTTTGCCAGAAGACCATAGGTTGAGATTTATCAAAAGTGGTTTTGATGGACTTTTGCCTGGTGATTTCCGAGAATTACCAGGATTGGGCGGGTTGTTTGAAAGCGCTCGTGCCATACCCTTTGATATGAATAACAAAAATCAGTTTTCCGCGTCAAAGTTGACTGACTTCCTGGAGTGCTCATACTACATAGACAACAACCAAACTACAGATAAGACATCAGGTGAGCCCGATGTATTCTATGACCCCGTAGAGAGTCAAAATTGGTCTACGGTGAAGTGCGAAAAGCTCATCAATCCTGATGGACACAGCGGATGGGGCAGACTCGTATATATACCCCGGTTTGCCAGGCAGTACATTCCTTACGATGTCGAGTATATGGAATTCTGTCTATTGAAAAGAAAGTAATCGAGTAAAACCAAACATATATTTAAAAGGAGGGGATTACATGGTGTAATGTGGGTCAAAAAACGTAGGATGAAATCGATTGTATAAAGTAAAAAAAAAATCAACTTTCTAATTATAAGTTCATTAGCATGATCATTAATGTGTAAAGTTTTGCTTAGCTCTCGGTAAGTTGTTTAGAAATCATCCTCAAAGTACTCATTCAAGGCCTTTCTGGACTTAACAAACCAATCTCGCGCTTTATCGAGAGCGTCGTGGATCAACTCTTCCCACTTGTCGTCCTCGTTCTCAAACTCCTTCTTCTCCTTAAACTCGAAGTTGTCGAAGTTGTTCTTTCTGCCATAGTTCTGAATGCGCTCGCATTGCGACGATATCTTCTCAAGCCCCAATGCCGCAGCTGACCCCTTCAAGTAGTGGCCCAAGCTCGACACCTTGTCAAAGTTCTTGTTCTTTAGATTTTCGTCTATTTCTTTGAATGTTTCCAACACCTGGTCTACAAATGTCTGGAACAATGACTTGGAGAACCCTTCCTCATCCTCGTCCATTGCCACGAGCTCCGAAAACACCGACCATTCGATCAATCCTGAGTCCTGTAGCGCTTGCTTCTTGTCTTCTGTCATTGTGGTCTCCCTTTCTTATATGCGTACGTGTCACGTTTGTCTTGACTGTTTGTGGTCTCCGCTTTTCTAGCACACCTTTAGCCTTTCTATGATGTGTTCCTGACGGTATCTTTTCAAATACTTCTCCGTGCTACAAGCTAGAAGGCTGTGACGTATTTGAAATTGTAAGGTTTCTGAAGAGCTTTAAGAAAACTTTTTTTTTGCGGACAAACTATAATCTGCAACAGTTCCCTCCTGCAAATTCTGACTTCCCTTGTATGTAAACCTGTCCTACGATAGCTCCGCCAACGTAAGAAATGATTTTGACGAAAATTTTCACTTTATAATATTAATCGACAGTAGCTTTTTTCCATCTCTGTTACTAAGTGAGGCTCTCAGGCATTACATCATCAACTTACACAAAAATGAGGGGGCAGGCGAGTCGCGAATCGAAGATATGTTAATACTATAGAAGGGCTTGTATGGACGTCTAGTTGTGGTCTAATAGTTCGTACAAATCGCCGAGCTTGTCTGCGTAGTAGGTGGGTGCGGCGGTCTTATCCACGCTTTGAACGGAATTTTCCGTTTCAATGCCTGTCAAGACGAGCAAGGTGTCTAGTCCACCTTGCAAGCCGAACTGAATGTCGGTGTTGAGTCTGTCACCGACCATGAGGCCCCTGGAAGGGGTCTTCTGCAAGTCAGGGTTTTCCGCCTTGATCGTGTTCATCATGGATTGGTTGGGCTTGCCGCAGATGGCGTCGGGCGTTCTGCCGGATGCGTACGATACGGCCTGGATGATGGACCCTGCACCGATGAGCAACTTGCCGTGCAGCGGGAAGGTGGAGTCGATATTTGTAGCGATGAAGGGCACCGACTTGTTGTCTTTCAAAAGATACTGAAGCGTTATGCAGAGCTTCAAGTAGTTTAGCTTGGACGTGAGGCCGGTCACAACTGCTCCGACGCTGTCGTCGAGGTTCTTGAGCAAGGGGTGGTCGTCGCTGGCGCCAGCTCCTTCCGCCAGGAGCAGCGGGTCGGTGCCACCAAGCGTCTCGTAGCCAAGGTCGTGGAGCTCCTGCTCGATGCCGCTTTCGCCAAGAACCCACACCTTCTTATCGGTCGGCAACTTCATGATCTTGTTGATGTACACGGCAGAAGCATACGAAGAGCCAAACACCTCATCTTTGGTGATCCCCTGTATTCCAATCTTATTGAACTTCTGCAAGTAGTCGTTTCTTGACTTGGACGAGTTGTTGGTGACGAAAATAACCTTCTTGCCCCGTTTCTTCAAGAGATCAATCGTCTCGACAACCAGAGGAAGTATATGATCACCAAGCCAGATCACACCATCACAGTCGAATATGAAGTAGTCATACTGATCAAGAATGTTGCTCACCTGCTGCTTATCGATAATTTTTTGAGTCATAGGAGTATTAGAGAGCCGTTTTGTTCTTAAGAGTATAACTTTAGATAAAATATATTCAAATTGTGCACTAGTACAAACAGATCAAACTAGCCCCAGTGAGCAGCTTTCACATGGCAAAAAGACAACAGGAAGAAAATAACAGGGGCACTGTGCTAGCAACTACGCTACTATGATAACTCGCCCTACAGCTTGAAAGTTTGGAAACTTGAAAGATAAATATGAGTGCAATTTATTACTATAGCTGTTTAATGTGAAAAAAAAAATAGTTCATACAACGGACGGAACATCCAATTTTTGGAAGCTTCCGCTCTATAGTACTTAAATAGTGTGAGTAAGACATCAATGAAAGTACTGAAATTAGATACTAATAAGCAGTAAAGCTTCTTTTCCTCCTCTAGTAAAAAGAACACCAAATCAGAATTCGATATTCTTATGCAGATGCTGGACATCTCAGAATGAGACTTCACGGCTGAGAGCAGATTTAATGCTCAGAAGGGTGAGGGCCAGCAGTGTATCTTGGCAAACGGGTCTTGGACTTGTCGTGGTAGATCTCCTTGTCGAATTTAGCCTTGTCTTCCTCAGACATGGATTCTCTAACGAGCTCTTGTCTCTTCTTCTCGGAGAAGTATCTTCTAGCAACATTTCTATCTTCCTCTGCCAAGAGCAATGGCTCCAAGTAGAATCTGGCCCATTGCCTTTCTCTTGCTAATTCACGTTGCTCATCCACTCCCTTGTAGTATCTGTAAAAACCAAAACCCATGGCTCCAGTTATAAGCCAGAAATAGATGACGGGTCTGAAACCTCTGGCAGGTAAGTTTCTCTTCCACTGCACTGGCTCATAGCCTCCAATAGGTGGTAGATCTTGCATTATGGCTGTCTGGGCGTAACAATACTATAAAAGACGTTAACTGAGTATTTCAAAAATTATATTTCGACTACATTTTATTGGGTATCGTCGACTTCCCAATTGGGAAACATGTGCGTTCCTTCATGAGCGAGACGAGGAACCAAGCACATCATCGTCTGGGGCTTAAGACTATCGAACACATACAAAATAAATGTATTAAATACTTATTTTAACTAAAATGTATACCATTATCGGCGTACTAAGAAATGATGTCATGAAGGCTATTTAATGTCAAAAATTGGCTTCAATTTCTTGATTAAAAGCCAGTCTTCTTTGCTGATAGTGTCACGGAAAGCCGGGTCCTTTAATGTGTCAATCGACTTTCTAGAAATCAACGAATACAAGTTGTCGGATTCGTCGACATGACGACCCCAGGTAGGCTGAGCAGAGGAAGGATTCTCTAATCTCATAGCAACACCTGCTGCGGTTTGTCCCTTCTTGACGGAGTCCAAAGACTTGTGGTTAACTTCCAAGGAGACGACTTTACCTAACACCATGATGTTTGGCTGCTTGGTCTCTGGATCGTGGCGCACTGCGCAGATAGGAGTACCCAAGCGCACTGCTCCTTCGATTACATCAACACCGATGATCATAGGGTTACGTTTGTTGATAATCTGAATGGTCTTCAAGACACATGGCAAGACAGCATATTCCATGTAGGCCTTACGACGCTCTTCGAGCAACTCCTTTTGGTAGGCGGTGAAAGCATCGAAGAGATGGTAAATAATGTCGGCATTGAAAATCTTTATGTTTTGCTCCATAGCATACTGTTCGGCTTCCTTGTCCACCTTGACATCGAAACATAACATTACTGCATACTCTGGTGCCTTATCCAACATTGTTGTGGCTTTCATAACATCTCTCTTGTAAACTGGACCCAATCCGATAGACATAACTGGGATCTTCATATCCTTCAAGAAATCGAGTAACGCCTCCAATGATCCTAAAGTGGAAGCTTGGACAACAACACCTCTACCTGAAGTATCGACAGAATCCAATAATCCGGTCAAATCGTCCATGACTTCCTCCATAATTTCATCTTCGTCATCGTCCTCACCGACCACAACTAATCTAGAACCAGCAACAGCCTTTTCCAAATCGTTAGCAGCGATCTTGACACCCAAGGCGGCCTTGACCTCCTTGTGGTGAACATATTCAGACTTTATACGCAATTCACGAGAAGGTGGAGGTGTAAGAAGTGCTCTTATATTCGTGGCAATTGGTCCATTGAGACCACATAATACAATCCGATCACCCTCTCTTAACACACCATTAGATAAAACAACATCGATGGTGTAACCGAAACCTTCAACGACCTTGACTTCCAAAATAGTAGCCTCAACCTTCGATAAGTACATCAATTGCTTAGACATCCTCTTTTGAGTCAACTCAAGTAACAACCATAATAAATCTGGAACACCTTCTCCTGTAACAGCAGAAGTAGGCACAATAGAGACATATTTGGACATGTTCTTGTTTTGGTAATATAATTCGGAATTCAAACCTTGTTCAGCCAAGGCCAACTTAATCTGCTCGTAACGAGATTCAAATTCGGATTGAACAGATTTACCTTGTCTGGCGAAAGAGTCACGGAAGGAGTTGTTTGGCTTAGACTCCCAGTCGAATAATCTATCAATCTTGTTTAAAGCAACGACGAATGGGGCCTTTCTATCCCTCAAAAGTCTGAGGGACTCCAAAGTTTGTTGTTCCAAACCATGCATTATATCAATAACCAAGATGGCGATATTACACAACGATGAACCACGAGATCTCAAGTTGGTAAAGGACTCGTGACCAGGAGTATCAATGATCAACAAACCAGGAACATCGAAAGTCTGCTTTTCGTATTGAGCCATGACTTGAGTCTTTTGCTTGATTGATTCCACGGGGAAATATGTAGCACCGATTTGTTGTGTGATACCACCAGCTTCACCACCTTGGACGTTTGTTTGACGGATTTTATCCAACAATTTAGTCTTACCAGTATCGACATGACCCAAGATACAGCAGATAGGAGAACGCAATTCCTTCTCGACAGAAGCCTTCTGAGCAGGAGCCTTCTTATTTTGAAGAGCGGCCTTCTTAGACTGCTCCAAAGCTTTACGCTCAGCCTCCTCTTTAGCTTTACGTTCAGCTTCTTGCTTTGCACGGAGCTCTTCAGCTTCCTTTGCCAAGCGCTCGGCTTCTTTGTCTTCGGCGGACTCATCAACGGCATCACCATTGGTCTTCTCGTCATCGGACACAGCGTCCCAGCTCTCGGCAACTGGTTCATCGTCGTCCAAGGCCATCTTTTCCCAGTCTTCAACAAGCTCTTCGTCAGAAGCCTGGTCCTTCTTCTCGTCCTTCTTCTCGTCTTTTTGCACTGGCTTAGCCTCTTGCTTTTGTGTGAACGTCTTAGGCTTGCTAGACTTCTTTTTGGAATAGACCACCTTCTTAGGCTTGGGTTGCTCATCCAGGGAGGCAGCTAAACCTGGCACGGAAACGTTACCCTGCAACAATTGCTGGCGACGACGCTCCTGGAGCTTCTTCTCTTCCTTCTGCTTCTTGGTCAAGAGCTTACCTTCGGCCTTCAACTGCTCCTTCTTTTGTCTCTCCTTCTCCTTCTTAGCCAACCTGAGGGCCTCTTTCTGAGCCTCCTCTTCGGCGATCTTTTTCTCCTCCTCACGAAGACGCTCTTCTTCCTCTTCCTCGAGACGGCGCTGCTCTTCCTCCAATTGCTTCTTCAACTCTAATTGACGCTTCAACGCAGCAAGACCAGCGGGCACCTTCTTGCCCTTCTTGGCGGGCGCCTTGCTCTTCTCTTCCGATGGCGCCTCGGGCTCGGGCGTCGCCGCAGACGAGGTGGAAGGAGAAGCCGACGCAGAGCCGCCGGCTGCAGCATTCTTCTTGTTGGCCTCCTTGATCTGCTCCTTCTTATTCTGCTGCTGTTCCTTCTTCTTTGCCGCCTGCTCTTTCTTCTTCTGCTTCTCGGCCTCCTTCTTTAACTTTTCCTTCTCCTTCTTCGACAAGATCTTGGGCGCCTCCTTCGTCTTGCTCTTCTCCTCGTCTTTCTTGTCCTGTTTCTTCTTCTTGGAGTTACGAATCGAACTCAAAAAATCGCCTCCCTCTTCTTCGGCCGGCTGCCCGTCCTCTGGCGCTGGTGTAGATGCCTCCGATCCATCCTCAGTTCCGAAAGGAACGCTTTCTGGTTCAGCATACTCCTCATCCCAGAAGTCGCCTCCGGACTTGTTTCCCTTACTTCCTTTCTTACCCATATTTTCAACTACTTCTTACTAAGGGCGTTGTAGGCTTTCTTCTCTTCAAACCATAAAAAGGCCTTGATTTTTTTTTCGGCGGTCTGGTCACTCGCACGACCAAATAATTTTATTTCGATGGCATTTGAAGAGCAGTGCAAGAGATTTTGACGAGTTGAAAGAACGATAGGAAGAAAAGCAACAGTAGAGAAGCAAGCATGACGACTGTTGAAAAGATCAAGGCGATCGAAGATGAGATGGCCAAGACGCAGAAGAACAAGGCCACGTCTTTCCATTTGGGACAGTTGAAGGCCAAGTTAGCCAAGCTCAGACGAGAGCTTTTGTCGGACAGCACGTCGTCTGGAGGCGGCGGCGGGGCTGGATTTGATGTGGCCCGGACGGGTGTTGCGACGGTGGGGTTTGTCGGGTTCCCGTCTGTGGGTAAGTCGACGCTTTTGTCGAAGCTTACCGGTACACACTCGGAGGCTGCTGCGTACGAGTTTACTACGTTGACGACGGTGCCCGGTATCATCAAGTACAAGGGTGCCAAGATTCAGATGCTTGACTTGCCCGGTATCATCGAGGGAGCCAAAGACGGTAAGGGACGAGGCAAGCAGGTTATCGCCGTGGCACGTTCGGTGAACTTGTTGTTCATTGTGCTCGACGTGAACAAGCCGTTGCACCACAAGCAGATCATAGAGCACGAGCTCGAGGGCGTGGGGATCCGGATCAACAGAGAGCCGCCCAACATCCTCATCCAGAAGAAGGAGCGTGGCGGGATCAACATCACCACCACGTCGCCGCTCACGCACTTGGACAACGACGAAATCAAGGCCGTCATGGCAGAGTACAAGATCAACTCGGCCAACATATCGTTCAGATGCGACGCCACCGTCGACGACCTCATCGACGCTATCGAAGCCAAGACTCGCCGCTACATCCCCGCCATCTACGTCTTGAACAAGATCGACTCCTTTTCCATCGAAGAGTTGGATCTCCTCTACAAGATCCCAAACGCAGTTCCCATATCTTCTGGAAAGGGCTGGAACTTGGACGACTTGTTGGAAATGATGTGGGCCAAGCTCAGGTTGGTCCGTGTCTACACGAAGCCCAAGGGCAGGGCTCCCGACTTCGACGAGCCCGTCGTCTTGAAAAACGACCGCTGCACCGTGGAAGACTTCTGTAACGCGATCCACAAGTCCTTGGTGTCTGACTTCCGAAACGCCCTCGTGTTCGGCACCTCCGTCAAGCACCAGCCCCAGATCGTCGGTCTCGCCCACGCCCTCGAGGACGAGGACGTCATCACCATTTTGAAGAAATAATCTCTGTATACTACCCCATAGCAGCATAATATATAATCCTCCGTCTCTAGCACCTTCACCGTATAAAACCTTACACAAAAACGAGCCAAGCCGAAGGGTAAAAAAAATCGCCCGATCACGTGACGCAAGATTTTTTTTTGTCTAGTGTTTTAGACTCGAACTATTCCATCTTTGACAGAACCCAAGGAACTTGAGTAGCGAAGCGGCTAGGAGAGAAAGTCATATTCAGATTTGTTTCTGGTGAAATAGTTTTGAAGTAAGCACGTCCTCAAAAATATTTATCACACAAGTACAAGCATGACGGCCTTACCCTCTGACGTGCAAGAATCCTTGAAACAGTTGGTGAATGGATTGGCGTCTTCAGAGAATGCGGTCCGTACTGAGGCAGAAAAGCACTTGGAGAACGTGTGGATGAAGCAGGAGAACGTGGAGATGCTTCTTTTGTTCTTGGCGCAGCAGGCCAGTGCTTCGGAGAACGACACATTGAAGGCATTTTGTGCGGTGTTGTTCAGAAGAGTCGCTATCAAGTCGCCGCAGGAGATTACGAGCGTGACGGACAGAACGATCGGGGTGATCAGGGAGCCGGTGAAGCAGCAGGTGCGTGCTGCGTTGTTGCAGGGATTCATGGCCCCGCAATCGAACCAGGTGAGACACAAGCTCTCGGATGCCATATCTGAGGTCGCCAAGGAGGATGCTTCGCCCCCAGGTACGTGGAACGAGTTGATCCCGGCCTTATTCCAGGCCACGACGAACCCGGACCCCAGCTACCGTGAGTCGGCCTTCCGTGTGTTTTCCTCGGCGCCTGAATTGATAAGCACTACGTACATGAACGAGTCGCTCCCAATCTTCAACGCTGGATTCGAAGACCAGGACGACGACGTCCGCATAGCGGCTTGCACCGCTTTTGTTGCATTCTTCCGCGAAATACCCAAGAAGAACTGGCAGGTATTGTCGCCCCTCTTACCCAACTTATTAAACTTCTTGCCCAGCTGTTTGGAGAAAGGCCAGGACCAGGCGCTTGCCTCTGTCTTGGAGTCTTTGATCGACTTGGTTGAGCTTGCTCCAAAGATGTTCAAAGACATGTTCCCTACAATCATCGAGTTTTGTCTGGCTGTATCCAAGAATAAGGACCTAGACTCGTCCGCCAGAATGGCTGCTCTAGAACTCTTGACAACTTTTTCGGAAGTCTCTCCAACAATGTGCAAGAAAACATCCTCGTACACACACAGTATCGTGTTGATCACCTTGTCTATGCTCACTGAAGTTTGTATTGATGACGATGATGCTGCAGAGTGGAATAACAATGACGATGGTGAAGAGGAAGACGATGAACCAGAGTATGATGCAGCGAGACAGGCTTTGGATCGTGTGTCATTGAAGTTGACTGGACAAGCTATGGCATCGCCTCTTTTCCAATACTTACCATCCATGATCACCTCTTCTCTGTGGAGAGAACGTCAGGCAGCGTTGATGGCATTATCATCGGCTGCAGAGGGATGTTGCGATGTGTTGATAGCTGAGATCCCAAGAATTTTAGACATGATATTACCTACCTTGGACGATGAACATCCCAGAGTGCAATATGCTTGCTGTAATGCGTTGGGTCAAATGTCGACCGACTTTGCTGATGACATTCAACGTACAATGGGGCACAGAATTCTTCCCGCTCTTATATCGAAGTTGACTAACAAGTCTGTATTCCGTGTCCAGGCGCATGCGGCTGCCGCATTGGTCAACTTCTCTGAAGCTGCTTCAAAGGAAGTTTTGGAGCCTTACCTTGATGACTTGTTGAACAACTTGCTTGGCCTTTTGCAGTCACCAAAAAGATTTATTCAAGAGCAGGTATTGACCACCATTGCCATTATCGCCGATGCTGCAGAGAAAAAATTCGTCAAGTACTACGATACTTTAATGCCATTACTCATGGATGTGCTTAGAACTGACATGGGTCAGGAAAATAGATTATTAAAAGCTAAGTGCATAGAGTGTTCTACTTTGATCGCTTTGGCTGTTGGTAAGGAAAAATTCTCAGCACACTGCCATGATTTGATTCAATTACTCGGTCACATTCAAGAAACATCTACCGATGACGATGACCCTATCAAGCCATATTTGGAGCAAGGATGGGGCAGGATATGCAGGCTTATTGGGTCTGACTTTTTGCCCTACTTGCCAGCGGTGTTGCCACCTTTGTTGAGTGCTGCCAAGGCGACACAAGATATTTCTTTACTTGAAGAAGAGGAAGCAGAAGAGTTCAATTCGAATGAAGAATGGGACGTTATAAACTTGTCAGGAAGATTGATTGCTGTACACACCGCCGCCTTGGATGATAAAGTTTCTGCCATGGACTTGTTGAGAACCTACGCTGTCCAGTTGAAGGGCGACTTTTTCCCTTGGGTCAAAGAGGTTGTTCAAGATATTGGTATTCCTGCCCTTGATTTCTACTTGCATGACGGTGTGAGGGCCTCTGCTGCTTTGACGCTTGCCTCTTTGCTCAAATGTTCAGTTGCAGCTACGGGAAGTACGTCGAACGAGACATTGCAGCTTTGGTCCCAGATCTCTCGTAAGCTCGTCGACGTTTTAACTAACGAGCCCGTACCGGAGCTACTTGTGGCCTACTACACCGCATTGGTTGAATCCGTCGACGTGTTGGAGCCAAACTCTTTGCCCGGCGACCAGTTAGAGGCGATTGCAAAGTCTATCAACACAAACTTGACAGAAATATACGAGCGCATAAAGTCCCGTGACGTTGGAGATGATGAGTACACGGAAGAGGTCGAGGACAAGGAGGATGAATACACCGACGAGGAGTTGCTCGACGAAATAAACAAGTCCGTACGCGCCATTTTCAGGAACTCGAAGGCCAACTTCTTGCCTGCGTTCCAGGTGTTGATCCCCACGCTCTCGGCCTTGCTCGCCGACGAAAACACCGACATCAAGTTGTGCGGCTTGTGCATCGTCAGCGACATGCTCGAGTACTGCGGTCCAGACTCGCTCCACTACAAGGACGTGTTCATCAACGTGCTCGGCGAGTCGCTCAGCTCGCCCCACGCCACGATCCGCCAGACCGCAACCTACGCCGTAGGCATGGCCGCCCAGCACGGCGGCAACGGCTACGGCGACTTCTGCACCGCCTGCTTGGAGCCCATCTTCAAGATGGCCACCGTGCCCGACGCCCGCGCCGATGACAACATCTACGCCACAGAGGACGCTGTCAGCGTGCTCGCCAGGATATTCCACAGCTTCGGTCCCTCCTTGCCCAACTTGGACGCCATGATACACCAGTGGATCGACTTGTTGCCCATCACCCACGACACAAACGCTGCTCTCTTTGCATACTCCTTTTTGAGCCAGTTGATGCTCTCAAACCACCCATCCGTCTCCTCCCAGATCCCAAAGATCGTAGACGCGGTGGTCCAGGCCCTCTCCCATCACACATTGATCGGTCAAACCGCCGAAAGAGTAGTCAACTCCACAAAACAGTTACTTAGCTCGTTACCTCAACAAGAGGCTGTCTCTGTGCTCCTGAAAAATCCTGCTGATTTGCCTACTGTTCAGAAATGGTTCTCTTGATAATATGTATAAAACTATTATATAGATATAATTCTGTGTAATGTATCGCACTATAAACATCGTCAAGATCAGAAGCAATAAATTTTTGTGTAAGGCAATGTCATCTACGTCACTACTGTCGGCATCTAGTAAAACAGGGAAGAGGGTATCACTTAGTACTATCGAGTCAAGTGTTACGAGACTCCTTGTATCGACAAAGCATTTATTGGAGAGTTTGACGCAATGGGCCAGAAAGGAGGCTGACGATAAATTCGTATCAGATGCGTACGTAAAGTTGGGCAACGACTTTAGGGCGGCAACCAAAGCATTTGCGCATGCTGGGGTGGATATATCAGATATCGGGGACGTGCCACATGCGCTTAGGGTGATTCTTGAGGCGGCGCTTGGCGAAGAGCCCACCCAGGAGCACTTGGACAAGTTCTTGCCAAACATCAGAAGCATAATTGTCAATCTTTTGCAAAACCTAAAGAGCAAGCAGATCAAGGCCAAGTCGCTTGCGATGGAGAAGAAGTCGAAGGGAGAGTCCGGGGCGCTGCCGCTGAGCGCTGGCGGGTCTCATGCGAGACATGAGACGCCAGCGCGGGAGCAGCCGCCGCACCAGAAGCTGTACTCCAACGATGCGTTGCTCCAGCTCCAGAAGGGCAACTCGCTCCAGCGCCGAGCCTCGAAGCGATTCAGCGCGTATCAGTACGCAAAACTCACCAACTCGGCTGCCAGCGCTGAGCTTCCTGCCATCTCTGTGCCCGACTACCAGCCCGAGCGCAACACAAACGACCTACCAGCGCCGAAAAGCGCCGACAGCCTGGTCTCCAGCGTGTCCAAAAGTGGCGATATCAATGTCTTCCTCAGAATCGGCAACAAGACCAAGAAAGCCAGTGTGACTCTACCTGTCACGTTTGCCTCGTTGAGGCTCTTGTTTGTGGAAAAATTCGCCTACTCCCCAGGTTCTTCGTCATTTCCCGAGATCTATATTCAAGACCCAAAGTCAGGCGTCTCATATGAGCTTGAAGAGCACTTGCTCAGCGTAGACGTAAAGGAAGGAAGTGTGCTTAATCTTAATGAACCAGACAGTCAAAAGGCATCCGTAAAACAGTTGGAGGATGACATGCAAAAATTCATTCTGAGGTTCGACGCACTCTCAGCAAAGCTCTCTAGCGACGTCAAAGATACAATATTATCAATACCGCCGCCTGTGGCCCCGCCTATGGCCACACCTGCGCCTCCACCAACGTCACTGAATGTAGCCGAAAAGCTGGACTCAACTTCTAAAGACGATTTAATGGGTTTTGTCAAAGAATTCCAATTTGTAATGAAAGAGCTCAAGGGTATAAGACAGGTACAAAATCTTTTGAAAGATAGCATGAAGTCAAATATTTCAGACATATTTCAGCAGGTTAAAAGCCTCAGAGAGGCAGGACTTGATGTGTCAAAGTCTTCTAATAGGGCATACATGGATAATTGTGGTACTAAGCTTTCTGAAACCTCGGACACACTCCTCACCAAAGTCGACGATTTGCAAGATGTTATGGAGGCATTGCGTAAAGATGTCGCCCATAGAGGAGTAAGAGTAAGTGAGAAACAATTGAAACATACATACAAGGAGATTCAGGACGCGAGAACCGCCTTACGCCAAATGACAAACTACATAAAGAAAGAAAAGGTACAGTGGAAGAAAATATGGGAGAGTGAACTTGACAAGGTTTGCGAGGAACAACAGTTCTTCAATTTGCAGGATGATTTAACATTAGATTTAGAAGAGGATTTAGCCAAGATAGAGGAAACTTATGGGTTAATTGAGCAATGCTCTTTGGAGCAGGTAAAGCAATCAAACGCAAAGCGCAACAAGGTAGTAGCACGATTACATATTCCAGAACCAGGAGAAAGTTTACATAGTATTAAAGATGAAGTGATGAATGAAGTCGCATCATTGGTACCAGATCATGATAGGCGGGTTAAAGCAATTTCTAAAGCTGAGAAAATGCGCCAAAAAGAACGTGAAATGATGATGATGAATCAATTCCAAGAAGAATTAGGTGAGTTTGTTGAAGACAATAAATTCAAAAACTCTGGGGGTATAGATGAAATAGAACGGATCAGAAGAGAAAGAGATGCTGAGAATATGAAAAGCTCTTTCGGAATTATATAGGGATTATATTAGGTTTTCAAGGGTCGACTCTAAGCCTTTAATTCTAAGACTGCGCAATTTCGCTGTGACTGAGATTCTAAAATTTATAGTTATATCTTTTATACCCTGACTTGTTTCATTGATCCGTTTGTATTTTAATAGAGTCACCTCAAGTAGTTTTAATACGAATATTTGAAATTGCATGCCCTTGAATTGATGTGAGTTTTTTCTTAACTTCTTGTAAAGATTGTAAAATAGATCGAGTGTTAGGTTAACGTTAACATTGATGTTTTCTAGAATAGTACTGAAAGAATTGGTCTTCAAGCTTATCAAAAAATCTCGAAGTTTGTTATTATAAAAGCACTGTAAGCTAGAGTAACCTTTCTCAAATGATCTGACATGTGGAGGAAGTTGACTGTTACCAATATACTCCAAATCTCTGTATATATCCAATGAACATGTTACAATCCTCAATCCAATAAACTCAAGGGATGAAGATTCAATGCTTGTCGTACGGAATGTTTTCTCCTTGTTGACTATTGCACCATGATTCCTAAACTTTGGTCCATTCACTATGTTCAATACAGTCTGACACATATGCAGATCAGAAGAGACTATCAAAAAGTCATCTACTAGCCTAACAAGTAGTGTGTCCAGAAAGCGAGGTTGCAAAATATGATCTAGTTGTTCATGTATAAGAATCGAATAAAACAAGTCACATAATGGTCCCAGTAGAGGAAACCCTTGTGAGATTCCTTTCTTTCTAATAAATTTCTCACCGTTTGGTAGTATCACATAGGATTTGTAAATAACATTTTTCAAGAATCGAAGTATAGTCGACTTAGTAAATTTCGATGTCTGAGTTTTATCTATAACAATCAGGGAGCGATTGTGGTCCATGTTACCATCATTATTTATAATTGCATAATTATCTAGGTTTTCTGTTTGTAAATCAAAGTTCTTCTTCGAAAAGGTACCTCTATACTCCATGTATTGCCTAACATAGTAGCATTTATCAGGATCGTCATCATGAAATATCTTTTTAATGCAGGAGAATAATCTGTCATGGTTGATATTGTCAAAACAGTTTTCCATGTCAAATTTGGAAAAATAAAGAGTAGGTATCTTCCCAAACTTGGACTTGAGATTACTTTTATAATGAGTAACTAATGTTGCAACGTCTTCAATCGAGTTGCAAATCGATCGAGATGAAAAGCGATTCAAATAACATCTTTGTTTATGAAGAATGATTTTTTTAATCGGTTTTATGTAGTCATTCAAATACTGTGAATAATCGTACTTCAGTAAATTTCTTTCTCTGTCAACTTTTAACGGGACGCAAAGTGCTCTGAATCCGTTACTCTTGGGAAGTACTCTCAACATTCCTGTGCTGAAGGCATCATTAGCCCCGTTTAAATTGAAGTTATTGCATCTTTTAAGGCAAGCTGACTGGAAGTTTTCTATCCAATTGTCACTCATGTTCTTCCAGGTTCTGTGAGGGTAAAAGAACAACTTCTTATCCCCTCCATGAGAAATATCTGTCACGTACCAGAACTTTGCAATAATACTAGAAATGAAAGATGAAATGAGCCAGTTCAAGAAGGCGGATAGAATTCGTTTCCTGGATTCAAAGTCTTGAAGTGAGGTGGTTCTCCTTGTCTTACCTAGCCAGCTGATATCAGTTAGTTTTAATGAGCATATAATTTCGTCAATCAGAAACTTGTCGTTCAGTCCTGAGTTAATATGGGTCACGATGTATCGCAATATCTTCCTTTTGTTGTATGAGCTACCGAATGTGTCGTCGGGAAAGACTTTCTTTACGATAGCTAAGACCAAGCTTACCACCTCCCTCAAGGATGTGGTTCCCGTATTATCTTTGTCCCTGATGCATATGTTAGAATACATTGAAAAGTATTTGCACTTGGTGTCATTCTGGATGAACTTTTCGCATAGGTGTCTCAAACCTCTATACTTTTTAGGCATCCTCTTGTTCTCTTTCTCGCCCTTATGCTTCATGATTGTTTGAACAAGATCAGCTGGATCCAGACATAAGAGCCGTGTCTGGTTCGTCATTGTGTAGGGCTTTTTAAAAAGCATTCCATGCTTCAGTGTAGTCAACTTCGGCCTAGATTCGACGTTTGTTTTACTACCGAAAAGCTGAACGTAACTACCATCTTTCCCTGGAATAAAGCACTTTGTATTGAGAAGTAAGCTCACGAACCTTTCCTTGCCAATTCTGTTATACAATCTTTGCCAATTCGAATCTTTGATGGTATTGACTCCAGAACTGACAAAAGGATTGAATATTCCCGTGCTCCATATAAAAGCTGATGAAGGGTCATGATACCCATTTACCAACACATTTTTTGAATTCTCTCGAGTCAAGATCGCTATAATTGTGTCTAGAACCTCAAAATATGAATCAAGTTGGAGAATTTCATCAGGGTTACTTCTGGTGCAAGACGATTCTAATACCACTTTAGACTGCGTAAGAAGCCTGACATAGTCATCGGAATCCTTAAATATCAAATCGTTTTCCACAATTACAGGCCCTATATCGTCATATGTATTTTCCAAGTACTTTATCAATGGTATGCTTTTTTCCATAATAATACATCAGGCACCCTTTACTCCGGAATTGTATTACTGCGAAATACTACAGGTTCATAATATAAGGTCGAATTTATACTATTAGGCATACTATATATATTAAGTATAATAGTAACAATAAATACTAGGACTAAGTTCCTAAGGGTTCTTATTATAAGGAAATATGATCGGGGAGGAATCAAACATACTTATTTGATTCTTGAATTTCAACATCGACCTTTGTCTTACTGACGCTTTCGTCGTCGGCATCTTCTGTGGCAGGAGAGTCGATAACTCCTGGAGTAGACTCCTTTGCAGCAGTCTTTCCTGTCATAAGCTTGAATATTTCCTTCAAAACTTCTCTACTTTCCCATATTGGGTAGCATATGACAAAGGTTGCCGCAACGATCAACCATATCATAATTATAATGATCCAGCCTTTGAAAAATTTCTTACTGTAAATATAGTTCTGACCGTACATAGGCATTGGAATGAGAAAGATAACCACAAAGAAGAATGTGAAAGAAACACCAACAGCTATTCTGAAACATCTTTTGAGGTCTCTTTCGCCCTCTTGGTCCTGCAATTGCATGGATTTCTTCTCTTGGAAGGTTGCATCGTCACCGACTTTGAAGTTGGAATCTAATTCAGCAAAATCGTAGTCTTCCTTCAACGGCTTCAAGTAGGAAATGGCGACAATAAAGATAGGAGAGCCAAACAAACCGATAAAGTTGCCCACGGCGCACGAGTACTCCTCCCCCAAGGTGTCTTTGTTCACAGCTCCGTACAACGACTTGGCCGAGACGCACCAGCCGATGATGGCTATGACAGTGGCTAAGGGTGGCCCCACAGTCAAACTCAACGGAGTCATTTTTTTCCAGAACAACGTCAAGACCAAGGCAAATACACCAGGACCTAACGTAATACCAATAAACGAGATGATCCAACTGATTGTGATACCGATGTAGTTGAAAACAACCGTCAAGGCAC
This sequence comes from Millerozyma farinosa, assembly GCA_002196765.1. Taxonomy (NCBI): domain Eukaryota; kingdom Fungi; phylum Ascomycota; class Pichiomycetes; order Serinales; family Debaryomycetaceae; genus Millerozyma; species Millerozyma farinosa. The sequence continues at coordinate 950,187 of NBND01000008.1, forward strand.
CCATGGCGATGGCAAAGAAGGTCACAAAGATGTGGGACATGTTGACCAACTTTGTGCCGTGTGCGTTGGGGTTGATGTACGTTCTGTAAATATCGTATGTCATGACAGACGAGAAGCCGATAAGCTCGGCCGAGGTGGCGCTGGTGGCAGCCAACCACACCATCAAAATACCAGCAGCACAGCCAGACTTACCCAAGATCATGTAGAGCCCATACAACATGGGGATTCCCTCGTTGACGTGGGTCAAGTCCATCGGGTTGGGGTACGTGGGCGACTCGGGGTCGCCCACCAACGCCAACAGCGATAACGCCGTGCAGCTCGACAACGCAAGGGGAATGATGAGCCAGCAAAAGCCACCCATGAGGTAGCCAGCCATACTGCTCTTTGGCTTCGCCGCGATGGCCTTCTGCGAGTACGAAGGGTCGCAGAAGACGGTGGAAAACCCGCCGACCACGATGTTCCAGCCATTGAACAACGCGTGCTTGTTTGTCCACGTCAAGTAGCTGCCCTCGTGCCCGGCAGAGGGGAACTTGTGGGCCACCTCCGTCAAGAGCTCGTGCATCCGGTCGATAGACCCGATCTTCGATGAGCTCGTGTACGTCACGAAAATTGTAGTCAAGATGATGATGTAGATAATCACCGAGTGGATCCAGTCGGACAAGAACGTCGCCTTCAACCCTCCGGTCACCGTGTACGCCCACACCCCCAATGGCAAGAGCATGGCCGCCGCCACAATGTGCATGCCCGTGATCACACTGATCGCCTGGCACCCACCGAGCAAAAGCATCGCAGATATCACCACATTCGTTCCTAGCGCGTAAAAGAGCCCTACCCAGTGTCCAGCCGTGCCAAACCTGGCCTTGACGATTTCCAATATCGTGTGTGCCCCTGGTGCCTTTTTCTTTATTTCTATAGCAAGAGCAGAGAAGAACATAATCTGTATGGTGAACGCAAAGGCGTACCATGCCCCGCCACAAACCCCGTACTGGTACGTCATGCTGCTGCTGGTCAAAAGGGTCCCTGGCCACGTCCAGCTACTCACCACTGCCGACGCAATCAACCCAGTCTTGACCGACCGCGAAGCGGTCGAGAAGTGCTCTGAGCTCTGCTTCTCACCGACAAACTTGGAGAGAATTCGAGTGATGAAGATCATTAGGGCTGCGAAAGCAGCCCCTAACACCATAATAAAGCAATATCCGTAGGCCTGGTCCAAAATTGGTTTCATCATCGCCGTGCTGCTTTCTCTGTGGGACTTTCATCTCCTGGTCAAACTGTGGCGAATACGCCTATAAATGGTGCCGCTGCCCTCCCTCATGATAGTATTCGCAGTCAACGTTAAACGCAACGGGATCGGTTCCGGATGTATTCCAAAAATGCGCTATCTTATCAGAGGCATTGAGTTGGCGTCATAATGGTCCATTGTGCACAAGTCCCTTGATAGTGATGGTTGGCTGAGCTCATTCTCGTAATTGCGCTTCTTGAGGACCTAGGCACGCAGTCAAACCTAGACCTCGTATTGTTATCAGAGCGGATCTTTATAAAAGGGCGAGCGCTATTTGCGCTCATCGTTATCGGGGTAACTCGTAGATTGGACAGTATAAGTTGGTCAGGGCCCAGACTTAGCCAGTACAAAGACACTAATTCTCAAGAATTGATTAATACGAGATGACAGCAGAGTACCTAGTGGAAATAGATCTCGATAAGCCAGCGCATGGCCAGGAGGGTGTTCACAACCGGTGGCACCCTGACATCCCAGCATACAAGACGATCAAGCAGCACAAGTCGTACAAAATCGAGTGCTTTGATTGGACTGGGGGCCAGGTCGCAAACAATGACAGTGCCGACGATATCAAGTATTGCGATTTGACGAAAATCCATTACTTGTCGGGACCATTTGCCGTGGAGGACTGCCAGGCGGGCGATGTGCTCGTGGTTCGAATCCAGGACGTGCAGCCGTTGGAAAGGCTGCCCTGGGGGTACTGTGGAATTTTCGCCAAGGAGAACGGCGGAGGGTTTTTGGACAAGCACTATCCCAAGGCTGCGAAAGCGGTGTTTGAGTTCGATGGCATATACTGCTCATCGAGACACATTCCTGGGGTGCGCTTCCCCGGGATCCCGCACCCGGGGATCATTGGCACGGCTCCCAGCCCCACGGTGCTCGAGGAGTGGAACAAGCGTGAGGGCACGTTGGTGAGCTCGCACCCGGACGCCGACTTCGTGATGGCCAACTTGCCCACCGCCAAGGGCACCTTCGCGGGGTCCCACGCCACGGCCGGCGTCCAGTCGGTGGTGGAGAAGTGCGGCGCCCGCACCATCCCAGGGCGCCCTGAGAACGGCGGCAACTGCGACATCAAGGCCCTCACCAAGGGCTCCACCGTGTACTTGCCCTGCAACGTCGACGGCGGCATGTTGAGTGTGGGCGACCTCCACTTCAGCCAGGGCGACGGCGAAATCTCCTTCTGCGGCGCCATCGAGATGGCCGGCTGCATCACCCTCGAGGTGTCGGTCTTGAAAGGCGGCATCGCCAAACTAGACATGCGCAGCCCCATGTACCTCCCCAGCCCGGTCGAGCCCTCGTTTGGCTCCAACAGGTACCTCACCTTCGAGGGCTTCTCCGTCGACGAGTCTGGGAAACAGTTGTGTCTCGACACAACCGTCGCCTACCGGCAAACCTGCTTGCGCGTCATCGAGTACCTCAGACGCTTTGGCTACAACGATTACCAGATCTACTTGTTGTTGTCCAGCGCCCCGATCCAGGGCCACATCGCCGGTATAGTCGATGTTCCGAACTCCTGTACAACAATTGGCCTCCCCTTGGACATCTTCGACTTCGATATCTCCCCTGAGGCCGCTGTCGCTTCTCACGACAGGGGAAATTGCGCTTTTGCAAACGACGACTTGAAAGAAGGTTTCCCCGTACATAGCGAATTGCCAAATTTCTTGTTAGATAGTCTTAACAGTAAATAATGGCTCGGCCGTGGAATCCTTCGCTTCCCGTAGCTTTATCGTGTATATGGTTGAATTCGATTCGTCAATATTCCATCTACAGTCGTATCAACAACCGCCTTCACATGGTTATTTTGGCTGCCATTATTAAAGCGGTTGATAATCCTTTTTTTTTTTTTTTTTTTTTTTTCTGGGTCCTTCAATGCTCTCTGACTCGATGGTGATACGGTCCAAATGGTTTTCGTGAAGACTTACACTTCATTGGTTTCAAGTATAACGCAGCTGGTTCAGGTGTTTAGGTCAACATTGAAGTTCATGAAGAATAAAAATAGGAACACACAGGTGCTGATTGACTTTGAAAATGGAGTTATTGACGGAGTACTAAAGCAGATTCGACAGTCGGGCGCAAGCGGACTGGATCCAAAAATAGCCAAGTTGATACCGGTGTGGTGCTGCAATATCAAGGTGACAGAAACGAAGCTGCTTCTAGTGTTCATCAAAGAGATGTTGACGCCTTTTGATGAGGTTTCGTTGACGCATGTGAAGAGGTTCAAGAAAGAGAGCGACGAGCAACAGGGCACTTTTTTGCGGGCGATTCTCTGCTCTGGCGACCTCTACGGGACGGAGGGCGATCTTCGGGAGCTTTTTCGAGAGCACTGTGCCGGGGTGGATTCGCAGCATCTTCCCATCTACAAGACGGATATCCCCAAGCACGGTGCGCCGACGGCTGAGATTTCCAAGGACTGGTCTGAAAAGTACTGGCCCATGTCGTGGAAGGGCAACCCCAACCACCAGGTGTTGCTCAACGCCGACTTCGACGTGGCGAAGGAGCGCACGATGGTGAATGCGACCCTCGACGAGCTCGAAAAACGGGCGGGCCAGCACCCGGGCGACGTCCCCGTCGTCACCATCATAGCGACGCCGCAGCACGAAATCCTTACAACGGCATACGACCACAGAGACACGCACGTGCTCAAGCACAGCGTCATGAACGCCATCCAGCAGATCGCGGATCTCGAGGTGCAGAGAAGATCAAACCGCAATGCGGTCGCAGGCGAGGAAGACTCGAAAGCTAATAACAATTATTTATGCCATAACTTGCATGTATATACTACACATGAACCCTGTGTCATGTGCTCGATGGCATTGGTGCATTCAAGAATCGGAAGACTCGTATACATAAAAAGCATGCCATCCACCGGTGCGTTGGAAAGCAACTACCAGTTGGGAGACAGAGACGGCCTCAACTGGAACTTCGAAACCTGGAAGTGGATCGCTGACGAAGAAAACAAAAGACTAGACGCCATCATGGAGAAAAGCAAACACGAATTAGCCTCCAACACCCATATTTAATCAATATCTCCTTCTTTTTCAAGAAGATCCTTGAATTTTTTAATTCTTTCAACTATGTATTCGCTCTCTTTATTACCATCATTGTTGCACAATGGCGCTAGAGCCTCCTCGTAGTCCACGCCCTCGACCCTTTCGCATATATCCTTGATTTGAAGAAGCACAGCTTCAGTTTCTTGGTCGAGCTGTGTCGAGGTCGTCTGAAATAATTTGCTAGCCTCGCCTAACTTCCCTGTAACACTTTTCACCGACCGCTCGTCAACATACTCATCCCGGCTGAGTTGAAGGTACTTGATCAGTCTGTCCAAGGACTGGGAAAGCGTCCTTCTAGTTACTTCTCGAGACTTGTTTACCACATCTTCTCGCTGCTTACTTAAACAATCAAATAAATCCTGCAATTCCTCCTCCGGAATCTTCTTGTCGAAAAGTTTCCTGAACTTCTCGAAGGTGATTATATCATTCAAGGAAGACTTGGATAACAAGAACTCTTCTATGATCTTTGAAGAATCCATGTAGAGCTACTGTATTTGTTTAAGGTTACCATCAAGTCTTGAGTATTATATGGTCGTGTGCTCGTGATAAACATCAAAAGTTCGCTCCATCAGTAAATATCGAGACGTCAAGCTTATATTACCTAGCAGGGCAAGGATGAGTTCTCTTTCATTCCAGAGTAAAACATTTTTTCCTCAAGCGCTATCCACTGGGTTGCACTCGAGGATATCCAAAGATCCAGACAATTCATTGATTTTAAACACAGCTCCACAGGGCCGTACGTCTAAGAGAAACGCACAACAAATAAACTATGCAGAGTTTGAAAATTTAAACGACGACTATGACTTTGAGGATGTGCCAACGGCAACAGGTACTACAAATGCTATGGTTAATAACCACATAGGCTCGAATACGCAGAAACATCTTTTGAAGCATGCTAGAACAACACGCTATCCGGAGGCGCTCGATGACGACCAGAACATCGAGGAGGTCGCAAAACAGACGGACCTCTTAATTCCCATCAGACTTAACTTGGAATATAATAACGGGAACTCGAAGTTGGTGGACTCCTTTATGTGGAATATCAACGACTCGCTTATATCACCACAAGACTTTGCGACGATATTGTGCACGGACATGGAGCTTCCTGCCCATTTGCACCAAGAAATCACTGATTCTATCACCAAACAAATAGAAGAGTACAACTTTGTATCCTCGATACAGCTTCCTCCCAACAGGGACTACCACGTCATAATAGACTTATCCGTGAACTTGAATAAACAGTTATACCAGGACCGATTTGAATGGGACTTGGTTCAAAATGACGTGTCGCCGGAAGAGTTTGCGGATATAGTGGTAGCAGACTTGGGTTTGGCCCTAGAATTCAAGCCCACCATCTCGCATGCATTGTACGAATCGACATTAAGGATGAAAAAAGAAATAATGGATGGAACATATAACCATATTCTTCACAAATACCAGCAAGTGTCTGGCTTGATATTCGAATGTGGAATTAGAATTAGTACAGAGAGCAGCGTTCATAATGGTAATGATCAATGGGAGCCAGTTGTAGAAATATTGACTCCATGGGAAATAGAAAAACGTGAGATAGAACGAGAACGTAACATTAGAAGATTGAAGAGAGAAAACATGAGAAGGGAAGTCGATGATCACGGTACCAAGAGAAGAGCCCCCTACAGGCGTAGGCTTGACGATTTGGCCTTTTAGAGAGGCCGTCAACTCGGTTTCTCATATTCCCATCCTGTATTTTTAGAATGATTAGTAGAGCAAGGTCTTTTTTCAACGATGCCATTACTCTGTACACCTAAAATATATAGCTTTTATAATAAATTTATAAAGCCGTTCCGGATTTTGTTGTAAGGTGACTCTGTTGTACCTCCTTGGATTATTCTGCTTCCAGTAGCAGTCACAATGTCTACTCAAAACTCAGAGCATGGAGCGACGTAACTACGACGGTTCACCTACAACTTTTCAAAAGTTAAAAATTAATTGCGCGTCTAACTGTTATATAATTGTAAGGTCGATTAAACTACCAAGAATTGTAGACTTGGGAACTATTTAAAGACTAAAGTGCTTCTAAGCTTAGATCTTTTGCATAGCAGCAACATCGGTGGATTGGACGTGGTCTTCGTCTTCCTCGATGGTGGCTTGCAACTCATCGGTGGAGACCTTCTCATCCTCAACAACCAAGTTGATTTGCAACTTCTTGATACCGAAACCAACTGGAACCCATTGGTGAGCACCCCAGGTCAAACCATCCCACTTGATGTTCTTGACGTTAGCCAACAACTCGTCCAAGTCGGTCTCGTCATCCCATGGCTTGACTTCCAAGGTGACAGCAGACTTGGCAGCAGGCTTTGGCTTGTTGGCCTTCTTGGCGGCGTACTCAGCGACTCTTTGTTGCTTTATCTTCTCGGCCTCTTCGTCAACTTCCTCGTCAGAAGATCCGAACAAGTCAACGTCGTCATCGTCGGCGGCTTCAGCACCAGCTGGGGCCTTGCCGGCTGGCAAGCTGTTGAACTCCTCGGTGAAGGAAGCAATGTGGTTGAACCATCTGGCAAAGTCTGGGAATTGCTTTTGGAAAGCCTTGTAGACGGTCACGTCAGCTTGGGTGGCAGCAGTACTACTTTGTTAGTAAAAAATTTCTATCGCAGCTCGACAGCGGATTTCTTTGCTTGTACGTATCAGTGAAAATTATTTTAAATCTCTCTTTGGAACTCACGTGGTGGGTCTTGAATCCACCTCATAAACACGGACCAAAAGATTGGATCATCATTGTACGGTTAAAGAATATATCCCTGTGTCAAAATCGGTTACGGCTCCACCTGTCATGATCTCCGTTGCAGCTCGATTTTCAGAATACATACCCATCAATGTACGACTTGTCAGCCAAGAACTGATTCAATGACTTGAGAGTGTCAATCTTAGTGAAATCGGAAAAAGACATTGTATCAAACCCTCTTATATTAAATGTTCAAAACAAAGTACTGAAGTGAAAGGAGAAATTAAAATTTTTAAACCATCACCAGGATGAGACACCACGCTGAGGGACAGAAAATTTTTCAAAACGAGTCCCGCGCGTAATTCTGAGACCTGCGAATCCGGGTAATCCCTGCGTTTTCCAACGGTCTACAACTCCGCTAGGAAGGGCTGCTACAGTGGGTCGATAGGACAGTCAGTTCACAGACGTTGATTATAGTGAATAGGCAGCAGATCGAAATAGGGCATCATTCGTGTCTATATAATCGAGCTGGATGTGTCAAACTTCCAGTAAGAGCACTCGAACGAAGCGTAGCAGCGGAACTCATTACTCAAGCCGTTCTTGTGCTTGGGCAAGAAGTCGGTCACTTTCGTTTCGGGGTAAAGTTTCAGGATTATGGCATGCATTCGCTCTCCGGTGGACGAGATGAGCTTGAATTGCGGCTCACCTGTTTTCGTCTTTTTTCCTAAGTCCTTGGCGAGAAGATTACGGGCAAACTCCGCAGACTTGGTCTGACAGTCCTCCTCTAGGAAAGGTGGGTCGATCAAGACGCGGTGGCACTTGTGGTGGAGCTCCTCAGGCACGTTTTCGGGGCTGTTGTAGTCGTAGAAGAAGTACTTGTCCCCGCCAAGAAGCGCAAAGCGGCGGTCGTACTCGCAGATGTAGATATGGCGGGTGGGCAACTCGCTCTCGGGGATCTTCTTGATGGCTGCATACACAGATGGCGCACTAGCCACAGCGATCACAGTGTTCTCGTCAGCCCCCTCGAGGAGTGCCCGAGCGAGCGTCATGGCCGTGTCGTCGTCATACCAGAACTGCGAAAGCTGCCAGTCCTCCTGGAAGGCGTCTATCGAAATCTGCTGGTCATCGAACCGCTTCTCAGACTCGTTGTACAATGACTGAAACTGCTCGAATCTCTGCTCTTCTTCCTGCTTAAACTCCTGGAGCGCCGCTAACGCATGGCTCGATAAAGTTAAAGGCTCGTCGTCAGAGTCCATGCTTGCGCTTATGCCTACAGCGACGAAAATTTTGTTCCCCTGTTGATGCAAAAAGTTTTTATAGTAGGTTCAACTAGTAGTGCGTGTACCGGAGAATTTGAGGTTAAAGAGCGATAAGATGTAAACGATGTAAATAAAGACAACAACAAGCATGCTGTTTCGAATACCGCCGAGCGAGCTTGTAACGTACATCCAGGAAAGCCTATCGTTCTCGGGCCACCATGGAATGGTTCTCACTGAGATTTGGGAATCGGTCCAACGTAAGCTTCAATTGGATGTGGTGGATGATTTCCAGAAGCAAATAATATGGCAGTGGTTGTTTTTCTCAATTGATCCCCACCATCTGTACATCGTCAAAGACGGGGAGCCCGTGCGGATCAGCTCTGACTATAAGGAATTTGTCAAGACGCAGGGCACGGAGGACGAGTTGCGGATGATTCCTAGTCCTGATACGCAGTGCAAGTACTTAACGGGAGTGGCTAACTCCAAGCGCATCAAGCTCCAGCTCGGGGAAAACCCGTTCCAGCTCTTGTGTGAGATTGCCAGGTATGGCGCCAGTGGTATCCAGGCGCCAGATTTGTGCAAGGCGACGGGCCAGGACCCCAGATCGCTCACGCCTAGGCTCAAGAAGTTGGAAGAATTGGGCTACATCCGAAAGAAAAATGTTTACAACGACAAAACTCGCCAGCACACCAGTCTCTGTGTGCACTCAAAGTTTGCCGAAAATGACATTGAACTGTATTCGTCAGACTTGACGGAGGATTTCGATAGCTCAAGAAATGTGACTAAGCTCAAGCAGTACATCATCCACTCATTGAAAAACGCACCCAACAAATTGCGAGGATTCAAGGACTTGAAAAAAGAACTTAAACTCGACCAGGGCAAATCGTCTAATAAATTCTTCCGAGGCATCATCGAGTATTTGCATAGCCATGGATACGCCGAGAAATTGATGGTAAAGGATCCTAACCAGTCTCAGCTTGTGTATTGTGTCAAATATTTGAAAGACATCCCCAAGGACGTCGATGAAATATCCGATTACGTCGAACTATACAACGAATACGGCTCGCCAAACAAAGACTTTGAGGATGAGGAGTGTGAATCAGACATCATACCCACGTATAACTTATTTTATCCATTACCAAACCAGCTTTATCAGGGCATACAGAGCACTAAATCCCAGGGAATAACTTCTATGGATCTCGTAAGATTCTTGACAGGTGTTTCAGATTATCGCCCAATCATCAAGTTACTTGATTCCTTGACCAGTTACGTTTATGATAATAATAAACCAAAGCGCATAAAGAATTATAATGACCTTTATCCAGATACTTCGATTATAAGAGCCTACGACTTTGAAGGTAAGTTTAAATTCTACAGATACTTCAGTGTCAAGCATCATCCTGTATCGGACTCGATAAAGAAAGAAACACCAAAAATAACACTGGATGCCACTGATAATGAAACATTGATGTCGTTGAATAAAAAGTTCTTTTCTCCTCTCAGTAAAATTCCACCCGGTGCCATACTTACATCGAAAAAACGAAAAGCAGCTGAAGCTAAACTGACCATCAAAAAACCCAAAACTGTATCTGAAAACGCACCAAAAAGAGCTCGTGGTAGGCCTAGAAAAGCTGATGCTGACTTGGCCCCGCCTGAGGACCAACCTTTACCAGTTGCTGCTTTGACTTCTGCTCCTGCGTCACAAGACGTATCTGAACTCAAAGAAAACCCTTCAGCAGACGTTACTAGTACTTCAAAGACATCTTCCCCCGCTGATGAAAATCTTTCCAATAGTGTCCTTTCTATCGACCCGAAGCTTCCCGTGTCCACAAAAACGCAGCGGAAGGTTACGCCTCTGAAGACTCCGGTGCACAGCGGATCTTTGAAGGCTGTAAGAAGAAGAGCTGAGTTACTCAATATAATAAAAGAAATGGGTGGTGTAACATATACTACCGCCAAGCTATGCAGAATCCTAGATGAAAGGTTAGGTAACTCGACTGTCACTGATAAAAAAACGTTGGCCCGGGATGTGTCGCTAATGATAAATAGTAAAGAGATCGAGGTACAAGATATTAAGTTTATCCGCTCTGGACAACAAATATCAAGGAAGCTTTTAATTTTACTAGATCCTGCTCTTAGGCCATCTGATGAAGAAATTGATGAGGTCAAGAAGCAATGCCTTGTTGATACTGGATTGAAGAATAGCAGTCAAACAAATAAAAGGGTGATTGAAAGTGAAGTTACTATGTATTATCATCAACCATTGAAGACTACCCAGAAGAAATCCAGAGAAAAGCGTTTGGACTCATTGAAGAGCGGCGCAGGTCAAGATACCGAACGGACGCTGAATGTTATGCCTATCAAAGAGGAGGAGCCTACAATGGATCTTGATGAACAGCAAAAGACTGTCGATGAGGGTAATGTAAATTTGAGGGCTAATGATCCATTATCGACATTAGTGAGCGGCAAGACTACAAGAAAGAGAAAGGCAGTAGTCAAAAAAGAACTCAATAAGAAACCTCCTAGTAAGAGACTAAAAAATGTTCCGAAGTTGGATAAGAATGATGTCACGACGTTGTATCGTGCAGTAGTTATTAGCAGAACTTTCAAAAGAGGAGCAATAGATTTTGAGAGTATAGCTAGCTTATTCGAGGACATGGATGTCGAAAGTATCAGAGCTAAATGGACTCAAATACGCAAGTACGTAGGAGGCTTGAACTCTGTTATGAAGGGAATTTCGTCTTTTGAGAGAATCGTCACGAAGGGTATTGAAGATGGCTTAATTTCGGTAAATGATTTGGAGCAACTCAACTATAAAACATTCTTGGATCTATGGAATGATTCTGAGGGTTCCGTTTTAGAACCCATAGACGAGAACCCTCTTTACGTACATCGGGAAGATAATGCAAATGAGTACAAATTTCAAGTTATGAACGACCATTCGCCAACTGTGTTTGATCAATTGGAAGATAATTCCATGAAGCAAAAGGAACTTATTCTCAGTAACATCCTGTTTAGTTACTCAGATAATACCGCTATTGAGAGGAAAGATCTTGAAAAAGAGAGAACGTTGCTCAAGGCTATTTTTGCAACAAACGAAGAAAACTTTTCTAGTGAACGTGTCAATCAATTGCTTCAAGAGTATCCTGATGAAAACATCCGACAAGCGTCTTTATCTCTCATCAAAGACAAAGAGCTTTCTTATTACTCAGATGATGATTCAAACTCGAAGTTCGTACTTACAGATAAGGTTCACAACGCGTTGATATCAAAAATCTTTACAAAGAAGTTTTTCAATCAAGCTGCATTCTTTGCTTCTAACCTAAGTGGAATTGTTGGAGCTTCAAAAGGCTTGGTCTTGTCTCAAGGTATTTTGAACGGACAAATGGCTGCACTTCTTCACTGTCTCTCGCGTGGCACGGTCGAGATATCGAGGGTAGATCGTCCCTACAAGTTTATAGGGTATGAGTCAAGATTAATAGACAAGGAGAAGTTGGCGTGTGATATTGTCGCTTATGGCTCCCTGTCTCCAGTTGAGGAAAATGGTATCAAAAGTATTCCAATCCCAGCTGGCAAAGCCTGCTCTCATATCTGGCTAGATGTTCATGGAAATATCAATACTCATATGTGGGCAAAGATTATTTCTTCAATTCTTTACTATATTGCCTTTAGGCCTGGTGTTCCTGCTCATATTTTGCATAGTAAGCTCCATCCAGTTTTAGGTTATGATGATTTCCATTGTGTTTTGAATTGGCTCGTTGAGTCAAAATGTATTAAAAGAGAAAAGTATGATGGGTTTTGGATATCCAATGACTGGTTCATGATTCTAGGTTCATAATGGCTTTCTTTTAGTTGTAAATATATGTACATTAGATAAACCATCTCTTCGCACTTTTTTTTTTTCTATTCTACCATAATAGATAGAAAAATTTTCTAAAACAAATACTAACCTTATCGACTTTTCAGATATTGAGCGGTAGTTGTCGTGAACAGTGAAGTTTAAGTATGGGTTTAGCTGAGGCGAAATCGAAACAAAGATTTGGCAATGACCCTCGAAATACTAATTGGTCTAATGACCATTCTCAATTTGGTCATAAGTATCTAGAGAAGATGGGATGGAAGCCAGGCATGGGATTGGGAATGACAACGAAGTCAGTTACCACACACATCAGGATTTCTATGAAAGACGACACTTTGGGGTTAGGAGCAAAACTTTCCAAGAAGGATGACTTGGACGGTAATTCTCACGAAGGGCTTGATGCGTTTCAAAGAATATTAGGTAGACTTAATGGAAATGCAGACGAAACGGAAAAAAGGATTCTGAACCAGAAGAAACACAATGTTATCAATGGCAAATGGGGAATTTCGTTCGTCAAAGGAGATACCCTTCGAAGTACTTGGGATCTGAAGAAAAAAAGAGTTCTCGATGAGTCTGATGATGAAAAAAGCTCTAAAAGAACCAGGGTCGATAAAAAGAATGGAAGTGCTCATGATGACACCATAGACAGAAAGAAGACCAAGACAGAGGACAGTAAGAAGAAGGAAAAGAAGGAAAAGAAGGAAAAGAAGGAAAAGAAGGAAAAGAAAGAGAAGAAAGAGAAGAAAGAGAAGAAAGAGAAGAAAGAGAAGAATATTAAGGAAGAAAAGGAAGAAAAGAAGGATAAGAGACACAAGAAACACAAGAAAGAGAAGAAAGAGAAGAAAGACAAAGGTAAGGAGAAACTGAAAAAGGACAAAAAGAATGGAGAAAGCGAAGACAACAGCTCGCTGTCTGACCAGACGCCTGCATCATTTCAAATTTCCAAAAGACTTTCAGCTAGATCTAAATGGATACAGCAAAAGAAAGCATCAGTCAAGGACGCCAATGCATTGAACGAAATATTCATGATAGCAAAATAAAGTTAGAAAGTGATCTTTTTAAGATACATATATATTAATTATCGCATTTATAAAGTACAATAGATTTTTAAACTATCTAAACCATTACCAAACTAGCTCCTCCTAAGATGCAAACAATCATACTGACGACTGCGACCAACTCACCCTTAGATGCCGACTTGGCGTTCAAGCTGGCCAATGACTTCTTGCTAGACTTAGAAGAGGAACTAGACTTGGAACCTGATCCGGAGCTGGAGCTGTCAGAACCACCGGATCCAGAGCTAGAGCCACTACCGCTGCTTCCACCACCACTGGAAGCTTGAGAGATCTTGGATGAACATGACTTGTTTGTAGATGCACTCTTGTTGAGGGAAGCGGATCCCTTGAAGCTACAAGCGGAACTCTTCTTACCCTCCTTCTCGTAGTACTTGTTCATGACGTACGATAATTGCACCTTCTCGGAACAGTAAGAAACAACATTGTAGTTACCCTTCTCACCATTTGGTGTAATGTCACCACAGCTGATGTCACCACAAATAGAACCAAAGAGTTTACCGTAGTCCTTCTCATCAACCTTGTCTGAGACAACACATTCCAAAGACTTGGAAATACAGTTACAGACATCTTCATCAGGAGTAGGAGGTAACTTGGTAGCTGCCTTCCAAGTAGAAGCAGAAGAAGGACAAGCGATGGACTTCTTGCTGGCTTGAGAAGACTTAGCAAGGGATGGAGAAATCTTGTTGATCTGGGAAGAGTAGTACTTGAAGTCATCCAAAGTCTTAACCAGGGAACCCAGGACGGAAACCAAACCGTAGTTGTTCTCTTCTTCGAAGTACATGTAAACAATACCACCAGACCAGACACCAGTCATCTTGTCACCAAAGAGTGTTCCCACCTCAGTGAACTTTCTTGGTTTTTTCTCAACACATCCGTACTCAGAGAAGAAGACAGGGATACTCAAGTTCTTGTATTCTTCGGTACGAGCTTCGTATCCGGAAGACTTGAAGTCAGAGTCACCACACCATTCGTACATGTTGATACCAAAGAAGTCGGCTCTCTCATCGGAGTCTCCACAGGCAAAGTAGTCAGCAATAGCGACTCTGATGTCCTCGTCATCGTTAGAGGAGTAACCGACTGGGATGCTTCTGTACTTTTTGTGGGACATGTAAGCCTTGGTGTCTCTGATAGCAGCCTTCACAAAAGCAGAAGCATCGGTGTTCGACTTGTTGTTAGAGACCTCGTTACCAGCAAAGAAACCCAACACGTTGGAGTAGTTGGCCATCTTGTCAACGACCCCGGTGTATCTCTCGTAAAGATCCAAGTCCCACTTTGGAGAAGTTCTGGAGATGGAGTTCTTTGGCTCAGACAAATCGGCAATGATGTAGATACCGGCATCAGCGAAAGTCTTCATACAGTCGTCGTGGTCCTTCTCGGTGTCAATTGCGTACACTCTGAGCACGTTTGTGTTGATCTCCTTGAGGTACTTGACGTCTCTCTTACAGGCGTCACCATCAGCGAGAGGATCAGTGAACTTAGTAGAGCTGGAGTCACCGGTAGACTGGTTCGCAACATCCTGCTGGTATGCAACACCACGGATTAAAAATTGTGTTCCGTTGTTCTTGTAGAAAAACTTGTTTCCAACAACCTCCACCTCGGGGGTCGAGGAGTCAGCCAAGACGGTCTGACCGAGGAAGAGCCCGAAAATAAATGTCAAAAACTGCAACTTGAAAAGCATTTTGCAATCTGGTTCTGTCGCAAGAACTAGTCAGCGATCTGCACAAACTGGAAAACGGAGCTGCTCAAGTACTCCGGCCTTTTTCTTCTTGTGTGGCTAGGGTCGACTTCTAACTGCGGTAGACTTCGACTGCTATTATCCAACACTGGTGAAAACTGGAAAAAAGAACGTATGGGGCCAGCTTTAGTGTCACAAAAAAGGTTGCTGCTTTATCAACGACTTCTTAAACACTAGGAAAAAATCTCCAAATTCACCCTGAACCACTTCAAGCCGGCTCTGTCACATTTATATACTTGCTTTCGTGAACGCCCACCAGCCAGCATCGACACGTTAGTCGAGCCCCATCCTTTCGATACACGGTACGCTCGCTGCCTCTACCTGCGTGGAATGCGAACCTCAGGTTGCAGCTGACCTAACTGATCGAGAATAAAAGACTGTGTATACGCCTTTCTATTGCTCTCTTGTGTAGTCCCTGCGGTGCAATATAGCCTACTTTCGTTTTGATCTCTGATTTGTGTTTTTTTTAGTTTACATTATGTTTTCTCTATACGCCGTTTGTATGGGTTTTTCACGTTATGTGCGCAGGTACATGCGGGCTAAAAGTGGGCGCTGTTGGCTTATGCCCTTCCGAGTGAAGAATTTTACCTTTTACGTTGTTCCAGACATGCCCGGTGTGCACCTGGGGGCGAGGAGCGAGGGCTTGCGGCCCAAGCCGAGACGCTGCGCACGGCATGGAACGGTTTTCCAGGGGGTAGGCGCTATTTTGTAGCAAAGCCTCCTGCGGGTGCTTCGAGAATCGACCACACGACCGCAGACGGCTTGCGGAGGGCGGCGGGGCCGCCGATGCTGGCAGTGGGCAGGACGGAGGGGCTGCCGGCGAACGATGGGAGTGGGAGGGGCCGCCGTGGGCCAGACGGGCCAGACGGCCGTGCACGAGTGGTCCACAGAGTGCGCCGCAGAACACCCCAGAGGGACCACCGCGTGGGATGCGCCACGGGAAGCCGTGCAGCATCTGGTCTGGCGGCGGAGCACCTGTGGGTTGCTGTTTCGCCAACCAGCACTTCGAGACTCGGTGATCCAAACCGTTTGTCGAGACAAAGGAACAATGCGTGGCGTGCGCCAACCGTGTATCGGGTGGTGTGTTTTACTATCGTGCGACATTTGGCTTGTCGTGCAAGATGTCGTGGAGCGAAACACCCGAACACCTGGCTTCGTATTTGGGCGTTGGAGATGCGCAGCGAAGATCTGTAGAGCAGACCACCCCAGGGCCCCTTTGCCCGTTCCCAGAAGCAGCAGCACCCTCTTGCACGCACTTCCGCGCGGCGGGTCGTAGCGGGGCTGGGCCTGCTTAGCTAAATGAGACAAGCGTAGAGACAGTTGACCGTACGTGAGTTTGTGAGCTACATGGACAGGCAGAAACACAAAAAAAGGCTGATTTTGCGGCCGTTTGTAAAAGAGTTCCACATACAACTACACTGCTCAGAACTCATTAGTAGCATTTTTCCACTACAGCACCATACGCTTGTTCGGCTTGAGTAGCACAGCATACTGAAACCCGAAGGTAGCAAAGCGGCACTAGGCAAAGGTGATAAAAAGACTAGTCTTATCTACTACACACTAAATCCAACATAACTCTGTTCATAGTTTCCAGACGGCATTGTGGTCCTCCAGAATAGCAGACATGAAATTTGAAAGCATATTGATAGCATTGGTAGCAAGCAGCAGGCTCGTCATGAGCTCGGAGAGAGCTGAATATGGCACGTACCTTAACCCCAACCCCAGGCCATTCGAAAAGTGCGACGCACAGGATCTTATCAAATTATCAAATTGCTGCAACGATGTCTTGAGCAGACTCGACGACTGTCGAGCAGACGATTTGGCCTGCGAGTGCTGTGCTTTGCAGAGTATGAACCAGGAGTGCTACAGTTTGTGCTCAGGTAATCCCTCCAATAACTTTCTTACGGTATTATACAACGACTGTGCTTCTTTAAGCGACGTCAATGCATGCAGCCTTCCTTTCAAAAAGAATGACGAAACACCCAGCAAGATAAGTGAAGGGATGAAGTCCAAGTCAAAAGCCAAACAACAAGAGTCGAAGGAGAAATCGCCCAACCAGTACACTTTAAAGTCTAAGCTCCACAATAACGGAGAAGACGATGAAACTGATGCGCTGAAGTTGACACTCTGGGCCGAAGGAGGAGTTGAAGGCAGCGCTGAAGAAGGCGATGAAGACATCCTGGGCTCTTTTCAAGATGCCCAGGATGAAGAAGACTCGGATGCTGACTCAAGTAGTCAGGAATACGAGGAAGTCGCACCGGGCTCTCAAAATAAAGAATTCACCAATGCGACTGCTAATGTGACATTCAACAATACAGGTATGTACTAGAATATTTCCACCGCTGTATTATGACAGATATGATTTTACGAAAACACCATACTAACCCCGTTATAGGATACGACTGCGACACCTCGGGTGCATCTAACAGCTTTTCATACTCATTACATGGCTTCTTAGTCGCCTTAGTAGGAGTTTTATTGATTTGAGGTTCCTAAACGAAGCAATGTACATTCAAATAAGGACGCAAAACTATACACATATGCCGATACTGGAAGTGAATCAAAATTCATTTCCTGATCAGAACAGGCCCCGGTTCAAATAGATAGTGACTAATTGCAAGAGATAAAATATACAACGTAACCCATCTTATTACTGTAAGTGTATCTTGCACAACATAGTTGTGAATCGAATTGGTATTTTACCAACAACATTTTGAATTCACTCGCTTTCATTCATCCAATCGAGAGTGTAGCGGATTCCCGTTTCAAGATCAACTTTTGGTTTGTATCCCAAAAGAGTCTTAGCTTTTGTGATGTCGTGGTATCTATAGGCGCACACCACCTTGACTCTAAATGGCGTTAAACCTGGTTCTTTCTTGAGAAGCTTAGAAGCAAAAACCGAAAGATACCCGGCAACAATTGCCACTGGCCTGTTCAAAACAATATTGTATTTGTCTATATGCCCGTCAGCTTTCCAAACCGTACGGGCCAAGGTCCAGAAATAAGTTGGGGAATCATTGGTAATAAAAAAAGGCTGGCCTGACACTGCATGGCTCAGTTCTGGGTCCAAGAGTTTTTGTGCAGCTAAAACATGGGCATCGGCAACATTACCAGCATACGTCCAGTCAAACAAGTTATTGTTATCACCGACCTGGAACTTTGACTGTCCCGATTTCGCTACAGCACGTAAGCCAGGAACTAGCTGACGGTCTCCCGGTCCAAAAATTCCTGCTGGTCTCAAGGCTATAGTCAAAAACTTACCTGGTTCATTACTCTCTAAAACATACGTCTCAGCGATAGCTTTTGTCTCGTTATAGCCATCCATATGTTGTTCCGGGAAAGGCCAGGACTCGTCTGCATTATGGATGTCTTGTCCATTGAATATAACCCCAGCGGATGAAGTGTAAACCAATGCCTTGACACCCATAGATTTAGCAGTTTCAACTAATTTCTTAGTACCCGTAACATTTACCTTCTCATAGATTTCCTGAGGTAAACCATGCATAGGTGATGCTGAATGAACGATGACATCACATTCGGACTCTTCTATCGCCCTAGAGATGTCCAGTTCGGAAGTTATGTCTCCTTGGATGAATTTTACATCATTAACAGGAAAAGAAAAGTACTTTGATATTTTCTCAGGTCTTGTTCTAACGTCGAAAACATATATTTTTATATTAGGGCAATTCCTGTAAAATTGCTCTATTAAATGGAGTCCGAGGAATCCAGTACCTCCCACGAGGAGCACAGATCTAAGTTCCTTTGTCATACTGTTAATTTGAACCTACTGTTTCCCGTAGCGTGATACATCTTGAACTTATATTTTGAACATGTCTATGTACAGGGAAGTACGAGAAAAGGTGAAGTACCGTGTATTAAATGCAACTCTACTGCTACAAGCTATACTTTGCCAAAGTCAAACAAAGATTCATACTTATGAACCAGTTCATGGTTAAGAGACGTGGTGACTGGATGCACTTCAGGAAAAGTGAATTCATCTTTCTTGACTTCAGGCTTAAATAAGGTATTAGTATTGAAAGAAGATTTATTGTTCAGGTTAGTACCCGAGAACAAACTTCCCGAATTACTAGACGCCAAGAAATCATTGTGCTTTGATTGATCTTTTGGCTTGAAATCAAAGACATTTGACAGGGGCACTTGTGCCACTGTACTTGGTTTGGTATTAGTGTCTTTGGGCATGGAACTGAAGACATTGGTTTCAGAAGATGGGGCTTTTTCAGACAGCTTGGGCTTCTGGTCTTTTGTTAAAGTATCATCTTCAGCTTTAGGAGCAGGAGCCAGATCTTTCGGTGCTGAAGAAAGCTCTTCTTGATTATCCTTCCCAAAGTATGATATAGTTTTGTCGATGTCGTTTGCCGTTAAAGGCTTATTCTCCCTTTTTTGTCTATCCTGAGTGGAACTGACGGCTTTTCTTTGCTTTTTAGCGGTAAAGTTGTCTGCGTAAGGGTTTGTGAAATTTTGAATATTAGGCTTTTGTGTTTCGGTTTTCTCCTGTAAGTCGCTATCCAAAATAGAGAGTAAAGAGTTTGCAGCATTACTCAAGGGCTTTTCCGGAGCAGCTTCCTTGGCAGTCGACTGTGACGTAGATAATTTAGAGCGTTTGCTATCGCTAAACGATGGCGCTCTTATTCTTGTTCTGTAAGGCGATGGAAGGCCCGAGAAATGATATACACGCTTTATGGAAGGGATTCTTCTAGTGGTGCTACCCTCGTGAAACGTGTGATAAGCGGGTTTGTAGTCAGACAGTGCAAAGCTAGAGTTAGCTGCAGTATTTTTAAGTACATGCTGGTTGGAAGGTGGTGCAAACGACCTCGAGAGTATGCTCTGGTTCATGCTTGTGTTATTTCTACCCAAAAAACTCGAGTCGACAGTGCGATTCACATCTTTCAAAGGTAACGTGTTATTGGGTGTATTCATATTAGACCTGGTCTTTGAAATAAGAGACATCACGCCTTCATACTCGACTTCACTAAGCGGTTTATCGCCCTTGTCTTTGAAGAAACTTGCTAGAATTTGATTGGAGTCTGTCACATCCTCCGTGTTTTCTCTCGAAAAAGAATGAAGCACACTTTGGGATCCACGTATACCACCTGCTACTGATGTATCCTTCTCTTTCGATTCCCCATGCGACACATCACGTTTGCCTGCTCTTCCTTCAACTTTATTCCAGTATACACTGGGACTCAAAAGACGTTTAACCTTCCCTAAAATGTTCGTTTTAGGAACCTCATAAGGCTGCACGGACTTACGTACTCTATCCTTATAAGACTTGAACACTCGTCTATTATCCATGTTGAATATTGTTTGTATTGAAAATTTATACTCTTCAAGCGATAGTAGAGATTTGTAGTTTCAATTTTTATTATCACGTGACATATTGAAGGTTGTTACTGCCTAATGATCAAAATGACAGACACGTAAATAAGCGCCATTACAGAGTTTAAACAACTAATGCAAGCGTTAATATAGGACTGCGCTAATCGAGTGTCAAACACACCATCACTTTAGAGATTTATATGTACCTGTGAAGCTAATTACGTATTATATTTTGTGATAAGAGCAGACCGCCAAACGCGTTAGTATCTAGTATAAATCTTAATGACATGATATGGAGACTAGGATGGATGAATATGTTTCTAATTCAGAGG
Organism: Millerozyma farinosa; assembly: GCA_002196765.1. Classification (NCBI taxonomy): domain Eukaryota; kingdom Fungi; phylum Ascomycota; class Pichiomycetes; order Serinales; family Debaryomycetaceae; genus Millerozyma; species Millerozyma farinosa. The sequence continues at coordinate 970,815 of NBND01000008.1, forward strand.
AAGATGAGGAGCACATAATAACCCCACTGCTTGTCTCTAAGGAGAAGCTTTTTAACTTCCTTTCGAGATTACCTTCTCAAGACAAGAATAAGGTGTGCCATGACTTGAAGAAGACGAGGTTTTCCTCCTTATTAGCAAGCGATTACACAGCAGACCACCTGGACATGTTGAAAAATACGAAAGGTAAGAGGATATCCAGCGAGACAAACATTCCAGATATCGCAGAAGACTCTGTCGCTGGTACAAATGACAACGCCCATACAGATAGACAATCAACATTTTCCATGGATAGCATAGAAGAGGAGAAAGAAAATGCCTCTCATTTTGCATCCTACTTGAACTCAGAAAGGAATAGAGCTACGAGGAGAGGTTTGCGAAAGCGAAATTTTGCCAGTACTCATCCTTACTTGGCAGACCAAGCACATTGGCTAGGACTATGTTCCGTTGATTTTTTGAATGAAATATATAGGGAAAACCCCGATATAAATATAATAGTTAAACTATTGAACCAAAATTACATGAATTGCAAAAGGAAATATCCTAAGGAGGAAAAGTATAAGGCAAAAAATTTCTATTCTTATTTGGGTGCAAAGACAAATACAAAGGCCCCAACCGACGATAATCCCGAAAGCTCTCAACCAGCTGATGCCTATAATCCGTCCTTACATGAAAGTGAAGACAACGCAAAGAATCACTCGTCCCAAATATCATATCAGGATTCAGAGTCAGATATTCCTTTGAATCCGAAACGCAAAGGACATGTCATTCTTCAGGACGATGACGAGGAAGATCCATATTCAGGAGAAGAAAACTACAGCATGTCTGAGATAGGGGACCATTTCAATAGAAGTATATCCTTTAGTGAATCACCAAGTGAAGTTCTCTCCGATGTCCAAGACAGCGAACGAAATTCTTCTGATGAAGAAGAAGATATGACCAAGGCCGATTCTTATATTCGAGTCGGTGGAAAAGTTTTAAAAGAGAGAAGTGCTCTAAGAGGTGTTTTACCTGAATCAGCTAAACTTTTGGATATTTACCAGAAAAAGACTCTCCCATCAAAGAATAAAAGACAAGAGAAGCGAATAGTCACTCAACCAAGCAAGGGATACGCAAAACGAAAGGCAAGTAAAACTAATGGGCAGAATGATTATTACAGGGAGCTTAAGTCATTCGTAGATGATGATTATAGAGAAAGTGGGATACAAGATCCTGAATGGTATAGAAACTTCAATCGGCAAATCACACCAGATATAGATGAAGTTAGTTTCATTTCCAAAAATAATGATGATAACATTAATGAGACAGAGACGATTCCGGATTTCACAGATATATCTGATCTCAGTCAAGAAAGTTTGTCGCCAATTTATAAGCCCAACTTTGACTCAGTCGAATCAAGATACAAAACTGCCCATACACAAGAGAGTAGTGACAAAGGTCATGATTTTTATGAGGTCAACCATGACGATGATTTGTATGGCTTGGCAGAAGAGCATGATTATTTTGATGCTCAGCTTTCTCGTAGGCCATACAAATCTCGCAGCCGACAAAATACCAGACCAAGACATAGTATAACGAATGATGTTACCCCAAGATTTAGACAAGCCGGAGGCCGCAAACAGCATGTACACAATCCACGAAGAATGCAAGGAAGGCTTACATATGAACGTAATAGAAATCTTTTGGATTTACTTCCTTCTGACAGACTACAACCGGGGCGTATTAGACGAAAAAAATCGAATAACCCGAAGGGAATAAGAAAAAACCGTGAAAGGCACCTCGATGATAAGCAGGTTAAATTGCGAAATGAAAGAAGTGCAAAAAGTGTATTAGGGATGGACTATTACTTTCTGAGAGATCCAGTACCCTTTACCACCGACATAGAAATAGAAAATGAAAAGGCTTCTAAAAAAAGAGACTTATTGAAATATTCAACTGGCAACTTTACAAATATGGACCCATCACTTGGAGCCTTTAACTATCAAAATTCACTTTTGAACGAAATAAATTTTGAAAAAATTCATGATTTAGACAAGGGCATGATTAATATAATAGCAGAAGATAGCTTACATATACAGGCAGTAGGTAAACGGTATTTTTTGCTGCTTGTGAACAAGTCTGAATCGCATAGTAGTTTGGAAAAAATACTCATCAAACTTTTGAAGAAGATCGATGATAAATATTTGAAGACCAACGATTTGCTTGATATTCACGGATCCTTACGAGGCGTTGTAAAATGGCTTTTAATGTTGCAAGAGGATCCGGGTGAACATGTTCGGCATTTAGTGCTTCAGCTCTCGAATTCTATTAGTTTTCACAAATCTGATGGATATTCAATATTGGCAATAAACTCACTCGTAACATTAATTTACTACATTTGTCAGAAACTTGCGGAAAGAAGCACAACCAGTACCATACTTGTACTGCTCCGATCTAATTTTGATAAAGTTTGTCGAACATTTTGGTGTCTTTTCTTTAAGGTTTTCACTTTGGAATCGTATACAAATATGGAGCAGTATAAGAAAGATATATTTAGCGAATCAATGCGTTTAATGTATCTCCTTCTCTCAAACCAGAAAGGATCATGGTGGATGTCAATTAATAATGCTTTGAAAGTGGTTCATATTGAGAAAGGGAATGAGTATCAAGTCTGTGAAGCTTACGCTTATTTATTATCTTTGGTTCCACGGAAGGAGTATAACTGGTCACCTTTTTATGTTCTTTATGAAAGGTTTAGTCATGCTACCGATCTGACAGTACATATCTTATTAATCGAAATGGTGTATGCATTGAACTTGAAATTAGAGTGGCCAATAGAAGAAAAACTTTTATTGACAATTTATTCATCCATCACATCCAGAAAATTTGCAAATTTTGATGATGAAATGACGAGACCGAACTTGATAGATCAATTCAATACAAGGGACACTTTGCCCCAGAACACATTTTTCGAAAGATTTCTTCATTTGCTCTATTGTTTTTTTTCGTCCTTACCTTTAGAGTTCAACAGGAAAAGGCTAGTCTCGAAACTATTCACATCCAGTCGTTATACTTACCAGAAAGACAGAAAGAGTCAAATCATGTTTGCAAACCGTTTGAATTTTATTAATCTTTTATCATATCTATCAGATGTTGACTTAGGCTACCAAGTAACTGACTTGATAAAACAAATCATTAGCACGAATGACTCCGCTTTGTATGAACTCTCCATTAAGGGATTAATAATATTCTCGCAAATAGCATTCAAGAAAACCCACACCATTCCTCTGGAGCCTTATAGTATAATTGTTGATGAGATTTCTAACATATACTTATATTCAGCAGACTCGTTAAAGCTCTGGAAGCTTTTTCTGACACATCTAAGTGATTTTTTTCCCTCAGGTATTCGAAGTGGGTATGATTTGGCTAGGCACATTAACTTTATTGACTTCATAAACCTTATTAATTTTAGTAAGTTACCAGATTTGATGGCACTTCAGATGACAGACCAATTGAATCAGTGCATTTATAACATAATGTCTCTAAAAGATCTCAAGCTTGACTTACAGGATATGAATGTTTTGGGAAAAGCAGGTATAAGGATATATTATTATTTGCATAGCCAGATGTGTCGCTTTCCCCTTTTGAAACAATCACAAGAAGATAAGATCATTCTCACAGTCGAGAATTGCATAAAAGTCTGGATCAGATGTAATCAAATAACAAAGGATCATAGCTGGAACCTGATAGCGTTTCAAAAATATCCTTATATTGGCAATGCTAAACTGAGAGACCAATTTTCTTTGTTCTTTTACAATGAATTAATAGCATTTTCAGATCTAAGGAATTACTTTGATGATATCATAAAAGTCATATTGAAACATCTTGCATACTTCTCAACATCTCTTTATCTCCCTCAGATATTGAACCTGCTAAAAAGTTCAACGTTACTGATCTTTCACTTTAAAAAAGAATACGTCCCATCCCAGTTCACATTTTTACAGATAAGTAACTTCAAGCTGCTTATATTAGGAAACTTTATTCAAAACATTTCATCAAGCCTTGAGCTATCTAGTACATCTAAAACACACTATTTTGAACTTTTATTAAAGACCTTGAACGAAGAATACTCTACTTATTTTTTGTCTAAAGGTTATTCCGAATTCTGTAAAAGTTCAATTAAATATTTACAGAAGTATGCTAGAAGCGAAATCCTGGATTTACGAGATTTTGAGTCGCTCACCAGGAAGCTTGGTATTCGCAAAATCGAACTCAATGAGTACAATTGGCAGGGCTTGTCATTAAAAGACAAACTTATAACGATTAATAATGAATTGGTGTCTTATGTTCATTTTGAAAGAGACGTATTTCCAATATTGGACAAACTTATTCCAAGCGAAGATTTTGATTTGATATTCCATTTGGTGAGTGTTTATTTTGGCATGATTACTATCAACAAAAAAGAAAAATGGAACTATATTAGTGTACTTTTGGAATATACTACTAAACGGTTGGGTGAATTTCGTATTAACATTCCTCACACTTCATTTAAAAAATTCATAACAATGTTAGTTGATATGACGTACTTTCATCCTTACAAGAAAGAAATTTCGTCGAGAACAGCGTACTATCATAGAGTAAAAGCCTTTTCATACATGGCTTTGATATTAAGACTCACCTTAATGTACTTTGATGGATTCAAAGATCAAAGTTTTATAATCAACGCCATAAAAGAATACTCAGACATACTCCAATCCATCAGAGACGACCAAAGAAACATTCCTGCAGAGTTCAGACTCTTTTCATCCTTTAAGTTATACCACATACAACAACATGGAAGTGAACCCCATATACATGAGCAAACGAATATAGACGACACCGAAGTATCAGATGCTTGGAGTCAACTCAAGTATAATTATGAACATTTATTACTGATAAGCTATAATTACAGCTACGACTTGAATGAAAAAACTGAGTATTTATTACCAGTTGAAATGAATTTTTAGACTCGCATTTAACTTACGAATATATAATACATTATAATCCTTTACTGTAACCCTCTCTGACTTTTGATGAGTTTGATTTCAGATTCTAGTTTGTCCTTAGCTTTCTTCACCTCGAGCAAGGTAGCTGAAGCTCTCAATAGTTCATCGAATTTTGTCATTGTTTTTCGAGTTGGCATTATTGGTTTCCAATTTGTACCTCCAACGGTGGGAATATCCAATTCTTGCAACAAGCTGCTTACAGATTTCAATGTTGACTGCCTTTGCAGTAATCCAGGCAATCTCTGACCAGAACGCAATATTACTCCTGGGGTCAATTTCTCATTAGCATGATAATATAAGCCATATGCTTCTTCTTCCTTGACAGTTAATTTTTTTGCAAGTAATTGCTGCACGGCGCTCTTTTCCTGCTTAATACCATTATTGTTAGCTTGATTTTGCTTCAACAAGCCTGACAAATACTGCTGTAAATGTGTTTGGAAACCACGGTCCTTTTTGAACGAAGAAGACGCAGCGACAGGGATTGATGGGGGAATTGGATCACGTCCAGAAGAACCTTTCTGAAAACTCAACTGTTTCCGTTTTTGATGCTTATCCATAATCATTAAGCTGTTGTAGAGATTGGTTAAGCCTTGAGAAGATCTGTATTGTTGAACAGATTGAGAAGTTTGTGGAGAATCGAAAAGAGTTAAAAGGTTCGATCTTTCGACCAACATTTTTTTAGCTGCTAGTTCAAATCTTCTAGCTTCCACGACTAAAGACTCTTCCTCTGCAATTTCAGCCGGTGTACGGGTTAATAAGTTTTCAAGATACTGTTTTCTCTCAATCTCCTTGCTCTTGGAATATGAATTAAGTGAGTCCAACAACTGTGGATTTACATTAGGTTTGTTTTTAAGAATTTTGCCACATAATAAGTAGAAGTGCTCTTTTAAATCTTCTAAGGTCTTCCCAGGGTAGGTGAATCTATCGAATATAGCGTGCCATTTGAGTTCAAAGTCGTTACATAAAACAAATAACTGTTTTGTTTCTTCATAAGACCACTCGGTCTCAGCAGGACTTTTATCACCATCCTCCTTATGTTCTTTTTCTTTCAGGTCGGCTCTTGATTCTTTTTCCTTATCTATACCATTAACCAACTCTGTAGTTTTATTATCATTATTGTCATTACTTGCCGGTTTGGTGTCATCATTCGTTGTTTCTGTTGGTATTGAATTCTTCGACTTCTCTCGACGAATCTCCTCCATTAATCTATCATATGTCTCTTCATCTACAAGCTCGGGGATGTCAGGTTTCAAGTCGAATTTATCAAAGAAATATGGTTTCTCTTCTATGGCTTCCTGCTCCAAGAGCTCTTTCGAGCCTTTTACCCAGTGATAAAGCTTTAGATTAGATTTTCCCTTCTCGCTTTTCTGAGGCGTAAATCCTATACGAGACCAGGGCGATGGCTTGAGGTTGAGCTTGTCCTTCACAGCAGAAGAACCTCCACCAGCAGATAAACTAACCGGGGGAGTATTGGGTCCGAGCAAATTATATAGCTCTCTTGCCATACCACTCTGTCGCTGCGTTTTTCCATTATTTGTCTTTTGTTTCTTCTTTGCAGGTGCCCCTTCTCCCCTCTGCACATTCAACACGTCTAATATATCACTGGCTGACATTATGGCGGGATTATGTTAGTCTTTGGCGTCTAATGTTGTTATATCAAAATTCAATTTGAATAAAACGGCTGATTACATAATCACACTCAATATTTATGCTAGTTCATGCTACTTACGCTATATAATGATATACGTTTCTATCATCAGAATCTCGTCTCATATACTCTTTCTCGATTAAGTCTTCAATTCTTTGCTTCATAAGAATTGTCAGCGGCTGGAATCTATTTGTTAGTTGTTTTATAATTTCAGTGATTAATTCATTGTGGTTAACTGACCGTCTTGATTTCATTATTCTTACAATAGCAGCATTAAGTTCGATCTTCCTGCCCTCACGGATAGCAGCGGAGACCTCTTCTTGGTCTTCGTTCTTAACATCGGACTTCTGACCAGGTCGAGATGAGGATGGCTCTTTTGAAGTATTAGATGAAGAAGCAGAAACAGTCAATACTTTCACCTTGGTAGAAGGGGCTTTGAATTTGTTGTTGAGCCTGAATACATCTGTTTCGTTCACTTCCTTTGTCATGGGTATCTTGACTAGAAGTCTCAGCTTTGGTGCAACAGCTATCGATTGAAGGTGCCTCTTTAAGTCGACTTCTGGGATTCCGGTTAATTCTTTTATTTCCGCATAGGAAAGCTCTCTATTCTCATCAAAAGCAGAAACATAGTTACCATCGACGTCTTTTGATTGTGGAGCAAAAAGAAGCATTATAATCCCTGCGTAGGTAGACATTGTGATGTCGTATGTTCTGGAGGGGTATGTTATTTTCATCTCCATAGAACCAAACTTGGGACACCAGTACAAAGTCTTGTTCTCGTTCTTCTTGGCTGAGTGCCAAAATTCCTCAAAAGGCTTGATGGTATCACGCAAATGACGAGGCCAAATAAAGCCTACCAGTTCATCCTCATCAGAAGAGAACTTCTTATAATCCTTCGTCATAGATTTCGGCCAGTCGGAGACATTACATATTTTGAGCTCCAAGTCTATCAAATCACCGCCCAAACTCTTACTGAATGTCTTCCACTCTGCGGTCAAATCTTTCGAGTGCCGCATGTCTTTATTCATTTTGATAATTTTATCTAAAGAAGTAGTACCCAATTCTTCTCCTAGCTTCTTAATCATAAGTTCTTCAATATCAACATCGGACCTACCCCCCGAATGCGTTGCCTGTTTTCCTTTTGAGTTGAGGTATCTCTTCGCAAAATGGTTGGCATAATGCGCTTCAAACGCGTCCTTGTCTTTTATGAATCTCAAAAAGATGATTGCCTTGTCTATGAAACCATCAATAGAATCACCCAGAGCACCACCGTCATCGTTGGCTAAAGCGCTAATTTTAGAATTTAATGCAGATTGTTTTGTGAACTGCTTGATCTTTTGATCAATATAAATGGAAAGCAATTCAGGAGCATTGCTCAGGGTTGCAGATCTCAGCTTTCTTTCAATAGAAGGTGTTGGGGAGTTGATAAATTCCCTTATTGCTAGTGTTATACATTGTTCCATAGAATTATCACCTTTGAAACAATCTTTAACCATGTCAGAAAAGCGGCTCTGATATTTAATAATTGTCTCCACCCAAATAGTCGCATAAGAAGCACCCCCCGCATTTGAGGATTTATTTACAACAGATTCCAGAGACTTGAGCACTCCAGAAATTGTAGAAGGAAGTTTCTTGCCTTGTTGGATAATGTTTTCTTTTAATCGCAATTTAAGAGTCGAGTGCTCTTCTTCAATCCTGCCCACTAAATTGTAAAGGATATTAAGCTCATTCTTGTACGTAGGACCATCTGACTCCCCAATCTGGTCAAATAAATTGAGGACAAGCGGGTTTAACCAAAATGAAAGACCTTCCTGCTCATACGGCAAGGTCATAATACTATCTATTTTATCCCGGATAAGTATGTTGTTCATAATATCTATTAATTTCTGATGTGTCGAGGAGGGTAAGTAATAATCAATTCTGCTTTCCTCATCTTTGATGAATCGATTCACACTATAAATATATTTTGTCCCAATAGACATACATGAGAAGTCTTGTGCTAAACTGTGGTAAATATCTTCGGATGATTTCAATAATGCTGGTTCGAAGTATGCTTGATAATAGTTGTCTCCATATTGTAAATCTGCTGTAGTGCTATCTGTTTCCAATAGTAGCTCCAACATATTTATTATCTTTTTGATATGTATTTTCGTATCTATGTATTCACCCATTCTACTTCTTTTGATATCTTCCACCAATATCTGAATTAAATGATCCCCCAATTCGTTGTTGTTTTGCTTGATAACATTGTCCTTAAATAGTTGAATACCGAGATCATAGATAAGAAGACGCTTTTGCTCCTTAACATAAACACGATTGAGATACATCAAGACGTCACTTATAAACTGCATGGCCTGCAAATGCTCTTCCCATTCGTTTAAAAGGGCCTTTAGGAAGTCTTCGTTCACGCTGCTATGCAAGGTAGAAGACTTTTTCAATATAGATAATAGCCAACTCCTCCGTTCAAGCAAATGTTCCTTAATCACTGAACCCACATCGTCATATAATCTGCCTCCAAATTTCCTTAATACGAGCATATATGCCTTGCGGTAGAGCTGTTCATAAGACAAACTCGAGACGTTCTTGTTCTGAATCTGCTTGATCGCATTACTCAAGACTTGCCACGATGATTCATAATCAGAGAGCGAGTTCTCGCCAGACGACCCATTCCCGCTCCCTAAGAACCTTCTTGGGGGTCTGATCTTGCATCTCCGACTTCCTGGAGGTAGCATTGTCACTTGTTTATGATGAGCCCGAATATCGTCTTCATAAGCCGAAGAACTTAAAGGTATAAACTGCAAATGGGATCCCGTATTACAGGTTGTAAACATGTAAATAATATCACTAGTCAAACCTGTAAAATTTATTGTGGCGTGAATATTTTTTGCAGTTTAAAAAATTACTAAATACTGTATTTTGATTGGCCTCTGAAGAGGAGAGCGGTACCGGCATGTTCACCGGTTCAGGAATAGTCAGGCCCGAATAGATGGGTCATAGAGTGACAAATATATAAAAAGTTGAAGACCTATATTTATCCCATCGACACCATTTTATAGGAGAATATAATTAAAAGAGGATAACAATATGACTATTCAACCAAAGACATTATATGATAAGGTCTTTGAGGATCATATAGTGCATAAAGATGAATCCGGATCACACTTGATTTATATCGACAGACATTTGGTTCACGAGGTTACTTCTCCACAAGCGTTCGAAGGTTTAAAAAATGCAGGTAGACAAGTCAGAAGAATCGACTGTACTTTAGCTACAGTAGATCACAATATTCCAACTGTCTCGAGATCTAATTTCAAAGATGCGAGCTCCTTCATCGAGCAAGAAGACTCGAGACTTCAGGTAACCACGTTAGAGCAAAACGTCAAGGACTTTGGTGTCGTTTACTTCGGTATGACTGACTCCAGACAAGGAATAGTGCATATTATCGGACCTGAACAAGGTTTCACTTTACCAGGAACTACTATTGTGTGTGGTGATTCTCATACATCCACGCATGGTGCTTTTGGTGCACTTGCTTTTGGTATCGGTACATCTGAAGTGGAGCATGTGTTGGCTACTCAAACACTTATACAAACTAAATCAAAGAACATGAGAATCCAGGTTAATGGAGACTTGAAACCTGGTATTACCTCTAAGGATTTAATCTTGCATGTCATCGGTGTCATTGGTACTGCTGGTGGTACAGGATGTGTCATTGAGTTTGCAGGAAAGGCTATTGAGTCTTTGTCTATGGAAGCAAGAATGTCTATCTGTAACATGTCCATCGAGGCTGGTGCAAGAGCTGGAATGATCAGACCAGACGAGGTAACTTTCAATTATATCAAAGGTAGACCATTGGCTCCAAAGGGAGAACAATGGGACAAGGCTGTGAAATACTGGAAGACTTTACACACTGATGAAGGTGCTAAGTTCGACTATGACATTCAAATAGATGCCGCTGATATTGCTCCAACTATAACTTGGGGTAACTCTCCTCAGGATGCATTACCTATTACCGGAAGTGTCCCAGATCCATCAAATGTATCAGATCCAATTAAGAAATCTGGAATGGAGAGAGCTTTGGCATATCAAGGATTGAAGCCAAACACTCCTTTGAAGGAGATCAAGATTGACAAGGCTTTCATTGGATCTTGTACCAATGCGCGTATCGAGGACTTGAGAGCCGCTGCCAAAGTCGCAAAGGGTCATAAAAAGGCTGATAACGTTAAAGAAGTCTTGGTAGTTCCTGGATCTGGTTTGATCAAGGCTAAGGCTGAACAGGAAGGGTTGGATAAGATTTTTGAAAAAGCTGGTTTCTCTTGGAGAGAAGCTGGTTGTTCAATGTGCTTAGGTATGAACCCTGATATATTAGACCCTGAAGAGAGATGTGCTTCCACTTCTAACAGAAACTTCGAAGGACGTCAAGGTGCACGCTCAAGAACTCACTTAATGTCACCAGCTATGGCTGCTGCTGCTGCCATAAAAGGACATTTCACTGATATTCGTGAATTCGACTATGTTCTGACCGATGAACCAGAAATCCAAATCAGCTCCGATGAAGACAAGGCTCTCCAGGAAGCAGCTTATGATCACGAAAAGGAGCCAATAGATAACTCTGAGGCAACCTTTGAAGAGAGAGAATATGACATACCTAAGGAACCTCAACAAAAGAAATCCAAGGTTGAGTCTGCTGGTGGTATGGATAAATTTACCGTTTTGACAGGTATCACTGCACCTTTAGACAAGGCAAATGTTGATACTGATGCTATTATTCCTAAACAGTTCTTGAAAACAATCAAGAGAACTGGTTTGAAGAATGGTTTATTCTACGAGTTAAGGTTTGTCAAAGACCCAAAGACAGGCAAGGATGTGGAGACTGACTTTGCTTTAAACGTTGAACCATATCGTAAATCCGAGATCCTCATAGTGACCGGTGATAACTTTGGGTGTGGTTCATCGAGAGAACATGCACCTTGGGCGTTAAAAGACTTCGGCATTAAGTGTATGATCGCCCCATCTTTCGGAGACATTTTCTACAACAATTCTTTCAAGAACGGATTGCTTCCCATCAGATTGGCGCAGGACGTTATTGTATCCAAGCTTTATCCATTGGCAAAGGAAGGAAAGAAGCTTACCGTTGATTTACCCAACCAGCAGATCAAGAATGGAGAAACTGGTGAAGTTTTGGTAGAACACTTCGATGTTGAAGAATTCAGAAAACACTGTCTCGTTAATGGTTTAGATGATATTGGTTTGACTTTGCAGAAGGAAGAATACATTTCCAGTTTCGAGACAAAGAGAAAAGAAAAGTTCTCCTTCTTAGAAGGTGGCTCAAAGTTAGTTAAGCCAATAAAAGGTAGTAAGAAATCTATTTATGGCGTTAAAGCACAAGAATGGTAAGCGTCAAAATATTTATAAATGAACCAGTCAGATATTTCAGTTGTTGATGATATCGTAATTACATATTTAACAATATATTCGTACAGTTAGTAGTGATGAGGAATCTTGTCTGGTAGCTTTCGCAGCGACTACGACGTTAGTGTAGAAGAAGTCATAGATGAATGAATACTTATGCCGTTGAAGTGCGTGAGCTATCTATGGCGTGTTGACCTACGGAATCTTCAATTTAAAAATTGATATATTCTATCTTATATAGCAGCAAGCAAAAAGTATAAATATGACAGTAAGTCTGAAAGATAGGTGATGGTAACTGCTAATTGTCTATCAAGAAGAGGAGGATATAGCTAATACACAGAGAAATGAAGTTTAGTATCACAGTTCACATCTTTTGATCAGTCATTCTTATCGTTCATGACATCTTTCACTGGTTCTGTCTCATTGATATAGAGCTTATGCTCTTGAATATATCTAATGACTGAATTAGGTAACAAGTATTGCACGGACATTCCTCTTCTAATAAATAGTCTAATCTTAGTGGAGGAAATATCATTATAAATAAGCTGCTTTATTAGGAGAACGTTTCTGCGGTGTTGGTACATAATGTCGTGGCTTAAAAGAAAGCTTCTTACATCTGTACCAGTTCTTTCCACGATAAGGCATCCATATTTTCCTAAAATATGGTGCAAATCTTGATCAGCCCAAACGTCAGGCTCGCCCATAGACTCAATCAAGTCACCACCAGCCAAGAGCATAATTTTGACACCTCTGTGCTCTCCTGTGGATGTTCTTATGCCACCTCTCTTAAGATTGATTTCTTCGTTGAAATGGTCCAAGACTAGCGCAGTACGAGTGTACTTTGGTTGTAATGACTCCCATGCGTCGACCATGAGCCACGAAGAAGTTCTCTCACAGGCCAATTCGCACATGCGAACTCTATGATGAGCTGATGCTAATCCCTGCTTCTTGTAGTTTGAGCTCACAGGACTGTAGTACCCACCAATAACTTCGAACTTCGTCTGTTCTGTGATAGCGTCCAAAGCCATTTCAAACATTCTCAAATGTAAATATGTGATTGGCGAGAAAGACCCACATGCCACTATGACAAGAGGGTATTTAGAGTCGTCGGAGAGTGTCGTGGCTAGACGGTGTGTTGGGAAAACATACTCGTCAAGCGTTTTTGCCTGTCTCTGGATACCCTGAGGCACTTCCTCAAGGTCCGCGATCTGCGAGCTCTGCACCATAACCGAAGGTGGTAAAATAAGTCGCTGTTTTTCGGGATTGATAGTACGTTCTTCGTCAGAAGATGACAGACCTGCTAGTTCCTCGTGTCGCTTAGGTATCTCTGAGGAATACTCTGATGGATCCACTATGCTTGCTGCAGGTGTTGATCGTCCACTTTTTGTAGAAGGGTGTGGAGGTGGTGCGTCAACAGCGTTGCCCAAATCTGCCAAAACCAAAGGCTGTATAGGTTTGCTCTTAGGTATCTTGTAAGAGGGCAACGTTGGTTCGATATCCTTCTTCAATGACGGAGGCGTAAAATTCGGATCGTTGGTGGGGTCCATTTTGGCGCGCTATGAGTAATTGCTTCTTCCGGGTATCACTCAATTGTGCTCTGTCGACGACCAACGAATCTCTTGGTCTTTAATGCTGGATCTTTGACTTCCGAAGATCGATTTGTAATACACTTCACTGCCAAGCCCTAACTGTGACTGCGTCCTATTTGCACCGTGTTTTAGATCTCTATCTGGCTTCAGAAGACACAGTTTTTTTCTTTTGACACTTTTGACTCCTGTTGCTCACTAGTCCTTGACCTGCACTTGACTTGTTTACGCCACAAGTAATGTGTCTCTCTAACGCCAGTACCTGCTGTAGTATTGAACTGCCTGGTCTTGTTTCGTAGATATGCCAGGCACCTAGTCTGCTATTAGCTTTCAAAAGAACGGCGATGGTCAGCACTATCAACTCAGATACGTATTGCTGTCCAAATAACTTTTTCTTATCAACCGCAGTTGTTCCTGGTATATGAATGTGAATATATGCGTAGCACTATATATATATTTCTTAAACTGATCTCGGAATTGAAATCGTAAACTCTACCTTGTATCATTAAGAGCGTTAGCGGGCTTAGAACCGTACCAAAGCGCTCACGTGACTCGGGTTATTCGTCTGCTCGTACTCCTCCAGCGGCTTTAGCGTCCTCGCTGTGTCCAGCCCGGAAATGTAAGTGCGAGGAGTGGGGATTTCGGTGGTGGCACGCCAGCGGTTGCTACGGCCGTGCTTGTCGTGCGAGCATTTGGCAGTAGGCTCGTGGAGCGGAGGGGAGTCGCAAAGCGATATCGCGACGTATGGTGTTGCCCAAAGACCGAACCGGCGGTAGCAGCTAGAAGCCCTAGGGCCGGGGAACTTCGGCAACGAGGCCAAAAAAAAAAGAAGCGTTACAGACAGGATTCGAACCTGCGCAGGCAGAACCCAACGCCTAAACCGCGAAATAGCAGGGCGTCGCCTTAACCACTCGGCCACTGTAACGAGTACACGACACTTATGCTTACTCAAGAGCTATTTGAGCGACAAGAGATAACACTTCGGTCGTGTCGGGTATAATTATGTGGTAGTGTACAGCTCAGTAGCGATACTAGTGATAAGTCAAGACAAAAGCGCAACGTTGATCCCGTAACAGCTGGACCACCCAAGACGACTATGAACAAGAAGAGTGCTGCCACGAGGCTCATGGAGACCTCGGCCAAGTGCTCAGCCCAGGGCTTAGCGTATGGAGAGTGTGTGCTCAAGACGTATAGTACCATCAAGAAGGGCCTGTGTGAGAACGAATTCAGAGCATTCAAAGACTGCGTGTCAAAACACCAAAGGGCCCGTTAGTGCCCATACTGCGCCGGTGCAGTGTAAATCCAGCCAAGAGCTTCTTATGTAGCTTAATACATGCCATGATTACTACTACGTCCCGTTATATCTTCGCTGTAGACTCGAGCTGGCTCATCGCCTATATAGGGTCGTGTAATGCCCTTATCACGTGTACCCTTAACGTCTGGCGGTTCCATTGCATCCTCGGTAGAACTCCATCCCCACATTGTGCTTTGTCATTAACTTTTTGTTGCAATTAGATGTCGGTAATTTGCTTGGAAACCAAAGCAGGTCTTTTTCCTGGCGATATTACGACAGCTGTATTTAAGAGTGCACAGATTAAGTGTTTAGCAACAAGAAGAATAGGGAGATATAGCATTGCTTGAAACTGAGTGTCTAACATGAATGAAGCATCACGGATAATCAGGCAGGCCGGACTTCTGAGAGAAGATGTAAGACGCTTTGTGTTAGTCTTGCGGGAATATGTGGTAGCCTTCCGAGAAAACAGAGTCAAGATCAACTACCTGTCAAGGCCGGTAGTGCTTTTCTTGAGTACTGTGATAGCCACCGCTGGGTTTGGTGTGCTTTTGGGAATACGAGGGTTATTGCTTCTGTACAAAGATATCCAAGCACAACGAGCACTCAAGCGTCCGCAGCTCATACGGCAGTCATCAGCCGTATTGCGTAACGGTGCTCGTGAAATATTCATTCCTAAGGGGAAGAATTCGACCACACGCATAATTATTCCAAAGCCTAATAAGGATCGTTATGCTGCTGACAAGTACTTGTACAAGAACTTTGCAATTGAAGAGGCTCTCAAGACACAGAAGAACTTGTTTAATTCTAAGTTTTTGAATCAGATCACTATTATCTGGCGCATATTGGTCCCCAAGTTTTACTCACAAAACACATACCTTATTTTTTGCCAATGTGTGTTTTTGATCTTGAGGACATGGTTGACCTTACTTATCACCAAATTAGATGGTCAAATTGTGAAGAACTTGATCGCTGGTAACGGACGTAAGTTTTCTCGTGACCTTATCTATTGGATTCTAATAGCCTTCCCAGCCTCATACACGAATGCTGCTATAAAGTACCTCACGGACCGCACATCCTTGAGCTTCAGAACAAATTTGATTCGCTATGTCCATGATTTGTACTTGGATAAGGTTATGGCTTATTACAAAATTGGCTTCAAATCAGCTGATATTCAACACATTGATCAGTACATCGCAAATGACATCACTAAGTTTTGCGATGCGATATGTGGTTTGTTTTCCAGTGTAGGAAAGCCATTCATTGATCTCATATTCTTCGCTGTATACCTTAGGGACTCCTTGGGGACTGCCGCTATTGGGGGCATTTTCTGTAATTACTTCTTGACAGCATGGTTATTGAAGAGAAGGACGCCCCCTTTTGGTAAGCTCACAAGCCAAAGGACTCAGCTTGAAGGTGAATACTACAACCAGCATTTAAACCTCATTACCAATAGTGAAGAAATTGGGTTCTATAAAGGTTCTTTGATTGAGAAGTCGAAGATATATGAAACTTACCAAAAATTGGTGAATCATGTAACTAAGGAAATTAATATAGCATTGCCATATTCAGTTCTCGAGGATTATGTTTTGAAATATACCTGGTCTGCTTGGGGCTACATTTTCGCTGGTTTTCCTATTTTCATGGGAGACTTTTTGAATTTTATATCTCCTGATAGCAAAAAGTCTCTGGCTGCCAGCGATGATGTCAGTGAAAGGAAAAATATGAGACAGTTTATCATCAATAAGAGACTTATGCTTTCCCTTGCGGATGCTGGTTCTAGATTGATGTACTCGATCAAAGATATTTCTGAGCTCACAGGCTACACTGATAGAGTATTTAATTTGTTAAAGAATTTGCATGAGGTTCACTCGCCTAAATTTAACTACGGTTCGAAACTCGGTATTGATGATATCAGCGGAACAGTTCAGAACAACTACCATGGAATCCGTTTTGAGAATATTCCTGTTATTATACCAGGTGAAGATGGGTCCGAGGGAGTTCATTTGGTGAAGAACCTCAACTTTCAGATCTCTCAAAATAAAAACTTGTTGATTTTGGGGGCCAATGGAACTGGAAAGACATCCGTATCAAGAATTATGGCTGGATTATGGCCCTTGTACTCTGGTCTCTTGAGTAAGCCCAGCGACGAGGAGATCTATTACTTACCTCAGAAGACTTACTTTAACAATGGAAACTTGCGTGATCAGATAATCTATCCCTTCTCATACGCAGAAATGCTAGACATGGGCTACAATGATGACCATTTATACCATATTTTGCGAGAAGTAAAGCTTGAGTATCTTTTAACTAGGGAGGGAAACTTCAACGTTAGAAAAGACTGGAAGGATGTCTTTAGTGGTGGCGAGAAGCAGCGGATCAGCATAGCCAGAGTTTTGTTTAAGAAGCCTAAATTCGTCATTCTCGACGAATCGACAAACGCTGTTTCCACAGATGTTGAAGATTACTTATTTGAGCTCCTCCAGAAAAAGAAAATCACTTTTATTACCTTGAGTCACCGTCCATTGCTCATGAAGTATCACGACTTCGTATTGAGAATCAAGGAACAAGACTCAGACCCAAACTGGGAATTCCACGATTTGACCTCGGAAGAGAATTTAAAGAGCATAGACAAAGAAATAGAGGAAGTCAAGTCCAAGTTGAGTCAGGTCGACAAGTGGGAGAGCAGGTTGGAGGAAATAGAGCGTTATCTAGATGGAAAAAATGATACCATAGGATATCCTCAGCAGGATGATATGCCACATGGTAAACCAACCCTTACCTTGTGAAAAGTGTCTAGGTTTTCGCTACACATGCTTATAGTCTCTATATATGAAATCAGCAATGCCAGTAATCAGTATTAGTATGAATAATCCTTATATACTGTGTCGGTTCTAACTGTAGCCAGCCGATTGACATTCTTGACAATTAATTACGCTTCAGGTAATTAAAACTATATTGCCCAAAAATGAACGCGCCCTCATTCCGAAATTTTTTTCTTCAACCAAGTACTATAGCTAGTTCTGAGTTCACTTTTAGAATAATTTGAAGGTAAACATGTCAGAACCTATCAAAAGTAAGAATGGCGATATATCAAAGGCACCCACGCCGCAAAACACACCAGCTTCGGTGTCTAATTCATATTTGAAATCACAACCACCTAGTGTTTCAACTATCGCAGAAGAAGGCGAGACCAAGGGAATTGGAAAGCAATTAGCCAATAACCCAGCCCTTTTGTCTATGATTGAAGGCAAATTAGGGACGTTGGTTGGCCAACAGAGTGGATACATCGATTCATTGCCAAAGAGCGTGAAGAAGAGGGTATTTGGGTTGAAGTCGATCCAGCAACAGCAAATGAAGCTTGAAGCAGACTTCCAGAGAGAGCTTCTCAGCTTGGAGAAAAAGTACTTCAAGAAGTACGAACCGTTATACGAGAGAAGGAAGAAGATAATAAACGGTGCAGCCGAACCTACGCCAGAAGAAGTCGAAGAGGGCGAAGCGTTGAAGGAAGAAGAGGAAGGAGAAGATAAGATCAAAGAGGAGGAAGAAGATGACAACGAAGACGACTCCAGGAGCGACGAGAAGGGCATACCAGGATTCTGGCTCACCGCGCTAGAGAACTTGAGCACAGTGGCCGAGACCATCACCGATAGAGACAGCGAGGTGCTCCAATACTTGGTCGACGTCAGAATGGAGTACTTGGAAACGCCTGGCTTCGAGTTGATCTTCGAGTTCAGGGAAAACCCCTTCTTCTCCAACACCATCTTGTCCAAGACATACCACTACCAGGCCGAGTTGGGGTACTCGGGTGACTTTGTGTACGACCACGCGGACGGCTGCGAGATCAACTGGAAGTCCAAGGAGAACAACGTCACCATCAACATTGAAAGACGCAAGCAGAGGAACAAGACTACCAAGCAGACCAGAACTATCGAGAAGCTCACCCCCACCGAGTCGTTCTTCAACTTCTTCGACCCACCTAAGCCCCCCAAGCCAGACGAAGACTTGGACGACGAAGACGACGAGGAACGCGAAAACGACGACTTGGAGGCCAGACTCGAGCTCGACTACCAGTTGGGTGAGGAAATAAAGGACCGCTTGATTCCTCGTGCCATCGACTGGTTCACCGGCGACGCCGTCGGGTTCGACTTCCCTGAGGACTTCGAAGACGAAGAAGACGAAGAAATCGACTCCGAAGAAGAGGACTCCGAGGACGAGGCTCCTAAGCAGAACCCACCAGAGTGCAACCAGCAGTGAGCGGCTGCGCGGGCTGCTGCGCGGGCGGCTGCCCTGCGCAGCCGTCCCGGGCTCCGGGCCCCGGGTCTCCGCAATCTTTTTTAATGTTTCTGCTACTGTTGATATTCTATTACTTAGCGTATTTACCAATCTTGACACCAATACTCACTTTATGTTTTCAACTCGCCCCGTATGTAGCGCCTTTTGCCCGCCCCTCCTCATCTAATCGACCGAGGGTCCATGCGTAGCCGCCAGCCCGCTGGCGGCTACTCTTGGGGCGGCAAATCCCCATTCTGGATAACACACCTCAACACAGGACGAGAAAATACACCACACCACATCGTCTTCACCTCTATAGGCATTTTACCACACATGCAACATCGAGTACCTCCACCTCCCTCGCCGAGTGGTGCACGCGTGATTCTGGGCGTTAGTTCCCCAGACAAAAGTTCGTTCCCATATCAGTTTCGCTTACACGAATTCGCTTGCTTATTTCTTGCCCGATCACGACTACATTTCGCTCCATCCGCAAGCTTTCCACCACGGACCTCGGCCGGGCTTCGTATCAAAGTGGTACCCGGTAATGTACTTACCTTGTAGTGCACCGTTATCCGTGGGCTTTTCCTCCCGGCTGTGGGTGTTTACTCGGCTCCTTGATTTTTTTTTTTTTTTTTTTTTTTTTTTCTCAGAAAAACGACTGATGGCTGCCAAATTACTCTTTGTGAGCGCAATGAACGAAATGCCCCTGAAACACATATAAAAAGCGTAATTGTACCAAAGGTGATTGCTCGCCCATACAGTAAAAATTGTATAAGAACCAGCAGGACATAGTAGGATGAGCCAGATTGCTGATAAGGTTACTGGAAAGAAGGTGTTCCAGTCGAAGGTATTGAAACACATTACTTCGTACAAGATCATCAGAGAGTCGAAGGACTATGCGTTATCTTACGGGGCTGTAAATTACGTATACCAACAGTTGTTCAGCGTTGTGAATTACATTAATATCCAGTTGAGCAGTGTGGGCGTATTATACGACACGGCTACGTATGTGGATGAGTTGGTGGACACGGTTATCTTGCAGCGGTTAGACTGGTTATTTAGCAAACTTCCCAGGGTCGACACGGTCAACCCTGTGACGTATTACAACCGCAGCACGGCGTATGTGAGCAGCCGCGTGTTGCGGCCGCTCAACAACGCCGTCTACAAGACGGGAGACAGGTTTTTGCCTGCGACGCTCTCAGAAAACCGCGTGGTGTACAAGCTAGAGGAGCTGACTGAGAAGTCTGAGATATCCAAGTTCTTCCACATTATCAATGAGTTTGTCTCGCGTGGCAAGCAGCAGTTGAGCAGCACATCCAACCAGATTTCTAACAAGATCATCTCGTCGTACAACAAGGAGCTCGACTCGTTAAACAAGGAGTCCTCCATGTACAAGAAGAGGGCTCTCGCTGCGTACAACAGCGGCGTGAACATCGCCCGCGATATCAACAAGGAGTACATCCAACCGTTAAAAAGCCACACACAGGAGTATGTGAGCGACGTGGCCAACACTACCAAGGTCAGGGCTGACTCCTTGATCCTGGATGCGAAAAACGGCATCACTACTTTCAACCAGCAGGCCACCAACACCCTCAACCGTGCCAAGAATGAAGGTGCTGAGTTGGTCAATGGAGGCTCAAAGGCCTCGCCCGCCCCCGTTGTGAGCGCCTCTGCCTAAGTTATGCGGCGTGCTGGTCGGCCCATACAGTGCTTCCCTCTAGACAGCCTTGACTTACAGCAGCTTATTGATTGATTTTTTCAACGGAGCCCAGAACTGTTCTGTTACGCGTTTACAGGGATTGCTAATGGGGATTACATTCTCTCTGTGAGAGAAATGACGAGCGTCTTTACAGCCCGTCTTCACCAACCCAAACATTAGTCACTTGCTTTACTCAAACATACAAAGCTCTTTTATTAACAGATCATAGTTTTATGACACCCGAGCAGATTTGATTTACTTTACTTCCCTTTGGATACCTGTGTATTTTGCGTGTGTTTACGTCTTAATAGTATCTGCTCTTTAATATAAATATTCGTACTATAGTATAAACTTTCTTCAAAGTACAAGTAGTCCACGTTCGGCGGAAGAGGGCATTCACTCTGTCCGTATAATGATCCCTTTGGACCCCGAGTCGTATACGTATATGCGGCTATCTATTAGGAAAGATGAACCGGCGCTACCCCACAGCTTACATACATGTAGACACATGTCACAAAATTGCCCAGAAGACTAGGCCGTGCCTCGATGACGTTGTTGGGAGGGGTGGTGAAATATAATGTACGATGAAGCAACATAAAGCAGAAGATATATCGTAGTCAGACCTGGGGGAGGCGGATACATGCGCCCGGTCTCGTATATTACACATACGAGCAAATGACTCTGCTGTATCAGCCGCTGGGGTGAGAGCGAGCCTTGCTTGGTGTAGGAAGTTTTACTATTGGACTAGTACTGTGTAAGGTTCTCCACCATCAGTAGACTGAATAGGCTTGCCTTTAGCTGTTGCTCTCAGAGGTCGCTACCGTCTTCAATTGCTGTGATGAAAGCCAAACATTTCTAACGTTCGGGCTCTGTGGCCGAGTGGTTAAGGCGGTAGACTCAAGTTCTACTATCGTAAAGATGCACGCGTTCGAATCGCGTCGGAGTCACTATAACATCTTTAACTTTTTTTTTCTGTGCTGCGTCTCCTGCTCCCTCAGCATGGAGGTGAAGTCAGTGTCCCTGCAGCGCATTGCTCTTCGTAATTGACGTTTGTAGTGCATTGGGTCTAAACATCTAACGGATAGCTATATATCAGCAGCATGGTGTGCGGGTGTATGTTGCACTACCACAGACCCCAGTGGCCAGCGGATGGCGGGGTTCAGCTCTGCAATTGCCTCGAAGGCTCTTGGCTAGCGCAAGCTACATACCCAGTCATGTGGGCACAGCTACAGCAGCGACAACCGTCACTGCTACTAGTTTTCAATATCGAACCTCTTGATATAGTCCAAACCACCCACGCACTGCGGAACCGTTAGCTGGCTGGGACCGACAATGTCGTTGACTTTGAGCGCGACATCGACCGTTCTGCCAAACACGTCGTGCTCCAAGATTAAGCCGTGGCCTTGATTGGCGTTCTTGAACTTCCGGACGTTGTCATATATGGTCTGCTCGTCCTTGGCTGTTCCTCCATTCATGAGCTTCCAGTCAAAAGTGTCAAAGTCCCACAAAACCGCCTGCATTCCAAACTGTCTGAGAATCGCTCTCACACGATTATCGATTCCTCCATAAGGTGGTCTGAACCACTTGGGCAAGTGGCCGTGCGTGGCATTCATGGCCCAGATCGACCATTCGATCTGGGCGATAATTTCCTCGTTCTTCAAGCTGGGAAGAAACTTGTGGGACCAAGTGTGCGAGCCAACTACATGGCCGCGGTCCACTGTGCTTCTGTACACATCGGGAAGCCTCACGGCGTTGATTCCCAAAATGAAGAAGGTAGCTTTGCTTTTCAAGCTGTCCAATAGCTTGGGTGTAGCCACAGAAGGCCCATCGTCGAACGTTTGCGAGAGCTGGGGGCAAGTGTACACGTCGTCTGACGATACACAGTTGTGGCAGTCGAAGGAACATGTGTCAAAGTTGTTGGCCAACGTTGCACAATGACCACTTTCGTGCGCTGGGATGTGCTTAGGGATCTTTTCAAAGTCAATGAAGTCCAATGGGATGTATGGTGGATCTACCCCGGGCCAGCTGGTCAACCCTGTGAAGTCTGTGAGCCACTTAGGAAACGGGAGCTGAACATTGGCTTGGATGCTAAATTCTGAGCTCTTGGTATCCTGGGCGTTAACTGAAACTGCTACAGCAGATAGGGTAAATGGTAGTAAACCTAGTGTTATCTTCATACTTGGGTCCTATAGTCTGAAAGAAAATTCGTAGTTGTTCTGACAGAGAAAGCAAAAGCTATGGTTTGTGGTTTCTAGTTTTTGGCTGCGAAATTAGACGTAACATAAAGTAGGTCCAAGTACCCACGGAAAACGACACGATGCACAAACGTATTGTGACATTTTCATTATATCATTAGAACCGACGCTTCTGTAAGTCATATTTCGGTATCTAGAGCCATGTTATGTGAAGAGTCTTCAATCTGTGGAAGTTTTCACTACGTTTTACAGTATTTCGCAGATTATGGAATATGTTGAGTACCTGGAACAATTATGTGTAGATACAAGTTCAAACGTTAATTAGCAGGCTGGAACACAACTTATATAACATTGATAGACTATAAAGAGGAATCAGACCAGCTCGTTGGGTGACGTAGCTGTAGGGATAGTGAAGGAGTTTACTTTTAGATTGAGTTTGATTAATCTTTGCCTAAGCAAATCGTTTTCACGCCTCAACCTTCTGTTTTCTGCGAGCAAGGACGATTCGTCTAACGTAGAATCGGAGGCTTGATCGCCAGAGCATTTGCGTTTGGTTTTGCGTTTTTCGAGGCTGTCTGCCCGCAATGACGGCCGGCGATCGAACGTGATTGACGCAGACAGCCGGGCCAGTCCCTGGGTGCTTTGTCCACCTTGCAAGGTCTTCACCTCTTCCCGGAGCCTATTGATATCCTTCATTAGCTTGACTACTATAGCGTCCTGCTCCTTTTCCATCAAGTCGATGATTTGCTCGTTGCTGAGCTGTTTGTGTGTCGGATACTCTTGGATCGTATCGTCTGAGACATTTCCGTTGCTTGGAGTTCTACTGTTGCACAGTGTCCTTTTCTTACACCCCCTAGGGACGAAACGGCTGTTGTCACTGTGAAAGATGTAGTTACCTGATAACGATTCATCTCTCTCGTCGGCACAAATGTGCGACTGTCCCAGAAGAGGACTTACAGGACTTGCTTTGTCTCTGGCATGGTTTTTCTTTTTGATTTTACTTTTCATTAACATAACAGTCCTTCCAAAGGAGCGCAGTATAGGCGACGTAAGAACTGGAAGCTATACTATATAGACCGACTCTGCCTTTGACCGCGAGTCTTTTTATGTCGATTTCTGTTCTTTGTATTTGCGGTATTACAATCCGTCGATAAAAAGTCAGGCAGTTCCCCAGTCACTGTTTTCTCTGGATAGTCAACTATTCAGATGATGCCGCTGGACTTTGTGCTTAATACCTCCTTGGGGTATTGTGCCTACACTTATTTTGTGGTCAAGAGACATTTTCGACCAGACCGTTTTTGTACTTGGAACCGATTACTAGAATAGGAAACATAGTCAGTTCGTTAATCACTACCAGCCCAATACTCTTCATGTCTACACTAGCGTAAGAACCAAGCATCTCATATGCTTGTGCCTCTCCTTTGTCTGTATCTCTATGAAATTATCTAAAGTTCTATGTTCTAGTAGCTCGAATGAAGGTGAAAGTCTATACAATCCGGAAAACCACATGTGTTTGAGTATTAACACCATTGTCACAAAACCCAAACTCTAAATACGGATTCTTGACCTACTTCATACCAAGCATGCTATATTGCTAAATCGTGGGCACTGAATTCCTGCCCATAATCCTTATAAATCGCCGAATATTATTATTTGGCTTTTCGACGTTTTACTAAACCACTCAAGTCATTTACAGTGGCAGGGGACGCAGTGGAATTACCCACATGAGATTTTTGTGTACTAACAGGTTCACTTCTGGGTTTGTCTTCTTTAAGGCGTCCATATATCCGACGGTAAAAATTACTCTTGATGCCCACTTCTTCCATCGCAACCTGTAGTCCTTCTTGATAAGAACCTCTTACATCTGATATGTTGCTGTAATCAACACCTTTGATTAATTGCATGATCTTCTTATAGCCTTTCAATGACATGGTGATAGCCTCATGGGAGGAATGAGTACCATGACTATCATTGAAACCTTTTTCCCTACATCCAATGATCCCGACAACGTTTCCCAAACGAAACTCTTGTCTGAATCCTAATTCTTCCCAAAAGTCTTTCAAATATACTTGCTTGTATCTGTTTTCAACCACAAGGTGTTCTAAGAAGCGGCCTTTGGGGTCATCGGGGAACAAAGGTATTTGATGGATTGCTAATGAATTTTGATCTGTGTCGAATATACTTCCAATAGACCACAGTACAGAGTCAGTAGACCGCGGGAGACGCTTTGTTGTCGAAATAAAGTCTGATCCTGGCACGATCAACTTACAGTCCCAATTTGTCGAGCCTGCTGGCAAAGCTTTATCTATTGTTGCAACCCACCAATTCAAAAGTACGTTACCGTCAATCACATGCTTTCCAGAGTTCTTTGCAGAATTCGGATACAAGTATTGGGGTTCTGCTCTAGTAAAGAGAGATATTGAAGTCTGCACATTCTGAGGTAGATTAAAAGTAATAGTGTCACCAGATGGCGCATTGAAATTCTTGTACTTGCTGATGATATTGAAATAGCTTGGATCATTTTGTAGTCGTCTTATCGAACTCTTTAGTTTAAATATGGTATAGTTTTGTTCATTTTCATCAGGCTCTTCACTAGAAGACTTACGGGGTTTAACTCCTGTACCGTATCTTTTTACATCAAGTGTTATGAAATACTTCACTATTACCTGCATTATTTTTCCTATCCTAAGACCTTTGGGAGAAAACCCAGTAGTATCCACCTTCGAGACAAACACATAGCGCTGGACATGACTTTCAAAGATGCTAAGATACTGGTAAATTTCAATGCCCACTAACGGTAGTCCGGATTTTAATAAAGATATGAAATGCTTGACCTTGATGGTCCTTACCGGTGTCTCTTTTGCCTGCGAGGAGGAATTAATTAGGTTTTTGCATTCGAATGGCAGCGACTCAAAACACAAGAGGTCATATGCCCCCTCAGGAAGCACATTCGATAGAGATTCTACCAAGGTACTCATACAGTTCCACCTCTGACACGTCTGATAGTCGATTTTCAGAAAGTATACATTATTTATACACAGGACTACTATTATTGTATAACAAATTCTTTAATCCAGAGAATGTTCAGCAACTTGGTTAGGCATACCATAACACTCGTAGCCAATGACTCTAGCTACATAGCAGATGCCTTCAGTTTCAATACCGTCATACCCTTCTAATCGATTCCAGGTGGTTCCGATTATGTAGTTTGGTGGGAATGTCACACCCTGTTTGTAAACTATTGATTTAGCAAAAAGGATAGCACCTCCAACAGAATCAAGCTTAATGGAGTAGTCGGGTTTTCTCGTAATATGGTCCTGTGGTTTGAGGAGACTCTCCTTATAGAACAGTTCCAAATGTAAAAGCCTACCTGGCTCATCGCGTGGGACGTAGTCCCAGTCGTCCCACTTATTTTCGTCCATAGCTTTGAACTGAGCTTCCGAAGGAATTGTCCTTTGACCAACCCATGAGTTTCTATCGTAGTCCACAAGGTCGCCTCTGGTTATTCTAGGAACAATGATATCCTTTCCTGAGTTTATAAATACACGGAGCATCTCAGTGCTTGGGATTCGGATAATGTCTGCATCAATAAAGAAGGTGTATTGCTCCGTGTCTAGGGAGTGGAATAGGAGGAAGTTTCTGGATCTGGCTATGGTCCTGCGGCGCAATCTTTGAACATTATCTTCGTGTCTTCCTTCTCTGTCTATTTTACCGAATTCTTTCTCTATAAATGGAGCAGAGAGTAAGGTAATCTTTCTCACATATTGGTTCAATTTCAGGAAGCGCAAACTGCCCATGCTTGAAAAGTAAGCATCTAGCTCCTTCTCGACATTTTTGAACTCGTCTACATCTCCAACCATAAACCCGAGTGACATGGAGTTTTTGCTATAATCCAACAGACATATCGTCTCAAGCAAGTTCCTGAAAGTCAACTCAGGTCCGTATGACTTACCATTACCTATATTCGACAATATTAAAACTGTTTTGTCCAGCGGATTAGGGACAACCTTGTTGTTCTCGTACGTGATCTTGGTATATTCATTATCTTTGTCTATGTTTACACTCTTGGAAAAAGACCTACCGCTTCCTATTGCATTGCTCCATATCCATTGACTATCGCTGTTTAGCACCGAATTATTAGGTAAGGTGACCAATCTGCCTAAGAATACAAAAATGCAAACTAAAACAACGACCGGTAAGGATTTTTTAAGGGTGATGTGGATCATTTTTTCATTGGCAATTTTTTAACCTTAACCCACAAGTCCAACTTGGCTACACCTAGTCGTATAGTCTAGTGCTATCGCTGAATCAAAACGTGGGCGTCAGTACAAACTTCGCTGACTGCTGATATCAAAATACGACTGATTTAAAGCCTTGTTGAGTTGCCTTTTTTCGCTCTATGCGTCCTTATTAGTTTATATAATACATTACATAATCAATGAGAATCGACTCTCTGATCAATTGTAACGGCCAGGCTTATAGCAAAGTACATATCCACTAGTAGCCTTATGACTGCGAGCATTCATTTCATCAAACTAGGCAAGTACAATGTGGCTCCCGTCAAGATATTCATTAATCGGCTTAAACTATTAGAAAATAGCACCACTGTATCTGTCAATGAAAGGTCAATAGTTACACTTCAAAAGATCAATTTGATAAAGTTATCTAATAAAGATGCTGCAAAGCTTATCAAAGCTATAAGGTTGAAGCTTTTGGAATTTATTGTACAGAAGTGCACACAGAGAGACTCGAGAGATTCGAGAGAGGATGTTTTTGTAACGGATTTTGATGTAGAAGAGTGGAAGTGTCAAGTGAAGATACAAGAGTTCGTTGCTTTGAAAATCTGCCGCATGATGGGATATGCTAGCTGGCTTAGCGAGGAGCAACACAGTGACCCCAAGGAACTGGCAATAAGCAAAGATGTGAGGGTATTATTAAAGTCGCCTGTTTTTTCTTTCAATGAGGATAAGAAGGAGCTGTACAGAATTAACAAGACATCTCTAGTTGCCAGAATTCAGGATAGCATAGAGATATATGTATATGGCAGACCGTCGAAATAAAACGGCGAATGTGCATCTAATGACGTTACGACTACTACAGGATGAAATATTTTCATAAATATATACAATAAAGCATATCTACTTACAGACCTAACGAAAATCAACTTACTTTAATCCAACTCATACCTAATATAACTGAATGATTTTTCTACAAAGCTCTAGAACGAGACCATTGTTATCGCTATGTTTTACCGTAGACCTATACCACGTCGCTAATAATTCTTGATGCCTCTCTGTATGTCTTGAGAAGTTCAATGCACCTTTCTCTCTCCAGCTGGATACTTTCATCTTCTTGCAAAAGTTCGTCAAATAAGTTCTCGTTGTATAACTTAACAACCAACCTATTCTGGATATGCTGCTTGATGTAGTTCACCAACAAACACATAATCAGCTTTGGAACTTGGTCCTGGATCATTTCCCTGATTATGCTGAAGTACGATATTATCAATCTTCTTATCAACTCGCACTCTAATTGTTGCTTTTCTCCTAATTGCACTCCTTCGGATTCCACGTCGATATCTTTTAGAGATAAAGGCTTCAAGTCAACTGGAGGGTCTACCTGAGGAGTCTTAGAATTGACACTTGAACTTGAGTCATGAATCTGATGAATTCCATTCAAATGACCATTATTTAATAAGTTGGAGTTGAACGGCAAAGGTGACTCCAGATGTGGAGGCAACTTGAAGGCGGCTGGGCTCGCCTGACCTTGCCCTTGGTACAGATGTGGGTGTTTAATCAGATCCTTGCCAAAGAAATAATTTAAGAATGACTCATGGTAGTATTGCTGACCAGCTGCACCATTAGGCATATTCGAAGTAAACTCTTCTGAATAGTATCCCTTATTAGACAGGGTTCTTTTGTGTTTTGTCGGCCTTATATCTTCATCGATCTGGTTGATATCATCAATATCTTTTTCTTCATTAGAAAGGTCAGTATTATCAGACTCTTCGGGGCTTTCGAATTTCGATCCATTCAAAATTTTTTCACTTGAGGCTCTCATGTTTTCTTTTTGTATTTTTTCTTGCTTGATTTTCCTTTCATCGACAACCGAGCTCATGGCCTTGGCTGCACCGACAAAATTTGGATGGTTTGTATTGATGTACGCAGTGTGGATTTCAATCAATGATTCAACATACTTGATTGTAGGACCGAGTCTTTCTCTGAGCAAGTCAGAAACAACCTCAATGATCTTACTCTGTAATTTAGGATATCTGTTTAATTCAAGACCTATTCCTGTGGAGCAAACATTATGGATTAATTTCATGAGTTCTTCGTACACCATTTCAACGCACCTATGCGAAGGCTCTTGTAAAAGCTTTATTTGCGGTTTAACCAAGAGGTCGAATGCAAGTTCAGGCACGAACAAAGAAGGACGAGGTCCCGTTGAGTTGCGAATAGCTGTATGAATATCGTGCACCGATAAATCTTGAGTTGGGCTAATCGAGGCCAACAGAGAGCCAAAAATTTCGTTATAAATATAATAGATTCTAGCACCACCACAAAGCTCTTTAGTTGATATGTCAGTCACAGATGTACCTTCAATCGAGTTAATGAAGCTGTTAGCGAATTTTGTCATTAAGTTCAAGACGAAAGCACCACGAACTTCTTTTGACTCAGAAAGATTAGAAGGCAATTCACCATAGCTGGCGAGCTCTTGCTCTGTCTGACCCACCAATGTATTCAAACGTGCTTTGATATCAGGCAATCTGTCTCTAATATGATTCATAAGAATTTTATTCAACGTTTGTGTCAAGTAACGGGTACCACATTTGCTTGCGATCAGCCTATAAGCAGGGTGGTTCTGGAAGAACTGACGTTCTGACTCTAAGGAATCATCCAACGACTTGTTTTCAGCAATATCCTGCTGGGATCTGTTCACAATACCGACGAAGCCAAGTCTCAAAGGGTAAACATTGCCCTTCAAGATGTCCAAGGCATTGGTTCCCTGGTCCATCAAGTCCAATTTGGATAAAACACCGATAGTTCTCTTTCCTGTAGGATCTACCAGACGAGCAAGTTTCAAAGACTCTGAATTCACCAAATCAACATTGGCAGGCGAGACCGACAATATGATGGTGTCAGGCTTCGAGATGTACTCCAAGATAAGTGATCTGGTCTGCTTTTCAATATCAGAAGGCTGATCTCCGATAGGGATCTTGGTGAGGCCGGGCAAGTCAACCAAGGTGAGGTTCAAAACTTTCGTGGAGTAAATCTTCAAATGTATAGGATTTCTGCTGATTCCCTTGTTTTCACCCGCCACACGGGTCGTCTCCCTTTCGATCTCGCCTCTGATATCGTGGAAGTCATAGAATCGTTTCTGAGGAAGGTGAAGAAACTCGCCCCATTCAGTGTTTTGTTTCTTTCCCCCACCGTTGCGTTGCCTCAAATACTCTTCCAAGTTGACCTCGTCCTCTGAAGATGTATAGCTTCCGCTGAAACTATCGTCAATAAGCGAGTCATCGTCCTTGATGTTGATCAACTGTAACACTAATGGCCTTCTAGTGACAATACCAGTGCCTCTAGGTAAAAAATCTTTGCCCACAATATTCTCTAACACTGAAGACTTGCCACAAGATTGCGATCCAACAACTGCCAATATTGGAAGATCTAAATCGGCTAGCTGTGTGGTCGTCACTATGTCCTGTAGCTTATTGACAACAGGAATGAGGTCTTGCAATGACATTTTAATGGGGTCTCTGCTTCCTTCCTACCTAATGAATTTGTTGTGATTCGTCTTGCTAAATTCTCTCCGACATAGTTTTGATTCCAATGTCGCGTCGGGTAATCGACGAGAATTGCGCATTAAAGAAGTGGACTAGGTGTTCGATTACATTATAGGTACTGTTAGGTAGAACGACGTGCAATTGAAGGAGAATAGAAATAAAGATGAAGGTGTCTTTAATATTAGGAGTGGTTTTCAGTTTCCTCTCTGCCGTGCTAGCTAAAGAGCTTGAATTAGAAGCAGGCAACTGGAAAAACAAGAATTACCTCCGTACAATTGACTTGAGCAGAGCCTATGTACAAGAAACGTGTCTCATCGAGGCCGAGAACCTTGACAGCAAGCCCCAGGACGTATACTACTTTACGGTGAACGATGGGTTTGATGTTATCGGCAATATTTCTTTGTTTGAGGTGTCTGTTTCAAACAACCTCAAAGTGGACGTGGAAAATGTGCTAGAGGGCGTATACAAACTCAAATTGCCAGCGCCGGTGGCAGCTAACTCCGTCGTGGAGATTAAGGTCAAGTACACTTATACCAACACAATTGCCCCCTTCCCGGCCAAGATAGAGATGGGCGACACCCAGAAGTTGTTGTTGAAATTGAACAAGTTTGTATTTTCTCCATACGCTACACTGCACTATACATTGGTTTTCAACGGCATCCTGAAGGGCCAGGAAATGGAGCTTGTATTGAGCAACCCTGAAGAGTATGGCGTAACCAAAAATGCTCCCGATATGAGACCCCGCGTTGAAAACAAGACTTTTGTGTACGGGCCAAGCATGGCAGAGATCACACCATACACAGTACAGCCTATGGGTCTTCTCTACTTCCACAACAAGCCATTGACAAAAGCATTCAGGTTGGACAGGGCGATCTGGATTCCTGCCTCCGACACTGAAATGCTCAACATAGAAGAGTACTATGAATTGACCAACGCTGCAGCCGAATTGAAATCGGGTTTCCTGAGAGTTGACTGGATGAAGGGCAGATACGAAACAACCAAGAACCACTGGGCTCTTTCTCACTTGCAATTTCCTCTTACCAAGGGTAATTTGTTTCAAGACTACTATTTTACCGATAAGGTGGGCATGGTGTCATCACACAAAATCTTACTGAAGACATTGTTCCTCCAACCCCGTTTCCCAGTTTTCGGTGGATGGAAATACAACTTCACTCTTGGCTGGAACAACCCAGTCAAAAACTACGTGCACAAAGTCGTGAGCACGCCTGATACGTACATCGTTAGGTTCCCAGTCTTGAATTCTATTGAAGACATATCATATGACTCAGTGTCATTAGACTTTTACTTGCCCGAGGGCGCAGAGCTCTTGAAGGTTGCTTCCCCAGTCCCATATGAAAACGTCGAAGTTGGCAACGAATTGTCTTACTTGGACGTCTCTAAGGGCCACGTCAAAGTTTCATTAAAATTCAAAAACCTTATAGATTCATTAAATGGCAAAGAAGTCTTGCTTATGTACAAATATACCAAAGCCAGCTTTTGGTTTAAGGCCCTCAAGATATCAGGCTTTGTTTTCGTTGGATTAATGAGTTATTATATTTTAAACTTTATTAACATAGACATAACGTCAAAATAGTTAGTTTTCGTTATATAGTTACCATCTAAATCCATTTCATTCATTCTATCTGATACTGCGACTTCAACAGTTCGAGCTGCTCTTTTCGTAATGTTAACAATTCTCCTCGTATCTTGGACTTGTCGAAAGCGTACATCGAAGCAACAAGATATCGACCGTTAAAGTTAATCCCATTTAGAAGCTTGGATGCTTGCAAGGCGTCTTTCAAATTCATGTAGACCACAAAGCATGATCCTTTGCAAGTTTCATCTTCCGCTATTCTGATTTGGTATATTTCACCATGCTGAGAAAAGAGCTCGAAAAGTGAGTCAGTGGAAGAATCAAAGGGGAGGTTCTTGACGAACACTATCGGTAGATCGGTAGCCATCTGTGTGTATGTGTGGTTGTCACCTTTCTGTCTATAAGATAAGAATTATCTTCGCCTATGTTTTCATAGATGCGCAGACATATGGACTACACATAGTAAAACTACTCTAAAGCTAATATGTGATATTGTCTCTATAGCACTTGTAGCTGGATATAAATACTAATTTACAGGAACGAGAGATAGAATTCAGAACAAACAAATCCATGAATGACCAATGTTTACTAGTCTAATAGTAGCTGCTATCCTCCAAATCTTTTCTTGCCTGTCTTGCATAATAGAACCTTCTTAACAACCATAATAAGCCTGATAGCGAAATAAAAATAATGAGTTTCTCGTAACTTAGCCTGGGGGAGGCGATGGTAACAAAGGTGCCCATATCACTTATGTTTGACCAGTCGTAGGACAGCTCGAAAGTTGGATCAAGCACCTCGATATTGATCTTGCCGAACACGTAGTCATCTTTAGGCTTATCAGTCTTGTCCGTTCGAGCGCTGTTGAGTGCATCTAGCACGTCGAAACCACTGATGACCTGGCCAAAAACCACGTAGCTGCCGTCGAGCCACGGGCAGGCGTTGTCGGTGGTTATGAAAAATTGGCCTTTATTTGTGTGAGGGCCGCTGTTGGCCATAGACAACCTACCGTATTTGTCATGCAGAAGCAAAAAGTTCTCATCTTTGAATTTGCCCCTGGAATTGTATATCGAGTAGCTGCCGGTACCATCGTGGTACTGAAAGTCACCCGTCTGTACCATGAAATCTTTGATAATACGGTGGAACGTGGTCTTATCGTCGAACCCATAGCCATATGTCCGGTTGAATAGATGTACCATATTGTTGACGGTGTATGGAACAGTCCTACCAAACAATGCCACGCCGATCTTCCCGAGATTCTTACTTTTCACTTTATTGGTGTCCTTCTTGACCAGTTTTCGAATGACTTCCCATTCTATCTTGTGCGTAACTACTGGATCATTATGAACAAACAGCGCCTCGTCAGTCCCAAGCTCTTTAACTCCCTCAGGAGATACAGCAGGCGCCAGGAAACCCAAAGCTAGCAATCCCACCCATACGATCAACAAGTTGTAAAAAAGCATCGCTTATATATTCATACCATTCTTATATCCGCTGAGGTAGCACCGCTATTTTCATCAGCCTTGATAGAGGACCTGGCAAAACACGACATTACAGAAGCGCACTCAGTTTGAAAAAAGTGGCAACAGCGAAGTGAGTGAAGCAGTAATATAATTGAATTACAGACAAAGATATACAATATGAATGGGATAAGCGTTGACATTGGGCACTTGAAGAAGGGCGAAGTCAGCTTGGGTACATCAATTATGGCGGTTACATTCAAGGATGGAGTGATTTTGGGAGCAGACTCGAGAACCACCACTGGATCTTACATTGCGAATAGAGTAACAGACAAACTCACACAGATCCACGATACTATATACTGCTGTCGTTCTGGATCTGCAGCAGATACACAGGCTGTTGCCGACATAGTCAAGTATCATCTTCAGATGTATGCTTCCCAGATGCCCGACGGCGAGAAGCCCACCACCAAGATAGCAGCCAGCGTGTTTCAAGAAATATGCTACAATAACAAGGACCAGTTGACGGCGGGTATCATATGCGCCGGGTACGACAAGCACAACAAGGGCACAGTGTACCAGATCCCCATTGGCGGCTCGGTCCACCAGCTGGACTACGCAATCGCAGGTTCAGGGTCTACCTTCATATACGGATGGTGTAACGAGAACTATAAGCCAAACATGGAAAAGAACGAGTGCATTGAGTTCATAAAGACCGCATTGTCGGAGGCCATCAAGTGGGACGGGTCTTCTGGTGGTGTGATCAGAATGGTGGTTCTCACCGAGAAGGGCGTCGAGAGACTTCTCTTCTTGCCCGATGAGTTCCAGAAGTGAGCAGCTTAGCCGCCGTATTCTACCGCTCTAAGAAATAGATTTTTTTGGAACTAGCTCACCTATCTGGTGCGCCCAGAAGCCACGGGCGCTTGTGGGGACCCACGCGTGCCGATATCGTGCCGGGGTACTCCCGTCGTGGGGCGGCTGCAGCGGCTGCAGCCGCACACTCAAACAAGAGCCACCGCCGTGCTGCTGCGGCCTATTTGTCTACATTATATAAAATAATTTGAATATTAGAAGCATTTTGTAACTGCTGCTGCTGCTCAGCGTTTCCAGTAGAACCACGTGAAATCCGGACCTCGCCGTCGCACCGTCGCACCGTCGCACCGGCACCGGGTCTCACATTTACGCCATCACCACACTAACCACCATCGAGCGTACTAAGATTTACGCACACTATACCCCCTCCTCTCCGTTTCGGCCGCGGCGTCCCAGTTTATTCTACGTCAACTGCGCTTCTCAGCCGTGGCCCGTCTTCTTCTACACGCTGCTGCAACAACACGCCATGGTCTGCCATGTTTTGCCCTTGCAAATATAGCATCAGGTCGCTCGCTGCTACAAAATACGTTTTCTATTTTTACTGTCCTTCCTCTATACTTTCCGGTGCGGCACTAGCTCATTTGGTGCTACAGTTTCCCCTAGACTCATGCAAGGGTCGCAAGGGCAGAAACTCGTAAACAGAAGATGCAGATCATCATCGGTTGCATTGCTCCTATGGCTCAGGCCAAGACAAATTACCGCTGCAGCTCTCCCTGACTCCCCGCCGACACTCAGCAGGGCTTGCGATCTAGAGACTGGCTTGCCCAGTCTCTATAGCGAAAATGGCCCTCAAGCGCGAAACCCGATAGGCATACCGCCCCAAATATAGTCAAGGGCGGCTGCTCCGGTACATCCACTCGGCGCAAGCAGCGACGCAGAATGAACCGGTCAACGCAAACATCGGAGGCTGATTGCTTTCGTGTAAAAAAAAGGGGAAGATACGAACAACGGTAACCGCACCATACTCGATCCCGTACTTCATGCAAGCGGATAAGCAGCCGTCCTGACAATAAGGCTATAAAAGCAGCCTCCCTCACTCTTCCTGCCTTTAAAATCGTGGAACCGTATATACGCCTATCAGGGGAGCCGTAGTGCCAGGGGACATTTTTTTTTTTCGAGGCTCAACGTGAATACGGAAAATTTAATATTTTGGCGTTAAGCCTCAGTTGAGAACGTGAGACAAGGGAAAATCAAGAAGCGATAAATTTATAGCGGTTTTGGTTTACATCGGCACAAGTAGTTCAGATAAACATAAAATTAGCTGGTAGCAGCGAAAATGTTAAGGTTCTCTAAGAATAAACTCATATTCAGGATCTTGATCTGTTGTTTGGTCTACTTGATCATCTTGAATGTGACTACAAGGAGGAGCTACAGGCCGATTGGAGATTCGGATACCGATACATTATCCAACATAGAACTCAAACAGTACCACCGCAGCGAGAAGCTCTCCAAGATTCATACATACTCGACCAACTACGACAACCTTATCCGCAAATATGGGATGAGCGCCATCACTCGACACTTTTCGCTCACGCAGCGGTGCAATGCGTACTTCAACTTGCTCATGGCGAACGATTCGTTGTTGATCGAGCCCAACACGGACTTGCCCTTTTTCAGAGACGATTACGAGGGCAACGACCCCGAGGTATGGGGTAGGGTGCGTAATATCGAGCAGAGAATGCACGATCAGATCAGTCACATGAGGTTGTTTACCAAGTGTTTTTTGCAGGAAGACAGCCCCATAAAGCAGCAGACCACGACGGAGTCGACAGGCAAGCCAGCGTCTCGCTTCTTGGGCAAGGCCAAATTCAAATGGCCCTCTGTGTTCCGGATGGAACATTCTTGCAAAAGCATCGAAAGCAAAATTTACCCATGGCTTTCAGGGGCTATGCCAACATACACACGGTGGGATGGCACCAAGAAGTTGGCGAACTCCGGCTTCGACACCGTGCAGAAGTTTTTTGGTGAATGCTTCTTGAACTTGTTCGAGTCTAAGCTCGAAGGAAAGGGAATTGTTCTCACTATTTCAGATGACCACGTTGACTCAACAATACGTTTGTTCAAAGTATTCCGTACTTTGGAAAACACTCTTCCTATCGAAATCGTGTACTGGAAGGATCTTTCTGACGAATCGAAGAACAGGTTGATCAAAGCGAGCCGCGATCCCTTCATAGTGGACAACATGGAGAAACCGGCTCAGGATTTGTGGTTCGTAGATGTGGCTCCAGCCGTGCAATCCGACTATCTTAACAAATTCGAGGGATTCGGTAACAAAATCCTTGCCACTTTCTTCAACTCGTTTGCAGAAACTATGTTGATCGATGCAGATGCTGTCATTTTCAAAAGACCCGAATACTTCTTTGAAAGAGAAAAGTACAAGAAGGCAGGTACCTTGTTCTTCAAGGACAGATTAGCTGTCGAATACAGACCTGATCACGACGTCGTGTTCTTCGAGAAATTATGTCCTTCTTTGATGGACACTGCATTCTTCGGAATTCCCCAAGTTACTGACTATTCGCTCGATAGACAATTATTCAAGGGACTTAACCATTACATGGAGAGTGGTCTTGTGTTGATGAACAGAAGAAGACACTTTACCCAACCTTTGATCATGGCTCAATTGAGCTTTCATCCTCCAGTCCAGTTCAGATTATATGGTGATAAGGAGTTATTCTGGCTTTCTTTCGTCATAAGTGGTGAAGAATCGTATGCCTTCAACGAACATTTCCTGGCTGCCATTGGCTTCTACACACCTACAGACGAAAGACCTGATAGCAAGGCCGGCAGCAAGGAAATATGCTCCAATCACCCAGCCCACATCAGCGACGAGGACAACCATACATTGCTCTGGATTAATTCCGGTTTCAGATATTGTGGCAATGCAGACTTTGTCAACTATGAAGAAGAGTTCAACGCCAAAGATAGATATAGACATATACAGAATATCAAAGACTTTGAGACGTTTTTCAAAGGAAAGTTGATTATCAAGAATGCATTGATACCTCCATATAGAGTCTTGGAAGCAAATAATCTAGACGACGAAGCTAACATGGCATGGATAAACATGAGGCAGTATTGCGCTGGATATACATGGTGTGCTTATAGCAAAATTGGTGGTCGTTATGAACAGGATGGCCAAATTTTCTACAACAACGATGAGGGCTACACCATTGATTTCACACCAGAAGAAACATCTCTTTACGAAAGACTTGGAGACGTATGGATCAGTGACGAGTTTTTATAATTGTATTCTGTGATCACTTCCCCGTAATAAGCACCATAATTTGATAGACCGCACTTCTATTATATACAGTATATAATATAATTGAATAATTTGTTATTTAAGATTGAGTACTCTTGCTTTCTATACATTGTGAATCATTAAACATGAGGCCAGAAGTAAACTCGACAATTATAGCTAATAGGATTTTCAGAACGCAAAGGATAATGGTTCTAACTATTGTATCCGTACTTGTGTTGTTCTTGATTATTACATCAGTCACGGCATACAGGAAAATCGAGTATGCCGAAGCGTACTCGAAAGCATTAGAGAAAGTGAACAATTACTATAAATCATCAAAGCTGAAATTTCAGGATACAAAGTCTAATTCGTAACGTGATTAGAGATTGATCCATATGGCTTTTTCCAAGTAGTCGTTTTTGGATTTTTCCTTCAAGAAACCTAAATTGACCAACTCGAAGCAGGAGAGAAGGAACCAAGAGTAGACAAGCTTGTTCCATCTATCTTCATCGGAGCAACTTTTTATGAGGTCTCTGTCCTTCTCATTATTGCACCCTTCACTGAGGTTGGCTAGGAGTGCATCTTTTGGTAAAGAATGCTTGAATGCAGTAAAAAAATCATAGATGTTGATGGTCGATGGTGCATCTTTATATACCTGGAACAAGTGGCAGGTGATAGGAAGTACCGGACTATGTTCCAGTTGAATAAGATCATTCTCAAGATATGATTTGGGGTCGTTTAGACCATTTTCTATAGTAGCTCTTAACTTTGGACGGATCAAATTTATCATTAAGTTTTCATAATTTTCCTCCAACTGACATTCATCATTGATTATATTACCCCCGCTTAGCGAAAATACTTCATGAAATAGCTTATGCTCCAACTTCGTGGTTATTCGCTCAGACTTTATATACGAGACAAATGCATTTATGATTAATTTCTCATCGTAAGTATTAGATAACGTATGCTTTAACTTGATAAGATCTTTATCTTCAATATCACCTATTTGTTTTGCAACGTGGGAGGACATTAAGAATTGCAAAAGTTCGCCAGGTGATTTTTTAATGCCAGAAAGCACGTTTTTTAAATAGGAGGAGAAGATAAGATTGCCGTCAACCACCATCTGGTAAATCTTAATCCTCTCAAGTGGAATGATATCAGGATTTAGATTTTGCATGCTGTGTACGATATTAACCACGTTCAAAATTTGTAAATGATACTTTTTTATGTCATTGTAAGAGTTTGCAAATTCATCTATTATTCTATCAGAGGAACTCAAATAACTTTTGACTTCCTTCTTGTAAGTTTCTAAACTTGAATCAGATATCTTGGAGCTGATTTTGAAGTCCCCAATTGCAATTGGTTTTCTTTGATTTTGAGCTGCCTTCTTTTCCTTGTTATATTGGAAGATTAGGTTTTCAATGAATACTTTGAAAGATGGTAGCTTCCTTAGAGATTCAACGTAGAGCGGCGAAGGTAGAAAAGATGGATCCAACAAACATGATAAGGGCTGCTGATAGAAATAGATCATATAGCTTAACTTTATTTCAGATATCAAGCTGTCTATTGAGTTATTTGAGAGCTGGAATCGGTTGTAGATTATGGTAGCAAGTCTGTAGCTCAATAATAAGGGTTCATACTGAATATTATCGTACGAGAGAAATATTTCATTAATCAACTTGAACCCTAAGGCCTTGTTATCGATACTGCTGAACGAAACACATTGAATAAGCATTCTTAAGTCCTTCGTGAGATTTGAATCAACCCATTCAATTGCATTATGCGAAGATAGACCCATGATTACTTTTATAGGAAGTTTTGTCGAATAAGAGTGGAGTAACCTTAAGAGCTGGTTCAAAACTTGCTTGTTCATTGAATCCGTATCTCTGAAGACAATGATTATACGGAGTTTAGTGGTGACGAGACTCGATCCTTCTTTGGCCATGTATCTCGCAAGCCAATCATCCACTATATCAAAATCGTAGTTTACACGGCCATCGTAATCGTCCTCGTCATCACTGCTCTCATCCTGCGAGTCGTCATTCTCCTCATCGCCTTCTTTGATATCCTCGGAGCCCTTGCTCAATAACTGTTTGATTATTTCTCTCAAACCCGCCTTGATATTGACACAGGTCTTCGAATCCAAATTTATTAGTCTGATGTCACTCAGACCGTTTTCATGCGATGAAATGTGTCTCTTAAAATCTACCACGACTCGAAAGTTATTTGCCGTATTGGATCCCAAGAGAAGAAGCCCGACAGGGAGTTTGTGGGTGTTTTCTAGGCTCCGTCTCTCACTCTGCGCATCAGTCACCACCGGCCGCTTGATGTATTCCGTCAATTGTTCAAAAAGCGAAGTATTGGCATGCTCAAGAATAGACTGTATCTTTTGATGCTGTCTATCCCAGACATCACAAAATAGAGCATATCTCTTTTCTACTGCTTGACTAGATTCTCTAGAGTTGAAAAGCTCGGTAAACGGTGCTTTTTTTTGCGAAGCGTCACTCAAATGGTCATTTACGGCATCCAACTTACGTCTTTTACCCACATTTAGAAAATAATGTGTCTTTTGGGCATCATCTTCGACGGCTTCAACTTCCTGACTTGTAAACGAATGGACTTTTCCCATGGATGACTGGTAACTTGTACTGAATTAAGGTTAATGCGCACCGCGTTAATGAGTATTTAGCAATGCTCCGCATTAATGATCCTTGGGGAGGTGAACAGATCAGATTTAGCAAATATAAAAAAAGCACCACTTTTCTAAAAGATAGTCTATTAAATGAAGATTCTATATATGTTTTGAACATTTGTAATACATCGGAAGTAACAGAAGAAGATCAAAGAAAATGCCGGAAGATCTATCAGTACAGCCCGAGGTTGATGAGAATAAGACTGCAAATGAGCAGGAAATAAGAAATAGGAAACAAAGCAAGAAAACAAGCCGCAACGAGAGATATGGCGAAGATGATACAACGTCGAAGAAGTATGGCTTCCATGTTGCACCTTTAAACACACCGTTGGAAAATAGGTTGCAAACGCTTGGTATTATGTGGCATTGTATGTCAATACCTTTTTTCGTATCGCTTTTTTTGATTGTTTTGTCGTTGGGATGGGTCGCCTGGTTGACAATTATACTACCATACTTCATCTGGTGGTATGGGTTTGACCTCCATACACCTACAAACGGCAAGGCTGCGTATCGTCCGAAGGACTGGATGAGAAATCTCATTGTCTGGCAGTGGTTCGTCTCTTATTTCCCGATAGAGGTTCATAAATCATGCGACTTGGCGCCTACTTACACTGAGGTCATGGTTGAAGACAATACCGAGCCTGACGATGAAGAGGATTTGATATCTGAAGACACCAGGACCAATATCGACAAGCTTTTCATGAAACTCGGGCTCAGCAAAAGGCTAAACGACTTTGATTCCACCAAGATTGTCGATTCCCAGGCCGATAAAAAGAAGGGAAACTTTAAAATAACAAAGGTGAGCCATGGACCTCGATACATATTTGGATATCATCCGCATGGTGTCATTTCAATGGGTGTAATGGGCACTTTTGCAACAAACATTATTCGAAATGAGCCTTTTGAACCACCTCTCAAGTGTTTAAGGGCTTTTTTCTATGATCCAGCAAACAAAGAGAAACTCTTACCTGGCATAGGTAATGTTTTCCCATTGACTCTAACCACTCAGTTTACTTTACCATTCTATCGTGACTACTTAATGTCTTTGGGGTTGACAAGCGCTTCGGGGAAGAATATCAAACGCATCATCAATAACGGAGATAACTCGGTTTGCTTGGTGGTAGGAGGGGCTCAGGAGTCCTTGCTAAACGATGTTGTAGCGTCTCATTCAAGAAGAGGAAAGAAATATAAGGAGGACTCTAAAAATGAAAAAGCAGCACGTAGTGAGGAGGATGAGGGCAAATCAGATGAACTGCCAACAGCTGACCAGAAAAATTCCTCTAAAGAAATTAGACTAGTTTTGAACAAGAGAAAGGGTTTCATTAAAATTGCAATTGAGTTGGGAAACATATCTTTAGTACCCACATTTGGTTTTGGAGAAGCGGACATTTATCGAGTCAAACAACCTAAACCGGGGTCTATAGGTTCGAAATTTCAAAAATGGATGAAATCAACATTTCAATTCACTGTGCCCTTTTTTAGTGCAAGAGGTGTCTTCCTTTATGATTTTGGTCTTCTTCCATATAGAAACCCTATTAATATATGCATGGGGAGACCGATACATGTACCCAAGGAAGCGCTTCAAGATTACTTGAAAGAACATCCTGCCTTCGAGAAGGATCACTTGGATACAAAGAAAGCTACCGGTAAGATCCAAGTTCCTCCTGAGCTTGTTGACCATTACCATAAGTTGTATGTGGACGAGCTCAAGAGAGTCTTTGAAGAAAACAAGGGAAATTATGGCTATGACGATGTAGAGCTCAAAATTATCGAATAATGTCAATATGGATGAATGAATTAACACACATACAAAACATATATAAAAGCATATACATATACGTATAATATATGTGCGTATTTCTTACCGTGCAATGTGTATTTGAAGTTTAAATGTTAAATGACCCGTGATATTATTTACAAATTGTTTTCATCATCATTAAGCTTGCTTAAAATGAAGTCCTGAGGAATCTTACCTTCCTTCTTCAATTCTTTATAGCGCTTTAGTAATTTGCGATCAAGCTTTCTTCTACCTTGGCTTCTTGTCTTGAAAAGCCCTTGAGAAGCATTCAAAGTTTCTTTGAACTCTTCGAATTCTTTAGTGACTTCGGCTTCCTTTTCTTTTTCCCTCTCGAGAACATTAAGTTGATCTTTCTCCCATTTTTTGAACCCGTCTTTGGTAAGCTTTTGCTCAAAAGGAGGCACACCAAATGTCTTTCCTTTAGGGAACAACTGCCACAAGTAGGCATCGTCAATCTCTTCAAGAGAAGGGTTGAGCTTGATCATTCCGGAAAGAGACTTTTTTAAAGTATGCTCGGGTAAGGGTTGATACAGGTCAGTATCTTGATCATAGTACAACTTAAGCATACTTAGTTGATTCCTTGAACTATCCATTTCGTCGTTGGAACTGAGAAGTCGATCAAGTTCCTCCACAAGCTCCTTGTCTTTTGTCGTTACTTCCTCTTTACGGTTGGACTTGAAAAACTTCTCGGGAATTTCGAATTCTATAAAATGCTTCTTGTCATCGGCTGGTTTCTCCATGGGCTTCATATTTATATTTGAAAGTAGCTCTTCCACAGACAGGTTCAAAATGTTTTCGGGTGCCTTGGGAAACTGCTCGAAAGGAATATACTTTCCCTTAGGTTGACTTATGCCTGAAGGCGTTGGCGAATGTGATTTCATATGACTCCTTGAAAAGCTATTATATTTGGGATTTGCATGTTTAGGTGGTTTAGATGATATATTACGGCTATTCAGGACTTGAGTCCTTAATCCTTGGTATGCCCTTATGAAAGGTCTTCTTATCATCCTGTGTAAGCAAAATTTGAAGAAATGCTAAAATCTAAGTAGTTCTACGCTACCTATAATTGATTACAGTAGATGACTGTTCATGGTCAGCGGCGGGGTAGTGTGTGGGATAAACACACTGCATATTAATAAACTGTAAAAATAGCATTTTACAGGTTAGTATTATGTCGCAAAGACACGGGTCAAATTGTTAATCAATGTCAGGGCCACAGGGCATGGGGAATGAAATGGAGGATTAAACCCAGAATAAATACACAATCTTTACAACGAGCTAGAATGTCCAAACATAGAGAAAATATTTCTATCAGTCAATTGCCTCACGAGTTCAATGAACCTGTGGAATTTGCGATTATAGGCGGAACTGGGTTGTATGATTTACCTCATCTCACACCGGTGGCCAGATTAACTATTTCTACACCTTGGGGTCATCCTTCTTCTCCCATTACAATCTCAAGAAACGAAGAAGGGTTTCCAATTGCGTTTCTTGCTAGACATGGCCACCACCATGACTTACTTCCATCTGATGTGCCTTCGAGAGCTAATATCGCTGCATTGAAAAAGATTGGTGTCAGGGCTATTGTTGCATTTTCTGCCGTAGGCTCGTTACAGCAGGAAATAAAGCCCAGAGACTTCGTGCTCCCAACTCAAATAATTGACAGAACAAAGGGAATCAGACCTTCTACTTTTTTCGAGAAAGGTTTTGTTGCGCATGCCATGTTTGGCGAGCCCTTTGATTTGAAGTTAAACAAGCTTATTGCCGATAACATTCCTACTTCAGGGTTTTTGGATAGTCACGAAAATAAGGAAGGTAAGCCTATTTTCCATACTAAGCAGCACACCCATAAGGGAGAGGATTTGACTGTGGTATGTATGGAGGGTCCTCAGTTCTCTACCAGAGCCGAATCAAAACTTTACCGTTCCTGGGGTGGCTCCGTCATCAACATGTCGGTACTTCCTGAAGCAAAGTTGGCCAGAGAAGCAGAGATAGCTTACCAAATGATTTGTATGTCTACAGACTACGATTCTTGGAATGAAAGCGAAGAGCCTGTTACCGTTGAGACTGTTGTGGGTAATTTAAAGGCAAACTCGGCAAATGCTGCTAAATTAACACTCGAGCTTGTCAAGCTCATATCCAAGGAGTTTTCGACAAACTCCTTAGGAATTGGAGAAGATCTTAAAGGCAGCATGAAGTACTCTGTGAGCACCAACCCAAACGCAGTGAGCAAAGAACTTCTCCAAAAGATGCACTATCTTTTCCCGGGATATTGGCCAGTCCATTGAAGACACTCGTAGAAGTGCCGTCCGCGTATGATATTTATATATATGACCACTTGAGAGTTATGCCGTTCAGCTCT
The DNA here is from genome assembly GCA_002196765.1 of Millerozyma farinosa. NCBI lineage: Eukaryota > Fungi > Ascomycota > Pichiomycetes > Serinales > Debaryomycetaceae > Millerozyma > Millerozyma farinosa. The sequence continues at coordinate 1,015,742 of NBND01000008.1, forward strand.
AGCTGAATACAGACACTTAGATTTTCGATAGCCATATTGCGCAGCTACAACATTGTGTGAATGTAGGAATACAAGTCAAACATCCTGCTTCTTCTTCCGTAAACTTGATATAGTCCCATCTTGAGCTACCCCGAAGAAGTACAGTTCAACACATAATGTGTTGCGTGTGGTTCATTGGTAAAGCTGAAGAGATCATTCAGACCCAGCAGTTATGAATCCAGGTTGTTATCATGGTCTAACCCTGACATGCCTCGGGCATAAGGATATAAAGCCTGTCACTTCTCATCGAGATTTCTTCTGAAGCTATGCCTGCACCTGTCCATTCGTGACACAAAATCAGGGGCTCATCTCATAGGCATCGCTAAGGCCACATGCAGAGATGCGTACAACTACGGCGTTTCGGCGTTTTCACTCCGACTTACATAGCTCTACCCCATTCTGAAACTCGCCTATTCTTTCAACAAACATTAAACTGTGGCCTTTCCGTCCATTCAAGTCACCCACATAGATTTGTACTGGTCATTGGTCACCTGATGAAGAGTAGCGCAGTGCTAAATTATGGCAAACCTAGTGATCTCGATTTGGTCGGACCGAAGCAGTTTCCAAAGATTGTCATAGGTCCAAGAATAAATATGTCCCAGTGACCTTGCGGATCTCATATCTTTCCGTCGCCGTGTTTCAGTATTTTTTTGGTGCAGCAGACAATTTCTTTTTACGCAACAGTCGCATCATGCCATAGTGCGAACGCAGCATATAATAGTAACAAGCAGTCAGAAGACCGTTGGATAACGTGCATGTGGAGAAATAATGCCTTACAAGGTCAGGCACATTGACTTCGCGTCTAGTGAGGGCCATGAAAATCCGAATGCCGTGAGTATCCTTCGGCGTTCTCTTATTTCTGGTGGTTGATGTTATACGGAATATCAGCTGTTGCCTTACGGGCGGGCACGGTCAACCGCGAGATAAGTCAAATGCCCAAAAAGACTTTAAAAAAGAGATGGCCAGTTATCTATTAGTTCTTTAAAGCGTTGACTTTTATTTCAAAGGACAAGTCAAATCTGTCAAAATTTAATTTTTTTTTTGCTGCTTCCCTTTTTAGAAGACACATCTGTCAACCATAGACAAATTTTTCATCCACTCCAAACCACCGGAGGAGAAATATTTACCAGGAAGGCTAGGATCAGCACATCAGTAAGGACTGGTACTTTATTAGTATTATTCGCAAAAGTAACGCAGAAATATGGGCGAAGACTTAAGCGACAAACAACAAGGGTTTGCACCCACGGAAACGGTGTATATGAGTTCTTCTAATGAAAAAGACACCGACAAGCACGAAAAAGTCCAGGATGTGAGCAGAATAAACACAGACTCGATCGAAGGTGAACAAGATAGCTCCTTGGTAGGCGACGAGGGACGAGAACCCACGCCTGAAGAAATGTCAACTCTCAAGCATGTTGCAACGTCAATACCTTTTAGATGTTGGCTAGTAGCCATTGTAGAGTTGGCTGAGCGTTTTTCTTATTATGGGTTAAGTACACCATTCCAGAACTATATGCAAAATGGGCCCAATAGTACGCCTAAAGGTGTCTTGATGTTGAATCAACAGGGTGCTACCGCATTGTCATACTTTTTCCAATTTTGGTGTTATATAACTCCCATATTAGGTGCCTATATTGCAGACACTTATTTGGGAAAGCTCGACACTATTATTGTGTTTAGTGTCACGTACATCATTGGAATCATCATTTTATTTGCAACTTCCTTTCAAAGTGTGGGTAGAACAGGATCACTCGCCGGTTATGTGATCTCAATTATCATTATTGGCCTTGGTACAGGAGGAGTCAAATCAAACGTGTCTCCTTTGATTGCAGACCAGGTACCAAAAGATAAGCCAAGAATTCACGTTTTGAAATCGGGAGAAAAGGTGATTAGGGATAATAATGTGACCATCCAAAACGTTTTCATGTTCTTCTATCTTATGATCAACGTTGGATCATTATCGGTTATTGCAACAACAGAGTTAGAGAAAAACGTTGGCTTCTGGGCAGCTTACTTACTTCCATTATGCTTCTTCGTCATTGCCATATTAACCTTGGTTTTGGGAAGAAAAGTATATGTCAAAGTTCCGGTGTCTAATAAGGTTATTGCCCAAAGTTTTAAAGTGTCGTGGATTGCATTGAGAAACAAGTTCAACATGGATAAGGCCAAGAACTCCGTCAGCCCAGGAATGAACTACCCTTGGCTGGACAAATTTGTGGACGAGGTGAAAAGATCTATTTATGCATGTAAGGTGTTTTGCTTCTATCCCATCTACTGGCTTGTATATGGTCAAATGATCAATAATTTTGTTTCGCAGGCTGGTGAGATGGAGTTGCACGGTTTACCTAACGATATTTTACAGATGATCGACTCTCTCGCCCTCATAGTTTTTATTCCTATCTGTGAACGTTTCATCTATCCGTTCATTAGAAAGTTTACCCCATTCAAGGCCATAACAAGGATCACCTATGGGTTCTTCTTTGCATCAGGCTCTATGGTGTACGCCGCGGTTTTGCAGCATTACATATACAGCACTGGACCATGTTATGATCATCCAAAAGCCTGCGCAGCTAAGTATGCTAGTATCCCCAACCATGTACATGTTGCCATCCAGGTTCCAGCATATGTCTTGATCGCTTTCTCCGAAATTATGGCATCCATCACCGGTCTTGAGTACGCATACACGAAAGCCCCACATTCCATGAAAGCCTTCATTACTTCGTTGTTCTTGGTGACCAATGCTATTGGTGCTGCTTTAGGAATCGCTCTTTCCTCAACTTCTAAAGACCCCAAACTTGTCTGGAATTATACAGGGTTGGCCTGTGCTAGTTTCATCGCTGGTTGCTTATTCTGGGTGTGTTTCAAGCACTACAACCAAAAAGAAGAAGAATTGAACGATTTAGACTTCATCGAGGAGGATAATGGAAACGAGGGAATTCAGCCCGTCGCTTCTATCCCTGTTTCTGCTAAAAGCATAGCTTAGTATTGTATTGATGCATGTATTAGTAACGATAATGTATAGTTTTATTAGATGATGATTTCTTTTAATTCTGTAGATAGTATTAGTAAACGACAATTTCTATGTAAGTCCGTTGATTACATGCCCATTTCAAAGCCGGTCTAGCCTGGTAGTCAGCAATGAGTCATACTGGTGCTTGAAACTAGTTCTAAAGATCATATGTGTGCATCATCAAAACGACCTAAATGTTACACAAAAATAAAAGAAAATATACGCGTTTACTGATCAACAGTATCAACTAATATGATCATTGAACTGTGTAGGTAAGGGTTATGGAATATACACAGCCAACGCAGACACAGCCGACACAGCAGTCCCCGGCTACTCAAGAAAGTAAGGATAAGGACGACTCATATATTTGTCGGTTTATTTGCACAACAGGACAGTATTCTCAGTTCGACTTGAAACGGGATAGAAATTACTGGACGTTTGGAAGAAACCTGGATTGCACATTCGTTCTCCAGTCGAGCACTAGATTATCAAATAGACACTTCAGGCTCTGGTTTAATGTACAAGATAAAACATTATGGATACAGGATACGTCTACTAATGGTACTTACATGAATGGTAGTCGATTAGTCAAAGGATCGAATTATATGCTCAACCAGGGAGACGAAATCTCGGTTGGAAATGGAGTACCGAAGGATATTGTCAAGTTCATTTTGTTGTTTCATGATGACTTCAACCCATCAAAATTTGCCACGGCGAATACTAATGAACAGGGTATTTTCAAAGACTTCGTGGTGAAAAATGAGATCATAGGGCAAGGTGCTTTTGCGACCGTAAAAAAAGCCATAGAACGTTCATCCGGGAAATCATATGCTGTTAAGGTGATCAATAGACGGAAAGCATTGAGTAGCGGAGAGGCCATGGCCGGCGTAAATCGCGAGTTATCTATCTTGCGACAACTAGACCATCCTAATATCGTGCATCTCAAATCTTTTTATGAGGACGCTGAAAATTATTACTTAGTCATGGAGTATGTACCTGGAGGTGATTTGATGGACTTTGTAGCGGCAAACGGCGCTATATCTGAAGATGCAACGCAGGTGATTACAAGACAAATTTTAGAAGGCATAAATTATGTCCATCGACTTGGAATATCCCATAGAGACTTGAAGCCGGATAATATATTGATAATGCAGGATGATCCGATCCTTATTAAAATTACCGATTTTGGTCTCGCTAAACTCAGCGACAACGTTACGTTCATGAAGACATTCTGCGGAACCCTAGCATACGTGGCGCCCGAGATAATATCTGGTAAACAGGAGCGCGAGGATAGAAATAATTATTCTTCCCTCGTAGATATATGGTCGTTAGGATGTTTGGTCTACGTTTTACTAACTTCCCACTTACCATTTAACGGGAAGACACAAGCACAGATGTTTGCAAAAATAAAAAACGCCGAGTACCATGAATCTCCGTTAAATGCGTACAATGTATCTGAAGATGCAAAGGACTTTTTGAACTGTTGTCTTAAAGTTGATCCTCGACAAAGAATCACAGCGGAACAAGCATTAAATCACAAATGGCTCATAGAAAGCAATAACAATAGAGAGGAGCTTAGTTTATCACAGTCACAAAGCCAGCAAGTCAGGCGCATAGAGAGTGACATGGTTCGTCCTCTTGAGAAAAACAACTTCAAAGTACCTAAAAGAGTTGTTTTGCCATCTCAGCCACCATCTCAAAACCAGCCGAGTCAGAGCCAGAATGGCCGCAAGGTCAAAAATGATTCAAAGGAAAATTCTGGTGAGGAAGAGAATAAGTATATCCCGGAAAATGAAAAAGTCGTTAGTAAAAGTAAGGATAGGTCTCTTGTGCCAACAGAAAAACAAAATACCAGATCAAAACGTCCTAACGATGGTGAAAGGGACAGTTTGAAGAAAATCAAGTTAGATCCAGCAGTCGAAAAACATAAAACACCAGCAGACACGTTTATTACCTTGATTCCTCTAGTAGGATCCATGAGCAAGCAGCCAGTATTCGTTAGACAAGGTATCAATCCTTATGCAATAGGCCGAAATGAAACATGCGATACATTGATTAATGACGATAGAATATCCAAAGTACACTGTATCATTCAGAAAAAAAGACATCCTGTTTTAGCAACATCAATATTTGAAAGCCCTGCGCACTGTCATGACGACTTATGGCTTCTTGATTTTAGCACTAATTCCTGCTACGTCAACGGGGTACTTCTTGGAAAGAACAGGAAAGCACAGATTTTCAATAATGATATAATCGAGTTTTTCAAAGATGGTAAGCTGAACGAGCTGATGAGTTTCCAAATAGAGATCAAGGACCCAACTGGTTTATTCAACTCAGGAGAAAGAATAAGTGATCACAAGCTAGTCAATGTCTTGAAGATGGAAGACGCAGACATCAAACTCAAACCTGTTCCGGTGAACGAAAACATAGAAGACGTCGGAAGTAGAAATATAATAGGACAAGGTGGTAATTTCAATTCTCAGCTTCGCCAGCAACGAAAAATTTTCAGTCAACATACTCAGCAGTCAAGTCAGACGACAAAAAGAGCAAGTCTTCAAGTTGGTCAATTGCGGCCCACGAACTCGTGGCTTAGTTAGTTACCAACTCACTAATTTCATAATAATAGAGATTATCAGTAGATAGATTGAACTTTTCGTGTAGTCATAAAAGCATAAATAATGTATATTAATGATAAATATAGGCACATGTTTAAATGATATCCTTTTATCAGGTATTGTCAACCCTTGTAGTGTGGTTTTACGACTATAATAATCTCAGACATGATGGACTATAAGTTACTGCGAAAGACTATGAGGCGCGCGGTCACTCTAAATACATACTTACATTCAATTTAAAGTTGGAGTATAAGAATCACTCGATTAGCCAACATGTCTACTTCTGGGGAAGATCCAAAAAAGCTCATAAATGAATACGTTAGAGATAACAAATATCTTCTTGTCAAGCAATTTTTAGCAGAAAACCCCCGTCTCGCATTAGCCAAGGACGATGATGAAAGAACGCCATTACATTGGGCATGTTCTATAAACAACACTGAGATGGTGCAACTCCTTATCGACAATATCAAGAATGTTGACATTGACGAGATCACAGATGAAAGTGGATGGACACCAGTTCACATTGCTTCGTCTTTAGGAAACGAAGACATTATTGATTCACTAATGAAATTAAACCCAACACCAGATATTGATTTGGCAACTACTCTGGGCACTACAGCATTACACTTGGCAATAAGCAAGAATCATTATGATTTGGTTAAGAAATTGATAACTGTTTACAAAGCATCATGCAGAACTAAGGATAAAAAAGGATTTACGGGGCTTCACAGAGCAGCAAGTATTGGTTCTCAGCCAATTATCAAACTTATTGTTGAGCACGGAAAGGTTAATATCAACGCAAAAGACATGGATGGATGGACAAGTTTGCACCACGCATTAGCAGAGGGTCATGGTGATGCAGCTGTACTTTTGGTAGGACTCGGGGCGGATCCAAGCATCACCAATGGCAACGACGAAACCCCTGCACAGGTGGCAGTTGATGAAAAGGTCAGAAAGTACTTTGAAACGCATATTTAATTACGAAGTAATGTTCACTGTCAACTTTAATACCATTAATTACATAAATATATGAATGTATACTATACAAAATTCTTCAACCCAATGTCGATCCCAAAATCATGAAGCTCATATCGCGGAGCAAAGAGATTTAATGATCTGACGTATCAAACACCAATTTTTTTGGCTTTATCTTCATCTGGTTTTTCAGAAGCTTAACAACCCGCTTTTCACCAGTTTTATTATTAACATACACCATGTGCGTGCTTAAGTCAACATCGTCCAGCTGTTGGCTTGTATTGAAAGGATTTGCACTTATCTTTTCACTTGTAGCATCCGACTTAGATTCCAAAAAAGGATTTTCGAGACTCCTGCTCTCTATGGCTTCCTCGTCGTCATCTGAAGAATCAAACTGGTTATTGAATGACTTTCCATGCCAGCGCCGTATCTTTTCGTCGTTAATAACTTGACCTCTCGGTGTCAATGGAACTCCTGATTTTTTCTTCGTGGGCAGTTCATCCCCTGCAGTCAGAAACGGGTTTGAAGCACGTAAGTTTTCGTTGCGGATGAAGCTCGTGTCTAATTTTTGAGGCCTAACGTCAAACGTTTTGGCATCATCTTCGTCTTCTTCAAAATTGAGATTGTCATTTAACTTGGCTAAAGTCGCCAAGTTGAATACTGGAGGCTTGAGGAGCTTAGACTGACTACTTCCAATCTTCCTGCCTGATCCCACGGTCGACGGGGTAGGCAAAAGAAGGTTATTGGATGCATGTTGCTGAGCAGTAGTTGTAGGGGCGGAAAATTCTTCCTGAGCTTCAGACTTTGATATTTCTTCGAAGGTGTTTCTTTTTCTTTTGTGGTGCTTGAAGGGTGACCTATGTGGTGTGAACTCTGGTGTCACTGGGATAGTTAACAAATTTGATGCTTCATTTCTGTGGCTATCTTTTTGAGACGCGTTCCCTTTGTGCTTGCTTTCTGTAACTGGTGTTATTAGCCCCACGCCTTTAACATTCGGAGTAAATGGCGTTTTTATCGCAGATGGGGTCTTGAAACTGTGTAACGCTTGATTTCGTGTCGCTCTTGGTGGTGTTGAGGGTACCATTGGTCTACCCTTCTTATTATCCTCCATAATGTACGTGTATTTAATTAGTATTCATTTAAGCGTAGTCCTTAATCAACCAGGAAAACTGAAGATTATAATATCCTAGATCACTATCTCTTATTTTGTTTTTTTTTTTCAGGAGTAAAGAAGTAAAATCTAAATTTTAGTGCCTAAAAGTGTAATTAATGAAAGATGGCTGGCTTGATATAAGTTTCATGAAATTTCTCACTTACTCAAATTCATGAAACTACATATGGGTCAATTTTTCACGTAAGAAATTTTATCCCTCTTATCCAACACGACCACACCAGAAGCTTACAGCTAGCAAAGATATTTATGCTGGAGGAAGAGGCACTTGTGTTCAGAGTTGCAGTGTATGGCCCATCTCTAAAGCTGCTTTGTAAGCCCGAACTGATAATCGCAAGTGCATGCACTACTTTCGGACTGTCAACTTCACTCAGAAGATTCTTAACCTGCCAGACAGTGATGATCTTTCATAAGAACGATTATGAGCGAAGGGGAAATGCCCTATGATTTCTTTTTAGCTTTGCAGCTGGTGGGGTGGTGTTGGAATTATCTACGTAAATGGGAACTGCGGAAGGCATATGAGTAGAAAAAATATTGTGAAGAGAATGCTATAGAACCAGTGACATTGATTCAAAGGGCAAGATGTAAGCACCGAGTCAGAAAACTGACAAGTGTAGACAGTAGACCAGAGTATTAGACCAGAGTATTGTAGCTCTCTCTGCACATCTGTAGTATTAAGCTCCTATGGCTAGACAGCAGCAACTAGAACACCTTACGACATTATAATAATGCGACATCGAGACAATGTTGTGCTCAATTTTCGGTCCACAAAAAAATGAAGGAATAAAAATTTAAGATACAGTTAAATAAGATAACAGTATACGGAAGGGTATAAAAGTTGGGCCAAGGCTAATTAAAGTTGGCCGCTGATATATACCGTGCTCTGAAGAATACAAGTTAAACCAGGATTCATCAATTAGAGTTGTCTCCGGGAGTACCAGCAGAAGCCCAAGAAAAATTACACGCTACTTCTTACGTCCAGGACAGCCATTAAAGGAATAACAAGCTAAAGAAGATGGACAAGTTGCTATCATCTTTGTTTTGTTGCTCTGTTGACTCAACCGAAGACGTGGAAAACAAATCAGGAGGAGCCCGAAAGCTGAGCTCGAGAGATATTAACAAGTCCGAGAGAGCTAAAAACAAAAGTAACATCGTTAAAACGACCAGCAACGAAATAGAGCCGGAGAACGAAAGAGGCAGGGACACCAAGAGTAAGCGCCGGGAACAGAGCTCTACTGATAGTGGCGACAAGATTGATTTGTTGGACGAAGAAAACTCAGTAAACGAGACTGACACTATGACTAACACTAACGAGGAATCGAACAATTCGCCCACATCTCAAGCTGAGAAGAACGGCGAGGAGAACACTAATCCACAAAGCAAGGGTGCAGCGAGTACCGAACACAAGCCAGCAGACACTGTACAAGAAGAAAACGGAGACACCTTTGCAGACGAGCAGGGTGAACAATTTTTAGACTTGACAAAAATACAAGAAGGACAGGCATATGACAGTGAGAGTGGATGGCTTTTGGGAGTGAAGGATAAGAAATTTGGTAATAAGAAATGTCTTGTTTTAGATCTCGACGAAACGTTGGTTCACTCTTCATTTAAATACTTACGTTCAGCCGACTTTGTGATACCTGTTGAAATAGATAACCAGATTCATCATGTCTATGTCATCAAGAGACCTGGAGTTGATGAATTCCTCGAGAAGGTCGGGAAATGGTTCGAAGTCGTCGTTTTCACTGCATCAGTTCTGAAATACGGTGATCCCTTATTGAATAAGTTGGATATTCACAAATCAGTTCATCATAGATTATTTAGAGATTCTTGCTATAACTATCAGGGAAATTTCATTAAAAACTTGTCACAGCTTGGTAGGCCGTTGAGTGACTCAATTATTATCGACAATTCACCTGCATCATACATTTTCCATCCTCAACACTCAATTCCCATTTCAAGTTGGTTTAGTGATACACATGATAATGAGCTTCTTGATTTGTTGCCGTTCTTAGAAGATGTTTCAAAACCCAATGTTGATGATGTTGGATTAATACTTGATGTATCATTATGAGTGAAGATGAAAATATTTCTGACAGCAAGTATGCATATATATGACACCCTCAGCATCCCATCGACTAATGTCATAATATAAATCATATTTATCGGTTTCATATGACTACTTGCAGATGATTCGATTCACCGAAAGAAAATAAAAAAAAATACAACAGAATATCGTTGACAAACGATGTGGCCTCCATTGTCCCCGTGAATCGCAATCAAGCTTCACTTCTGAAGTATTTCGCTTAATTGGCTATATTAAGAGCTGTCTTGCTTACGAAGGTTCACGTCGATCTGAAAAGTTAAATCAAGAAGGAAAATTTTAATACAAGAGAAACCAAACATAATCCTAAGACTTGAAGCCTCGTTCATCATTTACAAATAAACTAATATTCAGGATGATATTACTGTCATCTATTTCTCCGAAGCTAATAAAGTCTGTACGTAAGCAGGACTTATGTGCCCCTAATAAGTTTACTATTTATATCAGATGTACTCTCTAAGATATATTGAGCCATCTTCAGGCTAGAATATTCCTGTTTCTCTAGTTACTAACTCAGCTTCAAGAGGTCATCAGTTATATTTCTCGTATTTGTACATTTTCTATAGATAGATAAAAGATTGTATAAAGTTAATATTATATTTTATTTAGTATAGAAGAATTTATGTGATGTGCGAGGTGATTTGAGAAGGCTCATCACAATTTTCTTTTTTTTTTAGCCTTTCAAATTATCAATTTTAATAAAGGCAAATAGAAATAATGAAGGTAAAGACAATTAGTAGGTCATCAGATACGTATGTTCCGGTAAGGAACACTCAGGAATCAGCCTTACCAAGGAATTTGAATCCTGCTTTGCATCCATTTGAAAGAGCGAGAGAATATACGAAAGCATTGACAGCGACCAAAATGGACAAAATGTTTGCACAACCTTTTGTTGGACAACTTGGAGATGGTCACAGAGATGGTGTATACTCTATCGCGAGGGATTTCAAATCCACAAACCAGGTTGCAAGTGGATCGGGTGATGGTATTATAAAGTACTGGAGTTTAACTCTGCGAGATGAGGTAGCTAGTTTCAAGGCGCACTATGGGATGGTAAGCGGTCTCTGTGTGACTCCTGACACCAGGAGAATGCTCTCATGTGGAGATGACAAAACTGTTAAATTATGGTCTGTCAATCATGATGACTTTGCAGACCAAAGTGACAATGAGCTTTACCGTAAAGAAGGAAATGGGCTCATAAAGACATACTTGGGAGAGCATTCGTTCAAAGGAGTAGATCATCATCAAGACGAAGGAACTTTTGTCACCGGAGGTGCCTCGATACAGTTGTGGGATATTAATCGTTCTCGCCATGTCGCAGACTTATCTTGGGGGCAGACAACGTCAACACAGTTAAATTTAACCGTACACAAACGAACATAATAGCGTCTGCTGGCTCAGATAACTCTATAGTGCTTTATGATATACGTGCAAACACGCCGATCCAAAAGGTGGTAACTTCGCTTCGTACCAACGCTATTGCCTGGAACCCAATGGAAGCATTCAATTTTGCTACAGCATCTGACGATCATAACGCCTACTTATGGGATATGCGTAAGCTTGGAAGCTCGTTGAACGTTTACAAGGATCATGTGTCTGCCGTTATGTCTGTAGACTTCTCCCCCACTGGTGAAGAACTCGTAACAGGATCCTATGATAGAACAATAAGGATATTCCGTGCCAGAGAAGGCCACCTGCGTGATATATACCATACCAAGCGTATGCAGCGTGTATTCTCTGTCTCGTTCAGTTCAGATTCTAGGTACATTCTTTCTGGTTCTGACGACTCTAACGTAAGACTTTGGAGAACTAATGCATCAGAGAGAGCTGGCGTGAAATCTTCAAGACAGAGATCTGCTATTGAGTATAACAACGCATTGAAGGAAAGATACAAGTTCATGCCAGAAGTAAAGAGAATTGCCAGACACAGACATGTCCCTAAAGTTGTGAAGAAAGCAGGGGAGATCAAGCGAATCGAAGTTGAATCTTTGAAGAGGAGACAAAACAACGAGAGGGAACACTCAGCTCCCGGCACTGTTCCTCATGTACCCGAACGTCAAAAACACGTTCGTGGTAAAGCTATCGATGACTGAGTACGATCAGTCAAAAATAGACGTACATTAATTTTTGACATAAGTCACATGACTAAATTTGGTCAAATTAAATTGCGGACATTCGTAGAAGATTTACACTATATCTTGTGTATCAAGTTTTTAATAAAAGCCGATATATACTTCTAATCTAGCCATCTGTTCCGGAAGAAGCATTCTCCATCATTTCCAGGATTCGAGATTATAGTTTACGTATAACATCAGTGCCTTTTATTAAGTCTGAAGGGTATTTCGGCACAGGGTAGAAAGACGCAACTCCGAGAGTGTGTATGACTAGTACCCGAAGAAAGGTTCTCATAGTCCCAGCTATCACTCTCAAATACAAATAGTGGTATTCTACAGGGGTGCCACAGTGCCCATTTAGTCATCCTTTTGATAAAGTCAGCAATCTAATCACTGATACACGTACCATGCCTGACAGACACAAGATCAAGCTATTTTCCCATCTTAAAACAGGCGGAGGTAGCGACAACGAAGGGGAGCTGAACGGGACGCATAATGCTAACACAGCTGGAGTGAACCATCACGGACCCGGAAGACGAATTCTTGGTATAAATATTGGAAAACATGACTCCGTCGAGTCATTAAGCTCGCCAACTTTGACGAATTCTTCAGAACATCATAGTGATTTCCGCCACCACTCTCCGCTGCTAGCCCCAAAGGAAGATGCTCCTGGGCATGCTTTTATAAAATCTAATTCAATGGTGGAGCTAAAGCGATTTTTCAAGTCCTCTCGGAAAAACTCAATATCCAAGAAGGACCATAATCCACTGACAGTGCAAAAGCAATATTCTAATCATTTGCACTCACCTCCTGCGATTGCAGGAAGTAATATAACGATGTCGAACTTGCATACAAAAGAGCTGTCATCCAATTCTTTGACTGCACTCATCAATCAGACATCACAGCAACTTCTCCACAATTCCTCGCACCTAAGCTCACATAAGATAGATCCTTATACTGATGGTGAGTCATTTTTGGTTAAGAAATATGGTAAATTAGGGAAGGAACTTGGAAGTGGAGCAGGTGGATCAGTAAGGTTGATAACCAGACCTTCTGATTCGAAAACTTTTGCAGTAAAAGAGTTTAGACCTCGTCGTAGCACAGAATCCATGAAAGACTACACGCGTAAGTGCACTGCAGAGTATTGCATTGGGTCAACCTTAAAACACCCTAATATCATCAAAACAATCGATATTATTCACGAGAATAATAGATACTTCGAAGTCATGGAGTATGCACCCATTGATTTTTTCGCTGTCGTTATGAGTGGTAAAATGACAAGACAGGAAATCAACTGCTGCTTAAAACAAATTATAGAGGGTGTCAGCTATTTGCATTCTTTAGGATTAGCACATCGGGATTTGAAATTGGATAACTGCGTTTTAACAGTGGATGGAATATTGAAAATAATTGACTTTGGTAGTGCTGTTATTTTCCGGTATGCTTTTGACCAAAACGGTAAGGACAGTATTCAACCGGCGCATGGGATAGTTGGAAGTGATCCTTACCTCGCACCAGAGGTGCTCAAAAGTCCAAATTCCTACAATCCTCAACCAGTGGACCTATGGTCTATAGCCATAATCTATTGTTGTATGACATTGAAAAGGTTTCCATGGAAAATACCAAATCCCGAGAAAGATAACAGCTTCAAGCTTTTCTGTATGGAGGATGACAGTTTCCATGATTACCATTTGAGCAATGAATGCCATAAATTACTTTTGCAACAAAGAAAGCTAAAGAATTTGATTGTTCGACTGAACAAGAAGAAAAATTACATGGAAGAACAAAGTAGGTTACAGGAAACGAAAACACCAGAAACCGATACAGAAGAAACCAACGAAGACGCGTCTCATGATAAACATGAAGATATGGAAGTTTGTGAAAATGCCGATAGTCCCCACTCAAAGATAGAAAAAGCGCTTGAATCCGTTGAAGTGCTCTCTGACTCGCAAATGGATGACATTATGTCCCAACTAAAGGCTATTGACGACAAACTAGCAGAATATGAAGCCCAGAAGGAAGAGCTCAAATCACAGTTCCTCCAAAAGAGGTCTACTGTTGAGCACGATCATTCAAGTAGAGGAGAGAACACAGCCGTCGAAGGAGATGAACTGCAACATAAGAAAAAACTGCTGCATAAGCAAATTCACGGTCCTTATAGATTGATGAGATTATTACCGCATGCATCTAGACCAATAATCCATAAAATGCTCACATTAGATGTGCATAAACGTGCAACATTGGATGAAATACTTCAAGATGAGTGGATTAAGGAGATTCATTGTTGTTCATTGAAGAAATTAGTGAAACAGACTGCCTACGGTGCGGAAGAAGAAGACGAGGAGGTTTTAGTGAAGGGTTTCCCCCCTCATGAACATACTATCGTCCTTGGTAATGGCGAGGAGAAAGAAAGTTAGTCTTGCCTGTATGACATATAGCTTAATGAGTAATGTTAAATATTGCACACATAACAGATTGTAGTTAACATTAGAGTCGTAGATTCGGTGATACTGGTCATGTGACTCGTAATCGAGTATCATCTATGATACCTCCTGTCTTAGATAGTATTTCTCAAAGGAAAAGTTATACGAAGAAGAGAACCATGACGTCCCAGGCAGGCCATGGCCCAATAAATACCGCGAGGCTTAAAACGTCTCTCAAAATGGCTATAAGCAAGCTTAAGTTTGCTCAAGACAAGAAAAGTGCATTGAACAAGCAGCTCCGTAGGCAGTTAGCAGACACATTAAGACAAGGCAAAGAAACCAGTGCTACGATTCGTGTTGAAAACATAATAAGAGATGATATTTATGTTGAGTTATTAGAGTATCTCGAATTGTACTGTGAGTTACTCCTCACTAGAATATCCCTTATTTTAGACCCAGCAAGAGCGGAGATTGATGATGGATTGAAAGAGGCCGCTTATTCCGTGATCTACGCCTCGCAGTACGCTGATTTGAGAGAACTTAATATAATAAAGGAAATATTGATTTCCAGATATGGCCCTGAGTTGATCCATGAGGTATCTACAAACGAGGGCAACGTCATACCAGATAGAATTATAACGCGATGCAAGATCGAACCACCTTCTGAAAAGCTAGTCACATTGTACCTCTGTGAGATTGCTAAGGCTTATAAAGTTCCGTATTCGGGATTGCAGTCGGAAAGTGATCCAGAGAGCATCGAAAGGGATACAGAGTCTGCTGAGCAGAACGATACTGGCGACAGCACAGAAAAAGACAATAATCTGACGGAAGTAAAACCAGCACCCGAGACACAGGGGAAGAAAGTAGATGATTTTGATTCGTTGAAAGCCCGTTTTGCCGCTCTAAAAGGTGCACCAAAATCTTAACCTTTGAAAATATGTACTACTTAGTTTCAAAAACTGTCATAGTGATATAAATAAAGTAATTCAAACATTGCATCTATACTATAACACTATATCGAACGTTGGTTAATAACCGACCTTTCTTGTTGACCATAACTTGTAGGTTAGAGATGGAGTATTAAATGGTGCGCTTAAATCACTAAAACCAAAACAATCAGATGTAACAAATGTACTTAGGTAAATACAATGGAACAAACACAGATATTGAGCGGGCGACAGCAAGAAGAACTACACAAGGCTATACTACAATACTTGGAAAATATACTCAAAGATGACGATTCTCAGATATTGGCCAAGTTGAGAAAGAAATTTGACATACCTAGCGATAAGCAGGATGAAGAAGTTATTCCCAATTACTTGGAAAAAAAATGGTCCACGGTTTTACGACTACAGAAAAGAGTGTATGAATTACAGAAGGAGCTCAATAACTTACGAAGCATATTTGACTCACAAGGTAGTAATGTGTGGAATGGATCTTCTGCAAATAAAAGTAGGGCAGACTGGCTTCCCCATCTCAACATGAAAACATTCATGACAAAAAGCGACCAATTGATCCAGTGCGTGGCTATTCACCCCGTTTTACCCATAATAATGGCTGGTTGCAGCGACGGATCGCTTATAATATGGAATCTTCTGAACGACGAACAGCTGATTCCTGATAAAATAATAAAAGCACATACTAGACCAATAACCAAAATATCATGGAGCAAATACCCGGTAGACTTACAAGACAACTATACAAAAAACGAACCTGTCGCAAGACATTACATTTGTGCTTCTGCATCTTCTGATTTAACTATTAAGATCTGGGAAGGAGGGAACTTTAAACAGCTCAGAACTCTCACAGGCCACGAGCATACCATATCGTCATTATGTTTTTCCGCTAGCAAACCAGGAATACTTTACTCTGTTTCAAGAGACATGTCAACCAAAGTATGGAACTTGAGCAATGGCTTCTGCGTCAAGACATTCGTAGGTCATAGCGAATGGGTGCGAGATATAGATAGCATAAGCCGCAACGAAGCACTTCTCCCATACAATGAGCCACCGTCTTCAGGTCTCGGAGACTTTCTACTTACTTGCTCAAACGATCAATCCATAAGACTATCTCATGCCGAATCTGGCACGGGTCTTGCTCTCTTGATTGGCCACACCCATGTCATTGAATGTGTTAAGTTCCTTCCTCAGCATTCAAATCACTTTATTGATAATTACCTCAAAGAGAATACATCGTTATTCACTAATTTATCACTCGACATTATAAATGATACCAGATACGAGAAAGAATTAGGCTATAAATATTGCATTTCAGGGGGGCGTGACAATTCTATAAAACTCTGGCTCCTTCCTCTTCCTGTCCTTCGTGCCCAAAGACATCCCCTTCCCTCCCAGATAAATAATTCTCATGGCTGGCTCGTAGCTGAATTGAATGGCCATAAATCATGGGTGAAGTGTCTTGCAGTACATCCAAACGGAAGGTTTGTTTTCAGTTGTAGTGATGATAAGGAAATTAGAATATGGGACCTACAAACATTGCCGAAATATGAAAGTGTCAGGTGTACTGAAGTACTTAAAGGGCATGAGGGTTTTGTCACTGATATTTCATTTGCTGGTTATGATAGATCTACCATTAATGTGCCAGTAGATCACGATGGTTCAGATTACGATTATACAAAACAACTCGAGTATCTTGAGAAAAAAATACGTTGCCTATTTATAAGTGGAGCTATGGATAGTACAGTGAGACTATGGAGCTAAATGAAGATATCTGATCAGACCGAAATCGATCACACATCTTTGACTATGAATTCTGATGGTGCTCTTTGACCCCATTCGGTCCAACTTCCATCATATACTCTTACTGGGACTTTTGTCCCAATGATCGATTCCAATGCTAGCTTTATGATGCAGGCAGTCACACCCGTACCACACATAACGATGATCTTCTTACCTTTCGTGGGATCAGTGGAATTGAAATCAATGTTAAACTCGGTAAGAAACAAGTCAATCATTTCGTCACGACTCTTGTACGTTTTTTCACCTGTCAACAACTTGTCAAAAGGTAACGACAAGGCAGAAGGTACATGCCCCGATGACAAGCCGGGTCTGGGTTCAGGCGCCTTCCCGGTAAACCTATCGTGCGAACGAGCATCAAATAGAATATATTCATCTGCTAAATTACCATTTTGGACCATTTGTAGGAGCTCTTCATAGTCAATTACCTCATTCTTTAATCTAAGGGTTACCTCACTTCCCCCCAATGTAGTAATTTCTTGGTCGGAGCTAAGCGGTAAATCTGTTGATAATGTCTCGACGCGGCCAGTTTCAACTGGAAGACCCAACGCCTTGTACTTGGTGTAGCTGTTCAAAAGATACACTTCGTTGGTCCCAAACAATGATAGAGTCCACGCGACCCTGGGACTGGAGAAGATTCCTGATTTGTCGTAGACTACTAATTTGTCGCTATCTCTAATACCCAATTCTTTAATTGCCTGGTGGAAAATATCATATGTGGGCAACATATGAGGATACTTGCTCTTTGGAAGACAGATTGAATCTAAATCAAAGAAGGCCGAATGCTTGATTCTCTCTTCATTCAAGTATTTGTCTTTGCCATTGAGTCCAACATTAGGCATATACCAAGTAGCGTCAATGGGTATGACTCTGCAGCCATTGGCCGCGGTTTTTGATAATCGACCTAGTTCTTTAGGATCTAATGCTTCCACTACGTATTTACCAATCGTCATCTTGGTGATTGTTATAAAGTTATTATAAAAAATGTGGCGTTTCTATTCTTATATAGAGTTACTATTCTCAAATAACGTTACTGTTCTAATATAGCGCGGGGATGTCATATTTACATGCAACATAAATTTACAGCTAATATACAGCTCATAGATTAGTCATCTTGGACATTGACTAGCTCACCGAAACGTGAAGTGTCGGCCTTCATGAATTCTCTTAATGCCATTGTAGCGTAGGAGCTAACTCCTAATTTCATTTTCAAGACCACCGCTACCTTATCGGCCTCTGGTTCATCATTGGAAATAACTCTATCAGATTCAAAATCAAAATTGGGATCTTCTGTGATCTTATCTGAGTTTCTTCTTAAAATTTGCAAGTCAGTTCTGACTAAAGGTGCCAATGAATCGCTATACTTCACGATGTTGTATGAAAGATCATCTGGTCTTCCCATTATGCGACGATAGGAGCCGGCAAGTGAGAAGTCCCTGACTTTACGGTTCATTGACTTTGGGTCCAAGTTGTCCTTTGCCATTACTTCCTGATATACGGTAAGTAACTTGTCATTTTGAGGGTACAAAATGTCAAAACCAGGGGTTGGAAGCACGACGTCAAATATGGAATATTTTCCTGACTCTATGTCTTCCTTTGTCAATGGTCTTGCCCTCACAAAATTATCGGATGACACATCCTCTGGGAAGTCATCGGCTGAAGAAGCAGCATCGGTCTCCGATTTCGCTTCCTTATCACTCTTGTCCACAATGACGAGATCTCCTTCTTGGACTGTGGTACCGAAAAGCTCAATCCGCTTTGATACTACCAAGTTCCAAACATACGACTGGTATGCATGGACGTACATCGAGCGTAAATTCTTTGGAATCGCCATTATACTTTTGAAGTATGATTGACTGCTATAATCCTCGTCATCGACAAGCTGTTCCTTCTCCAAAACGCTCAATATCGCACATTCAGCCGAGCATCGGCGAGGCATCTTCTTAAGGGCTAATGCTGCATTCTTTGTCTCAGCCCATATTCTTCTGGCTTCCACCGAATCAGGTAGCACGATATCTTGTTCCGCAAGTACCAATTCGGCTGCTCCTTTCCAGTCTTCCCTCAAAAGATATGCACCAAGAACATGCGTTGATATGGAGAACGTACCAAATCTCTGCATGCCAAAATAGTTAATAAAACCTTGATTTTTCAAGACATTAAAGGACTGCTCCACGAGTTCTTCTAAGTTCGCATTCTCATCAACGGGCTTGACATTTCTTATGACAATGGTGAATACGTTACCACTCAAGTCACCCAAGCCGATTGGATTATCTTCATAAGCGAACCCACCCAATGTGGTGTTTTTCAAGCCTTTGTTTAAAGAACTGACTCGAGCAACCTTGCCCTTGTAAATACTGAATCTTTGACAAGTAACACCTCTTCTATCTTTGGTACCAGCGTAGCTTACTGACTTGTTTGTGATTCTTAAGTACTTCGCGATGGTCGAAGCAACTTCCATAGTTTCTCTATTTTCCTTGTACACAGTGAAATGCAAATAGTTTTTGAATGGACCTAAGCCATAGTTCACAACCCCGTTTTCATCGACGTGGTTGATGCTCTCTTGTGGATTTCTTCTCCTGTTACCTGCGTTATTCTTGGCTAAAGCAACACGGATGGTATTTTCAGGTGATGTCACACTCTCCAATTTACCTTGGAACGCTTCCCTCAAGAGCTTATGAAGGTTACCTCTAGTTTGTTTATCGTCGTACTTGGTCTTCGTTTCCATGTTATCGCCGGAAGAGAATAATCTCTCGATCTCTGCTAACTCTTCGGGTGTCATGAGCTCCAAGATTTTGGTTTTATTTTCGTCGGAAAGCTCATACTTGGGTTTATTGTCCTCCTTCATCTTTGACTTTATTTCTGATATCTCCTCAGGGGACTTATCTTGGAATACTTCACGGTCAGAACGTCTCTTTTCCATTTTTTTCTCCTTTCTACTCTTGCCCAACTTGACTCCCTCGTCCACAAGATGTATGATTTTGTCATTTTTGTCAATTTCGTTCACCAAGAAATCAGCGTATCGCTGCTTGATAGTACCTTGGATACCTTTGAATTCGTGGCTCGACAAATATTGTGTAATACCTACGTCGAGTTCTTGTAATCCACGAGCCCTAGTCTGCTGCTTGGCTTTCTTGACAGTAGTCTCACCAACGAGCTCTTCCACTGCTCTCTTTGGAGTTACCAGTTCTTGCATTATCCTAATACCAAGCTTAATATACCTTGCAATGATCCTCACTTTGAATACTCTTTATAAATGGATCTATAACGTTGTCATAGGTATCCTAGTGTGGTGTAGTTTATGGAGTAATTAAGAACTGCAGAAAATTTTCAAAAGATATTTGGTGCAACAACCTCATCGGGAAAACCAATTATCACAATGTAGAGGACGATGTTCATAGTTTTTTCTTCAAATCATTCAATGGTCTTATCTGTTATGCTCAACCACATAGTTGTGCTGTTGAAGTATTAGATCTGCCGTCGGTAGTGGGAAGCCTGGATCTTGGTATACTACATAACAAATTGCTGATAAAATGTGACAAGATGCCGCAAAATGAGATCACAAATCCAGGACGAGCATGATGGTTTTTGAAGTATGGCGAAGAAATATAATGGAGCATATTTCTCTATACCGATACCAATGCGATTATAGCTAATCTCTATTCGTTTTGCTACTTACTATTTGCTTAATAACTGACGAAGAACCGGGATATTCAGAGGAACTGATTCACGAAGGGAACACAGGACGGAACATAAAGCAATGTTTCGGAAGCTAGCACCCATTGAGTCACTAAGTTTGAATAAGTCAGGATCCCACGGACGTGCAGGTAACCTTTATCTGAAGGAATCGGACGGTATTGACCATGATCAGGAAGAAGGCCGTAATTCTCGTATCCTGTCGTTCGCGAGCTTAAAGCACGACGGAACACCTCTGGGCAAAAATGATAGACTAGGGATCAGACAGTTTGCGCGAAGCGTCATGCAGTGGAACAGTGACGTCGAAGCGTCTGACGTCTTGGTCCGGACTGAGTCGAATGAGTGCGATAGAGATGCCCTCGCCAAAGGTGACACGCAGAAGCACTCGCACGCAGAAAAGATGCAAGACTACGAGCTCGACGTTTCCGGGCTCAAAAGGCTCCAGATAGATGACGGCGAGAGCACGTTGGATCTTTCCAGACGAAGCCAGCGCAAGGCCTTGGGCAAGACAAAGGCATCGTTGGAAAACATCGCTCGCTCCATCGACAGAGACACCAAGCTGAGCTCGAAGAGGCTAACAAGCCGCGCCTCCGATTCGCTCCACCAGCGAAGAATAGTGCTCCTCAAGAACATACCACCCAACTGCGGGTTGATAAGCGTGCTCAACCAGGTCTGCGGCGGCCCCTTGGAGAGAATCGTGCACCACGACCACCGCAGGGGCTCGATGGTGGAACTCTACTTCCTCTACCCAGAGCACGCACGCCGCTTCTACGTTTATGGTGCGCGCACGCGCCTTTTGGTGCTCAACGGTGTCAACGTCTCGACCCTGTGGGCCGGCAGGTCCAGCTTGGACGAGGTGGACTACCACCCGCCTGTTCCAAAGTACCTCATGCATGACGTGCTCCACTACGGCGCCCGAAGATGTCTTATTTTCTCGAAGGTCGTTCCGGATAAGCCCACCAGACACTCGCATGTCATGCACTATCCCTCACCACGCACCCACTTGTCGAAAGACCTACACATCGAGCACATAAGACACGATTTTGCTTTCTTCGGCACAATCGTGGATATTGCGTCTGTCATCTCCCGGAAGCTATGCTTTTCTATTCACTTTGCTGACATTCGTGCGGCTATACTCGCAAAGAGAGAGTGCGAAACAGAGGGGACCACCATGTACGAAAAGTACAACCAATGGTCCATATGGTACGGGAAAGACCCTACTGATAGGCCCTGTCTTGCGCTATAGTACCATCGTTCTCTCTGCCTCGTAATTTTGTGCCTTTCTTTATATACTTTTTTTTGTCTACTTACATCGCCAGTTCCTTTATTTTTCCTCTAATTCTCTCTAATAAAACTGATTATTTTCCTCCGCCAAAGCAGCATATGCTAGACACATAATGCATCACTGAGAGTGGATAAACTCGTGTTGCAGTGACGCCCAAACCACGTAAACTGTTTAGCGATGCTTATCAAATCTACATCAGTAGTGCGTATACTCACTATATAAGTATTCCTTATTAGATTAATTTGTAAACAATCAAGAATCACGGTTTAAATAAGCTACAACAATAGCACGCTAAAGTTTTCTAGTGAATAAATTGAAGCATGGTAACAAGATGTCACTGGTAAGAACGCCGCTAAAGTCGAGAGCTTCATTAATGAATGTACCAATTTCCAATGAGAAGACCCCGCTGTTAAGTACCGCAAAGAGCAGAAATGGGTTTACAGAGTTGCGACGTCCCCTGACATCGAGAATGCATCGGTCAACTACACCTAGAGGGAGTAACAACGGGAGACCAAGCTCAGCAGCAGAAAGAACACAGGGGAGCGGAAGCAGGCCTTCTACGCCGTCGTTTCTCAGAAGGCAGGAGCCGTACACCGGCAGTATAACTGTGTCTATTCGCCCCAATCCATACAGCTACAACCCAGCGCACGGGGCTTCGTGGGAGATTGACGATCAGAACAACACCATTACCAACGTCACGGATGCTGCGTTGCTCAACTTTGACAATGTGTTTGCGCCAGATCCTCGCTTGACCAATCGCGAAGTGTACCAACGAGCTTGCTACAACACCGTGGAGCAGTGCATTCACGAAGGGTTTAACGGAACTATTTTCGCCTACGGTATGACTGGATCAGGTAAAACGTTTTCCATGAGAGGCGACCAGAAAGACCCGGGAATCGTAAAACTAGCAATTGATGATATCTTTCAGTTCATAGACAGTTCCAAGCCTTCCAAGCAGGTCAGCTTGACCTTGAGCTACATTGAAATCTATAATGAACGCATAGTCGATCTTCTTCACAGTGACTCGAATGCAGCAGAACTCAGGATCAGGGACGACCCGGTATATGGCACCAGAGTAACCGGCGTACTTAGCCCAACCATACACAGCAAAGAAGAGATGATGCAATATATTAGGCAGGGTGACAATATCAGAAAGACGAGAGCCACAGACTTTAATTCAAGGTCATCTCGATCCCACTCCATTTTGCAGATCAGAATCAACACAATAGACATTGAGCAGAATACTGAACAAAACTCTACTCTTTCATTATGTGATTTGGCTGGGTCCGAAAAAGCCACTTCCAGCGTAGAGCGCAGGAAAGAGGGTGCCTACATCAATAAGTCTCTTTTAGCATTGTCAAATGTCATCAACAAGTTGTCGTTGGCGTCTAATTTGGTTTCTCCATCTGGGAACACAGAACACATTCCATATAGAGACTCAAAGCTTACTCGCTTGCTTCAACCGGCTCTTTCAGGCTCGTCATTAATTCTGATAGTGTGTACTATACATCTAGGCTCGTTCAACATGACTAATGCTAATCAGCTGTGCATTCCTGAAACGTACAATACGCTTCGCTTTGCTGCCAGAGCAAAAGATATTGTAATAAGCGTCAAAAGGAACAAGAAAGTCAGTTTAGGTGATAATGAGATAACCAAGGTCATGGAAGACATGAAAAAGCTAATAGAGTCTCAGAAGCGAGAAATAATAAGTCTCAGGTCTGGCTCAGATCACTCGGATCCTGAAATGACAGCATCTGTCGATGAATTGAGAGCCCGCATTGCACTGTTGAGTGCTGAAAACAGGCTTCTTTACGAGAAATTGGAGCATTTGACAAGGTTGAATGACTTACAAAGAACTGAAACAATTATGCTTCGAAATGACTCAATTAATGATATCCTAGGATCCGGTTTAGATAGCAAGGCGCTGCAAATCATGATAGCGAACCTTGAGGACTTTTATAAGAGAGTTAACCACGAGCTTGAGGAACACAAGGCCTACATCAGCCGTTTGGAAGACCAGTTGAGAAACGATCATCGCGGAATGCTCCTCAGAGCCGACGACCAGAAGGAAAATCAGCGTAAAGTTTCCGACTATCTGATAGAGGCTGTTCTCAAGGACCAGGAGGAGGAGATACTACACCTCAAAGAGTTGCTCAATGACAAAGACCATATAATCAAGAACCTTACGCGAACGACAAAACTACGCAAATTGATAGATGATAACAGCTTACTGTGGGACCCCAGTGTCAAATTAAACGAACCAAAAAACATTCTTTAAGTTATTAGTCATTTTCTTCTCGTTGCGTATATATAGAAAACGAATTGGATATCGTAGATAGCCACCTCAATAAGGTTTAACTAATATAATTGATAATAGCTCTTCATAGTATTTTCACTAAGTGTCGCATTGCATATAGTTTAGAGCGAACATAAAGTAAGTCCTACAGTATTTTTTTTAAGAAAATCTTGAGCTACAAAACCAACATAGGTAGACAGACATGACGTCCGTACCAACATTTGGAAGTGATGTATTTGGCGGGAATGAAGGTGATTTTGAGGGAGATGAATTCACCGAAGTTTTTATCCCTGAGGGCTCAGAATGGAGATTTGAGGTTCCTTTCAAACTAACTCTTAAGTTGATAGTCGTCGAAGGTGTTGGAGAAATATTTGGAACAGAACTACCAAATAATGTACAGTTACAGCTTAGCGGTGTCAAGTATGCCATATACTCTCCATTGGAAGCAGGATGTAAGGTTAAATACTCAACTGTGCCAAATAACAACTTTGCTGCGAGCTCCAGCGATGATTCTGAGGTCAGCGAGTACATAAGTGAAGAGACCCCAATGAACCAGTATTTGAACCTTCATTTGTTTCTCGAGCAGAAGCGCCAGAAAATAAGTGAATTCAACATGGGTAACATTTCAGAACAGAAAAAAGGGCCTAAAGTTCTCATAATCGGTAGTCCTTTCTCTGGGAAGACATCTTTATCGAAAATACTATGCTCATATGCTTACAAAATGAATAGCTCTCCTGTGCTTGTCAATTTGAATCCTAGAGATGGTGTATTCTCGATTCCTGGCTCACTCACAGCCACCCCCATCAGCGACTCGTTTGATCTTGAGTCAACAAACGGATACGGAGGCTCGTTGACATCGGGAACTACAACGCATAACCCTAAACAGCCACTTGTTATGAATTTCGGGCTTTTGAAACCTGAAGACAATCTCGAACTATACAAATATCAAATTTCAAGACTCGGAATAGCAGTGATGTCTAGGTTAGAGGAAGACGTCTTATTAAAGAGTAGCGGGTTGATCATAGACACCCCTCCGTTGAGCATCAAGGATGTGACAATAATAGAAAACATCATCTCTGATTTCGAGATCGATACCATAGCTGTTATAGGCAATGAAAGGTTACTCATTGACTTGAAGAAAAAATTCAAACATAAAATCAATTCATCATCATTAGATATTGTCAAGGTTGCAAAGAGTGGTGGGGTAGTTGAATTGGATGAGAAGTATATCCGAGATATTCAACAGGAAAGCATTAGGGAGTATTTTCATGGTAACTTCAGAAATACTTTATCACCATTCAAAACTGACATTGACATCAAAGATTACAAATTCTTCAGTTGTTTCGAGGCTCTGGAATTGAATTCAAATTTAGCCTTTTTGCCTTCTGGAGATTC
This sequence comes from Millerozyma farinosa, assembly GCA_002196765.1. Classification (NCBI taxonomy): domain Eukaryota; kingdom Fungi; phylum Ascomycota; class Pichiomycetes; order Serinales; family Debaryomycetaceae; genus Millerozyma; species Millerozyma farinosa. The sequence goes on from NBND01000008.1 coordinate 1,041,618, forward strand.
ATTCACGCCTGAGGAATCTGAAGCAAGCGAGAAGGAAAAGAAAGATCGCTTCGATCTAGATAAATATTACAGATTATTAGAAGAGCCAAACGCTTCTAATTTAGAAAATTGTATATTGGCTATCACTCAGTTACCTTCACGCAATAATTCGCCAAAAGACTTGTTAAATGCTTGTGTACTTGGATATGCACATGCATCAAAAGTTGAAGATACGAAGCAAAAGATCAAAGTATTGGTACCTTTTCCAGGTGCTTTTCCAAGAAATCATTTAATAGTTACGGCAATTAGATATACAGAATAGACATTTATAGTTTCATTTCATTATAATCATAAATATATACAGATTAATCAAATGGTAATGGTTTTGCTCCGGTCGCTTTCTTATTCATTTCAGAAGCTGCAATTGCACTAGGAATTTTTATTCCACAGCAATCACCCCAGGTGTTTACATGAGCATGACCGTGGCAGCAGTCTTCTTCATTTGCCTCAGAGTGCTCGTCTATGCCCTCTGGGCAAGGAATTATACTACCAAACATGAAATGCTGCATAACAGGAAGTTTGCCTAAGACCTCTGCTTTATACATCTTTAACATTCCTTCTTTAATCTTCATCCACGATTTTGCCGACAGAATATCATCAAGCATAGGTGAGTGCCATCTGAGACTGAGCTTCTGCTTATTCGGACCAGTATTAACTTTGACAGAGTTTATGAAATATATGCACTCGAAATACATATATTTCTTGTGTAAATCCTCGACGAGCTCTTCGTTATGTATCAGTTTAGGTCTCATGAAAGGATGAGTGGCAAGCTGCGATGCACCAAATAAAAAGGGAAGAAAATGATAGTCGTCAAGACCCCAGACACCGTGTGAACCCGCTGGTTCTAACCAGTAGAGCTTTTGCAAAGACCTCATGACTTGAATATACTTATTGAATACTTTAAGTACCAAGCATGGGAAATCTTGTTCCACAATTAAACCAAGCTTGCGAAGACAAAGCAAAAAAGTAATGAAGTTCAACTCGTGGCCAGATCCATAGTCTATTCTTGTTCTATCTCCCCACGACTCATTGAAGTATGCCAGAAGTTCGATCCTCGGGTCAGAGTCTAAACCAGACACAAGTTCCTCCAACAACATTTCCGAAGTTCTCCCAATTTCGTCATAAAAGTCCCTGAATTCCACCTTTCCAAACCTCGAAACATCCTTATCATGAACAACGGGGTTTCTTTCGATAACTTTTTCAACTTCGTCTAGAAGTTTAAGTAGAGATTCCAGTACCTTGGAAGTAGTAACCGGTGCATCGTTTTCCAATCCAAGTATCAGCTCCTGTAGATCAGAGACAAATTGTACAACATAGTCAAAGACATCTGATTGCTTCCATACCTCTAAGTCATGGTTGGAAACTATTCTTTTAATAGGCTTTGAATAGTTCATGATTCGTTGTGAACTTAGTATTATAGCTTCATAAGATAACTTGAAGCGCATTGGAACTTGAAAATAGTTCCAATCTGCCAACGCCGTTAAACCTAATTTTCCTAATGAAATCAGAATTAAGGCACTTACCTAGAGCAAGTAGTCTATTTCTTCCTACTTCTAGGAAAGATATAGAAAGCGAGTTGAAAAGGTCCTATTTGTTCAGATCAATTTGGGAAAGAAAGGATTTAAATGGTAGTAATGATACTTTAAATGCACCCGAGACATTAGCGGCGGAAGTACCTGCAAGGTGGTTAGTATTCGAGAGGGTGGCCAATGAAAAGAAACAGAGTAATGTTTTATTGCTTAAATTCAGTCAGTGGTTCTCTTTTGGTAAGGTAATCATAAAGTTCTACAAACATGGTGGAACCAACATATGGAAAAATCGAAAGCACCTTAAGCATATAACCAAGGAAAAATACAAGTTAGGTGGCTTTCTCAATACAAAAGGTCAGGATATTGAAGTCAAGTTGCCGGCGTTCAACGAGTTGACGATGGAAATGGCAAATAGGCTCTATCTTGATCATATTGAGACCAAAGCTGAGACGGACAATACCACTGGCGATGTAGTCCGGAAAGACAATTATATAAAGACAAACTCGTCAAACTTTTTCTCCCTTTCTAGACATGACTACCAGTTAATCAAGCGGACATCGAGAGACATCATCAAACTTCCCGTTTTTGGGCTTATCTTTCTTGTATTCATGGAATGCACGCCTCTTGTTTGTTATATGATTCCAGAAATTACGCCACTGACCTGTGTCCTACCATATTTTCTCCCTAAAGTATGGAACTCCAAGTCCAGCCTCCAGCTTCTCGAGAAAAGGGCTGATTTAGTGAATTCATGGGAAGACTTAGCTCTCAAGAACGCATACAATTTACCCATAGATCAGGCTCGTTTGTTGGCTAAGTGCCTCAGACTTACGTCCAGGTATATTCCCAGCTTTTTGTACCCTGAATCACTAGTCAGAAAGAGACTACAGCTGCACTATTGCTATTTGTGCGTGGATAATTACTACTTATCTGGACAAAACTCAGAAGGAAACGTTTGGAACTTGCTCCCACAAGAGCTTATAAGCGCTTGTTTGGAGCGTAATTTGATACCTGACATAAAGAAAGATCTAGATCACATTAGTTCCATCAAAGACGAGGCCAAGAGAAATGAGTTTCTCGATATATACTTCAAAACGTTGCGGGTCAAGTTGATGCTCTTTATCGTTAATTTCGAAAAATTCAACATTGGTTATGTAGGGATTCAGAACCTTTTGGAGAAGTCCTACAACCTAGAAGATGTAAATAGAACAGTTTTAGCTAGCTTAGAAAACTAATATTTATAAGAACAGCCTCCATAAATTGAGATGTTCGTACTACTCAAATATTTATGTATTCGCAATAAACCACGGAAATTTTGGGTTGAGCCAAGTCATAGTTTACAGAATATTCAAGTAAGCCAAGATGAGCAAATCAGACTCAGTTCCGCAAGCTAATGACTCTTTGGAGATTAAGAAAGAGTCGGATCAAGCGGGGGATAATAAATTCACCGAAGATGATATAGCTATAGGTGCTAAAATATTTGTTTTGAAAGACGGTGAATATAGACTTGCGGAAGTTTTACAAAACCATGTTAAAAAGGGCAAGAAGGTCTTCTACGTGCATTACCAGGACTTCAACAAGCGTTTGGATGAGTGGATTCGATCAGACAAGATTGATTTCAAAAGGGCGATGATCATGCCTGAAGTGAAAGTTGATAAGAAGGAGGAAGGAAAACTGAAATCCAAAAAGACGAAAGGCAAAAATTCCAAAAACAAATCGAAGTCCTCGACGTCTACGCCTCAGCCAGATGAAGCGGAATCTGGAAAGGCAGAACCGTTAATACGTAACGAAGATGAGATGGATTTGGAGAATTTGAATGTACAGGGATTGAAGCGCCCAGGCGAAGAGCTCAGCAGAGAAGACGAGATCAAGAAATTGCGTACCAGTGGGTCTATGATTCAGAATCACTCGGAGGTGGCTCGTGTGAGAAACCTATCGACCATCATTCTTGGTGAGCATATAATAGAACCATGGTATTTCTCTCCTTACCCTATAGAACTCACAGAGGAGGACCAAATATATATTTGCGATTTCACTCTTTCATATTTTGGATCTCGAAAGCAGTTCGAAAGATTTCGCTCGAAGTGTTCAATGAAACATCCACCCGGGAATGAAATATACCGAGACTCCAAAGTGAGTTTCTGGGAAATAGACGGAAGGAAACAAAGAACGTGGTGTAGAAACTTATGTTTACTACTGAAGCTTTTCCTCGATCATAAGACACTTTATTATGATGTTGATCCTTTCTTGTTTTATGTAATGTCTATCAAATCAAAACAAGGACATCATGTTGTGGGATATTTCTCTAAAGAAAAGGAAAGTGCAGAAGGGTATAATGTTGCATGTATTTTAACTCTACCATGTTATCAGAAGAGAGGTTATGGTAAGTTATTGATTCAATTCTCCTATATGCTTTCCAATGTGGAGAATAAAGTCGGATCTCCCGAAAAGCCTCTTTCTGATTTAGGATTACTTTCCTATAGAGCTTTCTGGACTGACACGTTAGTCAAACTTTTGGTGGAGAGGAGTAACCCTCAGCTTTTCCGAAAGAATGCCACACTCCTGTCTGACAATGCATCTGAGACGGCTAGAACACCTCCTCCTGGAGGTAAACAATCTGGTGGCATATTGAATGGTAATACGCCTTCTAGTGAAATTACCATTGACGAGATTTCCTCCATCACATGCATGACAACAACCGACATTTTACATACACTTACCACACTACAAATCTTGCGTTATTACAAAGGACAGCATATCATTGTGATAACTGATCAAATCATGACCTTATATGAAAAGCTTATTGCAAAAATCAGAGACAAGAAAAAGCATGAACTAGATCCTACAAAATTAAGCTGGACACCACCTTCATTCACAGCAAACCAACTTAGATTTGGTTGGTAATTTTTATGATATTGACGTCGATTAACTAATATTTTACAATGTATATAATATAATGAATAACTATTTTAAGGTACTAGATAAATCACACGGTCTCGGGTCCCCATATTTTTATACTCTTGTCACTCTCACACGATATCAATCGTGATCCCAGGACGTCAAATGCAACAGAGTTAACTGAAGTCTCTGTCGAGCCTGGAAGCGGTCTGCTTCTTTCAGACTGTAAGATGGACCCGTTGGTATAATCATAAAATTCTAGCCTTCCATCGTCGTATCCAGTACAAAGTACATTTTCCACAGGATTTATTGCCATAGTATTTATGACATTACTCTGTTCTGCTTTTGTGCCAAACTGATCGAGAAGTTCTCCCATGGGGAGAAGCCATTGTTTTATTTCACCGTTAGTATCAGCCGAGCACATTGTAAGCTCTTCTGGATGCATTACAAGCAGTCTGATGCTTTTGCTATGCTGAGTAATCGTTAACGCTGTTTTCGCTTTGCGAAGATCCCATAGGCGAATCGTTCCGTCCATTGAACTTGTTATTACCTGTGGGTCACCAACCTGAGACTCTATCGATGTTATGTCATTTTTATGGCCTGTTAGCACCATAGCCTGTGCTCTTGATCGTATATCCCAGGCTCTGACCACGGAATCTCTGCCTCCTGAAAATAATATATCAAGCTCTGGGTGTATTGCAAGGGAGTATATACCTCCCACATGTCCATGATAATTTCGTATCTGGCACCCCAGGGCCGAATTTGTTTTTTCTAGATCCCAACACCTAACAGTTTTGTCTTCTGACCCAGAAAAAAGATACGGGTACCTCTTCGAGATCTTAACTGCTCTTACCCCCATTATATGTCCAGTAATAATGGCTTTTGTTTTCAGTGACGCAAGATCCCAAATCTTTATCGACGAGTCTGAAGATCCCGTAGCATACCACTTATTTGTAATTTCGTCAACAGCGCAACATCGTACCCACCCTTGGTGGGCTCCGGCGATGACTCTGAGCAACTTCCATTGTTCACCGTACGTTGTTTTACCACTTTTATCTGAATATCCTACATCTTTCTCGACCCCTGCGGCTTTAGATGTATTCAGGTTACGAACTAATGCTGTTTCATTCACAGTGCTACTCATCATATCATCCTTTATCATATTGTTAGGCTCGATACCACCACTAACCTCAGTTCTATAGTTATAAGCATTTGCGTTCATAGGCTCATCGGTCGAAGATTCAACATTTTTGAACATGTAGTTTAGCCTACTACTGGTATATAATGCATTTGCCAACGTATCGCTCACATCGACATCGTGATCATGATCGAGAATGAAAGTATCTTTGTAAGTTATCATTTACCATTTAGCTATAGTTTTGATAAACTTTTTGCTAAATAAAATGTGCGAATAGCTGCATCAATAGAAGCTCAAATCTTCAGTAAATATACCCAGTCTCAAAAATGGGGAACTGGGAAAGAAATCTTTCTTTTACACGGAGCCTCAAAGATGTTTTGGCATCGGACAGAGATTTGGGATATAGAATTATAACGGTTCTTCCTCGTTCTTTCGATCAAGATGAAATAATGGTCCATGAAGAGGATCTGTCATTAGAAGTGGGTATAACTAAAACAAGGTACAAAAAAATATTCATTGAGGTGCACGAACTATGGGTAGAATACCTTCAACTGAAACAACTGGACCATGGTGTATTTCTAAAAGATAAACAGTTTGCGCTCCTCGATTTATATGATATGACTCTTGGCTTTTTGATAACTACAAACGAGAATCACTCAATTTTCTTGTTGCACGAGCTGGTGCTCTGGCAATTATATACAAAATCCGAGGAACCGCAAGCATTCTTAAGCCAAGAGTTCGAGGTAATAACGAGCTATATAACAAGTCGTCTTCAGCGTGTTAACAAGAGCTCGTCTTTATGGCACTTGATTAAACAAGTATCGCTTGTTCACATATTTGACCAGCTCATGCAAGGAGATTTAGAACGCATCGGTTTATATCGAATATTGATACGGCGAACATTAAAGTCATGTCAATTGCACACTGCGAACTATTATGCCTCAGGCTTCTTGAATTGGTGTATTCGAGTCAATTTCTTGCTTCAAATTCTGCCAAGTATATCTGATGAGATCAAGCAGGCCATAAATGGACTTCAGGACGAATTACGATCCATGCTAACATCCATTACCCGCTCTTCTGTTGCAGACATGTCAATGTGGCTATCCCTCAATGTATGTTGCTGGGAAAGGTATGGTCTGGGTTCCGAGACTCTCGATTATATCATCTTCGAGTACAACACATTGGCTGAAAATCTAAGAAAACGAGCATTAAAAGTCATGAACTTCCCGTATGTTGAACAGCATGTAGATCTTTCAATTTCCCTGTCATCATGGAACTGTATAAGGTCTCAACTAGAATGGCTCTTGTCCATTCATTGCACTCATCTTGGTCCCTATGATTCAATATTCACTTTTGCTGCTAAATCTTCGAAATTAAAAGAACTATTAGACCTTCTTATCAGCTTTCAGAAAAACATCGGAGTAGCCGCTGGGGGTTATCAAGGGGGCAAGGTAGCTACGCAAGTCACCAAAGATGCTTTCAGGGCTGTTATAGAAAAGCTTCAGACAAAGTACAAGGCTCTGTGACAGGTGTTGCATTTTTTGTCTACACACGACTATGAGCGTTAAACGTAATGATTTATTCTCAACCTATGCTGATCTTCTGCATTATAGCGGATCTTTATCTTTCGGACATAATGGTATGTTTGCCTATGCGCCCAGACATATGAATCGGCTGGTACTAACTAATTCTTAGCTAAAAATACGCCAGCTACAAAAAAAGAAGCAGGATGAAGATGCCTCATTGCAGAGCAACGCTAAAGATGACAAAATAGCCGTCTCCAACAACTCCACATCAGCTGCCAGGGTTAGTGCCGCACAACTCAGGCTTCAGAAAGATTTGACGGAATTAGATTTACCCAAAAGCATCAAGGTGAACTTCACCAATCCTTCCAACATTTTCAACTTTGTGTTGTCTATTGTTCCTCAAGAGGGATTTTACAAGATGGGTTTGTTCAAGTTCACGGTCGAAATCAATGAGAACTTTCCTATTGATCCACCTAAAATCAGGTGTATGCAGAAAATATATCACCCTAATATAGACTTGGATGGTAACATTTGCTTGAATATTCTTCGAGAAGACTGGTCGCCGGTTCTCAACTTGAATTCTGTGATTATCGGCTTGAATTTTCTCTTTCTTGAACCTAATCCAAATGATCCTCTTAACAAGGAGGCAGCCAATGTTTTAGCCAAGAACAAAAACGTTTTCGCATCGAATGTGAAAGTTGCAATGAGAGGTGGAAGTGTTGATGGCGAAAGATACGATAGAGTCATTTGAATTTTCAATGATTGAAATACGTATCCTGGACCCAGGGACGACGCATATCTAATAACTCGATGATTCCATTAGCAAAATCTGTATTAATAATACTCTTGATGAACTATGATATACAGTTTAAGAACGTGCTTCATGTATCGGCAAAACCGAACAATCACATTTTAATCATATACATAAATATACATTAACTAACTACAAAAGCATGAGACTGCGTAGAGGCCCTAAATACGTTAAGATCTATCAGCATGAGAGACGTATAAAAATATGCTTTCAGCCCTATGCAACACTAACACTTTTCCTCGGCTCAATTAATCGTATGTAATGACGCATCCCTTAGCAATAAGAGACGCTAGGGACGATAAAAAGCTTGTTTACAAATTTACAAGCACGATGGTGTTTAGTGCAGATCTGGTGGGGCTTTTATCGATAAGAATTTGTACTTCTTCTTGGTAACATCATAGCAATCCTTGAGTGCATCATCATCAACAAACCATGTTACTCTTCCAGCTGCTCCTTCGTTCACTATAGAGCTGGGGAGTCCCTTCTCGGGTCTTTCCATAATTATATGCATAATTGGAGCCTTTGTCAAACCTTCAACGACAAAGGTCACTCTATGTGCATGGCAAATGACAGGTATCGAAAGGGAAATACGGTTTGGAGGACCTGAAGGGGCGTTCAAAACGGGTATACACCATGCCAATTTTTCTCTCAACAGTTCTCCGTGTTTAGGGAAAAGAGATGCAATGTGCCCGTCAGGAGCACAACCTAAAAGTAACAAGTCGAACATTGGAAGCTTCACGGAATCCTTCTTCGCAAAGTTTCCGATAAGAAGCTTTTCGTAATTATCAGCACATTCTTGAGGATCCAGTATGAGAGACTCGTCTATGTGGTAAACATTGGGTTTTAAATCACCCTCTATGAGGTCAAAGATCATTCGCTTGGCTTGCCCATAATTCGACTCATTACTTTCAAAAGGAACTAGTCTTTCGTCTGCAAAGTATATATCCCATTTGTCCCATTCTATCTCTTGCTGGCGGGACATCAAGCCCTGGTTCAAAATTTTTATGAGCGAACCACCACTTAAGGCAATTTTGAATCGAGCTTCTGCCTTCTTCTTCTTTTCTTTCTTGATTTTCCCATTGCCGTTGATAGACGTAGTGCTCGTCGATTCTGCAATGAGTGATCTCTTGCGTTGTTCGTGCTTCTTTTCAGCTATTTGTACCTTATCGAGCGTTTCGTACAATGCCAAATTTTGGGCGCTTATAACATGGTCTGCCACTGCGTCAGCAACACCCAAAAACTCATGAAACGAGTATATCAACGGAACTGTCGTTGTCATGATTCAGTCCTTTGGTATATTGATCCCTCACTTTTGTCTCGCTTCAAAAATACTTGTATTTGTTGTTTTTTTTGTTGTAACGGTTTCGTCAGTTAAACGTTCCCTGCTTTCCGGCTGCCTTTGTATTTGACTTAGCTTCAAGAATTTACCGCAAACTGATCTAACTACACTTTTAAATTTAAGACTACTTTATAGCGTTACGTTGATCTCCAATCAAGCCGCTGTGTAGTCGTCTTGTTTATCCCTTACGGTTGTCTTTATTATAGCTATCATCGAAGTTTTTATGAGCAATCGGTGAGATATTGAGATCACGTGATAGATCATTCTATCGATTTCGGAGCTCAAGAAGTCACACTAGCATAATCAAAGATGGCCCCCGGAAGTCAGTAGCAAGTAATCTGTTCGTAGAAGCGTCTGGGCGTCTTGACATGTGGTGTAGTGATGTATTAGGTAGCCCAGGACAGCAAAGCTACGACACAGTGTCACTCTCAAGCATGTCTCGGTACAAGAGCGTGCCATAACCACTGTTGATCGCCACCTGAGAACGGGGAGACTATATACCAGGTATAGGACAGAGATGAGAAGTACAAAACAAGCAGCAATATGATCGAAAGTTACGTGCAATTAGCAGCGGTAGCGGTAGCAAAGTGCTTACAATTGGACGAGACCGCCAAGCGTGAGTTTGATCCTGACTCTAGGACGGTGCAAATCGACACTGACCAAGAGATTGTGGTAGCGCGCCAAATCCGGCCAGACGAGACGTTGATTAGCGTCATTCGAGAGGATGTACGAAGTATTGTGGTGCGATGGGAGCGGGATGGCTGGAACGAGCGGCTTCCCACGGAGGGGCCATCTGATGGCACGGTGGCCAGGCTCAGAACATTGCTTGCACCAGCGCAGAGGTCGTTCAGGCCGCCCTCTCCGCGAGCCGGCGCGCAGGATCGAACCGAAAGACCTCCTGAGGGGGCCGCGCCGCCTCTGGTGCGCGCGGATCCCGCCACTGCGCCAGACCGTCGAATCGGAGACATGCCCGATTTCGAAGACGAGTACGAGATGCAGCACCACCGCAGGGCAGTGGGCTTGCCTCCAGACGTACCCACCATAGGAGACCGTGATTTGCACCCACCGGGGCTCCCCAGACATCCCACGATGCTGCCCTTCGTCGATCCGCTTGCGGATCCAGGCCACGACGGCGGCATGTATCCGCTGATGAACCACCCATTGTTCGGCCGTCCCTCCTACGACAACCCTCCGCCAGGTGTGCCGCCGGGCGCCCGTTATGACGACCCGACTGGTGACAGCCCCTTCCCGTCTTTACCTCGCCCACGACCAGGCTTTGGCCCTGGTTCTGGTTCGGGTTCGGGTGGCCCTCCTGGATTCCCTCCTGGCCCATTCTTCTGAGACCCCTCCGGCCCCTTGCACCACCTCTTCCCATACGGGGTATTATTTAGTCAAGATCTAATGTCATATTTCTTCTTCGCTTCTCGTCTCCGCAGTTTTTGCACCTGTCTCGTACGACCTCTCGTTCCCGCATCCAAACCCTGAAGCGGCAACAACCGTTCTGTCTCGCATGCCGCGTGCGTCCTGCTGTGCCGCTCCTTCGCCTACCTCATTCACCACTCCCCTGTTCTTACACTTGCCTTCCCTAACGGTGCTACGACTGCCATCGACGTTGTGTCAATGTACACGACCTGTTGTCTACTTACCTCAATAGGAAGTCTATTATGACACAAAACCCCATCTTCTTCATCTTATGAAAAGCCTTTCACATAAGTATTCCTTATTAGGTAATTTCTATTATGGCCTTCGGACCAGAAGAGGACTAAGTCTATAAGTAGTAGCTATATAAGTAAGCAACGGTCTATCTTCCAGAGTTATCGCAAGGTAGAAAAGCTCTATAGTGCAAGAATAATTCAACGTTAAATCTACTCAGCGCTTCAGGTGTATCGTTTGGAGCCAGATCACAAGCAAACAAACGGCAGAACGGTGCGAGAAAAAAAATCCGAAGGGAAAGCAAGGTGATAGAGAAACATTAAAACATAGATACCCTAGAAGAAACTGGACTTGAAAGCGTCTGGAGATAACCCAATAGGACAGGATGTCGCATGTGTACGATAGAAACCGGTTCCTGGCGCAGACTGAGAGCGGTGGACCCTACGAGCTGTACGGTGAGATGTATGGCAGAGACATGATGGGCGCTGGGCGGGGTGTGAGCATGGAAGCCACTCCATACGAGCTGGATTTCAGCACACAGATGAACATTGAACAGGACTTGGAGAACCAGCCCGAGCTCCACAACGAACAGAGATTGTTTTCGTTCCTTTTGCCCAAGTCAGTTCCGCCCCTCACAAGCCCCGATGAGCGTAAGCCATACCCACATTACACACTGAATTTTTTGAACAAGATGGTGTTTTTCTGGAACATCCCGATACTCTACAAGGGCTACAAGCGGACGCTTTTGCCCGACGACTTGTTCTACCTCCCAGACCACGTTAAGGTAGAGCCCATGCATAGAAAATTTGACCAGTCGTTGCGCAGGCGCATCGACAAAGCCAAAGAGAAATACATGAAAAAAAATGGGTCTCTCGACGGCTTCAAATGGTCTCCTAACCTTATACCCTTATCATTGTTTGAGACGTTTTGGTGGCAATATACCCGTAGTACCATTTACTTGGCTCTTGCCTTTTGCTGTGAAGGTTTGTCGCCCTTGGTCTCCAAAGCTTTGATCAACTTCGTGGAAGATAGATTCCTTGGCCTTGAGTCCACATACAACAGAGGTGTGGGCTTGACCATCGGCGCCGTTATTCTTATTATGGTCAACGGTTTGCTTCTTAATCACTTTTTCTATAACTCCATGATGACAGGAGCACAATCGAAAGCTATTTTGACGAAATCGCTCCTCCTTAAATCTTTCAGATTGAGTGCCCGCTCCAGAGAGGAATACTCTGTTGCAAGAATAACTTCAATTATGAGTACGGATTTAGCTAGGATTGACTTGGCATTTGCATATCAACCAATCTTGGTTTGCTTCCCCATTCTTGTGGTCATTGCCATAGTGCTCTTGCTAGTTAATATTGGAGTTAGCTCCTTAGCAGGTATTGGATTATTTGTCATATCATTATTTGTTTGTCTTATTTCAACCAGAAAACTTTTCGTTCTCAGAGAGAAAGTCCTCGAACATACTGATAAAAGAATTGGTTTAGTCAGGGAAGTCTTGAACAACCTTAAAATCATAAAGTTTTATGCTTGGGAACTTGCCTATAAGTATAATATTGCGGATGCTCGTCAGAAGGAAATGAAATACCTTTTCTCGATTAAGGTGTTGAGAGATGTGGTAACATCCTACGCCGTTACAATTCCAACCCTTTCTTCTATGTTATCATTTGTTACTATGTGGGCCTCTTCTAGCATGAAATCACCAGCAGAAGTTTTTTCATCCCTTTCGTTGTTCTCAATTTTGGGTCAGGCAGTGATGTTATTACCTATCACGTTGGCTACTGGAGCGGATGCATTGATTGGATTTGGAAGATGCAGGGATTTCCTCATGGCGGAAGAAACGGAGTTGGATGATTATACCTTGAAGGATTCAAACTCCTCAGAATTCGAATTTGGAGGAGCTCCTGAACCTGAAAATGATGTCGTTATCGAAATTGAAAACGCTAACTTTGTCTGGGAGTCGGCATTATCTAGAAAGCATTCTGCTCTCGACTACAACTCCTCTGGTGATGAGCAAAAGAAAACCCATTCGAATGGTACTTCGGGTAAAAACTATGGTATCCAGAACAAAGAAAAGTACATTGATGAATCTGATGAATCTGGTTCCTCTAATGATACTTGTTACGAACCTGACTACTATAGTCTCCAAGGTAATCAGTTCCCTGGATTGCATAATATTAACTTGAAGATCAAGAGAAATGAATTTGTAATTGTAACCGGTTCCATTGGATCTGGTAAATCAACATTACTTGCAGCATTGTCAGGTACTATGAAGCTCGCTAATCCAAACACTGGACACTACGTCAAAAACGGTGAGTCGTTATTATGTTCTATTCCATGGATGCAGAATGCTACCATTCGTGAGAACATTCTCTTTGGAAGACCTTATGACGCAAAAAGATACCAGGACGTTGTTAGTGCTTGCTGTTTGTTAGATGACTTCAAAACTTTCCCTGCAAAAGATATGACAGAGATTGGTGAGAGAGGTATCAATTTGTCTGGTGGCCAGAAGGCACGTATCAGTCTTGCAAGAGCATGTTACTCTGACATTAACGTACTCTTGTTTGATGATGTTCTCTCGGCAGTTGATTCGAGAGTAGGAACTCATATCGTGAAAAACTTGTTCAACGACTTTTTGAAAGACAGAACTAAAATTTTGGCCACGCATCAATTGTCCACTATTCAATCTGCTGATAAAATCATTTACCTTCGTGGTGACGGAAGTATTGATTGTGGTTCGCTTGAAGAGCTTCGTTTCAGAAATGATCAATTCAGAAGGTTGTTGGACTTTAATATCCAGAGTAAGCCTGAAGAAGAACCCAAAGTCAGTGTGGAAGAACAGCAAGCTTATGAAAGAAAATTTGCAGATATTTCCAAACAAGAGGAGTTTGATAGTGCTGGTCGTATGATGGCTGATGAAGAAAAAGCAACAAATGCCTTATCTTACAAGGTTTACAAAATGTACATCACTCTGGGCAATGGAATATTTGGCAGCTTTGCTCCCATTTTGTTTGTGCTTTTGGTAATTATTGCTACTTATTGTCAATTATTCACGAATACCTGGTTATCATATTGGACTCAGAAAAAGTTTGTAGGAAGATCTGATGATTTCTACGTTGGATATTATGTGATGTTTGCGGTTTTAACTGTGTTCTTCACCGCTCTTGAGTTCATCATGTTGGCCTATATGAACAACAATTCTGCATCTTTATTGAATGTGAGAGCTATCTCGAGAATTCTTCATGTTCCCATGAGCTTCATAGATACCAATCCAATTGGAAGAGTTTTGAATAGATTTACTAAGGATACTGATTCCTTAGATAATGAGATTGGAGAACAGTTGAGACTTTTCATATTTCCTTTTGCGATAATTATTGGTATCAATATACTCTGTATTTGTTATCTTCCATGGTATGCAATTGCTGTTCCGTTCTTATTTTTTGCATTCCTTTTCCTTTCCAACTTCTATCAAGGTGCTTCGAGAGAAATCAAGAGATTGGAAGCCTTACAGCGTTCATTGGTTTACAACAATTTCAATGAAACCTTGACCGGAATGTCAACAATTCAGGAATATAAGATGGAATACAGTTTCATTGCTAAGAACGATAAATACATCAATCTGATGAACGAGGCATATTATCTTACCATTGCAAACCAAAGATGGCTAGCAATCAATTTGGATATTGTCGTAAGTTGTTTTGCCTTGATCATTTGCCTCTTGTGTGTTACTGGTCAATTCAATATTGGTCCTTCTTCAACTGGTTTATTATTGAGTTATGTGATCCAGATTGTGGGATTGCTTTCATTGACTGTGAGAGCTATGACACAGGTTGAAAATGAAATGAACTCAGCGGAGAGGCTTCACCACTATGCGTACAAGATACCACAAGAGCCAGAGTATAAAAAGCCCGAAACTGCCCCTCCACCTGAATGGCCTTCTTCTGGATACATTAAATTTGACAACATTTCTATGAGATACAGACCTGGCTTGCCTCTAGTATTGAAAGATATGAATCTTAATGTATACCCTGGTGAGAAGGTGGGAATTTGTGGTAAAACAGGAGCGGGAAAATCATCTTTGATGTCTGCTTTATACAGATTATGTGAATTAGACAAAGGTTCTATCACTATTGATGGTTTAGACATCAAAGATTTGGGACTTTATGAATTGAGATCGAAGCTTTCCATGATCCCTCAAGACCCAGTATTATTTCAAGGTACAATAAGATCAAACTTGGATCCTTTCAATGAATACCCAGACGACTTACTTTGGGATGCATTGAGAAGATCGGGTTTGATAAAAGCAGATGAAATAGCCAGGGCTAAGCAGATTACGGAACCACAAAGTGGAAATGAGCTTCACAAATTCCACTTGAAGCAAGTTGTGACCCAAGATGGTGGAAACCTTTCATTGGGTGAAAGACAATTGATTGCATTAGCTAGGGCCTTAGTCCGTAATTCAAAAGTATTAATATTAGACGAAGCAACTTCTTCTGTTGACTTCGAAACAGATGCAAACATTCAGGATACCATTGCAGAAGAGTTTAGCCAGTGTACTATACTTTGCATTGCACATCGGTTGCAAACAATTTTGAACTACGATAGAATTGTAGTCATTGATGACGGACGCATTGTCGAGAAAGGCACACCAGTCAGTTTATTCAAAGCTGGAGGTGTCTTCAGAAAGATGTGCGATAAAGCTCACATTGACTCATCGGAGTTCGACAAATACTAAACTACAAATTGATATCCATTAAATTAACGTTTATAATTCTGAGGTTTCTTATCAAGTAAACTTTTACGATTATGTATTTTTTATTCCCTAATACAACGAACTTTTTCATTTAAAAGTATTCCATTTGGTGAAATCACTATATATCTATTTAACTCTATTGAAACTTTTGAATCGCGTTCAAAATTAATGCGCCAGACGCAGTCTCGATTAACGAAGGAGCATTGGCACCACTGGTGCTCCCTTGACAGAAGTATTTCTTATCAGGTGTGTACAGCTTTCCAGTTGAGAAGGCATTGTTGTACTTCTCATAGGAAGCGTGCGAAAAGGAAAGTGGATTGTTGTAGAAATATCCGGTGGTACTGTTCATCTTATACGTGGTAAGCATCTTGCCCTCGCGAAGGACCTCCAGAGAGATATCATTATAAGTGAGGTATTCTAATAAGCCAGGAGGGTTTGCTGTCTTGAGATCTGCAAGACCGCGATAAGCCAAGTACTGAAATTGGAGAGCGTTGTTCCAGTAGCCTGAACTGCCGTAGAAAGCCCCGGACTGGCTGGTGAGCGCCTGCGCCAATTTCACAGCCTTACTGTGGTAGTCGTTGTTCCCGGTGTACTTCGCGAGGTACGCCAAGGAGGAGATGGCCGTACCAACTGTATACATGAGCTTTCCCCGGTTTATATTACCGGAGTTTGCATCCTTCCCATCGTAAAAAAACCCATCCAGAGAATCCTCTAAATTGTCAAACAACCATTTGAGACTCTTTTCAGCGAAAGACAACGCATTTTTGTCGTGGGTAGCATTGTAGATCATCACGCCTGAAAGTGCTGTCTCGGTAGCAGAGATCGAAGCGAGATAGTTGCCGTTAACCAGCCACCGCACGCCCCCGGTCTGGTCGTCCCATTGTCCAGACAAGCGCGAGAAGAGCGGCTGGGCCATTGACAAGAGGGTCTTATTGCCGGTAACATGGTAGGCCTCCAAAAGCACCCACAATACCTGTGAGTTGTCGTCGGTGTAGTATTCGCTACCGCCAATAGTGGCGGCAAACCAGCCAGTTTGGTCTTGGAACTTCCCCAAGGCGTCTGCAACCTGCTGGGCGGATGTCTTATCGCCTCTAGCCACAATCGCGCGGGCAGCCACGGCCAGATCCCACAATACAGCTGGCCGCGATGAAGCCAGCTGGCACAGAGACGCCTCCAGCGAAAAATAGCCTTGCTGCTGGTCCCAGAACAAGTTCCACAAGGTGTCGGAAGTTGTTTTTTCATATTTCGCAGCATTTATCTGGTTGTCGCGGGCGGTTAGCAAACCACCGGCTGGCAACGCTGCCACACCGCTAAGCACAGCGGCAAACAGCATGTATAACGTCTGGAGCTTCATGGTAAGCGACTGTCGGCGGATCGATAGTAGTACACAAGAATTGGCTGTGAATTATGCTTATCTATGAGCTGTTTCTGTTTTGTGTCGTACACTACTTCTATATGCGCTGTCTATGCGTAAGGGCCCTCTTTCACTGTGCTTCTGGTGCTGTCACTGGCAAAACCTCGGATTTTTCTAAGTTCACCTCGAGGGGGCTCTTCATTAGCAAAGGTAGGTCGACCTGCCTCTTTTTATACTTCGAGACGACGTCTGGCCCTCCCCCCCCCCTTTGATGTATCTCAGCTGCCATAACATGTCCTTAAGCGGAATAAAGCACAGGCGATTCCCCTTTTCATGCGTCTGGCTGATCCCTGATGCCTGAACATCCGTAAAACAATAAAACACCCGAAGCTATATCACCCTGGAACAAGGGAATGCTTGCAGAAGATGTGCGTGTGCTCTCTACCGATGCCAGCTTATGCCCAGCGGCCAAGCCTGTCTAGCCTCGCCAGCAAGGAGCACCAACAATAGTGCGGGTTCGGTGCAGGGTCTGGACTTCGCACCGAGCTCGCTAAAAGGCCTCGGCAGTGTGCGCACGCCACAGGAGGCATGTCCTCCACCGATTACGGGCAACAGAGGCTGTTGACGCTATTGCGCTAAGGACGATTAGCACTGCCCTGGGGTATGGGGGCGCCGTGTTAGAGGGCGTGAACCATATAGAAAAGCAAGTATGCATTCATGGCGGCCACGTCGCTGGGCGACACAAGCGACACAACGCTGTCGTCGAACTTCAACCACTGGCCCGCCGGCGTCTTGATAGCGACCACGTAGTGGCCTGTGCTAAAAGACCCGATATGAGACACTACCGCAAAAAGCTCGTAGGTGGTGGGAGAGGCGTCTGCGTCTGCGCGCGATGAGGAGGTCGTGTATGGGGCCATATCAAGAAACATTGGTGCAGCCACTGGTGTGTCGATCTTCAGGAAGGAGTCTGCCGACAGGTTGTGCTTGAAGCGCTTCAACTGGATCGATAACACTGTGGGGCAGCGGCCCATATGCAACGTTTTGTAGGCCGTCGCCTCTTGCTGGCAGTGCTGGCAGCTGTACAACGCGTCTAATGGTTCCTCCAGGGTGAACATGTCGAGACAGCCGTTCACGTCAAGTTCGGTCGTGCTCTGACCAGGCAGCTCGACCTCCAAGGAGAGGTCGAGCATCGGGTCGACTTTCGCAGTGACGGAGCCGCACGACTCGCACCGGATCGAACTCACAAGCTCGCCGGCAAACACCGAGTGGGCCACGCACGTGCAAGTCTCGGGAGCGGCTGGCGCGCCGCACACCCGTTCGTGGTCGTGGTGCAACTCGTTCATGACAAACTGCCAAAACTCGTGGGCGTCCTGTTCCTGGGCTCCCAGGAACGACCGCTTCTTGTGCCAGGCGGTGGCTAAAAAGCCGGACATGCAGAATCCCTGACCGCTGCCGCCCACGTAGAACGACTTGAAGATATGGTCGAGAGCACACGTGACACACGCTGTGTCCTCGCTCTGTGTGCCGGAAGCGAGGTACAAGCGGTTGCGGTCGCAGTTGAAGTAGTGGTGGTCGTTGTTGAAGAAGCGATACTTGACGAGTGGATTGTGGACGAGTGTCTGTAATATACAGCTCATGTAGCACGTAGCGCCAAGATTGACAAACCCACGGATCCCAGCGACAGCGGGAGCCGCCGGGTCTGCGTAGGCTTCAGGGTCTGCGTCGCTGATATGGGCACCGGTCGTCAGACTGGCACCCTGGTTGTCGGATGCGTGAGCACTCCCCGATTCCTGGAAGGAGGGCCCATAGGTTACTTCAAGGCGAATGCGATCAAGCGTGTCATCGTTCACGTAATCGCCGCACAGGAAACAGAAAAGTAAACCATTTGAGATGTCTATGGCAAACATATGCGACAGAAGCTTGTAGTGGGTGTATGAGTGTCTGTGACCATTGATGCAACCGACGTGTGGACACTGCAAACACGCCATGTTGTGGTGAAAATTGGTCAAGCTACACTCAGTGCAGCGAAGTGCCGTGTTTTTAAGCTCCATGAGCTTGTTGTAGGGGACTCTGCTACCATCCTTGCGCTGTCTGTATCTAGCTGTCGACAGGAGACGCTGTGACACCCGAGCTGCTAGGCGGTATGTGCTGAACACCTCCTCTCGGGCCAGCGATTTCAATACAGACTTCAAGTGGGCGCACGGTGCTATATCTGAAAAATAGTCTGTTCTGGGACCTCTAATGTCCTCATCCGAGAGCAATTCAGTCGAATAGTGTGTCTCTTGTTTAGATACACCCATGTTGGTTGCCGTCGGCTCTCTGTTCAAGTCCACTAACCCCCTGCTCGGTCTTTCTTTCCTGTTATAAATGCAGAATATATGCTAGTTATGCTCTTTCTTTTTGTCACCTTACACCCAATGGCTTGTGTACGGCCTATGTTTTTTTGAATCTTCTTCTACTTGTCAAGACTTGGTGCTGAGAAGTGAATTGTAACCCGATGGCTGCACCAAAAGGAAACAACGTGCTTGTTTCGTCGTGTACAATGCTTTTTGATAGTTAGAGGAACGAAGCAGCCTTTGATCCTCCTTATGATACCTCTTCCTAGTCTCTATTTCCTTATCTTTCACTAGTCAAGATTGAAATCATCAGTCAATTTTTTACTGAGACTGTACCTATGATCTGGTCGCATCCAGCCCCAGGGTGTGTATGGGCCCTTTTTTTTTCACCTACTATGTACTGAAAGTAATTATTTCCTTCGAATTGCCTATATATATAAGAAGATTGGGCAAGTTGGCCATCTCATTGGGAGCTTGCCCTGTGCTATTTTTGATATATAGTTGTATAAAATAAAAATGGAATAATCAAGGGAGATTCATTAGACGAGCTTGTAGACCTCAGTCAAAGAAATCATCATCTGAGTCATTGGAACCGGCACCACGGATGGCTTTCTTGGTAAACTTGAGCTTGCTGGACTTGGACAAAGGCTCGCCATCGTCGTCCTGGTCGGCATTGACGACGAGACGGGTGTCAGAGGGCTGCACCGCGCCCACGTCGGTCAAGACCTTCTCGACATCAGCCAAGTTTGTATCAGAGCCGCCCAAAGCTGTGAGGGTAACAAGCTGCTTGACCACGTCCTTTTTGTGGTAGACAAGAAGCGTGGGGCAGTTTGCTTCTGGGTAGTTTTCGACGCACCGAGTGGCAGTAATCTCGCACACCTTGATTTCGGGGAACTTCCGAGCCACCGTCTGCAAAAGCGATGCAAGAAGCCTACTCTGCAAGCTGGCCAGCAGCGACATGTGTAGCAAAACGAAGCAGTCGCCTGACGCCTGGGTGACTTCCTTTTCGTACTCGTTTTTGCTCACAGGGAAAACAGACCCAAACCGCTGCTTTTCCTGCAATTTTTTTAATTCGTCCATGCGCTTCTGCTTGTAGAAATTCAAGAACTCCTCGTCCTCGTCGTCCTCCAATGCATCGAGCTCGCTGATATCCTTGTTCTCGAGTCTATTTTCGTGCTGCTTCTTGATGGCTTCCTCAAATGCCTCTTCAAGCTCGGCTGTGGGCGACTTAGGCTTCTCAGGAATAATCCCTTTGTCCCTAAGAATGTCAGTCCACTCGGTGTCCTCATTGGGATCCACCTCCACCTGCATTTTCATGTTGTTCATGCTGCCGGTCTGCTTTTATGTTTCGTCCACGCCAGTCGAGTCTCACCGTGATCTCATCGTAAAGTTTCCAAGCCCGCATCATGCCTTGTGCAAATCACGTTACAAGCTCAAGAGCGGCAGAAGGCAGGTACTACATCCCGAACCGCTAAGCGACAGCAACCACGGACAGAAGTCGGACTAAAGATACAGCAATTTATTACAGAATAAAAATAAAGCTATATATGTTTGCTTTGTATGTACAGATTAACAGCTAGTGTGTAGCCTTGCTTTTGGTGTTCGACCACGAGTCAAAACATGTCTAAATCTAAAACGCCATAAATCTAATGTTCTGGCGGCGACAGGCCGGTTACACATGACAGCTACCCAGTAGCCCGCGGGCCGTCTATTTGGTGGCCTTGGCCAAGTAGGTAACCAAGTCGTTTCTATCCTTAGGCTTCTTCAAACCACCGAAAGCCATCTTGGTACCAGGAATGTACTTCTTTGGGTTCTCCAAGTAGTCAGCCAAGGTCTGTTCGCTCCATTCGACACCCTTCTTCTTGTTGGCGTCACTGTAGGAGTATCCCTCAGCCAAACCGGACTTTCTACCAATGATTCCGTGCAAGTTAGGTCCGACCTTGTGTGGTGCACCCTTCTCGACAGTGTGACACTGCAAACATCTGGTCTTGAACAAGTTGGCACCCTTCTTTTCACTTCCCTTTTCAAATGGAGCTGGCATCCTGTCTTATATTATATCGATACGCTGATTAAACAATCAATGAAATCTACTACGTAGCTTTACAATATTTCTGTCCCCTGGGATTATCTGTTTATATATACCTAATTCCTGAAAAATTCTCATAATTGTAAACTGCTCATCTACGATTGGCTCGATTATGTGCAGTCCGTCACCAAAATCCATCATCGACGTGATGGAACCTGGAGTAGGGCCGTGCTTCAGCCACGAACAACACGGACGACGGTGGCAGACCCGGTCGGTGCGTTCCTAGTGCTGGACGGGAGCAGCGGCCGGTATGCTGGGTGATCATACACGCAGCGAAAAAGCGGTGGAAAGCGGTGGGAAATCGATGGAAAACTTGCTCGCGCTGTTTAGATAACCCGAATATAGCCGATGGTAGCGCCCAATCCACCCCAGGGAAGCAAACAGGTAGCAAGAGAACAAGTGAAGCGTTGGTCAAGACGGTATTGCTGACATGTGATGTCCGAAGGCCCTTGATGGCAAACGTGACGGTTGACGAGGGTATGAGTCAGGGTGCAGTAGCGTGTCTTTCGCAGCCAGGCGTATGAAGCAGGACCGCCAGGGGGCTCACCAGACACTATGGCAGCGGGCTCCTAGAGAAGCTAGAGCTCCGTGATGAGGCAGATGACGACGAGGGCGACCGGCGTGCGTGTGCTCTGCCTCGCAGCGAGTCCTGGAGGTAGGCTAACACCGAACGAAGCTCGTCGGTGAGCACACCTAGGCCAATGGCTGTGAAGTAGTTGACGGCGAAGCGAATATGGTCAGTATCTTCAGACGACACATCTGTTACGGGAAACATGCCGTGGATGGCTTTTTTGATGACGGGGTCCTCGAGTCTTTCCTGAAGCTCGGTGATACCGATTTCCTCCACGAGCTCTTGGAAAATGAATTTCAAAAGCACACGCGAGGCCGAGTTGGTGTGCTCTTCTGTTAGAACTATCTCGTTCCACCCTTCCTCCATAGCGAGCCGGTCCAGCGCGTAGAGGTGGCCGAAAAACTTGCCTATGTTGCGCAATGCGTTCGACTCGTACTGATAGATATCGTTGTAGTATGACTTAAACACTTGTACAAAGGCCTGGTGCCACTCGGTGCTGATGGAGCAGAGCTTCTCGCCGATCACACCATAATACTTGGAGTAGGTTTTCTCGTTTGAACAGCACTTCACAATCATGTCAACCAAAACCTCTCTGTTTTTCCTCTTATCGGTCAGTGTCTTGTCAAACTGCAACTTGAGTAATTTGTGAACTGCCTCCTGTGAGGACATACTCGACATTACCGTAAGATATACTGTTTTCTGGAAATTGATTAAATTAGACTCTGTCATGTCTTTAATCTGCAGAAGATCTTGTTGTATGGATTGTAGTTCGTTTTCATCGACTGCTTCGTCATTTTCAGAAGTTTCTTCTTCTTCGCTCTCTGTCTCGCTTCCTCCAAGGATATCGTTTCTTATAGTATCGTATTTTTGCTCATTTTCTTCGTACTTATCGTCAAAATGGTATATGTTCAAATAATCTTCAGCTTCTAGGCTCTCTTCCAACTCAACAAGATGTGTGACTTGGTCCTCCTCCTCAACAAGGTCTAGGTCCTCTTCCATTGGCGGATACTTCTTGAACCCTCCTCTTCTTACCTTGAAAAGAATCTGGATTTGGGAGCATGTGTTTTCGCTTATCTCTTCGCTATCGTGCATAAGTGATCCAAGCCTGTCAAAGATCATATTACTGGCTGCCGGCACCTGAGACTCTATGAGCCTACCCACTATGTAGAGTGCGCGTATAGTCAAGAAAACAGAATCATTACTTGGTCGCTCGAGTAGAAGTTGAATTATCTGGAGTATCAAAACCTCGTTACAAACACGCTGGTTAGTCAAATGACAAATGAATACTAACGGACCGATGCAGTCTCTCCTATTTGCTAGAAAATACTTTCGAAATTGTAATACGGCACGAGCTACTGTGAGCTTCCCAATGTCATTTATTTTGGAATTCAATACTGCTATCAACGATGCATACACTGGGGTGAGATTTCGATTTCTTAATTGTACTTTCATTATCTCTCGTACCAACAAGCCTAACCCTCTATTCAAATTTAATTCAAATGCATCCAACACGGTCTCTTTGATATTCTCTCGGGCCAATTTATGTACTAAAGTCTTTATCGATCTTCTTAGCTGTACCCACTTTATTCGTTGATATATGTCATCTTTCCCACTCGAGTCCTTTAAAACTTCCTCCTCAAGAGCACTTAATTTATCCTTGTCTACCTTTTCACCTTTCGACCATAGTTCAAGCAACTCAATGTACTCATTAGTGTCCTTAATCATGCTATCTTTCTATATAAGCGAAAACAGTTTACCTCGAATATGTCTTAATGACATCTTCGCGATGCCCATATATGAAAAAAAACCATCACACAGATTCATAGAATGAATATTTATTGAAATAAGGATGCTTTTGAATCGAAATATCATATTGTATAATACAAGATGGGTAGTTGGTAGTAGTCTTATTTCAAGACGTTTTGCTAGGCAGGTATCTATCAAAGCAGTACCTGAAAAAAAATCAAGCTCTCATTTGAAGACAAAGTTGAAACATTTCATCGAAACAGGTGAAGTGCTAAAATATACACCTCTTCAGTTGAAAAAACTGTTCGAGAGACAGAAAGGAAAACAACTACGTCAAAGTAAAGTGGGGTCGTATTCTCCTCAGAAGGCTTTGTTATTATTAAAGTCAAAATATGGCGCTGGATTGCAATCGGATAATGGTGATTTAATAGATACAGAGAGCATCAAGGTTGCTGACTTAAAGGTGACATCCGAAAAATCACTTCCTATATTTGAAGGGCTATTGAACATTAAAAAGGCAACTAAAAAGCCCATCGACGAAAGGCTTTTGTTGCTATTATTGGGAAGTAACCGAGAACAGATCAGAGATCCATATCTCGTCACCAAAGATGTGTTAAAATTACTCGAAAGAGACGGAAAAATAACCCGAGCGGTGAATTTATCAAAATTGGCTGGTAATCCAAATGGTATTGTTGGTATGAATGCCGTGCTTGAGTGGTTACTTAAAAAAGGTGATGTCAAATCTGCATTCAAAAATTTTAACGATAGAAAAAAGTGGGGCATTCCTGCTAATGAACATACTTATGTTATACTATTCGACTCTTTATCAAAATGCCATGCGTGGGGCGATGTACCTGATAGTCTTGCCCTCAAATGTTCTGAAATTTTTGAGGATTTAGTGGAGAAATGTCAGACAGACAAAAATTTCAAAAAAAATTTCAAATTAGGTATTGAGCATTTCAATTCTTGCTTGAGTCTATTGATGAAAAATTTCACTGAAGATCAAAGCAGTGCATGGTCATTCTTTGACTTGTTGATTCCAGACGATAGTAATGAAAAGACGTTAAATATTAAACCGGATGCCCAAACATTCACAATCTTCCTTAATGGTATCAGACAGTACTATTATGTGAAGGTAGATAAAGTATTAAATGATAGCACAATCTCTAAGAACAAAAGAACTCTTGAACTCTTTGCTTTACAAGGGAAATTAGTAAGTTTATCTCAACTTATATTAAACAAACTCATGAAAGAAGCCATGCCACCTACTCCTCCTTCAAAGGAAGAAGCATCAGCAAACCCAGAGCTTTTGGCCATTTACAAGAATAAAATTAAGGCTGTGTTGCCTGAAATTGACCCGGCTTTTGCATCTGTCTTCATATCGGCGTTAACCAATCCTAAATTTTCTACTGGACCCAGTATTGCCTCTGGATCACATTATAGGTATGTGCAGCAAGGTATTGACTTTTTGAGATTCTGGTGTCCTGAAGTTGAGTCCTTATTACATTACATTCAAACTAGAAGTGAAGGTTCAGACGTTTTGCAACCCGCGCCAGGCGTGAGAGAGAGATGTGATCATAGACTACAGGAGGCTCTAGAACTGCCTGAAGTTGCAAATCTAAAAGTGCTTGCCGACGATGAAAACATTCAAGATCTTTTACCTACTAAAGTTTTACCTAAAGAACGTTTGACGATGTCAGATGTAAATCCACTTGTTATATTTCCACCTTCCTTGCTATCTAAAAACAAATCCAGAGCGATATTCAGTGGAAAGCAAAAACGTTTGGTTGACTTTTCCAGGTTATCGAGGTCCGATATTGAGCAGTACATAGAGAACGAAAAAAAATCGAAGTCCAAAGGAACCGATGGAAAGAAGTTGCCCAAAAGTGCAATGTCGCTTCACAAGAACACTGGTATCAATAGATACATTTTGCAATTGATGGTGGACTGTCTCACTCAACTTGGTCATTTGCGAGAATTGTATATTTCAATTTGGTATATCCTAACCAAGTGGGGAGGTATTTATGTCAAAAGAGATGAAGTGGCATCCACTATATTCTCGAATGGTATCGAGAAAGGGGTACTCGGCGATTTTGTTTTCCCTCGCCCAAAGGTTAGAAGCAAACCGGCTTCTAATAATTCATCTGGTGCAAATGAGACTCCTTCATCAGATTCTGCAACCCCAACGATGCTTGAAAAGTTGGAACTCACACCTCTTCATGAACCTGATGTTGTTGATATTTTGCTCGTGGAAAATTTTATATATAAGCTTACGGAAAATAAGGCACTCAAAGAACCTGCGGCTTCCGTGGTAGAGATCTTCTCTGCTCTTGTCAACGAGGAAACTAATGTGAGAAACAGTCTTAAACCAAGAAATAAGACCGTAGATGCGGTATTTGCATCTCTCGTTAAGCAGCTTCATCATTACAACGACTCGAATCTTAACAGAGGTATTTTTGAGAGCAGAGAGAGTAAGGTTTTCCCTAACACGCCAAGAAAAGCCCTCACTGTATCACAGCTAGAGTTCTTTTTGGTTTACTTGGAGAGATTCATGTCTTCGCTTCATGTTTATACCAACCAAATGCACGGGGATAAGTCTTATATTTCGCCGACTTTCGTGCAGAGCTATGAGAAGATAATAACAAGAATCTACAACAGCACATGGCTTAACACAGATGTTTCAACGGAGCTTTTAATTCACAAGCACATTATTAAATCTGGAATATTAACCTTCAGACCCAAACATGTCATAAAGACAGCAGATAATGCATCGTACACTGATGTTATAAAGTTATCTCTTGATTGGGTTTTTAAGCATTTAAGTAATGAAACTAATTTAAAACGAGAGGACGTGAATTTGATGTTTACTTTGAACAAAATCCACAACTTGTCGTCCACTGATGAGTCTGTTGAAGATAGAATGGGTGATTTGGCACGTAAGTGTTACTCTCAACTCTTCTAGTTGCATCATGTCTTATTTGTCAATCCTGTACATAGTATTTTATAGCATTTATTCCTTATAACGCTTTTGATGATAACGATATTAAAGCACCATAACCATGACAAGGGTAATTATAGTGATAAACGACCCTGTTGGGCATGACTACAGTCTGTTTTTACGAGAATCGCTCCGGTTCTTGCATGATCGTAAAGCACTTGGCGCCAATTGTGAGATACATATCTTGAGATCCATAGAATCATCGGATCAGCTCAACAGTATTTTGACAGAGCTATATAAGCTTTTGAGAGCTGAAAGCAACTCACTAGGCTACGATTACAGATTGGAATTTGATATCATTTTCAATGTGAATTATTCAGAGAAAAATTCATCTGGTATCAATTGGCTCGTATACTCACATGGAGAGAAGCACATAATTCCTGCTTCGCTTGTCAGCGAGGCTGAATTCAAACATCCATTAGCACTCAGTATAGCTATTCATGAGAGGAAGGAGATTGGTAATGAAGGTAAAGGGTACCTGCATGCCTATTTCAATACTTGTGCTGTCGGTGGAACATTTGACCACATCCATGATGGACACAAGATATTGTTATCCATGTCGATGTTTTTATCTAAAAGTAAACTTATTATAGGCATTACTGGTACTGAGCTTTTGAAAAATAAGAGGTATAGCGAAGTGCTAAAGAGTTATCAGGATAGGGAAAAGGATACACTTGAGTTTGTGGGGAAAATCAACAGCCGTGCTGTGGTTGTTGATACTTACGAAATTAATGATGTATGTGGTCCAACAGGTTATATTAAAGAAATAGATGCTTTGGTTGTTAGTGCTGAATCAGTACGTGGAGGTCATTTTATTAATGACGAAAGAAAAAAGAAACATTTTCCTCCGCTAGACATAGTTTGTATCAAAGTTATCGGAGAGGGCGATAGTAATGAAAATAATAACTGGGCTGGTAAGCTAAGTTCGACAGATATAAGGAGAATCGAATACGAGAAACGCTTCGGGAAAAAATACATAGCATAAACTTGAATTTATTGAAGATATACAATTAAATTTTTTTACGTTTACGAATAATTCTTCCATAAACTACGTAATGATGACTCGTTAAGTTCCACCAACAGTCCAAATAAACGGCAATGATTTCTAGATTTCTTTGAAATGCTGTAATTCTTCGTCATTAAAACTTGATATGTGATCTATTACCTTTAGATAAAGGTGCTGCTGTGCATGTCGCAACGATACATTGCTCGTATTTGTTTCTTTTCAGAGTCAACCTTCGGTGAATACCCCAGCAATCATTTGATTGAAATACCTTTGTCAAACTGAGATACTCTTTTTGGAGACTTATCAGGGAGATCTAACGCTAAAGAAACGGAAGTCTTGTATTTTCCAATTTCATCATAAAGAACCAAATCGTCATTTTCTCCGTCAATGTAACGGCCCTTGTCACTCGAGTCTGCTAATGCAAACTTGACTTTCTCGAATGCCAGTGATCCTAAACCAAGACGCTTGTGCAACCTCTTTTTGGTATCAGCGAATTTCTCATCTGGATAAACAGGGAATACAAAGGGTATTCCATGATGATAATTGCTGTTCTTGTAAAACTGGAATACCGGGATCATGTTCAAGTTCTTTGCATATAATCTCGCCAATTCGATTTCATGTTTCGTCTCGTTGTCTTCTATGTCATTAACGTTAAATTCAGCATTATTAAATCGTTTAGTCATGTCATAGCTGACAAGAATTTCAACCTCAGTTGGCAAAATAGCCGCGTACAATTCAACACCATTGCTGATTGTATCTATGGATCTGTCAAACCTTATAAGCTCTGTATATTTATGATCGTGGCCCGCCCATACTAATATGTTTCCCAATTGACTTTGGGGAACTGTTACTTTTGATAGCAATCTCTCCATCAAATCAGATACGTTACCATTCTTTGGTATAAGGAAATCAAATTCCTGATACTGCAGAATGGTATTGACCCAGTATATTTTTATGTTTTTCATGTTTTCATACTCTCTCAATGTGATGTTAAGAATTTCATACTCGAACGTAGTAATTTGAGAAACTGGAACCAGTTTAGGAAAAAACTGAGAAAGTGCTATCGTACTCTTCAAGGGATAACGGACTCCCTGATAATTTACTACGAATAACCTTAAGTATCTTGGGTCTACATTACCCAACTTTTTGGCGATGTGGCTCGCCAACTCATCATAAGTATACTGGGTGCTTATCCATGTGTCAAATGATTTGTTAGATAGATCCTCGTTTCCTTGTTCAGCCCCATTCAGCTTTTGAGATAGGTTTTTTTCTGCATTCTCTGAATCATCACCGGCTAAATACTGAGCATCTTCGTTACTACCATTGGATATGAAGGGTTCAACAACAATATGAAGGCGTGTAAAAAGAAACTTGTAATATTCTTTAGCTGAACTAAAAATTGAAGCATCAGTCATATAATCTGACACATTTTTCGGTTCAACACACAAAATATCACCGTTACTCAATTCGTGTTTCTCGAATGTCAATCCAGTATCAATTGGTTCAATCTTAAAGGGAGATAATTCCTCATAAAAGTTGAGTTTGACATCAGAAGACAATCCTAAAAATTTCTGTATATCAGGCTCGATAGAAGAAATTTGAGCATCTTTTGATACGGTTACATGTGACAATCCTTTTATTTCGCCCGATACGACATCAAAATACTTCAATGCAATCAAAATATACGGACCTTGTTCGTTGATGTCATGGAATTTAAATGCCGAATCCTTGTGAGCAACGTCGTTGATCTTAGTGAAAACCTTGTCAAATGAGAACGTGTTAGGCGAACAACTTTCAGATATAGATAATGAATTCACGTTTTTCAATTCCTTGTTCACTTCTTCGACGTAAAAAACCATTTCGTCATATTTTCTGTTGAAAAACTTCATGTAAGTGGCAATCACAGTTGAAGACAAGCTTTCTGCTGGTACGGGAATATCGGTGCGATTAGTATGATTGTTCCTGTGATTCACCATTAACAATCTAAATGGCAAATCAGGAATATCAGATTTTGTCAATGGCTGGTCCTCTTGCACATAGCCCAATTCCTGGCCTATTATGGTATATAAAGTTGTAAGTGGATCTTCCTTTTTGACTTTGAATACTTTAGGGACTGTACTCTCATCAACCAAAGATGCGTCATAGTATTTCTGAATCGTAGGATCGGGGTATAAATCGAAACCATTATATGCATTGAAGTTTTGGGATGTGACAAATTTAACATTAATATAATACAAAGCTTCCTTCTTCAATCTCTCAATTCTTTCCAAGTTTTCTGCTTCGGACTCGATTTGCTTAGGTATGTATTCAGGAATACTGGCATTCACTGACGCATCATCTGGTAAAATATTATCTAATTCGGATTCACGATAGTATACTAACATGTAAGCTGATGTGGCCCTCCTTATCAAGTTTTCATTTTGATCTACACGTGAAAGCCTAGCAAATTCACTGGTAGATAGTTCATCTGCACCGTAATTTTCTTGGAAGACCTGGTAAGGTGTCACTTTCCAAACTTTATCATCATCAAATCTAAACCATGCATCATCATGTGGTCTAGGTTTAATCATCGCATAATAATGACCATTTGAAATACTTCCTTGATGCACGAGAACTCCATGAAGTTTGTAATTCCAGTTTTCTTGTTTCACGCTTTCTGGAAGATCTTCATCTAGATAGGGCTTGAGGTTTATTGAATCTGGAAACTCATATAAGTCATCAATTTTCACCAAGTCGTCTACCATGAAATCGTACTCGAACCTTTTCAATTGCAAATGAAGTACAGGAGGAAATGATTCAAATACCACACCCTTTTTAGCATCTTGATAACCATACTCATCACCCGCCTGATACTTATTCTCACCTTCCAACATTTCTATTTCGATATAATTCTTAAATGAGTCTTCTAATTTTTTGAAACCTTTCACGTTTAATTGAATGTCCCAGAAATCTTCTTCTCTGGCAGATTCATAGGGAACATTGACACATTTTATATAAGACTTCATTTTGCCAACGAATATGTCATTCAAGCGATTCTCAATTGGAGTACCCTTCATAGCAGTTTCAAGTCTATCCATAAGAATTCGATTGAGTTCTTGTACATCATGCTGTGTAAAGGCATCAGTAGAGTCCCAACCGAAAGATTTTGTCAATTCCAAGGTCCCGACAGTATCGTTTGATGTCAGAAGAAGATAAAATATTTTTTGCAACGCATAAGCCACGGAATTCCTGTTGGCGTCATCCATAGGTATTTGGTAGACCAACTTACGGAAATTTTTTGTCGTATAGTATGACTGCAACAATGAGTTCAAGTAGCATGTTGCACCTTGATTTGACAATCCAACAAAACCGGTTTGCAGCTTGGAATCGTAATCTGCGAATGAGTGCCATAACATTCCTGTGGAAGAGTCATCGATGACTTGAACGTACGCAGTGATGTTCAATCGATTATTTTCAAGTATAGGGCGATTGTGACCCCTAAGAACAGACTTCAATTGGCGTAGCTCAATCAAAGAAGAGAAGCCCCAGTCTGTCTCATTTTGGTTAAAGCGATGAAAGGAACCGCTTGCGTAGTGACTCTTTGGGTCTGAAGGATTCCAAAGGTCGAGACCAAATTTGGCACAAACATACCAGTTATCTGGCTGACCATTTTGCTGCGATGTCTGTTCTATGGGATGGGGCTCTATGTAAATCGAAAGGTTGTTGTTGTTGTTGCCGCGAGGAAAAAGAAGAATATTCCACTCGAATCCTCCGCATCTGAACAGGGGTCCACGAACTTTATCTTCTGTGAGACCATTCCAGTCGGTGATTTCCCACACGTTATATGTTTGCTCCTTGATGGGATAATCTGGTAATGGTTTCATAAGACGCTTTGCAAGATCTTTGTACTCGTTTGCGGCAGGAAGTACGGACGCTGGAGGAGCAGCACGCGACATGTCATCGACCATGATAACGTCATCGTCATCATCGTTCTCGTTTGCCTCATCCTCGATGTCTTCATCGTCTTCATCGTCATCATCGACCTCTACGTCATCACTGGGTTGATCTGCAGCATTCATTGGATACGCATTAACATCACCGGCGTTATAATTGAGGCCAACATCACCACCATACCTGTTGCTGTTCTGTTGCGTTATGTCGTTTTCGTTGTCGTCACTGTCATCGTCGTCTATTTCGATAAGCTCTGGGTTTTCTGCCGCCGTTCCGTAATCTCCCAGAGGTGCATTGCCTTTGATCTCCACCACATCATCGTCAGCGCCATCTACTAGGTCTGTTCCTCTCTGAACCCGGGACCCATGCTTCTTGACACTGTTGTCAAAGGCAGCGTTTTCCTTATTATCTATGGGCGTGTTCCCTGGACTATCGGAAACCATCTTCCCAAATCCTCTTTTTTGCCCTTTTTCCGACACCTTGGTTATATTGATTCCGTCTACGGAGTCAATTACCCCTATACTATCAACACAAAGATCTGTTTGCAAATAAAGCTGGAATTGATCCCAATTTCCCTGCTTCTAAACGTGTAGTTTCCCTCAGGCTTTTATCCAAAAGAAAACAACAGCAACAAGATTTAGTTTGATCTCTTTGTCCGATTGACTAATTCTACCAATCAATTATCTCTTGTTATAGTCTATGATCCGGACTTGGTGTATCTGCTTGGCTGTTTCTCTATGTTTGCCTTTTTCCCCTAGCCTAAATATTAATTTTGTGATATAGGACTTGCGAAGAATGTGTACTGAGCGCCTGGTCAAATAACACTACAAAACCGTAGCGGCAAAATATACAAACGGATACAACTAAGGCTGACAGCAGAATGAAGTACCGCTATTCACTGAATACGCTATAATGACTCAAAAGTGATACACCGGTCGTGCCAGACTGTTTCTTGCTCTACAAGGTGCAACGTTGGCCCGCTTTTGAAAAAGGCGTGTGCCGTTGGCAACCATCTATTTTTTGGTGACCATGGGGCAAACTGAGTGTCCGATCCAAACGACATAAAAGACATGTTCTGATCGTCAGAATACGACTACTGGCATGCTATAAAGACGTAAAGTATAAGTCTGGCGGTATATGTAGAGTGCTTTGGGTGAGGAGAAGAATGTTTTTGCCACCACTAGCAGTCAGCGATCTGTAGCACAATGGTTGCGATTTGGCAGCAAATCGCAAAAATTGGACCACTGCGCGAAAGAGGAGATACTAGCAATACCAGCCGAGGAGGTGGAGAGTGTGTTACAAGAAGACTGAGAAGCGCAGCAAAAAAGCCGCTTGTTACCGGTGACCATCACACACCGTGAGCTTTCGACACCACTGCGACGTAGAAACACTGTCCTGGCGTTGCAGCTACCCAGCTGCCTGTAGCACCACTACACTTTGAGCGGCGGGATGCTCACGCGATTTACACACACGTGATTGATCACATGCTCTCTGACAGCTGACCGGATATCCACCCGAATCAGGAGAGGTAATAGGCTATCGGCAACGCAGTGCGCAAATTCCTCTCTGTTGTGCGGTGCGAGGCGCCATCCACGCAGACACATACCTGCCGTCGTCCCGCGCACGTTGTTTGGCGCACGCGTCCCGGGTAACACCGCAGGGGTCGAACCATCTTGTCGCACTGGGGAGAGACAGACACCACGACCGGGGGATCTAGGGCACGTGAGAGACGCGATACGCCGCCAAATACGCTAGCGAGGGAAAGAGCCCCAACCAGACCCGAGGGCAGTTAGCCCTATAGTCGTGTAAAGGGGCACGTAACTTCTGGGCACACCCCCTGTCTGGACCACTGGGCAGTCGCACCGCGCCTCTCGCGCCCATTCGGGAATGTGTCGCAAAATCGAAATACCTGCCTATTTGATACAAAACGTAGACATTCGAGCAGAAGTACACACAAAATGCGCGACAACAATGTAAGAACTCGACGCACCAAAAAAAAATTACCAAATGGGGAGTTTTATAAACGAATCACATTATTTTCATGGTAGGAGGTGTCGGCCCTTCTAGTCCCCCTTTCAAAAGTCTAGTTCCCTTAAAACTTGAGAATTTTTCCTCGTTTTCTTTCTCACCATATACTTAAGTATTCATTCATTTCAGAGTCGAATCCTTTCGTTAGGTTAAGTTTTACAGTTAGGTACTCTCTACAGTCATTCCTTAAAGACATATTTTGTCCCTAGAAGATACCTTTACCACAGTTTTCAAAATAAACACGGAAGTTTACACATCTGTCATTCATTCAGCAGTGTTTTTTTTGTTTTCAAGCTAAGACTTACACCAAATTATCTAGACGAAATGTTGTTCAAGAGTATTGTTAAAGCCGCCATGGTTGCTGGTGCCTTGTCCGCTCCTTTGCACCAACACCACGAGCACAAGATGGCCAAGAAGGACGTTGTTCAAGTTACTACTACCAACCTTGTCCAAGTTACTGCCACTGTTGGTGCTGCCAACGGTGCTGCCAACAGCGGCTCCACTGGTTCTCCAGCCGGTTCTTCTCCAGCTGGTGGTGAATCACTGAGTGCCGAGTCTAGCTCCGCCTCATCTTCGAGCGAAGCTCCTTCTCCAGCTAGCTCCAGCTCCAGCTCTTCTGGCTCCAGTACCTCAAGTGGCTCTGGTAGCATTCCATCCTCTATTGGATCTGGTGGTGCCAAGGGTATTACTTACAGTCCTTACACCAACGACGGTGGATGCAAGTCCTCTTCTCAAATCAAGAGTGAATTAGAAAAGTTGAGTGGTTTCGACATCATCAGATTGTACGGTACCGACTGTGACCAAGTCGCTGCTGTTCTTTCTGCCAAGTCTTCTTCTCAGAAGGTTTTCGCTGGTATCAACGATGTTCAAAACATCGACTCTGCTGTCTCCTCTATTGCTTCTGCCGTCAAGAACCACGGTAGCTGGGATGACATTGCCACCGTTTCCGTCGGTAACGAGTTGGTTAACAGTGGTCAAGCTAATCCATCTCAAGTTAAGCAGTACATCGACAAGGGAAGATCTGCTTTGAAGTCTGCTGGTTACAACGGTAAGGTCGTTTCCGTCGACACTTTCATTGCTGTCATCAACAACAAGGAATTGTGTGACCTCTCTGACTACATCGCCGTCAACGCTCACGCTTTCTTTGACGGTAACGTTGGTGCTTCTGACGCTGGTAAGTGGGTTTTGCAACAAATCCAGAGAGTTTCCTCTGCCTGTGGTGGTAAGAAGGAAGTTTTGATCACCGAAACCGGCTGGCCAAGCAAGGGTGACAGCAATGGTGCTGCCATCCCATCTAGATCCAACCAACAATCTGCTATCTCTTCTATCAAGAAGACCTGTGGTAATGATGCTATCTTATTCACAGCCTACAACGACATGTGGAAGAGCAGCGGTGCTTTCAACGCTGAACAATACTGGGGTATTTACTCCGATTAAGCTGGCTTAAAAGCGGTGTAGGTAGATTCACACATTCAGTGTATCTTACCTTATGCTATTCTTTTATCTCAACTTTTTCGGGCTCAGGTTTTTTTCAGCTTTCTTTCGATGTTTTTATTAAAATAGTCTTGTTTTATTTAGGTTTTCAAACTTGATATCCCTAAAGTTATATGTTATAATATACTTTTATTCCCAATTTGGCGTACATGTAGATTTGAAAATTGTACACTATACTTTGCGGTTAATTTTGACGATACACTTAATCTCTACGTGCGATCAAAACGATAAGTCCTATTATTATATTACAATTATTATTACAGATTAGAGTTCGGATAGTTTCTCTAGAAACTTTTTTCTATTATAGATGGATTCCTCGTCATGCACTTGGCGTATTGTCTTCATTCCACTATCTGAACCATCCAATAAAAGTCGATCATATTCAGCAGTCCATAAACCATTAGAACCCTCGATATTTAGGGCGTTAGATATCTCATCTTCCTTGACATAAGGCAACATGTTTAAAAACTTATTAATAAAGAGTAAGATACGGGGAATATCTGCGCAAGTACACATCAAAATATGTGCTGTGAAAACATCTGTGATTCCAATATCACTGAAAGCTCCGAAAAGATACTGTAAATCATGATCCTGACTCTCGTTTAAGATTTTTTCAACTTCACTAATTACCTGTTCCGGCTGTATCTTGTAAAAATTGTCGTTAAATAAATCCTCGTAACTCACCTTGGAAGGCACATAGCAAATATCAATAACCAAGTCATCCTCCGAAGGCTGAGACGAGAAGCGAGGTTTGCCAGCGGTGGTTGGTGAACCTGTATTTATTTCGCGTTTACCTCTGCGACCGTAATTTCGTCCTTTCTGAGTCTCTGCTGTGTCCTTGCCAGCGATAGAAGGTTTATCTTGTAAAGCGTCGTCTATGTTTGAAGACTTCACTTCTCCTATTTCCTCATCCAAAGCCGTGTCGTCTTCAAGATGATATCCCTGGTTTTCACTGTCATTTTGATAGGCTGATCCTATTAAGTTTTTCATTGAAGAGGCGTAGCTTGTATGACTACGAGGCAAATTGCTAATTATTTCCGGTTCTCGACCTTCCCTAACGCAACTGTTATAATAGTCAATATATCTTTGAGCGCCATACTGTCGAACAAACTTTCTATACCTATCTCTCCAGGAGTGAAAGGTTCGACTTGGATATTCATTTGTTAAGGAGGTGAAGAATGGAAGTGGTACAGTGAGGTCACCATAAGGATCAAAATCTTTTCTGTTCCCATCCCCCAGTCTTCCTCCAGCATTGGCATTCAGGTCCTCATTGAATTTTGTCCTACAGTGCTCCACGATTTTCTTGCACAATATGTAGTCCTCTACAGCTGTGAATCGACTCCGAATTGTTTTTGGCATATTCTCGAGACTTTCTCTTACTAGCTTTCCTCTCGCGTCCCTTATAAGGGTACCATCCTCAGCGCTTTTATAAACGTAATTGAGTTTAGGTTCCAACCGCGATCTATACCTACTTCTTATAGATTCACCAGTATGTCCTTTTAAAGCCGGATGCTTTGCTAAGTCAGTGAAAAAGCTATGGCTTGTGCGTAGCCTAGGATTAAGCCTGACATGCTTCAAAATGTATTCGTCCTGTTCATCGCTGAAAGTATACTTCTGGCGTTTACCGCTCCTCCTAAAATAATCAGCGAAGTTGATAGTCAACGGCTGAGGCTCGTTGGTCGTAGCCACTTCTGTGGACGTGCTACCATTTCTATATTGAGTCAAGTCTACCGGACCCAAATTCTCAATGCTGTCATCCACAAATCTAAAATCAAACGTTATATTGCCCCTACGGTTGACAGAACTTAGCCACACAACTCCAGTATTGTTGTCCAAATAGTCGACAACATCTCCTCCGCACTCGACTATCTTGCTCTTGTAAGTCTCTCTTTCTGCCTCGTCTGGCGCTATGTAAAACTTCATAGGGTCATCCTTGTCAAAAACAAATATACTCTTTTTCCGGTCTGTGCCTAATTCGTGGTTCAGCACAACTCCCAGCTGCGGCACACCCAGTGACATCACGTCTTTAGTAAGAACAGCACTATCCAAACTCATTCAATTATAGTTGCCTGTAGTGCCTTACAGAAATACATAGCAATGAATACCTTTATGTTTTGGTAACCTACAGTGAGTATAGAAGAATGGTTTTGTGACACTTTTTATTTACACGCTTTTGCAACTAAACACTGATCGGGGTGCATCTATTTTGAAAATATGATCAACTTCTAAGTGGCTAACCATGTTGAGTGCCTAGGAAATGGAACTTCTTGTTTAGATCATGATATAATAGTATGTGTTGCGTTCTTTTACTTCTCTTATGTATATAGTTGTCATAATTTAGTTTTCTTTTATCAAAAGTTGCATCTTTTTCCAATTTGACCAAATAAAATCTTTTTATGTTGTTAATGCCCTTAGTACTTATGAGATCCAGCCTCAGTTCGTAATGAATCTTATTTCAAAAATAGATTTATCTTTATTTATCTCTGTTCGAATTAAAATCTATAAAAATGTTTATAGCATACATTATTGAATATTTACTATGAATGTTGGTGCGGTAAACTGATGCATAATCTTTGAATGGTCTTTTGGAATGTCGAAAAGGATAGAACAATCCAGGACGCGGATATCGTTCTATTTATGCAATTCTCATACTCGTATAATATGTCCATGTCCTTCTATGGATTAAAATCTGTCCGATATGTCAGGATGCCTTTCCATTTAACAGGAAACCTTTACATACTTGTCTTTGTATACTACGTCATGTTTCAGGTCTTTAGCATATTCACGCCAAAGAATCAGTGCCGTGAGCTCTCTGCCTTTCACACACCCCGAGTCAAGCCCCTTTGTGAATCTTTTGACTTTTAAGCCTCTTCTAGCATCATGCCCATAGAAGACAGTAAAAGGCTTCTTGCCTGCCTTGTAAAGCTCCTTTTGCTTCTCGTTGAATATTTTAGACCACGACACAGCGCCAGGTTCATCAGGATCAGAAGTAGATTCATTATAATGAGGGCCAAGGAGCGACCTCATCTCCAAACACTCCCCTGGATCTTGGTCGTATAGGTTGTCCATTAAGTCCCATCTCACGCCCGCATGTACAGCAATGCCCTCGCTAGATTCATGGCTCGCTGTTTCACTTTTCTTGTGTAATGGAACACGGCCCAACCTCCGAATGACAGGGCAGCTGTTGATGTATTTGATATGATGAGGCTCTAGCGACCGCGCCAACCGGTATTCAGGGTCCTTGAGCAACTTCTTCGACGAAGGCATATCAAACAGGGGCTGTTGAGTGGTGTTCAGGAACCCGGGCGAATCGATACGGTGGAACCGGCTATAGTACTGCAAAACATAGTACTCATGATTACCCAACACGCAGCTGACATTGTTTTGGATCGCAAAGTCAAGCACTTTTTTGGAGTCGGGCCCTTTTGCAATGAAATCGCCTAGCAAAAGAAGACGGTCTGTGCGGGAGTCGAACCGGATCTTTCGCAAGAGCGCCTTGAGCTGCTTGAATTGCCCATGAACGTCCCCCACCATTACAAGACGCTCAACCTTAACCCTACCATTACCAGAGCCTGCCTCACCGATATCTTGGCCGCCATTTTCTGTGTTGTGGATGTCCCACGTTGTCTCTGCCATCTCATCGCTCTGCTCTTCAAAACCAGCCATATCCATGTTTACATCCAAGCCAAGCTGTGCAACCCGCTTTGCTGTCAATGGAATCAAGTCTATTTCCGCGTCCTTGACCTTTGGTATCATTTGCAACGGGGTATAATTGGTTTCAAGCAAACTCTTGAGGGCAAAAACAACTAACGTAAGTCCAAAGCATGTAGCCGCTGTAATCAGCAAAAAAATAAATACTTTCCTCCAGAAGGTGGGACGGGCTCTTTTAGTTCCGTTTTCAAGGCGTATCAGACCATATGACGGCCCTATCAAACTATCGCCACTCATTTTATAACTCTATGCTTTACAATTCTCTGGAATGTTTGTGTGCGTGATTTTGAGAAGACGTTAAATATTTTTGCGACACTAGAAATATATAATGGTTATCGGAATTGGATCGCGAGGCACATGTATCAATAAATTGCTTGATCTTGTGCTTTTACACGCGAGGAGCATA
Organism: Millerozyma farinosa; assembly: GCA_002196765.1. Classification (NCBI taxonomy): domain Eukaryota; kingdom Fungi; phylum Ascomycota; class Pichiomycetes; order Serinales; family Debaryomycetaceae; genus Millerozyma; species Millerozyma farinosa. The sequence goes on from NBND01000008.1 coordinate 1,080,970, forward strand.
AGTAATAGATATTGACAGTAAAGAATACTCAGTTGTAGTCGGAAGGAGAGGTGGGTGGCAACTCCTTCTGAATGACTAGTTTCTTTGAGAGAAGAGTTCTGAGCTCGGGGCTGACAGATATGTGAGTATCAGGGTGAGCGGTTGCGGTATTACGATCACTGTTCGTTCTGTCTATAATATCCAACATCCGCTTGAAACGCAAAAACAACAATTCTGCTCTGATCATGAGAGGATTCAACTCCATGGACATAGAAAGGTCATTCATGTACTTCAAGACTTCGTCAAAACGGTCCAAGTTTTCCCTGATTATTCTCTCATTGTCACTCAAGACGGAGAGGGCAAAGAAGAGATGAAACTGGCTGGTGTAGTAGTCAGTCCAGAAGATTTCCCAGAGACGCTGGACGTCGTCCCAGTCAAATTCGCGTTTGAACCACACAAGGAGCAGCCTGAAGAAGAAAAAAAGGTCGGTGGACTCGCAGTGCTCGAGGTGGATAAAGAGTTTGGGGAGCATGAACTGGAGAAGCTTGTTCAAGTCTGACATCTGCTTCTTCATGCCCGACTGATCGCGCACAAAGTTGCGTTCCATGCGCTCCATGAACTTGGCAAACGCCCAAAAAACAAGCGTTTCCTCTTTTATATTTGCGTATAAAGGCGAGAGAAGGTCCGTCATGCCTTGCACGTAGCCTAGGTTTGGATTGTATTCATTGTAGGTGAAAAGAATCTCTTGCATTTTCCGTAAATTAGCGTTATCGAGCACCATTTCCTCGTCCTCTTCCACGTCTGCAGCTTGTTCTTCGGAGACAGCACGAGGCTCCTCTCTCTGTGAAGCAAATATTGGAAGACTTCTGTCCGTTCTATGGAGATCTTTGGCAATTCTTTGTCTCTGGTCTTTCCAGTGATCGCTCTGTCTTTTCTCTTCATCTGTACTCCATTTAGCCTTGAGTTCATCGTAGGCAGTCTTGTAGCTTTCTTTTAATACTGTTCTCTCTTCACGCGAAGAATCCCAGGGGAACACACCAAGGAGGAAGAGCCAGGCAATGTGACGGATTTCTGGTTCAAGTCCGCCATGAAATATACGATATTTGACCTCATCGGTAGTGAGAATTAAGCGCCCGCTGTGGTCGAAAAAGCTTTCCCATTCCACTTTTGTTATCGGGTTCCTCCTGGAAGTTTCACTTATTTCTTGACCAGTCAATATTTCACTCCTCTCCGTTGAAATACCAAGCTCACGGTTGATTTTGGCATAAATTTCATCATCTAACATGTATTTCTTCTGTGCTTGTTCAGCTTCATCTTTCACTTGAGAAGCCCATTTCGCCAAATAGACTCTGGCGCTATCAAAATCGTTACCGATCTTTTGGACTTCAGGCTTATTGATTAACTGCTTGACTTGTGGAGGAGCCCGCTCTTCCACAGCATCAAGGACCTGATTCTTAGCCTTGGTAGTGAATGTTGCCACCGTTTCCAAGAGCTTCCACTTAGTATTAGCTATCATTTTATTCAAATCGGGGAAAACAAATACTTTACCTGAATCATTGTTGTTTGACTGTGACTGTTTGACAGGAGCAAAATTTCTGAGATCATTCGGATCGGGGTTGATCAACAAGACGTTAGGCTCATAAGTCGATTTCTGGACATCTGCCACTTTGCTGAGCAGCTGGATAAACTCCAGACCACCCCAGACCAACTCACCGTCTTCTCCAAAAGGATCGAATTGCTTATTGCGTATTTGCTGCTTTTTGATACTAGAAAGAGATTCGTCATCATGAAAGAAAACGGTTGGCAGTTTCAGCCCATCTTTCATATGTAAAGTTATAGATCCATACCACCATCCAACTAACGGCGTCCTTAGGTGGATAGAATAAATGTAAGATATAGGGACACTAAAGCTAGATCCAGTTAAACTTGTAGATCCAAGTTTCTTCACGATGTAGATCCGCGTGGACTGACGGCTTGAACTTCCACTTCCTAGTTCCAAGTTCTCTAGATCCTTAGTTAATTCTGCCAAATCAGCTTCTTCATATACCTTGGTTTCGTTTTTGTTTAATTGCAGTTCCGTAACGAATGATACTCGTACGTCATTATTCGAATCATTAGGACCCCTTCCTAAAGTGAGAAAGCCTGCTATATTATCTGCCTTTGATTTAGTAGGATGTAAGTAACATTTCGACTTGCAGAATAAAAGCTCAACCTCGTTCAAAGATGCTCTTATAACTCGGCGCTGTTCTGTCATTTTGAAACTTATCTTTATAGGTTGTTGTAGCAAGGATTCCGCTTTATATATAAATAACTGTTAATTTCGCACCTTATTTCATAGTATATTATGTACTTTATTTTAATACTATAACTATAAATACAAAGATCCCGCAGAAACTATATCTCTATGAACCAATTCGATAGCCTTCTCCATCTTGTTTTCTAATTCTACATTACCAATAGTTTTGGCAGCCATGATCATTTGTCTAAGCATCTCCTCAAGTCTTTTGAACATTCTTATAAGGGAACCCTCATAAACATCAGTCATTTTACAGATCTGAGTGAAAGAGGCACCTTTAGACCACGCGTAAGTGACCTCCATCAACTCTGGTCTGAAGGACTCCACATACTCCTTTTCAACCATTTCTATCTTACATTCTCTAGATATCTTGGCGATACGAGTAGCCATATCCTGCATCGATTTCAAAGGCTCAGCCAACTCTGGCTTGAGCTTGGGAACCTCCTTGGCTCTCTCTTGGAAAACGAAACAGGAGCACAATGCGGCACATTGTTCTGGAGTGAGGTCACTAAAAGTACCGTTGAAAATCAATTCAGTCAAGAGTAATTCATCACCGGTACTAATTTCGCAAGCGACTCTGCCTTTTAATTCAATGATATCCTCTTGGGTGGTGAAACCCAATCTCCTCAAAACTCTTTTACGATGTCTCAAATCATCTAATTGGATTACCGCCTGGGCTTCTAAGATCTTTTCCCGAAGGCTCTTCATTTCGCTCTCGATTGCAACCTTCTCGCTGTATTTCTCATACAAATCAGTCAATCTTGCCGAGTCGTGAAGAGGGTTACTGAAAAGTTTGGATTCCAACACATCTATCTTTCTTGATAACAGCTTAAAATCTTCATCTTCAATCTTCATACTCTCCACTGGATTCATGAGAGGAATTCCATCAGGGAGTCGCTTGGGCAAGTCTTTCATAGTACGTAATAAATTCTTCTTGGCACTCGAGGACTTCAAATCTTCTGGTACCTTAAGTCTTACGCTGCTAATCTTTTCGATTGAATCCAATGTGATAGGAATGTACTCTGCTCTGGATTTTTCACCTGATTTTGATGGTCGTATACCTTCGGGTAAAAGAGGTGTGAATGGTTTGATTAAGTTCACGGGGGAATCGACAAACATTGTATAGACAAAGACTTGCACAATATAAGACTCGTGGTCTGTGTAAGTTTGGGATGGATTTCTCTTATTAGTCCTCTTAGAAAAAGACGTAACCATTCCCCAACCATAGTCATCTTTGCCAACTCTGACTTTTATTACACGACCTGGCTGTAAGAAAGGTAAGATGTGTCCTGGGTGGGTAATAACACGCTGAGCATCATTTTGGTAAGTTTGCAATTGTTGTTTCAAATCATAGTATTCTTTGACTGAGCCTTCGTCATCGATATGGAAATCTTCATATTTAGACTGAAGGACGCCAAGTTTTTGTTCTAAAACGGGCACAGCAGTGGCATTTTGAAATTGGAAAAAAGAATGCTCCAACATGAACTCAGGAGAGATACCTTCAACACGCATCAAGTTCAAAATCATGTTGTAGCCCAAATGAAACGCGGAATCCAATCTATCAGCTTGACCTTTAACCATACCTTTTGCAACTTGTGGCTCCATCTTCTCGTCGATCATCATTATAACAATTCCTCGATCATCTAATCCACGACGTCCTGCTCTACCCGACATTTGAATATATTCACCACCTGAGACCCAACGGAATCCTTTACCGTCCCATTTACGAACAGAAGTAAACACAACTGTCTTTGCAGGCATATTTAATCCAATGGAAAACGTCTCTGTTGCAAACAAAACCTTCAATAAACCTTCCTGGAAAAGGATTTCGATAATCTCCTTTAAAATTGGCAATAATCCAGAGTGATGAATGCCGATACCTCTTCTCAAAAGTGGCAAAATATTCTTAATTTGCGGTAATTCTTTATCGGCATCAGGTAAAAGATTTATCGCATTGTTGAAGACCTTGGTTAATGCTTCTCTTTCGTCATCGTTGTTAAAGTCCAATTTTGACATTTTTAATGCTAAAGCCTCACAATCTCTCTTTGAAAAAGAGAAAACAATCACTGGATTATACCTCTTCATATAGATCATCTTCACGATTTTATAAATGTCTGATTTACCATCTTTATTTCCACCTTTGAAAGTCTGACCTTTCTTACCTCTGCTGTCAGCAGATGATGGGTCATCACCCATATTATCGCTGATTGATGCCATTGCTTTTTGGAAGTTTTCTTCTCTAAATGTCCCCTTTTCATCCACAACTAAATGTATACCATCTCCAGCTGCAGGGAACAAATAATGTTGTAATGGAGTAGGACGGAAATCGGTATACACAACGTGACATGGCTGCTTATGAATCTTCACGATCCATTCGGCAAACTCCATAGCGTTCGGAATAGTAGCCGACAAGAACACATAATGCACCTTGTCTGGAAGTAAAATTATAGTCTCTTCCCAGACCACACCACGAGATTTGTCTCTCATGTAATGGACTTCGTCGAAAATGACCCATGCAACTTCTCTCATGACCTCAGAACCCCTGTAAAGCATACTACGTAAAATCTCAGTAGTCATGACTAAACACCCGGCGTCGGGATTTATAGTGACGTCTCCTGTCATGAGACCCACGTCAACAAACTCAGCCTGTAACTCTCTGTACTTTTGGTTACTCAATGCCTTGATGGGAGACGTATAAATGACTCTCTGCTTATCTCTTAGCGACTGCGCTATAGCATACTCGGCAACGACAGTTTTACCGGCAGAAGTGTGAGCCGACACAAGCACCGATTCGCCACGGTCTATACAAGATATAGACGTGTCCTGAAATGGATCTAACGTGAAAGGGTAAGTACGTGCCTCACTTTTTCTCACATGTTCTCCAATGGGCTTATAGTCGAACCCGGGAGGAACAGCCACCTGGTGCCTGACCTGATGTCTTAATTGTAACTGTGCAGGTTTCTCTTCCGTGGATTGTCCTAACAATCCACTTGAAGCCGCAACTTCTCGAGATGCCTCGATTTCCACAGCATCGAACACAACAGGCTTGATTTCTTTCTCTTCCTCTTTATCTTTATGCCCATTTTGCTTATCAGACTTGCGTTTCTTGCTACCCTTCTCCTCTGGCTCTCTGGCGTCGCGATTGCTTTCACTTTCACTTTCAACATCTGACGCTTGTCTTTTCTTGTTATTGGAATCCACCCCATCGGAGCTTTCAGTCGCCAAACTTACTGGCTCCTTGGCTGGTGCCTCATCGAAAACATCAAAAAGATCATTCTCATCCATCTTAAGGAGTTTGAATGAAGACAATTTGGTTAATACTGACTATCAACTAGTCTATTCAGCTTTTTTTTAAATTTTCGTTTGAATATATATGGATTTTTTTACAAGTCTCATCGCATACATTTTGAAATAAATAGTTTTTATTCAAGTAGAACTGAAAAAGATATATTCTAATTACTAATTACACTGAGTAGATTCAGGGAAGCACATTTTCTCCTGGTTTTGTAGAGCCTTCAAGGTCCTCCATTTCTCTCTATCATACTCTCCTATGACTGCGCTTGGAACTGAACTGACTCTGGACTTGTCTGAATTGGTAACGTCTTCCTGGTCGAAATAATGCAGATAATCAAGAGGTTGTGGAATATCATCATAATGGGTGAGTTCGTTGGGGGCGAAGGGAAGAGACAGAACAGTGGTTACCAGGTTAAGAGGTACGCTCTGGTTGGAGGGAGCGATGCTGAGGAAACTTCTCAACGATTTTCTCTTAGGTGACGCGCCGCCCATTGACGACTTATGAGAGTGGGCAGATTGCTGATAGGACACTGTGGAAGGCGCATGCCTATGATAATTGTATGAGTCGTTAAACGGCAACGAGTCGATGCTGTTTCTTGGTCTTTTCCTGAATACGTTTCCAATTTTCTTGGGGCTTTCTTGGAAAAACCGCTTGATGGGAGACGAGTTCGTCGAGTTGCGGACTTCGGCCTGTGGCGTCAAGGTGTCCATGTGATAATGCTCCACTTTGAGCTCGGGAAGGTCTTTGTCTGACTCGCTACCCGAGTATTTGGTGTTGGAATTCGAATACAGACCGCTGCCGCTCAGTGAGAGATTTCTGAACGTATGCAACGAAGGTGCACTATAGGAGCGATTCAAAAATGCCAGCGACGACCTACTTCCCCGAGTATCATGATCAGGGCGTATGGTACTGGATAGTTCGCTCAAATTGTCAATTTGAGTTACCATGCCGCCGTACGTCTCATTCATCTTCACCTCAGGAATCATGCCAGGATAATCAAGTGACCCAAACTCTTTCGCTTCCATTTGTGATACAAACGAATCTTGTTTCTGTAGAATTTTGGGGAAGTTATAGCTGTCTCCAGATCTGATTCGCATCTCGTTCCACGAGTCCCAGTTCTCGTGCCATTCCTCTAATGACACATGCCGAAGGTTTGACCTGGATCCTTTTTGCGAGAGATCAGAAGATTTTTGTCCCCACAACTTTTGTGATGGTGCTGATAGTTTTGGAATTTTTTCTAGATTCTTCAAGCTTTTACTATATTCATCATCCTCATAATTTTCTAGAGATGGATACTCAATTCCAAGACCGGTATTTTCTTCATGTCCATTATCGGCGACAGGGTCTCGGTCTGATGCCGTGTCGATGCCAGATTGGTTGAAATTATCAAATTCTTCATTCACAGATTCACCGAACTCTGAAATTTTCAGCAACTTGGCATTATTGGAAAGGTCGCTTACATTGTTCGTCATTGAACCAGGGGCATCGTTATGGTCCATAGCATTTCTCTGCTCATACACCTCTCTACTGATCGTTTCTGGGTGTTCGAATATCTTCTCCTGTGTCTGTTGACGCTTGATAGAAAGTATGGGGCTTTCACCTTTTCGCAATACAGGAGGAAGTAAGGTATCACTTATACTGGAAAGATAAGCTCTTTCATTATTAATGCTTTTTTCTTTGATGTCTATGGAGCACACCTTTCCTGGATGAGTTCTCATGCAGCTCATCGACTTTGATCTGTTAACTTCTTTTTCGTCGAATGAAGGCCTCGACAAGCTTTTATCATTATGCCTTACCTTTGCGACCTCAAGGTCTACATTATTATCGAACGCCAGGTTGTCCAAAGAAAGTCTATGTTTTGGTAAAAGAAGTGAAACTCTGTTGTCTGAAGGGAGCGTGCCACTGATGTATTGTTTCGAATTGAAGTCCATGCTAGACCTGTGAGAAAGGTTAGGTATACTAAATGAATCGTGGGTAGCGAAGATGCCCGCAGGCGGAAACATGGGGTTGTTCTGACTATCTCCCAACTTAAGTAAGGACTTGAACACCTGCGTATTAGATTTCTTAAGTGCCTTTTTCAAAGATACTGCGGACGAGAGTGAGGATGAAGTATGCGAATGCCCGAGGTGGCTCTCATCCTGATAAAGCACCAAGGCAGAGTTCATCCAATTATTCTCGTCATTGCAGAGGACGTCTTTATCGTCCTTGTTGTGTGCCGTTTCTATAACGTATGCAATTTTGGTATCATCATTTGCCTGTTCGATCGAGGAGCATGCGATGCTATGGGGTCTTTTTTCGGGGTCTTCTACTAATGTACGTTCTGATAGTTTTTTGGGGAAACCAGTATCCTGCTCGAAAGCCAATTGACCATTAGACTCAACGTCTTTGCTGGGACAGCTTGGGCTGTATGACGCAGTGCCGTCGACATCATGGTCGAACCGCATCTCGTCGTCTGGAACACCAGTAGGTTCAAATAAAAACATTAGTACTGTTGGAAGAAGAATTGAAGAAATGCAGATGGACAATATGTAAAGGGAAGATATGGTTGGCTTCCAGCGTGTCGAGATGCTTGGCGGGCCATAGTCCTGAAAAATTAGTCTGTTGACAAGGACCAAGCCAGCAACAAGTTGCCCAAGAAAGCACACGACGAATGCAGCTCCAAACACAGCTCTGGTGGCAGGGCCTGCCCGGGCCTGTAGGCATACAGCAATGTGCAAAAATGCTAAGATCAACGAAAACACACTGAGCACCAACAGACTGGCATCTGCACCAAACATGCCTGCCACAACAAACCCATAGACCGCCACGGCTGCACAGCAGAGTGCTCCCACTGCTCGTAGCACTACCAATGCTGCTTTATGCTTCTTCATACCACCAACTCCTTGTGGTCGATATATCCCGTCGGCTATTCTACGTTGCACAAGCGAAAATTTTGTTTGATAATACCGCCTTGAAGGTATTTCTGATCTCCAAGCACTTCTTCTAGGATGCTCTTATCAATTAATTAGTCACTCTACCTTGTTCTTAGAGTTTTCTGCCTCTATATGTCGTTGAAAGTTTTCTAGTTCTAATGTGAGTGTTTTGTATCAAGCCGCCATGCTCCATATAGATGTGTATTAGGCGGTTCGCCTAAAATTCTGTTAAGTCCCAACCCTAGCCGATCTGAGCTCTTCAGTAGCCTACTACTGTATCAACCTGAATGGTAAACATATTGGTTCCGTTGTTTATACATTTCCGCTTATGGGTATTGCTGCCGCGAAAAATTTCACAGCTGCGCTTCGCTAGCGTATCGCGAAATGTCGTAAACAAATATCGCGAAATGTCGCAGTATGAAAAGAGTATGTTCCATCTACATAGTAGGGAGAGGGTTACTGAAAGGCATAAACTGATATAAAATACGATAAGCAGGCCACAGGCCTGGTCAAATCTACTTACTTTTCTTTTCTACTTAATGGTGAAGGTTCTGGACCAAGAGAAGGGTTTCCTTTTTTTTTTCTTTTTTCCTCGAAAACTTAGTTTGCGAACTAGCAATGGTCCCGATGTCAACGAGCAACAATGAAATTTTATTGTTCCCCAAGCAGGTATTGCTAAGCAGCAAAAAGAGTAACATAAATTCGAAAATAAAAACATCCTAGGTAGGGTCCAGAACGCTAGATTGTTAGCACTGCGGTGAAGACTCAACTCAAATGGGTCCAGGGACGCACGTCGTTGTGATAGGAGCGAGTGAAGACCGTTGGAATTGATCAAAACTTAAAGTCACCGCTGATCCATCTGTTGACCATGTCGAGCGAGTTTGCAGGCTGGTTGTAGGGAACCATGTGACCGGCGCCGTAGACTCTCAAGAAGGTGAAGTGTTTGTAGTTCTTGACTTCACCTGCGGCCTCCTTACCCACGGTCCAGGTCCTGACTGGCAGCAGCTCGAATTGGTCGTGTCCGGACCATGGGAGTTGGTTAGTCCAGGCCTGGTTGCCCAACCAGTTGCAGATAAAGTCCTTGTCTCCCGCGTAGATCAACACTGGCAAGCCGGACTCCAACAACTCGATGACGGCCTCATGGTAGGGCTTCATCCAGTCACCAGCCAAAAGGAAGTTTCTGTTGACGTCGAAGTTGCAGCCTTCGTACAGGTCGACCTCGGCACCCACCTTGGCCTTGACCTCGTCGAGGTTCAAGTAGTCGTCGATGTACTGCAAGTCGGTGTAGCACAAGTCAGAGCCGTCGCACATGGTACGGATGTCGTACACGTTTCTGCCTGTCTTCTGGTAAGGACCCATCTGGGCGTTGTTACAGTAGATAGAGGCAGGGACACAACTCCACACGGACTGGGTGGAGTAACATGTTTCGATGAAGCCCAAGCATCTTGGGAGAGAGTTGAGCATCGACTCACACTCTTCGGGCTCCAACACAGAAGGCTCGCCACCCTCACCACAGGCCATTGGCTCGTAGTGCTCGTATTGCACAAGAGGGTCGGTAAGACCGTTACCAATCAAGACCGAAGACAAGTTGAATGAACGGTCTTCGTGGCTCAAGATCTCCTTGGCGAAGACAGGGATGTAGTGGCCGGCGTACGACTCTCCCGCAATGTGGAAGTCGGGTTTCTTGTACTCAGGGAACTGCTTGAAGAACAACTCAAGGAACGCATAGACATCCTTACCGGCTGCCACTGTGTTGGTGACGGAGCTCGACGAGTACGAGTAGCCGACGTTGACGGGCTGGTCCAAAAAGATGACCGAAGCGTTGCTGTTCCAGCTGTGGGGGTTGTATACAGGCTTCAACGTCGAGTTAATGGACGAAGGGCCCAATTCGAAGAACAACCCGGTCAACGAAGAGCACCCTGGACCACCGTTCAACCAGAGAATGACAGGGTCGTTCTTGGGGTCGTTTCTGGACTCGAAGAACCAGTAGAAAAAGTGCTTGTCCTCATCGTTGACGTCAAGGTAACCAGAGTACTGCTTGACCGAGTCGATGCCCAAGTCAGCCGGGGTCGACTTGACCCTCAACTCATGGTTGGGCACCTTGGCGTCTGTCACGTAGAACTGGTACGCATCGCTCTTTTGCGCCTTGGGCTTCCTGAAACCAGACTTGACCCTCAAGCTGCTCACCACGTCGGGGAACTCGAGGAGCATGTCCAGCCACACCTTGCGGGCGCTGGAGGGCGCATCGCCCTCCGCCAAGTACTTCTTGATGCCCTCCATAAGGTTGTTGGTACCGCTGCTCACATGCTCGACAAACTTGGAATAGTCGTTTGTCTCCTTATTAATTTTAATCCCGATATGCTGTTGGATATCGTCAAACTTATCTTGGAGCGATGGCACTCTGAACCCTTGCACCGACTCAATTGCCGACAATCCAAGGGCAAGCCCCATTAAAGTATTGCTTACTTTCATCTTAGTCTAACTCCTAGATTTCTATCCTGCTCCCCAGTAATCCTTTTTTTGTGGGCCCTGAGCATATATATACAAGCAAGCATAGCTTAGATAAGCTTTTAGTGTCACAAAACGCCGCGCCCTGGGACGGATAGGTCATGAGACGCTATGAAATGGACCGGTACGCTAGTATAAGGCCTGGTCCATTTCACAAGTGAATGGTCTTTTTGGTGAGGAAAAGCCGATGTAACACCGGTGTTAGTCAGCCCAAGTTCTCGAGTAGTAATAGAAAAGTCAAGGATGTGGGGCGTGGTGTGTCAGGATATGTTGAGCTCTTCGAGACAAAGGGAGAGGAGCGGTACATAGTGAAGACGTACTACGGCAAGGAGAAATACGAGAAGAGCGTGGAGTACAAGCGGCGGGTGTTGCACGAATACGAGGCACTAAAGCGGCTTGAACACGAGAATGTAATCAGGGTGTTTAAGTATGAGTACGTGCGACACCGAAAGGTTGTCCAGGTGTACATGGAGGCAGGCAGCAGGGACTTGTATCGGGTGTTGAGCCGGGCGGGCGAAAGCGGCGTCTCGCCGGACGAGACGCTTTGCTTTTGGAAGCAGGTATGCAATGGGGTGCTCTACTTGCACGAGAACGCTCGTTTGTGCCACCGGGACTTGAAGTTGAGCAATGTGGTGTTGGACTCGCGGCTGGGGCTTGTGAAGATCATCGACTTTGCCACGGCCTTTTTCTTTGACGACGTGGCGGGCGGGCCCCAGGCTGAGCTCCGTGCCATTGGCCTTGTTGGGACTGAGGGCTACCTGTCGCCAGAGACGTACCTGAACCTTTTTTACGACGGCAAAAAGGCCGACATATGGTCGCTCGGCATCATGTGGTACTACTTGGCGAACCAGAGCCTACCCTGGAAGGCTGCCCGCCACGACGACCCCGACTTTCGGGCGTTTTCCGACACTTTCAGCGAGGAGACCCGCCGGCAGCGGGTCCTCCAATTTCTTCCAGAAGCCTCGCAACCGCTTCTTCTGCGCGTCTACAGCGTCGACCCTTCGGCGAGGCCCGCCATCGCCGACTTCTTTGCAGACCCTTGGTTCGCCCAGGCGCCGTTCTGCTCTCGCAGCAGCCGCTGCTGCTGCGACCACTCGAAGCTAATTGCAAGATACTGTTGATGGCGAAGCCGTCAGCACACCGTTTAACATTGAAACTTGTATCTAGACAGACAGCAGCCCTGGCGACAGCCGTGGGCTGTCATGATTACGATAAACTTGTACATAAGCTATGATAGACACTCTACATTATGCTGTTCCCCGACTATGTAGCGCCGGCGCTAACTGCTGCTCCAGAGTCGGCGTTGCAGCACCGACTCTGGGTCCATCGGTCGCAGAGATAGCGCAGGTGGCGCCGTCGCCTGCCCTGCTCACCACCGCTGGCAACCGCAGTGGTTACAGAGCAACACAGGCCCCCAGCACATACGAAAAGCGGGCGTGCATTCCAAACAACCCCAAACCACCCGTGCTTCTTGCGGATTGTGGCCCGCTAAAGCGCTCTAGCTGGTCCTGAGTCAACCGTCGGTCTACTCGGCGGCTCTGGCGCTGGCAGCTCCTCCTTCAGGAGTCAAACTTTCCGAGTCAAAACTGCTAACGGTGCGGACCAAATTCTGATGATCCTCCAAAATGACTCTACCGATGCGACTATATAGTAATTTAGTTCAACGACAAAGTAAAGAAATTTTGCTCAGTTAGACATTGACATAAATTCAACAGTTTACCAGTATAGCGAAAGGACGGTGGAGACATGTTGTCAAGGACTTTAGGTAGAGTGAGAGCAAACAAGTCAGTCAGGTTGGCACCATCGGCAAGATGGTACGCCTTGACAGACAATGCTAGAGCATTGATCTCACAATCGGTGAAAGAAGTGGACCCTGAGATGGCGCTGATCTTACAGGAAGAAAGAGATAGACAGAGAAGGTCTATTACGTTGATTCCTTCAGAAAACTTCACATCGAGAGCGGTGATGGATCTCTTGGGGTCCGAGATGCAGAACAAGTACTCGGAGGGATACCCTGGAGAAAGATACTACGGTGGCAATGAAGTTATCGACAAGGCTGAGGCTTTGTGCCAGGAGAGAGCTTTGGAGGCGTTTGGCTTGAGCAGTGACAAGTGGGGTGTTAACGTGCAGCCTTTGTCGGGAGCACCAGCCAACCTCTATGCGTACTCTGCGGTGTTGGACGTGGGCGACAGAATCATGGGGTTGGATTTGCCTCACGGTGGACACTTGTCCCACGGGTACCAGACGCCCTCGACCAAGATCTCGTACATCTCGAAGTACTTCCAGACCATGCCTTACCGCTTGGATGAGAGCACCGGGTTGATAGACTACGACATGTTGGAAAAGACGGCCGTCTTGTTCAGACCCAAGATCATCATCGCAGGTGCCTCGGCGTATCCAAGAATCATTGACTACAAGAGAATGAAGAAGATTGCCGACTCCGTTGGAGCTTACTTGTTGAGCGACATGGCGCACATCTCCGGTTTGGTTTCCGCTGGCGTCACTCCCTCTCCCTTCGAATACTCCGACATCGTGACCACCACCACGCACAAGTCGTTGAGAGGCCCAAGAGGTGCCATGATTTTCTTCAGAAAGGGTATCAGAAAGACCACCAAGAGCGGCAAGGAGATTCCATACGAGTTGGAGAAGAAAATCAACTTTTCTGTTTTCCCTGCCCACCAGGGTGGTCCACATAACCACACCATCTCGGCACTCGCTGTCGCCTTGAGACAGACTGTCACGCCAGAGTACAAGCAGTACCAGAAGCAGGTTGTGGATAACGCCAAGTCTTTCGCCAACAAGTTGAACGAAAAGGGCTTCGACTTGGTATCGGGCGGAACAGACACGCATTTAGTCTTGATCGACTTGAGGTCAAAGCAGATCGACGGTGCCCGTGTCGAGGCGGTTTTAGAGCGCATAAACATAGCCGCCAACAAAAACACCGTTCCTGGAGACAAGTCCGCCCTCTTCCCATCCGGTTTGAGAGTGGGAACACCAGCCATGACTACAAGAGGCTTTGGCGACGAAGAGTTCGCTAAGGTCGCCGAGTTCATCGACAGAGCCGTCAAGATCTCCATCGACTTGAAGTCCAAGGAAGAGGGCAACACTCCGAAGGAGTTGTTGGCCTCTTTCAAGAAGTTGGCTGACGAAAACGCCGACATAAAGGAGTTGGGCAAGGTCATCGCAGACTGGACTTCCGCCTACCCAGTTCCCGGTGACTTGTGATTTCTATAGTACCGTAGTTATAGTACCTACAGTCAATGTAAACATAGTAGTTCACTTGCAACTTTTGCTTATTCTGGGGCCCATTTTTCAACAATTTTTTTCCCCTAGTATATATGGTAACTAATTGCCATTATACACAACTTATATTATTGAGAGTATCGGTTTAAGGTGTAATGGAAATTTTGGAGGAATATGAACGGAGCTACAGAATGGAATAGTAAAGAAATCAGAGAAAAAGCAATGGAGAATACCAACATACAATCTATATCAAAGCCACGGAGTCTTGAAGGTAGGACGATTTCGTGGTCGAAAAATGGATTCATAGCATTTTCTCCTCTCGAGAGCGAACTCAAGAATAAGGTGTTTTTGACATATCTTGAAAATGTGGATGGAAACTCGTGGCGGCTTGCTAAACCACAAGAGATAAAGCTTAGGTCAAGCGTCGACACGCAGTTTAGGCCCGAGATCTCTCTTTTGTCGTGGAGTAACATGAGCACCGATTTGGCGGTGTCTGACATACACGGCAATCTATACATAATGTTGGCGGGAGTTGGCATTGTGAATCCCAAGGATAGAGGCGAGAACGGGTATACTACCAGCAATGGGACTGGAAATGGCGGGCAGACCAAGGGAAACAGTGGCGGTCCCCAGGGGACTCTGGCTGCTCATATGCCAAGCTATGAATTGACATCATACAACCATATGGAAATGATATATCGGGATCTACTGAGCCAGAGTACGGGCCAGTATGTACATTCGTCACAGATTATCGAGATAAGATGGTTGAACATAGCCAAGCCGTTGATTGTCAAGCGGCCTGCGACGTTGAAATACATCGAAAACAACCAGCATAAATCAGCATCTCCCTTTGTATATACCTACTCGGTCAGCCAGCATGAACAAATCGGATCCTGTCATCCTATACCCACAAAGCAGGCCTGCGTCACTGTCAGACAAAACGGTGACTTGTCGCTTTATTACCAGGGCGAACATAAGGTGGAGTACCACAAAATAAGCGATCGCCTTAGTTTTGGAGAGAAGACAGCATATATCGAAATGGCCTCTGTGGGCTTCAGCAAAAACAACGAGATAATAATCACTGCACATGACAAAGTGACGGATAAAATTAGAGTGTTCAGAGCCCACATAGACTGGGGGTATTTGGTCCAGTCTGCCAAGAAGCAGAAGATAGATCCACATTATCACACACCAGAAAAGGAGCAGGTTCCCCTCACCTTGAAGGTTGAAGTACTATGTGAGTCCAGTGTACTACCCTCTATCTGCTCTACTTCTCAAAATGACACCGATACCAATGATGATATTATGGCGATCGATTCGCCCCCAACCTCTCACAAATTCCAGAAGTTGAGTTCAATAGATTTGATTTCACCCTCTGTTGGATTTGATTCAGAACTTGACATACTTATCACATACGAAACTTGGAGCGATGCTACTCAATTGAATACTGAAATTTATCGGTACAATTTGGTCGCAAGTCTGGATTACATATCCTCTGCTTTTGACAACCTAGGAAATAAGTCAGCAGGTAAGGAAAAAGATACTAATGCAGTACAGGACTTTAGGTTGTTGCTTAGAGATAAAATGGCCCGCAATGGTAAAATCCAGAGAATTGAATACACACAAGCGGAACACTTCCTTCTTTTGTTATACGAAAAAGGTAAAGTTGATGTTATCGATAGGAAGGATATGACTGTCATAAACGAGAAGGGGGTATCTAAACTGAAGGAGAATCCTCCTCCCCAAATTAGTTCACTTTTTGATATTGGATTCAATTTCCCAGATATTGAAAACGCTACAGATTCTCTCGTGTATGCAATTTCTCCCAACTTGACATCATTGGTTTATATTTGCCCTCATTTGTCGCCTAATGACTTAAAATTAAAAGTTTTGACTAAAGGATCTGACCAGGGTATAACGCCCAAAGAGATGTTTATAACCTCAGTGGGGTTTGCTTTCAGACACTCACACGCATGCTATACAAACACAAATGAAGATGATTTGATCGCTTTGGCTCAAACAGAGATTAAAAGGGTACGGTCAGAACTTCATAAGTCGACGATGTCAAAGCCTCTCAACATTGACATTATATTGAAAAAGTTCATTGAGTCAATTATTTGTGAAACCCATAAGGCAGTGAACTTCAACCTCGATTCATTCGGAAAAGACTCGATTGACAAACTTCTTTCCAGTCCTCCATTGCAAAAGCTTTTGTCTTTCCAATTAATATTGGGAGGATTGCAGACAACCAATTACATCATGAGCGATATTGCCTGGACGATTTTGAATTTGAGGAGCGCTAGTTTCGGCATAATGTTTCTGTTATCTAGCATATATCGTCAAATATCTAAGAAGAAACCGAACGAGGACACATTGCAAGATTCAATAACCAGGGGTGAATATTTGATCTCTTTGATTGGAAATGTTCAATGGCTTTTAGACTTCATGATTTACTTGAATCAAGAATTACTTCACTTATCGCATTCGTTGCAAAATCCCGGTCAAAGCTCTCTATCAGTATCAAATTCTCTAGTTTTACCCTTGATATTGAGTAAAGTGCCTCGTTTGTTTCTCATATATGCTTTAAATTCGATTGGAAAGACCAACGAGATCTTGAAGAAATTGAACAAAGATTTGACGGAGAGCAACAAGAACTTCAGTCCAATGAAACAAGCGCTTGGAAGGTACTTCACATTATTCAATAGTACTCCTTTAAACTTAAGCTTCTTTGAAAACTTCTTGAAGGAGGCCGATACATTTATCACGAAAGAGTTATTTCAAATAGCATCCTCTAAAGATAAAGGATACCAATTGAAGTTAGAACAGAAATTGGTATGCGAGGGCGAAATAATCGAGGAATTGATTCCAGTTGCCAAGATGGTAATCGCAAGACACGCTCGTACCATGAATAGGGACATCAGAATCTCTGACATATATTTTTACGATACCGACTGGTTGCAAGTGGGATACAACCTGTTACGTAATACCGAAAAGACTATTGAATGGGAAAAGGAGACGATATTGAATGATAAAAGTGCCAACGAGCCAGTTAAACCTATTCTACAATTAAATAAAACAGAGTATATCGATGCTCTCCGAAAAATTATAATATCAATCGAGCAAAGATCCCCAAGCATGAAGACAGTGAAATATAGGAGATGTTTGAGATGTCGGGCATTGTCGCTAACGAACGATCCACTTGTGTTTGGTGTTGAACGCAACATTGGGTTATGGACCATGGTTTTCCAAAGATCTTGTATATGTGGTAGCTCTTGGGTCAATTGCGAAGCTTAGGTAATAAGCCGTCCTATTTATTACTGAATGCTAAAATTATTTACATAGACCTTAATATATTTCACTTTAGAAGCTCAAGTAGACTCACTCAATATCTGAGCGTTATTGCTCCTTTTTGGTATCTTTCCTGTGATCTCAGCGTATGCGGTCCTGAGGCCATCGTAAAACATCTCCAAGTCTTCATCGCTATTTAGTAAGTTGTACAACGAATCAGTCTTAAGCTTCAAAATGTTTGTTTCCGTGACGTTTGTTGAGCTCACTAAGTGATTACTGACTATAGTGGGCAATTGGTGGATCAAATGATGGATGCCATAGGGAAAACAGGTTAGCCTGAAAATGAGTGCATGCAAAAAGTCAAAAGGGAGTCTTGTAATCACTTTGGAAGTCAAAACAGGGGCCATTTTGTCAAACATTTCTTCAGAAGCAATGAGATTGATAGTGATGTCAAAATATTTTTTTGACAACAAAGGAACATACTGAAGCGTATTTGCATAGAACTCCGAAGGAAGGAGATTAGGGTTTATGTCGCGTAAAAGTCTGAAATCTGCCTGCAGCTCCAAATCAAAGTTATCGGGTTTGAAAAGCTCATAATCATCAATGAGATCCCTAGTGAATGTCTGGATAGGAAGCACGTCTGCCGATGAGAGGGTCAGCACGAGCTCCACGATGGTGTGAGAGTATAGACTTCTGTCTTCATCCTGTTTTGAAATGTGATACTGTGAAACCAACTCTCGCAAAACGAGTTGCGAGTTGGCGAAAATGCTCTCGTCGAACGTGTCTGCCAAAAGTGCCGCCAACTTGACATAGTACTGGACGTACAAGTACTCGTCGAGCGCGCCGGTAAGCCCACATTCTGACTTACTGAAGATATAGATGTCTTTCGGGATTGGTGTTCTCGAGCGAATGCCCGCGGGCAAGAGAAGCAAGATGTAGTCCATGAGGGTGAAGACCTTACTTCCACGCTGCGTCTTCACGGTCCGGTAGAAGTCACAGAACTCGCGGCCAAGCAACATTCCTGAAGCCACCGGGCTGCGCGACGCAACCAACACTTTGATGAGGTTCTCGCACCGGCTCTCGAACTCAACGCCGCAGTCGCTGCAAAACAACTTTTTTAGCAACACCGTCATCACCAACGTCCCACGCATGAGCTCCACCGTGGCGTCCTCGTCGGCCTTGGCCGCGAGGACGTCCACAACCATGCAGCTCACCCCAGGGCCCCCCTGGAGCCCGTTTATCACGAACTCCGGCGAGTAGAGCTGCAAAATATCCGCCATGCGCATCCCCATCAACACCTTCCGAAGCATGTTCACCACCTCTCCTTCTGGATCAAGCTCCGCATACTCGCCATCATTAAGCACCCCGTTTACCGCCAATACAACCCTCCCCAATTGTTCTCCTGTGACCTTTCTTTCCTCTAACATCTCACTCACCGGGTTGCCGCCACCAGACATCCCGAACACAAAATCCCGGAGAATCTGCCCATTCACGCGCGACCGCGACTCCAAGCATCCTTCAAGGTGCTCGGCCACCTCCCTGGTCTTCGTTTCTTGCTCCATCCTTTCCTTACCTCCCTCGTTGATAAAGAAGATCTGGTGGTTAGCCGTGATCAATTTAAGGAAAAAAAAAATTATATCGTCTATTGTCTATGCTCAATTTGTTCACGAACACGATTTCAAGGCGCCGAAGATTGAGTTAAGGATAGTATATTTGAAAAGGATAGGAATTGGCGACAAATTATAAGGATAGAAAGATCGCGAAAAAGACAACAGTAGGTGGAAGAGTAGAGTTGTCTTATAGAGAAGAGAGCGGTAAGGAATTCATGATGACTCCAGAGATTGAGAGTCCGTTGCAAGAAACGAAAAAGGCTAATATTTCGAGTGAGAGCGAGGCGGCTAATAAAAATGTAGGTAAAGATGCAGCAAAAAACATGACACCTCCAGCAACACCATCTTCAAAAGGAGGAGATGAGAAGGAGGACAAGGATGCGAGAGAAGAGAGCCTGTCGACGCCCGCTAGCAAAGCGTCGAACGCGTCAGAAAGGAAAGCTCCGTCGGAGCTTGATGATATCGCACGCAAGCTATTCTCCGAGGAATTCTACTCTGTACGGCCAGACGAGTACATCCACTTGTTGGCAGGAAGCGACGGCGAGAGCACGGAAATCCGTGAGCGGTACATGGACTTGTTTGAGTGGAGCCCGGATCTTTTGGCGTCAGTGCGGATGCTCTGCTCCAAGCTCTACTTGAAGGGCGAGTCGCAGCAGATAGACCGTGTGCTTGTGTCGTTCTCCAAGTCGTATGTTAGAAAGCACCCCGACAACGTGTTCTGCACCAAGCAGCACGAGATGATATACATCATCATGTACAGTTTGGTGCTCCTCAACACGGCTTTGCACAACTCGGAAGTCGACAAGAAAAGCAAGATGTCGCAGCAGGACTACGTCCGCAACACCATGAGCACGTTTGTTACGCTGAACCTGCACGGGTACCGCAAGCTCAACGTTAGACAGCGTGTCAACATCGAGCGTGAGCTTGCTGGCTACTACGAGGACCTTTCGAAACACGAGCTCCACTTGAAGAACTCTGACCTGTCTGCTTTTGTTCTGATGACCAAACCTAGCAAGAGACAGTCTCTATACGGCAACGAGTCTGCCCTGCGCAATGTCTCACTGGGCAAGGCGTCGTTATCGAGCGATATGCCGCCTTTATCTCGGCAATCTTCCGAGTCCTCTATCTGGTCCACCGACACAAACAGTAAGCGAATATCGTTGTCAATGCAGCGTGTGCCATCAGGCGCCTCCGATTTATCCCATATGAGCTCCTTCATGGGGAGACACAAGAAAATCAGTAGGGCTGGGTTTTCGAGAGCTTTAGCGTCTGAGCAGAAGCACCTGCTGAATGGCATGTTTCTGAATAATAACAGCTCTGCTGTCTCTCAGCATAGTGCTCGAACGTTGCGCGGAAGACAGTCAATGCACTTGCCTCGCACCCCAACGAAAGATTATCCATCGTTACTGAGAAAGACATCGACAGATTCTTCTATTCTTGGGAACGGACATGACCTTGAATCCAATATATCAGTTGATAGCATCGATATGCAAGAATTCGATATAACAAAGGATGATGCACAGATGCCCATTGAAAATTTCGATGTCGATGATTTCCAGGATGAAATCGACCTCCTCTTAGAATTAGAAGGCTCTCCCTATTTGAAAGAAGGTTTCTTGAAGTTAAAGATCGTTAATAATGATCAGCAAGACTTTAATGCCGAAGAACAACCCCCATCACGTACTGCTTCTGGTTCGGGTTTCAGGTGGCTTTCGTTTTTTAGAAGCCCAAGCAAAGGATACAGTGCAAGTAATATGAATGGACCTGCTAACATTTTGAGCAACAAGGTGAGCGAGCTATTTGTTGTTGTGTCCAAGGGTGAGTTGACCTTGTACAGTTTCGATCCGAAATTAGTGAAAAAAGATCGTATGTTGAAGAAAAAGGAAGGTTATCAGGACGATGACGATGATAATGAAAGCGTGGTGGGCGATGGTAACTGGTTGAAAAATGCCGTGAAGGTTGGCGCTTACAATTTGTGCTCGACATACGCCAAATTAGAGAGTAGTATTCCAGGTGTTCTGAATTCAAGCAGAATAGGTAAGTCGTCTTGGTCCTTGACCTTCCCCAGAGTCTCCAAGAAGCCAAACAAGGTATTTTATTTTGAGGCAGGTACATACGAAATCGCTAGAGAGTTCATCAATGCTTGTAATTTTTGGGCCTCTAAGATAACTGCCATTCCAACTGCTGAAGAAAGTGTTTCTTCGATAGAATACGGCTGGACTAATCTCAAAGGTTTGATTGCGAAAAAGAATGACTTTAAGAAGATGAAGAGCATCCAAAAGTGGGAACCGCTTCCCCAAGGTGTTTATCTTAGCAGCTACTTTGCTAACCAATCCGAACTCGACGGGAAAGCTTACACTATGAACATAATCAAGCAGTTCTTCAAGACGGTAAACTACTACAACAGCTTGAAGAAACACTATGCTGATTTCAACGAACTGAAGATCGCATTTTTACGAACTTTCAATAACCGTCAGCTCTCAGGCTCTTCCAATTATGGCAGAGTAGTCGCTAACTATAAGAGCAGAGGAGCTGAGTATGAGAAAGAGCTCAAAATGTACAAAAGCTATATGATGATTTTGGCATACGGTTTGTTGCTTAGGTTTAAAGTCGAGTATACTGATAACGTAGAGAACGTCAATGAGCAAGAAGAGAACAAAGACCAGGAGAACTTGGAAGAAAACTGGTTCTCGGAAAACGACGACGAAATGACGTACCTAGCAAAAGTGGAAATCAGTAAGGTATTCAAAGGAGTCAGAGACATCTTCAAGTTAATTCCTAACTACCAGTCCAATCCTTTCATTGACTCTATCCTTACGGCTGGAGCGACAAGCTCCAACCCCAATGCCAAACCGTTTCCATTGGTGAAATCCCCCAAGACATTCACTTTGTCTAACTACAAAGAAGTAGAAGGCACGATTAATGACATGCACCAAAACCAACCTCTCGAATCGGGCGAATTGGACCGCCGTCGTAGTACTGACACGATCAAGGAGGAAGATGAACCCGAAGAAGCAGAGCAAAACAAAGAAAAGGCCAAGTAAGCTACTACAGAGCCTATTCGATCCTTTAAACTTCACTTCCACTAATTTTCTTTTCTCTAATCTACAATGTTGTAATAATTTGTATGTAATAATCGTTTTAGTTCAATTTTGTGTAATGAACGACTACATTTTCAATTTGAAGGCAAATCTCAACTCGATAACAAGTAGAGTAACTTGGCGAGAGTGTGAAATACTAGCACATCGTTTTGAAACACCTAACTAGCATCTCCAGACACAGACGTATCTAGGTACAGCTTGTTTACGCATTCACGGTATTACATAAAACGCATCACGCTTAGTTGAGTCAAGAATATATCCAATATGTCAGATCCGTTTTCACTTAATGGTAAGTACATCGCTACAGACACCCCCTAAGTTGACTATCCAGAGTCTGCGAGCTGTTCTATACGGACTCGGCGCTGCTTTCGTTTGGCATTGAGCACATACTAACTTTAATAGGTGGTTCTGCGGTTGCAATGGTCGGAAAGGACTGTGTGGCCATAGCATCTGATTTACGATTAGGAAATCAGTCATTAGGGTTATCCAACAACTTTGAAAAGATATTTCAATTTGGCGACAAAACTTTCTTGGGGTTAACGGGATTAGCTACAGACGTCATCACTTTATCAGAAGTATTCAGATTTAAACATAACTTGTACAAGCTCAGGGAAGAGAGAGACATAGAACCCAAGACGTTAGCTAACCTTGTCAGTTCAACATTATACGAAAAGAGATTTGGACCATATTTCGTATCTCCTCTTGTCGCTGGTTTGGACCCCAAATCCAACGTACCATTCATCTGTGGTTTCGATTCGATTGGATGCATAGACTTTGCCAAAGACTTCATAGTGGGTGGTACCGCTAGCGACCAGCTCTATGGGTTGTGCGAGTCGTTATACGAGCCAAGCTTGGAGCCCGAAGACCTTTTCGAAACGATCAGTCAGGTCTTGCTTAATGCTGTTGACAGAGATGCTCTTTCAGGCTGGGGAGCAGTAGTTTACATAGTAACAAAGGATAAAATAATCCGAAGGGTGTTAAAGACCCGTCAAGATTAGCTTCTCATTTCTTTACATAGAACTATTTACAAAGTAAACCAAACTTTAATATATCATCCTTCTCGGAAAAGGTACGACACGTCAAGATATGGCGTTTCCACTGGACAGAGCAGGCAGGTCGCTAGTATCTGATGGGCACTATAGAACCCCTGCGAGGACTCTCCCCCATCTCTAAAATATCTTACTGTTTGCCGCCTAATCTCTTCTCCGCCTGCTCCTCTATCATTTTCTTGAGGTATGCATTTTTGCCGTAGAGCTCTTCCTCACGCTGCTTTCTCAACTCTTCCATCCTCTTTTGCTTTAATTTTGATTGTTTTATTCTTTCATTAGCGTCATTCACTCTCGTATAGTGTAAGCATTTATTAAGTTCATCCTTCTCAAAATTACACGTTCCGAGTGCTTTCTTCAAAAACTCTTGCCTATGGCACTCCTCTAAGGCATCCATAAGCTTTTCGCATGGGCTAAACCTGTTCTTATCTAACTGTGGGTGCATCTTAGTCTTCTGGTGATTGAAATGATGATTTTAATTATGGTGAGATCTGAGTACAAAAATAGTTATTTAATCAAGTTCCAATTTTCTCGCTCAACTTAAGTAAAGCTGTTCAAAATAAAGTGAAAGCCAATGTCTAAAGATAACCAAAATAAAGATACTGACGAAGTATTGGATTTCTTGAATTCATTACCAGAATCAAAAGGGACTAAGACGGGACCAGAAAAAAGTGGAGATGGTAAGGAGAACGAGGAATTTTTGGAGTTTTTAGATGAGTTAGCGGCACATGAGAAATCTAAACCATCCACCCCTGCCCCTACAGGAAGTAAGTTCGAACCCAAGAGAGGCGTATCTGGCGCAAAAGACGGTGCTAGTTCTGGGACTCAAACACCTGTGAAAACGGGACAGAAGCCTGCAACCGGGGCTCAAGAAAGTAAAACTACGGAAGATAATAAGGAGGAACACAGCAAGGACGAGCATGGAGCGGATATTGCGCCCATTGAGGCTATTTCTAGCTGGTGGAGTAACTCGGGATCAAACAAAGTGTCAGAGCTCTGGGGGTCGATAACCTCTAACGCCCAAACTATAAGCGAGCAGACATATCAGTTAGCTTCGAACACTACGAACCAAATCAGCCAACAGAGACAGAAGTTCATAGAAAACTCAGACCACGAGCAAATCCTAAACATCAGTGCTAAGCTCAATTCCATCTTACTGAATATGTCCAACCAGATAACACAAGGGTTAATGTCGGATACAGATGAACTTTTAAATATTCTCTTAATCTACGACTTGTACAATATGAACTACTTGGATAGACTCTGCAGTGACAAGTTTAACGAGGTAATGTCCCAGGTGGAGGGCGGTATACGTGTCACAGTGAGCAACTTCAATCACAAGGATGAACCGAACGACGATAAAATAAACTTGAATCTTTTCCAGGGTAAGGTAATCGATGGTGAGAAGTTGTGTTTTGCTAACCTTGAAAGTGCGATAAGGGACTACGTCAAGGTCACCAAGTCTGAAGACGAGCAAAAGAAGGAAGCAGAAGACCACGATGAGTCGACCCAAGAAGTAAATCTGTCAAATGTTTTCGTATCCATTCAACCTATCACAAACAGAAGTACACAAAACGAGGGCATCACCAGAGATGAAGATGCACCTATAATGATTGAAGCTAACAATCCTGATTCGTTTGCGTTTACTCTCATATTGAAGGATATTTCAAACAACATAACTGTCATAACGAAGACACAGCCTTTCCCACTCAAATGGGCAAAATGGCTCAATGGTGAAGTGTCGAAAGAGATAGAGGAAATTGGAGAGGTTAACCCTAGTGAATGGGTGAGCGATTGGATAAAAGACGGTTTGTCTCTCGGATTTGGGGTCTTAGCTCAAGAGTATGTTGTAAAGCGCATGGGCTTCTGATAAATGAATTAGCCCCGTTTATTAAAAGTATATTTGTTTTCATAATCGGGTAGATGCTCTTGTACAACTACTATATATAATAAACTTAGTTGTCATCCTTTAGAAATATACGACGCAATCTAGAATAATTGGAATTAAGTAAGATGTATTAAAATTAGCGTTGCTGATATACTCTATAAAATCATTCAACGAACAAGAATTGAAAAGTGTAGCAGGCTGCATCGAACAGCCCCATTACACAAGGGAAGCTCACAAAACTGTATCACCAAAGCATAAGAGAGGAGGCCATATAAGGTTAAAACAAGTCAGCAAATTCTGCAACGTGAGGATGAACTGCATTAGCCTTCTTCCAGTTGGATGCCGAAGGCACGGTAGTCAGACCCTTGTCTCCGAGGTGCGTATGCACAAAAGCTTGCCCGTAGTCCTGGGTGCCGCAAGCCAAGTAATTGGACATGATTCTGTCCAACCCTTTGTCATCAGAGGCAAGCAAGTAGTTGGCCCAGTCCACCACTAACGGACCCTGGAAAAATACTTCCTGGTCGGCCAATTGCCCATACTCGCGCTCCAGCAACACCTCCAAGTCTGGCACGTATGTACGCTGGAGTTTATCGGTCTTAGCTGTTCTGTTGCACAACGTAAGGTTGCGCAGACGGAACAACGAGGGAAAAGCGCTCTCAAACGCTTCACTGTTGCCCGGGTGCATTCCCATACACTGCTCGTGGATAAACTTGTACTCTCCAAACGTAGGCTGCAGGCCCACCTCGACCGCAAACTTGCTGGCGGCCACCGCGTTGGTCCACATGGCCTTCGCGCTCTTACTCTTGTTCTCCCCGTGGTCAAATCTGCCTGTTGTCGAGGGCATCAAGCTGTACCGATGCAACCTCCCCAACAAGTGCTGCGATAACAAGCTGTTTGTATCGTGGTAAATTGTAATCTTATTTTGAGGCCCAGGTGCCTTTCTTTTAGACGCCTGGAGGAGCCATCTGATCACCGATCCTGTCATTTTGGTCTGTTTCACTCTCTTCCTCTCCTAGCTCTTTTCAAGCTCAACTTCTGCCTCCAGACTTTTCCAATGATGTCCTTCTGATACTATGGCTCGATCTTCTTAGTCGTTGCCTTTTTTTTCTGTTGCCACTATATATATGTGTTCCAATTGCAACTGTGCGATGTGCCCGCTTATTAAGGATCGGGCGCGGCAGAGTCAAATCGGATTATCTTATCGCACTAGGGACAGAACCCTCGTGTTACCCTTTCTAAGGCGTGTCTCAAGGGCGGGCTGCTGAGCAATTAGCCTGATCTGGCGGGTGCTATGTGGCACTAGTGTACAGACGAGCGGAACCGTGGGACCGTCTGTGATGCTGAGGGTTGCTTTCCAGTGCGGATGCTTTCGACTTCGCCAACACTGACGTGAGCGATGTGCGGATGGCTTTCGTGAATATACTGTAAGCGACAGCTGTTTTCGCAGTCTCGGGGTTTGGTGACGATTAGATAAGAGTGTAAGTGCCTAGGTGCTAGAGGCTAGATCCTAGTCGCTGCGGTACTTAATTGCTTATCCTGTAGAGTAAGAATATGTGTTTTTTTGGCCTGGTCCCAGACCCGTTTTATAGTGGAGCTAAAGGAGGAGGGCGAAAGAGGGGGAACACAGAGTCAAACAGAAGGAAATTTTTCTACGCTGTGCGAACCTATTTTTGTCCTGTTTGATTACACTAACGTTGGGCCGTCGCAACGCCTCTGAGGTTGTCTGAGGGGATCTCTGCCGCAGCCATTTTTTTCCCTTCTGTGCTTGCACTTGCCGCTATAGCGGAGTCAATGGCTCCGCTTTCACCCAAGCAGAAAAGCTCCTCACCACAGTGACAGTAGTGTACCACCCACCCGTCCGGAGGGGAGACAAGTGGGTGGCTGTAGGCACAGCGGCCACATGCCTCACAAACGGCCAGGACCGGTCCACCTGCGACTTGTAAGTTTTTCCGTTGAGTTTCTCCGCTCGGAGCCCATCAAAAGCGCGAAGTCCGCTGCCAACAAGCATAGTGAAAAAGGGCCGTCAAGAGGAGAAGATAAAGAAAGGCAATGTGCAAGAAAGATTCTTTTACGTCTTTGTGCATCTTGTGGGCGGGCTCCCCCTCTTGGTGGCAAAAAATGGGGAGGGGAAGCTTAGCAGACAGCGGTGCTGTCTAGCGGTGAGGGGAGAAGTGCGAAAACTGGCGATTTGTGCGCGCTGGATAGGAGAGGGTGCCAGCAGAGACGATGGACTAGAGTGCTGTTGCACTCTAGTCCACGTAATCCTTTCTGCCGCCAGATCCGGGAAGATCTGGGTAGACCCAAGCCTCTTATCTCAGGACGGGCCTCTGGTCTCAAGCGGCCTAGAACAGACCACACGGGCGAAAGCAAGGAAGGTTAGTTCCTGTATACAAGCACACTGATAAGATAGAGCTGCTGCTGCAGTTTGTTGACACCAGAAGCCCATTGCAGCCGCCCAAGACCAAAGCAGCCGGTATTCTGGCTAGCGGCTTGCTGTGTGCACGTAGCAGGGCTCCTCTACAAGATCTACAGCAGTGAAGATAAGATAGGTAGTATTGTACAAGCGTAAAAATCATTGTGCATTCAGACCTCGTAGCCAAAGACGTCAGGCCGTCTGTGTGTCATCAAGGGCATATCGGAGCGCACCTTCTCGAGCCATGCGAGGTCCAAGTCAGCCACGATTAGCTCGTAGTAGTCCCCATCAGCGTCGGACGCAGCTCTGTTTGTGTAATCGGGAGCCTGTGCGAGAATGTTTCCCCAAGGGTCAAACACCACAGAGTTCCCATAGCTGACCCGTTTTTTGGGTCCGTCTGTGGCATGTTCGCCACACTGGGCGGCCATGGCCACAAAGCATTGGGAATCGAGTGCACGAGCCTTACCCAACGCGAGCCAGTGGTCTGTGCCAGTCTTAGTGGTGAAGGCAGAAGGGAACGTAATGATGTTGGCTCCCAAGGAGCGGAGACGCAACGTGAGTTCGGGGAAGCGTATGTCGTAGCACGTAGCAAAACCAACCCGAAAGGGCGAAAGGCTTGCGTCTGTGTCACTGATTGGAAAGGGGGGTAATACCTTGCTTCCTGCTTCCACAGAATTGGACTCCTTCAAGATAGGACCGTTCGCAATGCTGATGTCAAATAGGTGGAGTTTTTGGTACCGGTGAAGAATCTCGCCCTTCGTATCGATCCAGAGCTGGTTGTTCTCGACCTTATTTAGCTTGCTGTCTGTACTGCTCTTTGTGTGCGATGGCTCGTGTACCCCTACCGCCACATAGAGTCCCCCCTCCCCCTTGCTGTGGAGTTGTCTGAGCTCGTCCTGAATGGCCGAGATGAACCTTTCGTGGCTGTACTGCGCCAATTCCAACGACTCTGCCGCGTCTTTCGAGATGTAGTCTGTTGCTTCCGGTAAAAAGAGCACTTTGGCTTTCTCGGCCACCGCCTTCAGAATGAGTTTTTTGACCACCCTTGCGTTCGCCTGCAAGTTGGACGACGAGCACAATTGCCCACAGGCAACTTTTATACTAGTGGCCATTGCTGCTGTTCTTGTCTAACTTCGACTGTCTGTGAAAGGGATGTGTAGCTATATTATAATGCTTAACCAACTTCTGAGCCTCAGATCTGGGCCCGGCCCCATATCGACACTATACGAGCCTATCCTTAATAGTCATGTGCATATTCAGTCACGCGATCATTCACGTGCTCAATAAAGTGATTTTTGTGCAACATTGTGCAACATGCGACCTATCCAGCCGTCCATGGTTTTTCCACGTTGTCGCAGAAAAGGGCTGGACCGTTGAATGTACACAAAACGCCGCGATGCGCCTAAAAGGAGCCTCTTATTGATAGGAAAATGTCACAAACAGCTGTTTGTCACTGGCTATTTCACGTCGAAACCGCATTAATAATACCTGGAACGCACCAGTGCATTGAACTGCCAAGCTGTGGCGGTTATTCAGTGCCTGTAGGCACACCTAGGCGATACATTTCTCGGTAAGTGTTGGGCGGCGATTGCTCGGCTATATTGAAGAGACATGCATGAAGCAGCCACGCTGATAAGTTATCCCCGTTGTTACTCTAAAGGCACCCCCACGAGGCTTTGGAATTAGGATGCGAAAGGCATAAGGCGTAATTCCTAAGCAAACGTCCCTATCAGCCCAGTTATCACACTAGTTTCACATTTTTATCGTAGTTTATCCGATATCACCAAAAAATTCGCTATTCTACAAAAATCCAATTTTAATGCTAATATTCATTAATACTCGTAATAATATATATATGTATAAACTAAATTGCCATATAAGAGCAACTAGGACGTAATCAAACTATCATAGCACTCAAAACTTAAAATGTAGGCCATAACACACTCAAAAAACAATTTCATATGGCAAAAATGGTTCTCATAAAATAGAAAGTTGCACACTTATGCCTTTGTAACTGGACCAGCAGTATGAATGTCCTCCGAAGAAGAGACGATAGGCTCAAATGGCTCGTACTCACTAGCGTTTCTCTTCTCCTCGCTGAGGGAAGAACCAGCCAATATATCGTCGTTAGAGATGATGTTGCTCTCGTGCAAGTTGTTCATGTTCACACATCTCTGTCTGGAAGAAAAGTATCTCATCTTGCTAGCATTTGCAGTCTGGGTGGGTATCCAGCATCTAGAAGCGGTCTTGAAAGACGATATTCTGATGAAGCTCTTGGCAGCGGACATTGTTGTGCTTTGTAGACTTTGTCTTGTGTTAATGCTCTTGCCTTAGGAGAAGTAGGCAAAAAAGTAGCGGATGTCAGTAGACGTTAAAGAAAACGGATCAGTTTTCTTTTAAGTACAATCTGTATAGTGCTAAATAAAAGCTGAGTCGATAAACTTTGCTAAGCTTTGGCGACTAGTAATCTGCTGTGTGCTTGGAAATAATAATATCTTTCTGAGAGACGGATAATTCAAGCCTCTTTTATAGTCTTATCGTAACCACCTGGACTTTGTAGGCAGTTCTGTTAACAATGTTATGTGAAATTAGTGTGTAGTCGAATCTCACATCATGGCCTCACGCCTCCTTTTTATATTTTTGCTGCTAAATAGGCTTCGGTAATCATACGTAGGGGTTTCTAGCCAACCCCAGATTTGCCGTCTATCCGGACATGTTTCGCACTGCTTGAGTCACGGCCGTTAGTCGAATCACGCAGCTTTGTGGCAGCCGGAGCAGCGGCAGTCCTGATTCCGCACTCTGGGGTCGGACGGACGGTGACGTACTCACCGCATATTTGCGCGGTTTGCGACAAAAATGGATTCATCCTGGGCAGTTCATGCATTTGCTAGGCTTTTGTGTCATGTCGGAGCATAACTGCCGGCAATAGTAATCTTGCTCCCAGTATCCGGGGTATGCCCCCCCCTAACGGCTCACAATTATGTTGCGCTAGACACTACCCATCATAGGCACCTATGCAGGTCTGGAACACCTCGCAAGGCCCTTTGGCCGGGCGTCCGCCCACACCATAGCCAATAGAGCGCTGGACCTCGGCTGAGCGGCTGCATTTATCGGCCTGCCAGCGGATGGGGCGACTGGCGTGAGACACAGCACAACCACTAGTGTGCGGGCTAAATCCATTTGCCCGGCGTGCCTCTTAGCTATGGACCCCTGGCACGAGCTATAATACCGAGGAATATGGTCGTTTCCATCATCTTCTGATGAAATGTTAGGTATGGGGCGCCCAGAAGATAGTACATCCATAAGTTAGTCTGCCCATGGGGTAGTTTTTACGCCGCTTACATCCGCTCCCTTCGCTCACGTTCGGCGGTCCAACGGAGCGCCCATGGATTGTGCGGTAAAAGGAGTGTGGAGGATGTAGCGTATATATGAGAACGTAGCGTAATTACGATGACTAGGCGCGGGCCTGCGCTGTGGGTCACTTCTCGCTGTCTGCGGCCGGCAAGCGCTGGCGGCCGTGGGAAAGTTAGTATCGGATTCGCGGTCCATATGTCGTGACTCAGTTTCCAGGATAAATCTGGGGAATATGGGAAGCGAAAGTTTACGGTAATAATTGCGTATCCACCAAGAGTGCCATACTCATTTTCCGTAAACAAGTCGCCGTCTTAGCTGTTTACTTACAGAGGTCAATAAAGAAGAGCCATTACGTAGAAACAGAGTCAACGTTTTCCGGAGAAAAAGCTAGTATATTGGACACTTTATCACCATAGATCAGATAGTGGAAAGAAAACGAGCATCATGGGGACAGCGTGGGAGCTCACCAAAGCTCTAAGGGAAAAGATAATGCGATATTCAGGCTACACGCAGACATCAGTGTCATTACGGCTGATGGTCCAGTTTGGACCCAACCCAAACCCGGGGTCTTTGTTTTTGGCGTCACAGTTTATCGTTGAGGAGCTTCCTATCCGTCTAGCACTCAAGGTCAAGGATTTGGAAAACGCACCGCTCGGATTGAGCAAGATGCCTTCCACAATCAAGGTCAAGAACTGGTATGCCCAGTCTTTCCAGGAGTTGACTGAGTTGCCTAAGCCCAAAATTTCAGAGGAACTCACTCGACTCCTCAAACAAGGCGAACAGGAGCTAAGCGACGAGGGTGACGAAAACTCAGGGAATGGGGTTGAATACGCAAAGAGTTTTGAAGAGAGAAACAACCCTGCAAATACAGAGAGCCAGGACGTAGCGATAAATAATATTTTCAGTGACGATGGCATAGTGGTTCGCACCTCATCTTCGCACTTACATGGCAGCATTAACAAGGCAAGGACAGCCAATCCTACTGAATCGCCGACGTTTGGTAAGAAGTACTACACCCCTTGTCCCCCAAATATCGTGTGGCCTAAGGAAGTCTATGACTACAATAAGTTGGTATTTGATACTTTATCAAAGATTAAGAAAAGACACGATGCGACGGTCGCTACAATGGCCCAAGGTGTGCAAGAGTGGAAGCATGAAAATAAGACCATCATCGTGAATTCTGCGATCCAAACCTTCTTAGATCGTTTCTATATGTCTCGTATTGGAATTCGTATGCTCATCGGACAACATATTGCTTTGAATATGGCTCAATCTTCTCCTACGAGACGGCGCATATCAGCTCTTTTCAACAACGAAGGAGGGAAGGAAAACAAGTCGAGCTCAAACTATGTTGGTGTGATTTGTACTGACTGCAATGTGGCAGAAATAGCCGAGGACGCCATCGAGACGGCGAAATACATATGCGAGGAGCACTACGGATTACTTGAGGGCCCTGAAATACAGTTAATCACACCAAAAGACGATATCAGCTTCATGTATGTTCCCGGACATTTAATACATATGCTCTTCGAAACGTTGAAAAACTCTCTTCGTGCAACCATAGAGTTTCACACTCCTAAGCTCAAGGAAGCAATGTGTGCTGAAAATCCAGATTTGAAACCCGAGGATATTGATATCAACGACTTGAAATTTCCTCCCATCAAGGTGATAATATCCGAGGGATACGAGGATATAGCCATCAAGCTAAGCGATGAAGGCGGTGGTATACCAAGAAGTGAGATACCATTAATTTGGACCTACTTATACACCACGGTAGACAAGACACCAGTTCTTGAGCCTGACTATAGCCAGACCTCTTTCAAGGCGCCAATGGCAGGATTTGGATATGGTTTACCTATTTCAAGATTGTACGCTCAATATTTCGGTGGTGACTTGAAGCTCATTTCAATGGAAGGCTACGGAACTGATGTCTACCTCCATCTAAACAGGTTAAGTAGCTCTTCAGAGCCTTTGCCATAAACAGCCTATGAGGCGTTTGTTCATTTCTTAAGAACAAGATATCATTCTTTTACTGGCAGTTTTTCAATTGTACATTAAATTCTCCTGAACAACTTTTAACGAGTCAATGGCAGTTTCCTTGCGGATACCTGGTAGAGATACTATATAGTCTACTTTAGGTCCTCTTCACATATTCGATTCTTTTCTACTAAAATAAATACATGATCGTTATCCATACGCATCACTAGTGTATATGTCCAAAAAGCATTTAAGATGTACCGAGGTAATCTTTCACATGGTAAATTACGTGGGACTCCATAGCTAGGATAAAGTTCCAAAGAAAGCAAAGTCGACGAGAGTCAAGATAACAAATAAGCTTGGCCAAATAGTAAGCAGGGATAAGACACTGATCATAGCACTACATATCCATCGAAGCCATATATCAAAACACACTGATACTGATCTACGGTAGTGCTTCCCCCCGCATAGTTTCTTTTGAAGTCGTGGGTGTACCATAACAAAATTATCATTACTTCGTTAACGATTTTTGAGTTATTTGATAATTAAGATTAACAAACAACTGATGTCGGCCCCCCGAACAAAACCTTGGGAAGTTTCTTCAGGAACGTCGTCAGCGGCGGCTTCAGGCGGAAGTACGTCTGCTGCCACAGAAGGTGTAGGTGCTGGCGCTAGCGATATACAGGGCGCTAATACACAGTTACCCGAGAGGCCAACCTCGTTGACCTCCGATATCTCGACTATGAATAACACATCGCCGTATGGCAACAACGGCTACGGGTCATCATACGGATCTTATGGATCTCGATATGGCGGTGGCTATGGCTCGTCTATGTACGGCGGAGGATATGGATCTAGTTATGGATCTGGCTACGGGAGTGGGATGTATGGTATGGGAGGCTATGGCAGTGGCATGTACGGTATGGGAGGCTACGGTAGTGGGATGTATGGCATGGGAGGCTACGGTAATAGCATGTATGGTATGGGTGGTGGAATGTATGGCCAACAAGGAGGCATGGCAGGCGGTTTAGCCGAGGGCACTCAAGCTACATTTCAGTTAATAGAATCTGTTATAGGAGCCGTGGGCGGGTTTGCCCAAATGCTCGAAGCCACATACATGGCCACACACTCGTCATTCTTCACAATGATGTCGGTTGCTGAGCAATTTGGAAACTTGAAAAATGCATTAGGGTCGTTATTAGGAATATTCGCCCTTATTAAGTTTGTGAAGAAGATCTTCTACAAGCTCACAGGAAAAACATACAACTACGGCATCAATGCAAAAGAATTTCAGAAATTCGAAAAATCCCAGAAATTGTTGGAGGAGAACTTAAGAAGACAGCAAAGCGGCAGAAAGTCGAGAATCTCCTTCAAGCCATTATTATTATTCTTAGCTGCCTCCATAGGATTCCCTTACTTGCTTACCAAAGTCATACAGAAGATCTCTGAGCAGCAACAGCGTCGACAGCAGCTCATGGCAGGTGGAGCCGGCCCTAACGGTGCCGTTGATCCTTCCAACTTGCTTTTTGCCAAGGCACTTTATGAATTCAACCCCGAAAACCCCAACATGGAGATCGAGCTCAAACCTAATGAGCTAGTTGCTATTTTGTCCAAGCAGGACCCCATGGGTGCCGAAAGCCAGTGGTGGAAGGTCAGATCGAGACTGGGCAAAGTGGGATACGTTCCACTGAACTACTTAGAGATAATACAGAGAAGAAAACCTCAAATCGAAGCGCCAAAACCACCAGCTGCACCAGGGATGGCTGGAGGCCCTGTCGACGAGGTCAAATTTGACGAGCCAGACGCACAAAACCTTAAACACTAAAAGCTTCACTTTCAGTTCACATCGCACGAAGGCCGGCGGCCACACATTGCGTGCTACAGCCACTTGTTGTGTATAGCGTATAATGCATTTTGACATTTGTTAAAAAACTCTACGTAAACTAAATATTCTTCAGACAGTCATTATCAAGCACTAGGGGCCGGTGTAAATGGCATCTAGAAGGCATCATCTGGTCTGTTCTGCTCAGTTTCAGCCTTGCTTCCCTTGTCCTGCAAGTCGTTGTAGCCCTTGGCATTTTCCTTAACACGCCTCTTTTCGCTATTGAGCTCTGGCTTCAACTTTTCAGCCTTGTCCAAGCCCTCAGCCAAGACCTCTCCAGTCTTCTTGTTAGCCTTATGTGCCGTTTCCTTAGTTGCTTCGGTGACTTTCTCTGCATTTGGTGTCATTTCTTGTGTCTTCTCGATACCACCGGCTGCTGCCTCACCAATCTTCTTGTTAGCTTTCTTCAAAGCTTCCTTAGCTGAATCAATCACTGAGTACCTGCTGATAGCACTAGCCGAGAGTGCGCGTCTATTGACTGCTGCAGCATTTTTTGCTGCTATCGCTGGAGCATAAAAAGTTTGACGGATCATGGTTGGTTGATGTTTCTGTCAGTTAGGCTCAATTGCACATGGGCTGGCTTCATATCGAACACCTTTTATAGTACCTTATGGTGTCATAATATATGTAAAGCAATAATTGCTGGTGTACTGGTTGCTACGACCAAGTCACGCGCACAACCAGAGATATTTCTTATGTCATGCCTGATCTAGGCTCTTTTATTGGCATATGGCCCGGTGTGGGCTTATGTGGCTACCAAGTGCATGTAGCTCCGAGCTCCAGCAAAGTGTTGTGTGCCTAGCCGTGTCCTCCTATGAGTGCAACCGCACCGTACTGTAGCATTGCGGCCTGTCTAGATTGCACCAAAAGGGAAGAAAGTTCGATCAAGGGAAAGTTCGATCATGTTCGATATGTCAATTGCGCCGGGAATTGACTCCTCTGTTATGCACATGGTAGTCTCTTACCCCCTGCCCCCCTTGGCTCCTTGGAGCAGCGATAGAATCACCCTGTTCGCCAGACGGTTCTGAATATTGGGAATTACCGCACTGTATATTGAGCAAATACATTTTAATACACTGCTACAATGTTTCACTTGATCAAGCGCTGGTGCTCTAGCTTGCCAGCGGCTGAACCAGGCCTAACACTCACAGCAGTGTAGCCTACTGCTCTGACGCTGACCCTATACCAGGCTAAAGGACCATATCGCTGTCTTACGTAATAATTGAAAAATATTACATAAGATTAACTTTTCTTTTCTTACGCGGTCGGTCTGAATACGTCCCTCAGTCTCATAAAAAAAAATACGCCAGATACATCAGGAACAGCCTGTTAGCCGAGACGAAGGGATACCTGACATAGAGAATGGTCGCCCGTAATATCAGAGTAGCCGCATCGCTACTTGCGTTGGTTCTTATCGTGACTTTTTTCGTAAGAACGCAAAACTCGTTTAGTAACATTGACGTGTTAAAGCCTGGTAAAGAAACCGTAGCGCCAGAGACAGACCATAACACGCTTCAAGGTAAACCATACAAAGGCGAGAAGGCACCTTTCGATGCATCTGGAAGCACAGGTGGTGCACATGCCGATAATAAGGTTGGAGCTTCGAAGATCACCCAAGATCAGGCTAACCATGACAGCACAGCAGCAGACAAAAAAGTCAAGGTAGAGGATGTTACTCAGTCACAAAAGGACAAGGAGCAAGCAAAGGCCCCCGCAGCCAAGGAGGACTGTAAGGGATCACGCTTCGTGGTGATGATTGACGCTGGTTCTACTGGATCAAGAGTGCATGTGTACGAATTCGATACCTGCCAGTCACCTCCTGCGTTATTGAACGAAACTTTCAAAATGTTGGAGCCAGGTTTGTCCTCTTTCAACACAGATGCGACCGGAGCAGCTAAGTCACTCGACCCATTGCTCAAAATTGCTCTTGACACCGTGCCAAAGGATAAGCAGGGTTGCACGCCCGTTGCAGTCAAGGCTACTGCTGGATTGAGACTTTTGGGCGAAGAGAAATCGAAGAATATCTTAGGAGAGGTTAGAAAGCATCTTGAAAACGACTTTCCATTTGCTGTTGTTCCTGGTGACGGTGTTTCCATCATGGACGGTAAGGACGAGGGTGTGTACGCATGGGTTACGGCCAACTACTTGCTTGGAAACATTGGTGCTTCTGAAAGACTTCCAACCGCTGCTGTGTTTGACCTTGGTGGAGGATCCACGCAGATCGTGTTCGAGCCTGAGCTAGGTGCAAATGATAAACTCGCAGACGGTGACCACAAGTATGAGTTCACTTTCGGCAAGCATAAATTCGCTTTGTACCAGTTCTCACACCTTGGTTATGGTCTTATGCAAGGAAGAAACAAGATCAACTCTCTTGTGGTCAAGTCAACCTTGCCAAATAACCAGGAGTTGGCCGGCTCTAAAAAGACTAACGAGAAGGAAGCCAAGCTGGCCAAGGCTTCTGTGACCATCAACAACCCTTGTGTGCCTCCAGGAGTGACCGCTGAGAACGTTGTCGTGTCATTGGCAGACAACGAGCATTACGTCGTCAACATGAAGGGTCCTTCTGTTGCAAATGGTGCCCAATGTCGTTTCCTTGCTGAGAAAGTGTTAAATAAGGAAACAGAGTGTAAGGTACAGCCATGTTCCTTTAACGGTGTCTACCAACCTTCCTTGAACAAGGCATTTAAGAAGTCATCTGACATGTTTGTGTTTTCCTACTTCTACGACAGAACCAACCCCTTGGGCTTCCCTTCATCCTTCACCGTCGAGGAACTCAAGGATTTGGCCAAGATTGTCTGCAATGGTGATACTTTTTGGAAAGAAGCCCTTTTGGATGACCATATCAAGCACTTGAACAAGGAACCTCAGTGGTGTCTTGACTTGTCTTTCATTACTGCTATGTTGCACACTGGTTACGACATACCTTTGCAGAGAGAATTGAAGACCGCTAAAACCATTAATAACAACGAGTTGGGCTGGTGTTTGGGTGCTTCTTTACCATTATTAGACCAAGGAAACTCAAAATGGAAATGTAAAATAGCTGATGTTACTCCTAGCAACTAAGCCAAGCCTCTCGTTACTCTTTCATTATCAACAATTTTGTTAGATACCTAATATAAAACCATAAATCATGTTTCATACATTATCTCTGGTGAAAGATTCAGACCACCAGTATAATCGTGTAGTCCTGTGTAGATATTGATTTCGATGCTCGTTAAATGGAGTTCTTTCCGAAGGCGCACTTGTACAGTATTAAGAAACATTAGATAAAACTTAAGCTTCAGTACCTAATAGACTACTTAGGCCGTTGGCAGGTAGGCGGCAGTGACAGCAAGCTAATAAATAAACTATATCTTTAGATCTTTGCTCTAGACTGATAAAAGATGTCGAAAAACGATGGGATTGAGCGCTCCATAGAGAGTGATAAGACAACACAAATAGTTGAGGACGAGGTCTCAAATAGAGATTCTGGGGACCTGGAGAGTCGCTCGCCTACTCAGGGAGATAGTACGAAGCGCTATGTTCCGGGTCTTCCAATTATACACAACAAATTATATCACGGAAGCGCTAAGAAGAATTCTCGTTTAAAGCGTTTGCCATCAAACGTTCTAAGAAAGCTCAGCAACGAAGACCTTAGAAACGTCCGGTCGCATACAGAGCTTGCAGAGACGGCAAACGGAGTTCGGATGTTAATGAAGAATCTAACGAGAGCCACAATTCAAATTGACGTGAAAGCAATAATGATAGTTACGAAGGCAAGAGACAATTCATTGATATACATCACTAGGGAAATGGTACAGTTTCTTTTGACTAGGGACAAAGAGATCACCGTCTACGTGGACAAGAATTTACAAGACCTGAAGCGATTCGACTTGGCGGGGTTGCACGAGACGGTGCCGAAGGCAAAGACCCACGTCAAGTTCTGGACAAGGAAGCTCTCGATGCGCAACCCTGAGGCTTTTGATCTCGTTGTAACGTTGGGCGGAGATGGAACCGTGTTGTACGTGTCCAACTTGTTTCAAAGGGTTGTTCCTCCAGTCATTTCGTTTGCGTTGGGCTCGTTGGGATTCCTCACAAACTTTGAATTTGATAACTTCAGAGAAAAAATGACCCAGGTGTTGGAGTCGGGAGTTCGTGCCTACTTGCGAATGCGTTTGACTTGCCGCGTACATACTGCTGACGGAAAACTAGTCTGTGAGCAGCATGTGCTCAACGAGCTAGTGGTTGACCGAGGCTCAAGTCCCTATGTCACACAGCTCGAGCTCTACGGTGACGATTCGCTTCTTACCATCGCACAGGCCGACGGTCTTATAATTGCAACCCCCACGGGATCAACAGCGTACTCGCTCTCGGCTGGTGGATCCTTGGTGCACCCAGGGGTAAGTGCCATAAGTGTCACTCCAATATGCCCCCACACGCTCTCTTTCCGCCCGATCTTGC
Source organism: Millerozyma farinosa (assembly GCA_002196765.1). Lineage (NCBI taxonomy): Eukaryota > Fungi > Ascomycota > Pichiomycetes > Serinales > Debaryomycetaceae > Millerozyma > Millerozyma farinosa. Next base: position 1,120,202 of record NBND01000008.1, read on the forward strand.
TCCCAGACGGCATGTTCCTCAAGCTCAGGGTCCCATGGGACAGCAGATCAACGGCTTGGGCCTCATTTGACGGCAAAGTGAGGACAGAGTTGTGTCGAGGCGACTACGTAACGGTCCAGGCCAGTCCATATCCGTTCCCTACAGTAATATCGTCCAAAACAGAATACATAGACAGCGTCAGCAGGAACCTCAACTGGAACGCAAGAGAAAAACAGAAGCCGTTGTCCCTGTACCTCAGCCAGGAAAGCACCGATATGCTCAACACAGAGGCCGCACAGGCAGATGGTGCGCAGCATAGGGGGTCGCGCTCCTCTGTCCCGTTGGACGACGACTACGACATAAATTACTCGGCCTACGATCTGTCAGACTCGGAGCTAAACTCTCCTATGCCCTCGTCCCCTAACAGCGGCTTCTGTACTCCATTTTCTTCAAACTTCAATGGCTTATCTTACGACGAAAGACAGTGTTTTGCTCATCCGAACGCCAAAATTTCTCTCAACCCATCGGCATTGAACCTGATCTCACTGTCTCCCTTATCTACTAATTCTGAAGTCCTCACCATCAACCCGGAGTCCGCCCTACACCATAAATAGTAGTATATTTCAATAACTCGCTACTCTGATATCCGATAAGGTCCACTCACGTGTAATGAAAAATTTTCCTCATACAAAGAAAAAAAAGGAAAAAAAGTCGTTTCGGGACCAAAAAAAAAAAACGATAAAAGATGATTCTTCTAATTTGCCTTTGAAACAACAAAGGTCTTCATTTTAACAGTGAAAAACAGTTAAAAAGAATATATATATATATTCAGAGGAATTAGGTAAAGAAGCATGGCAAATCTTACTGATCAGATGAACAACCTCTCCGTTAAGCAGGGAGGACAAGGAGAAGGATCAAACTCACGTCGCCAATACGTTCCACCACATCTTCGCAATAGAGGAAGCGCAGAAGGCGGTGGTAATGGCGGCTTCGGTGGACGCCGTGGAGGCTACGGCGGCAACTTTGGTGGTGGAGGCTACGGACGCAGAGGTGGCCTGAGCAACGGTTCTGGAGGCGGCTATGGAGGTCGCCGAGGTGGCTTCGGAGGCTTCTCTGGAGGCCGTGGAGGCGGTAAATTCAACGCACCTAGACCTGGTGTAGGGCGCTGGGTAAACGGCGAGCACGAGCCAGCTGCCAGAAACGAGAAGTTAGAATTGGAGTTGTTCGGACCCCCAGAAGAGAGCGATACCCAGTCGTCTTCTGGTATCAACTTTGACAACTACGACGACATTCCAGTCGAGGCATCTGGTGACGATGTCCCTGAACCCATCACAGCTTTCACAACTCCTCCATTGGACCCATTGTTAGTCGAGAACATCACCTTGTCTAAGTTCGTGAAACCAACCCCAGTACAAAAGTACTCTGTTCCAATCGTTTCCGCCAAGAGAGATTTGATGGCTTGTGCCCAAACTGGTTCTGGTAAAACAGGTGGTTTCTTGTTCCCAGTGTTGTCTCAGTCATTCGAGAAGGGTCCTGACCCCGTCCCTGAGTCTGCTGGTGCATTCTCTTCCCACAAGGTATACCCAACCGCTTTGGTAATGGCGCCCACCAGAGAATTAGTTTCTCAAATTTTCGAAGAGGCTAAGAAGTTTTCTTATAGATCCTGGGTGCGTCCATGTGTCGTCTATGGTGGTGCTGATATCGGTGGTCAAATTAGAAGTTTCGAACGTGGTTGCGATTTATTGGTTGCTACTCCAGGTCGTCTTAAGGACTTGTTGGAGAGAGGTCGCGTTTCATTAGCTAACATTAAATACTTGGTTTTGGATGAGGCCGATAGAATGCTTGATATGGGTTTCGAACCTCAAATCAGACACATTGTTCAAGAGTGTGACATGCCTCCTGTTGAAGACAGACAAACTCTTATGTTTTCAGCTACATTCCCAAGAGACATCCAAATCTTGGCCCGTGATTTCTTGAAGGACTACATCTTCTTGTCAGTCGGTCGTGTTGGATCCACCTCCGAAAACATCACACAAAAGATCTTATACGTCGAGGACGAAGAGAAGAAATCAGTCTTGTTGGACATATTGTCCGCTAATGACAACGGTCTTACTATTATTTTCACAGAGACAAAGAGAATGGCCGACAACTTGGCTGACTTCTTATACGATCAAGGCTTCCCAGCCACTGCTATTCACGGTGACAGATCACAATACGAAAGAGAAAAGGCCTTAACTGCGTTCAAGAATGGTACCGCACCAATTTTGGTTGCTACTGCTGTCGCTGCCAGAGGTTTGGATATCCCTAATGTTTCTCACGTTGTAAACTACGATTTACCAAGTGATATCGATGATTATGTCCATAGAATCGGTCGTACTGGTCGTGCTGGTAATGTTGGTATCGCTACCGCATTCTTCAACAGAAACAACAAGAATGTTGTCAAGGGTTTGATCGACTTGTTGAACGAGGCCAACCAAGAGGTTCCTGACTTCCTTAACAAGATTGGTAGAGAGTCCTCTTACGGTAAGGGTCCTGTTCGCGGCGGTCGCGGCGGTGGAAGATTCGGCGGTCCAACCAGAGACTTCAGAAGACAAGGCAATGCCTTTGGTGGCTCCAGCTCCTCTGGATGGGGAAGCAACTGGGGCGGCTCGTCTGGCAGCAGCTACTCTGGTTCCGGATACGGCGGAGTTCGTAGCAACGGGTATGGCTACTCTTCCTCTAGTTACGGAAACCCATCCACCGGTAACTCCTGGTGGTAGTTGCATCGTGATGAACATGGGATTCAAGTACTTTCTACTTGAAATCTGACGCGGTTAAGTAACCGGCACAATCTCTTTTTTTTTAAAAATCTTTATTTACAGGCTTGCATTTGCATTTCTAAAAACATTAGATGTCTCAATCTTATTATTTATCAAACGGTGGAAAGGGAAAAAAGATTTTTGGTTCATTCTTCTGCATAAATACTTTATGTTTTTTTTCTTACGTTCCGTTCAATCATAGCAAGGATATGTCATACAACGGGGCAAGGGCAACCCATGCTGGCCTTTTGCGACCGTTCTTTTATCAGACTTTTATATTTTGGAGTTAAATCGGAGTTCATTGATTTTCGACTAACAATTTTGATTTTACTTTAGAGCTATGGTTGATTTAGAGAGACCTGGAACTCTCTTTATAACTTTATTGATTTTATGCCTATCTTTCTCATCGCAGATATAACTGTCTGCCCGGGGAAGCTGGGTCAGAAGAAAAAGAAGCATAATATAGAAAGAAGCTATTTTGGGTAACTTATAAATCTTTTTTTATTTTCTTGAATTTGGGTATAGAAAAGTTGAAGTATATTTACACTAGACTTTAGTGAAATATGATTCTGAAATGCAGTATAGCAAGTATACATATTTTGTTATCTAGTACTATAGTTTACTATAATTTACTATATTTGAGTATTTAACTGGTCTTGTTCCTTGTAGTTTTATAGGAGGTTTAGTAGGTGTCGTTTTTCATTGTAAACTACTGCGAGAAAAGTTCTCTTTTTAATGAACCTTGATTTTCGAAGCCCATACAGCTGTAATGCCGAAACGGACGGAGAGAATCGTAAAGGTGGTTATCCTGATCTATGTGCTATACATAATATATTCATCATTATGGGTAGGTGGATTTAAAAGCAAAACAGAGCATCAAACAAAATTGCTTGCATCTGCCGTGGAGAACGAACAACACACAAACTGGCTTCAATATGGGTTAAAATACCATCCAAACGTGATGCCAAAGCTCCCCGACGAGGCGACGGTAAGACAGCAGCTCGCGTTTCAGTTTCCTTATGAACCTAACAAGGCATTTGAGAAAAATATCTGGCAGACTTGGAAGGTGGGATTAGACGACGACAGTTTCCCATCCCATTACAAGGAGTTTCTGGAATCGTGGAAGTTCCGAAACGACAAGTATAATCACTATGTCTTGTCCGATTTTGAATGCCAGGTGCTAATTGACCAGCTCTACGCGTCGGTGCCCGATGTAAAGAGGGCGTACAGCATAATGCCCAAAAGCATATTGAAAGCGGATTTCTTTAGATATCTCATTTTATTTGCCAAAGGTGGCGTTTACTCGGATATAGACACAGTGTGCTTGAAGCCAATAGACAAGTGGGCGTCTAGTTCCGGCCTGGATGCTGAAAGTGGGATGAGCCCAGGTTTGGTTGTCGGGATCGAGTCCGATCCAGACAGACCAGACTGGGCAGACTGGTACACTCGACGCATACAGTTCTGCCAATGGTCTATGCAAGCCAAGCGAGGCCATCCCATGCTTAGAGAGCTTGTTGCGCGTATCACTAATCTTACGTTGACGAGGGAGAAGAAAGGAGAGTTGAAAAAAATACTAGGCAAAGATGCGGGTGGTGATATCATGAATTGGACAGGGCCTGCAATCTGGACCGATGTTGTGTTCGAATACATGAATAACGTGATGCAACCACAAAATAACTTCAAATTGAAAAAGTATGACGAGTTGATTTCATGGAAAACGTTTACGGGTATGACATCTCCCCAATTCGTCAAAGACGTCCTTGTATTACCAATCACTTCCTTCAGTCCCGGTGTTGGTCATATGGGATCCAAGGATCGAAATGACCCAATGGCCTATGTTGAGCACAAGTTTCTGAGTAGCTGGAAATCAGATGATAAGACCCCAGGTAGTGCATAAATAAACCTTTTAAAGTAACGCTATTCTTCTCTTCTATAATGTAATTTAATAAAAAATGTCCAGGAAAGCAGCTTTAGTAGTGATTGACCTACAGTATGACTTCTTACCCCCAGATGGATCGTTAGCCGTTGCTAACGGAAACGATGTTGTCCTTCCTATAATTAATTTAATTAAGAATAAAAATCAATGGAATCTTTTAATCGCAACCCAAGACTGGCACCCTAAGGACCATATTTCCTTTGCGTCTCAGCATAATACAAGCCCTTATACTGAATTAAGCTTTACTCATCCATTGAAAGAGAAAGATGATGGGGACGAATTACTTACGAAAAAACAAACAGTATGGCCAGATCACTGTGTCCAAGGAACGCATGGAGCCGAGTTGAATGAGCAGTTCAAGAAGGAATGGGATAACATCACAGAGCCTGAAAAGTATGTTGTTAAAAAGGGTTACCTCCAAGACAGAGAGTATTACTCGTGTTTCATGGATGTTTGGGGACTACATAAGACGGAAATGACTTCTGTACTCCACGAACATGGCATCACAGATGTCGTATTCGTAGGGTTGGCTTACGATTTTTGCGTGCTCAATTCTGCAATTGATGCCAGCAGGCTCGGGTTCAATTCGTACGTTATCAAGGAATGCTGCCGTAGCGTATATGCTGATAAGGTGGCCGATACGGACAACAAATATTCCCACGCTGGCGTGAAGGTAATTTCTATCAACGACCTTTCGGCCGCCTAAGGCCTGAATTTGATTACTTACGTTGCACATATACCTGAAGTACGATAATGTTTATGACTCTATAATATACCTATGACCCTATCTTCAACCTATTAATCAACTCTGCTTTTTTCTTCTGTACTATCCATGCCTTTACCTCTTCTCCCGTAGGAACTTCCTTCTCAAAGTCTACAATGTCTTCAACATCGTCCGAAGCTGGGCCGTCCCTGTCACGGGCAGATCGCAGCTTTAGAATCTCTATGCCTCTTTTATTTTCAAACTCAAGTAAAGTGTTAGAATGTTTGTTTTCCATTTTATAGTTGTCTCCTAGGTCTTGCAGAAGAAATGAAACACTATTCAATGCATCGCTCAAATCATTCTGTATTGTATCTCTGGTGCTTGCGCAATTATGGGTTTCCGATCCTGGTTCATTAAGCCCGTAGTATTCATCAGTTAGCCGTGCCTGGCGCTCATTTAGCACCTTTTCCTTTATTTCGTGGTCTTTCAAACGGTTAGAGTTCGCCGCCTTTAAATTTTGCTGAGCAGCAATCATATCCTTGAGCTCCGGGAGCTCTTTTGCTCTACCAAAATATCTGTAGCCTTTAACTTTGGTTCCTGTCGTATCTACACCCGTATAGACACCTGCATTACCCATGTTAGCGCCAAATGATAAATAGTCAGGCCCACCCAATTCACGAATACGATACTCCCAAGAACGCTTTTCCCGTAAGAGCTTATTGATTGCATCATTTAGATCTCGTATCTGATAGTCGTTAAGAATGGGGTCATTGATTTGCGTCTGCTTCACCGATATCTCACCGATTACTATCGATCTCCATCTTTCAGCTTGTGGTAACAGTGTGACAGAGCTAACATTTTTCGGTCTCAACGATGGGTTGCTTTCTAAGACCCCAGCCTCCTTGTTCTTGAGAGCTTGGTATCTATTAAGAGCTGCCTGAGCCTTTTCTGTGTTTCTCGACATTACTGTTCTGCAAAACAAATGGATGATAATCGATGAGCCGCTCAGATATATCAGTTTTGTGTAACATACAAACGATGTATTGGTGCTATGAACTACACTGAAGAAATTACATACCTCTAAACACATTTTTAGACGCTCTTCTACGGCCTTCAAACCTTTGCTTTTTCCTTCCCAGTATGGATTCGTCCACGGTAGAATCATGTTCGGTTTTCTTAGGCTTCTTGCGTGAAGCTTGTTTTCCAGGTACGAAAGTAAGCTCCATTTCTCCCCTTGCGTGACGACGAAGTCTGTTGTCCAGATCAATAACAGGCTTCTTAGAGTTGAGTTCCTCAGCGAGAGATGCGAAAGACTTGTTATCTGCTGGGTTTGTATCTTCAACTACAGCATTCATCTCATTCATGAAGCGTTGTGCTTCTTCACGGGCTCTTTGCTTACGCAAGGCCTTTTCTGAATTCACTTCAGAATCTTTAGCAGCATGTTTGGAGGCAACGTTCTCGGCATCTGAATCAGAATTCGATGATTCTTCTGATTCAGAATCAGACGATTCCAGATTGTCAGATTTTGAAGACTGCAATTTCTCGTCCTCCGACTCTTCGGCAGCAGTCAAGCGCCTAGGCTTGCTGTCCTTATTAGTAGACTTGACTGGGTTGAGTTGCTTATACTCATAAGACTCCTCATTAATTTCGAAATCAGGGTTCTCAAACAATTCCTTGAAACGGTCATCGTCAATAACATTCTTAGCCTTTGTGGAGCCTTCCTTGCCCTGTATTCTTGTTGCCAAGTCTTTATTGACCTTAATTTTGGTATTGGTAACAGCACCAGTAGATCTAATTCTTGACTCTCTTTCTTTCTCGATTCTCTTGCGAATTTCCCTTTCTCTTTGATCTCTATAAGAGTTAGGATTAGCAATCAAATTAACTTTATCATAAAGCTCTGTGTCTATGAAAAAACCATGCATGTAAGAACGAAGGACCTTCGATCCAATCAAATGAGTTAAGTTTAACTTAACAACGTCATCCTTAGTGATAAATTTATAGTTAGAATAAACAGTATCTGATGGCTTTTCTTCCAACTCTTCTGTAATATTATCCAAGAAAGAGCACCATCTAGGGGCCAGTCCAAGATTTGGAATATAATAGGTGTGCATTTGCATTCCTTCATTTGCCATGAAAAACATTCCTGTATTCTTAACATACTCTACGTCGTTGATATCAACACTTGGCTCCATGGAAGTGAAAGGTTTTCCATCAAATCTATCCCAGATCTTAGCTATTCGCCTGTCCGATGTCAATATTTTATTTGAATCTGTGTAGTTTTCATCCATCCATATGATTTTCTTAATCTCATAGCCATATCCTTGATCTTTGACGACTGATGGTACCGATGATCTGAGGTCGTAAACTAAACTATGACCGGACGAAGTTCCACATGCAAAATTCAAACCATCATTACGGTAGCTCGTAGCAGTTACCGAACATGGAATATCTAACTGAGACGCAACATCAAGCTTTGCAGCTCTCTGTCTGCTTCTGGGGTCCCAGAATTCCACCGTTCCATCTTCAAGACCAGCAGTCACAAGTCCATGGACCGGATTAATATCAACTGAGTTCACACCCTTTGTTGTGTCGAGCAAGTAGGGGTTTAAGAACCGACCTTGGTCTAAATTCAATCTGTATAATTCATTTCCCGATGCTCCAATGAGAAGATCACAGTTCCTAGAGTTGTAAGCCAAATCTCGTCCAAACTTAGGAATTCTAGTCCTATAATGTATACCTCCCTTTGTCTGAAACTCTATTGATCTGTCGTTTTGCAAATGAACAGACTTCGTCCAGTCGTCTGACAATATCACGAAATCAACGTTTTCGCTATCAGTGTGTCTTTCGAACTTCAAAGACAAATTAGCAAAGTCATATACATGTATCTGTGGCTTGTATGTACCGGTAGCCATAGCATAGTTTCCATCTGGTGTTACCTTTAATTTATTAGATGCTTCACTGAATTCGAAGTCTTGTATCAACTCGATTCTTGTCTGATACTCTAAGTCATTTTTCAATGCCTTCTTTCTCTTCTTTGCGATCCAGTCAGGTAAGGAGCGTGATACATTAGTTCCTGATACCTGATAGACAGACACATTCCCTGCGGATGTAGACTTTAAAACCATTGTTGAGGTTATTTTATCTAGAATTTCTAACCATGAAAAATGGCTAGCGATGAGGTAAATATTCGAGACTGCATACACGCTTACGAGAATCTTAGTATCAAAATCAGACTTAAGCGTAACATATGTAGACTATTTACCATACTGATCCACATGAATACTTTGCTGTCTAGCAGTATTTGTAATATACTTTGAGCGTATAGGAGTCGATGATGTGACTAGATCGTTATCAAACAACAAGGGAGGCTCCCTGTTGGAAGAAGGAGGATTAAGTGACAAAGAAGAGAATTGATGCTTTAATGGTTGACGGTCCGAGTCTCTCAGATTTGCTTGCTTCTGAAAAATACCATACAGGTTATTCAAAATGCTGTCCTGTTCAGTCCCGCTGGTTTTACGGTGTGGCAAATTTTTATCCAGATTCTTGTAGATAAATTCATATTCCTGATATTGGATGGTTACCATATCTCCGGGATCTTGCTTTACTAGATTCAGCAATGAAGCCAACAAAGGATTGGATAACACCTGTGGACTAGAGAATGTATTGAAAAAGAAGCTTAGAGCACTGCCCACGAGCTGGCTTCTTATGATCTCATTCGCAGGTGTGAACCGCTCTAATAAATTCAAGAAGAGCTTTTCGAAGATGGAGACATATTTCAAGTCAAAGAAACATAGGTCGCTGGCAAAGTTTATGAGACATACCCATATTAAAGAGGTACTGGTGCATTTGATATCAGTGGATAATAATGTGTAATAAGCAGCTATCACGGCTTCCCTTGCAATCACGAAATTATAATCAGAATTACTTTTATTCTGTTGTAAGAATGTTAAGGCTGTAAACAATGACGAGATGGTTGAGCCGACCAACCTAAAGATCAATTTCAGGCTAATGGTGTCGGTGCCCCCTATTTTTCCAGTTGAAAATGCATATAATTCATCTTTAAGGATCTTGTTGAGTAAGTTCACACATAAAAATAAGCAATATGTGCACTTTTCGAATTGTAATTGTCCTTTGAAGTGGTCAATATGAGATCTGGTTTCTTTTTCTTCTGTAATTATACTAAAGAAGTTTGATTTTGCTAGTGGTGGTAGCTTCAAGTGTTCAAAATGGCTTGAGATTATATTTGGTGGTGCATCGTAATCATAATAAGCTTTTGATAGTTGGGATGAAAGTAAAAAAATGATACTTGAAAGTATAGTAGAAACAGATGGTTTACAATTCAACTCGTTATATTGAGAGTAGAAAACAGCTTTATCATTTTGAAAGCAATTCGTAAGAAGTTTCAAGCTCATGTTAAGCTGATTTATTAAGTTAGTAGTATGAACTGTGTCCATGCTTGATGAATGATCAAGTAATTCTAAGAGAAAAAGAAAGGCCACTTTCTCTGGAGAGCGAGATTCCGGTGCTGTCAACACTGGATCTTTGCGCTTATATGATTGGAACTGTCTGCTATCACATGAGATAGCAGGATCAACCCAGTTCATAGTCCACGAAATAGTCTCCTCTAAGAATTTGATTAGCTTCATATTTGCAGGCCAAACATTTTTAGGCTTGATGGCCTTTAGTGTGGCATTGAGCCCCATGTTCTTTCCCACCAAGGTGAGCAACTCCCTACCATTACTATTGTTGGTATAACCAGTAAGACTTGTAAGAACATGCAACAAGAACTTGTTATCCTTTTGCTCTAGTGTCCTAATGCTGGATACCAGCTCCAACTGGGTAATAGTTCCGTGTAGTTCAGTCAATCTCGTAGAGGTGGATGCAAGATACCCAATAGAAAAGATCTGTTGCATGTTTCGTACATCATCAGAGCACTCGGGGTTCACTTTCCTAGAGTACCAGTAGTCAAAACTGGAGGGACATTCCTTCCGGCTGGGGATCATTTTGATAATCTGCTCACAGAACAGACGCATCAAAAGACCGTTTTCCTCAGTGAACATCTCAATTAAATTCGTGAATAGCATGGGATGGTTCAAATGATACCAAATTAGACCCGAGAATACGTCGACAAGCGCATTTGCCGCCTTGAAGTCACCAAAAGCCAAATTTAGAGATATCAACTTCATAAGAGGGTGGAAAAGGTTGATTTTCTCGCGTACGTCATGCGCTTTAAAACTTGGATGCTTTGCCAACAACCTTACCAAGTCCTGGTACACCATCCCAAGCTCCTTCACTTTCTCTCTGTCCAAAACAGGCACCATGTGCTCGTCTGATCTAAGCTTCTTGAGCTCTTCGTTGATGTTTTGCAATGCAAAAATGACCGCCTCCAGTCCAATATGTGTGGATTGGAATTTGCAGTCAGAGCTAACATCCAACTCCGTACTATCCCCACGACCACTACCTGGGCTGCTCTTCGCTATGTTGTTGCTATTACTTCTAGTCATATCTCTGCTTGGTATCCCACGCCGTCAAATAGATTTATATGTTCCCTTGTCTACGTGTTTATATAGTATTTGAGGTGTGGTAAGTTATGAAACGTTGTAAAGATCAAACATATGTGTTGCAAGAAACGTATATACAGTACATATCCGAGAACAGCTTTTTGTTACACAAAACGAGGACAAGTGTAAATTCCAACCTACTCTACTGTTTCTTACCCTCCGCATAAACCGGCTGCTAGTTCTAAGATGGAGTGGACTGACTAAAAATTAATGATCGTCTCATACTTTAATAATATTAAACGGAACTGGAGCCCTTGCCGCAGCATGCAGTAAGTGGTCACCTCCACCCTCTCGGCCAAGAGCGAGAGTAACACAGGTAGACAGATAACGGTGCGGTGCTGCACCCATAAGTGAGTCCATGATCCAGTATATGAAGAATACGATGCACGAAAATGGGGATACTCATATAATACCCATTTCTAGATAATAATGGTGGCTGGAACCTTTTTCAGTAACTTTACATCTCTCTGCTTTGCATAAGGTTACATGGATTCTCCAAGGCGTCAGCAGTGTTAAGCCAAAGAACACTGCCCAGAAAAAGAAAAAAAGCCATCTATCAGCCATGGAGTTGTCGCCTAGAATGAAGGGTCTCATTTTCATCTTTTGGTGGGTAATGGAAGTGTCTGAGCTGCCTCCACGGGTATCTTTTGGCGGTTTAGTTGGCTTGCTATTTCATAGTTTGGTGATATTCGCCAGAACTGGTTGTATGAGCCCATAGCAATGATATATGCATCGCCCCATTATCAGTTAGGGGAGGATCTCCCCGAGCAAAGAGAAGCTTAGATTCACGAAATTGCTATACTTGTGTTTGGTGGTGAAATGAGTGTACTACTCAGGGCCCTGCCATTTTGCTATCGATCCTTTCTGCAGCGAACAGTTCCCGCATTGTGAGGTACTCTGTGATGCGAGGTAATGTATATTGATGCTTTATTCTGCGCAAACAGCATACCAACCTATCACTGAGGGTATCTTCGCCGTGGAGTAGGCTCCAGGGATCCAATTTATAAGCGACAGTTTTCCAGCGTTGATCTCTGATTCTTTGAGTTGACTTCATCAGAGAGTATATCAGTACAAAAAGAAGAAAAACTTCAGAGTAGAAGAGAGGTTTTTTAAGTATAAAGAATTGTTGCATTTCTATTTATGCATTAAGGCAGATGGTATAGGTTGGTTATCTTGCTGCTGAGGTCTTATTTTAGGAGCTATACAATGCAAAATTACAACTACTTCTTTAATGGAGCACAAAGACAACTCCAAAGATCACCATCCTCGAGCTCTCAAGCGTGCCAGACTAGAAGAGAATCCTTTTCACAGTCACCACCAGTTTCTATTTCATCAGAAGAGCCAGAGAGTACCATATTTAAAACTGACTATTTTGGATTTGAAGATGTTGATCGCTTAAAATCCAACTCTACAAATTCTTCTCCCACATCTCCTCTTTCGAAAAAGGTGGACTACGACGAAAAGGCTGGATTAAATGTCGGAGATCATGTCTCAGCACTGCCTTCAATAGACTTGAATGATGTTACGAGAGAAACAAATAAGTATATAAGAAGGTTAAGTCAGGCGGGTCCGACCAATACAGCCGGTAAAAGTAAAACCAGGGTCACTTCTTTTACCTATGGTTCAAAAAATTATGACGACTATTCCAGGAATGAGATAGACCTTGATAAAAAATATTCAAGGAATAGCGTTCTTCCAACATATGGTAATCGCATCGAGGGATCGCTGCGTCGTTGCAGCAAATCACTCGCAAATATTTCACAATCCTCTACCTACAAGTTCCCGGTGTCTCAGTACGTTAAAGATGAATCGGCTTATTCCGATTCCGACGAAGACAATGCTGCAGAAACGTTGGATCTTGAGGAGTTCTTCAATTCTTTCAGTGATGTCTACGATACTGTTAGTAGTGGGAATAATACTACTAATAAAAGGACAATTTTATCTGCACCTCACTTGAAGAAAACGGACAAATTTCCTAAATCTTCACAAGAGCTACTTGCCAGATATGAGTCAAAAAATAAGAAAAAGCACTCTCGGAAAAGAAGTGACGAGAGCACCAGTAGCTCTCGTAGTTCTCGGAGTAGTAGATCTAGACGAGTCTCACTCAAGTCGCTTCCATTCTTGCATTACTTTACTTCATAGAGGCGTAGAATGGTTTCTTGTATTAATATTATTGACGTTTTATAGTTTTATACATTCTGGAAAATATACTTCTCATTTATTTACAATTGACTCAAGCTTACTGAGCTGGTCGAGCACAGCCAGCTTTGCAGTACCACCAATAGCAGTCCTACGCTCCACGCTGACTTCGAAGTCGAAAACAGACATCACATCGCTTTCAAATCTAGAATCAATTTCCTTGAACTGAGAAAGAGAAAGTTTGTCAATACCAGACAAGTTAGAGACTTCTGCCATTCTTACACATTCACCGGAAATATGGTGTGTTTCTCTGAATGGAACACCCTTCCTCACCAAGTAGTCAGCCAAGTCAGTAGCAAGCATGTCCATAGTTAAGGCACCCTTCATCCTTTGCGCATTAATTTTCAAGGTTGAGATTACGCCTGTGGCAATCAACACAGAATGTTGAACTGTAGTAAGTGTGTCAAAAAGAGGCTCTTTGTCTTCTTGCATATCCTTATTGTATGTCGATGGAATCGACTTGGTAGACATCAAAAATCCAGAAAGAGCACCGAAAACACGGCCTGATTTACCACGAAGTAACTCCAAAGAGTCAGGGTTCTTTTTCTGGGGCATAAGGGATGATCCTGTGGAGTATGCATCAGCTAACTGAACGAAACCAAACTCAGCAGTAGAGTAGAGGATAAGATCTTCGGAGAAACGTGATATATGGTTCATGAATAAACTAGCCCAAAACATCGTTTCCACTACAAAGTCACGATCACTTACTGCAGTTAAAGAGTTTCCAATAGGACGAGAAAAGCCTAATTCTTCAGACAAGAAGTCTCTGTCAATTCCATAAGGATGTCCAGCCAATGCACCAGCACCCAAAGGACATTCGTTAACTCTCTCTAAGACTTGCTGAAGTCTCTTGTAATCATTAGTAAAGTAAGTGGCATAGGAAGAAAGCCAATGCGCCCATCTAATGGGTTGTGCTCTCTGCAAGTGGGTGTACCCCGGCATCAAGACATCTATCTCCTCCCTTGCCCTCTTGGTGAGACTTACGATGAAGTTACCCAAGTGTTTTAACAATTGTTCCAAGTCCTGACGAACAAAAATACGCATATCAGTAACAACCTGATCGTTTCTTGATCTACCAGTGTGGACCTTTCCTGCGATATGCTTTCCTATAAGCTCTCCGAGTCTTCTCTCGTTTGCGGTATGAATATCTTCATCACCAGCCTTCTCTTCAAATGTGCCGGCTATCCACTCCTTCTTTATTTCATCTAATCCATTGTGGATAGCTGCAAGCTCTTCGTCGTTGATCAATTTTATCTTGTTTAAGCCTCTGGTATATACTCTTGTTCCTTCCAAATCTGCGTCGAACATCTTCTTGTCATATGGCAAGGAGGCATTGTAAAGATCCATTAAAGGGTCAGTTGCACCGGTGAATCTACCACCCCACAATCTGTTCTCAGTTGGCTTTGAAGTTGACATTGTAGTTATAAACGTATAGCTAAAGGCTGTTGAATTGAACTTTTTACTTCCAACACTGTGGGTTTTTATCGCTGAAAATTATGATTCATCATCGCGGTAAAAAAATACAGTTACCCTTTTGGGATCTCGAAAATTTTGTTTGGTCAAAATTAGATATACATTTATTATACTGATTAATATATGATAGTCTAAACAGACTATGGTTTACATCTACCAGTAAATCTTGGGTATAACGAGCAATCTCTGACAGTAAATCTATCACAAAACCATGCTAAAATTCTTTCGGTTCCTAAACCATATCCACCGTGAGGAGATGTACCATACTTTCTCTGGTCGGTTAAAAATGCGTAGGAATCAGCATCCAAGCCTTCTCTCTTGATAGCAGCCATCAACTCATCGTAGTCCTTTATTCTCATAGAACCTCCAGTCACTTCACCAACGTTTGGCATTAACAAGTCAACGGATTCAGTAACCCTAAGGTCTTCAGGGTCCTTTTGCATGTAGAAAGATTTAATTTCAACTGGGAAATGAGTAAGCAAAATAGGGTGATCAATAGTATCGACCATCTTTCTTTCGGCGGCCTCGGCGATATCATCCCCGAACTTGAACTCTTGACCTTCCTCGTTCTTGATGCCATGTTCGTTCAACCACTTCAACGCATCAACGTACTTCATTCTCATGAAAGGGGTCTTAGGAATGTTGAAACCAGGGTTTAATTGCTGTATTAAAGGACCAGAAACAGGATCCTCAAGCACATAAGTGACAACACTAACAATCAAACGCTCGATGTGGCTAAGTAAGTCATCAAAGTCTATAAATGCCAATTCGGCCTCGATGTGCGTATACTCAGACAAATGTCTTCTGGTATGCGACTTCTCTGCGCGGAATGACTCTTGAATGCAATAAACGTCACCCAACGAGGGTAAGCATGTTTCCAAATACAACTGGGACGATTGGGTCAAAAATGCCTCCTGGCCATAGTAGTCCATCTTAAACAAGGTAGAACCACCTTCGACTTGACTCTGAACCATACAAGGTGGGGTAACCTCTCTTATGTGCTCCTTTATGTAGAAGTTTCTAATTGCGGCCAAAAATGAGGATCTCACCTTCATCACAGCAGATAAAGTTTCACCTCTAAGTGCCAAGTGACGCAAGTCCAATAACAACGAGGGGTCTGCGCCTTCTTGAACCTTGTTAGTGAATGCATCCTCGCCACTGGGAGCCAATCCGATAACCTCGTAATAGTCCGCTTTCAATTCAACACCACCTGGAGCACTCTTTCCGTCTGGTAACTTGTTGAGCACACCCTTGACGAGAATAGTTGATTCGAGGGTAAGCTCCTGGGTCTGTCTGGCCTTCACCATGTCTCCGGACAATACACACTGTAAGAAACCTGAACCATCTCTCAAGGTGATGAAAGCAAGACCCTTTTGAAGTCTCAAACGGTGAACCCAGCCAGAAACGGCAATTCTTTGACCTATCTTGTCCTGGATCGAGAGCAATTTTGTCTTGGAGGCAGCTGGCAATGACTTGTCTTCCACAATGTCAATCAATTCTGCTTCCGCCAATCTCTTAGCAGCCTCCTTCTCGCGCGCTTCTTGTTCTTCCTTGAGCTTTGCAGCCTTCTCTTCCTTCTTCTTTAATCCCTCAGCACCCTTCTTTGCCTTTTTAAGAGCTGAACTCGAGATCTCAGCGTATTTATACTCTTCGCTATCTTCAACTTTCTTATAAACTAATATCTTACTGTCTGGGTGTTTGAAAAGAGCAAATGCAGGGGTCTGATAAGGATCCTTTTCACTACCAGTTACATCCGCTCTATCAGCACCAGACTGCTCATGAACGTATATTTCACTCATTATTATTCAATTGTAAGTCTTTTAAACTGTTGTTTGACTTGTTATCTATATAGTTTATATAGGCTTTAAGCGCCAACTGAAAATTCTGACTCACGAAAAAATAGCGCACTAAGGCCCCATACTCAGATTTACTAACGGACCATAAATTATGTTAATGAAAAAATATGATTACGCCAAAGAGGTGAACAATATTTCACTATCGCAGAGAATATGGCATTGGAAGAGTCATTAGCAGCGTTATCATTAGCAACAGTCTCGGCAGAGAATGCGGTTCCTACCAAGACGCTAGTCTTCAAACCAAAGACGGCCAAGACCGCTACACCAACACCAGTTGTAGTTTTTGCGTTACAGAGTACCCAAACGCCCTCCAACGTTATTGCAAAAGCCGCTGAAGTTAAAGAACCTAGATTGGCAAAGGATGATCTAGTTCAAGAGTTTTTTAGTACAGGCGCAAAGGAGGTATCTATTGCTAGCTTAAACAAGGGTTTGGCCGGAAAAGTGAAGCTCCTCGTGGACGAGAAGATAACTGGCGCCCCTAGCGATATGGTTTTGGAATTATCTACTCTGTCGTCCAAGGCAGCGTTAGCAGCGGGTACAGTTAACGAGTTCTTAAAGTCCACTGGAATCGAGGTTGTGTCTGTCGATTTTGCTGCTCCTCAGGATGAAAAGAAGGATGCTGCACCAACCTCCAAAAAGGAGGCGCTTAAGCAGGAGAAAGAAGCTGCTAAGATCGACGATGCGAAGTTGATTGGTATAAATGTGGACAAGACTAAGGATTTCTCGTCCTGGTACTCTCAGGTGGTCACCAAGGGAGAAATGTTGGATTACTACGATGTGTCCGGTTGCTACATTTTAAGACCTAACTCCTACGCTGTCTGGGAAGAAATTCAGGACTTTTTCAACGCTGAGATCAAAAAACTTGGAGTCAAGAACGCTTACTTCCCTATGTTCGTTTCTTCCAGAGTCTTGGAAAAGGAAAAGGACCACATCGAAGGTTTTGCCCCAGAAGTCGCCTGGGTTACCAGAGCCGGTAGTTCTGAATTAGAGGAGCATATTGCCATCAGACCCACCTCTGAAACTGTCATGTATCCATACTATGCCAAATGGATCAGATCCCATCGTGACTTGCCATTGAAATTGAACCAATGGAACTCTGTTGTTAGATGGGAGTTCAAGCACCCTCAACCATTCT
The DNA here is from genome assembly GCA_002196765.1 of Millerozyma farinosa. Classification (NCBI taxonomy): domain Eukaryota; kingdom Fungi; phylum Ascomycota; class Pichiomycetes; order Serinales; family Debaryomycetaceae; genus Millerozyma; species Millerozyma farinosa. Next base: position 1,137,842 of record NBND01000008.1, read on the forward strand.
TGAGAACTCGTGAATTTTTGTGGCAAGAAGGCCACACTGCTCACTTGACAAAGGAGGATGCTGCCAAGGAAGTTGAGCAGATCTTGGATTTGTACGCCAGAATTTACGAAGAGTTGTTGGCCGTACCTGTTGTTAAAGGAAAGAAGACAGAAAACGAGAAATTCGCTGGTGGTGACTATACTACCACCGTAGAAGGTTATATCGCAGCCACCGGTAGAGGTATCCAGGGTGGTACGTCCCACCACTTGGGAACCAACTTCTCTAAAATGTTCAACATCTCTGTTGAAAACCCTAAGGGCGCTGAGCATCCAAGAGTTTACGCATTCCAGAACTCTTGGGGTTTGTCAACACGTGTAATTGGTGTTATGGTTATGACTCACTCTGACAATAAAGGTTTAGTCTTACCCCCTAGAGTTGCACAGACACAAGCTGTCGTCATCCCAGTTGGTTTGACCTCTAAGACATCAGACGCACAAAGAGAGGCTATTAATAAGGGTACAGCTGAAATCGAGAGCAGATTGCGCGACGTAAATGTGAGAGTCACGGCAGATTATAGAGATAACTACTCTCCTGGTTGGAAGTTTGCCGATTGGGAATTGAAGGGTGTTCCTATCAGGTTGGAGTTTGGTCCTAAGGATTTAGAAAATGGACAAGTGATGGTAGTTAGAAGAGACAATGGTTCTAAGCAAAACGTTAAGTTGAGTGAGCTCGAACAACGTATTCCTGAAATCTTACAGACAATGCAGAAGGAATTATTGCTGAACGCCCGTAAGTTGTTTGACAATCACCGTGTCTTTGTCCATGAGTGGAAAGACTTTGTGCCAGCCTTGAACGCCAAGAATGTTATCGTTGCACCATGGTGTGGTGATGGTGATTGTGAAGACGATATTAAGGATTCATCTGCTAGAAAGGATAATGACGAGGAATTCGAGGTTGATGAGAAGTCCCCATCTATGGGTGCAAAGTCCTTGTGTATACCTTTTGACCAACCAGCATTGAAGGCAGGACAAAAGTGTGTCAGATGTACCAAGCCTGCCGTTACTTACTGCATGTTCGGTAGGTCCTACTAATTTACTACGAGAATATAATTTTAATTTATAGAAACTAATATAAATCATTTATATTGGCACCAAAAACGATCTTGCGTCAATGTGTCCACAGGGTCCTTCCTAATAATTGTTTTGTTTTGCTCATCTATATCTAAGGAGTATACATAATCAAGACGGAGACTATGAATCACGTAGTCCCACATCTTGCCATAATTTAAGCCCACCTGCTTAATACTGTGTGAATCGTCAGACAAGCAAAACCTTGCATCACCAAATTTTATTATCGCATCGCATATATCTCTACGTGGGTAGGGAGTTGACCAGCCTTTTCTGATGGCCGAAGAGTTGAGTTCAAATAAGCCGCCGTACGATTGAACCAACTTGATGTTCTTAATAATTATTTCCCACACTTCAGGCCAGTCCCTTTCCAAATTTACCTCTCGCAACAGCTTTCCTGTCGTGGGATCTATCTCGTCCTCTGGTTGAAACAACCTTATCAAATCAAAATGGCCTATTACAAGCGGCTTTACTCCGGCAATTACCTGATTCTGAAGAAGGAAGTATGCCTTGTATAATGCTCTTGTTGTCTTTTCTGATATAGAGTCTCTCGCTTGCAACCACTGCTCCGCATCAAAATCAATAGGAATATGGTTCACGAAATGCACAGATCCAACTGACATATTTATCACTGGGTTTTTCAATATCTCCTCTCGGGTATACGCTATGTGTTTTTCATCAATCCCTTCTATTTCAACTCCCACTAGTATTTTCATGTTCGAGTTTCTATACTCCTCTTGCACCTTTTGTGCATGCACTAGGTAATTTTCAAAGTTCAGGAACAAATTCTTGACATTGTAGTCCTTCTCTATCTCCTCGGGGTAGAGGTATATATCATCTAGTCTTGGTGCATGCTCTGTAAGACAAAACGTCTTAAAACCTAGTTCATGTGCTCTCTTAACTACCGAATCCAAATCGTCACTTCCGTGTGAGATATATGACCCACTATGACTGTGATGTGAATGCATTGCTAGTAAATGTCCCAGTTAACAAGATGTACTCAATTCAAAGTAGTGTTACTAAATCTTCATAGCACAATCGGTATAGTTGAATTCAGCGGTTACTCATTATTATTTTTTCTATGTATTATACAATTTTTCCGACTATATGATATTGACAATTATAGTTGCAAGTAGTGAAAAAAGGTAATGTTCGATGGTGCTACGATCGTTTCTTGTCAGGAGTAAATATCGTGGGCTTGGGCCTACCCTTGCAGGTGCTGGAATAGGTGGTGTGAGGTATCTTCAAACTGTTATACCGGTCAATATTAAAGAGTTGTTCAGTCACCCACCTCAGTTGAATTCGTTGGTTACGGCTCGGGGCCATATAAAATCTATAAGACATTTCAAGAAGGTGGGATTCATAGATTTGTCTGACGGATCACATTATCGTAACATGAATGTTGTTCTATCTAGTCCAGACTCGACGCTATCGGCATTAAATCTTAAAGTTGGACAGAGCGTATCAGTAACTGGACAGTGGGTCGAGTCGAAGGGAGCGCAAAAGTACGAAATATCTTACTCGCCAGATGACCCAAATCAAGAGCTAAGGATCATCGGAAATGTTACAGAGCTGTACCCGATTCAAAAGAAATCACATACCCTTCAATTTCTTCGGAACGTGCCGACACTTAGACATAGAACATCCACATTAGCATCGGTTCTAAGGCTAAGGTCCTTCGCTGAAACGAAGCTTATTGAATTTTTCAATGCCCACAATTTCATCAAGGTGAGTCCTCCCATAATTACAAGCTCCGATTGTGAGGGTGCTGGTGAGCAGTTTGTGGTAGAAAGTAACAAAAAGAGCTCGCTGGCAGGTGTACATCCCTCTTTCTTCGGTGGAAAGACGTACCTTACCGTGTCAACACAGCTTCATTTGGAGGTTTTAGCGGCATCTCTCAACAGAGTATGGACTCTCACTCCATGCTTCCGTGCAGAAGACTCTAATACGAACCGGCACCTCAGTGAGTTTTGGATGCTTGAGGCAGAATACTGCTATGTGGACAAGCTAAGTGAGCTCACGGACTTTACCGAAGACCTTATCAGGTATGTGACTACCTCTTTGGTGGACCAAAACCAGAATCTGGTGTCTGGTGCTTCACTTGATCTCCTCGCGGCGAGGTATAAGAAAGAAGATAAAGCCGCTTTGCAAAGGCGGTGGGAGACCATCTTAGTGCCCCACAGATGGCCCTCTGTCACCTACGAAAATGCTATCGGCATCATCAACGAGCATAAGCCTCGTGGCAAAGCAGATAAGGCTCTTGAGTGGGGCGACGATATTTCAACCGAGCAAGAGAAGTGGATAGCCGGCGAACACTTCAAGTCTCCTGTATTCATTACAGACTACCCAGCCTCGCAGAAACCTTTCTACATGAAGAGATCCGAGAAATACGACCCGGCAAAGCCCACCGTCGCCTGTTACGACCTACTTTTGCCAGAAATCGGCGAGTTGGTAGGCGGTTCCTTGAGAGAACACAATTATGAACAATTGGCACAGAACATGGATCTTTTGCACATGAACAAAGAAGACATGGACTGGTATCTATCTACAAGAATAGAGGGTTCCGTGCCCCACGGCGGCTTCGGCTTAGGCTTCGAAAGATTGATATCTTTCTTGAGTGCCTTGGAAAACGTCAAAGACACCATTCCATTCCCAAGAGTCCCTGAATCCTGTCCTTGCTGAATACCGCAGTATCCTCCTGTAAATACCACTAGCCTAGAATTATTCTCCAATATATGTATATAACCTTCCTCTCCACCCTAACTACTCTGGTTGTTTTTTTCTGTTTTGTGCCAGGTTTAATTTTTGGCCGTTGCACTTTTGCCGTTTTACTGAACTTTTTCTCACTTCGACAATTTTACCTTAGGAATAGACGTTGCTACTGAACATCATTGGAGAACAGTAACAAGAAATATAGCAAGATGGATCAACTCAATCTCAAGGAACAACAGACTTTTCAACAGATCGTTGAGCAAAAGCAGATGAAAGACTTTATGAGGTTATACTCGAATTTGGTCTCAAGATGCTTTGAGGACTGCGTCAACGACTTCACATCCAACAACCTTACTTCCAAGGAGTCTGGTTGCATCATGAAGTGCTCTGAGAAGTTTTTGAAGCACAGCGAGAGGGTTGGACAAAGATTCCAGGAGCAAAAGTAAGTATATCGACCACGAACCATTTGCGTTTCCACTCTACATTTGGCCACCCAGTGAAACCGGGTGGTGCTGCGAGGATCACATACTAACAAACACAGTGCCATGTTGATGCAGAATTTGCAGAAGCGCTAATGACGTGACTCTCTAGCCCCGATTCCGGCCACAGCGCTTCTTCTAGTCGTACTAGGACTGCGCCAGACCCGAGTCGCTTCTTCTTACCACACATGTAACAGCGTTCACCCGCTTTTGTATATATTTATATCTGTTCGAAATCAAATAAATGACATGACAGTGCCTAAGGTTAAATATTGACTGTAGAGATCTCCCAGCGTGCTGAGGTAGTGCTCTGGGAATGATTTTCCTCGAAAATGAAAATACTCGTTACACCGCTACTTCCTTACCTATCAACTATACATCATCATAAGGCAAGTATGGATAAAGTGATTCCACTCTTCTTCGTGGCTTGCGTCAATAACGTTTCCAGAAACAACCAAAGCGGGAATGTATCAGTCGTATCCACCGACGTAGATGAATTCTTGTCGTCCATGCGTGAGTTGTGCTCAAAATACTCACGTAAATTCAGCCACGAACAAACCAACTTTAATCTAGACGAGGAAAAGCTACAGAAATTTCTTCAATATAGTGGATGTGATGTCTACATACACGTCAAAAACAGAAAGATATACATTGAACAGTCGCAGCAGCTTCGAAAACGTTTGCTAAATTTCACAACCGAAGTTATCGCCAAGTACTCAAAGACGTTGCTCGAAAGACTACACGGCTTTGATAAGCACTATGAAAACACACAGCGGGAAGGTACTGAGGAATCTCTGTCATCTTTGAGTCGCAGTAAAGGTGGCAAGGTTTCTAGTGAGCAGCATAGGGCCCTCGAGTCTCAGAAGGAGAGCTCTTTCGTCGCTGAAGACCCTGGCGAGCAGGAGACGCCGCAGGACGAAGCCGCCGACGATAAAGCGGATCAGCATGAAGAGGTTTCTAACGAAAAGAATGACGAGTCGGGCTCGGACTCGGACTCGAAGGAAAGCAATAAGTCCGATGACAAGTTCGAAGACACGGTAGAGTACATGGAGCTGAAGGACAAGCAAGTCGACAAGCCCGCCAACGAAAACGCCACTGGCGCAGCAGACGACAAAGGCCCTCAGCAGGAGCACAGTGAAGCTTCCGAAGCCATCAACTCGTCGCCTGCTAGAACAGAGGATCCGACCGCAGACTATGAATCCCTAGATATCGACAAAATAAAGAGCCTGCCACAGGACACAGGCGACCTGTTCGAAGCAAGGACCTTGAAAAAACGCTCACGCTCTCCTTCGCTGAGCTACCAGCAACACAAGCGCTTCCAGAGCATAGCCATCAACTTGGTCAACAACATCCAAGCGCATCGTTTCTCGTCTCCATTTTTGCAGGCTGTCAATACCAAAGACGCCCCCGACTATCACGAGGTCATATATGAGCCAAAAGACTTGAAATCCATAATGAAGGCATTGAAACTGAAGACTGAAAATCCCGCCTACACACTGATTCAAGAGCTAAAGAGGGATATCCTTTTGATGCTTGCTAATTGTATCATGTATAACAAGTCGGATTCGGCTCTCGTCGAATTAACAAAAAGTATGAAGGACGATATCAACAACATTTTCAAATTATTCGAAGAAGCGAAGCTGGATACCTGAAGCGTCTTACCTTCTATGCCAACGCCGATCTTCATGTTGACGCCGGATGCAAAAACTATCTTTATTCTAACTAATAAAAAGGGCTAATGATAGATATGTACAGAAATAATTAACATTAAGCCGTTTGTAAGACTTTATTTGAAATACTCTAGTCTTCTTCACTTCATTTCGCCATTAAGATTACAAACTGTAGTATCTTATCTCTTCTCTTTAACGTCTTCGTCGCGCTGACGTAATGAGGTGGTTATAAAAAATATGATGAGAATGAAAACACTCTTCATTACACCATAGTTGTATAGAGAATGGTAACCAGCTCTTCTGAAACTAACTTTGAAAGGGTGACTTCATTCAATGTGGAATATGCACCCGCAAAAATAAGCAAGTGGCGTTCTAAAAGGACAGGATTAACATTAACTCATGTTGACCAACCTTCACCAATAGTCAACGGCTATTTTGCTGTAGCTACTGAAATCGAAGATGATACTGGCTGTCCCCATACCTTAGAACATCTAGTATTCATGGGCTCTAAGAAGTACCCCTATAAAGGATTGTTGGATAGTCTTGGTAACCGCTTCTTTTCGTCGACAAATGCTTGGACTGGAGTAGACCAAACTGTTTACACACTCACTACAGCCGGTTGGGAAGGGTTTAAGGTCTTACTACCCATATACTTGGAGCACCTTTTCTCGCCAGAGCTTACCGATGAAGCATGCTTAACAGAAATATACCATATAGACGGCCGTGGGAAAGAAAAAGGTGTTGTTTTCAGTGAGATGCAAGGTATAGAAAATCAGTCTTGGTTCATATCCTTTAACAACATGCAAAAAGTCTTATACAAACCAGATTCTGGCTATTCATCTGAAACTGGTGGGTTGACTCAAGAATTAAGAAAGTTGACCAATGATGATATCAAAAATTTTCATAAATCTATGTATAGACCTGATAACGTATGCGTTATTATAACAGGTACTATTGATGAAAGCGAGCTTATGAAAGTCATGACCGAATTTGATGAAAGTTTACCTCTGTTACCATCTACCCCTAACAAGAGACCTTTTGTTGACTCTGAACCTGATCTTCCTTTGCAGAAAGATATAATAAAAGAAATTGATTTCCCGGACACAGACGAATCCATGGGAGAATTATTGATCTCTTGGATAGGCCCTGATGGTAACGATGTTTTAAACAATGTCGCAACTGATGTATTTGGTACATATTTGACTGACAGTGCAATCTCTATTCTTAACAAGCAGCTTGTTGAGGTGGAGGATCCTTTGGCAACTCTGATAGAATTCAATACAGATGATTACTTAAGAACTACATTGAATATTATTGCTCTGGGTATACCTGTGGATAAATTGGCTCTCGTCGACAGTGAGATAAAGAGAATCTTGAATGAGCAAAAGGACCCGCTGAATATTGATATAGAGTATCTCAGACAGATAATAGAAAAAGAGAAAGTTAGATTGATATTCCGAACTGAAAAATCACCTGCTACTTTGTCGAATGTTGCTATCTCGGACTTCATATATGGAAAGGAAGACGGAAGCTATATCACTAAATGGGCGAAAACTTTAAATGATTATGATGTCCTTAAAAAGTGGAGCTCAGATAAGTGGAGCCATCTAATTAATGAATATTTTGTGCAGAATGGAGCTGCGTCAATTTTAGCAAAACCTTCGTCAGCGCTTTATAAGTCTCAAAAAGAACTGAAGAAGGCATTTTCAAAGCGTTTAAAGGAAAAATATGGCGAAGAAGGTTTGAAAAAATTACAGCACAAACTTGACTCGGCTGAAGCTAAAAATAATAAGACCATACCTGATGATCTCTTAACGCAATTTGGCAAGCCCGATCCTTCAAGGATTCCTTTGTTAAATACCAACTCTTATAGAGCAGGTTTGAACAACATGGACTTGGATTATATTAATAATGATGAATTTCTGAATTATCTTAAAACTGACACACCTAAAGATTTTAACTTAGCGTTACACTTCGAAGATTATCTGTCCGAGTTTGTGACCATAAATTATGTTGTATCACCGCCCAAATCTAATCCTAGACTTTTACAGTATTCTGCTGTAATTGAAGATTTATTCACACTCCCTATCAGGTTACCGGACGGAACTGATATTCCCTATGACAAAGTGATATCCGCTTTGGATGAGGATTTGACTCTGCACGAGGTTGAATTAGGTTTCAATGGTGAATTCAGCGAGTTATTCAATTTCAAACTTTGCTGCAGAAATGATAAATACCGTGAAGCGATTACATGGTTATGGAAGGTGTTGAAATATGCCGACTTTGAGGAAACCAGAGTGAAAATTATTGTCGAAAAACTTATAAATACCATTCCTGAGAAAAAGCGTAGCGGTGAATTGATTTTAGACTCAGCCAATAACCGTGCTTTATTTAATGATAACTCCCTCATCAAAGCGCAAGACTTTTTGCAGACTGAAGAGTTTTACAAGGAGGTATTGCTGAAAATAAATGATGGTAAATTCGAAGAAGTTAGGAAGGATTTGAATGATTTTAGAGACCTCATACTTGGATCTGCTGACCATTCGATCTTCGTGATAGGAAATGCAAAAAAGATATCAAATCCTGTATCTTCTTGGGCCGAGTTCTCAAAGTATGTGAAACAGTCACTGGCTGTGACGAAAGCCATTGATGTCCCAAGATCATTCCAATTCAAATCAGAACTCGGTAAGAAGTGCTCCTCGGTGGCACATATATGTACAATTCCAGCTACCGATTCCAGTTATTTGATTTCATTCACGCCCATTCCTACAGATTACTTACATGAAGACATTTTTAAGATTGCACTTGCTAGCGAATTTCTTAATGCTGTTGAAGGACCATTTTGGAGAGGTATTCGTGGAAAGGGATTGGCTTATGGTACTAACATTGTTAGATATCTCGAACTAGGCTTCTTGGGTTTCAGTTTGTATAGAGCAGCTGATGCGAATGAAGCATGGACTACCGCAAAATCCATTGTGGAAAGCTTTTGTGACGGAACAGCAGAAATTGATCCTATTAGTATCGAAAATGCCATTGCAACTATTGTTCAGTCATTGGTGTTTGTTGAGTCAAACTTGTACGATGCCGCATACTCAAAAATCATTAATGGTGTATTCAAGAAAAGAGGAACAGATTATCTTTCGTTGTTCTTGAAAAAGTTGAATACATTAACACACGATGATATAGTATATGCGTTGAAAAAATATTTTGTTCCTTTATTCTCCAATCAAAGTTCGGCTGTCTTTGCCTGTTTGCCTACATCCAAGTTATCTTCTTTCGAAGATTTTATGAGTAAGCAAGGTTACCAAATAACGACGGAACAGATAAACGTTGATAAAGAAAGTCAACAGAGTGACGACAGTGATGACATGGAGTCATCTGAAGATGATTCAGATGCATCGTCAATTGAACATAGTGACTGTTAAAAATATATGTATGCTTTTTCCCGGAAAACGGAAAATATTTATATCTATAGATAGAATTAGATAGAGTAAAGGTACTATAGGAAGAACTTATTCGTCCAGGCCCATCTGCCTCTTCTAGGTATATTTCGCACTGTATATAAATTGAAGTGTATCCATAAGCCATATCATCGCCAAATCGTACGGTCATAATAGGCATAAGTCTTATGATGATAAGCTCTACGTTAAAGGCTGCCATTGACGAAAAGCTTCCTAAATTTTCTGATAAAGTTATTCTTCCACAGAATGTCCTTTCTGAAATAATACTTGCTTTTGGCGAAGGTGATTTGCCACACCCGATAGTATTCAAGTTGAGTAATGGCAAAGAAACATGTTACGTTGGCGTGAAAGAGTTCTCTGACGATAATTATCTAAAGCTTCCTGAACTAATATGGGAGAAGCTTAGGTTGGAAGATGATGTATATGTCAGGGCAGATCTTGTTACAAATATTCCTAAAGGTACATATCTTTCCTTGCAGCCTTTAGCTTTTTATCCTCAAGTGAGCAGTTGGAAGTATTTCTTGGAATCGAATCTTACAAACTACTATACTGTTCTACACAAGGGAGACATACTTAAGTTGGAATATAATGATTATTTGTTCGAGTTAAAAATCTTGTCTGTCGGTGAAGACTGTGATATAGTTAACATAATTGACACTGATTTGGTTCTAGATGTTGTTCCTTTAAATGATATAATGGCACATCAGCAACTTGAATTTAATGACAAATCGTATGTGAATAGCATTGAGCATATAACGAAACTTGATTTGGATCACCCTTTCAACGCTGAAAATCTCAAACCATTTACTCTGTCGGATTTTAAACCAATCATCTTACAGTTCGATACACTGCAGTTGAACGCCAGAGACACAATTATTTTTACTATATCTGTCCCCAATTCAACATCCATAGAAGACCTCATGAATATAGACTTGTTGATTGGATATGAGCAGCTCACTAATTTAGAAAATTTCAAGTGGAGTACCATTCCTATGGATTCAACAATTCAAATAGATAGCGAGTTATCGGATCTGTTCCCAGGAATAAAACACATATCACTAAGCGCAAGTATTTTACAGAAAAATAAAGACACATTAACTGAGGACTGGAGTTCAACGAATATTTACATAATTCCTTTCGCTTGGAGGTACGATACAAATGTGTTTATCGAGGTATCCAAAGACAAAGTTGTATTGGATAATTCATATGATGGCATAGAAGGAAAAGTTTTGTGCAAGAATTGTAAAAAGCCCATTTCGGAGAATAAAGTTGTTCTTCATGAAGCATTCTGTTTTAGAAATAATGTGATATGTAAATGTGGAGCTGTCTTTCTCAAAAAAATACCTCTGACTCATTGGCATTGTGAAGTATGCAATGTTCATGGAAACGATGGTATCCTGGAATTCAAACACAATAAAATATTTCACAATTCACCATATAAATGCACGCTGTGCTCTGACGAAACAGTTTACAAAAACTACTTAGATTTAGTGTCTAAACATAAGTCATCTGATTGTCTGGCGAAGCTACATAAATGCCGTTTTTGTCAATTAATTGTCCCACAAGGTGAGCCAACATACCAAGATAGATACCAGAATGTGACAAACCACGAAAGTGCATGCGGAAATAAAACTACTGAGTGTTACATTTGCTCAAAGATTGTTCGTTTGAAGGACATATCGACTCACATGAAAATGCATGATCTAGAAAAGACAGAAAGAACGAACGAAACAAGAGCCAATTTTAAAAAGTGCCTGAATGAAAACTGCGTATACTTACTCTCCTCCCAGGGGGCAAGAAATGAATTGGACCTATGCGATCTTTGTTACGGACCACTTTACTCGCAACTCCATGATCCTACTCACGTGAAACTACAATCTAGAATTGAGAGGAAGTATATGATTCAGCTAGGCAAGGGGTGTGGTCATTTGTGGTGCCAAAACTTGTATTGTAAAACTGCATACCCTGAAAAGTTTGAAAGTATGGGTTCCAAGGAAATTTTAGCATTCGTCAGGGATAATCTAATGGCATCCATTTCAAAACCACTTCTCCCCATGAATAAGCAGGCGAAGCTATCCTCGGAAAACACTTTCTGGTTCTGTGTCAATGAGTCAACACAAAGGAAAAAGAATATATTCACGATGCTCGCTTTAGAAAATAGATACGAAGACCCAAGCATATATAAAGCATTGAATGAAGTCGCTGATGCATCGCCAGAAACTGTCAGCTCGTGGTTAGCCGCAAACGTTAGATCTATAGAAGTTTAATATCTCGTTGTAATATACATTTCATCATTCAGCGATGTATAAGTCCCACATGTATATTCACGCCCTCTTGGAAGACCTTGTGTATATAGGCTAGGCTATTGTATGCTGCCTATGAACCCGGTATATCTACAGTATTACCAAATATAGAGCCGAGCTTATCGCAATTCCCGTTGCTCACACGACTAAAAAGAGTCACAAACCCACACGTAAAACGAGAAGGGATACTCACACTTAGTCGCCACCCTTTTATCTTTAAACACTTCTTCTTCTCCCACAAAGATATTAGTTTTAAAGAAGTAGAAGTGTAAAGCAAAGTATTAAAAGTTCAAGTATTTTATCCGTCTTACAGTTTTTTCATATAAAGTCATTAAAAAAAACAAAATGTTGTTATCAAGAAGTTTAGCGTTATCAATTTTAGCTGCCATGGGGGCACAAGGTTTACTTATACCCTCTGTCAATGATGTTGTCGATGTTTTTGGCAAGAAGATTCAAAATGAGCTTGCAAACACCGAGCAGCCATCCAATGAGGCTGTTGCCCCTGCTGCTGGTGGTCAGGTATCTGAAACCAGCGTTGACACCCTGAACTTGGAGGTCAATTTACTTCCCGAGGAACTTTCGCTCCCGGTTTTAAACAGTGAACTGGAGAAGAAGATACCATTCAAGTACATCATTGTATTCAAGGATGGTGTTTCGCCCGAGCAAATGCAATTCCACAAAGAGTTTGTTGCTTCTACTCAATTAAACAGCATGAGCTCCTTAGATGAAGGACACCCCTTCTTAATGGCAACTAAAGACGCAAATGTCGCTGGCGGCATTTTGGACTCTTTTGCCATTGACGTCTCTTACCAGGGTTACATTGGATACTTCACCGAACAGGCTTTGGAGTTCATTCGTCGTAATCCCTTGGTTAAGTTTGTTGAGCAAGATTCTTATGTGCACGCCAACGCTGCTAGTGTCGAGAAGGGAGCACCATGGGGTTTGGCTAGAATTTCTCACAGACAGCCATTGACCTTAAGCTCTTTCAACCAGTACCTCTACGATGACGAGAGTGGAAAGGGTGTCACTGCGTATGTTATTGACACAGGAATCAACGTTCACCACAACGAATTTGGTGGTAGAGCAAAATGGGGAAAGACAATTCCCGATAATGATGAAGACGCTGATGGAAATGGCCACGGAACACATTGCGCTGGTACTATCGGCTCCGAAACTTATGGTGTTGCCAAGCATGCCAATCTCGTTGCTGTTAAGGTCTTGAGATCTAACGGTTCGGGAAGTATGTCTGATGTCGTCAAGGGTGTTGAGTATGCTGTCGAGGCACACAAGAAGGAAGTCAGCGAGAAGAAGAAGGGATTCAAAGGCTCTGCCGCCAACATGTCTCTTGGTGGTGGTAAATCCCCCGCTTTGGATATGGCTGTTAACGCCGCCGTCAAGGCCGGGATTAACTTCGCTGTTGCTGCAGGTAATGAGAACCAAGACGCCTGTAACACATCTCCAGCAAGTGCTAGTGATGTCATCACTGTTGGTGCTTCTACCATTTCCGATGAGAGAGCATACTTCTCTAACTGGGGTAAGTGTGTCGACATTTTTGGGCCAGGCTTGAACATCTTGTCGACCTACATCGGCTCTAATGATGCTACCGCTACATTGTCGGGTACTTCCATGGCCTCGCCACACATTGCTGGTTTATTGGCTTACTACCTTTCCTTGCAACCAAGCACCGACTCAGAGTTCTCTATCGCTGGCTCTGTCTCTCCTGAGCAGTTGAAGAAGAACTTGATCCACTTTGGTACAAAGGATGTTTTGACTGACATCCCTGAAGACACTCCTAATGTGTTGGCATTTAACGGAGCTGGTCAAAACTTGACTGACTTCTGGACTCACACCAGTCTGGGGTCTGATGTCAAGAGCCCATCTGGCGCTTTAGAAGCAGACTTCGATAAGTTGATTGAGAAGACAGCGCTGCACGCCAAAGATTTCGCTGATGACGTCAAGGTTTTGGTTGACGACATTTACAAGCTTGCCAACTAATGTGGTAGCGAATTCGCATCCTAGTCCTATCATAGTTGATCTATTTACTTAGATATGTTGATGTATATTCTAAATTTTATGTTTTTTGTTCTTGGTTCCTTTTCAAGCTCTCTGTAGTGAAGCCACCACTCAAAAAGTCGTATTAACTCATTTTCGCCTGCCCGATTCCAAGTAACTATGACTTATGAATGACCGGGGGGTTATACTGTCATTCGCTCTTTGTCTCCTAAGCTCGATTATTCAGCACTAATCATCTCTCGTGATGCATTTAGCTACTTACCTTTAGTTTCTAATCGATACCGTAATGTGCAGGATTGTAATCTGGATAGTGGCGATAATTGAACAAGCGTGAAGACCGTTTGTATATCTATATATACATATATATAGAAGGTGCTTTATCATTTTATTTTACAGTAAGCAAGTTTACTGAACAAACAGAGATAAATTTGAAGTACCAATAAACATAATGTCAACTCCCGCTAAAAGAAGACTTATGCGTGATTTCAAGGTATGTTTCCATGATGTCCAAGTCAAGGCTTTGAATCAAGAGATACTAACATGAATAGCGGATGCAGCAGGATGCTCCCAGTGGTGTATCGGCATCACCGTTGCCGGATAATGTCATGAGCTGGTATGTATAAATTTATCAAATATTGCAATACTTTGTTTAACCGCCAACATGACGTGGACAGAAAACTAACGGTTCTATAGGAATGCGGTTATCATAGGCCCTGCAGACACCCCATATGAAGATGGAACGTTCAAACTTGTCCTTCAGTTTGATGAACAGTATCCAAACAAGCCCCCAAGTGTCAAATTCATTAGTCCGATGTTCCATCCAAATGTGTATGCTTCGGGTGAGCTATGCTTAGATATATTACAGAACAGGTGGTCGCCCACGTATGACGTCTCGAGTATTTTAACATCCATACAGTCGTTACTCAATGATCCAAATATTAGTTCGCCGGCTAACGTAGAAGCCGCTAACTTATATAAAGACCATAGATCACAGTATATCAAAAGAGTGAGAGAAACAGTAGAGAACAGCTGGATTGAGGATGATGAGGAGAGTGAGGACGATAATGACGTAGAAGAGGTAAATGAGTAATTCCCAGCATTAATTGTAGCGTTAGATTTTCAAAACTATTCAGTATACCTATACTCTGTATATACAAGTAACGACATTTTCATTTTTATTTTAACCAAAGGTAATACCATTTACGGCCAGGCTTATTCTCGTGTAACGGCTCATCCTTGGCTTTGCTGTTTTGCAAGTTTCTTTCGTATTCGTCCCCAAAGCTGACCTCTACCGGCTTACCAGCTTCTCCGATGTTCTTATCTCGGTAAAGTGCACCAAGGGCGAAAACAACGGCTAGGTAGATGAAAAATCTGGTGACACCGTCCACTCCCTTTGTGTTGAATTGTTTCTGTCTTACTTTGGTATCTGCTAGTACTACTGGTGGTGTTATTGGCTTAATAACAGTATCTTTGGCAGGATTAGTAGAGCTCAACTTACTGGGAACCGTGAACGGAAGATCAAAAGGAGGCTCGAGAGTGTCCCAATTTACAAAGTCTTCCCGTACTCCCCAATTTCCGTAATAAATATAATATCCTAGTTTTTTGTCCTCTAGTGAAAGCTTATTCCAATCTTTCTCGTACTTTTCCTGTAGTTCTTTCAAAACCTGTCCCTGATGTAACATGCTTAAGGTCGCAAATTTCTCCGGATGTTGGAATACAGGCTTAGTATCAATGGGCTGTGTTTCGTTATCAGAGCCATTCACCGAGAAGATACTCCACATGTCCTTAGCCGACTGAATTGCAATTTGGGCCGCTTCAGGATTGGGACCTGGATTCTTCACATCTTTGGTAGCAGGTGCCTTATCACTACCATTTGGTATATTGGCTGAATAAAGCCTTATACTGGCTATGCTTCTATCGAATACCTTTCGTCTGATCATTTCAATTAGTTTGTCAATACTATCATCAAAGAATCCACACTTAATGATGGTGAAAAAAATGCTAGCCCAAAAAGTGCGACCAGAGTTTTGTTAGCGTTGAAGCTGATTCCCCACGAAATATGTGCTACATGTCTAAGGGCAAGCTAATATCATTACAACTAGCGAATGTGATAACATACATAGTATAATATAGACATATAACAAAAAAAGACATATTGAGAATTGAACATTCAAATGTTTCTAAGTAGTAATTCTGTTAACGAATTTTCCTATAGCGATCATTGGAGCGAATATAGCTCTAATCATCATACATAAAGCGTCGATCAAAAGACTCAACTCATAAAGTAACCAAGTGAATACAACCAACTCGACCAATATCACAAGCGTTTGTAGGTTTGGAAATGTTTTAGAAACCATGTCGATAGGAGCGAAAATTATCTGCATTATTCTAATACTCTTGATGAGCTTATCGATGTTAGAGATCAAATTCCCTGAGTTTTCACTCTTGGCTGCGGTGCTTCCCATGCTTGGAGCCGAGTAGCTGTCGGTGGTTACTTTTTCGAGTCTCCTTGTTGCAGGGTTGTATACTAAAGCCGCATCCATCTCAATATCATCTTCGCTGTCGACTTCCACTTCGATCTCCTGATCATTCCTCACGAAGGCCTTGTACTGTGGTTGCTTTCCAGAAGCAAAAACGGTGTGAGCGGGCTTGTTCCAGTTCGAAGTGATCTGTTTATAATTTCTCTTTAATTTCTGCAAGTCGATCTTTGTTTCGGGCTTAGTGAGTGCTCTGCTGGCGCTACTGTCTATGAACCGAGATATTGCCATGAGTTTGTTTTCTTTTTTGCTTTGAACGGGACTTTGTGGTGGACTGACTGTGGGTCTTTCTTCCTCCTGGTCTACCTTCAGCGAATCATAAACCAACCAAGATAATATGTAATTCCAAGCTGGATGAAACTCGGGCTTTTTTTGTTCGACATCATCGGCTGGTTCAGTCTGTGGTGCGGCCTCCTGAGGAGACTCCGGAGGGACTTCATTGTTATTTTCGGCAGGCATATCTGCTTCTGTATCCTTTCCCGAGTCATCGTCAGAAAGCTCCTCTATTTTACCCCTATCAACTGCATTACTATATTCGTTATAGTCGTTGTTCAATTTTTTCTTTGCCTTCCTCAACTTTCTTTTGAATATGTTCCTTGTTTTCTTTTCTTTCTTCATGGCTTCCTCCTCCTCTGCCGTGATATAAATGCTATTGCTAGCTTCGTCTACTGGTTCATCATTGTCACCCGTTACATTGGTAAACACATCTGTTTCTTCATCTGGTTCATCATGGTTCTGAGAAAAAAAGTCATAGTCTTTGTATTGTGTTTTGTTTACGAACCTTTGGAAAGATTTCAACGCTTTTCTATATCTTGGAACTTCTCTTCTATCTTCTGGACTATCAAAAATTAGCTCAGCAGGGTTATATCTGTCAGTGTCCTCCTCTCTGTCCTCGAAAACATCCTTGAACGTACGATGGCTATATAATTTGGGTTTATATTCCGCCTGATCATAAAGCTGCTTCTGATCTATGTAGTATCCGTCAAACCCGTTGGTAGAAGAGGAATGTTTCAACTTTCCTGGCTCACCTTTTCTCCTCAGGATGTTATTTAGCTGAGCAGGCGTGATTTCCACTCCAAGGGAATCAGGATCAACATTTGTAGGCGTATCGTATGCCTGGTGCTTAGCTCTCCTGGGACTGTGGTAGTACGCTTCCCCTAAATGTCTTCTATTGCGTGGGGCAGACCGAAGTGGTTCCATACCAAAAGTTGGTGTCGCAGCATACTCTGGTGTCCTTTCGTTCACATGAACACTGGAAGAGTTCCTGCTAGATTGTACCAGATAAAATGCTCTTGGGTCAGGTCTACCATTGACAGGAGCCCATCCATTTTCGTAGTACATCATATCTCGTGGGGCTCCATATCTATAGAAGTCATTTTGCTGCCTTCGCATCTTATTTTGTCTAACATTATCAATATAGCTGGAAGTGTAGTATCCTTGATTTGTGATATTCATGTTGCTGTTTATTACCTGTTTTCCAGAACCGAATCAATCCATACTAACTTTCTACAAATTTACTATGATCTCAGGATGAATCCTAATGAGGTGGCTGGCTAAATCATACTGCGCAGAGGTATAGCAGAGGTCGTGCGAATCACGATCTGGCGATAAAAACGGGCAAGTAAAGCACATTGAATCATACCTTTCAAGAGCTAATAGTATGAAATTTACAGTGGGACGGGTTGGTAGTCAGGTCAGATCATGCAGAAGCCTTAATCTTCCTTTTGTTGTGAAAAGGGCCTTTTCACTTTCTGATAGAAAAAATGACTTATCTGCTTCGTACGAAGAAAAGGACTTTTTGAAGCTCGTGGAAATTGATAATATTGACGAATATTTCAAAGATTTGAGTCCATTCCCTTCGTACTCCAACATCTTGAATCCTCAACACTTTTTCCAAAATGAGGTGTTGCTGTCGTATTTGAGAAAGGAGGCACACGCGGTCTCGTTAAGGCAGCTTGCTGGGTACGGTAAAACATTGACCAAGCAAAAGATTATCAATAGTGCTAACTTCGTACGCCTAGAACTACCCATACGATTGGCACTCAGGATACGAGACTTGCAGACATTGCCCTTTGGAGTGGTCAATAATTTCCACTTGGCTCAGATTTACGAGAGTTATTACCATCTGTTTAACGCTTTTCGTAAGATACCCCCCATTACGACCCTTCAGGATAATGACAAGTTTTGCGACGTTTTATCAAGACTTCTTGACGACCACATATTCAATCTCTCGCACCAGATGATGGGTGCGTTGGAGGTTTCCATCTTGGGAAGCTTACCCCAGGAAGAGTTGGACCAGTTCATGAGCACCATGCTCCGTTCTCGTATGAGTAGACGACTTATTGTGCAAGAACACTTATCTCTCTCAGAGAACTACAAGAAACATCCGTACTCCAAAAAGCCGCCTGACTATATCGGAGAGTTATTTGACCAGTGCAGTCCCATGGAACATCTTCGCTCCGTGGAAGCCCTGGTTAAAGATTCGATGGTTTCACTTTACCCCAACAAGGAGAATATGCCCGACTTGGAAATTGAAGGAGATACAGAAGCTACGTTCCCCTTTATTCTGCCTCACTTACACTATATAATCGGTGAGATATTGAGGAATTCGTACGAGGCTACGATCAAGGTTCACCAACACCGCACTTCGCGCAAATTACCCCCAATCAAGGTCACGGTGGTCAACTCTAAAACAGACATTCTCTTCCGCTTCTCCGACCAAGGAGGTGGAATAAAACATGACGATCTAGCAAGAATATGGTCATTTGGAAAAAGTGCTGAATTGGCTATGGTAAGTCTAGCTAATTTCCATCGTATACCAGGCTTACAGCTTTACTCGAATTTGAAATTCACACAAGCAGGATCTTCTGTGGTTTCCCCTTCTCTGGATAAGACCTCCAACCAACTTTTCGAAAAGACCTCCATAGGCGAAATAGACCAGCCTTCCTCTATCAAGTCCAAAAAATCTACCTTGGAAACTCTCATCACGAGATCTAATGAGTACAAGTTGGGTTTGGGTCTTCCTATGTGTAAAGTTTACGCAGATTACTGGCATGGTGACTTGCTGATGAATTCCCTAGAGGGCTACGGCTGCGACACATGTCTCTCGATAAGAAAATTGGGCTACCATTCCAATATTGTACAGTTAGATAGAGCATAATTTTTATATAGTGCGATGATCAATATCAACAGTTTTATTCGTATTAACCACGAACCAAGTTTATTCAACCATATTGATAGAACAGCATTAGCAATGTCACAGGGGAATACTAATGTTTCCATTTCCTCATTATTAGACAGTTCTTCTAATGACGACGAATCCAAAAACCATAATGATAATGAACAATTACCTCCCACAGTTATAGACCGTTCGAGTAACCAACAGGCATCCAGCGTACAAAACCCTATACCTCTACAACAATGGGTTTCGAAATTCCAAACCGTCCTTGATTTTGCTCCTGGGAGTCAGTCGCCCAACTTACCGATTATAAATGGTGGGCCAGCAGTAGCAACACATCAGGTAGAGACTCCGTGGACGTTCAAGACCCCGGAAGCGCCTCTTTTACCAGCAAGAACAGAACCGGTAGCAAAAAAATTGCCTAATATTGTCCCGAAGACCGAGCAGACAAATACTAGCTTTCACAGCAAAGGAGTGCCAGATAGCAATTTGAGTGACCGTGTTAAACAGTTTCAAACAAATTTTCAGATTAATGAAGTAGCGGCTCATCAGAGCAAAACATCAATAATGTCTATTATAAATGCTGAAAATGGACCAAACTTTGCTGCTGAGCCCGATAAATCAAAGGAAAAGAAACCGATCAAAAAGAAAGGCTCTGAAGATGAAAGCTCGGCAAATAAAAGAAGAAAGAAAGACAAAGCATTGAATCAGGTACAACCGGCTACTAAAACTTCTTCTCCTGGTTCTCCCTCTGTCGATGACCCTAGCAAGAAGAAAAATTCAAAATCTAAGACTGGTGGTAAACCTTCTGATCCGAAGAAACCAGCCAAAGGGAAAAAGAAAGACCTAGATTCTAAATCTCCTTCAGAAGAAGCCGAAAAACAAAAGAGCAAGGCTCTTAGCTCCACTATCACAACACATAGGCAGTCTAGTAATACAACAGAAGAACCGTTGTTGTTACCAGCTCCAAGCATAATTGAAATAAAGGATCAAGGTTCAAAGGATGAGACTTCAGGTAACAATGTATCTGAAGTTGAGGAGAAGATTGACCAAAATTCCAAAGTGCAAGAGCAGACTAGCGTAGAAGGTGAAAATGCACCCTCCAAGCAAGATAATGCAGCCCCAGACAGTGGTGATGCACATGTGCACGAGGACAAAGAGAAAGAAAAGGAGAAGACCAGAGAGAAAGAAAAAGAGAAAGAGAAAGAGAAGGAAAGGGAGAAGGAAGCGAAAAAAGAAAAAGAAGAGGCACCAATAATTGCGCTTCAAATTCCCTTGCTAAATAAGGATGATCCAAAGCCTGGTAAGGCTGAAGTAATAGTTAATGCAATGAAGCTTGCCGAAGAGAAATATGGCTGGGCCATAATTCATCCCAATGCAAAATCGGCTCTTGACATGATGGATGAACTTATAGATGAAGATGACGATGGCGTCGAGGAAGATCCGGAAGAAGAAGAATTGCCTATAAATGAAGATGGTAATGATGGCGAAACCGTTAACCAAGCAAATGCTAGCAGCAACGCATCTAAAAAGAAGAAGGACACTGAAGAAGAGTTAACTGAAGAACAATTAGCCAGAAGACATGAAGCAAAAATGAACAGAAAGGTCGGAAAGTATGATTACGAGGATCCATTTATTGATGATGAAGAATTACAGTGGGAAGAAGAGATAACTTCCACTAAAGAAGGATTTTTCGTATACTGGGGTCCCTTAGTTGATGATAGAAATGCAAATAAAGGGAAAAATGTAGCGAAAAATAAGAAATGAATAGAAATATTACATACTATTATTTCATTGCCCAAATTATGTTACTGTTCATAGTGTTCAGAGACAAACGCGGAAGCTTATCCCTACAGGAGACCACTTTTCATCTCTTACGGTAATTTTCATTTCATAGCCATTTAATTAGAAGATATAATATGAAGTGACACGTTACAAATTTCTTTCTGTTTTCTTTCTTATCTCTGCATCTTATTTCTCATGTAAGCGATCCAAAGCTATACTTAACATATCTAGTGTGTTAAGTTTGGAGTTTCTTTGTTCATAGAATGACTTTGAAGTTGATTCCTTGACCTTGCTTATTTTTTCACTGATCTCATTGATCAAAGAGCTAGTTGTGTCTTTCTTTTCTACAAAGAAAGGATGTTTCTTAACTGCTATTAATAAATTCAAGTAAGATAACAAAGTTATTGCCTTTGTATTATCTATGTCTGTGATAGTGTCATCATTCTCTGTATCCATAAAAAATGTTTCTTCTTTGCTCTTTCTTATCAAAGACATAATTACTTTAAATCTTTCTTCATTCATGATAAACTTATACGACAAACAAAGCAGTGTGACTGAATAGTCATTACTATCCCCAGCCGATTTTTCATCTTTATTTATGTTTAGTTTAGCTACTTTATCATCAATATCTCCCGGGTCGAATCTACTCACAAATTCCTTGAGAATCTTAACAAGTGCAGATTTGATGTTGTCGTAGGGACAATTCTCTAAAGTATCGGTCAAGAAAGTAAAAGCTGTCTCCTGTGGGGAATGGAACAACACTTTCGTAATTAAAGTCATCATATTATACCTCATGGCAGGTAACTGTGGGCTGGTAATACAAGCATGTAATAACACTCGTAAATAAAGGTTCAAAAGACACTTTGGTACTGCTGATACTTCTATTGGCTTTTTGCTTTTCGCCAGTTTATATACTGCAAGCCAAGACCAGAACATACTAATATCTCGATAGAAAGTCCTCCGGAACTTACTATGCACCATTTCTGGAACCATCATTCTCAAGGTGATCATAACAGCATCCTTAAACTCGACATTTGTCTTTTCTAGTAAATCTTTAAATACTACGGAATGGGTATAAATCATTATGCAACCACGTAGTGACATATTAAGTCCATTTTTGGAATCCGCTAGAAGTGAGTGAGATATACTATCCTGGAATTCAGTAGTAATACTCTCAATCAAATCTCCATATAACTCATCTTCACTCTTCTCATGATCAAAAGAATCAAATATCTCACGGGATTCTTCAAGGAAAAGGTCGAACTGCTCTCGCAAATTTATGTCTAAAGAATAAGCTAACTCTGTTAATCTATCGAAAACGATCGATTCAGACTTGAAATGAACCATGAACTTCAGTGGTTTCTGCTTTTCACGTTGTAGCTTGGCTAGTAATTCGAGAGAATATCCATTCAGATACTTGGGACCAGAAACAAAGACTGCCTGAGTCAAGAAAGAAGTTAAAAGTTTTCTTTGTAAATATTTCTCTTCGTCCAATATTTTTTCAAGCTCATCCTCGGAGTAGTCGATTGATTCCCTCTCGGGAAGAGGGGGCATATTATAGCTCTTAACGAATGTGTAGACACGTTTCAAAATAAAATTCATGTTGTCGATCCTGTCCATATTTTTATGAACTAAGTTCATGTACGAGTAAGTGGCCATAGATAGAAGGCGGGAAGGATGAATCGTCTTGATCTTCTTAAGGCAGCTTTCGATGAGTTCATAGATACAGTAGAGCTTTATGTCGAATATCTTTTCTCTCGACTCCATAGAATCACACTGGCAGTCGTCGATATCAATTGACGTGAGAAGCTCACAAGACTTCAAGAACAACTCTTTGGCATTTCCACTCAATGCCAAGCATTCAAAGATCTTTATCGCTTTGTAGATACTTGGGCTGTCTCGAATTGGTCCTTGAAAGTCGTCCTCCAGACTAATGTACGATACTATCAAGTCTGGAAGATCCCAACCAATATTGTAAACAAGCTCCTTGTCGTTAGTCATTACCTTAAGTAATGCATCTAGAACCCTGGTTCTGTCGTCCTCAGAAAATTTCAATGGATCTCCAAGATGAATGTCCAATAGAGTGCTATAACTCACATAATCTTCTTGGTTCTCGATTTCCTTCACGGCTGACTCTATTACATCGATAACTCGGTCCACGCTAAACTCCTTTATGCTTGCTTCGTCGCTGAACTCTCCATTCTCTGTTTTTTCTGAATCACTCATTGTCAAATTAACTGTAGAAATAATTCAATAGGTAGAGCAATAATTGATATCTACAAAATTATACTAGGAATAAACTAAATGGAATAGTGAATGCGCAAGAGCGAAATGTGTATCGGTGCCAGAGGAGTGTAAAACTAGAGTAGGAGAGAGTATGTCATTGCTACACTCGGAGTCTGATACTTCGTCAGAGAGTAGCACGCAGAATACCGCTAGTAATAGCTCCAAAGAAAGTGTACATAGACCTAGTATCATTCAAAACACTGAGGGAGACATAAAACATATTGTACTGCAAGCAACACTGGACAAAAATGCCTTTAAAGTGACTATACGATTCCAACCCATTGGATCCACTCCCAGCATCACTCCCAGAGTGTTTAAGATATCATCAAATAGCACTATTTCAACCTTGAAAAGGTTTTTGATCAAGAGACTAAAGGTCAAAAATAATCTTATATATGTCTACATTCAAAACTCATTTCAACCACTTCCTGACGAAATGGTGGGAGACCTATACAATTTGTTCAAGGTAGGTAACGAGTTAATTTTGAGCTACTGCCACACGGTAGCTTTTGGTTAATTCTTGTTAATTTAGCATTGTCAATAGTTGATGTACTTCGACGCAAACGAACCTTGTATAGAGTTTCAAAATAATGACTTTTAATGCCACAATGACTGTCCTACCCCACTGTAATATGTCGGTAAAAGACCCGGCTGTTTATCTATACGCTACAATTATCAAACAGACTCCAGAAGAACATGAAACAAAAGTGTATTACACTCCCGAAGGAACGAAAATAAGGCATGGGATTTATATTATTCCATCCTAAAGAATGTAAAGGGTATAAAACAACCTCGTTCAGAAAAACAATTTCACCTTGGGTATTTCAAAACACTAAACACAAGCAAAACAATCTAAATAACATAAAAGGCGCTGATAACTTATCTCAAGAAGATTTCATAGCAACATCCTAGTAAACAATCATGGACACGCAAGTTATCATTTTAGCCAGAAAAATCAATAAAGGCAAACCAATGGTAAATACCCGTGCTCCTTCAAGGCATTTAGTAGAAAACGAATTTGGCCTTACCGGAGGTAACAGTGACAGTACAACCGTCACTGCCGCTACCACCAGAGTAATGACCGTTCTCATACTTACAGTCACCGACAACTTGACCGCCGTCTTCGCCAACAATCTTGATATTGTAGTTTGGAGCTTTCTTGTTGTTAGGGTTAGGAATCAAAGACAAGTAAGTCTTACCGTCAGTACGGCCAGCACCCAAAACAACAGGAGCCCAGTTACCAATACCAGAGCCTGCATTACCCCAGACACAACCATCCTGAACGGAAACACCAGCATCGTTAACGTAGTACTGGGTAGAAGTCTTACCACCCTTCCACTTGTAGTAGCTAGAAGAGTCAACAACAGAAACTGGAGCGCTGCCACCAGCTTCCAAGAGGGTAGGAACAATCATGTTCTCAGAACCTGGGTAATCAGTACGGCAGATGGAAATCTGCTTGTTAACCTTGGACTCGAAGCTGGCACTCTTGTCTCCCCAGCTACACAAGTAGTCCTGGTCCTTGTTGGTTCTGTACAACTTACCGTTCTTACATTCCAAACCACCGACGGAGATACCATTAGCTGGCTGTTGTTGTGGCCACTGGGTCTTTGACATACCAGCTTGACAAGCGTAAGAGCAGTAGAAGCCATCCTTACATGATGAGGAAGTGTCACCTTTCTCGTTCATGACAGACGACCATCCACCCTTGATGCTGTTGAGCCAGGTAATAGGAATGACACCTTGACCGGTTGGGACAGAGTCACAGGAGTACTTACCATCCTCGAATTTCTCAGTTGGGTTGGCGAAAGCCTTCAAGTCACCCAAAATCGAAGAGTCGCCACCGCCAGAGGATGGAGACGAAGAACCCTCCGAGGAAGAACCAGAAGCAGAAGCAGACGAGGCACTAGATGGCTCGCTGGAGCTTGAGCTTGGTTCGGAGCTGCTGGTAGAGCTGGCTTCAGCGCTGGCAGGAGAACTGCTAGCAATAGTAGTGGCACTAGAAGTAGCACTAGAAGCGGCAGCAACACCGTTGGCAGCACCAGCGGCAGCCTGGGTACTGGAACTGGTGACTGGGTTACCATTCTGGTCAACTAAAACCACCTTGGTAACAACATCTCTTCTGTGTTGATGTTGATGTTGGTGGGCACCGTGGGGAGCAGCTTGAGCAATAGCCCCAAGGGTAAGCATACCTAACAAAACTGTGCTTCTCATTTTGAAACTAGATCGATTTCTCCAAAGATTGAGCTAAAAAAGAGTGTATTATCGACCTTCAAATGATCTGTATTGCCTTGACTATAACGAAAGGAAAGACTATAGTTGGTATTCAAACAGTTGTTCTGTTTTTCTTCAGCAATAAAAATCAAGAGTGACAACAACGAAATAAAAATTCTGTGCCCAACTCCCTTTTTATTTTCTTTTGCTTTGCTTTTTGGCGATTTTGTGTCACCCAATTCCCGTGCCTGCCAATTAGGTTTTGAAAATGAATGAATGTGACTGGTAACAAGAGCATGCTTGATGCAGTTGCAGTTTTCTTAACGGAAGGGTAGAAAAGTTCTGCGCCAGGAATGTGCCGATTGGGTTATATTTTTGTTTTCATTGTACTCCCGAAGAGTAATATGTGCGAGATTTTATTTATCATTGCTCCTCTTTAGGCAAGTGGATGTGCACGACATGCTGTATCAGACAGTGGTCCCACAGTCTAGACCCGCGTTTTGCTTTACTTCGTGACGCGAGGCGTGTTACAGTCTGCATATTAAACTTCCTCGATGCATCGGTCGAGTGTTCTAACGCATTAGGAGAGGCAAGATCGGCTGTGTGCCGGAGGGCGCGCGGCGGCTGATGGAACCGCGCCCTTTTATTGGACGTGTATCGCCGGGCACGCGCGAACTAGTGTGAGAGCTGCACCCTTGGTACCTATTCAGGTCTGAATTGCCCCATTGGGAGTAATAGGCTGCATGCTACATATCGTCTCCTATTCTTCTTCTGCTGGCGAGGCCTGTCAAAGCCGTCAACAAGTTCTCATAAGCGCCGCGTAGTGGCAGTCACAGCGGCGCTTATTCTTTTCATGCGCAATGGCGGCAGCAGTAACATTACTACTCTGAATCAGGCAAAACTTTCATCGGCTGCCTACGGTGTCGCCCAACCGTGCGTTACAACGCCTGACGATTTACCTGCACCCCGTTGCAAAAAAAACCTCGCAGCCAATGCTTGGACCTAGCTGGAGTCATCCGCTGATCGTACTTGGGGGGGTGTTGGGGCTAGACGCTCCAGCAGGCCAACAGCACCACTGTTGGCTCTCACAAGTCCCCATCTCAATTACGCTTCCGTATAAGGAGCCCAGAAGAGTTGAGATGTGTGACCACAAGAGCGGCGTTCACGACCCCTGTTGCAAGGGGCTCCTCTGCCGCGCGAAAACGGCGGTAAAGAGTACAACGCACTGTTGCGTCGATCGTTGCAACCGCCCCTTTGGAAACAAGGCCTCCCACAGGGTTTCTTGCAAGCGGTCGCCCAGCCTTCTGGAGACAAGAGACCGCGTTGGAAGCGGCTGGCTTCTTTGCCCACCCGAGTTCAAAGATGCGAAAACGCACAAAACACAAAAGCCAGAGGAAGCGCAACAAAAAGAAAAGTGAGCGGCTCAGGATACTGGAGTTTGGTCGACGCCCAGTTCTTCGCTAATGTCATGCCAGACCTCGCTGTCTTCCGATGACGTACATGCTACACCGCATGCTGGCAACGCCCAGGCCGTTTACAGCACCACACTTTTCTTTTTTTCATGTCTAGCCCCTATGACAGGGAGTCTTATTTGTCTTCGTGTCTGTGCACATTCCCTGGTACGGGCGGGTAAGCAACGGGTTTTTTTCTCAGTTCCATTTTGCAGCACGCCGTAAGTCAGTATCGATGCGGTAAATTACATACAGCCACTCTCGATGCATGCATTGTATTACGGTGCCCTTTATGAGATATTCTGCCTTTCGGACCATTGTGTCAGCAGCTCTGGACCTGAAGTCTGTGTCTGCCAGCCGACGGCCTTTGATGTGCTCCTCGTATACCACCGCTACGAGAGGTATGCGCTCGGTATATTCAAGCGCAAAAAAGCTACAATACGCCCAGAATTGAAAAATGGTATTAAAAAAGATATCGTTATGAAGAAAGCATTACATGAAATCGTCACTCGCCAAACTAACTATGGTGTCATCACCAGTAAGAAATAAAGCCCGAACTTGCAAAAAGGAGGGGCAGCAAAAAAAAGAAAGAAAAATTTTTTAACCTTTCAACGTAAAACCAAGAAAATAAAACGGTGTACGATAACCCGGTACACCGTCTAACGCCATTACCACCATAACCGATACCTCTTACATCTAGTAGTACTGATACGTATACGCTTTTTTTTTTTTTACTCTGCTCGCACCTCGCCTCAGAAAATCTCGATCGTATCTCTCTGTTGCATGCTCACCCATGAACATGTGCGTCAAGCTTTTCATTTATCGGTCTTTAACCCCCTATGCTAGGTGTTGCATCATGCAACATTGGTCTAGTAGGTCGAGTTTGCATCGAAAGACTCATCGCCACTTCGCTAGAACTAGTTCGTCTGAGTAATCCAAAAGCCTAATTATTATTCGCTCTTAGGTCCTGAGCATTGAAAGAGAAAATTTTTTTTGCAACAGCCCACCTCACACTTGGCACTTGCTGGCCGGTCACAGGTGTAGCCAGCATATCTATGGCAGACATCGGTTTGAATGCTTGGATGTGTAGCACACTAATTTAATGTCGCTTGTCTATTTTGTGTTAACTGCCTTTGTGTCCTGCCAGATATGTGCACGTGATTTGGTCTACTATGTGTCGCTTCTCATTCGCACATATGCGAGGAAGCTACAGCCAGGTTTCTGCCCACACCGACACGTACATTGCCCTTCTATTCAGTAGATAAGTTCCTATTCATGAGCGGTCACACTAGTCCAAGGTACCTTCATCCTCAATTCCGAGGTTGAACCAAGGGTGCTCCAACGCTTCGGCAGCTGTCAAACGATGTTCAGGATTAATAACCAATAAGTTTTTGAGTAGGTCGATGAAAAACCACCAAAAAGTAAAATTTCCAAAGTCCATAACATCTTGATTAGCCGCATAGTTCTGCGATAAGCTTTTATCGAAGTTGATATTGAGACCTATGCGTTTCGATATAAAGATGTCAATGCGGTCCAATTGGTCGACACTGTTGATAAACTTGGCCGGGGTATTGTCTGAAGGAAAGATTAACCTGAGTTCATTATCCTCTTCATCATCGTAGAAAGTATTCTCCATATCGTGACCGTCATCCATTCTATCATCAACTATGTTTTCGCGTCCAGCACGATCGTATTTATGAAAAGAATTATCGTTATTGAAGGCCCTGCTCGTATTACTCAGTTTTCCGAAAAATTCAGACACAAGGTTACTGCTATTGTAATCTTTGCTATGTCCCGAGGGCTTGAACTCTGTCTCGCCAAAGTCTGAATCAACTACTTCCATGTCGCCCTCGCCAGTGTGGCCAAGGTCGCTTTCAAGTATATCGACGTCATTATCACTGTTCGAAAAACGAGAATACTCATCAGTAAAATAGTCAAGACCACACTCATTTTCTTTTTCTTTGGAAAGTCGTACCATCGACTTGTCTATTCGCTTACCACAAACTTTCTCTATCATTGCCAAGTGTTCCAAGTTATCATGTGTTTTGAAAAGTGGCTCGCCTATCATTAGTTCTAAAAGAATACACCCAATCGACCAAATGTCACATGGAAATGACCAACCAATGCCCAAGACGATTTCTGGTGCCCTGTAGTGCCTTGTCGAAACAATAGAAGAATGGTATTCATCATCGAAAATGGCACTGCCGAAATCGATTATCTGTATCAGTGGGTTCCTCAAAACCCTAGAAAATTTTGGTAGCTTCTTGTTATTTGCATCCATGTTTGTTAAATACATATAACTTGTCATAATAGTCTTGCTCTTAAGTGCTTTACGCTTAAAAGAATCATCATAAAGTAAAATATTCTCGGGCTTCAAGTCCGTGTGAATCAAATTCAAATCATGAAGAAAAGTAACAGATCTTATTAGCTGTTTTGAAATAGCTTGGATATGAGAACCGGGAAAAGGAATATACTTATTCTTTTCCAAGAAATCGTACAACGATATCTTAAGAAGGTCAGTCACTATGCAAATGTGACCTCTGTAATCAAAGCACTCTCTTAAATGAATACAATGATTCTCATTCTTATTATCATACTTTTTTAGCGTGGAAAGAATTCTAAGTTCTATCTTCGCTGCGTCTCTATACTTGGGTATATTTCTGATAATTTTTATGGCAACCGTTTCTCTGTTCACTTTGTCGTAACATTCGACAACCTTACCGAAGGTCCCCTGTCCAAGCAAGCGAAGAATTAAGAACCTATTAGCAAAAATATCATTGACTTTGATAATGTAATGCCCATCTTTATCGTCGCATGGGGGCAAATTCAACAGATGGGGAATTATGTTCGCTTTAACGTTTCCAAGTTTGGGTCCTTGAAATACATAATTCGCGGGTTTGCTGTAAAAGCACCTCGCTTGGGGAAGCTGGGGTAAAGAATTTTTCCTTTGCTTCTTCAACGCATTTGAGATATACTTGTCCTCTACGAAGGGGCGAGTGTTGCTATCATCATTGTTAACGTTGAACAAGTTGTAAGCAGCAAAAGCATCATGGAAAGTCAATATCGAGTCTGAATTATTCCTTCGCGATGTTCTCGGCCTATCGATCCTACGTTCATCCAAAATTATAACGTCACTGTCGTCGTCACTAGAGTCTGTGTCCTGAATGACAATTCCGTCCGTCTCGGAATTCTCGTCCACAGCACCGAAATTCGTCTTCTCCAGTGTATCGGATAAAGTGTTCATTGCTCCAGACTTCTCCATGCCCATCCCTAATTCAATGCCGAGCTTACTTCGGGCCGTCACATCCTGGTACATTTGTCTAGAAGCTAACTCCTCCTGAGCCCCTGTTGAGCTCTGACTACCAGTGACCACTGAAGTCCCGCTACCGGTGTCAAATGCCTCGCTAAAACCTCTGGGCCTCTTTCTGTTTGAAATCAACGACATTTCTTTAATCTGACGGTCTTAAAATGGTCTCTCGTGTTGAAGTTTCTGTCGGAGATAGAATTAGTGAGCTAATTAATAATTCCTCTTCAAATTGCCACAACTTGCTGTAACGAAATACCTTTGGCAATAGGTCCGCTTCCAAAAGTCAGCTAGCGCCACCTATGCGTCTGTTTCTGTACGTCCCCTTCGCTGCGTCGTTTCTGGTGGATGTACTGTTGTCTAGCACACTTTTGTTGTTGTGTCATCCACCCTCAATATAAGCGGGCGGTACTTTTGCGATAAAGTGGCTTCCGCGTTATTGTATACCAATCTCGAAGAATCTGATTGATTTGACAGTCACTTTTCTGCTCCTAACGAGTTCCTTGCTACCTTCAAGCGTTGATGATTCGTCTCCGTTTTCGCTTCTTTCCTTGCTTGTTGAGATTGTTGGAGGATCCTATTTTTTTTCCTGAGCCTCTTACTGTCCTCCCTGACTCCACGTTCCTTATCGCTGTAGCGTGTAGATTTATAGCACGTGACCCGCACTTGCGGCGAAAAAATCTTTTTTTTTCTCTTCTCCGAGGCTTTGTGACTGCCAGCAGGGCACTATACATCATGGTAATGGCGAAGCAGCATGGCTCTCCTCAGCGGCTCTGTTATACACATGCTGTAAGCTATGCCATCCTATTTTTCCGTCTTTGATGATCAAAGAGGACATCTGTAGTACCACCAGCGATCCCTATGTAACTCTTTTTTTCGCGAAATTGCATATTCTATAGAATTCTGCTAAAGCCGCGAGATAGGGCTTTCCTCCTACTACCTACTACCTACAATTGCGCTTGAAATAATCATGCTCGAGAAAGCAAAAGAACCATACCGATGCCTCACCAGTGCCTCACCAGTGCTGCTTACTGACACTTAACCTCTTCTAGCTTGGCTGCTCAAAGCGTCAGCTAATCTTTTGGCAGCCTACGGCCGCAGCTCGCCTCGCACAAGCCTGCATATAAACTTCGTGTCTCCACGGGCGCTAGCTCGTCAACACCGAGCTTACGGTGGTGCGTTCAGACGGCTGCTCGGTGCCTCGATCCGGTCACCTGCTAACCGGTCACGATTGGCCGTGAACGGGCCCTGAAATTCTGACCCTAACACACGCAACAGGTTTTGCGAAGAAAGCACACATTGCTGCGCGATGACCGCAGGGACGGAATCCCGCAATACGCGGAACACGACAAAAAGGTCACTGCTAGAGATGCTTTTGGTCTACAGATTGTACGAGAGCGGTACGGCGCAGTGTGGGCCGCCTTATTCCTCGGTGCTATGACCGCCTACCTGACTCTGGCGCCCTTGTGTCATGCCAGGGATAAGGTCCTCCGCACATCAGGGGCGCCAAAAGATCCACGCACGCCCCGCATGCAGTGGGTATATTGAAATCTTCCCTCTCGAGCGCATCGGTATCTGTGACCTAGGTGGTTGCTCATGGCAGCCATACTGTTACATGGCTACTCAACCATTGATCAGACGGCTCACTCAGAGCGGTACATCTCGGGATGCAAGTTCGTGATCTGTGGCACGCTAGTGAAGCAGCATAATGGGCTACATGCTTGTTTGTGTGGTCAGACGACGTAGCGTGTGTCCCAGGTATGCGCCTAAACGAGTGCAGCTTTTACATATTGCAGGATCTCGTTGTCTAGCACGCCTCGGGCTTTAAGCTAGGGCTGGTGCGCCAGACGAAGGCCGGGGCTCCACCGTGGCTATCTCGGGCGCCACGCCAACACAATGGTGATAGAAGCCGACGGTCTAGCCCGTATACCTCTAATGCGGTTGGTCTGACTTCATCACGGCCGTCGCATATGATCATACCGCGAGCAGCAAAGCTGACCAGGGCGGGAGTCCGAAAGACGTCTATAGACGTCTATACCGTTGTAGGATCTTCGAGAACTGCGCCATAGAAACCCAGAACGTTTAGCAGCCGGGGTGGTCTGCTCCCACGCAGAACCAGATCGCAGCGCCTGGAATCCCGAAGCTCTGTCCTGTAGCCCCATGGCGGTAAAAAAAGCAACGTCTTAGAGTATCTATGAATGTTCGAGTGGCTTCGGTCCTAGTCTAACACCACGTATGCACAGTTGGATTTCAGATGACCAGACTGTACCCGTCGGCACCGATGGATTTGGTGGTTTCCATTTGGTTCCGTGAAGTACTTCTGGTCACAGACTTCGATTCGCAAGGAAGATTACATAATCCTGGACCAATTAAATATACGCTCCATTACTGTTTTTTTCAAACTTTACTTATGGCATTTGAGTAGAAGACTTACAAAATTCATAGCAACGTTACAAAAATAGGCGGTACGAGAACAGCTCTACCAAGAATAGCTGCTCATAGTGAACTTTAATATTTATTAACCGCAAAGTACATCATCAGCAGTATATATCGAACAGAGGAAAAGGCAGAAAGTTAAGTCCAGAGTTAGGGCTAACGAACTTGAGTGCCGGTTAGAGTGTGTCGGGAGAGCTTAGATCGGCATACGAAGCACTTTAGTCTTATATACTCTTATTGAAAATGGATATTCGGAATGACACTATGGTTGAGGACCCCATGAAGAGCCCGAAGCATGAAAATAGACACAACGACCAGGAGCAACAGATGGCGGCCAAAGAAAATCAGCAAAACCAGGACCAAAATATGCTCCTGGACAGCGGTTCGGGGTTGTCGGGTGACACGGCGAATGCAGATCGGTCATCTAGAGGCTCATCTGAGGGTACTTCAGGTGGCTCATTGGCAGCCTCATATGCGAGCCTGGCGGACATGCTGCCCTACGACGGTGGCGTGAAGGCCAAAAGTGCACGCGATGATTCTGAAATGGTGATAGACGAACGGAAGGATAACACGCCACCAGACCAGCTGCAAGACAAGTCATCCTTGAGCTTGTTGAAGCAGTCTAAGCAGTCTAAGCCGGCGGACAAGAAGCTGAGCAATAAGAACCTTCCAAAGAAGTACTTTTGCAGAGTCTGTAATCAAGGCTTCACCCGAAAGCATAACATGGTAAGCCACGAGCTTATACATTCGGAGTCAAAACCTCATGTCTGCACTGCGTGCGATTTGAAGTTTAGGAGAATACATGACTTGCGCAGGCATGAAAAACTACACACAGGCGAGAAGCCATTCATTTGCAAGAAATGCAAGCGCAGTTTTGCCCGCCCTGACGCTTTGACGCGACATCAGAATTCGCCCAACGCCTGTTCTGGTAGCAGTGCAAACAAGAGCGGCCTGTCGGGCAGCGCAACTGCAGTATCAAGCTCTAGTAGCTCCAATGAAAGCGATGGCAGCAACAATAATGTTCCGTCATCTATGAGCATTACAGATATAATTAATAGAGATAATTTTGATGGCGGCAATAGAAAGGAATATGGATATAAATTCCCAGAGCAAAGCCGCTTCAATGAAGTCGTTCCTCGCAGGAGAGAAATGCCTCAATACCAGAACAGAGAAAATATGTATTATGACGCAAATTCGCCTTACCACCACAATTCTGAGCAACATTCATCCCCTCAGAACCATCTTGTTCCTAGAGGGAATGATCCTGTGAACAACCTGAGGCACCAAACCTATCAAACCATCCAGAATAAGCCTTATAATACAACCATCACCACTACTACTACAACTACTACAACTACAAACAGAAGGAATTTCAACTTAGAAAACGAGCACGGACAATACAACAATAGCGACGGTGAACACCGGGAGTACCAGGGGAACAGATCTAGTTTCTGCGGGCTGAATTCAGAAGACGAAAGTTTTGGACGTC
Source organism: Millerozyma farinosa (assembly GCA_002196765.1). Lineage (NCBI taxonomy): Eukaryota > Fungi > Ascomycota > Pichiomycetes > Serinales > Debaryomycetaceae > Millerozyma > Millerozyma farinosa. The sequence goes on from NBND01000008.1 coordinate 1,172,263, forward strand.
GCAGACTTAATGAAGGAAAATATGTTACCATGGAGAGGTACCAGGACCTTGTATCGTACACTCAGGACCTCAAAGAAAGCCTCAAAAGTATGAGCTCAAGACTCCAGTTCCTCGAGAGTGAATCGAATGGTAAACCACAAAGTGAACATAATGAAAATTAAATGGGAATACGGAAAATCTATAGAAGAATTTTGGAGTTAGAGACCTTTAGTATTTTGTACAATTATAACATGTAAATTTAGAACGTTCTTTTGATATTCTTTTTTGTGTATTTCTTTATATGACAATATATTTCTGTTAGTAATTTTGGGAACTTTATGTCGCTATACTATGTGTATCAACGTCTATAATTCAAGGCTATATAGTTAATTGTAGGCAACACGGCTATATTTGACGTTATAAAGATGCGCTACACCAGTAACAACTGATAAGGTTTCACACATGATGTCACATTATGCAGGATTTACAAGAATCAAATAAGGGATCACGGAGGCAAACTAATTACTTCTTGCACCAGTAAGGTTGCAACAACAAAATAGTATTAAAGCACCAGTGAGACACTTGTTCTAGTAAACACACAAATTATTCTACATACCCAAAGTACTTCACAGCCGTTTATTAACCGTTTATTTGCCGTTTAAAAGTACCCATTATACCTATAGATACAAGTATAGCGGGAGATGCAGATCAGTTATAACGATGAGGATTGGTCTATCATATCTTCGTCATCAGACATGGAGGATGACCAGTCAACAATGAGCTCTAAGAGCCAGAAGGAAGAATCAGGGCACAGCGAAAAGGACGAGGTGGGATCAAGCGTGGCTACTGTCAAGCTTCCCAAGCTTGTGTCTAGCGAATCATCCACCAAGGACGAAGAGACTACTGGATCGGAGTCACAAGAGCAGGAGACAGGAAGCACGGGCTCTGCATCGAGAGTTGCTGAACCAAGAAATATTGATACGGTGATAAGCTTTTATGAGCATTTGTCGTCTAGAGTCGATAACTTTAACACATCATTGAAGCAGAGATCCCACCATCTTTATCAGACCATCAATGCACAGGGTAGTACGCAGGGCTGTATGTCCCGATGCAGATCAATGAGATCAAGTGCGTCTGACCAAGTTGACAGATTGATTAAAATCTTGATAAATTTCCTTAATACCCAGTTTCAGTATATCAAGAGTCTCAAGGAGAATATAGAAAAAAAATCCTTGTATCAAAAGTCCATGTATCTTGCAGTCTTGCTAGCATTAAGTCTCATAGTCGTTTATTTCCAGCCTCGCTTGTTGAAAGAACAACAACCAGAACCAGTGTACCGATCCCGTCAGCTTGATGTTCTTTATAAACAGTCCCAAATGTATCTAAAGAAAGGCCATGACGTTATAGAAAATTTGGTCTATGAAACTGAAGAGCCAAGATTCAAACTTTTCCCGGTGTCAAGGTTGAGGGGCCACAAGATTCACCGCAAATACAGGGCCGTTAGCTGGGCTAGGAAAAATTTAAGGTATCAGGATGCATTGAATCAGCTAGCCGACAACGTGAGACAGTCCCTATTTCTTCTAGAACAACTAAGACAAGACTTGATTAGGGAGTCTATACCATTGCGTGCGAGTGTCAAAGACCTCAAGCATAACGTGCGTGACAGCGTCGGTGATTTCAGGCATAATGTGGACCTTGCAGCTATTCGTATCTATGACTCCAGCACCAGAATAAGGAATTCGTGGGGTTATAGACTGATACCCGTTTTTGTTCAAAAATGATAACTTTGTTCTAATGAAAAAAACAAAGCATTGTTGAGCTGTAACCTGTTCATTGCTTTCTTAAAGCTAATTGAAAGATGGGCCTTTATAAATGTTCTCATCGGCTTTCCTCAAGTTGTGTTTCATTTTGTTATGACATTAATGAATTATATTTCCAATGGGTTATGGGAAGTAACTGTTATGATTTTAAGAACATGTATGTTCTGACATTTTATTTTTTTTTGGTAAATTGTCTTTTATAGTTTAGTGGATAAATTGTGATATTGCTCTAATAAACAAAGTTTTATATGCCTCCAAGCATATTCATTCATAATATTGTAACCGTCAATTTGTTCAATTAGTAGTACGTCAACACCGACAATATTAACCCGCGCACGACCACAAAAGATGAACAAAGTGTTGACGAATTAGCTAAATAACCTCACAATTTAACTATTAACCTTTCTTTAATATTAATCATATTCTCATTTCAAGATGGGTAAGTATTCTCATTGGTAAAGACTCAGCGTCACCTTTGTCCAGTTGATTCGAGATTATTCTGGAAACCATTTTTGGATTGATAATTGTTGAAACCAAATGCTAACACTTTTTAGGAATCCCGAAGTTTTTTCGATTTATTTCAGAAAGATGGCCCTTGATCTCACAGTTGATCGATGGGACCCAAATCCCTGAATTTGATAATTTATACCTTGATATGAATTCTATTCTACACACTTGTACGCATAGTAATGATGATACGTTAGTACGTATGACTGAGGATCAGATGTATGCAGCCATCTTTACATATATTGAGCATCTTTTCGAGATCATAAAGCCCAATAAAGTCTTTTATATGGCTATTGATGGTGTTGCTCCTAGAGCTAAGATGAATCAACAGAGAGCAAGAAGATTCAGAACCGCTTATGAAGCTGAATTGAACTTGAAAAAAGCAATCCAAGACGGCGCAGAAATACCCAAGGAAGATCCTTTCGATTCAAATGCTATCACTCCTGGTACTGAGTTCATGGCAAAGTTGACTGATAATTTGAAATATTTCATTCATAAGAAGATCACTGAGGATTCGAGGTGGGCGAATGTTCAGATTATATTAAGTGGCCATGAAGTTCCAGGTGAGGGTGAGCACAAAATCATGGAATACATAAGAACTATGAAAAACCAACCGGATGCAGATCCTAATTTGAGGCACTGTATCTACGGATTAGATGCCGATTTAATCATGCTTGGCTTGGTCTCCCATTATCCTCATTTTGCCTTACTCAGAGAAGAGGTTACCTTTGGTCCTAGATCTCAAAAGAAGTCCTCTGATATTAATGATCAAAAATTTTACCTTTTACATCTATCGTTACTTAGAGAGTATTTGTCATTAGAATTCCGTGATTTGGACACCGAGCTTAACTTTGAGTATAACTTTGAACGTGTCCTCGATGACTTCATTCTCATCATGTATGTGATAGGAAATGACTTTTTACCAAACTTGCCTGACTTACATTTGAACAAAGGTGCTTTCCCGTTGATTTTGGAGACCTTCAAGCAAGCTTTAAGGCAATGCGACGGTTATTTAAACGAAAATGGTACCATAAATTTGAAAAGGTTAGATATTTGGCTCCATATTCTTTCAGAATTTGAATTAGAGAATTTTGAGAAACAAGACATCGATGTCGAATGGTTCAATAAAAGATTAGAAGATATCTCCATAACGGGAGAAAAGAGACGAGAGAGAATGGGCAAGCTTTTAATTCTTAAAGATCAAAAGAAGTTAGTAGGAATGATAAAACCTTGGTTGTTAGAGATTTGCAACACAAAAATTTCTGATTTAATCAAACTAGCAAACGAAGACAAACTACCAACATTGGAGTTACCTAGGGAAGAACTGGAAAAACACATCGAATTCTTGAAAATGTTCGCTTTGGATGTTGGTATATTGATAGTACATTCAAGATCGAAAGATACATATGAGGTTCGTTTGGATGTGGACGGCACGCCACCTGATGAGAGCGATGAGGAACACGAGGAACGTCTTGCAAATATCCGCAAAATCATCAAGAGGTATCAATCTGCCAACTTGGTGGAAACCGAGGATTTACTCAAGGAATCTAAAGATGTTTACGATAGTAAGTTTATGAATTGGAAAGATCAGTATTATAAAGAAAAAGTACACTTTTCAATCAATGATAAGGAGAACTTGGTAGATATGACACAAAATTATGTTGAAGGATTACAATGGGTCTTGTATTATTATTACAAAGGATGTCCATCTTGGAATTGGTTTTATAGGTATCATTACGCTCCGAGAATTTCGGATATTCATGTTGGTGTGGAAGAGTACGTTAAAACAAACCATAAAATCAAGTTCGAAAAGTCTACTCCTTTTAAGCCATTCGAACAATTGATGGCTGTTCTTCCCGCTAGGTCGCGTAAACTCATGCCAATAGTCTACAGACAATTGATGACAGACCCTGCATCTCCACTTATAGATTTTTATCCCGCTGAGGTTGATATCGATATGAATGGTAAGAAAGCATCATGGGAAGCAGTTGTGTTACTTTCTTTCGTTGACGAAAAAAGGCTTCTTGATGCTTTGAAACCATTCGAACAGAAATTGACAATCGAAGAGAAAAGGAGAAATTCGTTTGGTACAGATTTGAGGTTTATATTTAACCCACAAATAGACCACGTCTATCCAAGCCCCTTGCCAGGATTTTTCCATGACATTGAGCACGACAAGTGTTATGAGGATCCTTTCATTTTACCAGAAGTTAAAGGTGAGATAAAAATAGAATTAGGAGAAGGAGCCTTGTTAGGTAAATACTCACTCGCAGGCTTTCCAACATTAGATACAATTCCTTTCGATTACGAATTGAAGTTACACGATATAAAAATATTCCAAAGTCCCTCCAAGAGTGTTTCTATGATCTTAACATTGAAGAACATATGGGAAGATTTATCTGTTCATCAATTTAGCCAGAAATTCTTAGGGAAGATCGTTTACAGCAGGTGGCCATTTTTAAGAGAATCGAGAGTAGTATCAGTCTCAGATAAAGAGTCAAGATATGAATTAGTCAAAACTCAGAATTCAAGAAAATTTGTGGCGACTCCGTTATCTCCAGAAGAAATAAAGGCTTATAACCAGTTAGCCTCTTCGTTGAAAGAAACGTATGATAGGACAAAAGGTATTACCTTGAAAGAAATCACCGGTTTAGTATCTGTTCAACCCGTTACTGGATTAATTAGAAATGAGAGAGGTGCGTATGTCAAGACATTCTCAAAGGAGGTTGCGGTTTATCCTTTACAATTAATCGTGGAAGAAGTATTGAATCAAGACGCTAGATATGCTTCTAGACCTCCCCAGCCTATTGAAGAAGAATTTCCTTTGGGATCTAATGTTGTATTCTTGGGTGCTTTTGCTTATGGTACCCCCGCTTCTGTTGCTGGCTATACTGATGACACCAAGGTGAACGTAAAAATCTCAAAGATTCCATCTAGTAGTGAACCAAATATTGGTAAAAAGAGGTTGGAAATAGAGAAGAAGGAAATCGTTTACGTTCCATCTTACGATGTCGCCAAGCGCTTAAAGCTCAACTCACTTTTCCTTTCGAAGATTACTTCAGGATTCATGGTCGAGAACGATTATGATAATAACAGAAGAGTGAATATTGGATTGGAGCTCAAGTTCGAAGGCAGGAGACAAAAAGTATTAGGGTTTACTAGAAAGGGCGGAAAGGCTTGGGAGTTCTCACCTCTTGCAATACAGTTAATCAGGGACTACCAATCTAAATTCCCTGACGTATTCAAGGAACTTCAAGAATTCAAACTGTCGTCTATGCCCAAAGCAAGCGTTATTTTTAAGAGTCATGATAAGTTGAAGGAAGTGTCGAAGTGGGTGAAAGAGGTAAAGCTGCAGTTGATAACCGTTTCTTTGGAATCTGAATCTTTGACCAAGTTTAGTTATGCCGCAATTGAGAACTATATCGAGCAATATGTCTCTCAGACACCACCATTTTCCAGTAAAGATATTAAAGGTGTTCCCAGAAATGCCATTTTAGATCCTGCTGAATCTTATCAGTTATTGAGTACACAACGCTTTGAGCTTGGTGACCGTGTGCTTTATGTTCAGGATTCAGGAAAGGTGCCATATCTCTCAAAGGGAACTATAGTGGGTATCACCACCCTTGGAACCAAGACCTCTCTTAGTGTGATCTTTGATCACCCTCTAATGAGTGGTAATACTATGAATGGGAAGTTGAAATCCAAGAGAGGTTTGGTGGTCGATTCTTCTTTGGTGTTGAACTTGACCAACAAACAATTGGTTTACCATAGTAAAGCTTCAAAGGAAAGAGCGCAAAAGCAACCTAGCCCAGAGAAAAAGCAAAGGGCCAAGGAGATAGCTCTTGCAAAGAAGAAGAAGGAAGAAGAAGAGAGGAAGAAAGCTAACGCCGAGAAAACAAATGAATTGTTGGATCTCTTAAAGAAGGGAGGAAATAAGACAAATGACCAGCAGAAGCCTGAGGGCAGTGGCGAGAAAGGTACAGATATCTTGCATTTACTCAAGAAGAACGTGAAGGACGCGAAAGAGGATACAAATGAGGACACGCCTGTGAATGCGTCGGCCATCAAACAGATCTACGGCCAGATTTATTCTCATGTTATGAATGAAGGCGTTGTGCCACCTCCCGCTCCTCACTACATTCCTGCTGTTCCCGGAATACCATTACCTCCTCAATTCTTAGGACAAGCACACCAGCCTCCACCAGCTCAACAGGGATTCCCTGCGCCCGTATATGGGCAGCCACCCCAGGGTCCAGTAGGACAAACTCAACATGGTAAAAGAAATGCCCCAGCAAACTTTAAGCAGAAGCCTGCTGGTGGCAAGACCCATCAAAACAGAGACAAACCCGCTGGCAAGAATTCACGCGCAGGACCTGAAGACAGACGCAAAAACGGAAACGGATCCAGGCCTGACAGAGAAAAGCAGCCTGGTGCAAAGTCCGATGGTAAGCCTGCTGGTCGCAGACCGGCAGAGTCAAAATCTCAGCAGAAGGGGCACAAGGACAGCGCAACCAACAAAGCCAAAACTCATGTCAATGGCTCTGATGGTGGTACCGCAGCCAGTGCCTGAGCGGAATCATAGCTAGACTTAGTTACGTGTATTTACAGACCTAATGTATAAACAGCTCTATGTACATACGAATGGACGATACTCGCCCCAACCTTTAAACGGCCCTCAGACCTCTCCGCGGCCCTGCAGCCCACTGCCACCACCAGCGGCGGGATCCTGCTGGTTCTTAGCGGGCTGCGCGCCCACTGGCGCATCGTCGCCCGGCAAGTTGATCAACCCTAAACTATCCCAGTCACTTTTCTCCATGAGCTGGTGCTCCATACGGCACTTCAAGTACAGCTTCGCCAACACCCTGCAGTTGGGTGCGTTCTGGTTCTGCGTGAACTTCATGCACTTCAAATATTCGACCATCTGTTCCTTGCATTCGCCATAGTGATCCAAAGGAAATGATCCTCTCTCAGGTGGTGTTGGCGTCCACCTACTAAAACTGTTTCCTGTCGGTGTTAGTGCGCGAACATGCTTCTGCTGCAATCCTCGCTGGATTGCTCCATCTGCTATCTGTACATACCTGGTGCTCCCGTAGCCATGGCTCGCTGCTGTGATATGGTGATGCTTTCTCACGGCTCTAAATTACGGTTTTTGTGTCACGTCTCAAATCCCGCGACATTGTCGCGTTTTCATCCGCGACAAAATGAGCGGGGTTTCCGTAAAGTGTCGGGTGCGTTTCGCCATTTTCTGGTCCCGGGGAAAAGGATGCCCGATATCTTATCCCGTCATGACTCACGCGAAATCACCGATAGGGCCACTGTTCGCGCCAGGCCTCTGTAATTCTCCAGGAAGGCGGTCTACTAGGGCCATGGCCAGTGCATAATGGACGTTAATCGCTCCTCGGGGCTTTCTTTTGAATATTCCAGCTTCTACCGAGTAAATACCTCTAATAGTGCTTGTGCTTTTTGACTGGCGCTAACGCCTTGAGGAATTTTTTTTTTTTATTTTTTTTTCGTTCGTTGGAGGTCCTCTGTGTGGAGAGTCAGCATCCATATTTAAGTAAGGGACGACAACACCGTAGCCGGAGTAAAATTTATCAAACTAGATACATTGTAGTTAGCGCTACAGAGACGGTTTGACGAAAGAATAGCATTAGTAGCCAGAAATTGACCTATAGTAAGTGGCAGTGTACCGCAGAATTTCGGGTGTGAATAAGAGATCTGAGGTGAAAATTCTTGATTTAACGCTGTTGATGGTAATTAAGCGCTGAAACAAAACAACGAAAAAGATCGAAGCGGGTTCAAGAAAGCCTTCAGAGATAAAGATCATTGGTGTACGCAACTAGAAAAGCGAAGAAGAATCGAAGCTGGCGAGGTGCAAGCGTAATTAGACACACAATAGAGGATAGACGGCCAGGGCCACAGAATTGAAGTAAAATGGCATTAGAAACAGCAGCCAAGGCCAAAGAGATCTTTGAGCAGATCGCAACGCTGCGCAACGGTGCCGATGCGGAAGAACGAATCTTGACATTGGAGGACTTCACGACGATCTTAGCTCCGTTCCCATCGGACGTGCCCAAGGAAGCGTACACATTACTCTACTTAGCGGCCGACAATGGCAAAAAAGGGTATGTGACCGAGGGCGACTGGTGTCGCTTTGTAGAGAAACTCACAGCCAGAGATGGTGAGTTTCGTCTTATTTTTGACTTGATCGGCACAGACGCTTCCAACAAGGATAAGCTCACCTACTCCGAGTGCCTCGCGCAGTTGAACAAATTAAACCAGGCAATTGACCCCTCGTACCAACAGAAGAAGGTCAAGTTGAACTGGACTTACTTTTCGAGGTTTTTCGAGCCTTCCGGTATTATTAGCTTTGACGAGTTTATCACTTTGATCAACTACTTACCGGTAACAAAGCTTATTGGCAACTTTGAAATTGTTGCTGGAAAACTGGGGGTTATATCTTCCGACGAATTATACAGTCTCTTGACTAACAACCTCAATCATAAACTTTCAGCTCAATTGAAGCATAATCTCTCAAGTGTTCCTGATTTCTTCAGCAAGTCTGAGTTTTCTCTCAGTGATGTTTTATTTATTTACAACTGCTTGGATAAGGTTGATTTAATTAATGAAGTCATTGCAAACACCCCACCTACTACAAAAGAAAAGAAAGACATTCTTATTGACAAGAATGACTTGTACGATCATCTCAACGACCATTTATTGAAAAGTTCAAACTTCAAACCCATCTCAACTTTGGAATTAGACTTGTTATTTTATTTGATAAACAAAACCGAGGAAGCCATTCCTAGAAAGGAATTGATTTCCGTACTCAACCCAAATTATGTTAACAATTATAACACTCTTTATTCTATATTCGAGCACCCAGCTGCTCAGCCGGTTCAGGAAGACAATTTCTCATTATGGCCAATTTTTGATTCCATGTATTCTTTCTTCTTGGGTTCAATTGCGGGCTGTATTGGTGCAACTGTTGTTTACCCAATCGATTTGGTGAAAACTAGAATGCAAGCACAGAAGCATAAAGCAATGTACAACAATTCTTTAGACTGTTTCACCAAGATTGTAAGGAAAGAAGGTTTGAAAGGTTTGTATTCTGGTTTGGCCGCTCAATTAGTTGGTGTTGCTCCCGAAAAAGCTATAAAGCTCACTGTCAATGATTTGGTCAGAGGCATAGGAACTGCCAGTAATGGTAAGATTACCTTACCTTGGGAAATTGCTGCAGGTATGTCCGCTGGTGCTTGTCAAGTCATTTTCACGAATCCATTAGAAATTGTCAAGATTAGGTTGCAAATGCAAGGTGGACAATCCAAGCAACTTGGCCCAGGTGAGATTCCACACAAACGTCTCACTGCAGGTCAGATCATTAAGCAATTAGGTCTCAAGGGTTTGTATAGGGGTGCATCTGCTTGTCTTTTAAGAGATGTTCCATTCTCGGCTATATACTTCCCTGTCTACGCCAATTTGAAAAAATTCCTCTTCAAGTTCGATCCAAACGACCCAACTAAAAACCACAAGTTGAGTACTTGGCAGCTTTTGCTTTCTGGTTCTTTAGCTGGTGCACCAGCTGCCTTCTTTACAACCCCTGCAGATGTGATTAAAACGAGATTGCAGGTGGAAAGGAAGTCTAACGAAGTTAAATATAATGGTATCATGCACGCTTTTAAGGTAATTGCTAAGGAGGAAGGTTTCACCGCTTTTTTCAAAGGATCATTAGCAAGAGTTTTTAGATCATCCCCTCAATTTGGATTCACATTGGCATCCTATGAAGTATTACAAAACTTGTTTCCTTTGCATCCTCCAAATACCAAGGAATCGAACTTCAAGGCCATTAGTGGATATCCAGGCGTTTACGAATTGACGAACGACCAAGTTTATAATTCTCAAAAAGGAAACAGAATAATGTACTTGGACAAGAATAAGTTATTGAACAGAAAGTCCTCTGAGAGTTTAAATGATGCTTTATTAAGACTTCCAGCTCAATATGTCTACAAGTCACAGGATGCAATCAAATTGCTTTTAGATATTGACTACAAATTCGGACATTTTGATAAGAGTGCTTACCAAAGCTTTATTGGTAAGAAATAGTTTAGAGTATCTTTTGAATTTAGTAAAATATTGGACCGTTCTTCATTTAAAATGTTATATAGCAGTACTAGAATAGTTAGAATATTTTTAACTTATTGAAGAATATAATATTTATCCGACCTGTAGTTGAACAAGAAAGTACATGTTCATTTTTCGTTATGATTCACATTAAATATAATATACTATAAAACTTCGTATGTAAAGATCTTATAACATCCATGCTATAACTCCTGGAGCATGCAAATTATGCCAATGGTTACATTATCAACAAATAAATCTATTCTTTTCGACGTATTTATTAAAAATATCAGCCTGAAAAATAAACTCGCCGTTCTTATTTTTTGACCTCATAAAACACAGACTCAACCGTCTTTTGATTCTGTCATCCTGTCTTCTGTTTACAATGTCACTTCTTCTCTTTGTTTCTTGCGAGTCTGGGAAATCAGAAACCATCAAACCAGGAGGAGAAGGGATTATATCAAACACTTGTGACTCAGAGACGTCATCAAATTCGGGATCACTATCTGTATGCTTGTTCCACTGCAATGCGTCTGTTTTCACAAATGGACCAGCCAACTTATGGAACATCTTATGTTTTTCTCGTTCCTTCTTTGTCTCCTTATAATCAAATTTAGGTTTTACGTAGAATGGATTAAGTTTGAAATCGCTTAAAGTCCATTGCATCTCAGTTATAGGATTGGCTTTAAGGTTTATCTTGAAAGAAGGAGATTTATGGAACATTTTGCTATAATATTCTTTCAAGAATGCCCTTCGCTGTAATTTAGTGAGACCTTCCGGTATTCGAGGAATTCCACTGTCTTGAGGTAAAGGTTTCAACACAGGTTTACTTATATCTTTAAGTTTATCCATCTGCTTCGTTGGGTCTTTAATTATAGAATTAGTGACGTCGTTTAAAGGACGTCTTCTGCTGTGCATAGGTGATCTTGCTGCTCCGAATTTTATTGGACTTTCCTGTTGTGAGTCCTCTACCTCGTCATATTGATCAAGGTCACTGAAATTCAAGCTGTTGACATTAGACTTTGTGGATCTCGTAGGAGATTCGACGCTTTCCTGGCTCGAATACTGCGTTGGCAATAAGTTGTACTGCGAGTCAGTCAAGCTGTCTTGTTTTATTTTTTGTTTCTTTGAACGGTGATCTAGCGATAGAGGCAGTTCAAGCAACGCTTGGCTTGCGCAAGGGGATTCTTTAACACGGATATCATGACTGAGAGGTCTATTCGGACTACCATTTTTAGTGGTATGACTGTTGGGATCAGTGACACGCGTGTTCACGTCTGGTCTATCGCTTTCAATTTGCGTTTGCGTTGCAGAATCCTTATTTTGCAGGCTTATTATTTCTTTCAATTCCAGTATGATCAGCTCTAACTCGGCATTATGATCTCTAAGTTCTTTTACCTCTGCTCTGAAATTAATTTTCAAAGCGTTTATCTCATCCCTTTGTCTATCAACCGTAAACTTTAGCTCAGTGTTTTGACCCACGATGTCCTCTATTTGCTGCCCTAATGCCCTATAGCCCTTGAGCAAATACGTATTCGGGCTCTCCATTTACCTTAATGGCGTCCACTATGTTCATCAAAAGACCTTCAAACTACAAACACGTAGTTTTAGGTAGTCCTGCTAGTATTATATTTTATTTAGCGTTGATGGTAACCTAGAGACCCTAAGATTTACCAACCTTCGTTTTGTGTATCAAAATACGCACTCTTCATAATATAAAAAATTGTCAATATAAAATCATTACAAGCTATAATTCTCGCTAAACAACATGTTTGGATCGAGTGTGACCTCCAATACTCCATCCTTCGGTGGATTTGGGAGTAATACAAACAATAATGCTGGTAATTCTGGTGGTTTATTTTCTAAACCGCCCGCTAGCAGTGGAGGTGGACTTTTTGGAAACAACGCCAACAACACCTCGAACACTCAATCTAAGGGCCTCTTTGGAGGCGGAAGTAGCTTTGGAAACCAAGGTGGTGGATTGTTCGGGTCGTCGAACAATACTTCAAACACTGCTGGGGGTCAGAGTGGAGGACTATTCGGTAGCGCACCGGGCGCTAACAATAACCAAGGCGGTGGATTATTTGGCTCATCAGGCAATACAGCCGCAGGAGGTGTTGCTCAAGGTGGTGCTGGATTTGGTGCAGCATCAAATCAGACAGGTGGCTTGTTTGGAAACAAGCGCACGTCTAGTGGTGGCCTTTTTGGATCAACTACAAACAATCAAAACAACCCCAGCACATTTGGGGCTTCCAATGACCCCAAACCTGGTGGTTTATTTGGAAATGCCGCCTCAGGTAACCTGACCGGCGGTGGTTTGTTTGGTAATAACAACGCTAACACCAATAATACCTCTGGTGGAGGACTATTTGGCAGTTCGCTGAATACTCAGAACACATCTCAAGGTGGTGGTTTATTCGGCGCAAACTCATCAAGTAAACCCGGTGGGTTTTTTGGCTCAACTGCACCTGCAACTAACAATAACCAAAGTGGTGGCGGTTTGTTTGGGTCGTCTCTGGCTGGTAATTTAGGTACGACTGGAAATACAGGTGGTGGCTTATTTTCAAACAACAGTAACAAACCCGGTGGCTTGTTTGGTAATAATACTAGTGCACCTCAAGGTGGCGGTCTATTTGGCAGTAATACAAACACTTCACAAAGCGGTGGTCTATTTGGCTCAGCACAGAGCAGTGGGCCTTCGCTCTTTGGTGGTGCCAACCAGCTGCAACAACAACAACAACAACAACTGCTGCAGCAGAGATTACAGCTTACTGCGATGACACGAGTGGGTGATTTACCGGACAATATAAAATCAGAGTTGCAACAGCTTGATAACTACATCAACACTCAGCATTTAATTGCATTAACCTTACAAGGGGACGCTTCCAAGCACGATACGCTCATCAGTTCTATTCCTAAAGATACAAATTACCTTTATACCAAGCTCTCCTCTACCAAGCAAGCCTTGAAATTTGACTCATCCCAATTATTAGAACTCAAGCAGATGAACAACGAATTAATTGAAGATTTAAATAAAATCATGCAATTAATAATACAGTTATCAACTCCAGGGACAAAGTTGTCGTCCTCATTCCAGTTGAACGAATTTTTCATAAAGAAGATCAAGAAATATCACGAGAAACTTAAAGAGTACGAACAGGTGGTAAACGAAGTAGAGCATGTCATAGGCGGTTTAGAGAGACTGTGTGTAGATGGATTTGGAGGACTCTTCAACATCGTTGAAGTAATTAAATCACAATACGGATTGTTTATGGAACTTTGTGATACTCTCGCTCAATTGCATAATGAAGTCAATAAGTTGTCCAAATAATCTATAATGGTACAGTTGTATGTAATAATAAATGTAATACGATATAAGAAGTGTAATAAGTCCGCTTTGCTTAAATCTACTGCAGGCAAATTAGACCTGTTGGTTTTGTGTAATATCTTTATGCCATCGCTAAATTGGAACTTTGATCTTGGTACCACTGTTTTTGGTCGATAATGTCCCGGGCAGACTATTTGAGTAAATACTTACTGGGTGGTGGGGGAAAGGACAAGAAGAAGAAGAAGAAGGCTCACCAAAAAGACTCGTCTCCAGAGAGAGAAAAGCTCAATATTGTTGTAAATGCACCATCGATCGCAGACGATATTGGTGAAGCATCAGAAGAGGAAGAAGATACACCCATCACGCTAGACCCACAAACCAATGTCAAGGAAAACAAGGGATTCAAACGTATAGACACGGGCGCAGTCGTTAGTAATGCCATCAGAACTGCGCGTGATTCTAATAGCACTACAGACTCGTCTAGCACGAGCGGTCTCACTTTGGCCGAGAAGCCTCCCGAACAGAGAACAGTATACAGAGACAAATCAGGAAGAATAATAGACATACACGCAAGACGGGCAAACTTAGCAGAACAGGCCAAGGGCAAAGCCGAACGAGAGAAAAACCAGCTGTTAACGTTGAACCAGGGTGAGTTGCAAAAAATCGAAGATGAAGAGCAAAGGGCCCGAGAAAGCGTCTTAAAGGAACTTGGAACAAACCTGTCTCAGTACATACAGCGGCTTCGTGAAGAGAAATTGAAGACAGCCTCCCACTTCGATGACCCGATGTCAGCTTTTGCGGACAACACCGCGCTGCTGTCCAGCACACGGTCCAAAACAGGAAGATTTTACTACACTAAGGGCGTCGGCCCAGTCAACAGGTACAATATAAAACCAGGATTTTTCTGGGACGGCATAGACAGGTCAAACGGCTTCGAAGAGCTCGCGGTCCGCAAGCGGAACGAGCAGTCGTACTCCAAACTCACAGTAAATGACTTTTACGAAGCGAATGAGGACATATAGCCGGCGGGTCTCGATTGCGGCACCGCAGGCCACTGCCTGCGGTGCCAGACACCAGAGATCATTACCTCTGCTAGAACCAACGTACATAGCACCCTAATACAAAAACACTCCTCCGCACTGGTGTAGCATGCCCTGTAGCATGTCCTGTACTGCGTAGCCCTCGCGGGGACCCGCGTGAACAGGAACAGCCAAAACAAGGCCCTTGCCATCATAGGGTACCTACGCTGCTCCTCGACAGAGCCCCAGATCACCATCCTGCACACAGACGCGATCTAGACACCGCGACCCACTGATAAGTTCGAGGGCCTCTGGAGCTCGTCAGAGAAGCCTTGCGGTCTGTTTGCTACCTTGCACGCCACGGCTACCCAGTTCTAAAGCGATTCCAGATGCCGGCGGCGGCGAGGGGCTCTTCACGTGCAAAATCAGTCGACTCACCACGATAAGCCCTTCTTCTGCTGTGTGTAGCCGCCATTGCTGTCTGTCTGTCTCCACCAGACTCCAGACTAATTGTAGCTGACTACCAATGGTTGTCCATTCCTGGAAAAAGAACGGTTATTTTGCTTCTGCTCCATTTGTGCCCGCCGGGCACATTACTGGATGAAAAAAAAATGTTGCTGCGAAACATCCGTCGTATCCTCGCTCAGTCCTCCACAGCGATAAAGGGGCACCAGATGTCGCGGCCACCGGTTGCTTGCAGCAAGGTCGACGGGAATGGCTCTGGCAAGGCTCAGTGGCCGGCGAGAGGCCCTCCAGGGTGCACAGCAGCGGCTCGACAGACCTGTCGAGCCGCTGCTGGCCCCGAGGTGCTGCCAGGCTGTCGCTGTTGCTGTTCCGGGCCTTGTGTCTACGCTGTCTGTTCGCGTGGCCGGCGACAGCACCGTCCAGCGGCTTTAAGCTTCTGGCGTAGTTCGAGAATGCTCTGCTGGGCCCTGTCGCCGACCCACAATGTGACATTTTGCACGTCCACGCTTTTCGCTCCCCTTCTCTGCGCTCCCAATCCACCGCCGCTCCCCTCGTCCCCTAGCAGCCCAGGAAGCCCTCGGGCGGACACCGCGACAAAGGGGGCACCGCAGTTGCCAAGGGCTGGGCCTCGCGAGCATGGTCATGTTGGGATAAATCCAAGAACCTGTGTCGGCGAACTATCTGACGAACGACATGTTGCACCTTTGGCGCCCGCATCCTACAGCCAAAAACAATTGGGCATTATGTCGCCGCCAGTGCTGACAATTTACCCAAAGCAAGTCGGAACACAGTAGGACAATCGGCGGGAGGTAGCGCTGCCGTCTGGGCAGCGCCCTCGCCGCTGCCTCCTACAGTAGACCGGTGCTTGTTCCGACCCTACGGTCTGCTTCCAGGGCATTATGTCGCTCCACGGCGTAGCGTAAGCCAATTGCAAAAAAAAAAAAATCGGTTGATTCCTTTTTATAGACGCACTCTGCTAAACGAAATCAGGAAAACACCCTTCAAAAATGTGTTTTAAAATAAATAGTGAAATTGTGCATCCTGATGATTTATAATATATATAGGATCCGGTATCCTTTTTCCTCGAAAGTCTTATAGGCTTTTTTGCTTTCTCGACACTAGAACTACAAGCGGTTGATCTACAGGGACAAACGCTGTACTCTGGAGCAAACTGGATCGAGATTTTCTAGTAGTACGATCAGCACAGCGTGGCGGTAAAAAAATAGCTGCCATCTATTATATTACAACTATTGCGGCCGTCGACATAGAAGGTACGCAGAGCAAGGTTTCGGGGAAAGCAAGAGCACCCAGGTGGTCTACAAGCGCTAAGAAAGGCGTTGATAGTCAGCGGCAGGATCCGAAGCGAGTCCAACCCCAGACACAAGTGGAAAGAGGCCGCCAAAAAAAATAAAGATCAAAAGAGAAGTACAAAAAGCAGCGGCTACAAGCAACGGCTATTCGGGACAAGCGCTGGCGTGTCGTACAACACTCGTGGCATCCCGCTCGTATTTCGTCCGACTGATTTCTGGCCCTTGGCAGCAGGCACACCGCGGCGTGGTTGTACCAAGTGAAAGCTGCCACAAACTTGCACCCAGATTGCAGAGGTGCACAGACAGCCCGGGCACAACAACTAAGGCGCACAAACGCAGAAATAGCGTCGTATACTCCCATTGCGGGACGAGTGGCCACAGATTCCACAGACAGCGGAATATAAAGGGCATAAAGCAGTCAAGCGGTAACAAGCAGACTAGCGCTACACAAACGTAATTCAGCATATAAATACCTTTGCATTTCAGTATCTAGCCCATAGGAAGGTTAGAAGTGCTACAGAAAGCGCAGCACGAAGGAACGGCAAGAAAAACTCCAGATCGCGACAATGCCGGATTCGAAGCACCAACAGAATTTGTCTATTAACTCACTCAATTCACTCAACTCCATCGGATCTTTAATAGAGCCCACCACACCGCCCAGCTACGGCAAGTCACTGGTGTGGGACCCCAAGTCCTGCGGCGGCAGCGCCAAGTACCAGCAGACTAACTTGGGTGCAATGGGACCACCTACGGCGGCTCCGGTGGGTAGCGTGGGTCCGCTTGCCAGCATCACTGGCGCTGGCGGTGGCGCGCAGGGTCTTGGAAACGCAACTCCAGCTGGGGCTGGTGCTGCAGCCGCTTCGTCATCGTCGTCGGGCGTGCTAGGCTACGTACCCGCTGCCAGCCACGGGTCGTCAGGCGGCCACGGCTCACATTTGGGATCGGGCAGCTTATGCTCGAACTTGGGCACGCCATTGATGACTGGACCAGGATGCTCACGTATCGTGATGAACACAGCAGGTGGTCTCACACACATCCCGATGGGTCTAGGCAATGGTGCCGCAGCTATGAGCCATGCTGATAGCAATGGTGGCGTTGGAAGAGGCGGTTACATCAATGAAAATATGTTGTTTGAAGGCCACGGCGGGCCTGGTGCAGGCGTGGCAGGCAATTATAGCAATAACAAAAATTTGAGCGTACCAATGGGCAAGCTAAATGGCAGCCATGCAGGTGCGAGCTACCTGGATGCGGGTCCAGCAAATGGGTTTGGAGGTATCGGAGGCCATAACAATGGACACACCAAATTTGGTGGTGTTTCAGCTGACCAGAAGTTGGACAAGGAATTCATTAGTGGATTAAATAGGGTTCCATTGGAGCAGATTTCGCACTTTATTCTTCGTCTAGCCAAGGATCAGCATGGATGCCGTTTCTTACAAAAGAAACTTGACGAAAATATTGTGACGAATTATCAAACAAGAGTAGACAATTTCAACATTATCTTCAAAGAAATTTACCCTCATATTTACGAGCTTATCATTGATCCGTTTGGTAATTATTTAATACAGAAACTTGTTGATTATTGTGGGAGTGACGACACAAGCTTGGTACTTGAAATTCTTCAATACAATTTGTTTCAGATTTCTATTAATCAGCATGGTACAAGGGCATTACAGAAATTGATTAGTAGTTTGACAACTGAATATCAATTGAGTTTATTGACCAGTGGATTATCCCCATACATTACAGAATTGATTAAAGACTTGAATGGTAATCATGTTATTCAAAAAATTTTGAATAAGTATCCCACCCAAAGCTGTCAGTTTATTTACGATTCTATCATTAATGACTTGTTGATAGTGGCTACTCATAAACACGGCTGCTGTGTGTTGCAAAAATGCTTGAATCATGTCAATAACACTCAGTTGAACCAATTTAGTCAGAAAATTCTTGAGTACGAAACCTTCAACAAACTTATTAATGATCAGTTTGGTAACTATGTGCTACAATATTTGATTTCGATTAATTCTTTGTGTGTCAACTCAACGATGTATGAAAACTTTATCACTTTTGGCATTGGAAATTTGTGTACTCTAAAGTTCTCTTCTAATGTCATTGAGAAATTCTTGAAAAACTGTTATGTTAACGAGACAAATGACGTTGAATTTTCGAGCTTGAAGTTCGAGTTGACTTTGAATATATTACGCAGTGATCTCAACAAGTTGATAAATAATCCTTTTGGAAATTATGTGATTCAGACCCTCATCGACATATTGATAAATCCAGCGGTGGACTATTCTTCATCTAAGAATAACAAAATGTTTCTTCTTTTACCTAGTGGATTTAGTACAATTGGTATATCCTCAGCTCAAGTACAGGTGGCTGTTATTAAGCATTGGTTTGCCAATTGCAAGATCACTTCTAGTTTCGGTAAGAGAATACAGCTGAAGATCAATTCGATTCTTAACAGTAATTTCTGTGGCTCTCTTAACATTGGTACCGCTATGGACGGAAGATCAGCAAGCTTTACGTCTTTGAATATGAATGCAAATGGAGAATTTGTTAATTCGGAAAATTCAATGACTAGAATATCACCATTAAGTGCCTCTAAATATCATCATCAACAGAATGCTCAGTTTGCATATCCAGCAAGCATGCATGCTGCTATACCTAGTGCGGGTGGGAATGGAAATAATTATATTTTGTCAAGTCAGTTTAATAATACTAATGAAATAGCTGCTATGACAAATCCCATGGACTATTACAACCATGCCACTGCACCCTTACCTAGTAGCGAGTACTCAGCACCATTCAATTTGTCCTCCTTGCATATGCCTATTGCGGGATCAACTGAAGCATCTGCCAAGCAGAATCATTTAATCAACAGTGTGGCCAATTTGGATATCTCTGGTTACGATCCTCACATTTCAAATTACTTTCATAATTGAATACCTTTTTGTCCCATATTTACCACCCACTGAGTGTAACGAGAATAAGGAGGTGTCTATTTTTCTTTTTTTTTTCATATTATTATTTTGTCTTTTACCTTCCCGCAATTTGTTCAAAGGGTTTTATTATAGAAGAATGTCCGATGTCATTGAATCTGACAAGAAGGTGATGTTTTATCTGATGATAATGATTTATAAACCTTGCTACTGCAAAGGCAAGTATTTGTTGAGTTGGCTCTATGTTTACTTGTCGAAAAGTTTGGAAATTTTCTTATCATCGAATATGATACAAAATATGTGAACGCTACAGGCACCGTAAATTTTATGGTTGTCTACTGATGTCTCTGCTTTGTTATATTGCCGATTCCAATTGCAAATGTATGAATTTTTTTTTACTATTATTATTACTATGATTATTATGATTATTAAGGGAGAATTGGGGGCTGAAGTATGCAACTTTTTACGACTACTGATATGTTAATATCTTCGGATATCTATTATTATCATCATTATTTAACTTTGAATTCCTTTCCTTTTTTTTTTTTCATGTTCCATATTGCAAAGTGTCGATTCTTTCCATTTAAATAACAAGTGTTT
Source organism: Millerozyma farinosa (assembly GCA_002196765.1). Taxonomy (NCBI): domain Eukaryota; kingdom Fungi; phylum Ascomycota; class Pichiomycetes; order Serinales; family Debaryomycetaceae; genus Millerozyma; species Millerozyma farinosa. Next base: position 1,192,354 of record NBND01000008.1, read on the forward strand.
TCACTATATGATTAGACTAATGGTTATTGTTTATTTCAATTATCATCATGCTTTTTCAATAGTTGAAGGTACATCGACCGGGGTGCTTTATGAAATGAATTTATTTGGCTTGCCATTGAGGAATCAACTTTCAACTTGTGAGAGATTATATTACTGAGTTAACCAGTTAGACATCATAAAGAAGAAGAACAGAAAAAACGAAACACAAAATAAAGAAAAAAAAAGGGCAAATTACATTGGAAAAGTGTGGTATTCTTTTTTCTAACTTTTATTACTACTTTCTATTCAGTCTTTCCCGCCATGGGTGAATTACATTGTTTCAAAGTGTTGTATTAATGGTGGTTTCATATTACCACTTGGGTCAGAGGCATTATAAAAAAAATACTAAAAGTGCTAACTTTTAACTGTAATATGTGTTTCATTATTATAAAATCGATACATAAATATCTATTATAAAAATATAATTCATCAAGCTCTTTTCCTTTTGACTTTGTCCCAGACAGAAGTAGGCTTGCGTTTTCTCGATGTTTCATCTAACTTTCTCTTATTATTGAATAATGACCAGTCCTCTCCAGCAAACGTATTCTTCATGTCGTGTCTCTTTTTCTTTGCATCTTTCTTTGTTGCTGTAGAGGGCAATCTCGTAAAGTTGGATTCCTCGTAGTTTTGGATTTCTCTCTCCTTCTTACGATCATGGTCCGACTTTACACCGAACCTACCATGGCCAACAATTGTAGAACCAACTGAAGCTTGTGCCTCGGGCATATCTGAGTTGTCTCGCAAATACTCTTCCATACTTTGAAGTTTGCGAGTTGAATCGCTTCTTTTTTGTTCTTTGAATGTAGCTGGAGGCGCCATCGCAGAAATCTTTGGTGGTCTATATTTCTCTTTTGTGGGCTTGTCTTCAGAAGATACTCTCTTATCCCCACGGGTGGTCTTTGCAAATGCCAGAGCATCCGGTTTATATGATAACTCATCCTCGCTTTCTTCTGAATCTTCAGAGTTTTCATCGTTAGCATGCTGCGAACCGTTTTCCCGCTGTGTCATTTTCTCCAACTTGGAGCTACTATCTGACTCCATTCTCACATAGGCGCGAACCATCTTATCAAGCTGATATCCCAATCGCCTTTCCAAAGGCTTAATACCCTTTTCTATGCATACCCTTTGGATGGCAGAGTCTTGAACTAAATTCTGTTTCAACTTTTCTATTTCTGCATCATCATTAGTCTCCTTTAATCTTTCCAAATGACTCAACACAATCAATACCACGTATGTTATGTATGATAAAAGGGAATGGTTTTTCAACGAAAGAAGTGATACACCTTCTAATTTACTAATGCTGCTTTTCTCTAACAAATCACTCACTAGACTAGGAATCTTATCGTCCTTATAGTCATTCGAAAGGGATGATGTGGCTTCTCTCAGGGCCTCCAAAGAGCTCTGTATGCCGCTTAGAATCTCATCGACGGAAATATCCTCCTTAGACATGGTGCTACTATTAGCTCTTACTTTACGTTCTACACTCATAGAACTCATGAGATGAGTTGCTCATTTTGTGTAACGTTTTTTTTTCCTGAAAAAAAAAAAAAAAAAATGATATATCATTTATAGCACATCGCATTAAAAGAGCCAGTCTTAATAAAATCTTTATTACAGTTAAACTACAACAGAATGCCTCAGAACGAATACATTGAGCAACATATAAAGAAGCATGGTAGAAGGCTAAACCATGAGGAGAGAAAGAGAAAGAGAGAAGCCAGAGAGGGGCACAGAGTTGCAAAAGATGCTCAGAATTTGAAGGGATGGAGAGCTAAGCAATTCGCTAAGAAGAGATACAGCGAAAAGGCATCTATGAAAAAGAAGATCAAGGCTCACCAGGAATCTAAAGTCAAGGGAGACCCTACACCTAAGGAGGATAATGGTGAAGCTTTGCCTACATACTTGTTGGACAGAGATGTTAACAACTCTGCTAAGGCAATAAGTTCTTCTATTAAACAAAAGAGATTGGAAAAGGCAGACAAGTTTTCTGTTCCTTTACCTAAGGTCAAAGGTATTTCCGAAGAGGAGATGTTTAAGGTCATAAAGACCGGTAAGCTGAAGTCCAAGTCGTGGAAGAGAATGATAACAAAACACACATTTGTGGGAGAGGGATTTACGAGAAGACCTGTGAAGATGGAGAGAATTATCCGTCCTTCTGCTTTGAGACAAAAGAAGGCGAACGTCACGCATCCCGAGCTTGGTGTCACTGTTTTCTTGCCTATTCTTGGTGTTAAGAAGAACCCACAGTCTCCTATGTACACTCAGTTAGGTGTCTTGACTAAAGGAACAATCATTGAAGTTAATGTATCGGAATTAGGATTAGTCACTGCTGGTGGTAAAGTGGTATGGGGTAAGTATGCCCAGGTAACAAACGAACCTGATAGGGATGGCTGTGTGAATGCAGTTTTGTTGGTTTAAGCCATGATCATGATTTGAGTTCTTAACATGCATTAGTTGACATTTATTTGTCATAAATTATCAAATACTATATAACTGTATATTAACTTCATTGGATTCATCAGTACTTTTATATAAAGTTTATTATTCAAAGCTATCTTCGAAAAAATTATGACATATGACGTCTTGTTTACCCAACGATCTATAACCACAATTTTGTATGAGCCTGGCCTCTTCACGTATGATATCCCACTGCGAGTTTATCAACTTAGATGATACGTATAAACATAACCCACTTATATCTTTTAAGTCTTCGATAGAATCTAATAGCTTGGCATATTCACAAATTACATTATGAGGCGACACTTTCGAATGTTGCGACCCGAACGAATCAATGGAATACTCCTCACCATATCCTCTTCTTTGCAATTCGCTGGAGAATTTGTTTCTAACTTGGCTTAGGTAGTAACCGGGCTCCTTTTTCACAAACTTACGAATCTGGTCATAATTCATTTGCGAGACATCTACCTGGTTATAAATTTGGGATTCTTCACCAAATCTAGAGTACACATAACTCCATAGCACTAATGTCGAAATCGCAATACTAAAATTTGCATCAAAATACTCAGCTCCAAAGTTCCAGCCTATGAAACTATCACTCGAGTAAGTACCCTCGTTCTCTTCTAAAAACACCTCCCACAAGAATAGAAAACAATGTACAACACTTCTTGCATTGAACAAGTCATTCATGTTCAGTTTCTTATTTGAATTCAATGACCATATTGTCTTGAGCTTATAGCTTACATTTCGATAATCCTCTATACTAGCCTTGACATTCATGTTGGCTGGTGCTCCTCCGAATATTGAGATATCGTAATGGTTAACATTAGACATTCCGATTATCATGGCCAAATGATAAACAGGTAGTTGGCAAACTAAGCTGTTGTCCTTATTTGTTCTCTGATCATTTGCGTGTCTGTGAAAACTCCGTAAGCAGAAGTTATCAAATGTTTTGCTAAGTGTATTTTTCCAAGTTATATTACCTCTTGCCACCTCATTATCGCTGACGAATGGAAACGAGTTCCTTATGTGAATCTGGTTCATTTCGTTCATAATACACAGTAGTCCCGCAAAAAGAATAAGCTTGACAAATTTTGAAAATCTTGACACGTATCTGTCAAGCTGTACAGGATCATCATGTATCTCAAGCATAGTTTTCAAGGCACCTAGGAAGCTTGTGTTTTTGCTCACATTCTCGTCATACTTTGGATGGTCAGACTCGAACTTATCCCGTCCCATTTTTTCAGCATTCAATGTCTGCAACTTCTTTTGTCTTTTAACTACTTTTCTAAAAGACCCATTTACGTCCTTCGATTCCCATAAGCCTTCATCATCACAGGGTAAGGTTAACAATTGCATCTGATAGAAAGAGATCTGGGGATTGTGTCTATACTTAATATAATCCATAGCATCAGAATAAAAAATCATATATGTAACTCTTTTCATAGCCTCTGAATAAACCCATTTGTCAAACGACTCTTTATCATTTTGCTTGTTTTCACCATGAGCCGGATCATCCATTTCTGAAACTTCCATACTAGCCTTAGGTTTGATGTCTTTCGGATTTGTGGTAGGATTTCCTCCAAAAATTGGTGAGCGTCTCATCAATTGTACGATAGTTGCGTGATAAAGATGGGCCCTTTCATGAAGCTTACGCAGAAGAAGGTTCTTTTCAGACCACTCTAACAAGCACAAGCACTGTAACACCCAGAGTTTAACAGGAGCATCAAAATCCTTGTGCTGAAATAACATAAAGCGAAGAGGCTTAATGATTTTTGTAGCAAAGGTGAACTCAGGGGTTCGTGTTTTATTCGCTGCGTCTATGAAGCAGTATCCAGATGTATAAATTGCTCCTATTGAAAGCATGGCAGCTAATAAGAGAGGGTTCTGTGATTTTGTGTCGAATGATGGTTTATGTAAAATAGTGAACTCCCGGTGGAATACATTCCAATAGGTAATCATATATGTTGAGAACCTGTCAGGCGTCGTGATGTAATTATTGGTTTTAAAATTCATGAATAACTCTTCAAATTCTCTTCCAGATTTATCATATCCAAGAGATTCAAATATAGCCTCGCACAATGCATTATTTATATAGATATGCTTATTCTGAGGACTATTGTGCTTCGTCAAATCACGAACTGCATTGTATCTGAATGGCAGGATGTTAGCACTCAGTCTATCCCCCACATAATTCTGGTCCAGCATTAGTGAACTATGAGCAGAATCGGTGCTAACCGTGGTCTCATTAGGAGAGAAGGGTAGCATTCGTGAAGAAATTGAACTATTATCGAAATCCATTTCTAATCCATAATGACCCGATTCTTTCGCAATAGCATGTTCTAGTGGGTTTTCTGTATCCAAGAATATACTTACATCCGGAAGATTCATATTCCTAATCATAGCGGAGAAGTTGGGATTCCAATCATGTGTCATCGAAAAATGATCCTTGTCAGAAGGCGTGTAGATCTTCTGAGGATTTGGATCCATTGAACTTCTGTTGGCTGTTTCATGCGAATTATAATCATTGGAATTACCATTAGCTGATTTTGAAGTTTTAATGTTGTTTGAGGACTCTGGAATATTTTCTGTGTGGAATTGTTTATCGTTTTCTTGTTTCCGTCTATCTTGTATAATATCGTCACCAAAGTAGCGATTTCTTGGATAGCTTTGGTCGTTGAAAAGCCAGTTAAGAATACCATTTGGTGACTGAATATTCATATTATTATACGAATTTTTGTTTAAATCTGTAAGATGACCGCTGCTCATATCTATATCGCTTCTATCTCCGTGTCTTGTATTAACAACAGGGTGTTTGAACGTATTCCCATCTCTCAAATGGCCTACGTTATACGCTTCTGAATTCAAAGGGGAGTTCACGTCAACAAAACCTTCGCCGGCGGGTATTGTCACGTCGTTGACAAGATTAGATATATGCAATGACGACGACGACTTCGACAAATTATCACGCGAAGCAACAGGAGACTCGCTGCGTAGCATCTCTATACCACCTCTATTAGCTCCGAGCTCATTCTGACCTTCGGGTGTATGTGTATGTGTATGTGTGTGTCGCCTCATATGTCTTTCCTTCAAGTCTCGTCTGACGAAAGTCTTACCACAGAGTCGTCGAAAACCATCCCTTTCAATTACATAGTCACATCGATACACCGTTTTAGGCGCATGATTTAAATGATGTCGGGCCAAATGATCTGACCTTGTAAACACCTTATCGCAGTCGGGACACTTAAAATGACCCAAAGTCCTTTTCCTGGCCCGCTTGCTAGTATACTCTTTTTCTTGTGATATCTTCATGGACTGTTCACCATCTTTTATCATTTTACTATTAAAAACTGCTTCGGTTACTGAATTATTTCCCGATATCACATTAGACCCGATGCCGTTCCATATCGTATTTAAAAGGCCATATATTCAGTCCTGTGATGGAAGAAGTCTATATATAACGTAAAATTTCATGTATGCAGAACTTTCCGCTGACAGCTGTGAACCGACGAAACGGTTGACTCGATGGTATAAGCACAATGTATGAGTCTATAGACGAGGGCTACTGTTTATACACTATGTATTACTTCTCTGGTTCTGTTGTCCAAAGTTTGTAAAAAATGCTTGAGTTGCGACAAATTGAGCAGTACCTCTGCGATCATGGTGGAGGCATGGCATATGGATGTGAACGACCTAAATTAGACCTGCTACGGGTAGATCTCTCAGGACCGCCGCCTCCTGGAATACCAGAAGGAACAGCAGGGTTTGCGGGGCGGTTTATCAGCTGGGTATTACTGGTGTCGCCTGAAAAAGTGTTATTGGTAGAATTCTGTGCATTCGAAGCCCCGTGCTGTTCTTGCGTTGGTTCCGGTCTGTTCGTCGCATCCGTGTCTTCGTTTGCGGGTCTATTTCTCTCGCGTCTCATTTCTCTGTTTCTTCTTCCCGAGAAGAAGGGGAACAGCGATTGACCACCAGAAAAAGGGAACCGGCGAGGTAACACAAGCTCGGGATCTCTTGGGCGCCCTGAAGACACAAACTCGCTTGCCAACGAGTCGTATGGAGTTGCCCACTCCTGGTGCATGTATGAGTCTGTAAGAGGTGTGATTGACAAGTTGAAAGGCCTTCTGTAAGGATGGAAAACGTCTGTCAGGTGGTTCGCAATAAAGTCCATCATTTCCTGAGGATTCAGGTTATAATTGCAAAATATGTTTCTTCTCAACTCGCTTCTTCTTTCTGTGGACGACTCAGGCTCCGTCAGTGCCTCGACCTCCTTCCTGCAAAGGGGACAACTTACGTTATTTCTGAGCCATTCAACAATGCACGATTTTCCAAAAGTGTGTCCGCAGCTTGGTATTTGCACTGGAGTGTGTTCTACGGCGTAGTCATCCAGCGTTCGCTCGTCGCTACGAGACTTTCTCTTTGCCTCTTTGTAGCCTGGGACGGTCAGATTCACGCCTGGGTTCTCTAGAATACTAAGATTACGCATAGGGAATCGTGTGTGTGAAATGGCCCCTTCGTCAATAGGCATGAATAACGAGGGATCGTTGAAACGACTTCCCTCCTCCAAGCTCTCCTGGCTCAATTTATATTGTTTTCTTAACCTGTCCGTGAGAACTTTATTTTCATTAATCGTCTCTTCTTTCTTTATTTTGTTGGGGTCTTTATCCATCTCGCTGCTCTCTTTTTTAGTAGGAGCATCGTACTCATCAAAGCAAATTGGACACGTTTTGTCTGTCAAAGCACTAAGATCAACCGTCTTGAGTGACTCAATAGCGGCTTCTGATGCTACCCTCTTTCTTGATCTGCTTCCGTCCGAGTTAAGTGCTCTATCAAGCACGTCTCTTAGCCATGTAGGCAAGTCAGAATTGAACCCACTCCCATCAATATCAACATCGATGATTGCTGCTCCCATAAAGCTTGGAGGTCTATCATTGGGATCCATATTTGCTAATGTTAAAGAGCTTTAGTAATATAAATTCGATAATGATAGTGAGAATAAATGTTCTGAGTTCATACACACTACATGTCAAGAACTTATCATGTGGATTATTGACGTCAATTTAATTTTCATGGATAAAGAGATGAAGACTACAAAGAGGCCTGCAAAACAGCTATAGTGTTAGTTGAGTTAAGAAAGTCGACTTTTTCAGCGATGTTGAAGTCTCACTTATATTTGAGTGTGCGTTATGTTAGTCTATATAAGTTGTAAGCATTTTCACGGAATTTTCATGTAATTTTAGTGGCATTCAAAGCACTTAAAGATACTGTGCTCGTAAATTAGTCACCATTGCTTGTTGCTCGGGTGGTAAAGAGCTTATCTGGTCAGCCGGCAAGGACAAGACTTGTGCTATTAAATTAGCCTGGTCGGGAGAAAGAGCAGAAAGCTTAGCCACAGCAGAAGGTGGTAAGTGAGGCCACTTTGAGGAATTGGCGAGTGGTGGGGTCGATGCATATCCTGGAGAATTATCGTGCATATTTGGCACGCCTGGCGCATTAGGAACTTGAGGCAACATAGGTTTGGGTGGAATGTCTGATGGTTTGGAGGGAAGTGAAGTTTCCGATACAGATTTCATAGAGTCAGCGATGACATCCGAGTCTATAAGTCCCATTAAAAGTAAAGCCTGAGCTGCTGTAGTGGCAAGGTCGGGCGATATCCTGAAAACTTCTACTGCTCTGGAAGCATTGGGTCCACTTAGTATACTTTTGAGGTTCGATATAAGGTCAACAAGCTGTGCCGGGGGTATTTTGCTCAAGTTTTCGTCTATTTTACTTGATATTGTAAGTGGTGGATTGGCAGGCGTTGCTATGCCCAGCGAGGCTTGCACGGCACTAGAGAGCGTTTGATTGCTCATGTTATTAAGACCACCGACAAAAGGTTGTGGTTGTTGAAAACCAGGCAGCTGGAATGGAGGTTGGAAGGACTGATTGTTCATTGTATTCATTGGCTGGACCCCAGGTGACATGAAGAGCATATTATTACCCATAGTGCCGTTGTTCTGCGGTATTGGCGGGCCATTGTAAAGCATTTCGGGCGGAAGTTGAACATAGCCTGGTAAGTTATTTCGATCAAGCTGTAGAACAGGCTTCACGTCAGAAGGAGCGTTTGATCGCAAGCCCTCCTTGGATAATTCTATTCTTAATTTCTTATACTGCCCTTTTGCATTTGGTTGAAGAAGTTTTATCTGCCCTAGTAATGGTAACGCCTTCTGGGCATCCTGGGGACTTTGGTATTCTACAAAACAGAATCCTTTATTTTTTCCAGCATAGTCAAACCCAAGTCTGACATCTACAACGTTACCAGACCCACAGACAACAGATTTTATAATGTTTTCATTCCAGTCATACGGAATCTGACCCACGTATAAGACAGTAGAAGTTACCAAAGAGGTGTTGTTTTTCCTTGCCATCATCTATATTCAACTCAATATGTCTGAAAGGAATGAAAAAAACGACCACCAAACTGTTTCATTTACCAGTACTACAAGTACGACCAAAAATATTTGAATGGTTTGCAGGATCAATTCGATCACAAAACTGAAATCCAAGTGTCAAAAAAATAAAATTCCGATACCGGGAGTCGAACCCGGGTCTGCTCGGTGAAAGCGAACCGTGCTAGCCGTTACACTATATCGGATAATCTTGATATTTTAGAGACTTCTGTCAATATATATATGCTGGTTTCCGATTTTCTGAAACTCCTAGTATATCAGTATGCATTTGTCTCTGTCCTAGCTGAGGTGCTCCATTGCTATGGAACTATCGTATTAGGCCATTTACCAATGTAGCAACACAGTATCGTGGTAGTGTTTTGCCTTTAGCCTTTTCCTAGCTGCACATGTTTGTGCATAATGGGTCATATGTTCGTTAAACGTCACCAGGAGCAAAAGCCACGTTATCTGAAAAACGGTCATTTTACGTGTATTCTTTTTTCATGACGACTTGAGCTAAAATAAGCTTTACAGTATACAATCGCATCCCAGCGCCCTGTAAGAAAACTCACAAGCGGGTCTTGCTATGTAGAGCAACCTTGTACCATAGTCTAAGGCGACCGGTAGCGTCGACGGTCCTCGTACGGTTGCGAAAAGCAGAAGTTACACAAAACCACTATTAATAGTGGCTCGTCGACGCATGCGCAGGAGGGTCGCTGGGCACACAGTTTGCTGGAAGTGTCGACGCCTTGGGTCGGGTTCCCACTAAGCATGCGGAATTAAACTACATTGTTGCATTGCAACCGGCTGTCGATATACCATGCTCAGTAAGTGTGTTCTCAATGGCACTGTGGCAAAGCAAGCCGTATCATTCCGTATCATTCGTGGCAGCAATCAGCGATCTCACTGCTGCACGGTTACGCTGTCACTGGATTGATCACAAGATTTTGAGAGCCACCAGAAGTCTCGCGAGCGGAGTGCTAATGGCGTCAGGAGATGGTGCGGATGCCGTTGAAAGATCCTAAGAGGTCCAAAACGCCCAAAATGCCCCAAATGCCCAAAATAATGGAGATTGCCGCAGGCTGTCCCTGAGACGACCGAGCAATGGTGGAGTGAGCGGAAAGCGTGAGAGAAGCGACGTCTACTAGGACTGTTAACCACGACCAACATTATACTAACGCCAGTGTGTGTAGCAGCCTCGTCATTCCCCTCAATTTAGCTCCATGTAGCCTTCCCTGGTCATTATTGAAATAAATTCTTTGGAACATGCAGAAGATTCTTCCATCCAGGAATGTATATGACAGGATTCTAGAAAAAGTGAAGTCAAAGCCTACAACATCAGCCAGTACAATAGTAGCATGGTGCTTTCGATTGTTTGATGCCTCTGGTAACGGCAGATTACGTCAAGCCTGACAAGTGTTGCTCCTTCCCAGTGTTATTAACCGCACCTGCGTTTCGAGTCAGCGGAGGTGCTGCGAAATGAAAAATAACTCGTTAAAGAGAATAGCAATAGCAATCATTGAGAAGGTGGGCAAATATTTCGCCAAGCGACAGAGATGTATATATATAAATCGTCTAGCTCGAACGTAGCACTTGCATAGATCTCAATTAAATAGAAATCAATAATGGGTGAACCATACAAAATCTTTTACGGTGGTAAAGAGAATGACTTCGCAGTCTTCATAGAAAGTCCCGAAACAGTTGAAAAGTACAAGCATGACACCACTATACCATTGATTGACGTTGTATCGATCTACAAGATTTTTGTCAACAGGCAAGGTGGTAGTGAAGGTGTGTTGGATGAGGCTTCAAAGTCTGAGCTTCAAAACGAATTCAATACCGCAGACAAAGATGAGATAATTAAAAAGATTATAAGAGACGGTAGCATCAGGAACAAGACCGAGATCCACAGAGGCCATAACAGCCATAATGATTCTTACGGTGCGGGCGCAACAGGAAATTAGATTTTGTATATTTTATACTTCATAACAAATCAATGAACACGTCGCATTATCACTGAGAGCTTTGCTAAAAGCTCGTGTAGGATATAGACCAGGTCAGTCTGTGAAGGAGACTGTGCTTGGTCGGGTTTGAAAAAGGGCAAGAACGGCGTTCTTGAGCTTGAGAGATCTGGAGTGCATACGGTGTAGATTTCTGTCATCAGCAGCCTCCACCGGTGGAGGCTGCTGTGGTTCAGTCAGAGCGACTTCTTCAGGTTTTTTTACATCTTTCAAGAATTCGTTGGTTGTCCCTATCTGGAAAGACTGTCCAGAGGGTAGAATATACTTATCGAAGTGGCTACTGCTGACAGAGTTTAGTCCTTCGCTAAAGCTGTGAGATGATCTTGAGTACTTGACTGTACTCATGCCCTTTTTAAAATGCGACCAACTTGAACTCTTTTTGATCGTGCTACTGCCATTGCTATTCTCTAAGAACAATTGAGGCAACTCCTCACTCCATATTGGCTCGAAGACAGTTTCCACGTTGATTCTCTCATTTTTTCTTATGATCAATGTTCCGTCGGTCTTGGCCATGTTTGGGTTGGTAACCATATAATTGAAATAACTTGATAACAAGAGAGGCTGCTCGCAATTATTCTTGATGTTGTAGAAGTTAAACATAACGTTTATCGAAATGGGGTTCCTGAAGTAACAGGAGGTTTTGAATTTGGTATAATTAGATGTTTTTGATAACGATATATCGTATGGAGAAATGCTGTCTGGATACACTGTGACCATTTTATTTCGGGCAAACGATGACGAGTAATCCATCTTATATGGTCCATTAACATAGTTTATTAATAATTGAAGATTCTCCTGCCATACATCGTACTCTATCCTGGTGATGAAACTCAATAATATTTCGAAGAAACAGAAATTATCCTCGAAAACGATCTTAACTGAATAAGGGTAATTCGTATATAGCCCACCATCTCCTTCCCTGGGATCCTTATAGATACAGGCGACTGACAAGGGGACTATAAATTTTATTTCTGATTTTTTCCTCTTTGATGGGACTTCACAAAGTAAGAGATGGCTTTTATACAAAAGTGCCCCCATTGTACTGAATTTTTGGTAGCTATTCTCTATCCACAAGGCTGTTAAGGAGCCCACTAAAAGACATTTCCCGAAATACTGCAGTGATAGTATTACTCCGTTAGCGATCTGGTAGAAATTGACTATCGAGTTAACCTTCGCTCCTATGTCTTTATCTTTAACTTTTTTAGAACTGTCATTGATTTTTTTGAGCTTTCCTCTCACGGTAGAACAGCATTGTAGCATTATGTGATATGCTTGTGGATCGTCGGCTACATTGATTAGACCCAACATGGATTCAATCATGAGCTGGTACTTCCCAATCCTAGATATAGGCTTCTGCACCAAGGAGATAAATGATAAGTCCATGCGCTTGTAATTAGGCTGCGTTGATTCTAAGTAGTTTTCCCATCCTTTTACCCATTCTTTTGTACGAATGTTTCTATTATTGGTATGAATGAAGTCATAGTCCCGGACTAGCTTCAAAACGTCTTCGTACATGTTAGTATATTCCTCATAATTATATGTATCTATGCCGAACTTGCAAATGAGCTGTCCAAATTTCGCAGCAATATTATATATTGGAACCTTGTCATTTTCCGAGCATGGTTTGGACAAACAAATCCGAAAGCTTTCATATAACTCAGTGTGGTTCTTTAAAATTTGAATCAAAGTGTCTTGCATTATTACTAACGCTGTGCCGCATCCATGCCGTGTACCGTTGTAGAGCGGTTGAATATAATAATGAAGAAGCATTTTTAAAGAAGTAACATAGGACTCTTCACTTTCTATCAACTCATCGACAACTTTGCGTAACTTATAGCGCTGTTTTCCTGCCAGTGGGTCGTTTGGAGAAAAGCTTTGTAGGGGCGCTGGAGACTTGAGATCTGACGTCGTTATGACTGTCGCAATGTCCGAGAAAGCGTTGTTCTTATAGAAACTTTCTTTTGGAATTTCAACTTGGGCTTCAGCGCACTTCCCATTTTCGCTTGTCTTCTTATTCTGCCTTTGCTTCCTGGGTTTCTTCTCGTGTGATTTGTCTCTCTTTCCTCCTTTACGCATGCCATTGGCGTTTGAAGATGGCCCCTTCTTCGTTGGTTTGTCATCAGCTCCCTTCTTCAAGAGCATCACCTTTTTTCCGCTTGTAAGAACCACGTTTTTCCTTCCCTTCTCTTCAGTGGACCTAGCCTTTGAGTTCTGCGCTCTGACATCAGGGATTCCTTGTCTAGTCGAGCCTTTTAAAAGATCCAACAGCTTTGATCTTTCGATTCTGTGCTCCCCCGTATTCGAGTGAACAATTCCATGAGGCCCTAAAAAAGAAAAGCTGGGTTTAACCAGACTTCCCTCTGTATTGCTCTTTCCTATGAGCCACCTAGGCATCTCTGGCGTATATACCTCAGGCGAAGATAATGAATATACCGGATGTTCATAATACTCTTCACCATCACGACTCTCATCGTCACATGAGGAGTGTGACTCGACTGCCGGATAAAACGACTCATGTGGAATTATACCGCTATCGGAGTATATACTATTCATCATAAGTCAACATTGGCACCTGGTAGTTTCTCTTCGAAACTGTTTATCAATTTGTTCTTTTTTATTTTGCATCCACAAGCAAGTTGACTAATGTGCACTAATCGGTTTTTTTCATTGACTTGATAGCGATTTTCAAGTAAAACTATATACCCAATGAGCTCCAGAACACTAAAGAAGCTCCAGAACAAGGAGAACCTCAGGAGTAACTCAGCGGAGCATACTGATTCTGAAGATTCCGGTTCAGATGCAGATAATGGATCGAATGTCAAAAGTTTCAATGCTTTTGACCTTCTAGGAGGCGAAGAGGATGGCGATGATGAAAGTGAAGAAGAAAGGTCTGATGTTGACAATGCTGCATTAGAGAGTGAAAGTGCATTGAAAGAAGGTGTCAATAATATCAAAGGAGGAAATGATAGTCATAGCAGTGAAATGAGTCGAGAAGAGTCGGTTGAGCCCACAAATGATTCCGTAGGAAACACCGCGCAAAGCGATACCTTAGAAGGGAGTGACATACCCGAAGACGAAAGGGAAGTAAAGCCGAAGCAAAAGAAAAAGTCGAAGTCAAAGTCAAAGTCCAAATCCAAGGCAAAGACGAAGGGAAAAGGCAAATCGGCCTCTTCCAAACTCAATCTAGACGACATCAAGGAGGATGAGTTAGATAAAGTGCTAAGCGAGCTTGGAAGTCATGCCCCTAAGGATGATGAAAACGCTTTTGGCGTTCAATCGAGTAACTTTGAGAAGGAGCTAGAGGAAGAGGATGTACCTGTGAGTGACTTTGATTCAAATTTCAAGTATTACACGTCCGGAAGGATGAAATCGCTGCTTCCTTTATTATACGTAAAAACAATCAAAGAGTTAGACCCTGATCAAGAATTGCGAAACTTGTTCGGAAAGCTTTCGTCAGATACAATCGACGATGCAAATACCACGACGGCAATGGCCATTCAACCGGAGATTTTGGCCCAGTTTCGTAAGATAGCGAAGTTGACCCGTGGCTGGTGCGGAAAAGACCGCCGTTCTTTACCTGGTACTACCAGAAAGCTCTTGTTAACTAGAATAAAAGATGACTACTTACCTACTTCACAAAAGCCAATGAATATGGAAGAGTTAAGCTTTGACGAGATATTAAAGATTCACGAATATAAAGAAGATAGCGCCACCATAGATGAGTTACGTGAAGTAGTTGACAGCGAATTAAAGTTGGGAGTAAAGTATTTCAAGTTTCTGAAGGTTAGCACCATCCAAGAAAGGCTTGCAAATACAAAGTTTTATGCCTCAGTGGTAATGATGGCCGACCCAGATTCACTCATACAACTATTGCAGCATTATCCTTACCACGCAGAAACATTGCTTCAGGTCTCGATGATCATGCTTCGCCAAGGTGGCGATAAATCGGTTGCAAATGCATTAATTGAAAAGTGTCTATTTGTTTTTGACCGCAGCTTTAATATGAAATTTCACGAATTGCTCTCGAATGGCAAGCTTTCTCTTATCCGCTTACCATATGAATGCTTTTTAAACAGGCAATTTTACTTGTGCTTATTCCGTTATATCACAAGTTTGGGAGAGAGATCCATGTTCTCCACCGCTTTTGCGTATTGCAAATTTTTGTTATCTTTATCACCTGCTGAAGACCCATTAGGAGTAAGGTATTTCTTAGATTTTTATGCAATGATGAACGATGACTACCATTTCTTAACCGGTTTCTGCGAGAGTCCATTGGTCACTACTTACAAGAAATGGTTGACACCTGGTTTAGCGTTCTCTTGCGCACTTGCTCACTTTAACCTAGACAAGATAGAGTTAGCCAAGGAGAAGTTGGCTGTTGCATTCGAGAACTTCCCATATGTCTCATTCAAGCTTTTGGAGCAGGTTTGTAAAGTCGACACTTTGCCAGTCCTGGAGAAGGATTTAGAAATCACAGATGAAGATCGCCTTGCAGGAGAATCATACTTGGTTAGAGCAAAGTTTCTCTGGAATAACCAAGCCAAGTTAAGCTTCTTAGAAGAGGAACTTATTTCGTTGTTCAAGTCGAAATCTTCGAAACGGGCAAACTACTCGGGTCTTTCTTCTGTTTATAGTCTATTCTTTGGTCTGAAGCCAGATACTCCATCTCTGGAATTACCTTTGAATCTAATCCGTTTTGCTGTTCTCTCGGGAGAGAATACAATGATGGCAAGGATACCGAAAAAGGTCTGGAACACTCAGGAGCTTTTGGAATATGATATACTACCACCAAAAGATAACACAGTTGAATACAATGAGTTTTCGGGGGTGCAGAACTCTAACAAGAAGGCTACGGATTCGTTGTTGAATTATGTGGACCAAAATATTCTCGGCTCCATAATTCAAAATCAAACTGAAAATTCGTTCGAAATGGCAGAATTGGAGGAACAGTTAAACCAACTTCAGGCCGAAGAACCCGACCAGGAACAATAGACATCCACTGTACTCTGTATCATACCAGTATATAGTAATATAAGTAATTACATTTTATGCCCAGGTACTAGCAAGCATCGTATAGCCAATATCAAAATCGCGACAATGGAAGCCGGTTTCGATTTTTCAACAACCTACTGATATATGTTAAAGAATTAGGAAAATGATTGAAATTGATCTAAATCTCTTCGAAAGACAGAAGAAGTACCAGATATCTACTACTTTTTTCATTTTTGTCATTATCCCTTTAGCATATATATTCTATGCGAGATACATTACCAAAAAACCTAACAAGTATAATAAGCTTGAAGAGCCTGTCAATATCACAATCACAATTCCAAATGAAGCGAAACCACATTGGAAAGGTAAAAGGTTATACACGTCAAATATGACGGTCAGGCTTCCAAACGAGCCAGAGAAAATCCAGTGTTACTGTCCTGCCACTGGTCAATACTTGGGTACCTATTGCGTAACTTCCAGGGAAGATATGGACAACCAGATATCACAAGCTAAAAAGGCACAAATAGAATGGGGTAAGCTGAGTTTCTCGACCCGTAGAAGATTGCTCAAAACACTCAAGCGCTACATTTTAGAAAATCAAGATAATATTGCTAGAATTGCATGTCGTGATAGTGGTAAAACAAAGTTGGATGCACTGATGGGCGAGATCATGGTAACCCTTGAAAAAATCAACTGGATCATACTCAATGGCGAGAAAACACTCAGGCCATCGCAGCGTCCTGGGCCCTCTAACCTCTTTATGTCATACTTGAAAAATGCTGAAGTTCGCTATGAACCATTAGGGTTAGTTGCTGCATTAATATCGTGGAACTATCCCTTCCATAACTTGATGGGACCTATAGTTGCTGCTCTTTTCACTGGAAACTCGATCATAGTGAAATGCTCCGAGCAGGTTATGTGGTCCTCCATTTGGTTCGTTGAATTGGTGCGAACTGTTTTGAAGCAACTTGATCTAAACCCAGATCTTGTTCAATTGTGTTGTTGTTACCCCGAAGATGCCGACTACTTTACATCACATCCTGGCATATCACACTTAACCTTCATCGGATCAGAGCCAGTCGCTCATAAAGTCGTCACTTCAGCTGCTAAACAGCTTATTCCTTGTGTGGTTGAGTTGGGTGGTAAAGATGCAGTAATAGTCATGGACGATTTACCTGACTATAACGCCTTGTCATCTGTCCTCATGAGAGGCGTGTTTCAAAGTGCTGGCCAAAACTGCATTGGCATTGAGAGAATAATATGTTTACCTAAAGCTTTTGATACCTTAGTAAGAATATTATCCCTGAGGGTTAAGGAATTGCGATTAGGATCTGACATTGATCAGCTTGACGAAATAGATTTGGGTGCGATGATATCGAACAACAGGTTTGATCACTTGGAAGAATTAGTGAAAGATGCTGTGTCCAAGGGCGCAAAGCTCTTGCATGGAGGTAAAAGATATCAACATCCTAATTATCCTCAAGGTAACTACTTTGAGCCTACTTTACTAGTTGGCGTCGATAGCTCTATGAAGATATTTCACGAAGAGGTTTTCGGTCCCATAATGACAATAATCGAGGCAAGCAATGTCGACGAAGCAGTGGAAATCGCCAATGGTACTGATTATGGTCTTGGAAACTCTGTTTTTGGAGCCAACTTTCAGCAATGTAGCGACATTGCGAATCGCCTACAGAGTGGTAATGTAGCTATCAATGATTTTGCGACTTACTACGTTGCTCAGTTGCCCTTTGGTGGTGTAAAGAAGTCTGGATATGGAAAATTTGGCGGAGAAGAAGGCTTAATAGGATTGTGCAATGCCAAATCCATCATCATGGATAAGCCCATCTGGAGAGCTCTAGGCGTAAAAACAAGCATACCTGCTGAGATAGATTATCCTATCAAAGACAGTACAAAAGCATGGAACTTCTTAAATGCGTTGAACATAGCTAGCTACGATTCTAGCTGCTGGGAAGTCCTTAAAGCCTTGAAAAAAATGGCCAAGGGAGGTACCTAATTCCTCGTAATACTAAATAAAACGTAACATTATAGCACTATAGAACTAAAATAAACCAAAGAAAGCTATTAAAGCCACATTTTGTAGAATGATTGGTTATTTACTGGCATTGATATGTACTTCAGGTTTTGGAGCTAGAACTGCGTCCTTCACAAGCTTAACGACGTTGCCTTTTTTTTCCTCGAACACCTTACGGATGGATTTAAGTTCTTCTTCAACCTGCTTATCTGCTTCCTTTTCAATTGACTCGTTAAGTCCAACGTGTTTCTGTTCGTACTCCTGTAACTCCTTCTCCTTCTCCTTCTTATATTCTTCAATTTCCAGCTGAGCATCAGCCTTTGCGGACTTCAAACGGCTGGTACGATATTTTCTAGCCTCATTGACGATTTCAGCGGCGTCCTTTTCTGTTTTTAATAAGGCTTGGATTCCGGAGGACATTATGACTTCTATGTATATGCTTTCATAATTAATTGCACTCGACTCGACTTTATTGATACACAAATTGAAACGCGCACTACTACCCTCTTAACTATGCTGTATGTAATTTGAGATTAAGATTATATATATATACATATTTTATCTAGTGCATAACCCCCACTTTAAGGTCTATAGTCCCACTAATCCCAATAGTATCCGTTTGCGATAAACCGAAGCATATATTCATCGATATGACCCACGCCATCTTCGTAGTCAAGGTCGTCACCTTTGCTTCCCGCGGGTTCGGCATTCGGCGTTTGATTATCAGGAGCAGCAGGCGTGGCTGACAGGGACCCGGGTTTATTAGTATCGTCGAAATCTTCTTCATCTATTGCTGCTTCCTTCATGGCTTCTTGCGCGGCGGCGCGGTCATCTTCATCTTCAACCTGAGCGAGCACACTTTCCATGTTTCCAGTATCGCTGCTTTCGATATTTTCCTTGACTGCTTCATTTCCTCCACTTACGTCATTTACAAGGTCTTTCACGGAAAACTTACCGAAATAATCGGTAGTGAATTCACCCTCCTGTATAACGACGTTATCAAGTTGTCTTTTTTGGTTCGCCTTTCGTAAAATATTGGACTCAATTGTATACTCGGAAACAAACCTGTAGATATGCACATCTCTGCTTTGGCCAATTCTATGACAACGATCCTGACACTGTTTATCCATGGCAGGGTTCCAGTCAGAGTCATAAAATATCACGGTATCAGCTCCTGTCAAATTAATTCCTAATCCACCGGACCTCGTTGAAAGTATAAAAACGGGTATCTTGGGGTCACGGTTGAATTTCTCTGTCAATAACTGTCTATCTTCGATTTTCGTAGCACCGTCTAATCTCATATACCTGTATCCATGGATATTCAAAAATTGTTCGAGAATATCTAACACTTTCGTCATTTGAGTAAAAATTAAAGCACGGTGTCCTTCTGACGTCAATTGTTGCATAAGCTGTGCAAGTTTCTGAAGCTTACCACAGTCATACTGTAAAAGAGATTTATCTGGAAAAGCTATTGATAGTTTAACTTGTGATTTGTGAAATGGATTCTCAATTTTACCCTGAAAGACTTCGCTTCTTATGAGTTTTTGGGTGGAAATTGGAACTAACTGATCAACCATATCAAGAGCAACAACACTAGGTGTTATGACGGAAAACTTCTCAATCATACTCTCTGCATTTGCAGCCTGTTGTGCAATAGAGTTTACCGCTTCGTCGTAGACACTAGTGCAAGTAACCTTTTTCAAGCATTTCAAAAAAGATATTAATTTTCCACCCATCAAAGGCATTCTTCCACATCTCAACTTATTCAAATATAATAAGTGGATAAATTTCTCACGAGTATCAATTTGCCTTTTTAACTTCATGGAGCGGTAATAGTTCAAAACATTGTCCGAGTTCGATGACTTATATTCCTCAGAGAGAGCTATAAGTTTATCAAGTTGAGCGATCTGACTTTCAATCTCAGCAGTTGATTGTAATTTATTAATGGAGGATGAAACAAAATAGTCAAGCATATCATGATTCGTGACGTCTAAATTCAAGTTACTAAACGAAACATCATTTCTTTTATCATCCACTAACAATCTATTTTGAACAAATCCAAGGCTATCTTTAACTCTTCCAGAAACGCTTCTCGGTATGACAAAAGATGTCAAGATTGGGCGAACTTCAAATAAATCTGGATGATTACAAACCTTTCTTAATTGCATTAAACAATTTATAATCGAGAGAAAATTTCCTGATGCCAATGTTTCCTTGGTCTGAGCTCTTGACATGAATTCGTCATATAGAAAACGTTGACGTTTTGAAAGACGACAATACACTACATGCTCGTACTTGGCAGGCATTTGTGTCTCAACGTCTCTCTTTAAACGTCTAAGCAAATAGGGTCTTAAGACTTGGTGTAATCTTGCAACGGTGTTTTTTGTTTCTTCGTCCATATTATCCATTGCAGTGTCCCCTAAGTTGCTTAACTCTGCATTGCCACCGCTGGTGGATTGTTCTAAAATCCTGTCAACTGGTCTCCCAAACCAATTTTGGAAATCGTCTAGATTTGCAAATCCGTCTGGCATGGCTTGATTAACCTTCGAAGAAGGCATCAAAAAGTATAGAAGAGACCATAACTCTATTAAATTATTTTGCAATGGCGTACCGGTCAAAAGTAAACGGTTTTCTGTGTTGAAATTCAATAAAGCTCTCCAACGAGCCGACCTGAAGTTTTTAATATTATGTGCTTCATCCAAAATCATGTATCTCCATTTACGTCTTTTGAAGGACTGATGATCATGTACCACTAGCTGGTAAGAAGTGATGCAAACATGGAAAGTATCAGGCTTATTCCATCCTTTCCTTTTCTGTGCTCTCTGTTGTGGTGAACCATAATATGTTAGCACCTTGAAACCAGGGGCGAACTTTTTGAATTCCATCTCCCAATTAAGCATAACCGACGTAGGAACAATAATTAAATGAGGACCCCATATTCCATGCTCGCATGCAAGGTAAGCCAATAAAGAAATAGTTTGAATAGTCTTACCCAAACCCATTTCATCTGCTAAGATACCATTCGTATTATTATTGTACAAACTGGCGAGCCAATTTAAACCTTGTTTTTGATAAGGTCTTAAAGTTCCACGTAATAAAGAGGGTATAGGGACATCCCTAACCTTTGATCCATTAACTTCGTCTTCCAACTCTATATTACTTGAATTTTTCCGGTCTCCCATCCTGTCAGAACTTTCTGATGAGCGGGGCGTTTTTGGTTCATCTTCCATTTCGTTATCTGAGCTAGACATATTATCAGATTCTATTGAATCCTCACTTGAATTGAATTTGACAGACATATCATCACTTTCATCATCTATGTTATCATTCCCCAATAAAGACAAAGTAGATCCTTCTCCGTTTTCCGAGTTCTTAACACCTGATGTATCTTCGGATTGACTATTCTCGTTTATGTCTCCATCCATATCATCTGTTGACTCCTCATTGTCTTCGTCTGAATCATCATCCAGATCTAATTCGTCAGAGCTAGAATCCAGATCTAAAAATGAGTCAGGAACATTTTTAGAGGACTCCTCGATTATGGCTTTCTCTTTCTCGGAATAATCCATATATGACTCCACGTCGAGTTTATCTTGATCTATCTCAGTGCCGTCGTACAAAGCGGAAAGCGTACCAGCCTCAGAATCGGAATTTTCAGTATCAGACAGCTCGCTGGTTCCAGATTCACTTGACGTAAATTTGGATGAATCGTGGCTTTTCATATCAGGATCTTCAGGTAAAGGGGTGATAGAATAATCATCGCCCGTATCAGAATTACTATCATCCTTAGACTTTCGATTTAACTGAGCTTCTAAAAGCTGAGTTGAATGCTCTAGCATTTGACTCAAATGTTCCCGTCCTTTAATCTTCCTTAACTCCTCTTCTTTTTCTTGTTGTAAATAGCGATACACCTTCAAAGCTTGGGTCCATCTTTTCTTGACGGCCAGAACAGCTATCTTGCTGAGTCTCTTTAAATTTTGTTCTCTATCACGAGCGAGTCTCTCTTTCTCTCCTCTTTTTTTCTTGAAATGTTGCTCGATCATCTGTGCTATCTTTCTTGCCCTTAACTGATGATTTTTACGAACATTTTGATGGGTCTTGGAAAAGACAACGGCCTGATGTAAAAAGTTGTCTAGGTATGTGGAAGATGATTGAACTCCAGCAAGCTGGGGTTTTAAGTAGGAATACTGTCGGAACAAATCAACTTGTTGCTTACTATTAGAACTATGAGGAAGTACAGTTTTTCGTTTCTCTATCTTATCACCATTTAATTCAAGTGATTTCTTCAAGTATATTTTCTCGTTCAATTTTTTGAAAAGATTTATCTGCTGGTCCATTACTTTTTCATATTCCTCTAGCGTAAATTTATAATCAGTTGTACTTGTTTCGTCTATTATCGGACTCTTATATCGCGTTTCTAAGAAATGACGAATTTGATTTCCCACGTTTGGTACAATTTCCGTATTGTCTTTTGATGCTATAACTTCTAGACTTTTGGGGATGTAGTCTGTAATTTTCTCGTCTTTCGAAGCCTTTATACTGTCATTTTGTTCAGACCTCCACGAGGGAATGTGTGAAGGGTGTGTAATTATGGGGGCATTGATCGAAAACTTCACTCGGTTTATTTTCAAGTTTTGATTTATTACTTCATAATGCTCGTGTAATGAGTCGTCACTTTTTATATTTGGCGTTATTGCAGCAGGTTCGCTTTTCACAGATACCTGTTTTCTCTTCGAGATAGGTTTTTCAGGTTCGGGGGCAACTTCAATATTCAGTAGCAAATCAAGTTCTATCTCTCGGCTTCTGTTCATCACCTCGTCTCGAAAGGGGTATTTTTCTTTTATCTTGATTTCTTGATCATGTAGCGCTTTCTTTTGAAGCCTGAGAGGAATGTCACTTAAATCCTTTGCATCTTTCATCCAACTGAGTCTATACCCAGTATTATTCAAAAAATAATCTATTATTTCTGGTACCGAGTTCGAGTGAAGAGATGCTAGAAATTCTTTAGGTTCCCAAAATACTAATGACTTATACTCTTTCAACTGGAAAAGCTCGCTCAATGTAATATTGAACTCGGCAATTATCTCAGCCAAACGATTCTGCTCCTGAGATAGCTCATTTGCAAACCTTACCTTCTTATTTTGATGGCTCTGCTGAGATTTTGCCCCACTATTCGTACCATTAAGTTTTCTCTTCTGAGGTAATAGAGATGGTTTGGGCTTGGTTTCTTTCTTCACAGATACATTGTTTTCAGTTCTAGACTTTCCCTTACGGCGGCCCTTGTTAACCGGCATCTTATTTCATAGGTAGCTAGACTGATGGATAAAGAAAACCAACTATTCTTCGTACGTGTTAAGGTATGAATAAATTCTAATGTTAAGTAAGTACTACAATAAACTTCCTCTGGTGGTCACGTGATGTGTTTTGATGATAGTTTGAACTCTAATCGAGTGGTGGTATACGTTCGTGATACCCAGACGTGGACTTATAGGCATGTTATACGAAAAGGTAGATGAAGTGGCTTTGATACTATACGCATTTTTCAGGATCTTTACAGACGGCATTGATATTTAGCTATAACCTTTAAAAATTGTAGAATGTGTCTTTGTATAGGAGAGAAAGCGAACCAATTAGCTATCGTTTCGATGTAACCTTTCGTCACTCAGAAAGAGCATGGGGACACCTACAAAACTCGCCAGAGGAACCTACTAGTTGCATACAGACATGATTTTCTTTTAAGAGCTGTGTATCTAATATATATAAGAATATACACTCGACCGAGTATTCACACACATTCTTTGATGCAGTTTAAATATTTCAGGAATTTGATATCTAGATAGATAATTAAGTTAATAATCCTTTCACAATCAAGGGCCAAAACCTAGTTGGAGCGTCTCTCCTTCATTCTAGTTGTTGTTGTCGTAGTTATGCTTGGATAAAGTCTGCATTGGCTTTCGTATACTCCTCCTTGTTCTTCTCGACATCTGACTCCTTTGGCAAAAAGCCGAGTTCAGACTCAGCAGATAAATCTGGTCTAACTCTGTAGAAAAAGTCTGTCTTTTCTTCACCAGAACCCAACTCTTTGGCTAAACCACCGAATGGATACGACCTGGGCATTGCTGGCTTTTCAGGATTCAATTGAAAGTACCATATTAAGGCGCCAAATCCAAAAACTAAAGAAAAGAAAATGGCATTATGCTTGACAGCTGTTCCATCAGATACAAAATTGAAGTAATCAGGAGACCACATATCATACATGTCTGCGTCGACATTCAAAGGTTCGTTGAAGTTTCTTCTGTTTTGCTGATCATCGTACTTGGCATAGGGATCCCTATCCTGAGAAAGAACGCCCTCGACGTTCTCGTAATCCCCCATTTCAGGTTGGTCAGGGTCTGTAAGTTTGATTACTCTTCCTGTGGTATGTTCTGTGATAGTTGTCTTAGTGGTAATGCTTCTGAAGGTTCTTGGAATAGCACATCTGTTGGCGCACTTCCAAGTATTCAAACCGACACGGGACAACATTATAAAACTGTTTAGTGTGACAAATCCCTTTCGTTATACGCTACTCGTCTTTTCAAGTGCTATTAAACTTTGAAATTGATTCTCACTATTAGTTTCTGTCCAATGAACAGCGCGAGAATGTAAATTAAAAATTGGCTAACAGAAGGCTTACGTAATCTGAACTCCATCAGGACTTCAAGACAGTGGTCTATCTGGACTACAAGACATATACTAGTACAGAGCTTAATGAATGCTTGTATATTTGACTCTTGCGTAATGATAAATAGCATGAAAAGGTTTTTTCTTTTTCTTCTTCGTAATGTAACTTGCCAAAAAGCACAACCTTCCGGGGATAGTGTCCAATGAGTATCGAGATAATGCAATTCTCGTCCGCTATGCTAAACGCATACAAAGGACAAAGCTTCAGGCGTCGCTCACTTCTCGAGCTTATTTCGTCTGTGCCTCGCCGAACTTTTGTTTAGTTAATGGAGAAGATTCACCTTCAGCAAAAGTGAGCAAACCTTCGAACCCACCAACACCATTGCCAGTAAGCTTTGCAAGATATGTGACAGAAAGGAAAACGGGGATGAATGCAAGCAACACGGTATTGTTCCAGTTATTCCAGTATTCGTGAATTGGAGGAGGGCTGACGTTAAAGTTGTGCTTGTTGTCGAAAGGAGTCTCCTTCTTTGCGGCACTCTTGGTGGCTGTAGAGTTGAACCTCTGGAAAGCGAACCTTCTCTCGCAGCTTCTGACACCTCTAGCTATATTTCTGAGCATCATGCGTGAATTCCTGATGTTGGTTATGCTTGTATGCGAAGGTTTATTCTGAGCGATTCAATTCTTGATGCTCATATATCTGAAAATTGGCATTTGCGCACTACCTTTTTTCTCAACTCCTGTTGCATTTTTGGCAGCCAGAAATCAGTTAGTTATAAACACCAGCATAAGTGAGCCAACCAGAGCATAAAGTAGTTCATTAAGGATAAAGAATATGGAAGGTGGTAATATTGTTGGTATTCTTGAGGTTTTGAGTGTTTCTGAAGCCCTTGAAGCTAATGGGTTCTATCATGACAATCAAGACGTTTTTACGGCAATTGACGATGATTCTCTCAGAGCGCTTCTGCCACTGAGTCCCTTCGGTAGTAGCCAGGTAAGCGTGAGCATTAGGGAAAGTGGGCATACTGAATTGAGTAATGCGTGCAAAAGAACTCAGAGACATGGTGATCAACATTCAAAACTAACCACAAGCGTCCAGAACTTAATTTACCCGCTATATTCTGGCCAGGTTGCCAGCGTTGGTCGGTGCCCAGACTTGAATAACATACTGGTAAACCATCCGGCAACTTCTCTGGTTCATTTTATGATATGGAGCGTGATGTTCGATCCTTCAAGCACGCCAATTCTTTACTTGAGAGACAATTCACTCAACGGCGTATTTGTGAATGATCACAGGCTTGGAAGATACAACAGTGTTGTGCTTTCTGAGGGCGATATAATTGAAATAAAATGTGCTTTAAAGTTTTGCGTAAGGCTTTACGAAGACAAGACGGAGCTGCAAAAACTGGCCGCGTTTTATTTACCGACATCAACCATAGACTCTTGGTCTATTTCAAATAAAGTTATTGGCTTTGGATCTTTTGGTGCTGTTTTCATCGCCAAGAGACGCCATACCGCTAAAAGCTATGCAGTAAAAGTCATTAGACAAAACGCTTCGTATACTGATAAGAGAAGAAGCAAACTAAAGGATGAAGCAGAGATGTTGCAAACGATCAGTCATGTAAGTAAACTTTTTTTTGTAATGTGAGCCCAACTCAGGTGCTAACTAATTTCTTCTAGCCAAACATTATCAAGGTACACAAGGCATATTACTTCGATGATTACATATACTTGTTTGAAGACTTGATATGCGGAGGAGATCTTTTCTCATATCTAGCGAAAGATAGCCATCTTCGTTCCATACCAGAAAGTGAGACTATTATAATAGTATATCAACTACTCCTTGCTCTAGAATATCTCCACAATAATCTTAAAATTATTCATAGAGATTTGAAGTTGGATAACGTTTTGCTTGAAGCACCGCTTCCCTGCTCGAGAGTCATCCTCTGCGACTTTGGAATAGCCAAGCCCTTGAAGTGTTTGAATGAAAGAAGTAACACCGTTGTTGGTACTATCGAATATAGTGCACCTGAAATATTCCAAAAGGGCCGTTTGGAGGATAAAAGTAAATCTATGTTCATTGATTGTTCACCTGGAGGTTATGACTACAAGTGTGATATTTGGTCATTAGGTGTAATGATCCATATAATGCTATCAGGAATCTCGCCATTCTATAGTAATGGACAGGAGAAGACAATTATTCATAGTGCTAAACTTGGTCGACTATCCTTTAGTGGTCTGGCATGGGCGAATGTGAGCTATTGTGCCAAAGACTTCGTGAAAAGTCTTATTAAGGTCAATCCCGAAGAAAGATTTTCGATCAATGACTGCCTTGCCCACGAGTGGATTGAAAAGCACCTCGACCAGTTACGATTAATCTACAGTAGTAAAATCTTGAAGGAGTAAGAAATAGCTTTTATATCGTCAGACTTGTATATTTTAAATAAATGCGAAATGCGTCTTTGAAGCCTCATCGTGAACTAAAACATACATCACACATAAATTAATTGAAGGAAGCCACACAAATCATGCAAAATGGCTTTCATCTGAACCAAGCTAGAAGGCAGCAGTATAACTATGGGCCTGGAAACAAGTTTAGTGGATCTAACCCCAATAGATTTAATCGCCGTGGAGCCTATGGGGGAAGTTTTCAAGACTATAGAAAATCAGCCAGGCCAGACTCTTACAATAATGCAAACAAACCCTCATATCAGCATTCATCAGATCAACAAGCATCTTCATTTGATAACCTGAATCAACTATGGATGGGTGATTTGGAGCCTTCTTGGGATGAAAAGACCATAAAGAAAATATGGCAGTCTTTTGGAGAGTCACCAACATCGGTCAAAATCATAAAAGATAAGTTCACGAGCGGCAATAATAAAGCACGTAACGTTGGTTATTGCTTTGTATCATTTCCTGATTCAAATACTGTAGCATCGGCTCTACAAAAAAATGGATTGCAGATTCCTGGCTCGACCAAGACATTAAAGTTAAATTGGGCCAGTGGCTCCAACTCACTACAACAAGATAATGCAAAACAGGGTGGCCGCTTCTCTTCCAAATCTCAGAATGACTACTCTATCTTTGTGGGTGACTTGGGCATGGACGTCTCTGAAACGTTACTTTTCGAGTCATTTAATAGAAACTATCCAGGACAAATCAAACAAGTTAAAATAATGATAGATCCTGTCACGAAGTTGTCGAAGGGGTTTGGCTTTGTGAAATTTGCATCACCACACAGCCAGCAGAAAGCGTTAACCGAAATGAATGGATATCAGGTAGGTAGTAGATCGATACGAGTAGGTATGGCTTCTGGAAGCAACATGAGTATTAATCAAGAAAAATCGCCATATCCAGATGGGGTTTCGGCAAGCCAAATTCAGATACCGCAGTATCAGCCACCACTTAATCACATTACGGACCCAGAGAACACTACTCTTCGAGTAGATGGCCTACCTGCCAATTTCACACCCGATGACCTTGCTCTCCATTTTATCAATTTTGGGAACATTGTTCACTGTCACATTTCTCCTGACCATTCATTCGGACTCATCAAGTTTCTTGTAAGAACCGATGCGGAGAAGGCTATGTTATATGCTCATGGAGCGATCCTCGATGGTTGCAGAGTGAAAGTTACATGGGGAAAAAATGATACCGACAGCCAAGATGCCACGAATACTACACAAAATACAACAAAACACTATAAAAAGTCTTCTTTGTTGCCTCCCATATATGGTCGTCTCGGTAGTCATAATATAATGTTTGACAGACTTCTGCCTACTGAATTGAAGCAGAAGCGATCAGAGTGTTTCGAAGAAAGCGAACCTATGAGCGTTCAAAAAAGTAACCAGCTACTTATAGATAAAAAGAACCATAGTCTTAGTTTGCTAGATTTCAGTCCATTTTAATTCTTATTCTAATACATTACTTGTGTCCTTTTCGATGGGTTAGCTTATACCTATATACGTAATCATGTGCGAGCTATTCCTAATTCGAAAAATAAAGTGTAAATATGTTATCACGTAAAGAGGAAGACAAGTCATTGATGTCACTCCCAATCACTCGTGTCAATTCGTCCCAACAGCTAAGTCATAATGGTTTGCATGGTCTGCATCTAAAAACAACCAACTCATACGTATCTATACCACCCAGTCCGAGTAATATTACAAGCGCATCACAAAGACAGATACCAGTCGGAAACAAGATAGGCAGACGTGGCATACGTACTGATAAATCATCTACAAGTACTATAGGAGTTCTCACTAAGATTGACGATTTCGAAACTGCTCTCAAAGAGCTTTCTTTCAAAGTATCTACGTACTCAACGGAAGATCTACCAAGTGCTGTGGAAAATTTATTACACATTAATGACGAAATCTTACATGAAATTGATAATCTCCAAGAACAGCAGCGCTTGGGGGCTCGAATAGAAACTCTTTCTGATGCTAGTCAGTCATTAAGAGCAAAAACCAAGGAAATTTTAAAAGGCTTGATAGAATCAAGAAACCGATTACGAAAGTTGCCAAAATTATTACGCAAAAATGAACAATCTACACTGGAATATACTCTGGATGTTGACGTAGAAGTAGAAGAGCTTCTCAAATATGCTCAGAAACTATCCAAGTTTACTAAGGCGCCAAATGTCAGTATTAGTTTGCCTTTCCAAGTTCATCCAAACAACTACGTATGGCCTGCTGAAGATGCCTTAAGAAGAGGCATGCTCGCCCTCAGTTCTTTGAAAGAAAATGAAATATTGAAGTCGGAGCTAGATGAAGATGAAGACTTGGCAGAGCTAGATTCATCTGAGGATATCAAGAAAGCACCCGCTAGTCCTGTACTTGAAACAAATGACGTCAAGCAAGAGCCTTCGATTACAGATGAGCCCGTTAAGGAAGATCAGTCCAACACGCTTGATATGGATCTTTTCGACCCGGATGCAGAAGATTTCTCGGAATGAAATATATAATAATAAAATTAATGTACGGTGCTATATAGACATACTAAATGAACACTTTTTGTAATCCCTAATTTTTTTGCTTTCCAAAGAGCTCTGAGGGATGGTTAAATGTATCTACAATGTCTCCACCTCCTAAAATACAATCCAACTCTAATTGTTTGGAATACAATTTGTCGCCTGAGAGATGGCTAGACACTAATTGGGCCAAGCCGTTAATAAAGTCTTCATTTCCATTCAACGACAGAACTCTTACGATCTTCTCAGGTTTATCAACTTCTTCCTTTAACTCGATGTCAAGTTCATGCAATGTCTCTATGTGATCAGAAGTGAATGCTACTGGTACTAGAACAACACCCTTAATCGAATCATTATTCGTCAATTTCTTCGTTATAGCATCGGTCTTTCCTCCAAGCCAAGGCCGAGGTCCCACCTGCGACTGCCACACAAGTCTATATGGATATTTGAAATTCAACCTTTCCATAATTGCGTAAACGGTTGCCGCAACTTCCGCAGGATAAGAATCCCCTCGATTAACTATCTCCATGGGCAAAGAATGAGCTGAAAATAAAATTACAAGCTTCTCTCTGTCCTCTGTAGGAAATTCACTGACTTTCTTTTCGATATTCTCAGCAAATGCTTTTATTAAGCCTTCATTTTTTGGCCAGCGGTCAATAAAAGACCATTCAATTGAGCGTTCAGGATCAAGTTCAAGAGTCTGGCGAAAGAGTTCGTTCATAGAAGATCCTGACGTGGAGTACGAAAATTGAGGATACTGCGAAAATGCAACGGCTTTCTTGATTCCGTCTTGCTTCATCCTCTGCAAAGTCTCTTCCGTGAGAGGACTAGCATATCTAAATGCAACGTATGGTTTATGAGGAGCTGTATCCGGATTCGTTTTGTCTAAAATTTCACATACTTTCTTGCTCTGGTATTCTGACCAATATCTTATAGGCGAACCACCCCCAATTTCCTCGTACTTCTGCTCAATGGAAGGTGTCCTTCTTTTGGCAATTATCTTGGCGATAAATTTCTGAAATCTCCCAAGAGGAATGATATCTCTATCTGAAAAAAGTCGGTACAAAAAGTTGTAGGTCTCGGGAACAGTGGATGGTCCACCCATATTCATAAATACGATACCTGTGGGACCTTTCTTACAACTATAGTGGCGAATTTGCCCTAGAATGGAACATCGTTTAAGCATTTTGAGTCTCTTTGGTGATTTAAATGACAAATTTTAAGATTATGTCTAACTACATGGTCTACGGTTGCTCATAAAATGATGTCTTCCATGTCACGTGATATAATATTAAAGGTTGCTTTGAAGCGATGTAGGGGTGGTGACGTACATATCACTAGGTTTGTTTAGCTTTGTTCTGCCACTCTTGACGAGCTGTTTGGTAAATGTCATTAATTTCGTCAGTAAAGTTTTTGTAGACGGCTCTTACAGCCTCCACATCGTCATGGCGTAACCCGCCACGCGACTTAAATGAATACCAGGCATTTTTCAACTCTTTGAGGTCATCCATGTCCTCTTCATCCATATCCTCTAACACGTCGATAGGAGGCAATCCCAATGAAGGAGCATCTGGGTAAGCGTCTTCCTTTTTGTGAAGAGAAGCGACAGCTTTCCTGACTTTTGTGGACTCCTCGTCGTTCAACTTAGTACGTTCAGATTTCTCCTTGTTGTTGAGTGATGGTGAGTGGGAGACGCAGAAAGACTTCACTTTGTTCTTTAAGGGGCCCTGGAACAAAAACATTGTAAGCAACACGCCAATTTGTACATAGAAATAGGTTATACGCCAAACATAGATGGATTTCCAGAAGTCGAGAAGTATGAACGGCTGGACAATGAACCCAAAAGAAAGTTGAGTTACGAAATAGCAGGCGATGTCGTAAAACTTCTTAGAGGCTTTAGGTGTAACTCCGTCATTTTCCAAGAACATAGGACGGAGGTTTTTGCGGAAGATTTTACCAACCGTTTGCAAGAAGGCACCCATAATGAAAGTCAAAAAGTATCCGGGGTTTGTTCCGTGCCAAAAAGCGCTCGTGGCGAAGGTTACCAATGTACTCTTGAAACCTGGTTTTTTTCCTTTTCTTGCAAGTCTCACATACACATAGTTTTTCAACCACTTGTTTGTATTCATGTTCCACGATTCCAAACAAACATGGACATTCTGACCAGTTTCGAATTTTACTGGATCAACATTCTGCACCCTATTCCACTTAAATTGTCCGATATTTTCATCGTAGCCATTATAGCCAATACCACATTGTATACATGCTCCTTCCGCCATCATCCAGATTGCGTAGTACTTCAATCTGTAGAAGAAACCCAAAATCCAAAGGTAAAATATTCTGTAAATGAAGCCATTTCTTTCAAGGAATCCCGAC
Organism: Millerozyma farinosa; assembly: GCA_002196765.1. NCBI lineage: Eukaryota > Fungi > Ascomycota > Pichiomycetes > Serinales > Debaryomycetaceae > Millerozyma > Millerozyma farinosa. Next base: position 1,224,334 of record NBND01000008.1, read on the forward strand.
AAAACGTAATCGACGCTAACGTAGTTGCCAAGAATGAAGAGTAACATAGCCCAGAAGAGACCCTGTACCAACTTCATGAACAGCGGGAACCCACTTCTTGGAATTCTTCTTTTCCTTTTCGATCCAGGGCGCTTTGAGTCGGGAACGTCATCGAAAAGGGTCGAATAGATGAATCTTTCGTAGTCGACATAGTCAAATGCAGGTCCCGTCAATAATGATGCATAGAAGAAGACGTAACCGAGATAAAACAAAAGATTGGGGTGTCTTCTAATAGCCCGGGACTTTGCGTATTCCGATAAGGTGTCTTTGGGTTGTTTGGCATCATGAATGCTCCATCCGAAAGCAGAAAGCTTCATCACCAACACCATGAGAGCTCCTGTAATGTCAATTTTACCGGCTTTATCATCCGCAACGAATTGTACAAGTATATGTTGATAAGCCAAATACAACATTAAAAAGGTGAAATTTATCCACGGCATGAAATTCGTACGCACATACCTGGTGATGAAATAGCTCCCTAAAGATGCAACGAAGAGCTTAATTACACCGTCATATAAATTAAGTACACCATATATGTAGAAGGCTGACACAGAAATAATGTACACGTTCTTGAGGGTGTAGTTTTTGTCAGGGAGTCTTTTGAACACAATTCCAAATGGAAATGATAATAAAGTACAAAGTAAAACTTGAACTTGTGATTCCTCTAATCCTGTAGCGTTCTCAAGCCCTACGACTAGACTGCGAACGAGTCGTAACATTCCTGACGTATATTTACTTTGAGACAGTGGAATATAATTTATTGAAATTACCTTAGTGCGCGTTACCTTTTATATCTACAGGAGGAAGACAGAACAATAGTGTTTATTTTGTCTCTCTAGCTTTTACTACTGTAAACCCAGATTCTAACACTTGATTAATAGCATCACTCTTATGGGGAATTGTTGTTAAAACGAATGCTATATCATTCCATTCTTGCTCATTGTGGCATTTCTTTAGTCTAACAAAGAGCTTATCAGCTAATTGCTTCTGGTGTTTTTCCTTCTCGATAAAGCCGACCAAAAAGCGGACTATACGTTTCATAGAATCCTTAGACAATGTAGCATCATTCGATAACCCGCTGAAGATGTCGATGAAACCATTGTATATAGCATTATCCTTTGTTGCTAACTCCGTGAAAAAGAGTCGGCACATATCGCTGATACTTTCATCGGGATTTTCCAAGCATTTAGCCATTGCTGATAACTGTCCCTTGACTTTTACTTGGCCTGCCAAAATCAAAAACGTGACCGTCATCAAGCAAGTTCTTTGGACCATTAGATTTTCGTCGGTAAGTCTTTGGTAAAGGAAATCTGTATTCTCATCAACGAGATTGTTGAAACACACCGCCATGTCACCAAGCCCTAGGACGCAATTGCTTCGGATATTTGGGTCTGGCGACCTCTCCATTATCGTGATAAAGAGGGGCAAGTTTTCTTCACAATATTTGGATGAGATACACATCAATTTACCGAGACATAAGGTTGCCGATCTCTGAAGCAACTTGTTATCGTATTTTTTATTGTTGGAACAAATTTCCCTTACCATTGTGCCAAATTTCGCAAGCAAAGCATTCTCGCCATAAAGTAGTTCTCTTTCCTTTATGTACAAAACCGCATCAGTGAAATCATCTTCTGAAGTACCACCTATCATTTCCAACTCGTTATCATTGGATTCTTCATTTGACTCTGTCTTGTCTGCATTGCCTGAACTTTCACTATCGTGTTTCCTCTTTTTGAACTGAGCTTCCATCTTCTCCAAGTGGACGATGGTTTTAATCGCCACATGACCGACAATAAATAGTAGTTGAGATAATGATATTATGCTCGTCTCATCAGAAATGTCATTAAATACTGCTTCAGTTTTTTTCTTTATTATGTCAGAACAGACAACGTCTGGGTGGGAAGATATTTTGTAAATAGCGTTTAATGCAGCCTCGGCAACACTATACCAATCCGGATTTCTGTTAAAGTTTAGAAGAACAGAGCAGAGCTGCTCAATTGCTTCTCCTTCTCTCGTGATTTTGAAATTGTTGTCCATCTTACTTTTCAGCAAATTGGGTATTATTCTCTGAAGAGCAATGCAAGTATACTTGGCTATTTGTAGATTCTGCTTCCCGGCTTCTCCCAAGCCTACTGACAAAAGCAAATCAAAACCCTTAAGCATAATAGTTCTATCGGCAAGGGCGAACATGCTTAATAATATGATAGAGCCGAGGGCCCTTTCTTGTATTTTTTCCATGTCATCCTCGTTTATATTTGGTGATGAAACAAAAGAATATATTTGCCACAAAGTTTGAATTACCTCCTGATTAATGAAACGTTCCTCGTACATCATGCTTAAAAGTTTTTCTAACGACGCTAAGTCAGAAGCGGAAGCAGACCTCGTGAGTTCGATAAGGTTCTTTGCTATAAACGCAGACTGCTCTTTGAATGAAAGATCAGGGGGTGCCACTAGAAATACATCTCTATAACAATCGATCAAATGGGCAGCGATTGATTTACCTTCATCTGATGAGCCTTTCATCCAGACTAAATGAAGCATTCTCCGTATTCCTTCCTTTGCGTTACTTATGTCATATGCGTGAGCTAAGACTAAAAAGTCCATGCATTCTAGTACCTCATTACGATTTTTCGAATATAGTAATCTTGATACTATATCAGTACCTTTTTCAACGGTTTTGATGAAATTAACAGCATTTCTGTAATATTCCACAGTTAACTTAGCCTTGGCAATTTCTGTGCTATTGGGTAATTCTTCGTCACGGACAGTTTCATCGCTAATTTCTTTTAATGGGTTCACATCTTCATTATCACTTTTATCCGAGTCGTCGTCTCCATCTAGGAGAGAGCCATTAAGCACATCATTATTTTCTGCATCTACATCCATATCATTCTCTTTCAGATTCTCGGCCTCATCCTCATCCTCACCTTCGCTTCCATCTTCCTGTATGACATTAGGTACCTTTTCCGCTAACTTCTCCAAATCACTAAGAGCACTACTAAACCTTTCCTTCCAGATTTCGAGCTTCAATTGAGTTCCATGAACAGCAGCGAAAGGTTGCGTTAATAGCAACTTCGACATTAACTTAATCGCATTACGGCGTACCAAGGTACTTCTATCATCCAATGATCTTACTGCTAAAATCATTATTTTTTGCCTTTTCAAAGATAGTTTCACAGGAAGATTAGTTATTTTTATAAATGCTTGGATTGCCTTGGTTCTGACATAGGGATTCTGGTCAAGGAAACGTTCTTCGAGAAGCTCTAGTAGTCCTTCAACATGCTGGTCATTATAAGATTTACTTGACATCGCTTCACTCTGGTTTTCATTCAATGCGTAATCCTGTTTAATGATATCGACTGCCACGTTTCCGCATGCTTCTACAACCGAGCATCGAAGTGTTTGGTTACTATTATCGAGTAGTTGAGCAATACAAGACATCTGTTTCAAAATCAACCTTGGACTGATCTCCGAAAGTCTAATCAAAAATTGCGAGATTGACTTGGGCCCATTGGTATCGTTCGAATTGAATTCGATCTGCGATATCTCACGTAGAACTTCTTCTGTTACTACTCCATAGTCGAACTCTGTCCCCAAAGTATGGAGCAATTCCGCCATGTAATTTGGCAAGTGCGTGTAGTAAGTAAGACACTGCAATATGGAGTTCTGCACCAATTCGCCGTGCCCGTGGTACTTTACAGAAAGGGCGATGATTTTGAACATGAGTGTCTTGATCGACGAAACTTTGACTCTCTCGTGGCTTTCCATCAAGTGGAATACAGGACGAATGAATATGTCGATGAACAATGACTTTTCTGGCGTGGTCACGAAAACGCTCGAGAGATTGACCTGAAAGACGCTGTTGACAGTGCAGAGCGCCTCCTCAACCTGGGCGCAGTTCTCTTTCCACTTTGCGTTCCCCTGAGACCCCGCCTTGTTTCTTCCCGTGCCCGACGCCACCACGTTGTGGTCCTCCTTGCCCCAGTATGTCAATAGAACAAACAAAAGGTAGCCGTATTTCTCGAGCGTCGTTTTGATCATCTCCACAGACTCGCCCTGATCCTGCGAGTTCGTCGCTATCTGCGCCACATAGTTCAACGACGACGTTACAAGATATGACATCTGCTTTTGGTGCTTCGACTCGAGCAGGCGGTATCCTTGAACTAACTCTATCAAATCATCAAGTAACTCAGAATCGTAGTTTATATTTAATGGGTTATTTGCGAGCACATTAGTCACTGTTTCGAGTTTCTCGTCGATATTCTCAATATCTATGTTGAACTCCTTGTCGGCATCAAAGCTATTGAAGCTTGTGGATAGATTAAAGTCCATGTTGCCTCTAAAGCTTTACGACTTAAAAACTACATCACCAAATTTGATCTGGTAAACAAACATAGTGCGCGATAGTGAGAATTGCATCAAATTGATTATTAGATTATTGTACAAGATTCTAGCTAAATTACAAGTGATTCATTCTCTGAGCTTGGCGTAGCCCTTTAGTAAAGCTTTCTCAGAACCCATTCTTTCGTCTTCCAATGCAGATAATAAGTCCTTAACTGTCACGGTATTTCCTGTTCTTATTTCACGGTAACGAAGACCGTTGTCACCTCTGACGGAGATTAAGGTACTTTGTCGTGCGCCCGACTTGTCAGCAGAGGATTCGTCGGTGTTCGATGCGTTAGAGCCTGAATTCATCCAGGAGTATTTTTTTCTGCCTGGGTTGGCCATCATGGCTGCGGTCGCGTTAGCAGCACGGTGCAAAGTTTCCTCTGCGTCAGCTTTGCCAGAGCCGGACTCGTTCCACGACGAGTCCGAGGGGTCTTTCTCGATGCCCAAAGCTACCCTTTTCGCTACACGTTTCTCCTCTAGCTCCTTCTGCTTCAATGCTATGTTTCGGAGCTCTCTCGACAACTCGGACCTCTGGGTGTTGACCGGTGGCTTTTTGTTCTTGGCGGCGTTTCCAAACATACCCCGTCTCCTGTGACGTGACAATATGATCGTTTTTGTTATTATGTGAGAGAGCCAGTCCTCACAAGACAGGGACATGAGCTCGAGAAGCTCGGGGTCCTGGAAAAAATTCTGCTGTATACCATTTTCCTTGGATACGCGTTGCATGTATACGGCGAGATGGTAGGGGTTAAGTAACAAGGACCCGACGTCCTCTCTCTGAGGCTGTCTGTACAATCCGGTCTGCGACAAGTTGTATCGGTTTGACCTGTTCATTTGCTGCTGCATCAAGAGCTCTTCTTCTTGCTGAAGGTCAACTCCAGCGGCCACGAGCGCGTCGTTCAACTTGGCTGGGTCATTGGTGTGGAACTGGCTCTTGGTCCCGCCTCCCTCCTGACGATCTATTAATGACGTATTGAGTCCTTGGATGCCGTGGTTCGGTGTCATGTTGATATTTGCTGGTTGAGTGTACAGACGCTTTACAAAGTCTGGCTTGGCGAGCCTCTGACCCCCAGCATCGTACCTAAATCTACCATCCTGTTCAGCGCTGGTTATAACAGCACCGGGGCTTCCGGCAGGGTTGGAGATTCGAAACCCTGTGCTAGGCGTAGGCTGTTGAACTGGCCTCGCTACATTGCCACTTGCTCTGACCCCAGAACCGTTTCCTGGGATGTTTTCAGTCTCCGAAGCCAAACTCTGCTTGGCACGGTCTGCAAATTCCTCTAACTCTTCAACCTTGTATGCATTAGGATCCGTCTCGTGTGCATTTTCCTGTTTCAACGATAACTTCACTTCATCTAAAGCTTCTGAGCTTTCTCCTTCTGGCCCCGAATTTTTACTGGCTCCATCCGTCTTCACTCTTTTTGAGTCAGCCGCTACGTCAGTACCTTCAATGCCCTCTGCATTTCTCTTAGTTCGTTGATGATTGTCACCCTCCGGAACATCTGACATGTTTAATGCTAACTTTGCTGGCTTGCCTTCCTCCTGCTGACTTTTTCGAAACACCTAAAAATGAAGTCGTGTGCGTGCTAATATAAGATATAAAGTGGTGATGAGCTTCTGAAAAAAAAAGGACTACTACCTTAGCAGAATACTGATAAGTTAAGACTAGAATGCCTAGCGTAAACGAAAAGCCCTTGGTTTTTGAAGGCCATAGAAATCTCCGCAAGCGGTTGGTGTTAGCCACCTTAGCTGGGAAAACCGTGAAGATAGTCAAGATTAGATCAAACCACATAGATCCAGGTTTGAAAGATTACGAAGTATCGTTTCTTAGATTATTGGAGGCTGTTACAAACGGAACCCAGATTGAAATATCGTATACCGGTACTAGTGTCATATATAAGCCTGGTATTATCATAGGAGGTGAGGTCACGCATCAATGTCCCAACACGAAACCAATAGGGTACTTCTTGGAACCATTAGTGTATTTGGCACCTTTTTCTAAAAAGAAGTTTTCAATAATATTAAGAGGCTTGACGGCTCTGGATCGTACAAGTGATGCTGGGATAGAAGCTATAAAATGGGGAATGTTGCCTTTGATGGAAAAATTTGGTGTCAGAGAATGTGCTGTGCACATATTGAAAAGAGGATCACCTCCTTTGGGTGGAGGAGAGGTACATTTTTTCTGTAACTCATTGATAACACTGCCTCTCACGTTTCATGCTCTAGAGTCAACGAAGATTTCGGCCATTCGTGGTGTGGCTTACTGTACCAGAGTGTCCCCTTCAACCGCTAATAGAATAATAGATAGTGCAAGGAAAGTATTGCGTCCCACGAATGTCGAAGTTAATATCACAGCAGATGTCTGGAGAGGAGACAATTCAGGAAAATCGCCAGGTTTTGGTGTTACGTTAGTAGCAGAGCTGAAAAAAGGTTGGAGAATATTTTCTGAGGGTGTGGGTTCTCTGGGTACGCTTCCAGAAGACTTAGGAGAACGTGTGGCTTATGAATTATTAGAAGAATTATCAAAGAGTTGTGTGGTTGGGAGAAACCAATTGCCTTTATGCCTTGCTTTCATGGCACTAGGCAAAGAAGATGTGGGAAGACTTAAGATTCATAAAGAACAAGTTGACGAAAACCTCATCTGGTTTTTAAGAGATTTGAAAGATATATTCGGTGTTGAAGCATTTATAAGAGATATGGGTGTAGAAGCCGTCGACAGCTCAGACGTGAACCATATGATGTTGTCTATGAAGGGGGTAGGCTTCACTAGCGCAGCTAAGAAAGCTGTCTAAAATTGATTTACTTTGCATTGATTCACTAGCTATTTATATCTGAATCTATTTTTTACATAATGTATCATACATAATCATAATTCACCAGAAGGAACACCATCCAATGTAGTGTTGACATAAGTTTTCCACGCTTGTAGCCTGTTGAATAAGCTTATCTACCTGCACTGGAACGCTCAATTCTTTTAGTTTCTTGATGTCATTACCTGTAAGTTTGTCTGTAATTCTCCGCAAAACGAGAGCCGCTCTCGCGTTTCTAATCTCTATATCATTCTGTTTCGCTAATCTTGCAGCTTCTTGTTCATCAATTTGGCCTCTTCTTAAAAGTTCGGAAACGTTAACTTCATTCACATTAATTCCCGTTGACTCAGCCATAGCCTTTGTTGGGAAATCGAAACCCCAGTTGATTAATGGATCATAGGCAAAAGCTTCTAAGATTGCCATCAAAGATTCTTTATTATCCCTCAACACACGCATAACATGTTCACAAGTAATTCTGAATGATCCTTCAATTCCGCTAACTTCCATAGCGTAATTTAACATTCTAGTCAATCTGAAAGGTACCTTCTCTGGGTATTTTTCTCTTAACATAGCAGCCTCAAAACAATCACCAAAATCTATGTGTATTACCTCACCCGTTACTCTATCAAGCATCAAGTTAGAAGGATGACGATCTCCTAATCCAAGGATGTAACCCACCATGGACATGACAGCAAGTGACCTCGTGTATGTTGTTCTCCTGTCGAGCCAGGATTCTGAGGATTTGGATTTCAACCATAACACTTTATAGAGATCTTGACCACGAGTGTTATCCAAAGCACCAGTGAAAACTTCGATTTTCTGCAACAAGGTAAGACTGTCATAATCAGGAGCCATTTGAAGCATGATACGGTGCTCGATGTTAAGTAATATCTTTCTAGATTCACGATATTCACGAATTAAAACATGGAAAGTATCACTGTTTGGAACCCATCCCAAAAGACCAACCTTGGGCGACAAAGGAATAGCTGGGTAGCGCTGAATATCCAAATGTCTCTTGAAGCACTCAGGATCATTAAACAATAAGGTGTTTACCAATCCAAATAATTGCATGACTAAATTATCTTGACGAATATCCTCATGACCCTTAAGCAAATACTGGTAATCTTTTCCGTCACTACCACGACAGCTAAGTTTACGGGGTCTCCGTTTTGACGAAATAACCGAAATAGTAGATTCAAATCTTGCAATCCGATTGATAGGTTTTCCAGCTTCATATGTCCCGGGAACAGCCAATTCCAAATCCCTAGCTTCTTCTAGCTTAGGGGAGACGTATTGTAACTCCAAGCTCTGAAGTTGGGGCAATTGCCTACTTATTCTTCGGAAAACATTGTAGTAAATATCCCATGCATGGTTAAGGTTAGTGATATCTTTGGTACGCCTATAATTCAAAACCCATTCGAAAGCATCGGCAAGCTCTCGGCCATACGCATTACTAAAAGATGACTCTCTCATGGTTTCGGCGCCATTTTCTAGCATTTTGTGCAAGGGTTCTAACACCTCGAACATTTTTTCAGTGTTATGTTCAGCAAAGAAGAACCTTGACGCATCTTCTAAACCTTCATACCACTGTTCATGCCACAAAACAGCTATTCTTATCAATTCATGGCTTACCAACTCTGATTGTCCAACCAAAACAGCCGAGTGAATACGCATCTTATCAATAATTGACAACGCAGCCTTTTTACGGTTCAATGATTCTGATGTAACAGCAACAGCTAATGGATAAACAAGAGCTTGAGGATGAGCTTTACCGAGATCTGTAAGCAAACCGAACAATGCTCTACTCACAGTTTGGCTGGGCTGATGAATTCTCGAAATAAGCTGAGGTATGACCTCTAGCCACTTATCTATCTTAATCATATTGAATCCTTCCGACATTGCTTGTGCGGCTTCTGGTATAGCACCAAATTTAAACCATAAGGTCAAAAGACGTAATGTATCCTGAAGGGAGTCCGAATTTGAAAGTGCAATAGAGTGGAAGAAACCTTTGATGGAAGGTACGACATGTCTTTGGACAACCTCTAGAGGTATAACATGCGAATTCACGTCTTTTTCGTGGTCTTCTATGATATCTTCATCAGTAAGGGCAACTTTAATCTGGTCATTCTGGCCCATAATTTCACCTTGGTTGATTTTGTTATCATTTTCAGTCTTGGTATTCGATGTGTACAAAGATAAGACTTCAAAGTTAGCCAAAGCCCAGTTATGCCAGGCCTTGTACCACCGATTATCAAAATGAGTAGCTAACAAATAAGCACCTAAAATGATTTCAGATGTTTCCGTTCTCCAACTGTTGTTTAAAGCAATTTGCCACTCACCCTGTTTCAAGAAACATCTAGCAAGTAATTTTGTGTACTCCTCCACATGTTTAGGGATACCAGGCCCTTCAGAGGGAAGCGGTTGAGTAATTAAATCATTAGGGTTCAAGCCAAGATCCTGTGACATTCTAGTTGTGAAGTCCACAAGATGTCTTAAAGCCTCTTTCTGTTGACCTTTCGCCCACATATACTTCAATTGAGCATATACAACTTGAGGTGGGGCCCTTGAGGGGTTTTCAGGTGATCCTTCTTCTAGAAGGTAATTAAGCGATTTCTCAGCAAGATTTAGTCTACCTGATTTTCGACAAAGATTCGCAAATTTGATCCAAGTTTCCATGTCTTGTTTTGGCTTAATAACTAGCGCTCTTACCTTCAACATTCTCTGCCAGATGTCTACATTGCCCTGGCATCCTAATAATCTCGTATTCCAGGTTTTCCTCATAATAGCGCGTTTTTCAGATCCCTGTGGCAAGCATTTGTACTTGATGATTTCCTCCAATTCAGCAAGCATCTGCACCCTGACAACCACGCCGTAAGCTCTATTATAACTTTCACTGACAAGTGCAGTAATTTCAGTGACAAGTAGATCTCTTGCCTTCAAAATGTGATTCGAAGCTTCTTCAAAATTATTTCTATGCAAATTCAAAATAGCATTAAAGAATGCCTTATCTGGAGATTCGGATTTCATGACCTTGATATATGAATCCATCCTATCCCATTGACCAAGTCCCCATGCTGCGGCAGCTGCGAGAGGTGCAATACCTCGTTTGATATCATTCGTGGAGCTACTCCATTTCATCAGAGCTAATTCTGAGAGCTGCTCCCACTCACCTAACGCATGCAAGCATCTCATCTTACCCATCACTACCTCCATGTTTTCAGGTTCTTGCTTTTCACGCTCATTGTACGCTCGTAAAGCATCGTCCCATCTCTCTAGCTTTTCATACCAAGTTTCTTTTAATTGTAAATCATGATGCATTTGCGCATGTTTCAATATACCAACGGCGGCATCTGTTTGCTGCAACTGGTTATTTATGCTTATTAATGATTCGATCGTAGGAGTTGTAGGTTCCACATAAAATTCCAATTCTTTATAATGTAGAGCTTTTGCGTAGGCGTGACAACTTTGGGCATACTGGCCCAATGTTGAAATCGCGATTGGAAGTGACTTATCATCATGTTCCATGAATTCTGCTAAATTCAAAAGAACTTGATGAATCTCTGGAGGATTGTTTGGTGAAGAAAGTGCAATGCAGAATGCCTCAACAAGCTCTTCCTGATGCTGAGAATACAATTCCGACCAGCAGCTTGCGAAACTTGCATTGAATAAATCTTTGGCCAAGGGATGATAATCAGAAGCTAGTCCGGCACAAGCTCGAATTGCGTGAGAAGGACTTTGTTTCAAGAACTCCTTACTTAGACGAGCAAGCCATTCTTGCCAATCCTCACGAGTTCTTCCCTGAGATGTATCCCATGCAGCTTTAAGTGCGGCCTGATTGACAGGAAGTTTCTTTGAAGGTATATCTATGTCTGGCATATCAAAATAGTTTGAAGTAGTTTCATAATCCTTGTATATATTGAGGTAAGCAGGTAGGGGATCTCCACTCAACAACTTTTGAACCAACTGATCAAACGTGGACGAATGAATCTTCTGTTCTATAAGAACCTTCTTAATAACTGGCACGAAAACACTAAATCCCTTTCCAAGCTGTAATAACAAGTAGCTTAATGTATTCATTGATGCATTCTTTAATTCTGTCTCGTTCAGCTCTAGAATCCTTATCAATGGGTGAATAATTCGAGAAGACATATCACAGAGCGATACAGTCTTTGCAAGTCTCCCTATAGTTTCGATAGCAGTGCGACGCAAAACTAATGGACCAACTTCGAAAAGTCTTATAATGCTTGGTACAATAATATGTGTATGTTCCTCGATATTAGTTCCAAATACAACAAAGGCGCGTAGAACGTGTAATGAAGGCTCTTTACTTGGAGTCCTATCATTTTCAAATACTCCTAGTAATAATTCTAGAACACAAGGCAAATGAATCTTGAACTCACCTTCCAACGCCTTCGAGATTGACTCGATTAAGTTGATTATTATAACCTGAATGTTGAACTGAGAATGAAGATCAAAGGAGTCTCTGATTACATCAAATATTTCAGGCAAGAATGGTCTAATGTGCTGTCTCATAATCAAAATCAAAGCACTCAATTGCTGAAAGTAAAATTTAAGCATGGACGTTGGACAGGTTTTCATCACATTAAGAATCCCAGGAATAATTTGTGGAAGGAAAGGAACACATCTTAAACCCAAAGTTCGGAAGATGTACATGATAGCTTGTATCACTTTATTATGATGCGAGCTTAAAGATTGATCCTTGAGAATTTTCATCAAGTTACTAATTGCAACTGTGGGATAATATTCCTCATTCGAAGGTGACATTCCTTGCATCAATAATGCTATATCCAATGGGGGTGCATTTTGTTCTGTGGAGACAGTTTTAGAGTTCTGTTCAACTTCGCGATGCTTATATGGGTCCAAAGCACCCAATATTCCGAGAAGCCTCACTGCCTCTCTTCTTATGTTGGGAGAGCTTTCCAGTCTGAGAATGCCTACGAGCATACCTAATAATTGAGGATAGTCAAGTAGCGGTTTGATCACATATGCAGATGAGCTTGCAAGCTGACCAAGAGTCTTGAGGGCTGCATCTCGTTTATATGAAGAACTTTGGTCTTGAAATATTTCTAGTATCAAGGGCATTAACTCTGGGATGAAAACTTTCATATCCTCTCCTCCGACTACCGCCAATTCTCCTAAACCCCTAATCGCACTAGAAGCGACCGAAGAGCTAGAGTTTTTGACATTGGGTAAAAGAGCCTCAACAATGGGCTTCACATAAGGTCTCGTCAAATCCTTAGAATTACTTATTAATAGAGAAAGTAAAGTTGCATTTTCTTCCATTTTTCTGCTTGTAGTAGCAAAAGCTAGTTGTGAAAGTAGCTGAATCAATGTTCTTCTTAATGAAGGGACGATGTAAGCAGGATTAATCGATGACAATCTGCCCAAAATTTTGATAGCGACCTTACGGATAGTGAATACTTCGTCATTTAAAGCAATGAATAGTAAGCTGACGTTCCCTGCCTGTGAAAGCTGAGGATCAAAGTTACCTACATTTGACAAACATGTTAATCCTTGGAGCCTAATTTCAGGATCTGTATCCGTAATTGCCGTCGAAAGTAGTTTGTTGAGGACCTCATTAACAGCATTTATAGCATTAATGCTAGTTTGTTGACATATTGGGTCTTTCACGAATATCATGCAAGAGGTTATCATTGCAGTTAAGCGAACCTTATTATTACTATGATTTAGGTACTTGATTGTACAGTATCTCACGAACTCATTCAATTGAAAGTTATCGAATTTGAATGAGCTTAACATTTCCAAGGCCGAAACCAAAATTTGACTATCCAAATATTCATAAGTAACATGGTCACTTATGATATTACTGAAAGACATTCCTGTATCCCTGGATATCATTATTAGCCTGTAATCTCTCGCCAAGGACTCATTTATGTACACAGAGCCATAGGGAGATCCAGGGGGCTGAAATAGCTTACCCGATAACACAAGACTGAGTAAGTTCAAAAGTTTCATGTTGATGGAATCAGTTAAAGGAGGAATATTACTGATTAAAGTCTGTAAAACATCCTGCATTTGTTTCGACAAAGAACAGTTTGTGAACATCATATCTAATATGTCTCTTTGCAAATGCTTTGTTAATGCCGGGCCCACTGCTATCGATAACTTGCCGATACATTCAAAAATCGAAGGCTCCATCTCTTTCCTGCTGGATATATGCTTTGAGTGGCCTGAAACCGATGCTGATATAGGATTCATACCCGAAATTGGAGAAATTGAGGAGCCATTACTTTGTCCATTTGAAGGAAACGATCCTTCACCACTATTGAACACTGCACCAACAAGAATTTGCTGCATATTAGGGTTTGTTGAATAGGAAAGTACTTCCCTGATATTATCAAGAATGGCATCTAAGTACGTTGCCATTTGGTTTCCAACCTCAAAAGCAATCAATCCTATACTCCTGAATATTGCACTCTTGTCTGCACTTGCACTTTCGTTATATTGATGTTTCAACTTTTTCAACAGGGCAAGATAGTAAAGTAATGTACGATGAAGGTATTTTTCAATGAATAATTCTCTATTAACTTTGCACAAAAGTGGAATGATATTGGTGATCTCTTGTCTTATTATAGAATGGCTGCTGTTTCGATAAATCATTACATTCTCATATATCGCTTTGCATTTGCTTCTGACATAGGTGTCATCATGATATCTTGTGAGCTCACGATATATCAAGAGAGATCCATGTATGACTTCCGTTGATTGAAATGTAGATGATGTAGCTGCTAGGATGTTATACGCGGTGCTCGCGGCCGAATTTACAGTGCTTAAAGTAGGATATGCAGCACCGTCTGAAGATTCATGGAAGTCTGTTGAGTCGTTTTGAGGCGTACTTTTGTTTCCATCATTAAGGGACTTGGAAGCTTTCTCTATGAAGTTTTTTATCCAAAATCTCCTCGATTCGATATCTCTCTCATATATTATACCCATGCATTTCCGCAAGGCAACTGCAGCATCAACCCTAACAATATATTTGTGATCCTTTAATGGTACCCACAAATGCTCCAATATTTGATTTATGAATGGTAAAAGTAAACTAGGAGCATTTTCGATTAAAGCGGTGAGTATCAAAAGAGCGGCGTGACGTCTATTATCACTCAGTTTATTGTCATTTTGAAGCCATTCAATGGCCCTTTTGGCCTCAAAATCTACAAAATCACCAGTGAGGGTTCCTCCTGGGATTGCAAGTTTTCCCAAAGTCGCAGTAGCTTGTTTCATTATGGCCAAATCGTTAGACAAAATCAACGTGCTCAAATAATTAGAGAATCTGGCTGTCTTTGTTGCATTTTCTTCTCCCACGCCTGAATCAAAGTCTATTAAAGCATTCAACGCCGCTATACCTCCTAATTTCTCGGCTGCTTCGCTGCTATGCAAAAGTCCGAATATCGTTTTATTGATGTCATTGTTATATCTATTGAACTGTTCTGGCGATAAATCTCTCGATATTGAGGCTAAATAGTTGCGTAGTTCAAGGGCATATCTATTCCGTTCTTCCTCTTGGTCGGATTTGAGTCCATTTATTATCTGGTTTAATGCGATACCATCAATTATTTGCAGCTGTGTGGAAGACATCCTGACCCTTCATATCCTAACCTTCTTACAACAATTTGTTATCGAGTTATACTTTGAATTTTTGTATAATGCACTACTTTGTAAATCTAAAAACCGTTTCTTGTAAGTAGATATATAGTTTATGGAACAGAGAAAAGAGAGAAGTTTCTAACGATACTTGGGCCATATTCGTCGTAGTCTTGCTTGGTGTAGCAATAACTTTTGAATTCAGAAGTTTGAGCCAATAAAGAGCCTCCGAACCAAACAGCATTACGCTGTCTTTTATGGGAGATAACTTGTACCTCGACACCAGTACTTTTCACTCCGCTCAATTGCTCACTCAAGGAAATACGCTCATTGACTAAAGACTTAAGGTCTCTTTGTAATCTTCTGCCAAAATCCTTGAACATGGTTGATCCTCCGGACAATACAATGTTCTTGTAAAGCTTTTTCCTCACATCAATTGGGGAAGCCTGTATCACCTGGTCGACTACCGTAGGTAATGGAGTAAGGTAGTCTGAGGAGAAAATTTCTGGGTTAAAGAATATCTCTGGAGCAAGGAATCTCTCGTAACCAACGTCAACCACGTTCCTCTTGTTGCGGTCAGCATACTCGACAATATACTGGGCAAACTTCTCTTCTGGATAGTTGTCGAATTTGCTGAATTCCTTGACGATGTCGGGACAGACGTAGCAAAATTGCTGTTTTATTTTTTCAGCTGTTTGTAAGGAAGTATCTGGTTCGCCTCTGTCTCTCAACAATGACTGAATGAAAGAGGTGATGTCTCTACCGGCTAATGGTATATTTTTGATAGCTGTACCGATCACGTATCCTTCAGCGACTGGAATTACGTGTGTCACACCGTCACCCGAGTCTATGACAGTACCGGTCAAGGAGCGATCCTGAACCTTAGAAGACGTCCACGAAGCTGCCAACGCTAAAACGGCTTGGACCGCTATATATAAACCAGCACAATTGAATGATTCGAACATAATTTCAGCTGTGTTCTCTCTGTTTTCGGGAGGATTCAATGGGGGCTCAGTTAATAAAAAGTAGTGATCTTCAGGCTCACATCTCAAGTACTTGAAGATAGATTGCTCCCATAACCGCTCCATATGATCCCAGTTCTCTATTTGGCCGTGCTTGACAGGATAAGATAAATTGTAGTTTGGACCAGCACTGGCCGACAATGCTTCGTCGCCAATGTAAAAATCTAAGTCTTCTAATCCTCTTTTGGACGACAAGAACGAATTCTTCGATGTGGTGCTCTTGGTGGCTTTACCTGATGCCGAAGACGTGGCAATCGCCGTTGGAAAGACAAAGGAAGGTGAATCGTTTCCAGCAAATCCTAACTTTGTCAAACCGGTTCCGTTGTCCATAACAACGGCTGGTGTTCCCATGCTAGCCATGTTTGAAATTGAGTTGTTATGATATATTTACTAGTGAATCCCCAAAATTTTAATTTAATCGATAGTGGTTTTAGCTATGACACGGTAGAATACCAGATTACGCTAACGCTAATGATAGTGGTTTAAATTAACCTTCAACTGAGGGTTATAGTTTGGTTGAGGCACTACCACTGCTACCATCCCGATTTCTTCACCAATGGCACTTTGAATGATTTCACCGTAGACGATTTTGGCTCCATCAGAGTCGGATACAGTGTTGTTATGCCTGGTTCTGAGTATCGCTTCTATTCATGGATCTTAACTAGGCCTACAAAAATTGCATATTTCTTAATACTTTGTCTATGTAGTTGCAGCTTTTAAGGTGCAACTGATGGTGATTTCGTCCGGAAATCATATCTTCGTCGATAAGTGAAGGGCATTTCCCCATAAACGTAGAACTTGTCTGGTTATATGAGAATTGTGGAATAAAAAAGTAGTGAGGTTGTATGGACATACACCCAAGACTTGTATTTTTTGCAAGAATTGTCGCATTCTGTAAAGTTAGGGCTACAACAGGTAATGTACGTATATCAGCATCTTTATCTCTACAACACACCTAATACTTATATATATAATTTATTATTATTATAAAAGGTATAAGACACGATCTAAAGAGATCAAAATTCATCCTTTCCACTGATGATAACATCGTTTATCTTCAAGATCATTCTAGTCAATTGAGTTGCCAACAACAATTGTTGTTTCTTGCCGATCAATGGATCAATGACAAACAACTCCTTCATGTCATTTGATCCCAAACCTAAACAGTCAACACCCAAATTGGAAGCTTTTTCCAATGAGTGCTTTGCCTTCAAAGCAGACAAACTCTCTATAGGGTCCAAACCGGAATTTTCAGCAAGAGTCATTGGAATTGTATCCAATGCATTTGCGAATGCCCTGAATGCATATTGATCAATACCAACCTGCTTATCAGCTGCCTCACTAACAGCCAAAGAGCAAGTTAACTCAGCGGCACCACCACCATAGACAACTCTATTATCTCTGATTAAGTTACGAACAACGCAAATAGAGTCATGAAGCGCCCTTATACCCTCAGCGACTATCATCTCATTCGAACCTCTGATGAAGCAAGTGACAGCCTTTGTATTAGAACAGTCTTCGATGACCAACATGCGGTCTCTGGTTGTTCCAAACTCCAATTCTTTGATTGTTCCTGCGTGTCCCAATTTTTCAGGAGTCAAGTCTTCAAACCTTGGAACTATTCTTCCGTTTGTGGCAATAGCCAACAACTCAAGCTCAGCACCACCAATCCAACGAATAGCATTCAAGTTGTTGGAAAGCAATAAGTGGTTTGCCTCATCATCGAAACCCCATTGACAGGCAACAATGTTTGCACCTGCATTCTTAACGCAGTCTATCATTTCTTGGAACTTTTCTTGTTCATATTTCTGCAAAACCTCAAACTCTGCAACCGATGATATATCCAACTTGTGCTTGGTTTTAGGTTTTGGCGGTTCGAATGGGCAAGTCAAAATCGCTATTTTACAGTCCCTCACTTCTTTGTCCATCTGGGGATGAGAGAAATCTTTATCCAACAAAACACCTTTGATCAAGGAAGAGTTTTCGAGAGCACCGCCCACTTTGCTTTCCATTTTGATGAGTTCGAAATCAACGTCTTTCCTCTCGAAGTCGGCAACAGACAAAACTGCATCGACTGCCATTTGCGCAAAATGTTCATGCGCCTTGGAGACAATCTTCGAGCCCAAAGCAGTCTTGGCTGACTTTAACAAGTTTTCGTCGGTGGATTCTTTGCTAATATCTATCTCTTCTGCCACCTGGTCTAACTGAGCACAGGCGATCTTACATGCTTCATCAAATCCATTTGCGATTTTTATTGGGTGAATACCCTTGTCAATGAGCTCTAATGCCTGGTCCAACATGGCACTAGCAAGAACCACAACACCGGTTGTACCATCACCAATTTCGTCATCTTGGGACTTCGACAATTCTACGAGTAACTTGGCAATTTCGTTGTCCAAATCCATTTGTGATAAGATGGTAGCACCATCGTTCGTAATTGTGATATCACCGTCTTGGCTGATTAATATTTTATCCAAACCTCTAGGTCCTAATGATGACTTTACTATTGATGCCACCGATCTGGCGGCTAAGATGTGTGATTTGGTTGCTTCGAGACCGTGTTTTCTTTGCTTCTTTCCTTGATCTCTTACAATGATGAATGGTCTTCCCATTTCATCTTGTGCCACTATGGCGTTGCTCATGTCTGGCATTCCATTCATTGGTGCAGATGCCATTTTTATCACTTTGCCTATGCCTAAAAATTCGTTGTATTATAAAGTTTTCCATTTCTCGACCTATTACATATATAAACTGTAAAAGTTTACACTTTAGATGACGGGTCCCTATGAAATAGTGGTGATGAGATGAACGTATGGTAACTACAGAGCCATTTTTTGTTACAGTCGAATTTAAGTGACACTACTGAATACCCATAACCCATGTTATAGTATGTAGCCGGTAGGGCTTGCAAATGACCCGTATACTTGCTCCAACCGTGTTTTCAGCTGTCAGAAGTAGCTTGGAGTCGCATATCTATTTTTTTTTTTTTTTTTTTTTTTCAGCCAAAAAATTTTTCAGAAACCACCAGACTAGGCTGTTAAAGTTAAGAACCGACGAGGAAGGGTCATATAGGTTGGAACTATTCGTATACTAGTATTCGAAAGCGCACATCATGTCCGAAGAAATAGATGTAGATAATGCCACAATCGAGCAACTTAGGGATGTTCTTATCAATAAAACTGGAGATATAAAGCTAGCAAATAGGTTCAGGGCATTGTTCAACTTGAAATGTATTGCTTCGGAATCGACCAACGAAGAGGAAGTGAAAAAGGCTATTGACTACATAGCAGAGTGTTTTAACGACAACTCTGAGTTATTGAAACATGAGGTCGCCTACGTTTTGGGACAGACCCAGAACTTGTACACTGCAAAATACTTAAAGAACGTCTTGGAAAGCAAGACACAACAGGTGATGGTGAGACACGAGGCTGCAGAGGCTTTGGGAGCTTTGGGAGACACTGAATCTTTAGAGCTCTTGAAGAGATACCAGGAGGAAGACCCCTCTATCGAGATAAGACAGACCTGTGAGTTGGCCCTCGATAGGATCAAGTGGCAGAATTCCGAAAAGGCCAAGTCAGAGAAGTTGCAGCAATCTTTATTCACATCTATTGATCCAGCTCCTCCTCTTCCAAATGATAAGGAATCGAAGGTGGAGAAATTGAGAGAAATTTTGGTCAACCAAAATGAGCCTTTGTTTGAAAGATACAGAGCAATGTTCAGACTCAGAGATATCGGAAGTGACGAAGCATGCCTTGCTTTAGCTTCTGGTCTTATGGATGATCCTTCTGCTCTCTTCAAGCACGAGATTGCATACGTCTTTGGCCAGTTATGTAATCCTGTGACTGTTCCTGCTTTGATAAAGGTCTTGAAAGACGACAGAGAAGCTGGAATGGTACGCCACGAGGCTGCCGAAGCTCTTGGATCGATTGCAACCGACGAATGCTTGCCTGTTTTGGAGTCGTTCTTGAATGACAAAGAACAAGTGGTGAGAGACTCTGCTGTTGTGGCTTTGGATATGTACGAATACGAAAACTCCAATGAAATGGAGTATGCCACTTTAAAGGCGAACTAGGTTCTGCGCTACGATGCACGAAAGAGTTCCTTCCTATGATCGCTACTGTAATTAAGCAATGTAAAATATTTACCGTATGAATTCTAAATGAAATTTTTACTAATATACAACTCAATAAATGACTAATTATTTGTTCTGAACTTGTAACCACAGTCCGTGCAAGTGTAAAACACCGTAGCACCTTCATCCGCTGACCTAAGCTGTAATGTATGATACTTCATCTCTTCGCATCCACATCTAGGGCACTTTTCTTTAATAGTTGCTCCCTCGTCCAACTCATCCTTCTTCAAAGAAGTCTTGACAACGGATCTTTGCATCTTCAAAGCTGATGGGAACGCATCTTCAGATGACGTGGTGGTGACTTTTAAATCAGCAAATTTTGATGCTGGATAGCTTTCATTGCATAATTTACAATTTAATGACGTAGAGTTACTTATTTTGTCCAACAAGTTACCACAGGAAGTGCAAAATATCAAAGAACCAACAACCGACATACTTGAGTGCTATCCAGGTTTTTTATTGACAGGCAGAAGTACTGATATTCAATTTTTTTTTTAATGTATCTTATGGAAAATTTGATACTCTCGCATTTTGAGTGATGAGCATTACTTAAGGTTTGAGACCATTTTATGCCACGCCAGAAGCGAAGGAGAGAAGACCAATAAATATCAATTCTACAGGAACATAGTACAATGTTCGGTTAGCTCTGCTCTACTTATACGACTCAAGGACACTATATTTCAATTATTGAAGTGAGTACTAAGCTGGTTCTTCATTTGCAGGATCGCGATATATTTAATCCATCTTTAAGTCTCAAACAGTAGTAAAGAGGATAACATGGTGAAAAAGGTTTTATTAATAAACGGACCTAACTTGAACCTTCTAGGTACCAGGGAGCCCGAAAAGTATGGAAGTACGTCTTTAAAGGACATTGAAAATGCAGTTATCAAGCAGGCAAGTGACAGAAACGATGGATCCGAAGTACTAGTGTTTCAAAGTAATGTGGAAGGATTCATCATTGATAGGATCCACCAGGCTAAGAATGAAGGGGTTGAGTTTGTAGTGATAAATGCGGGTGCTTACACACATACTTCAGTCGGCATAAGAGACGCTCTTTTGGGAATCTCTGTTCCATTTATCGAGGTCCATATCACCAACGTGCACCAGAGAGAACCTTTTAGACACCACTCATATCTCAGTGATAAGGCAGTCGGAGTCATTTGCGGTTTGGGTGTGTACGGATACCATGCATCCATTGAATATGCTTTAAATTACTAGAATATAAAAGCTCGCTAGTTATATGCTGACATATTCTAACTCAAATATATACTAAAATACACATGCAGCACAGAAGTTTCATTCAACCATAAATTCCCTCCTCCATGCTGATAGGTACCGGTCTATCTCCGTATACTCCTGTCCAACTAAGTGGCATGGTGAGTTTTTCTGGACACGTAGTATGAAGGTATTCACATGTTCTGCGAGCAAGGTTTTCCGCATCGTAGGTGTTGTCTCCCTCGTATACGTAACTGACAAGCAGAACCACCTCGGGAGCCATCGAGGATGTAGAAGAAGTTTGCGACTTGATAAGATTCGTAATTTCATCAATCAAGACCGGGGTTTGGTACGCATCATTCATGGGCTCTTTGCTTTCGCTCAACTTCAACGTGTTGAAAGACCTGTTGAGCAATTCGTCTATGCTTAAAACGTCGATAGTGCCAGTAACAGCTTCCTTCATACCTGCGTCGTTTGAGTCCAATATAACTATCTTCTTGAAATTATGTTTTCTTATGAATGGCAAAATTACATCAGAAGCAAACTTCTTGTCAAAGCCAGGAATAACCGGTGATCGCTGCTGAATTACACATAATTGTAGTTTATTGCTGTGATAGACCTCTAATGCCGTTGATATACCCTTTGGCTGTTCAAGCTGTGATGCACAATCGACGGGAGAAGCGAATGGATGAAGATAGAGATCATCTAGGGTTTCAACGTTCTCCAATTTTAATGAATGGATCAAAAGGTCCACGCAAAGTTGTGGAATATTTCCAATAGATACCAATGGAACTATTAAAGTAGAGCCACTGAGAAGTGACTCACTTTTGTTACTATGATGGGATGTCATCTATGGCGACTAGTTCTTCGCTTACAACTCAATTTTCTAAAGTGCGGTTAAGTTTAATTTGTACAGTCTATAAAAACTACCAGTGATCACTTATTGAATCGATATTTGACGAATTGGAATAAATGTTAGAATGTAACAACGACTCTTTCGAACCTGTATTCACCTTGGAGGAAGAATGTTCCCCCAATTCGCAAGTGATCTGATGCTGTTCCGCACCGTTGTGGATCGCAGCTGAATATGAAGAACCTGCAACATCTGATCCTAGAATTGAAGACAAGGTAGTATTAAAAGGAATTCCATGGCTATTTATTTGACCACCTCCATTTCTGGGGCTAGGGTTATTTGCATGGGATTGGACTGAATGACCAACGTTAGAAAAGCTGCCATTTTGGGTTAGGTTGGCCAAGGAGGTTACAGTTGAAACGTTCTGTGACGAGGAGTATCGGAAATCATTGGAGATAGCAGAGTGTGTGTGGACAGACGGGGGTCCTGATGTGTTTTGACTTGATGTACTTCCATTTGAGGTATTGAGCAACCTTGAGGATACTGATTTCTGTATGTGAGATGGATTCATGGTATTATTCGAAGACAATGGAGCCAAAGCAGCTGATTGCAGAAATGATGAGGTTCCGCCAGGTAAATTCAAGGACATGAAGGACGAAGAAGTCACACTCTGTATCTTGGGGGAAACCGTAATTTGGTTCTGTATTGTGTTGAAAGATGGTAATTGTTGAGCGGCTGACATTGAAATAGGAGGTATCGTCGGATGTACCAGCATCGATAGATTTGAGTTGTTAGGTACAAGTCCAGCCACATGTGAAGCCACAAGCCCATGAAGTGGCAGTACCATCCCGGGATGTGACATTTGAGAAAAGGTGTCAACCGGTTGTCCGTTTAGTGGGGACGAAGAGTTTTGACCTAGATATTCATCGTTCGACTCATTTAGTAAAGGAGATAAAGGAATAAGGTTAGAATTAGTGCCCGAAGAACTCGTGTTCATGTTTGCGGATGAGCCGAAACCTTGGTTATGTGTGTGTGTAACATCTAAAGATACGTTTTGTCTGTTTTTCTCTAAATCTAATAGCGAAATAAGAATAGCCCTGTAGTCATCAACAAACTTTGAAAAGAAAAGTTTAACCATTGATTTCTTATCACTCTCTAATAACCCGTGGTTATTAAAAAGCGTGCCATTTATCAAGGAAGTGACCTCATTATAAAGGAAATCTAGGTTGACGTCATGATGAAACATCTCATTCGGAGAAGTATCGTTCTTCAAATTGAGTTGGCCTTGCTTTGTATCCGCTTCCTGCTTCAGATTGTCTATTCTTCTTTTCTTTGTAAAACCAGCGAAGTCACCCAGAAGGTTATTCATCTGTTTCCCACTTATGCTCACGTTCGACGTATCTAAATGGTTACTATACTTATGTGCTTGCACAGTAATCTGGGCCTTGGCTGGAAGCGATGAGTCAAACAAATTTGAAGAACTATATCTTGCAGTCGATTCCTCTCCTATGTCAAGCGTAGCAGAAGATTCAGGAAAATACTTAACAAAAGGTCTTTTGTTTTTGAAGATATCGTCATAGTTCTCTGCTATTTGGCTACGAGAAAGGCCCTCGATTTCATGGTCGTGATTATCATTGATAACCACTAAGTTCCAATTTTTCTTCTTAATAGAATAGTTGGCCCTGATTTTAAATGGACATGACCGTGTCTTTGCACCTGTGGTATTCTTTGTAGGTTTACAACGAAATATCATCTTTTTTGAGTCCGACCTTGCAATAGCAATATGTATACCTCGCGTCTTCAAGAGGTAATCCAGCAACCATGGTTTGATGTCTTCCTTGCTTTTAAATTTTTGAAGCTCCAACTTTGAGTCACCTAGTGACTGTTTTTCAATAGCTGAGCCCGACATAAGACTAAAGTCGATCCATATTAAGTCGACCCGTACTCAAATTGTTTCCCAGAAACGATATGTATACTTAATAAAAAGAAGAACTCTTATTTTAAATTTTATTACACAATATTTAATTGCAACGCTTGTTGTCTCTATACCAGTTGGTGTTGTAAAAAAACTTTTGGTAAGAACCGACAAAAGTTCGAATATATATACTATACGGTAATCCGGATGTATGATGCTGAAGGGCTCGATAGCCATTTTAGCAACACGGTTCGGTGTGCAGATCGTAGTAACTTGCTAGAACCGCATAAAGAGAAATTAGTTGATTTTATATTGGCATTGAGAGATTACTTGCAACACGCTCAACAGACAGAACATGGCAACGGGACTAGTAACACTAAACAAGCAATCGAGCTATTCAAAGCCCTCCAGGGCTTGATAAGAGAAATGGAGAGGTCTGCTTCCGAGCGCCAGGAAATGACTAAAACCGTACAGCAAGACGGTGTTCGCCAAGACTCCAGCTACGACGATCTTGCAGCGCTAGAAAGCTGCTTTAGGAAGCTCAATATCAAAAGCTCTGTCAATGGCGACAAAGACATCCCGTCCGGCGAATCCCCCAGTGATGGCAGCAGCGAGTTTGAGGATGAGCCTTAGACATATCAACACACATACACCATACCCCATTAGCAAGGCCTTACTGGTGAAGCAGTTTGCTATGGGGATATAGAGCGACCGCTATACTTATAGAAATGACAGTAACATCCTAATGATTTTTATATACAAGTTTATATATTATATAATAAGGAACATGAAGAACACCTGAGTAGATTGTTGATACATTACGCACCACAACATTACCTTTTGTTAACTTATTCCAAGCTTACCTTGGCGCCCAAGGCTTCCAAAGTGGCCTTGATCTTATCGGCGTCCTCCTTGGCAACGTTATCCTTCAACACCTTAGGTGCAGATTCGACAAACTTCTTCGACTCAACTAACGACAAGTTCAATAAGCCCTTGACTTCCTTGATAATCTTTGGCTTGGCCTTAGCATCGATAGATTCCAACTTAACCGAGAAAATGGTCTTTTCCTCGACTGGTTCTGGTGCACTTTCTTCCTCAACCTCCTGGGCAGCTGGTGCAGCAGGAGCAGCTCCTGCTGCTGGGAAGGAAATGTCAGGAATGTTCAACTTCTCTTTGAGCTCGCTAACTAACACAGAGGTCTCCAACAATGTAAGGGTCGAAATCTGATCAACGATAGCGGTGATTTTTGGGTCCACAGGCTCCTTGGCAGCAGCGGCGTTGGTGGAGTTCCACCTATAAAACCCAACAGCCCTGCTTGTCACTCTTCTCAATGATGGCTTAATAGCTTGGCGTATCATCGACATGTTTCTGAAGTATATAATGTTCCTTAAGCGTTGGCTTTGAAAAATTTGATATTTCGTAGAGCAAAAATCAGCCGCGCACGACTAGAATTATTCGAGGTGTTACAGATTAACTTGGTTAAAGTTGGTTAATCCTTATGCTCCTTCAGCTCATCACACAAATCCACAATACACATAGTTAGAGGTAATAAACAAGATGGCATCATTCAGGTTCTGTGCGGAGTGCAATAATATGTTGTATCCTAAGGAAGATAAAGAAAACGCAAGATTACTTTATTCATGCCGAAATTGTACTTACACCGAATTAGCAGAGAACCCCAAGGTTTACAGACATGAATTGATCACTAATATCGGAGAAACAGCGGGTGTGGTTCAGGACATCGGAAAG
Source organism: Millerozyma farinosa (assembly GCA_002196765.1). Lineage (NCBI taxonomy): Eukaryota > Fungi > Ascomycota > Pichiomycetes > Serinales > Debaryomycetaceae > Millerozyma > Millerozyma farinosa. Next base: position 1,250,081 of record NBND01000008.1, read on the forward strand.
GACCCAACTTTGCCTAGATCAAGTAAGTTATGCCCAAATTGCGAGGCACGTAATTGTGTGTTTTTCCAATCCCAACAACGAAGAAAAGACACTTCGATGATTCTATTTTACGTATGTCTAGAGTGTAAGACCGTTTTTCGTGCTTGATGAACACTTTCAGATTCATGTACTTTAATTATAGAGACCTACATTGTTAAAATATCTGATATACGATTAATTCACGAATATAGGAACGAGCTAAATATTGTACTGTAGATATAATTGGAAGATAAGTGAAGATAATGAAACACCAAGAACATGCTAAACATAAATTGTAACACAAAGAGTCAAAAATCAGGGAAATACTGGCCATATGGATCTTCACACACTATTCCATAATCAAGCTTTTCTTCTGGGTAATGATCAAAAAGTGAAGTATCGCCGACTCCAGCGGTGATTGGGGGTTCATATGGGGTTTCGATATCCTTTGCTAAAAGCTTTTCCCAAACAACTTCCAGGAACCATGGATGGTTCCTGATATCAGCTGGACCGTTCATCAAGTTTCCTAATCTACGGGTCAAGTCGGCTGTCATAAGTCGAGATAATAAATCTACCACATCAGGTCCCATGAAGCTAGGAAAATTAATCTTGCCCGATAAGATTCTTTCGTACGTTTTCATGGGAGTTGAGTTATAAAATGGAGTGTACCCGGCTAACATTTCAAATATGAGAACACCTAAAGACCACCAGTCAACAGATTTGTTGTAAGGCTTGGTGGTGATAACCTCCGGAGCGATGTAATCTGGAGTACCACATAATGTCCAGGTAACAGTGTTCACCTCCTTGGCAAAACCAAAGTCTGTAAGTTTAATGTGTCCATTTCTGTCTAACAAGATGTTTTCAGGCTTTAAGTCACGATATATGATATCATGTGTATGCAAGTACTCCAACGCTAGGATTACTTCTGCTGCATAAAATTTGGCAACTGGGTTGGGGAACCTCTGTGATTTCCTCAATAAGCTGAAAAGCTCACCACCTTCTATGTAATCCATCACCATGAAGAGGCATTTGGAGTCTTGGAAAGTTCCCCACATACGGATGATGAAAGGATGTTCTACTAATTTCAACATTCTTCTTTCGTCATTGGTGTGTTCAACCTGCTTCATTTTCACTACCTGATGTTTCTTCAAAACCTTCATGGCATAATAACGTCCATTGTGAACAGACCTCACCAAATGGACTCTTCCAAACGATCCCGTTCCGAGGGTACGCATGATGTAAAAATCGGTCAAGGAGTACTTGCCCTTGGACACTGCCGAACGCTGGGGTAACAATGACCTCTTCACAGCATCACTGGTGTGAGCCCTCTGGCTCTGGGGCATGTTTTGGAAGTTTACACCTGTCTGGTACTGCAGACCAACAAATTGTCCCTGACTGGGGTGCATGCTTGCTGTACCGTATTGATCCATGTTCCAATTGTCGCTTTCCGTAATTTTCCAGCGTCTGACCAACAAAAAGACTTCTCTTGTAACTGATAGTTTCTACTTTTACTTAATTTGTACTTAGCTTGATTGATAGACCTTTCTAAACCAGATTACTGTTCAATCAATTTTTTAAGAATTTAGGAGTTACCATGAAATTGTGTTGTTCTGACCCAATTGCTTTCCTGACCTCAATTGTCTCGATCCCCTAAGTACGAAAAAAACTGTATGGTCCTTGAAGAGTTTCGAGATGAAAGGTAATTTGATGTGTTTCAATCAAGGGTGATTACTTTAGGGCGATGAATGTGCTTGATATTATTGTCAAGGATAAATTGTTTTGAATTATAACACCTAAGTCTTTTCGTCCAGAAAATCAAGTATTTTCTGATTCGTAGTAAGTCTTTGCCTCAAAGTACGAATTGCGCTTGATTATCTCAATACATGTATTTTGTATGTATATACTATGAATTGACCTTTTCTACAAAGTAGAATAAGCTTAACGTGCCAGGTAGTGCACTGACAAAAACTTAACCACTCACTCCGTTTTGGGCCATTTGCACTATCGCATAGACATTCATGACAGAGACTAAAATCCATATGAGCACCACTATGATAGTAGTGATCCAGTTATTTTGCATATACTTATATCTCTTTCCACCACTTTGGTTCGACTCATGATCAGCGTATTCTGTAGTTGTAATTCTCGCGCTGTCATCAGTCTCGGCAACAACAGATGGTGGAATTTCAATCCTCATGATCGACTTTTTGCAAGTGAAATAAATCAATGGAGCGGATAAGAAAGGCAAGAGAAGGGAAATGATAACTTGGGAAATGTTAAGTGCAATACTCATCCCGCTCCTACCGATGGAGACAGAGATTGCGAGACAGGGTATGATTGAAATAGATCTAGTGACTAATCTCCTGAGCCATGGTCTCAAGGTCCAGTTTATGTGGCCTTCACTCACAATCTGTCCTGCAATTGTACATACAATTCCAGCACTCTGTCCGCTGAAAAGAAGAGCCAACATGAATGTGGTACCGATTGCGGGAGCCAAGTTTCTGGAGAGAAGGTCATGGATGGTGTACAAGTCAGCATTCACTGCTTCTGGGGTGCCGTACAAGGTGGATCCGGCTATAACCAAGATAGCCAGGTTGACGAATAATGCAAAAGTAAATAATGTGATGACGAGTTCAGCAATTGAGTACTTCATCGAGTACATAACAGCTTGATATGAGGGTTTGTATGCTCTGTAGAAAAAAGAGGCTTCCTTGTCGGCCACTACTTTCAGCTTTTCAGTTTTGGGGTCTTCACTTATAGCTCTTTTATCGTCCTCGTCCAACAACTCGTCGAGCTTCACAATGCCGTTCTTTACATCATATTCTCTCAAACGAGGTTGGACGATTCCTGATCCGAGGAAAAGTGAGTGGATCATGACTGTCGAACCAATAATCGAGGTAGCAATAGTTATTCCGCTCGATTCGAACATCTGCTTCGAGGGTACGAATCCCCTTAATATGTCAACCTGTTCTTGAAAGTCGACCGGTATCTTAGCTAGCTCCACTGCAAAGCAGACGACGACAGCCATGACTAACAATGCGATCACATATTCAAATAGCTTAACGAAACGAGTCGACGACGTGTCATTTCTATAGGCCATCAACACGAATATAACGTCAACTATGGTTATCACCACGCCCGCGGGGAGTGGAATTTTCAACAAGATGTTGAGAGCAACGGCTGAACCCACAACTTCTGCAACATCAGTAGCGATGATGGCACATTCAGCTAGAATCCACAAAATGATATTTAACCACCTGGGTAAATGTTCCCTGCAGCATCTTGCCAAGTCATGACCCGTTACAGACCCTAACTTGATGCAGAGACTTTGCAAAAAAATGGCAATAATATTGGAAAAAAGAACTATAGTGAGCAAAGAAAATCGGTTGGATGCACCTGCGGTAATACCAGTTGCGTAATTACCAGGATCCATATATGCAACAGAGACCATAAGGCCTGGCCCAATGAAACTACTGTATCTTCTTAAAACAACTATAGTTTTCCTCCATAAGACCTTGGTTCTTGATTCACTACCATCAATAGGCTGTGCAATGACCTCATCTTTCCTAGCTTCTTCCTTCTTCCTGAAAGGAAAGTGCAGCCTTTTGCTGCTACGAATAGCGCTCCCACTAGAATCTGCTCCTTCCGACTTTACGAAGCAATTCATCTTCAGTGTATTGAATTATAAAATTCACTACGAGGGAGAATGAGGTATCTTTAGTATTCCTGGGTACATAGTTTTGAACTAATCTAGATCGCGGTAAGGCCATTTTCGGGCATTCTAAATTTTTTCTATTGGTTGCGAACACGCTTGTGCTAGAAGCACTTGAGAACCGTGAAACACCGGGATATAGCGGGAATCAGTGGTTTTCGATATATTTAGAGATATTTGCGCCTTTGTGAGTAATAATATCGGTGATCTTAGAGAGAATGTCACCAAAATTATTAAATTCAGTATAAGGTATGCCTTCTCTGTTGCAGTATTTGATTAAATCCTTGCCATGCTTGGCGAAAAGGAGGTTAGTTTCCTTCGCAGCAGACAAGTCGCTAACACCGTCACCGCAGTAGAAAAGGAGTTTTTGGTTTTCTGCGGTGATTCCATTTTCAGCCAAGTATTGCTTAATAGATCTGGCCTTATCGTGGCCAAACGAAGAATCGGGGTGCTTGTAAATAATATCCCACGAACCGTCAGCTTCCACACGCACATCGTTACTGATGATTTCAATTCTTTCGACGGCATCCTTGCCGACCAATTTCTCTAACAAAGCCTTTATAATTGGCTTCATTCCTGAGCTGACTACCACAACTGGAATTCCGTTTTTCTCTGCCCATTCGTAGAACGTCTTGAAGCCAGGATCGAGTTGTATGTTGGCAAGCAAGAATTCGATACATTCGGGGAACGGGGTTGGAATAGAGTCCAACATCTGCTGGAAACCATCCTTGAATGATAAATTACCATTCAAAATCTCATCATTCACTTCTAATCTCCTAGGTTTTCCGAACCCAAGATTCTCGGTCAAGTAGTCATTGGAGTCTTGCAAAGTGACAGTACCGTCCCAATCAGTAAAAACTATCGCAGGACTAGACGCAGTGGAGCTCATGTTTATCAATGTCTAATGACGTTTTGCTCCCATAAATTTAATCCACAATCTACGTATGCTCGTGCTTGTCGGAGAATGTCGCGGGGTGAACGATAGCAATACTAAATGTCGCAACCGTCAATATGAGCAGACATATATTCTAATACTTTCTACGTTTCTTTCCCACATTTGCTTCTTCCATTTGCAAACGGTGCAACAGAATTGGATGGCTTTGTAGTACTCGTTACGTTTAATTACTTTTACAGGCCAAATTGCAATATAAAACTATAGAGGAAGATGTTTGAGAATTTAAAAGCATTTATTAGGCATGGAAAATATGCTAATGAATTCAGAAGAAAATATCCGGAAGAAAATGATACGCTGAAAAGCAAGCCTTCCTCCATTCACTTTAGAGATGATCCTATAGATGACACGGTAATGATAAATCAACAGGAGCCGGTATATCCCGCTAAGAATGAAGAGGAAGAAGAACCAGAGCAAGAGATCTTCATAGAGGCAAAGAACAACAGGGGAAATGCCAGATATGAAGACGTTGCTGCTCATATTGTCGAGCAGGAAAAAATGCAGAGAAGCAAGCTGGTGAAGTACCCTAATCTCCACAACTACGAAGTTTTGGAGCAGATGGGCGAAGGTGCCTTTTCTATAGTTTATAAGGCCAGACATGTCGTGACAGGTGACTTGGTTGCCGTTAAAGTCTTACGGAAGTTCCAAATGGACCAGTCGCAAAAGCAGGCTGTCCTAAAGGAGGTGACAATCATGCGCCAGTTGAATCACCTTAATATTGTCAGGTTTATCGAGTTTATTGACTCATCTGATTATTATTATATTGTTCAGGAGCTTGCTATAGGTGGTGAGATCTTCACTGCTATCGTCAAGTATACATATTTATCAGAAGACCTTGCGAGACACGTCATTGTTCAAGTCGCCCACGCTATAAGGTATCTTCACGAAGAGGTGGGTATAGTACACCGTGATATAAAGCCAGAGAACCTTTTGTATCAACCTATAGAATTTAGGCCCTCGGCTAATCCAGCGGCCAAGCTAAGAAGATCGGATGATCCGAACACGAAGCGCGACGAAGGTGAGTTCATTCCAGGTGTGGGAGGTGGTGAAATAGGTATCGTCAAATTAGCAGATTTTGGCTTATCAAAACAGATTTGGGAACACAATACCAAAACTCCTTGCGGAACAGTTGGCTATACCGCCCCTGAGATTGTACGTGATGAACGATACTCTAAAGAGGTTGATATGTGGGCCATAGGTTGTGTTTTATATACACTTCTCTGTGGGTTCCCACCTTTTTATGATGAAAGAATTGAAATCTTAACTGAAAAGGTTGCTAAGGGCGAATTCACGTTTTTAAGCCCGTGGTGGGATGAAATATCTCTTGAAGCAAAGAACTGTGTGTCAAGGTTGTTGACTGTCGATCCTTTGCAAAGATATACTATCGATGAGTTCTTGAGGGACCCCTGGGTAACCAAGGTGTCAATCACCCACGGCATAAATAACGCACCTGTCTCCCAGAATGTTAGTGCAAGCCATCCAATCCAGAACAAGCAACAGAAATACTCAAAGCAATACAAGTACGACAGCGGGTTGTACTCTCCAGCTGCTGCTGCTGCCCTCAGAGACGCTTTTGATATTTCGACAGCAGTTCACCGAATGGGAGAAGAAGCCGCGTATGCATCGAAGATGAACGCTTACGTCATTCCCGACGTTTTGGAGGAAGAAGAAGATGAACAGGGCCATGTTATCGAAGCACCCGCCAATAGAAATAATGATACTAAGAAGATACACAGAACTCAAAAGTATCCTGCCCAGAGAACAAACTTTGATTTGAACTTGGGTGGTGCTTCAATTTTAGAGAGAAGGAAAAATAAACACATTTCTGTCAGTAGCTAGAACTCAGTTATTAGTGTCAAGTTAAATGGGTAAACAACTTTAGTTCAATTTAAAATTACGACAAATGGTTAAATCCGAAGAATAGTATTTTTAAAATTTAATCACGAAGTTAATGCTAGTTGCCTTGAAGTTCTCTATTCTATTTTTTTTTTTTAGCTTTCCATTACTCAAGTATGTTAATTTCATTAGGTATGATATATAGAATATAAAGTCGAATTTAATAACGGGCAATTAGTGTAGATGCTTATCGCGAAATACCTATTGAGATTTTCAAGCGTAAGAGGGCAAAAATGTTAGGAAGTAAAAAGAATGTAAACTTAAGAATGACTGAAGATGAAAAGAATTTTGACGTTCAGGTAATAGATTTCGACTTTAGTGCTTTGAAGGAGCTTATTGGTTGTATAAATCAGTCACAAGTCTCCAAAGATCAAAGGAAACTCAAAAGAAGAAAAAAGTCAGATCACAATGACTTAGTGATTAGTGACTTACATTACGCCGGTATCAACGAATATTACCACAATAATCAAGGAAATGATGATTTTCCGATAGAAAATAAGTGGATTGAAGTAGCCCGGGAAAACTTGAACCTATTATCTGAGTCTCCTGTATTATTATCAGATATCATCAGCGACATTGATCCAAGTGTTGGAACAAACGATAAAATAGAAATCAGGACGGAGGACCTAAAAGTCTACTTTGAAAGCAATGATAGCCTCTTGTGTATGAAGACCAAGCCTAATCTCAAAATGAGGTCTAAGCGACTCTTTTCGATCAATGTCTTGAGCAACGAGAAACTCAGCTCCCCTTCATTTTTTCAGTCACTCAAGCGATGCATCTCAACACTCAATATATCTAATGCAAAAATGAAGCTTGACTGTGTCATGTTGAATGGGCCTGACGTATGCATCTCCTTCCTACCCGACTCAAATCAAATACACATCAATCTCTCATTTGCCATTTATTTGAAGGGCGGGGTCTTTAACTACATACCACCGGAAATGAGATATAATCTTTCCTTTTTAATTCTTGACCGCTTTGTTTCAAAGCCAAATGTCTACGAAAAGCATTTTGATTCTATAAACCCAGAGGAGCCCATAAACCCTCAATTATTTTATAAAGTGTTATCCGAAAATGCTTTGAGTTTTCCCCATGTAAATAGAAATTTTGATATACCCGAGCTTGAAACGAATCTACTCAGGTTTCAGAAGAAAACGGTGAACTGGCTTCTCAACAAGGAGGGAATGGAATATAATTGGGACACTAATAGATGTGAAAGAAGACATTTCATAAGCGAAAAGGTTATTAGAAATTTAAAGGATATACAAAACGGATTGGACATAGACATGGAACTACTAGACCATGAAGTACAAATTATACTCAATCGTATTTCTTATGGTTGGAGAAGATATATTCATGGCGACGAAATTTATTGGTATAATAGATATTCTGGAAATATAGATACCCAAGAGGGCATATACACTTTTATTTTAAATTATTATGAGAGCAAAAATAAGGAAAGGTTGCCACTTGATTTACCTGCGCAAGGTCTCTTAGCGGAAGAAATGGGTCTTGGTAAAACCGTGGAGATCTCTGCATTAGTATTATTGAATCCACGGCCCATCGATGAAGTTAATGAACCAATTAAACTTCAATTACACAAATTTGGCGGTGTCAAAACATTATACAAATCAAAGACTACTTTAATAATAGCCCCAGATTCTATTTTAAAGCAATGGGTTGAAGAGATGTACAGGTTAGCACCTTCTCTAGCTGTCACGATTTATTCGGGTATGAACAAGTACCCTGAATTTGAGAATAATGCCAGGTTAATTGTTGAGTATTTGAAGAAGTTTGATATAGTTTTTACTACATATTCCACTATTTCCAGAGAGCTTGATTACGCTCTCTATTCCACACGAGGAAAGCAGACGAGAAACACTCGCAAGAGGAACACAGATATCGCAGAAGGCATGGAATCATTGCATAGGGTCGAAAAGAGTGCTGGCGATACAAAAGATAGCGAAGATAACAGCGACGAAAATTGGAGTAATGCTTTTAGTTCATTTTTCCAAATTTCTCTCAAGACGCAAAAACCTGCGATAGCTAATGTTAGGTCAAACAATGAAAAGTCAGACACAGATTTTGAGCTTGCATTGAAGGAAGAAATAAGGTTAGCCATTGAGCATAACCAGATTCCTGATATTTATAAGAGCCAAGACTATGAAAATCCTTTGATGCTTATGCAATTTTGGCGTGTGGTCCTTGATGAGGTTCAGATGGTTTCTTCGAAAGTTTCACGGGCTTTCCAAAGTGCATCATTGATACCAAGGTATCATGCCTGGGGTGTATCGGGAACTCCCATAAAAAAAGACTTTAACGACCTATTGTCTATATTAAAATTCTTGAGGGTTAATCCATTTGTGAATGATTTCAAATTCTGCTGGCCATTAGTTTCAAATATGTCAGAAAGATTTAAGAACGAGGATTTCGTACAACTTTGGTCACTGATTGCTTTACGCCATACTAAGGCGGCCGTTCATGATGATATAAGACTCCCCCCTCAGAAAAGAATATTGATGACAATCCCTTTCACACCAGTGGAACAAGAAAATTACAATGAAATGCTTGAAAACTGTCTAGCTGCTATATGTTTAGACAGTAATGGTAATCCCGTGCTAAGTGATTGGGAACCAACTCCTACTGTTTTAATGTATATGAGGTACTGGCTCGTAAAACTTCGCCAAATATGTGGTAATCCGCAAATTGGTAAACTCAATATCAGTTCTAGGAAATACAAGCTAAAGAACAATTCCAATTCGACTAGAATTGTTACTACTGCACAACTGTTAAAAACTTTGGAAAATGTCTTGGAAGATATGTTGGAGAAGACTGTGAATCAAATTTTGAATTCAGAAAACGGAATAATACAAGAATATGCTGATGTATCTCAACTCTTGGAATACATACTTATGCCGGAAAAAGCTTTAGCACTTTTGACAGTAGGTTGTCGAGAATTGGAAAAGATTACTGCTCGACTTGAGTTCATATTGAGTCAAAAGATTTATGACTATAAAGAATTCAGGTCTAGACACAATCTTTCTCCAATTCTAAGTGAAGATGATATAGAGGTTAATGATGACGAATTTGCAAACGAAGAGGGTAATATGGCCATGGCTGCTAATTTGAAAGAGTCCCTTGCATCGTTTAAGGATCAAATCAAATCGACCAAGCTCAAAATACGCTCACATAAAGTCCTTTTACATAAATTTTACTTTTTGCTTGCTTCCAGTCACTTTCAATGTTATGATGAAGAGTACAGGAAGAAGATTAACGATCTAAGGGTAGAACAGAATAGTAAAGTCGAGGCAGTCAACGCTTTAGCAAATTCAAAGAGAAATACCGACGAAATTTCTTTGCTTATAACCGGCTGTCAAATTCAAAGTAAGTCCAAGGAGGAGGCTTTCAGAAATGTGGACATAGATCTGATCAATGATGGAGCCGAAAGACACAAAATCTTAGAACTGAGTTACTATCATGCTGCAGAGATAACTCGTAGGGAAATATTGAAGAGCCCTATTCTGTTGGTAAATAAAGCTGTTGCGTCGAAATTTTCATCACGAACTCAATATCATAGTTCGTGCTCTGAGTTTATTGATGACGGTCTAACCACAATTCCCAAAACATCCAAAAAACTATTCACAAAATTGCCTATCATAAAAATAGATGCTTTGAGTGAATTTGTGGTGGGTATGAAATCCAGGTTGTTCTTGGAGAAAATTGCTAATTTGGTGGCCAATATTAATCAGCAATGTCTTTTCATCAACGAGTGCATGAGCGACTTAATTTCAATCCTCAGTAAACCCCTCTTGGATGAAGAAAAGTCCCCCAGTGGTGAGGAATATGAAAATTCTATTGAAGATCAAGACAAAGCTTCGTGTTATTTGCACACTGTTGCACAACTCTTGAATGACCGTAACGAGTTTATTATTGGTAAAGATGTTGCAATAAAGACTACTGTTTTCAAGGAGAACGAAGAGAAAAACCTTGAAGCAGAATTGAAGAAGTTAAACAACGTTGACTTTATGGAAGCGCTTCAAGAAAAAAGAGACGGCCTCAGAAATCGTAGCAAATTTTCTTTACAAGATCTAATAATGCAACTAAAAGATGATGAGTTAGAGTTACGAGATGAAAACTATGGCGAGCAGGGTCTTCAAAAATTAGAAGTAGACACATTTCATAAGCTTATCACCCGGTTGCGCAATATTTTTGAGAACCAGAAGCTTTCACAGGTATTGCTTCAAAAAGAACTAAACCTGAGTTGTAACTTTGTGTTTAACTCAAGAATCGAATATTTTAAACAGTTACAGCAAATATCAGATAGTGTTCAACCCCAGAAATTTTCTTTCCTGCAAGATAATATTGATATAAAAGCTTTGAACAAGCAAATAGACCAACATATGAACAAGTACATGTCATTAAACTCTTCAATAGGAAAATTTATTGCTAAATTTCGTTACCTTTTGACTTTAGTTAGAAAGGACGAGGACACTTCGAAGAAGAAGGAAGAAGATGAAGAATTAATGTGCATTATTTGCCGATCCATGATAATTATCGGATCTTTGACACAATGTGGTCATAAGTACTGCAAAGAATGTTTGGATCAGTGGCTTCAAAATCAGAAGACATGCCCAATGTGCAAAAGCGCAATATCATATTCTTCCGTTTATAACTTCACCCATCATAAACCTGATTTGAAAGCCAAAGAAATGAGGTCTGACACTGCGATATCGAAGATCGATAGTTTGAACTCCATTTACGGCACACTTGACCAGTCGACCTTGGATGAGATTCAGCTGATCCCTCTCAAAAACCTGTACAGCTCCAAGGTCGACATTATAGTGAAACAAGTACTATATCTCAAGGATAAAGATTCTTCCGTCCAAATCGTTATTTTCAGCCAATGGCAGGATCTACTTTATATCATTGGTACGGCTTTGAAATCCGCAAATGTTTCCTTTATTGGATCACATGGCACATTGACACCTGAAGTAGGGGTTGGAAGGAAAAGAACGAAGTATGATAGTGTTGAAGAGTTTAAAGACAAGAGAAATGGTATTACATGCTTTTTGCTTAATGCGAGAGCTCAAGCGAGTGGTTTAACTTTAGTGAATGCTACACATATGATTTTGTGTGAACCATTGGTCAATACGTCTTTAGAACTCCAAGCAATATCGAGAATTCACAGAATTGGTCAGACTCATGAGACCACTGTTTGGATGTTTGCTATCGAGAATACAGTGGAAGAAAGCATAGTTGTGATGACTACTAATAAACGCCTCGAAAACCTAGGCGATAAAACCGATACGTCTTTCCAGGAGAGAAATGGTGATAAAGCTAATGGCGCCTCTGGCTTGATTTCTTCAGCGAAGGAAAAGAATTTAACAAAGGCAGAGTCCATCACATTGATGAAAAGCGGAGGTATTGATTCAATGATCACGAGAAGTAATTCGGAGGGCGAGATGGTTACTAACAGCGACTTATGGAATGCTTTTTTTAGTGCCAGCAGTCTACACCCTTACATGAACAAGAATTCCGGTACAAAGACGTGAATTATAATTAATTATATGGATTTTGTATGTTTACAGAGATATATAGACAGAACATATAAGTACATAAAATGGAGTATACGCGTAACTTCAAACCGCCAAGTACGCACTGTCGTCATAACCTGAGTATATCTTACCTTCGTTTATCAACTCAGAACAAAGCTCCATCACTACGTCGTCCGTAGTGTTCAATTTCAGAGAAATAAAGGGAACAGGCACACCCTCTTGCATACTACTTGTATTATCTCTAATGACAGAAAATATTCTGTCCTGGAGAGACCCAGGCAAGTCCATTCCATTGCTGTCTTTAACAAAAAGCCCATTGTCACCTCCAGAGGTGCCCGGACGCGTGCTGAGGCCCTGTGATTTCAAATGATGCGCAATAGCATTCAAGTGATGGTAAACTACCTCGTTGTGGTCGGTTATGCCTCTGATGGTGGCGTGCTGCAAGTTTTTCTTTCCATTGAACTCCTTCAATGCTCCCGTTACGTACACATACTTGTTGAGCTCGTACTTTTGCGCCTCGCTCTCGCTGGCGTTGGTAGACTCATCTATCCATCGACGCACCTCGATCGAGCCAGTCCCGTCTTCTATCGTTATCAAAACAGCAGATGTGATGTCGTTGACGTTTCTAACCACCCCCACAAACGAGACGAGGTTCAAGTCGACGTTGTTCACTTGAAATTCGCCGTCGGGAATGGGCTGCGTTGCCTCCGTAATCTGCTTGATCGTCACCGGCGTCAAGCTGCTTCTCAACTGCTGTTTCTGAGATCCGTTGTTCTCGCCACCATACTCGCTGTTGCCGATGTCCTGGTTGAAGCCTCCGTCTCCATACAATCCTCCGTAGTCTGCCATCTTTATTCTGCTTGATCACCACCTTCTCGTTATACGCCTACCATAAATAAGACGCGATTTACGTACCAACGGTTTTGTGTAACTTGTCAGATTTCTGGCGTGCACGCACCAAAAATCATGCTTAACCGCTCCATCGAATATGCTACCGAGCCCTTCGTAAAACGGTTGCAGATGGCCATTGAAAAGTAGCTAGTAGAGACAGTGTAGGGAGATGAGCACGACACATAATATTACTTATAGAGACAAGGAATAAGCACTACTTTGTGCTAGCCTTTTCTCTTACTAGCTTTTTCTCGCCCCTATTTTGTAGGATCTTGTCGTTTATCTCCATCATCTCGGGTGCTTTTTATAGCTAGTTTATTTTTACCTTTGTGTCATTTCTTTTTTTTTAGCCCTCCTCCTTCCCATCTTCAACTATAAGATAAGAAGTTGATTGTGTAAAGAAGTATATGTCACTCGTTCTAGTCTGAAACTACTTTTAGACGTCAGACAACAAGCAGGAGTCTAAAAAGAGACAAAAAAGAGACAAAAATTCGATACAGACGTGCTGATTTGAGAGAACAGGAAGTTTGTTTTTGCACGGTGGAAAAATATAGCGTAGACTTACAGGCTACAGCATATAACGTACGGAGAACTAGATGAGGCGGCGAGAAGAAGCATGTTTTCTAGGGGCTTGGGCCATTTTATGTTTCGGGTTGTGTTTGCAAACGGTGTTCGGACTGGTAGTGAAAACGGCCTCACCAGAGAGCGATGTTTCGAAGCATGAAATACGGGATGACAAAGGAAAGAAGGATTCTGATCTGCGTAGTGAGGCAAAGGATGTGCCAGATTTCATGAAGATCGTTTTTGTGAAGGAGCATGATGACGTTCTATATATTACCAACGTGACTTTTGGCGGTAGCGACATCGGCCTTCGGCTTGATACGAGCCAGCCTTACTTGTGGGTTATGGGTTCGTCTTACTTCTACTCTTGTGAAGAATTAAACGAGTGGTATGACTCCGAAATAAGCAAGTACGGAACGAATCTTCCTGATTCGGTCACTACGAGACCTGAATATGATGCATCTGTGTGTGCTGAATATGGTCTCTACGGCTCCAATACGACCGGAGCTCCTACGCCAATAACATCAACAGCCAATTCTGCCAACACCAATATTATGTCTGTACCATACATCGACGATTATACTGTCTATGGATCGATACACTCAGATAACGTTACTCTCACGAACTCTGCCCACATGGATATAGTTTTGAATGACTTTTCGTTTGTGGAATCTTTCAATTCTGATACAATTGCCGGTGGGTTTGGGTTAGCTGGGCTTGGTTCAAGCTCAGGCTTTCTTAATGAACTTTATGCAAGAGGAATTATCAAAGGACCTGGTTATTCATTGTGGTTTGATTCAGAATGCGAAGACAAGGAGTGTTACGCAGAATTGTTGCCTGGATATGTCGATAAGCTGTATTACCTTGGTGACTTGTACAGCTTTGATATACCAAGATTACAAGGATTTAACTATAGTGAAGACGACGAACAGAATATCGATAAGATGACCCTTCCAATATTACCTCTAAATGAAATCATTATACAGAACCATGAGAACAACAAGAATGCTTCGTTGTGGTCCCCTGATACAGTGACTCCTGTGTTTTTGGATGCCCGTTCGCGTTTCCTCTACTTACCATCTGATTTCATCATAAATTTGGCTTTACAAGCTAACGCATTCTACAGTAATGACATTGGAAGGTGGATAACAGAGTGTTCTGCTTTGGAAAGTGTTAACGCAAGCTTGGGTTTCATTTTTGGGAAGCAACAGATTCAAGTGCCATTAAGCAAGTTGCTTCTTAATTCTTCCGACGAAGGCTACGGCAATCTCAAATTTTCGAATGGTAGAAGTGCATGTTTCTTAGGTGTTCTCCCAAATACATCCAACGGCTTTATTTCATTAGGATTGCCATTCTTGGAGTCTATTTATTTTGCAATGGACATTGCCGGTGGAAAAATTGCTGTTGCCCAGGCAAAGCCGAATATCCTTCCAGATGATTACTCAATATCCGTCAAACCTAAAACTACTACGACCTTCACGCATCTGGACTTGGACAGTAGCACGAAAAACGATTCAAAGCATAGTGCAACGAGAGAAAATATAATATCAGGCACCATACCATTTGCTACACATATAAATATATCATCATATTCGGTGTTTTCCTATACTTCTATCAACAGGTCAGCATCACAATCGATTTCGATCCCTCCAAGATTAACGGGAGTTGCGATCAAGTCTGGTAATGTTTTTGTTACTCAGTCTAATCAGCTTGGAAGCACCATTTTACCTGGAATAGCAAGTGCTGCATCTGAAGCATCGACCTCCAAGAAAAGTACAGGCCGTATTTCACACAACTTTATTTTTGATACCCAGATTTCGAAGACTTCCACCTACATTTCGTTGGTGTCCTTATCATGTCTCGTTTTTATACTTCTTATGTAATTTAGATTAAAAGACTGTGGAACTTGTATTCGGTTCAAGTAAACACGCATTAAGTTAGGAATAAAAAAAATATTATATATATATATATCCGTCTAATCACGAACTTTAACGGATGATGCCATTGATTGTAACTCTCTAGATGTGCTGCTATCTGTGTCCTGCTGGACTTCTCCTCTTTCTTGGCTATCAACTATTTCGTATTTCGGTTGTTCACTGTTTTCCTTGTATCTGTGGTGGTGATACCATAAGATATCACAGAATGTCAATGCCAACCCTATACAATTGATAAAGCTTAATCTGTCTTTGAAAATGAGTGCTCCGAGCACAATGGTTAAAAGCTCTTTAAATATTCCAGCTACAGAAAGAGTCATTACTTGAGCGACGGCTAAAAGCTTGAACTCACATAAAGTCATCATGAATGCCAAAATGCCTGGCAATATCATTAATAACATAGTTGTGATAACGCCTTTGGTTTCCCAGATGGGGGACGAAGTAAAATTAAACCACCCTTCGAAAAACAAGCCGAGTACAAATAATGAGATACACATGCTCGGCGAAAGATACATGATAGTGGCGATGGGGTTTTTCGTATGGGGGTTATTCTTTAGAAGAAGTTGCGTAAAGGACCATCTCAAGCCTGACATAATCGAAGCCCCAATAACCATCGCGATTCCAAAGCCGTTTCTGCCCCCCGCTTCTTTATTATCGGAGGGTGTTTTCAACATCATCATGACAGAGATCGTCATCACACCCACAATGACCAAGAGCCTCCAATTGAACCTTTCTAGCTTGAAGATCAAGCCGAAAAATAACACGAAAAGAAGCGACGTGGTCTTCAACATGGTATAGAGCGACAAAGACACAAACTTGAACGACACATTGGACAACCCAATGTCCCCAGTGGACGCCAACGCACATGGAAGTATCTGCATCGCGTATACCGCAGGCGCTATCTTCAACGACTGCCAAAAGGCCCGCGCCGCTCCAGAATCAGACCCAACCTCGTTCACCAGAGGCCTCAAATGCGGAACCCTCCACAACACAATCGTGCTCAAAACCATGAGACAGAACTGGTGGAACGACGTGACAAAGATAGGGTATTTAAAGTCCAAGCTGCCCCCAAACATCCACTTGTTGTATACCGAGATCGATACTGAGAAAATATACCACCCGAGGATATATATCAATGCTTCCGAGTTGAGATTCGCATTTTTCAAGAGCTTGTCTATTGCCATTATAAAAAATAGAGCCTTCGTTTAGGAATCACTAAGTACCATCAATACCTTCATACGACGTAAACCGCTATTCTCTAAGATATCAATTGTCTAACTTATCTACAAGTGGGATTTTTCATACTCCAATACTGCGATGCTTACATAAGAAATGGTCTCTATGCGAACATTTCCTTGCCAGATAATCATGTATAGCATAAGTAACTCTAGCAGAAAAGATGAAGAATAGCGACCCTAGCTCCCTCATCAATATCCAGAGGCAGTATATCTTGGACAAAATCAAGAGTGTTCAGGAACCTGGAGCGCTTTACACTTTAGTCATTGATGATCGTTCAGAGGCTATTCTAAATCAGGTAATAAAGAAAGATCACTTGCTCAGAGTAGTCACATCAATTGAAAAACTAGACACTAAGAGGCGACAGCAGACGTTTATCGAGGGAATATACTTTGTCTCTTTGACGCCGTATACCATCAAATGTATGATTGCTGATGTGGAAACTAGGCGGTATAAAAGCGGGCATGGGCTCTTTTTGCCGATTGAACAGAATGAGGTGGAGACGTCGTACTTGTTCAATTCGCCAAAATTTATGAACAACCCCAAGGTGCTCAACTACTTCCACAATGGGCATGCGATTGAATACATCTACTCGAGCTTTCATCCTGTCGAGTCCCGGGTTTTTCTCGCCGACGGGAAGACTCCGAACTCGATGCCCATATACTTCAATGAGAACTCCGCCGAGCTTGTGATACCTCAGATCAAAAGAGCCGCAAGCGCCCTAGTGAACCTCATGGTTATCACGGGCGAATATCCCATCATAAGGTTTTATCAGCCCCCAGATGGGACACACAAGGCCTCCCGACTCTGCGAGTTGCTCGCAGACGAGGTCCAGAAACAAATTGACGCATATGCCAGGTCCAATTACGACTTTCCTCCTCCTTCGGACCCAGACAAGCCCAGATCTATCCTAATGATACTCGACCGTACGATTGACCTCTACGCACCCTTATTGCACGAATTCAGCTACCAGGCAATGGCTATGGACATAGTTCCAAGCTTGGAACGTCACGGTGTTTACAAATACGAATCAAGGAATGAAAAAGATGAAGTGACCAGCATTGAAACCAAGCTAGAAAATGAAGAGGATCAAGACTGGATAAACTTGAGGCATTTGCATATAATAGAAAGTTCAGAACTCATTATCAATAAAATAAACGAATTAATTAAAAAGAACCCTCTTATGGTGGACAGAAACAAAGCTACGACTTCAAGTGACTTGATATACATCGTGGCACATCTCAAGGGGTTTGATGAAGAGAGAAGACAGTTGACTTTGCATAAAACATTGATTGATGAATGCTTGGATATCAATGCGAGCAGAAAGCTAGCAGAATTTGCTGCTGATTTTGAACAGACCTGTGCTGCAGGAGGTACGAGCTTTGAAGGAATCAGAAACAAGCAACTTGCCTTCGATTTGATTGAGTTATTGGCCAGAGAAGACCTACATGTTAATGACAAAATTAGATTGATTCTAATTTATGGATTATACCGGGGTGGTTTAGTGGAAGCAGATTTTGTGAAGCTTGCTAGATTTGTTGGAGTACGTGACAGACAGATCATTTCTTTGGTGTCAAGGTGCTTTAACAACTTGCACAAGCTTGGCTTCCCCATAGTGAAAAGCAACGTTAAGGATAAAAAAGTCAAGAAGGAGTTTTTCCATACCATCAACAACGAAGGCACCTACAATACGTCGAGGTACGGGCCTGGTGTGAAGAACGTCATGCAAAAAGCTGCAAAGTATCAGTTGCTGGAGGAAAGTTTCCCCTACTTTCGCGATAAGCCGTTGGAGGAAGACATCGGGAATGACTCCAGCCGCAGCCAGAAGACCAATGGCATTCAAAATTCAGGTTCCTTAAGAAACCACCGTATCAAGGCCTCATGGGCGCAGTCGTCGAATAGAGTCTCTCAAGGCTTGAACAGCTCCGTTAGACCAAGGCAGAGAATATTCTGCTACATTGCAGGAGGAGTGACATATTCAGAGACCCGTTCGATTTACGAATTGGCCAAGTCCACCGGCAAAGAATTATACATTGGTTCAGAATGCATCTTGAGACCCAGAGATTTTTTGATCGGCTTGCAAAGCATAGATAAGATAAAGACTCTCCAAGACCTTGATCTTAATCTTTATAAAGAGTTGCATGAGAAAAAACAGGTTCCGGTCGAGCTCTTCGCACCGGTTAAGCCTCAGGTCCCTTCTGACGGTGGTATGAACCCAAACCTCCCACAAAACTATCAAAAGAGACAAACTCAACCAAATTCGGCGACTCCAGAGTCTCCAAGCTCTCCATCCGACACTAAAGTGAAGGATAAAAAGAGAACTAAACTTAAGAAATTGTTTAAGTAATCAGAAGATAATTATATAGTAGTGCGATAACAGTGCGGCATCTATTTCTAATCAAGACGTAGACTTTTCCTCTTTTATTAGACGGAGTTACATTGCACCATTCTTTAGGCCTTGGTTGAATATGGAATCCATAGAGAATCATCAAATCTACGACGGGTTCTTACATAACTTTAGAAGTTGGGGTGAACTCAAGTTGTTCCTGCTTCCGAGCCATTATGAAGTTGGTTCACAGATGAACAATTCGATAGAAGTACCTTTAGAGAATGGATGGCTACTGTGTCAGCTCAAAGAAGGATGGGGGCCCATATCGCAAAGATTTGGAGACCTTACGCCATGCTTTCTTCACGGGTTTATCTTTGGATTATGTGCACTTTACATGATAGTGCTTGGGTCTTATCAGGTATTTGTTCTTCGCAGCAGGAAGTTAAAAGTAAGCAATCGTATAACGTGGACATTCTACGTCAAGTTGGCATTGGTAGCCTTGAACATTATCTTGATGTCTGGATCGGCCATAGCATTGGGCAAAAGAGGTATTATTAGGTCAGCTTTGGTTTTGAATGTTTTAGCTAATATTATAGCATTTGGCTTACATTACATAGAACAATTCAAGGCAGAGATCCAGAATGGTGTTCTTCTCACTTACTGGCTTTTTCAGTTTGGTTTGTCGTTAGCGAGGTTGGCTAGCTTGTCTTTGAGGGACGAGGCAAAGGGTAATTTTTTTGCATTCAGCATATTAATTGCTACCAACACATTTTTCGTCTTAGTGTTAGAAACCGCTTTCCCATTCATCCCTGTCAGCCTGTTCAAAGGAATAGAGAAAGTCTCCCCTTTTGACAGAGCGAATATCTTTTCTCGTGGTACATTCGAGTGGATGAGCGGAATCATGAAGAAAGGATATGTGCAATATTTAACGCAAGGTGATTTGCCTCCTCTTCCTAAGGGTTTCCGATCATCAGTTACTTCGGACGCATTTTCAAAATACTGGAATGAACAGACAGGTAAGCCATCTTTGGCATGGGCATTGATGAAAGCCTTTGGTCTCTCTTTTTTTGTAGGAGGCATTTTCAAGGCAACACAAGATGTTCTTGCTTTCATCCAACCCCAACTTTTGAAAAGATTGATTGAATTTGTCAATGAGTATAACAATGCTTCTCAGAACGGCCAAAGTATTCCCTTGACGAAGGGTTTGATGATAAGTGGAACGATGTTTCTTGTCTCCGTATCTCAGACTTTTTTCTTCAATCAATATTTCAGAAGAGTATCAGATTTGGGAATGAGGATCAAAACATCGTTAACTTCAAGTGTATATAAAAAGTCTATGATATTGTCGAGTGAAGCAAAACAGGAATCTTCGACTGGTGATATAGTGAATTTGATGTCCGTTGATGTCCAGAGAATGTCAGATTTAGTACAGAATGTTCAGATCATATGGTCTGGTCCATTACAGATCATCATTTGTTTGGTTTCTCTCCATCGCCTTCTTGGAAGGGCGATGTGGGCTGGTGTGTTTATTATGATCTTCATGATACCATTGAATGCATCGATTGCTAGATATCAAAGAAATCTCCAGAAGACACAAATGAAATATAAGGATGAGAGATCTAGATTGATTAATGAAATATTAAACAATGTTAAATCCTTAAAACTTTATGGATGGGAAGAGCCCTATTTACAGAAATTGGGTCATGTTAGAAACGAAAAGGAGTTGCGCAACTTGAAAAGAATGGGTATCTTTAGTGCAGTTGGAGGGTTTGCCTGGAATTCTGCCCCTTTCTTGGTTAGCTGCTCTACTTTCGGTGTATTTGTATTGATTGAGAAAGGACGTACTTTGCTGACAGATATCGTATTCCCTGCTTTATCATTGTTCAATCTCTTATCATTCCCATTGGCAGTTTTTCCAATGGTGATAACAAATATAGTTGAAGCACAAGTCTCAATTGCAAGATTAGTTAACTTTTTAACGAGCGCAGAAATACAGCAAGACGCTGTCACTAGACTCCCCAGGGTAACTAAGACAGGGGACGTCGCAGTTTCTGTTAAGGATGGTACTTTCTTATGGTCAAAAAGCAAAACGCATGATGCATACAAAGTTGCCTTGTCTAAAATTAACTTTGAGGCGAAAAAGGGTACTTTAAACTGTGTTGTCGGAAAAATTGGCAGCGGTAAGTCTGCATTGATACAAGCCATTTTGGGAGACCTTTACAGACTCGAAGGAGAAGTTACTTTACGGGGCAAAGTAGCTTACGTCTCTCAAATTCCATGGATTATGAATGGAACTATTCGAGAGAATATTCTATTTGGGCATAAGTATGATGCTGAGTTTTACCAACACACAATAAAAGCTTGTGCTTTGAATGTGGATTTAAAAATTTTACCTAAGGGCGATAAAACACAGGTTGGGGAAAAAGGTATCACGCTTTCGGGTGGCCAAAAAGCAAGATTATCTTTGGCAAGAGCTGTTTACTCACGTGCAGATGTCTATTTATTCGATGATCCTTTGAGTGCTGTTGACGCTCATGTCGGGAAACATTTGATTGATCATGTTTTAGGGCCTGATGGCTTATTGAAGTCAAAATGTAAGATATTGACTACAAACTCCATTGGTGTTTTGAGTATTGCGGACGGCTTACACTTAGTGCAAGATGGGAAACTTGTAGAGCAAGGTACTTACGATCAGGTAATTGGTAACGAATCTAGTCCTTTACGTCAATTAATCAAAGAATTTGGTAATGAAAGGGAAGAAAAAGAAGCAGAAAAGGTGGAAGAAACGATCGATGGCGATGACCTTTCTAGTTCTGATTTTGAAGCTGAAAGTTTACGTCGCGCTTCAGATGTCTCCTTGAACTCGTTATCTTTGGAAGAAGAGGAAGAGGAGGACGACGATATCAAGGCAAGAAAAGAATCCCATCAGAAAGGAAAAGTGAAATGGCAAGTTTATTGGGAGTATGCAAAGGCATGTAACTCTTACCATGTTCTTTTATATTTAGCTGCTATTGTTTCCAGTACCTTAACTTCTGTCTTGGCGAATGTTTGGTTGAAGCATTGGTCAGAAGTTAACACAGAACGTGGTGAAAATCCTCATTCCGGAAGATACTTGTCGATTTACTTTGCTTTGGGTATTGCTAGTTCCTTTTTGATATTACTGCAAACATGCATCTTGTGGATGTTCTGTACCATTCATGGGTCCAAAAAGCTTCACGCTGCAATGGCAAATTGTGTTCTTAGAGCCCCCATGTCCTTTTTTGAAACTACACCTATAGGTAGAATACTCAACAGGTTTTCCAATGATGTTTATAAAGTGGATGAGATTTTGGGCAGGGTATTTGGGATGTTTTTCAATAGTTTTTTCAGTGTTCTCTTCTCGGTAATAGTTATATGTTTCTCAACTTGGCAAACTATACTTTTTATCATTCCATTATGTGGTCTTTACTATTATTATCAACAATACTATATGAGGACTTCTAGAGAGTTAAGAAGATTGGATTCAATATCAAGATCACCTATTTTTGCTCATTTCCAGGAATCATTGAATGGTGTTTCCATTATCAGGGCTTATGGACAAGAGGGAAGGTTTAAATACTTGAACGAATCCATTATTGACAGGAACATGTCTGCCTATCATCCTTCAATAAATGCCAATAGGTGGTTATCGGTGAGATTAGAATTCATTGGATCTCTTATTATTTTAAGTGCTTCTGGTTTTGCTATATTGACTTTGAAAACAGGAGGAATGACTGCCGGTTTAGTTGGTTTATCTGTGTCTTACGCATTCCGTGTCACACAGAGTTTGAACTGGATTGTAAGAATGACAGTTGAAGTGGAAACCAATATAGTTGCCGTTGAAAGAATTATGGAATACTCAAGCTTGAAGTCGGAGGCCCCTCAGGTGATCGAAAGTAACAGACCAAAACTGAGTTGGCCCAGTGAAGGAAATATATTGTTCCGCGATTATTCGGCGAAGTATAGACCCGAATTAGATCTAGTTTTAAAAGATATAAATTTGACAATAAGCCCCAGAGAAAAGGTTGGAATTGTTGGAAGAACAGGTGCTGGTAAGTCATCGTTAACATTAGCTTTATTCAGAATAATTGAAGCTGTTGATGGTGACATTGCTATAGATGACGTTGTTACCAAAGACATTGGATTAAGTGATCTTAGAAGACACCTTTCTATTATTCCTCAGGACTCTCAAGTATTTGAAGGTACTATCAGATCCAATTTAGACCCAACTGATAGTTTTACTGATGAACAGATATGGAAAGCTCTCGAATTAGCTCACTTGAAGAAGCATGTTCTTGCTATGAGCGATGATGGCGAGTCTGAGGATGCGGCCTCTGGCTTAAATGTGAGGGTGACTGAAGGTGGAGCAAACTTATCAGTTGGTCAACGTCAATTAATGTGCCTTGCAAGAGCTCTACTTATCCCTTCGAAGATTCTTGTATTGGATGAGGCTACCGCTGCCATTGACGTGGAGACAGATAAAGTGCTCCAAGAAACCATTAGAACAGAATTCAAAGATAGGACAATTCTTACAATTGCACATCGTCTAAATACTATTATGGATTCCGACAGAATAATTGTGTTGGATGCTGGTCGAATTGTTGAGCAGGATACCCCGGAAAGGCTTCTTAAGGATAAGAATTCTTTTTTCTACAGTCTTTGCGAGCAACAAGGGTTCATCAAAGACGACTCTCAATGATAGTACTATTATTTATTAACAATAAAGAAACAAGCTTATGGATTAATGTTCGCTTCTTTTCCTCAATGTATTTATATAGTATAAAGGATAGAATTCTTCTCTAGAATTTACTTCTATTTTGTTCGAACTGCTTATTGACTTCGAAAGTTTATTGTCAAGCACTTCGAGATTTCCACTGTCCTTAATGCTGTAGAACTCTATTATTTCAGTCTGTGAATCAGTGTCTTTACTTCCAATTAAAACAGAGTCTGATTCGATCAATGTTAAATCTACCAAAGACGTTGAAAGTGCCAAAGTTTGTACATGGTTTACTGTATAATCCTTTTCTATTTTGAAAACTAAAATAGCCTTCATGTTTTCACACAATACAAACAACAAGTTTGAGTCAGAAGTTGGATGACGGTATGTCAAAATTTTTGATATAGATATCTCCTTAACACTATCTTCAGAAAGAAATCTTTCAGGTGGTAAATGAAAGTCTGTTAAATAAGGCTCTACCAAGTTTCTAAGTTGTACTTTGTTCAAGAGTTTCTCGTCATACCAATTCCACAAACATAAGTAATCATCTCCTCCGCCACTTATCAAAAGATTGCTGTCAAAACTAGATATATGCAAATTCGAAATGAACGAAGAATGTCCATATAGCCAGCCTTTTATTACGTATGACTTTGGGTAGTTAGAGACTCGTATATGCTCGTCTCTGTCAGCACTGAGTATAAAGCTCTTTCCACCGTGCTCACAGATAGCAATGTCTACCAACATAGATACATGCCCTAAAATTGGTCGTAAATCTTTCTCTTGTGATGCCGTTTGCTCATCAATCAGTATATTATAGACATCACCAAATTTATCTGCCACGGTGACGTATTTTTTATCTAATGACAAAGAAACCGCACATGGTCTTTTTGGTAATGGTTGTCTCTTCATTTGTATTAAACAATTCTCTGCACTTAAATCTATTTTGAAGATCACCACGGACTTATCGCTGTCAGTGGTCAAAACTAGGATATCTCCTTCTTTTGATAATTCCAACGTTCTAATATAGTTGTAAATTTGAGGTGCTCCAGGTCCAGGTACTGGTATTTTTGGCACCTTCACTGCTTTGCTATCATTAGTCTTGGTCTTCTTGGATGCATCACCTTCCTCGTTCTCCCTTTCAGCTTCCTCTAGCTTTTTTAATTTCAGTTCATGCTGCTTTAAAATAGTATAACTGGAATCGAGCTCATCGCACCATGTTCCAATTAGTCCTCCATCCTTTAAACTAGAAACATAAACTGTGTTCTTCACTGAGGTAACTAAGAATTCGCCATTTGAGCTAGCTTTTATTATCTGGAACGGATGTTTCATGATGTTAGGGAACCCTTAGTGATTTGGTAAAAAAATAGTTAGGTATGTGCTCTTTTTTTTTTTTTTTTCATGATGCTCATGAAGATTAACACAGCGAAAGACGCTACAATAAAAAGATAATATTAATGCAATTGATTTGCATGCTGATTATAAATGATACTATGTATGAATGTACTACTTCTTGCGAAAACCCCAAGAGCTTGTCCAGCTTGATATTCTTTTTCCTAGAGGTTTTTCTGATGTATGAGTCTGGTCATATCTCCCTTTAGAATCTGTAGGTTTGCTTTGTTGCAAAGTTACGATATGAGGATCTTCTTCTGTGATTTCTGTATCAGGAATATACTTCTGCGCGCTTGAATTCAAGTCTAAAGAAGACACTGCCGGTGCGTTTAGCTTTGACTTCAAGTTGCTGAAAAAAGAAGTAATCGCATATGGCGATGAAGAGTCCGAGATATCGACGCCTACGTGGCGTGGGTTGATGAAATTGAACATGAATTCGTCAGCCATTGCATTCCACACTTTGAAGTTCTTTGAACGAAACCATTCTTCCATAAACTTGGCGTTGAATAAGTCTATATTGCCGTTATCGATACTGTTTAAACCTGGTTCTTCGTACTTGTCATGATTCTCGTCGGATTTTGATTTACTGACATGTGTTTCGTAAGAGGCAAACCCAGGGGGAGGTTGATGAAATTTTTCCTTGTACTGGTAAAATCTAGTGGTGGATAACAAGGACAAGATATAATCTTCGAACTGATACCGAATGAAATCATCGCTTCCGATGAAAGGCTCGTGTTCATTGGCCTTTATATTGTTCTTGTTCTCGTAAATGTTATTTATTATGTAGTGGATGAACTTTTTGTCCCTAGAGCTTAAGCTGAGAGACTCCGGTTTCAGTAAAGGATAACTAACGTCGCTTGAATCAAGATTAACAAGGACATCTACCTTTAGGTCCACCAGTTGGTTGACAAACAACAAATTTGAACAGCCTACCATGAAACCCACCGTCTCTGGTGCATTCAATTCACTTAACTGCTGGAGGGGCAAATACGGATTCCAAAAAATTCCTTTCGTGTTAAAAACTTGTAAAGGTAACCCAAAAAATCTCAACATTGACTTTCGACTGGTAGTATTTAAGGAGTCTGGTTTAGAGAGAGGGCCATTAGACTCGACGTAATCGGATAATGGACATCCACAATTATCTAGGACGTTTATAAGGTTTGGAATTAAAGATATTAAATTATTTTGGAATTGAGTCAACATCTCAAGGTTGTTATTTGAGTAGATCAATACTCTCTTCTCGAGCAATAAAGCTTTAAAAATGGTTAAAAAACTAGACCTGAATTTTAAAACAATTTCTTTTAAATGCAGATTAATGAATAACTCGTCCTGTTGATCGTTGAGTTTGTTTGTCGTCTCTTTGCTAGGGAACCAATTTTGTTCTGGCGAAGATTCACCCGCCTTGAATGTGAAGTTAGAATTGAGGTCCACAAATAATTGCTCCAAGAGTTCAGTATTCTCGAAATTATTCTGTAGGAAATAGCTTGCCGTAATTATCGAAAGCTTTTCTTTTATTACTTGGAATATAGGTCTCCCTCTAGCGATAACTACTACCGCTTTTTGCACGATAGATCTCGTTATGTCTTTATTACGATCCACCTCTTCTTTGGGTAAGGAGCTAGTCTTCACTTGCCGCACGCAAGAGCACCCGAACAACGTTTTCAAGTTGCGAGGGTCCTTATCAAAGTGCGAGTAGTCATCTCCCGAATCGTATGACTTTCCAGTAAGAAAATCGTAAACCAAGTTGAAGTTGGAAAAAGTTTCCAGGAACAAGTGAGACCCATCAGGTAAAGCTTGGAAAGGCAAATTCTTGAACAAGCTATTGTCCGCGGGATAGTCGACGCAGTAGTTCGATTTCCACCATTGGATCTCTGGTCCTCTAGCGTGGTGGAAATCAACAACACAGACGGCAAATATGGCATCCGATACACTTGAAGAAGCATCATACTTCGTCTCAGGCTCGACGACCGGCAAATTGTGGATCTGTATGGTCTTCTTTTTTTTAGAGTGGTCCACTGGCTTTACGAGGGTCTCCTCTGATTCGTTTAGCAGTTGCTTATTTTTGCTTCCAAGCCGAATAGGGCGGCACTGGAACTCGTTATCTGCCGCCAGCAATGCCGCAGAATCTCTATCTTTATCCTTATCCTTGCCCTTACTGTGCTTTTCTTGTCGTTTAGCCAATACGATTGGCCGCATGCCAAAGTCTTCATTTGTCTTAGCTACTGCCGAACCATTCTGGTCCTCATTGCTACCATCGTCTAAGCTATCGTTCCCAAGGCCTGCTTCTGGTACTGGATCTTTAAAGGCTTCACCAGAAGTGCTCATGCTTAAGGCAAAAGAATCATCAACAATTACAACCACTTAACTTTTAAGTGTCCATGGACAATTAATCGCGCTGCTTCTGATAAAAGGAAAAACTACGGGAAAATTACAACTAGTTTACATGGGGCTTACGGCCACTTCCTAATGATCTTCGCCCTTGGTTGTTTTCTAACACGCCAGTGTAGATCGCTCTCCTGTTGATCATAGGAATTGTTATCGGTTAGGTCCTAGTTTTGCAGTCCTTTGTACACCACGGGCATCTACGAGGTTATGCTTATATAAAGGAATGGTCTGGATCACGTGATCCGGTGACGTTTGCCCCAGAAGACCAGGTGTGGACTTCGAGAGGTTCTCCATCAAAGTAGTAGCTTACGGCATTTCGATAGAAAGTAAAGTAATACAGCAGAATGTCTAACGAATTGAAGGAGGGAGATACTTTCCCAAAGGGCGTCACTTTCAAGCACATCCCAATTGACCCCGCAGCCTTGGACCCCTTGGCATGCCAGATCCCAGCTCCCCTTAATGTGGACCAGATATTGGACCAGACTACAGGTAACACTTTGATTGTAAGTGTACCAGGTGCCTTTACGCCTACTTGTACTGAAAACCACATTCCACCCATATTGAACCACCTCAATGACTTGAAGGAGAAAAAGAACATCCAACTGGTTATTATCATGAGTGCCAACGATCCATTCGTTTTGAACGCATGGGGTAAACTCCTTTTGAAGGAATCTAAAGTTAGCTCCACAGGACCTAAGCTTATGTTTGCTAGTGATGGCAATGCCAAGTTCTCTCAGGAGAATGGACTCTCGGTAGATGCTTCTGTCAATGGCATGGGTATCCGCAGTGCAAGATTTGCTCTCATTGTGCAGAACGGGACCAAAAAGGTCTTGTATTTGGGCAAAGAAGTCGAAAGAGGAGTTAAGTACAGCGGAGTGGAGGCAATTCTCCAAGCTAAATTGTAATCCGCGTGGTAGACAGGTCTCAATTTGTTCTCTGCCGCAACTAAGTGTGATAAGTAGATTCAATACAAGCAATTGACCATCCAATTTTTTACAGTAAAGCCTCCCTTCGTAGTTATCAAATTCGCTGGTGTGGTTCCGAAAGCCAGATATCAGCAAATAATGCTTAATGGCTTGCCATCGTTTCACCAAGCAATTTTTTTCCATAAAATTAATTCAAGCTATGAACATAGACTATATAGCAGCATTTATAACTCACCACAAGAATCAATTGTGATTCTAGCCTTGGTAGCACCGGAGGAAGAACCGAAAGACTCGATCTTCTTCACAACGTCGAAGCCAGAAACAACTTCACCGAAAACGACGTGCTTACCGTCCAACCATGGGCAAGGAACGGTGGTGATGAAGAACTGAGAACCGTTGGTGTTTGGACCAGCATTGGCCATGGACAACAAACCTGGTCTGTCGTGTTTCAAGTTGAAGTTCTCGTCACGGAATTTCTCACCGTAGATCGACTTACCACCGGTACCGTTACCACGGGTGAAGTCACCACCTTGCAACATGAACTGAGGAATGACTCTGTGGAAAGTAGAGTTGGCGTAACCGAAACCCTTCTCACCGGTACACAAAGCTCTGAAGTTCTCAGCAGTAACTGGGACAATGTTGTTGTACAATTGGAAAGAGATTCTACCTAAAGCAGAACCGTTGGCGGAAACGTCGAAAAAAACCTTAGACATCTTGACTTATATTATCTGTACTGCCTTTGTTGAGTTATAGTTTCACTATTCAAACTGCTGGACAACTTAATTTAAATGAGCTTCCTCAATAGAATGTCCTTCAAATAGTTTATATAGGCAATAGTCACCGGGGGCAGTTTGCCAACGAATGGACCATTTTTCGTTCTGTGCGCTTCTTTGTGCGTCGTGTACCGTCCGTCTTGTGACGGCTATGGCCCGTCCGGTATGCATGAAATACTTCACTAATGTCGTTAGCAAGGAACCGAAGAGGCACCAACAGCCCTGGCGATCCGGGCTAGCTGGCAGCAATGTGTGACAGGTGATTGATTGACAATGGGCGTCTTTTGTGGCGAGACAAATCTGGTCGATATCGGTACTCTCTGGTTGCTGGATCGTGGGGGGTTTTGGGGGGTTATAATCGTGCCGTACACGCCACCAGCCCAGCCGGTGGCGATTTCTCGGTGTTGCCTGAATGAGGGTTTATTGGGGTGTCGTATTATTCCTGTGTCGTTGCCAGAAATATGTCGCGAGGTCTTAGAACGAACCCCATCGACCGGTTCCTCTGTTTGCTGGTGGAGGGCGTGTCCGGTACCTTGAATCTCGGTCCATGTGACCGGTCGCACTCTGTTCCTGCCGACCAGGTGTTTACCGGGTCTTGGACGTGTGTAGTGGCGAAATGCGCACGAGTCCACCATTCCAACGCGGGAGTCTGCGAGCTCGTGGGGTCCCTCATATGGCACATCCCGCGGATACAGAAAGAGAATCCATGCGCGAGAGGGCTGCGAGTTTCCCGTCCAACTTTTTTATTTTTTTCTCTTTGTTGATGCGCTGCGCAAATGAGGTATCCTTAGCGCATCTGTCGTTCTGTTCCAGCATACTCGTGGTTAGTACGAGCTGTCAGGCTCACGACATTTCCCTGACCTCTAATTGCCGCCCTTGCGCGTAGCCGTAGCGCTCACGTTCTCACGGGCTGCATGAATTTCCACCACGTGCTCAAACGCTTCTCCGTTCCTTGGACCCGTCTGGCATCCAGCGGTGACGGCCTTCATCAAAATGCCGACACAGTTCATTATACCAAGCCCCCTGCAAGCTTGTCCGTATTCAGAGCGTCGCTAATGAAGACGCATAAGCTCTCTTTTAACCTTCCCCAGGCGTACCGTGTAGTCATCCATCCTGGCTCCTAAAATAGCACTACATGCCGCTTCGCTCCCCTAGATCCTATTTATGGCGTCCACTCGCCGCATATCTGCGTTGCGGCACCTTTAGCCAGAAGGCGCAGCGTCTAGCTTCCCTAGTAAACTACATTGCCGTAAGGCGCGAGCAGGGCTAAAAAGCGGCAGCTACCCACCGTGCCCCGCTTACTGTCAGCTCTCTTTGACAAAGCCCCTACCGCACCAGTAACTAAGCTCGCTGCTGGAACGGCCCCCGTCGCTAGCGATATTTCTGGCACGACATTTGTGACACCCGTGCGCGCCTCGCTGCATAAACAGCTATATGGGCCATTCACAGCGGAGTATCCGAAACACTTCTCGTAAGAAGATTTTCTATACTCTTTTTATAGCACATCGGCAGGAGGCTTCAAGAGTGCCCCTGCTGCTCGTCAGTAACGAGTACTTTAAATGGCTACACCTCACACCACCGGGATCCGGCCCCCGGCTTACACTTCTAATGCGCATCGAAAATTCCCGCGCCAGGTCCCACGTCAAACACTTTCGGCTGCCGCCTAGCCCACTTCCCAGCCTCCTCTCCAATTTTACGAATATTATATACGGGTCAGACATCATTTAGATCGTCAAGGCTGCCCGCCAAGCAAAATCTAAGTACATGTCAAAGCGTATTTGGCGCATACTTAGTGCGGCCTGAGTGCATCATCACTGATTCTCACTTACAAGATCTGCCCCAGATTCCAGTCGAGCGCAAATCCTCTCGTTAGAGTTAGCTTAGCTCCCATCGGATGCTAATACTCGTCTTTCCGTAAGCCTAACCTAATAAAACGGTTAATAGTGTACCACAATAAAGCGTAATATAGCGCTTATACTTTAAACGAATGTCCGCAGGGCACGTTGATAGGAAAAAAGTGCGCATATATTATTAGCAAAACTTATAAAAATGGAAAATTCGCAGTCACCGCAGAGCCTAGGCTGGGATAATTATAGATCCTTGAGTTATAAAAAAAGTCTTATGAATATAAAAGAGCTGGGTGTGGCGCAGTCTAGCAATTAGGTCCAGCTTTACGATAATCTTCATTAAAGATATATTGGATTCGTAGGGAACATCTGAGAGTCCACGTTTTTGACTGTCCATAGCGGCTTTCAGGATACAAACAACCTAGAAGGTTGACACAGACAGAAAAAATACCCCGAGTTTACACTTTTTTTTGTGGTGGACTCCGACAGGGTAGCAGCACTGAAAGCACTGGTGGCTTTAGGAATCAGACAGAAACAGAAAGACACCACATATAACAACAGATAGGATGATAGAAGAGCATAAGACGTCGTACTGGTACGAAGAAGACAGCATTGTGTGCGAAGAAGAAAGGCTAGACGCCGTTCGGCATGTGCGCTTTATAGACAAGTATCTCTGTGAGGGCATACACAACCCGGTGTTTTGGACGGTGTTGCTCATAGTGAGCACGGTATTCATCCAGGTGCCGCAGTATTTGGCCCTCAGCAGAAAGAACTTCTGGGACCTCCTATTCGTCAACGAGTACATCGGAGACTTGTTTCAGCAGACGGTGAACGTGTTGTTCATTGCCAGGTTCGTTTTTGGCGCTTTTGGAGGTGTCGTATTCGAGTTTCTCTTGTTTCTCCTCTGCAACGTCGGATGCCTAATCCTTCTTTTCTCCCAAGAGTACTCCTTGCTCTACACCAACATACACATATTCTTGAAGCTGTTCATAGTATGGCAAATTTTTTACCCCTATGTTATGTTGTTTATCAACATGTTTTCATACGCCCACGGCAAAATTCGCCTGAGATACAACAAAGAACAAACAACTGACGACTCCATCCGCATACCTACAAACTACAGATACTTCTGGACCGAGAGCAATAATAACTTTCTCCCCATCTTCATTGCACATTCCTTCTTCTACATCAACTTGAATCACTGCTTCATTGACAATCAAACATTAATAGCCATCTACCGTTTTTCTAACTACCTGCTCAAGTTCTATTGTATTTACCAGTACATCCTCTATGAGGTGGTAAAGATTGTTCATGGAATAGAATTCTGTTCCGACTACAAGATGTTATACCTTACGAGAGATAGTGACACAAGCATCAACCTCTCTCATGGATACCAGATCGTCAAGAAAATATGTCTCTTGGCCTCTACGGGCTTGTGTATTAGCTTCGACTTACTATACATAGCTTCTTTTTATATCTAGATGAAACGCACTAATGTTAAATCATCATTCCGCATAATTAGTATTGAGCAAACTCTGAGTTAAAATTAGAAATGAGAGAAGGAGTAAGAACTATTTGAGGCGTAGAGGCTTGGTTTTCGTTGCCACTGGTTTCATCGTCGGCTTCGTCGACGTCTTCTACTTCATAATCGCCCGCTGGAGGATTGTCCGAAACCAGGTCACACGATGCCATGAGCTCTTTTGCCTCCTCAACGGAATACATAGAGTCTGCTACAGCAGGAGTGTTTTGTTGAAATGTAGTCAAGTAAGTGAGAATGCCTGTCTCATGCATACGTGAATACATCATGTCCTGCTCTTCTAGTAGGTTGGTTTCGAGGGCAAAAAGTTCTTCATCGACAAGTTCCGCGGTGCTGTCCGTTATTTCTATTTCATCCTTCGTCTGTTTTGAATCATTTGGAGGAGTAGGAGTCGAAGCAAAAGACGAGATATGGGGGACTCTTGTATTGTAAGGACCTGACTTCTCTTGAGCACTGGGTTTGGTCAAGTCTTTTGGGCAAACCAAAAAATCATGCACGGAAGTATCATTCTGAAAGAACGAGCCTCCCACATTCTCCTCATTCACCGCGGAGAATGACTTGTGGCATTCTGCCTCGTCAACGATAACACCTCCATCATGCACAGTTATCCCTAGCCTCTCTGGAAGACAAGCAAAATAATTGGCTAAAGAGAATTGCCGTTGATGAAGTTCGACGTGATTTTCCCTACTCAAGTGAGAATTTTTCCTGCCGTCGGAGCCTGATACGGCTCTTATTACGTCTCCTCTAGTGATATTTAAGGGAAGCAAGGAGTCAGAAACATCAATCTGTCTATCGTTTATCCACATTCGATTGACTCTGTCTTGCGCAATGCAGAATAGGAGCTTCCTCAATACGAGCTTTACAAGCTCCTCCAAGAGGACAAGGGACTTGAAATGAAGCTTAGGCACAAGCTTCGGGCTGCTCAATGGCACGACTGTGTTTTCCAGGTACAACGTTTTGCTCAAGTCTGAAGCGATTCCATAGTCAATGAGGGCTTCACTGGAATCCTCACCTTCATTACCGCCACCACTGGCGTCTAGCCGTTGGACATAGCTATCGAAGATGTCTTTGAATCGTCGGTTTTCGTCATTTGTTTTGCTTCGTTCGCGTTGGCTGATCAACTCGGCCTGGGTCTCTTCAACCTTAATTAGGTCTTCAGATACCTCGTATGCTATGGGGAGTTCGTCGTACCTAACAATTCTATTGGAGGGAGCACTGTTTTTCACCACAATGGTTTTCTCCCCTGACTGATCTACGATTTTCACCTTGACGGCCTTCTTCCGCAACTCTCTTCTCTTCTTTATTCTTCTCACATGCAGCCTTAGAGCGTCATAGTACGCCACTATCTCTAGATAGCTTTTACCTGGCAAATGCTCTTGTATGGCATCTATGCGGTGTATCGAATATCTGCATAAGCAGTTGAAAAAAATCTCCTTCTCCAAACCACTCCACGTCAGTCCATGAAAATTCTCGTATCCTGAATCCCCTCTGTAAGAAAATTCTCCCTTGTGGTTTGTTTTGCTTGTTCTGAACTTAGTCTGGCTCCCGTGGTAGCTGCTACCGTGGTCGAAAAATGTCTCTACTTCTCGGTTGTAGAGTCTAACGTAGTTGGGGTTTCCCTTGAAATGGCGATTGGTCTTGCTTAGGTTCTTCAGCCTGGTACCATCATCATCGTCTCCATTCTCAACATGCGGTATACTTGTCATCAGGTCATCTCGTAATTCTCAATTATTCACTTCGGGACAAGATCGAAACCAGTGTCTCTACGTCTAAAAATACATACAAGATTATAAAAAATTTGTCAAATGAGTGAGGATCATCAAATTTATTCGTTACGCTCATGGACAAGCACTTTATATAAACGAGTGTAATAATACATACCTAAATTCAGGGTATACTGGGGTCATGACAAGGATTTTTAATGCACAGAAGAATATGCTTGTGAGTGATAAAGCATCACAAGGAAGCGTTTGCGACCTTCGTTTCTAGTTCGTTAACAGTATTATTCGCTTCCAAGTTCCCAGAGGTGCTTATCTTGGCTTCACCTCCGTCCAGAGCCGAAGCGGCGGCAGGAGAGTCTATAATCTCGACTTCCGACTCCGACTCGTTTTCGGTGTCGACCCATTCTCCGTCAGTCTCGGACCCATCCTTAGAATATGCTTGTAGTATTTCAGGGAGAAACGGCTTTGGGGTATCATCTGGCGACGTTATCTTCGGGCCTGGGTTGTCGAGGGCCTCGTCGTAAAATATCTCAACGTACTCTTCCGGCACCAAGCCGTTTTCGCCTGTTTCCGGGTCCTCTGCCACGAGCCAGCCTTGGCCGTGTCTATACGATATCCAGATCTCCTGGCCTTCGCTCAACGCAACCTCGTTGTCGTTCTCCGGTATGAATTCAAATAATGCTATGGCCTTGCAGTTGATCTCGTCTGACGAGTATGCGTGTGCCTCGCTATCAGCCTCTTCGTGCTCTTCGTCCAGCACATCGTGATCTCTCAAGAACCACTCGTCCTGCGGTATACCGTCCCCGCTCTTTGACAAGGGGAAATCCCCCAGTCTTAATGGATGCTGTGAGGAGTATGCAAAGTCTACGATTGTAGTGCTCGAAGGAAACAAATCACGAAATGTTTGAAAATTCTGTTTATCGCTGTCCTTCATTGCCGGTACCTCGACTTTTCTAGCTGTCCAAAAAACTTGAAAATTGTTTCTAAGTCCTTCCCAATGCAAGACGTATCTAACCCGCCGTCAATCTATCTCTATCTCACGGATAAACCCAATAAATTTAGTGTCACCGATGTTCTGTGCTAAATTTATAATTTATCCTGGTGTCAATACCTTCACGATACAAGTCAGATTTATTTTGACACGATAAATGTCATACGACATGCGACATTTGTCTTCGGTCTAGATGAATGGACATTTTGACATAGTTTAACTAGGGCATACAGTTCAAAATGGATCCACTTGAAGAGCAAAGACTGGAGATAGAGGTGTTGGAGTCTATATATCCTGATGAGTTAACGAAGTATAATGATAAGCATTTTTCAATAGATGTGTTGTTGGACACCCCTTCTGAAAGAAAACATATTTTGGTGCTCGATGTAAAATACCCCGATGAGTACCCAAATGTCATACCTGATCTTAGGATTGAAAAGGGCGCGGACCCTGCTGCTAGTCACCACGGGAACGGGCAGGATGATGACGAAGATGAAGACGAAGACGAGAAAGAAACTAAACGTGCAGTACAGCTTTCTGAGCACATCGAGTTGGAGAGAGAAGATCTTGCTCAGCTCTTGCTGCGTCTCACAGAAGAGGCAGAGATACAGATAGGTATGCCATCTGTGTTTGCTCTCACCACGTTACTTAAGGATGAGGCTGAAGCTCTTTTCAGGGAAAAACTCAAGGTCGAGCAGAACAAGTACGATAAAAAGATGCTCGCCAGAGAGAAGGAAGAGCAGAAAAAGTTTAATGGAACAAAGGTGACCAAAGAGTCTTGGGCGGCCTGGTTCGAGGCCTTACGAAAAGAACTTAAACCCAAGAAGGACGCCTCTGCGCCTAGAAAGATGACAGGAAGAGAAATATTCGAAAAGGGATTAGCAGGCGTAGAAGACGAAGAAACCATAAACGCTATAACCGAAAACACAAAGAATATAACGGTATCGTAGATAGAAATATAATAAACTGAATTACCATTGTGATAACGATGAATTATGTACTGTATGTGAACTATTAATTAATGTCATATGTGATCCACTCCCAGACTTTCATGATTTCACCATGATTCTCGGTGAGATGAGATCTGATATTGGCATTGTTCTCAACCTTGTGACTCACTTTATTCCAAAGCTTAAGCTTTCTGGAAAGGTTGTTTTCGTTGGTCAATATCAAATCCCTAAGCTGGATCGCTGCTATATAAGGAGGGTACTGATCCTGGGTATTCTTAGAGATTAGATATTGGTTTTTCAACCTATCCAACACGTCCTTATAGAGCTGTCTCACAACAAGTTGATCAGCTTGATATTTCTTAAATTTTATTCTTATAATCAATGCCGACAAAGCTATCAGTACAATTGCTAGTAATATTTTCTTGAATTGAGCGATCGTTCCTACAATTGTGTTCTGTAATTGGCATTTAATGCTGAGGTTTGATAAGGATGTTGATCGAGAAACTTTGTTTTCCGTCTCCTCTCGCGTGTTGTTAAAGTCAACATCGACTGGGTTACTCTTTGACTGGTATCCGATCTATAATGGTGGTTAGTATATTGTCTTGCTGATAATTTTGTAAAAAAAATGAAAAAAAAAAAAGAATAACTTGCCTTACAATTATCTCTGGCTCCTTCTCCAATTCAACAAGTGACTTGGACCACAATTCTTCAAACTCTTCATCCGATATATAGGGAGCTTTCATCATATATAACAACTCATGAATTTCTTCAACTTTCAAACCAGCATCCAAATTCTTTGGTGATGTGTTTCCGCAGTTTTTATTGGCATTCCTGGATCTCAATAAATCCAATGTAACTTCTATCATTATTTGTAATTTTTCAGCTTTCTTTGTGTCTGGGATACACTTCTTATATTCGGGATGCACTACAGGCGAATAGTCGAAATACCAAGGTTTGTATTCGACAAAATCTTCGTAACACCCTATCTCAAGGTATGGATAACATCTGGCATGCGAAGGACACTTTGTACACTCGGGCTTATACCTTTCATCCAAAAACCTTCCAATTGCACTTAACCAATTTGGATATTTCTCAGAGACAGGGAATGTGGGAACGTCTATTTCTTGTCCGCAATATCCTATGAGGTATGTCTGTTCACGATACCAATATCCAAATAATCCTAAAAGCACCAAGGCTAGCCATAATGTCACAAACAACAAAATGCTCAATATGGAGGCCTTTCCGTGAGATCTTTTAGACGATGTCTTCTTATTAACGGTTTCTGATTCTTTATTAGTTTGTGTGTTATATTCTTCCTCTTCATCTGATAACTCATCATCGCTTTGTACGCTGGTATGACGCTGAGTATCAGTATTGGCATTGGTATTGGTCGCGCTATCTTTCGGATTTAATACAAAGCTAGGTTCATCTAGTTTGTAATCTTTTGGTGCAAGTCCAGACACAGATATTCCTAACTTGGAAGCAAAACTTGGCGATCTTAATAACTCATCGCCCAGCGTGGGACGGTCCTCATGCTCCTGCTTATTAGCATCCGCCGATTTATTATTAAAAACATTGGTTTCTTTCTCCAACGATTCATCAGTGTCTTCATCTCCGGATTTACGGCCCTCCAGGTTGTTCGAGCTGGCAACTCTCTTTGACTTTCTATTGGCTTTTGAAGAGGGCTTCGTTATCTTTTCGCCCGACTCATGCTTACCCCTTGAAGTCTTCCGTAACTCACTCCGCACCTTACTTGTTACAGGTAAAAGACTTGGCTTGTTGGGTTTAGGAGAAATGAACCCATGTTGAAGGCCCTTATTATTTTGAGCGGTCTTAATTCGAGGGCTTTTCGTTTGAGATGTGATGCCTTTCAAAAACGAATCATCACCTGATGCTGAAGTATCCTCGTCGTCGTCGTCAAATAAATGTCCTCTTGGTTTCTTTGGGACTTTACTGGTGATATCTGCCAAAGGAGAAGACATTTTTTGCTTTTTTGAAGACGATGACGGCTCTCCGTCTTTTGATCTTTTCTGTGGAACCGCTGGCGAGCTTCTGTTGCTGCCAGCTGAGTTCTTCTTACTACGAGACGAGTGTGGTGAAGACTGGAACACATTCTCATCTGAGAAGGGGGTTTCATCCTTCTTAGGGGCAACGGGGGTTGTAACCAGACTACTCTGTGTGTCTTCTGCTTTGTGTGAATCCACACTGACGTTATGTTTATCGGTGCTTTCCTCGGTCTTGCGTATAGATCTTCTTTCCCGCACAGACGAAGTATATTCTGTGTCTTTGCGCCTGTCGCTGCCTTCGGCGTCAGTCTGTTGATCTACTGACTCGTTTTCTCCCTCTTCTCCCTCGCTATCAGACTTTTCTTCTCTTGTATCGTCTGCTTTCTCAACTTCTTCTTCACGAGAGGTGTTTTCTGTTTTCTCTACTTTCTGGCCTTGAGGAGTGCTTATGCTTTCCTGGCTCTCTTTCTCTTCCAAGTCGCTTTCTGCCTCCGTCTCGCTGCGTGACGTATCAAATTCCTCCGGCTTCTTCTCCTTGGAAGCTCCTTCGCTTTTTACATGTATGATCCCTTCGTCGTTTGGCTTCGAATGGGTCTCATCATACTTCTTCATGAGTTCCTTGGAGCGAGACCCGATGTGTTCGTTGAACAATACTATTAATTCACCTTTTCTGGCACTTGACTTGTAGTGTACGTTGTTCTCATTCAATATGCCTCTGATCTCAGCGACTTTGAGCTTCTTCACATCGAAGTCTACGTTGTTAGTATATCATATTTACTCATACACTGGGCGTCATAATTCATCACAAAAAAAAAAATTCTAGAAATTTGAGAACCCTCCTGAACAGTCTCTAATGACAAGAATCAACATACCACTCCGAAGGTATTCCTTCGCATCCATCTCGAAGCTTGAAAATCAACGAAGATTTAATGATACTTCAACAATTGGCACAAATTTATAAACAAAATATATGCACTCTCATCCGCGAATTGTATACGATAGCAATACCTCTCGAAGACCTTGATCGCGAAAAGCACAATGTCTCATCGACCAGCCTTCTATCGACTACAAAGCTGACAGGACGTTTGAATGTAAATAGAGAAATATTGATGGCTACACAGGTGCATCAAGTCACTAGTAGACTTCTGCTGCTTTCCTTCAGCATCATATAGTCAATCAGCAATTTCGAAAACCGCATTTCAGATGGGCTGGGTCGCACATACTACAGAAAAGGGTTTCCGTTAGTTACAGTAAAATATTACACTGATGCCATACTGAATTTTGCCATGGTTGATTTTTCACGTTTGGGTTATCGCATTGCTTCGTACAAGGGTCCTGGGTCCTGTCGTTGAGACTAAGTGGCAAGCAAGGTTCTTCAGCAAGGAGTGGAGAACGGTTTCATGGAGGTAAGACGAAGACTGAACAAAGGAAACTCTCTCGAAGATATGATTTAACTTTGAGGCTGGGCTTTCCGTAGCTATAGATGCTTTTTTCTTTTATTTCTGCCACGATGGGGCTCTTTTAGCTGGTCAAAGGCCCTTTCTGGAGTTGACTGTTGAGCTGTTTACTCTATAACATATCTTTTCATTATCTTTTCATCCAGCTAGTGCCTAGACAATGCGGATCATTGGGTCCCATTTGTGGTCACTGATACCGCCCGTCGTCCAATGCGTCTCTGTTGGCAGAATCGGGGTCCGTTGCTCACTTGGAGGAATTTGGAGTTGAATAGTCAGATATTGCTGCTGTGAATGGCTTCAAAGCAGCGCTGAATTTCAAGATTGTGACCCTGGGGCCTATTACTTTGGTATCATGGCTCGTAAATTTCCGAAAAAAAGGAACATACGGAACACATTGACGGTCAAAAGCTTTGAAGTGGCTCTTTGGTTATGTTTTTCATGAGCAACAGCTACTCATAATCTACTTGTATCTTGTGCTTCTTTTAAACAACAGAAAAAGTTGAATCCAAGCTAAAAATTAAGCTAATAATTGGTGTTGTGGAAGCAGAAGAACATTCGGTATACCCCGAGGTTTGTTGGTTTATTTTTAATTTTTTTTTCTATTCTGCGGCGTTCCGGAGTATCTAGCAGGCATTCACATATTGTTTCAGCACAACATTTATCCAAAGAATTGAGCTAAGCTGTCCTAAAGATCAGATCATAATTTATTGCTGCTTTTCGAAATCCTGAGTAATTTCATAACATAATGGTGGCGATTCAGAGTTTGAAAAAAAGGTTCGCTGAGGCTTATGCACTTCGTGCCTGGTTTCTTCATGCATTGGAAAAGATGCTAGATCCTCTCCAGGTGAAACTAGCAATAGAAACGTAGTAATTATACGTGGAATTTAGTTATGCTACTTCGGGAATTCAGTAAGTATTGTCCTGAGACGGGATTGAAGCGTAAACCGCCCAGGTACGGAAGCTTCACAATGCTTATTGATACGTATAATCGTTCCATTATCAAATCTGCCCGTTGCATTCTAAGGAGATGTGCCGCATCATGCTACTACATATTTCGATTTCTGTCCACGAAATCCCGTTACCTAATAGAAACATACTTGAATCCCGGACCTTCTATGTTGAGATGCGTATATGCACCCAAACCCCACAACAGTCCCTGAGTATTGGTAATGACCACCCTGCTGCTGCAGGATTCTCTCACTGCCGCAAATATAGTATCTATTTTGGTCTCAGCACCCACCAAAACGTACGATTTTGTTGCATATTCAAGGCTTACATCATTTCAAGAAAAAGTGCATTTGATGCTGCTGATAAAATAGGAAATTTTCTCACGTCCCCCGGCAGCAGAATCAGCGTGTTTTTCGAGAAGCGGCAGATGCATCCTTATGCTGTTTTCCTTGGTGATATGTGGGCTGTTGGAAAAACGCTCGCCGTGGTGCATCATGCTTTATGCTTGTTTAGTATTTGTCCTGGTAACCTAACAACCTAACATGGTGCCTATGTTCTTCTCTCGTATCCTGTTTCACAACCATAAGCACTGCGGCCACTTACGCCGTGCTGATCTTGTAATGCGCCTGAGTCCGGGTGCTGGCACAGGCCCTTTGATTTTTCTACTGAGTATCATTTTGCTGGATTAAAACGCTGATTATTAAGTGAAAAGAAAATGAATATGGGAAGACTTTGATTTCTTGGTAGTATGTGAAGAGTGAGTTTTCATTCTTGGCTACAGGGAAAGCTAACTACTTCATCCACTCATATTAAGGAACCCTTTCTGAGGATATCATTTAGGAACCAAGGCTTTGATTTCCTGAATAGTGACCAGTGCAATACCACCGCCAGCCTTGGCCCAAAGTACTTAGAATCTTTGTTACCAAGGAAAATAATTACCGTATACGCAGAGTCCTTACTGCAGACACCGTTCTACTCTAGGGCATGTACTTGACGCAGTTGTGCCTCAGATGCTCGCAGAAGAGTGCTGAAGTAAAATAATGTAATATACAACGCGTCTCTAACTGTCCAGTGCTACGCAGGTATCATGATGCACGGCTCAAGGAGTAAGTTCCTCCGTCTAAATACCCACAGGTTTAGGGGTCAATTCGAAGTTTCACTGCAACGTGTCTGCCTGTTACGCCTTGAGGTATCTGTATGGCTTCCTCTGTGGTGCCCTACATACTGCATTACTGTCTTAAGCAAGAACAACATGAACCGAGCTGTACATGTGCTGCTGTATGAGCCAGCGTCTGAGTACACAGCTCGTAAGTTTTGGTAGAATTACTCTATACTTCATGTGTCGTAGCGCCCAGATACCCACAAGTCGCCTTAGTTCCACGTTGATGGAAACGCCTTGCTCGAGGACTGAGCATGACAGGTTCTGCGCACCATACCAGAATGCAAAGAACTCTGAATTCCATTTCACGTTTGTGGGCGATGCAAAGTAAGGTTTCAACATACTTTGGCGAGTTTCTTTCGACCCTTCTTCTGGATTATGAACGCGATGTTCAATAGATGAGCCTTGGAGAAAATCTATAGCTCATAGCCTGGCCTCTACATGGAACTCGCCTTACTTCGACTCGGATTCCGCCGTTCACCGCACTATTGCGTAGTTTGCAAGTCATGGACGGCTTCTCCGCTTCTGCGGACCAACATGTTCCAGAATCAAGACGTCTCCGTCGGTGCCAGAACTTGGCAGTGAATTAAGCGATTGCCTCGGAAGATCCGAACATGCGTAGAAACGCCTCATTCTACCTGTGCTTCCAAAGGCCCCACAGAGGAAACCTTCTACGTCTGCTTTAATTCTATCACTAGGTGTTGTTAGGCAGCTGTATCTAATTACTACAGATGCGTATGCATTTTCATCAAGGTACAGCCCTTGTGTGTTTCGGGTTTTCCCCGAATGCTGGTGCCAGCTCCAGCAGCTGTCTACGAAGAACCTACGTATGTTGTATCATGTGACCAGGAGTAACGGTCATCACGGCAAATTTCATGATACTGCAATAGAGGATAACATTGCGTCTCACCTGGGACACTGGATGTGC
Organism: Millerozyma farinosa; assembly: GCA_002196765.1. Classification (NCBI taxonomy): domain Eukaryota; kingdom Fungi; phylum Ascomycota; class Pichiomycetes; order Serinales; family Debaryomycetaceae; genus Millerozyma; species Millerozyma farinosa. The sequence continues at coordinate 1,292,917 of NBND01000008.1, forward strand.
TCCAGGTTCGGACGCAGTTTCAGATCCTCCGCTCCGTATGTTCGGCCACATGTAGTTGTTCTATCGAATGCAAGAGCGAGCCTTGAGGGGCCCCTATAGTCGGGCACGATTGACGCTCGCTTGAGCTTATCGCAGGAAGTGTCCACATGGAATGAAACGCCACTTGCGTTTTCTTTGGGCTTGCGTTACTCTGGGGCCTTGTTCGGGAACGGCGAGCTGCCTGGTAACCCGTTTGAAGCGCCTGTAGACCTCTTTGTAATTTGGTGCCAACAAAGCAGTTTGGTCCGAACAGGAAGATGCCAATTATGTCCCGCCCCATGTCCATTCATCACGATGTCTTTTCCTCCCATCTGGCTTGGCAGTACAGCGCGTGACGCCCGACAGACCCTGGCGACCCGAATATTTCAGATATACGGTTGCGACGTTGTGACACAATAAGAGACAGGAAACCTAGCCAGAAAACCGTAACGGCCTGTAGCGGTAGGATGTGATACTAGACCAGCCAATTTGGGGCAGCAGCCTTCCGAATTCGTTCTACAATAGGGCTACTGTCCATTATTTTTTGTGCGGCAAGTAAGGACCTACCAGACCTGAATCTTGAGACAGTCAATACTCCAGTAGCACATGCGACCCAGTGAGCGTGATTACTAGGGTCTTCAACGCGGGTAAGCACTTACTTTAATTGTGTCTGCGCTTGTCCCTGAGTAGCGCAACGGTTTCCCATCACTGGTAGGAACTTTAGGCCCAACGGAGGCGCACTGGCCGCGAATTAAAATCCGCGATCTAGTGACGTAGTCGCAATGGCCCGCCCCGCCGCGCAGCCCGTTGGGTTGCTCTCAAAAACTTTGCGTGGCTTATGCCAAACGTTTGAGAGACAGCAGGGTTAGGCTAAAGGCTGAGTTATTGCTGGGCTATTCATGGAGTATCGCAGGAGCAGCATGCTGCCAGGGGCAGTTTTGTTCAATAGGAAAAGCCGTTTCAATCACAGTTACGTATGCGCAATCCCTTTTAGTGATTCTTTCTTCGTGTTTTGTGTCCTCGGGCATAATCCCGAACCAGCTACGTTCCCTTCTGACACCAATCGGTGGAGTTAGGGATAACCAGTGCCTACAGCGTCGGCAAGCCCAGCAAGGGTCTAGCCGAGAAGCCAAAGTCACAAATCAAGCACCCGCTAGATCTTCGCTCGCAAGATCTTCTCCCGCTAGATCTATGCTAGTTGGATCTTCTCCCGCTGACTACAGTGGGGTGCTGCGTTTTACGCAGCCCTCCTAAATACGACGTCCAAGATATTTTTCGCTGATGCCGCGCGGAAAATCCGCTCTATTTCCGCGGCCGCGGGGCGACAGTGGCCTTAGCGTACCCTGTTAAAAATTTTTGGTGTTCGCCGCCAAGCGTCGCTGGCCGACGTCGAGTCGCTCGCGGAGTTCAGCCGCTCTCGCTCTTGCTCCGTATCTGAAATCCGCGCAGCAGATAACCTCATCCGGATTGCGTGCTCACTCTGCCTCTATGCCTTACGCGATGGCACCACATTTCGAGCAACTTGGGTCTTTCGCCGCTTAGCACTACAGTCGCGTTATCAATTCCAGCCGACGCTTCCGCTGCAGCTAGGAGGTCTAGGGTCTTGACATGCTGTGGAGGGCAAAATCAGGGCCCGAAGTAAGGCGACTGCTACACTGCGCGCACTCGCCCCCACTTCATATGACCAGTGTCTGAGGCATTCATTGTAGGCTCCGCTGACACAGGAACAACGGTGGTGCCGGTGGGGCAGCAGGAACAATCGCAATAACAAAGGAGGGGAGCCGCCTTCCGCTTCAGGAACAGAGAACGGACATGCGTCTAGGCTGCCAGTTTCCGCCGATCCTGAAACTACAATTTTCTCGACGATATTAGCGCACGAGCCATGGCGGGCCATGTCAGAATCTGGAATACGATAATTTTACTGCAGGACATCCCTCCCGCTGGCGTCGTTCCCGCAAACGGAAAGCCCAACACACTGGTGTCAACTTGTATGCGAGCTGGTATACAACCAGTACGAGTTTTCGATTCCCGCCCTAGTGAAGCCTGTAGACACCCTTTTGCTTCTCCAGGAGCAAACCATGCGTCATGCAGCACTTGCGAGGCCGCCAGAATCTTTGGGCGGGACCGGCGACCTAACCACTCTCGTCCTGCAGACCAGCGCTAGAGGGTTGTGAATTGACTCGCTACACTTTCGCAAGAGTTAAAGACTTTGGGCTTAACCGCCGGCGAGCCGCTTATCCTGGCGCAAGCGCAAAGCTTGCTGCTAAGCGCTCCCTTGCCGCTCCCAGTCGCAATTGAACAGGGCGCACACCGCATTTTTTGGGTCTTTGTCCTCTTGTGCCTGCATCTGTACTGTCTTGTTTTGCCCCCGTACTTTGTGTGCATTCCGGTACCGGCTACTATTCCCTTACAACTACTCTAGCCGACTCCTAACAATCTCACACATCGGCTCGTCCTCAACTTACATAAAACGAACATTTTATGTACAAATCGGTATGATACCTGCGTGCGCAGATTGTGCCTGGCAGTGCGTATCTTTGCATGTTCACCAGAGATTAACTGATTGTTTGCATATACAGGATTGCCTTTGCATTGCTGCAAAAGGCAGGTCTCAGGCCTGATTATCTCTTTTTGGCGATGTACTCTTACAAGTGGTTGTGCTAAGATGAATCAAGCCTCGCAGCAATTTTTTTTTTGTACATGAAGATATTTTTCAAGAAGCATGTATCTTTTATCGGTTGACGTAAGGAAACAAAAACCATTGCATTTTGGCCAAAAAAGATACAAAAAAAAAAACCTGTTTTGGGTCTTTCCTTATTCCACCCGATCTTCAGCATTGATGTTCCTGACAACTAGGCGACAGCAGGATATATATATTGCTATATACATGTTATTACATTTGGTAAAACAATCTAAATATTGTGTAAACTTTATCTCACTCATTCAACCTAAACCTTACAAGTCGAGTATCAAGTTACTGGTCCAACCGTTCGCATCTAGGTGAAGAGCTTCGGACATTACATAAACTAAACAGGAAGCTAAAGTCTTTAGGCTCACACATACGGAAGGCCGCAGACGAGCAACACAGGTGTCATAAAGTTGGCGAGATAAGTGGTCTGTCGGCTGTCTCCAGAACGAGGGATAATATTTTTTTTTTTTTTTTCTGGAGGAAAGCTTGCGAAAGTCGCACCATACACGTCTGACCTCTTGAGAAAATTGAAGTCTAGGCTGAAGAGGCTGGGTCCACTAATAAAACAAGTCGAGATTTTTCTCTAAAACAGCGCTGGCACAGAAAAGGGTTTGTCCAGATAACTATTTGAGTTCGGAAAGCGACGCAAGCAGGGCGGAGCAAGAAGAAGATTCACAGCTATTTAGGGAGATAGTCGGACGAGAAAGCCGCCTCAATACTATTTGCGCAACGCAAAGCTGAATATCTGGCTCAAGACAACCACACAGTGTACAGATCAGGACAACTAACGCCCGTTAATTCAATACGATATTAAGTAAGGCACTGTGCATAGATCTTCTGTGGCAGATAACTTTGGGTGGCTTTGACTAGATAAAGGTAGCGGGAAGCACAAAAACCGGAACTTCGTACCTTCCCTTCTTTTGTCTTTGGAGGCAGATAATTGTGAAACCAGAGATTAAATTATCGGAGAATCGTTCCTTCAGTACTTGGGAGTGCTGTCCAACCACTATCTAGAGTTACCTGTGTAATCCACTACAGGATATAAGTGTTGAACTTTTGTGTTCCAACTTTACTTGACATACATTGGCGTATATATCGGGCCGATTCTACTCCAAACGCAGCGCTTCAGTAGACATAAGCTTGAGGAACTGTGATTGAAGCTCTGTTTTGAGAGAAGCAGTCTGAGACAAAAAATACTGCTGGTTATATTTAATCTCCGATTAGTTGCGAATTTAACAGGGTGCTACAAGTTGTCGATTGCAAGCAAGGCTGTTGCACAAAGTGTTTCTCCTATTGATTCCGTTTTATTCAACGCACATATAGTTGGGACCTGTTAGCTTTGACAGTGGTGTTATAAAATTGTCTAATGCGATATACAAATAGAGATCTTCGAAGGTATTAACAAAGTATTTGATCATATTCCCTAGAATTTACAAAGGTCGTTGTTTCTATAACTGAAAGGTTTGAAAACTAATCGATATTGCCTTCGACTTATCATCTACATCTCTGGACACTCAAAATATATTAACCTTACTTCAAGGTAGGTAGATCGAGGTTGCTATCACAAACCTATTATTTCGTGATAAATCTTCGACCTCCAGTTTCTGGTATAAGTGAATACCATTGTACAAGATAACAGTATTTTTGAAACAGGAAGAATGCCGCAGTTACCATCGGTGTTTGAGCTAATAAATCATCCTCTTCAAAACAATTTTGGGCTGCCTCCGGCGCCATCTCAAAAGCCACTTCCCTCAGAACCAGAAGGGGCGACGCAGCCTGGTCATAGCATGTTATTAGCTGGCTCTGCTGGCTCTCAATTAGCCCAAGCAGGAAGGGCGGCTATGAGTAGAAGTAATAGTGATGGTTCTTGTCAAAAAGCCGAATGCAACAATTTCCAAACTTCCCCAGAAATCATCAAAGGAGGCAGAAGGCTAACAAACCCTCATATTGATTACTTCAATTATTATTCGCAGCCTAGAGTTTCTATAAGCTCTTCTGTTGCTCCATTGACAAGGAACTCGTCCCAAAATAGCCTGTCTGCAGGGATCATAAACGCAAGCGCATTTACTAGACATAACAGCGTAACTGGCGCTGAATACTATGACGGAATACACCATGTTGGGAGTAGCCCTCATTCTGCTGGTAATAATGGTATGGCTACAGCTCTTACTTCTAGTAATATTTCTGGAAATCAAGCTTCTTTAAATAACGCAGCCCTCACACCAGCCGGTCTGGCAGCTCCTCCAAGTTACGCTAATAATTTGACTGGACAACTACACCATTCCACACAAATGAATGTCCCTGTTCTTCAACAAGATGCTAGTCCAATAATAAATTCCTCGTCGTCTCCTGGCGGCCATGTTGCCGGTAATGCCATTATGTCGTCCGGCTATCATGGTGGACGCTTATCGTTCTCGCACACCCAACCACTCTACCCCCCACTAAATTATCAAGGTGCTGTATCTAATCCGTATCCTTCTCACCGACTGCTGGTAATACAGGTAGATCAACCTGCCCTGGTAGCTGCTGGCAATTATGAGGGTTCGCAGGCGAGCATTCAAGGACAATTCGCTCCTATCCATTCACATCTCAACTCTACAAACAATTCTTATGAATATCCCTTGGTACATTATCAAGTTCACCAGACACCTCTGTACTATCCATTGTACCGTGATATTCAATATAAAGCTGACGAGAATAACGCCTTGTTGAACAAACGACGAATCATCAAGAGAAGAACAAGGACTGGTTGTCTTACCTGTCGAAAGCGCCGTATAAAGTGTGATGAAAGAAAACCCCATTGTTATAACTGTGAACGTTCAAAGAAAATCTGCTTGGGATATGAGGATTTAACTAAAATCAAGAAGAAGAGAGATAGGGGCAAAGATGGAGAGAAAGAAGGCGAAAGAGAATCTACGGACGAACTCAAGGAGAGCATGGATAATGAATCCAAAGAAGCTGACGTTAAAGAGGAGCATCATGATCATATCATTAATCAAGATGGCAACGAGAGTTCAAAGGATGAAAGTAAACATGACAAAACACTACAGAATTATAAAAATAATAGACTGAAAGATGACAGTGGGGCAGAAGCAAAAACTGACAATGAAAGAGCCTAGAGTGTCGTTTACTATTCTGATAGAGAAAATACAATTTAACGTCTCACAAATGGTAGCAATTGAATACATGTGTAGCCATGTTAAACTGTATTTCAAGTTGATGTAACTTTCATTCTTTTTAATTTTATTATATAGTGAAGCTGTCACACATATGGCTTCATATACTATTTGAAAATAGTCTATTGTATCTTTATAGGTTCATGAATGGCAATAAGTGGACTAGTACTTTATAGTTCAATTCATTTTAGCTAATATTTTTATCTCATGCGTATTTTATCGTAGCCCATAATCTTGTACCCGGTATGCTTGATGTAAGCTTAGTATTGAACGCTTCTGTATCTTGAAAACATTACTGTTAAGTCAGATCAATTTTACAAGACTTACTTGAGGTTTTACTTAGGAGGTTTAATTCTTTTTATTTGAGTTGAAAAGACTTATCTTCTACCCTCCTATAAAAATTGAAAATCAAGCATTGTTCTCGATATAGTTCTTTCACTAAATAGATTTATCTATATATCGACTGAAAGTCTTCACTTGTAGGAAAGTACTGGTAAGTACGTTTGCCAAAGCTATAAGAAGCAGCATTGAAATTGGATCAAGATTCTAATAAATATCCCTGCTGTTAGATCTACTGGATAACATCTCAGATCTATAGATCTCATACTTTTTGTGAATAGTATTGTCTTTAAAGTCTTGAAGGTGGGAACCAAATAGAATATTCTTGAAAAGGCCGAAATCACAGCCACTGTCCTCGATGACTACATCTCCCCAAGGGTAACTACGCACATGCTTACCGTGCCTTACTTGATTACTTCCGATAATTCCAAAGGGTAGTCTGTCCTGAATGAGTCTGAATTCATCCTCATCGTCCTCAAAGTTGTAAATTTCAATGTTGTTGTCTTGGATAGACTTGAAAATCAACCTCTTATTGAGCTCGACCTCACTCTCAGTTAGTGTATCGCTTTTTGCAAGCAATGGAATAACGTTCACTTTTTCACCAATTTTCTTCATCACCTGAATATCAAACTCATTCAATCCCTTACCTGTCGGCTTAACGAAATATAACGCGACATGAATTCGGTTATCTTCTCTTCTTGGATTACGGTTAATCCTGACCTCTTCGTCTAGAATGCTCTTGTATTCCTTCTCGATAAACTGGTTGATAAACTCCGCATTGTCGCTATTTTCAAGTTTCAGACCAAAATTGACGGTGTAGTTAATCCTAAGCTGGATTGGAATACTATCAGGCTCCGTGACGGCTAGAATTGTTAGTACTTACAAATCTCATTACAAAACCAGGCCCTTCTAACTGTGAAATTAATTCGCAGCCAACACAAATTTGCACATACTCACTGATTTTGTTTGAATACTTAAGTCGCCTCCCAACCCATAGGAGTCTTCTTCGAACACAGTGCTATTGCACAACGTATTCATGAAAGTCTTCTTTCCAATACCATTTTCTCCAATAAGTAAAATAGTCAAGTTTATTCCCTTCCGGTTAATACGACGTTGTCTAATCTGCTCTGGAGTAAGCTATCTATGTTAATACCATTGATTATTTAAAACAAAGAAACTTCAATTGACGTATGACCATTTATAACGATATACTTGCAATATACATACTCTGTTGTCCAAAGTAGCCATTATCGATATCTTCAGTATGTTAAAGTATTTGGAAGTAGATTTTTTTGCGAGTATAGATTGAAGTCTATAATTGTGGTTAGTCCACAAGTAGAAATATTACAAAAGAAATCGCAGTCCTTTCCGGCCGAGCTAACATATGCAATGCATTACTAACTATATGAAATCTAAGCTAGCTCAATCTATTCATCTGCTCGAGTGCGTAGTCTAAGATGTAACTTTGTTCAATCAAATCGTCAATCCTCGAATAATGACGTTCACTATATGGTAAGATGGAGTCTATAATTTTGATAATTCCGGGTATTTCAACCAAATCCTCGGGACTATGCTTCTTGAAAATGACAGCAAGGAGTCTCTGAGAGACTTCAAAAAGCTTATTATTTACATTCCAATCTCTCAACTTTGTGAATAGCGAGAGTATTTGGTCGTTGTTGAGTTTCCCTATGGTGTCTTCGAGCTCGAAAGAGCCGATATCACTCTCTGGGTTGGCATTCTGAGCAATGGTTCCCTTCAATATGTTGTAAAGTCTCATAGGATGTTCCAAAGTCAAAGCTAGTAAAAAGGCTTCGGACCATTTTCCATTACTTATGAAATTTGAAAGCTCTTGGTCTTGCTCAACCTTGAGCTTCTCTTTTTCTGCCTGTTCTAAAAGATATTCTTCGGTATTGTCTGTCCAGACAGAAATATAGCCATCTGCATCGGCGCTGACCATTTGTAAACCGTCATCTTTTTGGTCAAGTGCCCATATTCTGTTTTCATGATTGTCTAATGTCACCAAGCAATCACCCGTCACATCCTTGACGTCCCAGACTTTGATTAATCCATCTGCACCACTTGAAACAACCTGCTGATTTCTATTAATGAACTTTGCTCTTTGTACGGCATTAGTATGGCCCTCAAATGTTTTGGAGCATGTATAATCATCTAACTTCCAAAGTTTTACTGTTTTATCACCACTACTTGTTACAATCAACTTGTCGTATTTACAAAATGAAACATCCCACAAGCCTCTTCTGTGTCCTTTTAAAACACCTATAGTTTCACCAGATTCAACGTCCCAGACTTTTCCTAATTTATCGTAAGATGCTGTAGCAAAATACTGATCATTTGGGGATACATCCAATGCATTTATGTCTTTATCATGCGCTCTTCTGGTGTATACTGCACTTTTTACGATTTCCACGTCATTGACGTTGCTGGGAACGATCCATTTTTTGACGGTAAGGTCACTAGAAGCAGTCAATAAAAATTGTGGGGCCCTTGTGTCTATAACTTTAGGTAATGCTACTGTTGTCACTGCACCAGCATGACCCTGAAATACTGCGTATGGCTTGAAACCTGATTCCTGCCATCTCCATATTCTAGCAGTATTATCTTTCGATGCTGTGGCTATCCACAAGCCATCAGACGAGACGTCAACAGCATTTAATATGTCAGTATGTCCTTCACAAAGGACCACCTCAAGAGGGTTATTTGGATCAACTATTCTCAATGATGGGGAGTTAGTCGCTAAAGCAATCAAGTTTAAGTCAGGGCCCGTATACTTGATATCAGCAATAATACCGTGATTACCAGCAATACGCTTCATGATTTTTAATGTAGCGCTGCCCGATTCGGTGTCAGGTTCCTCGACATCAACGAAAACTAATGTTTGATCACTCAACACTAGTACCAATGCCTCATCCTGTACTTTCAAAACATCCACAATCATCAACTCCTCAGTGGTTTTTATTGGAGTTGCAGTTTCGGCAATGACTTTTTCTCTCTGCATGTCCCATATCCTCAAGACATTGTTTGAGCCTGCAGTGTATATGAAATCACTTGAATTTTCATTATCCCAAGGTAAGTTGATAAATCCAGCATTCTCAACTTGCTCTTTGACGAGTAAAGTTTTAATAGGCTTAAAATTTTTCGTGCTGTATACCACCACCGTTTGATCTCTACCCGCCGACAAGAAATATGTGCCCGGTTCATTGAATGAAACACCTCTTACAGCAGAGGTATGTTCACTTACTGTTGTTATACATTTTCTTTTCACCAAGTCCCAAACCTTAACGTGACCCATTGTGTCACCACTTGCCAATCTCCAACTAGATGTATTGAGCTTTCCGAAGAAACAAAGAGAACTTATCGTACTTCCGTGTCCTTTGAGACTATGAGTGACATAATTTGATTCCACATCCCACACCGTGATGACTCCATCTGTACCTCCAAAGGCAAACAATGAAGATGTCTCATCCGCACAAGAAACGTAGACGGGAGAGGACATTTTGAATGATTTAACAACCCTCTCATTTTCTACATCAAAAATCCGTAACTGCTGAGATTGTGACAAGATTGCAATGTATTTTCCATCGGGAGTTATAGTTAAGCATGTAACTAACTCGCCATCTCCTTCTATCTTTTGAATTATACTTTGATTCTCCAAATTTGTTAGCACCACATCTTCATTCACCGCCGTAACAAGAATATCGCCACCAGCAGAGAGCGAGGCTGATGCTCCGCCAACATAGAACGGCTCTATGCTTTCACTTGTAAATCTGGTCCTCAATGAACTCATCCTACGATAGCTACGTTAGACTATTAAAAAAATATTCTCATCGTTTTATCCGATGAGGTGTTGAAACCTGTATATAAGTGAATATGTTTTTAGTTGATAATTTACTCAGAGACAAGGATCTATGATATCTTCTTTATCTTGAGCAGTATTTTATGGTATGGAGTATTTTCGGATAACTTCCCACTTGCAATCTCGTTAATTACTCGAAATTATTCCCAGTTATTCGGGCTTAGGCTTTTGTTTAAATTTTCTCAGTTGAGTACCCATGTAATTTCCCTTTTGATATTGTTATTGTACTTTGATTTTGGTCTATTCCTTTTTATGGCATTTCCGTAATGGCTGTAACAGAAAATTTCGACCGTTGAGGTTAAAGCGACTGTATTCCGTATCATGCTGAAGTGAGTGAATAAAATCAAAAGGGAGCAACGGTAATCAGATCGTTATAGGTTCCCTTCTTTTTTTCCATGTAATCTTCGAGCAAAATCTCCAGAAAACGCTCCCCTGCTTTCGGGCGGGTGAGGTAGAGTATCTGAAGATCACAGAAAGACCGTCTGAAATATGGATTCGTATCTGGATACCTGATTGAAGGCTTGCGCCAATTTCCGGCCCAGTCTACGTAAGTGTCATCTTTCTTCATGGGCGAGGTTAAGTTGAAGATGGCCATTTCGATGCCTTCCCAATCAATAATCTTTAAATCCTCTTTTTTTTTCTTCCACTTGATCGACGATTTCTGGTATTATGGTATTCCTGATTTCTCTTCTGATAGTTGCCAGTATTTTCTCTTGCAACCTAGCCCATTATTTAACAACCTTTTGACTTCTAGTCTGTTGGAACCTGTACATATATAAAAGGGTATACTTAATTAACTAAGTTTCTTTGACTTCTACTGTTAACTGAGATTCTTGATATGTTTTCCTACTGTAGCAGTAAGTCCGAATCAGGCTAAATAATGATATTCAACATCGACTTGAGGAGCAGAGAATTATTTCTCAATTCAGATAATGGTCGTAATTGAACATCGCTAGTATAAGTAGGTAATTGCTTCCCACTTTCACTTAGTTACTCAGCCTCACGGTAAGGTACCCGTATTTATATTTTTTGGCTCTGATATATACTACGTCTTGTTATACATAACATTATCAATTCTTTTTTTGCAACACCAGACGGTGAAATTTGAAACATCTGGTTTTGTGTCTCAGTAAACTTACATGCACGCCAATAAATGTGTAGTTTCACGTGATATCTATTCAAGTTCTATACCTAGAGGTTGTAAGCTTTGCTTCATATATGCTTCGAGATAATCTTCAATACCCAGTTTCTTTGAGCCATACTTATCATTAGCCAATAGCTGCTTCAAGCGTATAAGTAGAAATGCAATATTACTGAAAAAAAGTATCACTTTTATTCGCAAGAAACTTATGAATTGTCGGAAATCGTGAAGATATAACGAACGACTTGATGAAAGCATTTCATTTGTTAACAAATTGATTCTGTTGACAGGGCTTCCGAGATTTTTATTTTGGGTCTGAATCATACGCATAGATCGAATCACGAAAAATAGCTCTAAGGGAAATTTACTTTCATCGCTGACAAAGTTTCGAATCACCGAGTAAAAATCTTCTTCTTGCCCTACATCCTGGTTTATGGGACTTAGTCTTACCATGTTGGCGAAAAATTTTACTGAGTATATACCCCAGCTATGCGCTATTCTTTCGATCTCTGATGTGTTCAAATTAAACAATTCCTTCCAGAGGCGAGAGTAAGTTATTCTAAACTTTTCATCAAAAGATGTGTACAAGCCATGATCTAAAAGAATTATCTGCTGCTTTCCGGATGAATCTAATCTCACCAATAGGTTTCCGGGATGGGGGTCAGCATGGAGAAAACCATATTTGAAAATCTGCCTCCCAAATATACCAATAAACTGTTTCATGAGTAACGCAAGGTCCACATTATTTGCAATTAATCTCTCCTTATCTGAGAATGGTATGCCATCACACCATTCAGTGATAAGAACTTGTTTCGTGGATATTTCGGGATAAGTGATAGGGATATGTACGTTAAACTCGTTATTATTGTCACTTGCAATCAATTGCCTGAGTCTTTCTGAATTGCGAAGTTCTTTATCGAAATCTGTCTCATTGTTCATCTGCTCAGACACAAACTTTGTGAAAAGGTTTAGCTTGAGTTCGAAGAACCACTCATATAACCTGGATATCTTACGATACACATATAGATCGTTTGGTAACTGACGTTGAATATAGCTGTGTTGAACTTTGACTGCAACCACGTCGCCATTCCTCAATACAGCCTTATGCACTTGCCCAATTGAAGCACTTGCGATCGGCTCATGGTCTATTTCTGTAAATATTTCAGTCTCGTAGTCTTTACCGAGGTTGGCTTTCAAGAGCTTATCCACGCTCAGCCATTTCTCTGAGGGAGCATCATCGTAGAGCTTTTTGAATACCGTCTGAAATACTCTTGGAAACAACTCTCCCTGATTCGCTATCGCTTGCCCCAACTTTATATATATTCCCTTGTTTTGCATTAGCATATTTAACATCATTTCTGCCGTCTTCTTGTGTAGCTCATTAAGATCATCATACTTATCAAGGTTCTTAGAATACTGATATCCGATCCATGTCATCACATATATCGCACGCACAGATCGAACACCGATTGAAGAGAAACAGTACTTATCCGTGAGATACGCTATTCCTCCCACACCACATGTTATAACAGAGAATCGTAATAATACCCTAGCACTTTTGTTCCTCTTCCAAAGACTTGCATGGCTGGTACTTTGCCACCGCCTGTCGAGATGAAAGATACTCCGAGACGACTGGTAAGGCCCTCTTCGTATAGCTGGACTCAACCTGAACATTTACGTCTCTTACTAATCCCTATCCTTATTCAATTTTTCAAACTTGTATTCGCAACCTAAAATATCCACCATATAGTGTCAGCGAAGTGACCCGGGTTCCGCGTACTGACAAATCGAAAATCAAAAATTAACTCGAATATCGGAAAGATATTTTAAAGAAAACAATGAGAGCAGTTAGTAGCTTGACTTTTAAGAGATTGGCCCATACGGTGCCTCCAGCACCAGTTACAAAGAAGGTCGGTAGCTTCAGAGGTGGACTCTTAGGGTTTTTGTTTGGTGTTACTGTGACAGGTGTGGGGTCCTACTACTATTTATTGGAAGAGTACAAAGCCGCTAACAACGTGGTAGTTGCTGATGTTGTGTCGTTGAAATCGACCATTGCTAACCTCGAGAACCACATCAAGGTCTTAGAAGACAGATGCAAATAATTGGGAATTCTGCATGAAGAATGTATTTGAATATGCTTTTTGAATTATGTACAGATTATGTGGATATACTTAAATAGTTAAATAAAAATTTGAAATTTACTACTATTCGTGCTATATGTTCTTTAGATGTTTCTTTACTGTCCGTTTAAAAGGAAAGAACTGTCTTTTAGCAACGACTTGAACATTTCTATATCTATGTTACCATACAAGTCGCCTGCCATATTCAATTCTATCTTCCTTCCTCCCAAAGAGCCTCCTTCAACCAAGTCGAATTGTATTAGCCTATCTGAGTCGCTCCCATTTAGAAGAACGTTGAGCTGTCTTCTATATGACATGCTAATGTAGTTGTATTTGAGCTGTTTGCCATTTATGGTCAAGTCAAGGGTTGGAGCAATGGACGTCGTTACTTTCCCGCTGAAGTCAAGGACAGACTCCTTCAAAAACTGAATAATACCTGGCTGGCTTGTGTAGTGGTTGTATTTTCTTGTGGTGGAGTTTAAGATATCCTCGATGTTGTCAGTATGGTCTTCTTGATTTTCGCTTGAAGCCGCACTTTCTCCAAAACTCAACAAATCACCGGACACTTGACATGACATTTTCACATCCGAGTTGCATCCAGGAAGTGAGACATAATAAGAGTTGTCAACTTCTACGGTAACAACTCGCAATGTGTCTAAGTCGGGCTTTGATTTCTCGTTCAACTCAACCCATATCTCCACGGGCGGGTATGACATCTTCTCTTCAAACGAGATGCCCTCATACTCACAGAAAGGAGAAGGCATGAACTTCATTTGAATTACATAATTATGAGGATCATTGACCAACCCAAGATTTTTTTGCAAGTCACTGCTGGAATCAAGCCCCTCTAAGGGTAAAGATAATACCTTATCATGTAAAAGGGGAACATTTGAATTGAATCTGTACATGGTGGATTCGTCTTCAATTGCAGGAGGATTGGGAATTACGGCTTTGTCGTTACTCTCTCGTGATGCGAATAATATATTACCTGGTGTTAATGTGATGATTGGAGGATTCCAGTGGTCTCTTGGAATACCGCTAAGATTAGTTCTATAGCTGAAATCTGTAAGTTTTTTGTGTATGTCTTCGATATCCTTAACTTCAAATCCAGATATCTCTTCGAAATCAGTTAAACTCGATGACTTGACAGGTGACTCTTTGGAGTAACTATTATCATTACTCTCTGAGTTACTTACTCCCAAATCTTTCAAGATCTCCAAACTTTCAGCGGATAATTTATTGTGATGCTCTAAGTTATGCGGCAACGACTTGACCTCGTTAATAGAAGTATCGTAATCTAGGTCATCATTAGATGCAAACAACTGTGAATACCTGTTAATCGTAGATTCTAATTTTTGATTTTTAGTTAAATGCTTATTCTTCATGACGAAAAAGTCATCCTCTCTGTTGCTCCAGTTCATTGAATCGTCATCCTTATATGGTATTAATTCTGTATCATTTAGCTTTGTGGGGAGCATCAAAAAATTTCTCCTGTGCTTATTGTAGTCTAATATCCATAAGAGAAGTCTCTTTGATCTTTTGATCTGATTTTTATTTAATGCAGTGAGTTCATAGTTATCACCACCAATATTTTGGAAATATACTTCAGAATTTCTGACTACTTTGTTCAAGTAAGCATCATTGTTCTCCTCATTTGAAAGACGCTTTATAGCATCTAAATTTATTATTTCTGAATGTGACCTCCTAAGTATGTGATTCAAAACTATTTCAGCGCTTGTCACTTGTTGCTCCGTTCCCGTAAACACGATGGTTTCAGCTTCAGACTTGAACAGAATCCTTACACCTGATCTAGATAAATACTGAACAAGGAACCCATTCTGAGCTAGAAGAAGAAAAAGTTGGGGTTTTGTCAATTTGACAGATTTTGACACCAAAAGATCTTCCAAAGTGGATATCTTTTTCGTTACTTTTATGTTCCAAGCTCCGGTAATTATCTGGGACGCAATCTTATCTTTTCTGGCATTAGATGATTTCTTTTTGGAAGTTTCAGTGTTATTTTTCTTGTATGCGTTTTGTAAGTATTCCTTTAATTGATTTCTAGTGAAACTTTTCACAAGAGATTGCTTCAAAACTTCATAGCGATGAACGGATATCTCTGTATCATGAGGACGGAGTCCTTCTATTGTATCCTCGACTCCTGTTGCGTTCTGAATGTCACCCACAGTTTCTTGTAATATATTCAAATATACACCACCATTCTTCGTGGAGCTGTCTTCTGTTTCATTACTCGACCCTAAATGCAAATTAAAAAGTTTTTTTATCCTATTATCTTCCGTCTGGCTTGGTGGAAGTATTAAAATATTTTCTTTCTTAATGTTATGTTCGTTCTTGTCATTTAATGCAATTCTGTCTTCCTGCTCATCATTCACTCTTTCAGGGGTACTCCCTTTCTGATCTGAGAGAAATCGTGTATTCGAGCTAAATTGCGGATAGCTTACAAAATGCCCAAAGTTAGTCTTGGGAGCTACCCTCTTCCTAACAAACCCTTGCAGCCATCTGTACATTATTGGAACCCATCTGTCAAATAAAGCTCATAGTAGCAAATTTTCACACAAATAGTATACCTGTATATTGATGCGCACGTGATTTCTGGTGTGATGACTGTCGCTCGCTGAAGCTTACCTTCGCGTCGTTATCATGCTCGCTTGGATAAACTCAATATGGATTTCCGCAGCCGAATATCTTCTGCTCGTTTCTGCTCCACCACGGAGCATAGGGCACAGCTCGAAATGTATAAAAGGCAGTGATTTCAATCAGTTGTCTCATAATTAGACTCTATTAAAATAAAGATGATGTCGATAAGGAATTTATCTGTGCTTAACAAAAGCATTAAGCGGAGTTCTTTAGGACCCTCTATGTTTCGCTACCTTCACGACACTAGAAAGCGAAACGACAATATCCCCTTAGTACCTGGTACAGAACAAGAAGGCTTCAAAAACATAAACATGGATCTTAAAAAGATCAAGAATGACACTAACAGTATGCAACTTAACTTCTTACGCGAGTTACCTTTAAGAGATTTGTTTTCTTATATTGCGATTGGTATCGCTACTTTAAATAAACCCATCTTGAATGCCTGTATCAAAGTGTTTCCATACACTCCTATGTTTCTTATCAGAGCACTTGTTTACAGGATATACTGTGGTGGAACAAATCTTAAAGAAATAAATGCAACTGGAGATAGGTTAAGACAAAGAGGGATTAATAATATGATGCTCTCTTTGACTATAGAGGCATGCGACGGAAAAGACCATATCGACCCTGACTACATAGTCACGGAAACAAAAAAGTCTTTGACGGAGTTTTTGGCGCCATACAGTATCAATGTGCTCAGAAACTCTGAAAAAGACATTAACTCTATTCCCCCTGGTTACGTCGCTTTAAAGCCCACCGGCTTCGCTAAGGATGCTGCGAAAACTCTCAAGTATTTTAAATCAGATCCTCATTATGCAGCCAAGTTTGAAGAATTAGTATTAAGGGTCTCTGACATCTGCAAAATGACATACAACATTAACCAAGATTTATCCAAGGAATTTCCTGACAGAAAAGCTCCTTTTGTAGTTGCTGTCATCGACGCAGAAAAACATGAGCTTCAGGAAGGTGTTTATGAGCTCCAAAGAAGGATGTATGCCAAATATAATCAAATAGGTAAGCCTGTCTCTGTGGTAGGTACTTTACAGATGTACTTGGCTGACTCTGCAAACATTTTAGCATTAGAAGAGAATTTGGCAAAGAAGAATAATTACAGATTAGGATTAAAGTTGGTGAGAGGAGCATATATACATTCGGAAAAGGATAGATCTGTGATTCACAAAACGAAGGCTGATACAGATGAGAATTACAACAATGGCATCTCATTTTGCATAGATTCTATCTTGGCAGATAAAGCTAATGATATTACAATTGGACATTTGGTAGTAGCTACCCATAATGCTGAATCTTTGAAGTTAGCCACAGAGAAGTTGAATTCAACTCAAAATACCGAAAACAAGGCTAACGTTGTCTTGGGTCAGTTACTTGGTATGGCAGATGGTATCACATACGATTTAATAAAGAACCACAAGGCTGGAAATGTTATAAAGTATGTCCCATGGGGTCCTCCAATTGAAACCAAAGAATATTTGTTACGGAGATTAGAAGAAAACGGCGATGCAGTTAGATCTGATAATGGATTAACGTTACTAGCAAATTCAGTGAAAGCTTTATTTCAGAAAGTCTTTTAATAATTGGATAATTAGATAAAATTATATAACGGTTTAAGCATCATAATGATAATGGTATTGAAAGTCTAATAATGTACTGTAAAGGTCTGTGTTTCCCAAATGTAATTGCTGATAACACACTGAACAACCCACTCCCAGTCTATGAAATGTAACCTTTTTGACCTTAATTTCTTTTTGTTGGCCTTGCTGTTCACATTTTCCCGGTTTGGCAAGGTACTCACCGATTCGTTTTGAGAATAGGACTCTATAATGGATCTTATATTTTTCGAATTGTCATATATCATTACCTCACCTGTAAAACTCTCGAGAATTTCGACGAGATCATGATAATTAGAATACATGTTAATGTCCCTAGCTCCAAATGCATGAAATATAAACTCGCATGTCCTGATAGTAGTACTATTATCATCATGAGACATTATTATATGGTAATCGTGAAGTAAATGATTGTTATTCATTAGTTGGTCCAGAAGGGCTTTTCCTTGTGCTCTATTCGTTGCAAAGGCAAAAACATTCAAGCTTTTGATTGACTGAATTTTATGAGAGTAACCAGCTGGAAGCAAATACGTTTGCCAGTCTAGCACTTTCAGATATGATATTGAATCTAAAATAAAATTCACTGATAATACTGGCCATCCTAGACAAAGCGCTTGTAAATATTTTGCACTTCTGCAATAACTATTGGAGATGACAGCGCCAAATACGAAACTATTAAGTGTGTCCGAAATAAGCTTTAAATTTCCTTCTTTACCGCATGAGAATTCAAGTATATCGATAAATGATGTGTATATCACAGACCCGCCATTTTCTTTTATTGCATCAACAACATTCTCCTTCACTTCTTCGTCTAATTGCTTACCCGAAGTGATGCAGAATATCATCCCCGAGAAAAGCTGGCTTTTCCCCTTTTCGGTATCCAATTTCTTAGGTGACCTTTTCGATTGAGATCTCTTAGATGGGCTGCTCTCTGGAGTTATGCTCAAACCAGATGCTCGAGACTTTTTTATTGTATCAGCTCCTTGACTTATTGCTTTATCTCCTATTGAGTCTCGTATGATCCCATAGTGCAAGTCTTCACTTGATTTCAAAACATCCATTCCTTTGATTATCAACTCATAGTTCTGCTTGTGCCAAGCCCAATCGGACAATTCCATATAACAACGTTGAAGATCAACCCCAATTTCTTTCAAATTCGATTTTTTTCTCTTGGTAAGCCTTTGAAGATATACGTAATTGAATCCTCTTGCGCATAAATATTTACTTCCATTGCATTGATAAGTTAAACCGGTAACCTTAAATTTGTACTTCGAATTTCTTAATCTGACCAGATCACCTATTCTAATGTCAAGAAGATGGAGATCAGAATTATTGATCACATATTCTCCTTCTTCGAAACTTACCACCAGCTCTTGTGAACCATAATTCACAACTTGGCCAACATATATGTTGAAATCGAACAGAACCCAAACACGATCTCGTAGGTTCACTGCATCTTCATCAATACGACTAAACTCTTCTTGTCGTAAGGTGGTAGGAAAGTCCTCCACCGTATTATTATCCAGTAATAATACTGACATTTCATTTCTCTCACTAGGATCCTTCGGTTGACTTCTTCTGTCGTTGAAAGTATTACTCGTTTCATTACCTTGCCTCATTAAGAAGTTATTTGTGGGTGATGATGGAAAATTGAAGCTTGTGGCTTTAGAGATAAACTCATTTGTACGGATCGGCGTATTAGTAGGCGCTTTCTTAGAGCTACTCGCGACTTTATCTAGCAAATCATGATTTTTTATGTTAGGCGAAGATTCATCGACTTGACTCGAGGATGTAATAAGCTTCCCATTTGGTGACCTTTTTCGTAACGCCAAATACTTACTTTTTGAGTTAAATAACTTCAAGTCATCTCTCATTTTAGGCTTTTTTACATTCTCTGGGGGAGAAGTTTCAATAATATTACTATCCTCCATTTCGTCAGAATGTCGTTTCGTCCCCTTTGAGGGAATAAATTCGTCATGAATACATGCATTTCTACTTTCTGAATCTTGAAATTGGTCATCATCAGTTCTTATAGCCTCTTCGCTACCTTGACTGCTAGAATATATCGCACTTCTGTAATTTAGCTCGATCTTCTTCGAATCTGTAGCCATTATTTCCTGAGAATCAAAAACTTGCGTCCTTGATCCAGTAGTCGTGTTATTATATTGCTTTGAGGGTCTGGTTTCGATAGTGGGTACTATCGTTTTTTCTGTTGTTCCTTCAATAAGCTGAGTTTCATTATCCTTCTGTTCGGAATAACTTGTATTTGCGTTCAAATGTTCAAGAAATGAATCATTCTGCTTTTCAGGTGATAAAATCATCTGTGTGTCCGCATTTAATTTATGGTCTGGGTATGCAATTGGTTGAGTTGATCCATCTTCTTCGTAAGATATCTCTGATATATACTTATCCTGAGCCTCAGAGATCTTTTGAGTGGCATCATCCTCATTTTTCAAGCTCTTCGTATTGTATGAAAATAATGGCAGTGTGTTAGGCATTTGTTTTACCTTTAAGCTTGATGGTGTCTGTAAGCTCAAATTATTCAAAGATAGATTTTCATGTTTCGTAGGTAGCAATGGTGTTTTTTCGATCACTTGAGTATCTGCCTGTGTAGGTTCATTGTCATGATTATTATTCCTGGTGTTTATATCGGACATACTTCTATTTCCAACGACTTTATTACTATGATAATCTTCTTGAAATATCAAACTATCGCAACTCGCTAGCCTATCCAGCCCCATCGGAGAGAGGCCTGCCACTGTATCACCGGGTGTATATCGACATTTATCTTCAGTGCCAGAGCATGGAGAAGCTTCAATCTTTTGAGTCATAGATACATCTAGTACTACTGTTAAGTATACAATTATTTAAAAGTTTAGGTACGACGTTTATTATTATGTTCGCATACAGGCTCAATACATAATCAAAATTTTGGACTATCATAGACTGGTGAGATAAAGTTATTACGACATTAATCCTCATGCATCTAATATACAAAATCTATAAACTATGCTTGCTCTGAAGAATGAGTAAAGACACCTTCATACGCTATTGGTGTGTCCTGAGCTCAAATATCCTTTTTTTGTATCAACAGATTAGCACCTAGAGAGGACACAATTAATCCTCAAATTGAATTCAAGTTCTGCAATAAAGAACCTTCCATGTTACCTGGATTATTATTTCCAAGCTTGTTTAAAATTGAATCTAGTAATGGAGCACTTCTGCCCTCCTGATGATTAGAATTCATGTTTTCAGTAGGAGCTGAGGTAGTATTACTAGACTTAGTTTTCAAAATGCTAACAGGGGCAGGACTATAATCCTTTTGGACCACGTAAAGCGCAAAAAGTCCTTTTTTACCCCTTATTTTTTCCACGCTTAAAAGATAATCTGGAAGATAAGGGTCGTTCCCGTCTATATTTAACAAGTAAGAGTCTTTTACGAACTTGGGTTTATTAGAAAGGACACCTACCTTTCCCTTTTCTGCAAAATACCTTGTGAGTCTGTCATAGTCTTCAAAATTACCTTCACATTTGATCTCTATCAAAAAGATGTCTCTGGTTGCAACAATTTTATTTAAGTAGTCATCTGCTCTTCTCCTGTCGAGCTTACCTTCGATTTGATAAACATTACGTGAAAGTAACTCTTTCGAAATCCTGACGTACTTGTTAAATAGTTTGACGTTGGGAGCTGAATCGGGTTTTTTGTAATTAGAGCAAGTATAAAACAGACCCGATGCTTTGAACGAAACAAAATCAGGGAATACAATATCACCGCTCCAAATTTCTGAAGACATAACCGGGGGTAATTTAACCTCTTTAGGCTTTTCAATAACTTTCTCTTTGTCATCCTTGAGAATGAAATCCAATTCCTTATCATCCAAGTCAGGTATTTCTGCCGAACCATTATCATCTGCTTCCTCAAATGAATGAGAGTGATCTACTTCTTCTTCTTCATTATGCTGAGGTGATCCACCTTCCTCTTCTTCCTCGTCGTCATCTATACTGGTAGCGAAACTAGGGTTATAGTTATTATAAACCTTGTTATCCTCTTTATTTATCATAACTTCACGGGTCTGATTTTCTTTTTCATCCTGGAATCTTCGGTGGTCTATGTTACGAGTCAATATATTCACATCTACTTCTTCTTGGTTGGTGTTCAAATCTTCAACAATTTCCTCCCCCTTATGTGTTCGCCTGATTCTTTGACCATTATCTTCTGCAGTAAGCACAGATCGGCGTATTGATTCTTGTCTGACCTTTTCTGCGTATTCTTTAAGTTCATTATCTATCTCTTCAGGGGACGAATTGACTAACTTTTGAAAAGACAAATCACCATCAATTATCTGACTCATGACATTAGGTTTCTTGATTAATGATATCAAACTACGACTCTTGTCGGTATACTTTTTATCATTATGCGAGATTATAGAAGCTATGGCATTTTCCAATTCAATGCCCCATTTAGAAGACAAAGAGCTTTTATCTAAGCCTTCTGGAAATTCGTAAGTAGAAGGTATGTTCTTCTCAAATACCGCCGCAAATGCTTTGGCCACCATGGACCGGGTCTTATTTCTATACTTCGACTCAATAGAATAGTCATCTCGACTACTCTTTTTGGCTATGGTTTTATCCCCCTTCTTTTTGTCTCCCGTAGAGCACAAGTCGCACTTATAGCTCTTGGGAATCAGATCGGCTGACTTGTAGCCCATACATTTAGCATGCTGCCATGTCTTACACAGCTCACATTCAATCATCATGCCACCTTCGTCCTTGTCTTCGTCGTAATTATCCTTGTTCGTGCCGCAAGGTGAACACCTCACATCACCCTCTTCATCCAAATTGTCCTCGATCTTTTCCTCTCCGTCATCCTGATAGTCATAATCATCGTCATTATCATTAGCAACCTTCGCTTTCTTATGATTACCCCCTTTGCTTAACTCTGACAATCTCTTTTTTTGCGGTAATATATCTTCTTCATCCTCCAGAAAAAGCTCTATCTCTCGCTTTGAATGCTGGCCCTTATTAGCTCTGCTAGATCTTCTCATAGCTGGTAACTTAGAAGACTGGGATACAGTAAATGATCAGCTCGGGGTTATATAAGTATACAAGTATTGGTATCAGAATAGAAACTTATGATGGCACTACTAAAGTGAATTCAAGTGAACTTACACTAAGCGACTACTAATCTATTCACTGAATCAAAAAAATCAGGATGTATCTTCTTCAGATTACCCTCTTCCACTATTAGAAAAATATAATAAGCTTAGTTTCTGTGTTTCTTTTCTGCTTTGATTACCTTCGATGAGTATATTGTTTCTCGATGGCGAAGAAATTTGAGGATCAATTAAGTTTTTGGTAAATCCACTACGTATGAACAGACTACTTGATTTCTACGATAATAATGTATTGCATTTACTGTTCAATCCGTTAAATCTGACTAAAAATCGTATTTAAAATGGAATTAGTCTAAGAAATATGCATCTTAGAGACCCTTGATTAAAGTCATAATGTCATTGTCATCACCTAATATCTCTTCAACATCTGCCAAAGCATTTTCACTAAATAAGCCTGATTTAGTAGGTCTAAAACCTTCTGAAAGAGCTTCTGCGATTGATGCACGTCGCCTCACCAGTTTGGATGAGATGTTAGATTTAGGTGCTTTCTTTCCATCTCTAGGTTGTTTTTTGATGGAATGTGCGCTGGTTTTATTGGAAGCCTGCCTCCTTGAAGCGTATTTATGATTAGACAAAGAGTATCTTCGCCGATTAAACTCGTTATTTGATTCACTCGTGGGGTTGAAACTGGATTTCGTAGGATAATCAATGGACGAAGGGTGAGATGTGGCGTTGTAGAGCACAGATTTGTTTCGAAATGCGCCCAACGGCACTCTCCTTTTCGAATTGTTGAAATCTCGCCATATTCTTATGTCATTTTCGTCATTTGTGTCTAATTCACTCACATTCAAAAGCTCGTCCAATCCCAATGCTGGGTCATCAGAGTCGATGCTCGACGAGCTATCCTTCTCGTGAAAGTCCAGATGCGTATCGGTTGGTCTGTACCTTGGTTCCTGACTATTCGAGTTTAAGGTCCGTGTAGATAATCCGTCGATTATCCCGAAAGGTTTACTGTCGATGGTAATCCATGTACCCAACACCGGAGGTCTATAGTCCGCAGTTTTCGATGACAACACTTCCTTAGCTCCTTTAGACCCGAACTTTTTATTTGTTTGTTGAGGTACGGATAAATCAACGTCCGTTGACTCGCCACTATCAGCGTCATTATCTGAAGATATATCATTATAAAACTCACCGCTCTGTGATGGTTCTGATACATTTTTCTCCCTGCCTGGGAAAATCACCATCGCCGCTTTATCATCTTTATAATCTTCTTCTAAATCACTATCAGAGCTATTGTCTGAGCTGAAAAAATAATTCCACAAATAGGAGTCATCATCTTCCTCACTGTTTTCATTGCTATCCTCTCTTCTGTATATACGTTTCTTATTCTTCTCTTTCTCTGGTAGGCGCGTAAATAAATTTCGATAATCGGTGTCCTCTTCATCGAATATCGGTAGTCCTATGTCACTTAAATTATCTCTATCTTCGTCATCTATGTCTGCATCAAACTGATCCTCTTCGAAGTCACTAGAGCTATCATCGTAACTTTTGTTTTGCGCATCCTTCTCATCCAGAGTTTTATTCAATGACTTTGCATCCTCATTAGCAACCGGCGCATTAATTGCCGTACCTTCCTCCAAGTAGGCGTCATCGTCATCAAACCCGTTCATCTCAAATTCATTCACCAAAAACTTTTCTTCCTCTCTTAAAAATGGATCATTATCATCATCTCCTTCTTCCATCGATACGGAGGAATTTTTTCGATCGTGATTGCTGACGTCTTCAAATGAAGGTGCTTGAAATTGTTCTAAGTCATTATCAGCTTGCAACGTAGCAAGTAATTCATTATCATCAATTTCATAATCGTCATCAGAATTTATCTCATTTTCGCCGATTTTAGGCACTTGGATGCTATGCGAATTCAAAAAACTATCTTTACCTCCCAGAGCAAAGCCCCCAGTTGACACATCACCATCTACGGCATTCTCGGGAAAAGTTACTTCTTCACCTATGTCTTCATCACCCACATCGTTAAAGAAGCCGGTCTCGGGGACTTCTGTTTCGCTATCATCGAAAAGAGCATTTTCATCAATCTTATTTTCCAGGTCAAAATCAAAAGTAAAATTGATATCCACAGGAAGAGGAACTTCCGATTTTCTTCTCCCGAATTTGGTGAAACTCCTAGCCCTGCTATCTCTTCGTTTTCCTTTGGTGATGTTATTATCCTTAGTGATAACATCATTATGTTTCTCTTCGCCATTAGCTATAGCCTCGTTTCGAGAAATGCCTTTGTAGGCTCTGGCTAACTCGAGTGCTTTCGCTTTCCTTTCAGCCTGTAACTTCACGAAATCGACATCGGAGTCATCAGAACTGGAATATTCCTGTTCAGATCCAGCCTCTTCAGAATCGCTATCGTTCACGTCCGAGTCCGATTTCAGAGTTGTCTTAGTGGTCTTCGCGCTTCGGATTCCTTCTAAAATGTCTCTTTGCTCATCATCTGAATCTGATGAGTTGCCTTCAAATCCACTAACCAGGGATGAATCTTTTCCGCGGATGTTCTTCTTAGCAACTCCTGTGTTCTTCCAAGATACAGTTTTCTTGGGTGCCCTCTTAAGTGGAACTGTTTTCTTAGCATTTCCACCTTTGCTCTTTTTGGACCTGTATTTCTTATTCTCAGTGTCCGAAGATTCCCAATCATCTGCGCTTTCCATCAAAATGTCAGAGCCTCTTCTCGAGGCTTCTACCTCATCGTTTTCAGACACAACGGTCAAAGATGAGTCTGAGTCCTCATCACCACTATCTGACTCCTCGCTTTCGGATTCCAGCGAGGCAGAGGATGAACTGGAATCTCTTATACTAAATCTCCTGTTTCTATTATTCTTCTGGGGGTTTTGAAAATAATTTTTATAGCCCCTTTTTCCACCCGTAGGGGAGACATATGAATTATGATTGTTAAAGCCCTGTTGATCTGCTAGCAGCACGTTAGGGGCTTTGGTCTTCTTCTGTTTTCTAATCATTTAGTAATTGTATCACCTTTAATCTCTTTACTGGCTTTCTTTTTTAAAATAGAAATCTGAATTCAGTTTTAGTTCTTGTAGGTATAGGTACTGATAATAAGTATTGAAACATAATATGAAAATCCAATCCAATCTAAGCGCTATTTAGAATTTAGAATTTGATATTGAATTACGTGCTCCACTGATATATAGTATTACTTTGACTTTTCCTTAATGCCTCTAGCCTTCTTAGATTTTTTTATTTAGAGCTGTATAGTGCAAGTATCGCTTCAAAAGTTGTACATTAAATTTCATAAATTTGAGATGAGCTTCAAACCTTCATTAGTAGATGCCACACTACCTACAAAATTAGAATTATTGTCTACAGTGAAATTTAGATATAAAAGTGTATTTAAATGTGAACTTGCAATCATAGTTAATAAACACATAACTGTTCAAAGGTGTATTAATTATACAAAGTCACTACAAAGGGTGTCTTCATTTTCTATCAGCTTCTGAGCTCGCAGTCAATCTTGCGATCAACTCGATTTGCTCTTTAACAGCCTTCGTCAAATATTCAATCATAACAACGTCTTGGTTATGAACACGGAAGTGGGACTCTAATTCCTTCAAATCCGTTAAGTATTGAGGTCTGTCCAAAAGGTTGTTGCTTAACAATCGAAGCAAGTCAATGTCGGAGTCAGAGCTGGATGCATTATTGATGTAATACAAAAGGTTGTCAATAGTCTTAGTGACAGACTTGATCTGGCTGGACAAGAAAGACAAATCGGTGGCGGTGGCCGACACTGTAACAGGCAGTTCTGAGTACTGACTGTCTGTCAATGCGTTGAGAGCAAGCTTTTCTGACGCAGTTCCGCTCATAACTTCGTTTGGCACAGGGCTGAAAATATATGAAGAACTGCTGACGTTCCATCCTACCTTTCCAGATGTAGCACCCAGCTTACCGACTGCGGCTCCAACGTATGTAGAAATTTCGGGGGTCGTCACTTCGTTATTTTCAGTTAAGTACTTCGCGTTCAAGTAGATAGCAGGGTATGGAAACGCACGGTCGCTACCTTTCGAGAAGAAGTCATGGATTAAGGCTGTGTCTGCATTTATCGTCTTGGACCCATCGAACCATCCTAACACATGCTCCTTAGGATGTGCCTTCTTGTAAAGTTGGAAAAGTGTTTTGTGAGCATGATCATCAATGGCGATCGAATCGCCTGTTTCCGAAGAAGGAACCATGAACACATCTCTCACTTCATACTCAGTACCATCATCAGATCTGTAACCCAAAAGTGTACCTATGACTCTTTTATCGGGTGTGAGTATTTGCTTGGAAACGATCTCTAAAATTTGAAAACTGGCAGAGGCATGAATTTTCACCTTACAAGGAGAAGCTATGCTTGAATTTGCTGGACTAGCCACATTTGGCCTCACAATATGCATAAAAGATGTCTCGCTGACCATTATCTGACACTTATTTCTATATTATAGAGCCCTGAAAATTTCTGTAATTATGTCCTTGGTCGAAACAATTTTCACTCACTTCAACGGAGGAAAAAAAAAACTCCATATGCAGTAGCTCGCTCTTCCTGGTCTGTCACTTGAAGACTCTGCTTTAGTCCTTAGCTTCAGAAGCCGACAAACTATGTCTAGGGCATTATCGTATATACTTGCTGTGCTCTTTGGATATTTCCGTAGACCATGACAGTACCGGGTCTACGATAATTGAGTCTTTACGTATATGTCACGAACGAGAAACAATCTTCGAGCTAACGCAGACTCTGAGAGTATCAAAATGTAGTTCTACAAGGAGCAGTTAGTAAATGCATATGATGCCCTTTCTGTCTCCTGTCTTCGATTTACAAGGCTTACGTATAGTAGTTCATCAGTAGAAAACGTAGACAAAACACTGTGGTAGGACTTATTTTTCAGATATTGGTAATCACACTGAACATCATTTAATGTTGAAGCAAAGTATACGGTATTGATTACATACGGCTAATATGAACCCTAATGGCCATGAAAATGGACGTTCCAGAAGCTCTGGGCTAACTACTGATAGAAGTGATAGACCCGTTACGCAGAATACGTGGATTTTTACTGAAGATGCATTTTTAAACTATTCGCCCAGTCGAAAGCAGTTGACCCTAGATCAGGAACTAAAAACAAGAGAAAGCATACACTCGTTCCTTGTCAAGCTAGGAACTACACTAAAGGTAGATGGAAGAACTATCTTGGCCGCTACGATATATGTGAACCGGTTCTACGTGCGGTACCCTATAACGACATCCAAATACTATGTGGCAAGTGCAGCCTTGGCTATATCCTGTAAACTTAATGATAACTACCGCCCACCCGACAAGATAGCATTATCTGCATGTATATTAAGAAACCCTGATAAAAACGTCGACCCACATAGTGATCTTTTTTGGACCTGGAGGGATCAACTTCTTTATCGAGAAGAGTTGATTCTCAAGAATCTAAACTTCGACTTGAACCTCACTCTACCCTATGAGCTCAGAGATGAAATAATCAACAATCTTGAGAAGGAAGATGGGTCCATTTTTTACGAAAAGAAACAGGAAATATTGAAAAATACAATATCCTTCATAGAGTTGTTGTCCTCCCTTCCTGTTTCTGTGGCCTATGATATGAGAATAATATTCGGTGCAATGTTAATTGTTAATATACATGAGGCAAGGCATAAGCTAGAGCTAGATGCTACTGAGGGCTTATATGTTCCAAAGAATGTGCTTGAAGAAATACTAGGCGTTGACGTAGCTCTTTGCTACCAATGTTACAAGTACATCATGCTTTTACTTAAGCGCTCGGCAAGTGGGGACCCAAAGTACATCAGTCATAGAAATACTGCTCGTCTCGTGCCAACCTTGGACGAACATACCTTTACTGACCTAGTGTCCCGTTGATGGTAAATGATTGGTATGTGCACTACTATATTGATATTTATTTTGCATCCACAAATCGACTCAAATATCTGGAATACAATTAGAATGTGAGGGAGCATTTGAAAGCATTAACTTCAATAGAGGATATGAGTCGAGTAGATATAGGGTCGGTGTCTTGCGATGTTAGTGTGGAATCGAGTTACGAAGACAGTAAGTCTTCTACAACGTCTTGCGACGATACAATGAGACTATGTCAAGATTTGACAAATTTATTTATGTCCCGAAACTATTACGAAATTTTAACCATGATACCTTCTCTCGGTAAGAATGCAAACCTACCTATAATTGGAAGGGTGGTTTTATCCCTAACCTTGTTTAAATTGGGGCGCGTTGACGCGGCATTGCGAGAGTTGGCGATTACAATTGAGATAACCTCAGTCTCTACAGAGAGAGTTAAACTAATAAAATACCTAATTTTCATTCTCAAGCCCCTAGGTATGTTTAGTCGCGTTATCTCGTGCTATAATGAGCTTATCTACTTTGCAAAACTAGAATTATTGAGTAATAGGAACCCAGAATTAGATGCCGCTATTCAATGTCAAATCAGCGAGTACGAAAACAATATTCAGAGCTTGATGAACATGGATGATCATTTTACGCACAAGTAAGTAATACTAAAGTATCTTGTTAAATCTTTTATCATTTTCCTTTTTTCTTTTTTTTTTTTTTGTGGATCGTGACAACTAACTTTGAATTAAGACATAGAATTCATTTACCACTACACCAACAAGCGGAAGCTTATATTGAGTGCGATGGTAGGCTAAACGAGTATTCCTTAGGTAGATCTTCGATCGTAAGTAAAAGATTAGTTGACGAGGCATTGGCACTTCTTCAAAGCCGTAATCGCCCAGAATCATTATCTTCAAAATCAGATCCTTTACACAAGTTGTTTTCAGCTTTAAAGTTTTTTGGTCCTATGTATGTTTTCAAGAACATTCAGGAAAACCAATCCCTAATAAAAGATTATATAGACTCCGAAATTAGTTCCTACTTGGAAGTGGATTATTCTGCAGACCCGAAGCAAGTAGTAAGACTGTTATATGAGCAGATACACAAAACATCTTCCAGAACTTTGATGTCACTTTGTGGTATTATTGTCAAGCACCAAATAATATTGGGTTTTCTAGCATTTTTAAATGAAGACTACGTATCCAGCGTCACCAAATTCAACTGGGTTTTGAGTTTTTTTTCGCAACTAGACAAGAAGTTTAAGTTTTTCACTAACAAAAACGAATACTTATCGGCGGTAACGCGCAGAATTGTTTATTTGTTGTTAGTTCAAAGCTATATGCTTGGAGGAATTGACATAAGTGACGATGAACTCGCTAAGGTTTTAACTATATCTGTATCTGTGGATGAGATTAATCTCAATTTTGAGTACTTGAGCGGCCGACTAAGTACCTACTTTTTATGCTGTGGATATATTTATGAGCGTCTTGCGATTTCAAATAAGACTAAAATAATAGTGGAAAACGAAACCTCTACCCCTGTGGATACATGTACAAGATACAACAAAGAGTATTTGGGAGAAATGTTGAGGAAATACATCATTGCCAGTACTTTGAAGGCAACCGATGATTCTAGTACATTGATTATATTTGATAAGATAATATGGGGATTACTACTATATGGAGGGATCCACTTGAAAACATTTTGGTTCTTTGCTTACTTAAGATATGCGTTTACCATTGAGTTTGACTATGGACCAATTTCTTTGAATGAAAGCGACAGGTATGTCACATTTAAAAATAATGAAATTCTTGACCAGTATGAGAACGGCTGGGAAGTTGTAAGTAGGATTTTTGATTTATGGGAGGGTTTGAAAGAACATGAAAAAGAGAATGTTTGGGATGACACAAATGGTGGGTGCTTGCTAATACCTCAGGTTTTTGACAGGCAGAATAAATTAACTTTAGTGGATATTTTCTACGACGAATCGTCATCATATAATGCAAAGTCATTCCTCTACTTGTCTGACTATCAGATTAGACATAAATTGAAAGGCCATATTAAATTATCAAATAAAGTAGTGAGGGAGCATATATTGTTTAGTAGAGAACTAGCAAACTTATGGATTGAATCTTTCACTACATATCAGGGTCGCTTGCCAGATTTCGCTAAGGATTTCAAAGATGACCTATGTGAATAATATCTATATGTCGTACAGTAAATGAGGGTTGACTAGTCGAATATTTTTGTATGAACCCTTAATAGACCATAGACCGTCTCGAGCTATGGTATTTACTCATTTTGTGCTGCACAAAAGTTGTCATATGCATTTTTGATCGCTGAGGCTCTGCGTTAAATTTTGTCGCAACTTTCCCTAAAATGTAGAATAATCACCAGATAAGTTTATAAAAATGCGAATAATCTAAGATTCTTCTTACTCCCCAGATTTTTCAATTTCATGTTGTTAAGAGTGATTGTCTAGCACCATGGCCACTATTCCGAAACATATGAAAGCGGTTGTATTCAATGGGCCCTATGACATCACTACTGAAGATAGGCCCACTCCTAGGGTGAAAGAGCCCACTGATGTACTCTTGAAAGTGAAATATTCGGGACTATGCGGGACTGATCTACATACTTATAGAGGTCACATTAATTCCGCCGTGAAAGGACAAATAATTGGCCATGAATTTGTGGGAACTATCGTAGAGAAAGGTACTTTGCTTACTGATTCCGACTTCGAAATTGGAGATGAAGTTATAAGCACCTTCACTACTCAGTGCGGAGAATGTTGGTATTGTTTACACAAGTGCTCTGGCCTGTGTACCAAGACAAATACATTTGGTAAACCGGGTCTTGATGGAGGTCAAGCAGAGTATGTTCTAGTACCTAATGCGAAGAATACTATAATAAAGAAGCCGCAAAATACAGATTGGAAGGATGATTCAATATATGTGTTGATGGCAGATATATTCGTCACCGGTTACTATGGAGTACAAAAGATCATAAATTACGTGAAATCAGATCCAAGCATGTCAAATGTAGACTATAGTGATGTTAGGATTTTGCAATTGGGCGTGGGTCCTGTAGGCCTTTGTGCCTTAAGAATCCTTACTTACCTTGGTTTCAAAAATGTGGTATGTGTAGATAGCGTCCACACAAGGTTACAAGAAGCTAAGCAATTTGGTGCTTCTCAGATTATTAACTATGAAGAGACACCAAAGTATCTTGAAGACTTAATAAAGCAACAAAATGACGGCGTTGGTTTCGATGTATGCTTAGAAGTTGTCGGTGCAACTTCATCACTTCGAACAGCATATGACGCATTGCGTCGTAATGGTTTTTTATGCTCCCTAGGGATGGCACATGATGATTTACCATTCAATGGTTTAGACTGCTATATAAAAAATGTGAACCTTTCCTTCGGCAGATGTCATGTTTGGTCGTATTTTAAAGAAGCATTAGAAGTTTTTGAAGTTTTAAAAACAGAATTCGCCCACTTTATTGACTACAAGGCTACCATAGATGATTCGTCTAATGCATTCGATCTTTTTGATAGTCACAAGGTGAATAAAGTTGTCTTCGAATTCAAATAGATAAAAAAATGGACGAGTCCGGAGTCGAACCGGAGACCTTTCGCATGCTAAGCGAACGCGCTACCAACTACGCCACACGCCCAGTGATCTTTATCTATTCTGATTACTAGGTTACCACTGCTGTTGTACATAGATATATGTCTTCTAGATTTTTCGTTTAGAAATACTATGTGGCAGAAGCCTATTCTAGGTTGTATAATACAAGTGGGTTATATTCAATTATCTAAATGCAATCTTATTTGAATTCACAAAATATTATTATATTTTGCAACTTTTCTCATTTTTTCCAGTTATGCAACGAGCTTGCTCTTTCCATGGATGTTTGTCAGATTACAATCAATCATGTAAGCAGGTCAAAGTACTTCAAGTACAACAGAACGTAATTGGTTAACTTTCAGCATGCTCTCAAGTGTCTCATTTAACTACTATCAAGTATCATACTGAACCATGACGTTATATGGAGAGGCCGTTTCATTTCGAGCCATACTATGTGTGACCAGAAAGCATGCAAAACAACATTTCGAAGATATCGAGCTCACCGGAAGTAATAAATCCGGAGGGAAAGCAGGCAATAAATAATGGGCTAGCTGATTTTATAACTTGTTAATATATTAAACAAAAAAATCAGGATTTAAAACATGTATTACACGATACAGGTAGTCCATGACGCTAATATGAAATAGAAATAGGCAGCTTGTCCGAGTGGTTAAGGAGAAAGATTAGAAATCTTTTGGGCTTTGCCCGCGCAGGTTCGAATCCTGCAGCTGTCGTTATTTTTTTTGCTGCTATATTCGCAGGCAGCGAAAAGTTGGCACCATATTTAGTCGAGTAGTGATAACGTATATTCATAGTAAATATGTAAAAGAGAAGACTCGATATTCCCTAAACACATAAATGAAAGATGTAACGCCTACTTCAAGAATGGATATGCGCTTTATTGAGCAGTTATACAATGATGACTCCAATCAAGTTTTCAAGTCCTTCAATCATAAAATCCAGAACCCAAAAACTAGTATACCTTATGCTATCAATTAGAGAACCGAACCATTCAGATGGTATTAACATATCGCTCCAATTTGATTCCTGAACGGTATTATGTATGAATTTGGAAAAAGTTTTCAAGTAGCTCATCAAGTCAACCTTATCTAAAGTACTTCTTTTGGCACTTTGAACATAGCTCGAATCCATTAAAAGATGCCCGCATGCTTTCGATTCTTGATTCAAGTCCATATCACCCGAAAAAAATATATTTATTAGGTTGGATGCTCCATTAGCAAATCCCGCTCCTAATCCTATGCCAATGGCAAAGCTGCAAAGTAACCAAAATCTACCTGAGAGATGGCTTTTGTTAGTAGGCGGGTTTTCAGAATTGTAAACAGATTTAAGCATATAGACAATATTCCGGATATTAGAAAAGTTAGACGAAAGTTGTAACGGATCAATGCTGTCGATATTAGTGGAGGTATGCAACTCTCTTTTGTAGTCTTTTTCTAGCGTCTTATAATCAATTCTCCGTACCAATGACTTTAACATTATAGGTTTCTCGGTTGCCTCCAGGGCCTCAACAACCCGTAAAGTTTTCATCGATTCATCGTTGAATCCAACAAGTTCAGACTCTAAGAAATTTTTCATGTTATTTATTAATCTCTCTTGCTTTAGCGAGGATGTCTTCCAGATCTGATATGGCCTCAAATTGCTTATAAGGTCTAGCAAATTAATGAAGTAGTTCACGGTTATCAAATTTATGATTGTAACTTTGGGTAGCTGTTCAACCCTCGACTCGTCCTCTACGACACCGAATGCCCTCTTCAAACATTCAACGAAAGTCACGGATCCGTCGTTGATTAGAAATACCAAGTCAGCGTCTCGTATAGTCTGCATATCAAATCGCAGCATGTCGGAAGATAGGATAAGGTGATTGAGTTGTACCAGGTTCTTGTCAAACTGGTTCGACATGTACTTGAGGAGGTTTATGATCTCTGAATTGTATGTAAACTGCGACGAGCTCAACACGCTGACCGCGAGCTTTCCTCTCCTCAGAGTGTTGCCCGTCATACTTAACTTGGGCATCACAAACGAGTTGGCGCTGAAAAGACCACTGTCCTGTCTCAAATCCGGACTCAATGCCTTATCGTCCTCGACATCGCCGTCTTCTTCGTCTGTTTCAAATACCATTACCGCGCTGTTCTTGGAATGGGATGCAACTGCTACCGGCTCCTTTTCATCATCGGAGATGCTCGAGAGAATCGACGAAGACGGCCGGGGTTTCTCTACTATTGATTCATTACTTATGGATTGCCAAGATGTAATGGAGAAGCGATCGTTTAAGTCCCGACTAGCGTTTGGACTTCCCTGACGCACCTCCGATCCATAGTCCAATTCTGGATTGTTTAAAGCGTTATAGATCGACAGATGTGAGCTTAATAGCTTCTTGAATGTAGGACTTGTATAGCCTTTACTTGCTTTGTCTCCGTCCCTCTTATCAACCATCATATCAACTAAACATTTGTAATAGAAATATACTATAGAAAAGTTTATAAGGAGACGTGATTATGCGATAAGGTAATTTCCTAATGACAGATCTCCGCTACACAGATAAGTT
This sequence comes from Millerozyma farinosa, assembly GCA_002196765.1. Classification (NCBI taxonomy): domain Eukaryota; kingdom Fungi; phylum Ascomycota; class Pichiomycetes; order Serinales; family Debaryomycetaceae; genus Millerozyma; species Millerozyma farinosa. The sequence goes on from NBND01000008.1 coordinate 1,327,788, forward strand.
CGCAATTGCAACACACACGTCCCCTCAATTGACGGTTTCTTACAAGAATCGGAATATGAGACATATGACAATTTGGTTAAATAACTAGAAATGCTCTAAACTATGTACAATAGGGTCTATGAAAGTGTCTTTTTCAAGAAATGGAGTCCATAAGTATGCGTCGTCGATCTTTAAGGGCATGAGATATTGTCTCTTGAAAGCTCCGACTTGCACGTCGAGATAAGCGGCATGCAATGCTATTTGATTTGACTTGTATATGTTGCTGTTGACGTCGTTTGGCTGTGGGCCCCGTGTAGTACGAGCCTTGAACAGTAAGAAATTGTCGTCGTTCAATAAGGGAGTGGCGAAGGCCTGAATAACGTGATCACGGATTTGGTTTTTCCGTCCTGTTACTAGCTCTACGACGACAGGATAAAGCGTTTTGCCTTCGAAAAGCGACGGATAATGGCGGCACTGCTCCCTCAGTGCTGGACGGGCGAGCAGATGGAGAATCTTAAATTTTGTGATTGCTTCATACGAAAGTATGTCTCTGGGACCTGGAATCGGCTTGCTTCCAGTTTTGCGATCGTCTTTTCTGCTGGCCAATATGTCGTAGTTGATGATGCCTTGAGAAAGGTCGGTGCTTATGAAATGAAGCCCTTTCTCTTTGTTTTCCGATACTTGTCGCACTAGTGCGTTCAAGGACAGACAGCCTGTAATTGCAAAGCCAGACGTAACTTTTTCCAAGTATGTCTGAAAACTGTATTTGGTGGGAATCGGTAGCAAGCCGACATAGCGTCTTTTGATGGTAACGTTGTTCGGTATCCCAGCAAAAGAATCCGAAATCGATTTAGCAAACTTCTTCTTGCCAACTATCACACCACCTGTGACATACTTGTCTAGTCGGTGTACTATCTTGTAGTTATTGGGATCTACCTTCGTCCCCAGATTTCGTTCACTATATGCTTTCAACGCTTTGTAAAGTTGAGGTAAAAGAAACGACTTAAAATTGCTTGTTCCCTTGCACTGGACACCCGATGGTTTATTCAATAAGACGTAGTAATCAGTGATGTCCACAAGATCGATCAAATTTGGTTTACCCTTGACTATAGGCCTCCAAGCCCGTAGTGAGGTTCCATGCATCTCTTCCTTTCAATCACTATTGCGAATTTTTTTGATCAAAATCTCACCTCAAGTTAAAATTTCAACCTAAAAAGAGTAGCTTGGATCTCTAATGCCAGAAAAGACTAACAGAGAAGCGGATGAAAGACCGCCCAAAAACATAGGCGGTCTGGGAAATCCCAGCACCGGTAAGGAGAGTGAAAAAAGGACAAATAAGAAAGTGAAAAATTCCAATCAAAGAAAGGGATCAAAGAAGCCTAACAGGAAATCATCCAAGAACTCTCTGGAGCTGAGGAGGAAGACGAAGATCCGGGAAGTGGTTGAGGTTATAAAGCAATTTCTTCCTACATCAGTGAATGGTAAATCCACAAAAAATATCGTAGATGAGCATTTAAAGGAAGAACAGAAGCCGGATGATGCTTCCGAGTCTAAGGCAAAGGTGGCACCCAGAGCTAACAAAAAGAAGAAAATAAAAATCTTGACAGACCATATTACAAGAATTGTTCAGACAAATCCCGACCAGACCTTGTACTTAAATTTGAGTATGGTTCCGTCTGACGAAGATTTCCCATTTGACCTACAATTCTTGCAGATATGCCTCTGCGTTCCATTCAAATCAAGTAACAGGGAACCAAAACCCTCGATAATAGTGTTGAACAGCGATATTCCCAAAGGATATGCTGTTAATATTGAAAGAGGATTCGCCGAGATCGTACGCAAGGCGCTCGAAGAGAGCGAAGACAGTACTATTGAGCTTGTGGGCGGAAAAAGTTTATTATGCCAGTTGAAAACGTTGGACAAGTACTTGGAGGAGTTTTTGAAACAGGAGAAAAGAGAGACGATAAAATTCGTCAAGACCTTGAAGAGCGGCAAGCAGAATCTGCCTTCTCCACCCAAGACAGAAGAAAAACGTAAGCCCGTCAAGGAAGGAAAGACGCAAGAAAAGAAACCAGAGAAAATACCAAGCATCACTCATGAAAACCTGGAGGTCGTAGAGAGACGAAACACCTTAATAGAGCCGCAAGTGCATAAGATCGACAAGTTTATCAGGTCTCAGCTGAAAAAGGAAGTGCTCAAGTTCAAAGTATTCATTCCAGTCCAGAAGTACAGCAGTATGGCTTTAGACCAGATACCCACCATATGGAAAAAATGTGGATTTTTAGAAATCCTAGTCCAGGTCTCGCCAGACTACCCCAACTCCAACATAGTCATCGACATACCGCATAAATTCAGCCAGCTTCAGCTACAAAGGCAACAGAGCTCAGAGGATTTAGGACAAATAAAGTCAATCGAGAGAAATGTGCTCAACAACTTCAACAACTACAAGTTTGCTAACAACAATTTTCTCTTTGTCTTGAACTGGCTACTGAACTACTTGCACGTATTTTGTAGCGATAAAAAGGAGTTTGATAAACTTTCGTCATATTTATTTTAGTTCTACCGTATAAAGCTTCCTATAATATATATATTTTCCTGACTGATGTGCGTTCAGTAATTTCTGTAGAGAATACATAGCATTTATCACGAAGCGAAAAAACTCAGGAAGCGAAAACTCGCAGAAGGTAGAATTATAGTCATAGATTGGGCAAGGGTACCATGAGCTCGAAGAAACTAACGTTCCAGTATGCAAATGAGTGTGATATGGAAATCCACTGCTCTCCATTTGGATTATCGGGATTGTACATCAAGATTAAAGGAACAAATATCATGGGACTAGGGTCGACCATGGGTTTGATAACAGGATCCACGAAAGGCTTGATACATTACAACGACAAGCTGGACCTAGTAGACCAGAAATACAAGTTATACGTGGTGGTGGACGAGAACGATATGCTCAGGATAGACTTTACAAAGATCTCGACAGCACAGGCGAATTCGCCCAACGAGAATGAAACGGACAGTAAAAAAGATTTAGGGAACCCAATATCACAACCAGACGAGCCAACGAGCGCCACCGGAAACGAGCACGGCATAAGCAGCCATCTGGAGAGGTCGACTCTGCCCGACAACATGTGTTCCGGGACAAAGGAACCGAGCGATGCCAACTCTGATATCCTACGCCCACAGATGGACAGCGACACGCAAGAAGAAGAGGAAGAGGAAGTACCTACATTGATTTTCAAGGGCAAGTGTCCCGAGGGCCGCCCAGATAAAATAGAACCTTTCATAGGCATATTTTCCTTTGAACGAGAGGACTAGTGCCGGCCGCAATCCTGCCACTCTTTTATCATCAAGCCGCACGCTTCTAATAACGACTAATTTGGCTCATTGTATAGTAACAATTGAACACCGTAGACTTTTCCTATTTATAAATCCGTCGAATCTGTATCTACGCTACTTGGTACTTTCAATTCGAATTTTCAGCCAAGCGGTTAATCTTCATATGGTGGCAGCCATGTCTTATCGTCACAGATACACCTCTGCTTCATCGGTCCATGTAAAATTGATCACCAACTCTTTCATGGTGCCAATTTCCAATTCCCCGGATCTTGTTAAATGTCAGGTGAATTTTTCCCTATGCTCTCCTTTAAACCATGGTCTATTTGGTCCATATAAACAACTTTTCGGCATCCTCTGGAACATTTCGCTTTTCCCACATATATTTTCTGATGACCTCGGTTGATTGCATAAATTGCGGAGGTAAAAAATATGGGCCTGTGATGGTCAATAGTCAGCCATATATATAAAGAGCAGGATATATAAGGGGAATAATCTAAGGATAATCATCTGGTAACTTTCAATTCTAATCGGCTATAAAGACTTGTAAAATTTTCGTTTGGATAATCAGAGATTAATTACAAGGGAAAGTCCACTAAAGCACAAACAGATACAACCATCAAAGAAAATGGAGAGATTAAATCATTTAGCAGGTCAGTTGAACCCATCGTCTAAGCAGGCGATCCTCGAGAAGCACCCCGACGATGTCGTTATTGTAGGTGCCTACAGAACTGCTCTTACCAAGGGTGGAAGAGGCAGCTTCAAAGATGTAGGAAGTGACTACATCTTGGAGAAGTTTTTGGAGGCGTTTCTCAAGAAAACCGGGGTTGATCCTACTTTGATTGAGGATGTTGCCTGTGGTAACGTTTTGAACACTGCCGCCGGTGCCTCTGAGCACAGAGGTGCCTGTCTTGCAGCCGGTATACCCAACACGGCCGCATTTGTTGCATTGAACAGACAGTGTTCCTCTGGTTTGATGGCTGTTGCAGACATTGCCAACAAAATCAAGGTCGGTGACTTGGAGTGTGGTTTGGCTCTTGGTGTCGAGTCCATGTCAACCAACTATGGTCCTCAGTCTATTCCTAAGGTCGACAAGCACTTGCAGGAGAACCCTGAGATGGCCAAGTGTTTGATTCCTATGGGTATCACCAACGAAAATGTTGCCTCTAAGTACAATATTTCTAGAACCGCTCAGGACGAGTTTGCCGCCAGGTCTTACAACAAGGCCGAGAGAGCTGTTAGCCAGGGTGCTTTCAAGGACGAGATTTTGCCAATCGAGTCTGTCCTCGCTGATGAGGACGATGATGACAACGTCGTATACACTAAGAAGATGGTTGACACTGATGAGGGTCCAAGAAAGGGTGTTACTGCTGCTTCTTTGGGTAAATTGAAGCCAGCATTCAGCTCCACTGGTACTACACACGCAGGTAATGCTTCTCAAGTGTCTGATGGTGCAGCTGGTGTTTTGTTGATGAAGAGATCTTTGGCTGAAAAGAAGGGCTACCCAATCGAGGGTAAGTTCGTCTTCTGCACCTCCGTTGGTGTTCCACCAGAAATTATGGGTGTTGGCCCAGCTTACGCCATTCCAAGTGTCTTGAAGAAGACAGGCTTGAAGGTTGAGGATGTCGATGTTTTCGAAATCAATGAGGCCTTTGCTGCTCAATGTCTTTACTCAGCCCAGACTGTTAACATACCCGAGGAAAGGTTGAATTTAAATGGTGGTGCTATAGCACTTGGTCATCCTCTTGGTGCCACTGGTACAAGACAATACGCCACCATCTTGAGATTGTTGAAGAAGGGTCAAATTGGTTTGACTTCTATGTGCATTGGTACAGGAATGGGTGCTGCATCTATCGTTGTTAAAGAATAAGTTATTTCATATGACTCGTTCTATATTGAATGACTATATATAAGTTAAGTAGCTAAAATGAACCTTACGAAAACATTTTTATAAACGTGTAGATCGATCTGTATGGTGTGGTACAGACAATGGTAATTAAACTGAACTAAAATAAATGTTTGAATGTTTTCTCTTGGACGTCACATTCGAGGGTACATCTTCTCTATCTATTATAGAGTTGCTGGAATGATCACTGTCGGACTCATTTATCGCCTTCTGATGTACCCTGTGAGGGAAGTAGACTGTGTTTATAGGAGGCAAGTAGTAGACGCTTGTAACTGGGAAATACTTATACCTTGGGTAAGAACTAGAAGTATTTAAATCATTTTTTAGTGCGTTCAAGCTGACGGTAGTCGTGCCATGTAGGAAAGAGGGAACTTGATCATCAGTATCGGTTTTGTTGTTTCTAGAATCAGATTCATTCGAATCGCCGATATCTTCCTCACCTGCATCATTTGAGTTTGTCCCATTTTCATCATCGTGAGTACTATGGCTTTCATCCTCTCCAACTCTGTCTTCCATGCTTAGATACGCATTATTACTATCGTGTATCTGGGAACTGCTTTCTCTTCCTATCTCATTAAATGGTACATTGCTATTGTCTGATTCCTTGAAGCTTGTTCGAGAATTGATAGATCTATTTTTAATCAAAATATCATTCTTCTCCGAATAAAACGAAGGATTTCTGCCTCGTACGATTATGGGCTCACTTCCAAGCTCAAACAAATTAATTTCGTTACAACTATTGTCATTATCATTAATTGAAGTACTCTCGTCAATATAGTCATCATAATAAGGATCAGCAACAACCGCACTTACTTTAAGTCGTAAATGGTAGTAGCTTTGAAAGGTTAAGTTACCATTATTGGGGGTAGCATTTTTGAACTGTAACTTCTTTATTATATAGTAATTGTCAATTTCGGAATCCTTTATTATAGAGTCATGCAAAGTCAAGATATTTTGATCACTGCTCAAGGGCTGCAAAACAACAGAATCCGCATCCTCCGCTAAATCTTTATCCTTGTCCTTACTATCATTACAGATTATTATGGGAACGTTCCTGGTATTAGAAACATTTGTGACAGCAAATACTGATATCCTGAACCACTTCACAACCCTTGTTACAGAATAACCATATTCGTTTGTCTGTAATTTAACAATCTTATTATCGTCCATTCCTGTTTCCACAAAACCTGATAAATTTAGGTTCATGGCAATTTGAATGTAATTCCTTCTGTAGCACGATATGACCTTCGGGTCTAAATGTTCGTTCTGTGAGAGGAGCGAGGAAACATCTTTCTCCCCTTCCTGTTTAGAATATATGTAGTTGCTGTTATCTATTGAGTTTGTGAAGAATCGACCATTAAGAAAGCTGTGAAATAGAATCCTGAGCTCGTTCCCATCTTTGTCTAATAGTACATAATCCTTCTGATTTTTCAAAGGCTTCAAGTCGAGAAGTTGAGTAAGTTTCTGCGGCTTGTACTCAACGCTTAATTTTTGTGCACTGGACTGAGACTTCTTTTGCTTCGGATTCTTTTTCACCTTGTCATTTGCTTTGAATGTATTAACACCGTGAGTCTCCATCGGTACATTGATACTCTGTGTACTCCCCAAGAAGCTCGGAGAAAACCCGGTGTTCATGGTATTTGTCTCGAACATCGAGTTTCTGAAGTTATTAACATTAAAGCTATTGTACATGTTCTGAGATGCCTTGTTCACATCCTGACTTTGCATATCGAAACCATTACTGTGTCCTCCCATCATCATCCCTAAGTCATTATTAGGCCCATTAGTCATCTTAGTTGGATACCCGTATCCCATCGTCTGTAAGTTGAGCCCGTACAATTGCTGATGCCCGCGGGACATTGGCGAGTACATCGGATGTTGATGGGAATGCAGCATCGACAGTGCCTCGATGGGGATGAGGTTCGAGTAGTGATGGTTTATTCGCCCATTCTGGCCCTGGTTCATCGCCATACCTCCGACGCCGCCCGACGCCACCTGTCCCATCTGGCCAAACCCTGCACCACCACCAGACATGCCTCCGCTATCCATCATGTCGTTTAGGGCGCTGCCAGAGCTGTCCATGCTGTTCCTTGTCAAAAGAGCTTCCAACGCTTTGGTCTGGTCCATATCCTCCTGCTTTATCGCATTTTCGCTGGCCGATGCCACAGGATGTAGTATATCAGGCAAGAACAACGACGCAAGGTCGTTGTATCCTTCCTTGTCACTTGGTGACGTTTTCATTTTACTGCTGGAGTTCGATAATGAAACTGCTTAGTGACTTCATTGACGGTTGACCATAAATACTCTATATACAGGACCCGTCTTTTATACCCTCGTCCCAATACAGAAACGATGGAGCGAGGTCAAGGTGCAGTGCCTTGGGCAGGCAGCATTGGAGCCACCTGCCCGTTAGCATGTGGGTCTCTCCTTGTGTAGGCCGTGAAGTTTTTACTGCTTCCGCAAGGATCATGCCGTGCGCTAGCGCCGTTGCGCGGAGTGTACTTTTTGCTCCGAGAGTTATCTTTCCGTACCCTAAAGACGACTATGGTGCAATGCCGTTAGAAGTTGGGTCTGCGAAAGTTCTATTTAATGGCTAGTTGTGAGCTCCATGCTGTGCACATTCTGCCAGTGAACTAACGGAACAACACAGTCCCGATCTACATGGGGTAGTCGAGCGAGAAGCTGTAGATGTCCCCAATCAGGACAATAGAGCGGCTCCGATGTACCACTGTTGCAGGTGTATTTTTTGTAGTACCTGAGTATTTTTCAGCAGTCCTGTGCCTCCTTTGCGCCGGCCCCGCTAGCAATACGGACATGCACCCGTGCCTTACTCGGTCCATGCCAGGGTTGCTCCTCTCGTGTCTATACGCGGCTCTTCAGTCGAATGGCTTGATCGCACTATTAATGGCAGAACAGAATTGTTCTGTGGTAAAGAGACATCTACGTAATTGCCAAAAGGAATGAAGCACAGACACTACGATAGAGATAGACAAAGACTACCAAGCCGATATCTCGAACTGTAGCAAATGCTATACGATTTTGCAGTTTACCTAGCGTATTTGAGCCACAGCTCTAATCTACGAGGAGCGCTCATCTTCTGCGACCTCATGTTGGGCCCATGTCGCACTGCTGAACTTGGCGAATACACACGAGTAAAAGCTGTAAATCACCCTATAGGGCTTATTTGGATCCGCCGTTCCCATTGTATGCGTGTCGGTACAAGCCTGATGCCTTCGAGGTCAAGCCATATAATAAGAAGGTAGGACCAAAAATAAAAAAAAAATCGCACTAAAAATAGGCTCAGTAAACACTAGTGAAAAATCATATCGATTAGTATAGGCAAAAAAAGCTCCTAACATAGAGTTTTAATAAAATCTCGGTTGATAATACGCAGTTTGTTTATACAAAAACACAAGACCGACTGCTCTGGTGCTGGTTGTGGTATTACGTATATTTAAGGAGGTAGACGCATTGGTTTTTCCAAGTCTCGAAAAAGATAGCAAATCAATTAGTTCGAGAAGTAACGGACATCAAGATCACGAGCTTGAAAAGCAGATCAACAGATCCGATACAAACATAGGATATTGGGAAATTTGTTGATATAATAAGATATACAAAGATTAGAGTCAATAACAAGGTGTTGGAACGTCCACAAAACGTGAAGGGTGTCAATAATGTCACAGAAAAATCCGTACAGTGATCGAGTTGTGACCAAAGTGTTCAACCAAGACTTTGTGATCGACAAAAGGTTCAAAATAGTGAAGGAATTAGGACACGGGGCTTACGGTATTGTGTGCTCAGCAAAGTACGAGGATGGATCTGGTGAAGACGGGTGCTACGTCGCCATAAAGAAAATCACCAACATTTTCAGCAAAAAGATACTATGCAAGCGGTCGTTAAGAGAGCTCAAGCTTCTTCAGTTTTTCCGAGGACACAAGAATATAACATGTCTATACGATTTGGATATAATCCCCGACCCGGTGAGTGGCGACTTCAACGAGATCTATTTGTACGAAGAGTTAATGGAGTGTGATATGCATCAGATTATCCGGTCGGGTCAACCTCTCACCGACTCGCATTACCAATTTTTCATTTATCAGACCCTCTGCGGCCTCAAATACATACACAGCGCTGATGTTCTTCATAGGGATCTTAAACCAGGTAACCTTTTGGTCAATGCTGATTGTGAGCTCAAAATCTGTGATTTTGGACTCGCCAGAGGCTTCCTGGAAATCCCTGAGCACAACGTTGGATTCATGACTGAATACGTAGCAACGAGATGGTACAGAGCTCCAGAAATTATGTTGAGCTTCACAAATTACACGAAAGCCATAGACGTCTGGTCAGTAGGATGCATTTTGGCTGAATTGCTTGGCGGTAAGCCCTTATTCAGAGGGAAAGATTATGTTGACCAGCTCAATCAAATTTTACTTGTGCTTGGTACGCCATCGGAGTCCACCCTCACAAAGATCGGATCCGTTAGGGCACAGAATTATGTGAGGTCATTGCCATTCATGAAAAAGGTCCCCTTTTCTAAACTCTTCACCTCCGCTAATCCACTAGCTCTAGACTTACTTGAAAAGATGCTCACCTTGGATCCATATGAAAGAATATCAGTGGAAGAGGCCTTGAATCATCCTTACCTTGCTGTCTGGCATGACCCTCAAGATGAACCCGAATGCCAGGTTAAATTTGACTTTAAGTCGTTCGAAACTATAGATGACATGACTGCAATGAAAGAATTAATAATTAATGAAGTGAAGTCATTCAGAGAGTTTGTACGAAAACCTTTGGATGAACAGCAAAGAATATTCGAACAACAACACACTCAGTATGACGAAGATAGTTATCTTTCTGCTTCAGTAGGTGGAAATCAATCAGAAGATGTTTTTCCAACAGCCATTGGATCACATTTGCCTTCAGGAAACCAAAATGGAGTGAGCACTGATACAACAAATTTAGCAAACGACAGCAGGATAGAATTTTATGAATCTATGCCTAAACCACAGGAATTAGACGAATTTGCGATTGGAAATTATGACAAAAACCTTAGAAATGCTCCTAATTATGGAGGAAACAATGATAATATTGATTTATTTCGGCTAGAGGAGGAATTGGGCTATGGCTTGGACGGCGCTAGTACTTTTCAAAATATGTAATGCACAAGTTTATATTTGAAAAAATATACAAATCTTCAGTGTTATTCTTCGATGTATAGGAAAATATCTAAATAATGTAAAAGTTAGATAAAGTTATACTTGAAAAGGTCGCCACTCTTTGCAAAGCACCATAAAGATGTATCATCCAAATAGAGATCATCAATTTTACAATCCTTAACCCAGCGAGAGAGATCTAATGACAATAGAGGGATTTCTATTGAAGGTACTAAAGTGTCATCAACCACTGGGTGGATAATGGCGTTGTATCTTCTTTTGAAAACTGAATTTGATTTTTGCTTTAATACTAACTTCGTATAATGTTTCCTGTAGCGTAAGTCATAAAGGGATTTATATAGAGCCACTGCTGCTGAGATATTGCTAGGAGAAGATTCTTTCGAGATGTCGGAATTTAAAATAGACGCCATATTATTCAACTTTCCATAAACCGGACTTGCCGAGGAGCTGAGCGTATTGAACTGAAAGGTAGGTACATTACCTTGTATGCTAGGTAACTCATCATATTGCAGAGTAATTGACTTACTCTTAGCGTGATAAGCATGCGTTGGCGAAAATCCTAATGATGAAACGTTAAGTTTTTGTCCAAATGTACTAGGAGTTGTAGCTCCGGCATTGTTCAGGTTACTGTGGGACGGAGCATCACAACGAGGCTGAGACACTGTAGCCAGTGGTTTCTTATTTGCTGGTCTTGCCACATTAGGCTTTTTTACTTTTGGAAGAGCTTTATAGTCAAATTCCCATACTAGGATCCTACCGTCATAGCCGCAGCTTAACAAGTTATATACCAGATGACTTGTGGATGAGGAACCTTGATGTCCTACCAGCTCATCCTTTATAAACTTTATCCTTCTTACCATATTGTTGTGACCTTTAAAGCGACATATGATTTTTATATCTTTGAGTATAGGGGTATAAAGACTATGATTATCTTCATCCAAACGATTGAGGTTTTGTGACGATCCATCTTCCAGTTTGAATGTACCCTCCATATTAGAACTACGAGAAACTGGAGATAGCAAGCGGTTATTAATAGAATTATTGATCACAAGCGAGTTATTACTAGTCGTCGTACCACTTCTTGATCGTCTTGAGGTAACACTGTTGATACCAGACAAATTTGAACTATTAGCATTAGCTGTTTTAGCCAAAATACCACTAAGATTGTAATATGTTAGCTTGAATATCTCTATCAAATCGCCTTTTCCCACAACTCCTAAAAATTTGAAATCTGGTGAAAATTCTATACTTAGAATTCCATCATGAAAATAGTTAGATATAATATCTGTCATAATTTTTCCATCCAAGGAGGATTCATTTCCATAATCACAACCATGAGTGAATGCCAAGTCTATAAAGCGAACCATTCCATCATCAGATGCAATTGCTAAAAGCATTGGATTCAAGAAGTTTGATCTGCATTTCACAACACTATATGGTATTGTCGAGGTTATCGTTGTAATAGCTTTGAGACTTACTTTGAAGTGTCCTACTAAGAAGGGAGGAAACCCATGTTCCACATTATTATTATGTGCAAAAGGGCTCAAGTCAAACTTCTTGAAGTATGTAATATAATCATCTTTTCCCACTACGCGTTTGACATATTTATGGTTCAATTTGTCATCAGAGTGCATTGACATTGGATCAAATATAGCAATTTCACCGTTAGAATACCCAACAGTAATATAAAATTCTCCTTGAAGCTTCATAATGATATTAATACAAGTAACTTTAGTCCTTGAAATGTTTTTTGTTTTACATGCACTGCTGTTATGATCTTCATTTGTAGAGTTCACAATGTCAAAAATACTATATCTCAAGGTGGCTAGATCAATAAGAACTACTTCTCCGGTGTCGAATCCCAAGACGACTATTGGGTCATTTCCTTTGTATGTGAATGCTTTCATAGTTGTAACTAAGGAAGTCCTTCTAAACCGTACTCTCAAAATAGGGTTTTCAATGACTTTTGAAAACCTCTTATTATCATTCTGTCCCTCGGGATTCTGTGCTATAGGAAATCCTGGCTCCTCATTGTCAACCACTGTCGTATTCTTGAAATTCGATTGTGTGTCTAACGCTATGATATTAAGCACATTCGTGTGCACTGATATTAACAACTTTGCGGTATCTGGAGAGTTGAATTCAAAATAATATCTTTCTTCATCAAAATCTAATAGAGAATCTATAATTTTTCGATTGTTTGAAGAGCAGGCCGCTGTCTTAGAATCTGTATTTGCTGAAAGTAAACTGAACATATTTTCCTTAGATTCGCCTGCGGCAGTTCCAAGAGAGCCTAGCTTTAAGAACTTGTTGAAGTTCAAGCTGAGTTTATTAAATGGATTTTTGCTTCCAAAGTTCTCATCCTGGATTACGTTCTTATCAACAGTGTATTCGACAATTGCGCTGAGACACCCCGGACTCAAATGAACTAGCCTGAAGGGGTCTTGAGTTAACGGGTTAACATTTGCTCCTATTTGCATACCACCGTCGGCAATCTTACTGGGTTCCGTGTTTTCGAGTATACTATCGAAAAGGTTCGTTATGTGGAAGGGAAGCGACTGATAGGTAATAGTTTCCTTTGTATGCTCATAGTCTGCTGGTGGTTTGGCGATGTTTAAGTACGTCGGAGTAAGAACCATTTTATTGGAACTACTTACACTCCTGCTGAGAGGCCACTCGGCTTCTATCAGCGACTTATTTTTTATTTTATCGAAGTCCTCCTTAAGGCTATAATGTACATTGTGATCCAAGAACAGAGCACCCGGATACACCGAATTCAAAAATTCATTAGCCAATGGTAAGTCTTGCTCCTGAACACTTAGCAGAGTCATCTCGAATTTCAAAAGGGACTCGGTCTGCAATGGCGAGTCCTGTCCTTGAATGTCACTGTAAGTGTCCTAGTATCTACGGACAAGAGATACCTTATATTTAGCACTAATAGTGTGCATGTCATATTGATAGGCACACGAATCCATCAGGAATCTTAAGCAAAACGAGTAATTAATTTTATTTTCTCCATCTCTTGTACGAAGAAAAGCTAACATAAAGAAAATGAACAGTCTAGGGGTCAGGTAACTCTTATTATCATACCATGTTACAGTGAACGCATCACCCAGGTCTCAATTTTGTCCCAATCAAGAACTACTATTACATACCATTGCGGCAATATCTTGATTCGGGAAGGATCTCTTTCTACCAAGCATGGCGGACAATGTCCTCTTCCTAAGACATCATTAAGGTAACATACATACATCCATTGCCTTGGTGTTTGCCTATGGATATGGCTCATCAGGGCTTCTGGCGCCATAAGAAGAGGTAGGCGTAACAGAGGTGGCATGGAGCGTTTAGGTCGCAGGTTTCTTCTAGCACCATAGAAATCATCTGGAATTATGTCGCCGGATAGCACCTTTGTTATATCGCCTATTACCCACCAGGGTGTGGTGTATATGCTTCATTCGATCCTTGGGACGTTTTGGCTGCTACTCTTTGAGTTTTTTGTCCACGTGATCCATCAATGATTTTTGCGCGCTAAACAAATTCGTCAGGATGAAAAATTCGCCCCCTAAAGCAACTAGCTAAACAACAAACATCGTTGGCCACAGTGTTAGCTTGAATTGGGTTAATCAATCCTTAGAAGGCTTCATATAAACGGGGATTGTTCCAAATATTCCCGCTCTACTCTCTTCCGATTTCAACTAGGCTGGAAGTGATCAAAATTTTTTCACTTCTACAGTAGGTCGGGAGCAGTCTTGGAGGCTGGAAGTCGAAAAAAAATATTCGGAGAAAATTCGGAGAAAAGACGGAAACACCCACACACCCACAACCAAGAAAGCGGATACACGAGATTGAATAGGGCTTATAGTGGTGGAGTAGCATGGCTGTACTTCCATCAACTGGGGCACCAGGTAAAGGTGTCACTAGCACCGGTGCGAGGTTTCGTCAGCGTAAAATATCGGTTAAACAACCATTAACTATATACAAACAACGAGACCTTCCAGCGCTAGACGCAACTAATGAACTCGAGCCATCCCAGGTACATCATTTTAACCAATCTGGTCTGCAGCAGCGAGATATACATGCCATTGAAACTGGTGTTGATAAAAATGAAGAAGATGAGGTTCATTTGCAGCAAGTGATCAATGCGGCACAGAAAGCACTTCTAGGTTCGAAGACTCAGGATAAGAATAAGAAAGAACAGGCAGAAAAGGCTATATATATTCCTACACCTGATGCTTCGAGGGTATGGCCGGAAGCCTATAAATATTATAATGACTTTTCGTTCAAAGAACCTGAGAGCTACATAAAGTTTAGTGCCACAGTCGAAGACACTGTTGGGGTGGAATATAACATGGATGAGGCTGATGAAGAGTTTCTTCAAAAGCTTAATACACAGTTCAAGGAGAAGCACAAGACAAAAGAAGAATCAAAGAGAAATGCAGGTCATGACGATATAGCTGAATGTTCTGAATTGGAGTTTGAGTTGGTTTGCGACAAGTTAGAAAAGATCATCGAAGAGAAGCAGCCTTTTTTATCTATGGATCCCAGTAATATATTGTCTTACGAAGAGCTCTTGTCGTATATAATACAGGAATACAATTCCTCTACCGCTCAAACGGACAATGATTCATCATATCTTTCTACTGTTGGTCTCAAAGAAAAACTATCTAAGGAATTAAAGTACGAGCCTTTTGTTACCATTTATGATAAGAACGCATTTGAAGATCCTGAGTCTATGAGGACACGCCCTATTCCTAAGTTGTTAGATTTGTTCGGAAAAGATATTTATGAGCATTGGAAAGAAAGGAAGATCGAGAGGAAAGGAAGGCCAATTCATCCTTCTTTAAAATTCGAAGATCCCAATAGTAACGAGAAAGATAACGACAATGATCCGTATATCTGTTTTAGAAGACGTGAAGTACGTAAATCTAGAAAAACAAGAAGAGCTGACATTTTGGGTGCGGAAAGAATAAGATTGTTACAGCTCTCTTTGCAAAGAGCAAGAAATCTTGTTCTTTCAGTCTGCAAAAGGGAAATCTTGAATTCACAACTTTGGGACTTAGATGAAAAGGTTTTCAATTCTCGCGCTAAAGCAAAGGAATCGAAGAGAAAACTCGGGATTAAAGGAGATGACCATTTGTTCTATTCTCATAAGAAGAGGCGTATCATAAGAGCCGTTAAGGAAGAAGAGGAACAGGAGAAACAGTTAGCTAGATTGAAACGTGAGAGAAGATCTAAATATGAGGCATCGCGTGAGAGTTCAGCTTCTATCCAGCCAATGAGCAGTACTATTCATAATAACCAGAAAGAACGTTATTACAACGGACAGCAGTTCAGTCAGGAGAATGCTTCGTCCGGTAGTCAACCTTATGTCAAACTACCACCTTCGAAGATTCCAGATATGGACTTGGTTACGGTCTCTCTAGTGCTTAAAGAGAAAAATGAAACTATAAAGCGTGCTGTGTTAGAAAAAATACGGAAAAGAAAGGAACAAGACAAAGGTTATATTAACGTTACGGACGATCCTTATCAACCTTTTTTCAATGTTGATACTAACAAGAGCATGCACAATAGTGAATTAACTCATGTACCTTATTCATCGATTGCATCAACGAAATTCTATAATGTTCTTACCACAAATTACATAAGTGACAACCTCAGGACTTTACTCGAAGAAGGGAAGAGGTCGTTACCAGGTATGCGAACATTTAGAGGCTCGAATGGAGAACTTATTCCTTCAAAACCATTTCCTCATTTGCTGGCATTATTAGAAAATCACATTGACAATAAACTTAACACGAATAATTATATTGCTCAATTATTATCAAACATCGAAAACAATAACTTTAGCGCTTACAGTAATGGATACGGGCAATTCAATGAAGATGATCATGAATCCTTTGGTACTGAAATCTCTGAGCCAATTTTCCGTTTGAGAAAAAGGTCCGCTAGATTGAACAGAACATTTATAGATAGACGTGGTTTGTTTGAAAGACCAAATGAAGAGATAGACTCATTTCTTAAGGAAGAACCTGAACATGATGATTCTAATGTACCAGGTATATATGCTCATGATTCAAAGGTTGATGCCGTGAAACGTTTAGATTCTCGCTGGAGATTTGACAATGATTTTTCAGATGACCAAAAGGCCATGAGAAATCCATTTAGTCTTGATCCTTCGAGATTAAACAGTATTAGTGATGATACTCAGTCAATCCGGTTCGGTTCCATGCTATTATCAAAATCCTATGATTTACTTCGGGAATCAATCCACCATAGACAACAGCTTCTCGTTCAGCAGGCAAGAATGAGGACTTTACAAAATCAACATCAACAACAGCAAAATGCCCAGAAGACTGCGATGGCACAGGGTACTTCATCATTTAATACCCCAAACCAGAATTCGATTCCACTCAATAGTCAAAATTTCAACCTGAACAAAACGCAAAGAGATTTGCAGTATAACCAAGATCCACATTCTTTGCTAAAGGAAAGACGCCAAGAATCGTTGGCAAATAATGTATCGAAACAGATGGTTGGTGCGAGATTACCAACTCAATCCGCGCAGACACATACTTCAAGTTCTTCTTCCCCGTTATTAGCATCACAAGCACTGGATCCAGGTAAAGACACAAGATCAAAGTGATGTAAGAAATTACTTTCGGAAGACTCATTGATAGACTTACCAGTACATTATACTTGAAATCACGATAGATTTACGAATCTTTGAAGTTATTATGTAATATAGTTAATACACAAAATAGCATTTCTTTTTACGAGAAACTTTAATCTACTTTATAACGATAGCTGAGTTATATAGTCTATCTAAAATAATCCTTCTATCTGTCCTTCTTCATCGACCTCGACATTCATGAATCCCGAGTGAGTAGGTAAACCAGGAATCGTCATAATTTCTGCTGCTAATGCATAAAGATACCCAGCTCCAGCAGAACATCTCACTTCCCTTATAGGAATAGTAAATCCAGTAGGAACACCCTTGAGTGCAGGGTCGTGAGATAATGAGTACTGAGTCTTGGCTATACATATTGGTAATTTGTCGTAACCTTGCTTACGATAGGTCTCAATTTGAGCCTTAGCCAAGTCTGAAAATTCAACTGCTGCTGCGCCATACATCTTGGATGCTATAATAAATAACTTTTCTTCGACTGTCTTATCAGTGTCATAGAGGAAGTTAGGACGAGGTTCAGGCTTGTCCATTGAAACAACTCTATCGACCGATTTTGCTAAATCTAAAGCACCCAATCCTCCTTCTTCCCAGTGATTCGAAGGAACAGCATCTTCAGCGCCAGCCTCTAAGGCAAGCTTTTTAATCAATTCTATCTCAGCATCTGTATCGGTCTTGAATTTGTTGATAGCAACAACGACTGGAACATTGTATTGTTTGATATTAGATATTTGTTTGGCCATATTAGCACATCCTTTTGCTAACATCTCAAGGTTCTCTGTTACATACTCCTTTGGTAAGGATTGGCCAGGCTTGACATCAGGAGCACCACCATGTAATTTCAAAGCTCTAGATGTCGCGACTAAAACAACGGCATCTGGGTACAATTTTGAGTTTCTGCATTTAATGTTGAAGAATCTTTCTCCTCCCATTGTGAAATCGAAACCTGCCTCAGTAACCACGAAACCCTTCTTTCCGGCATTTGCAGGATAGGAAGGAGAAGTCAATTTTAATGCTAAATCATCAGCTATGACTGAGGAAGCACCAATAGAGATATTAGCAAATGGACCGGCATGTACAAAGACAGGTGTACCTTCTAATGTCTGCATCAAGTTTGGTTTAACAGCTTCCTTCAAAAGAGCAGTGATTGCACCAACACAACCGATATCTTCACAAGTTATTGCAACACCGGTATCCTTTTGAGTACCGACAACAATGTTACCTACTCTCTCTCTTAATTCAGACAATGATTTTGACAAAGCCAAAATAGCCATCAACTCACAAGCAACAGTAATATCCATTCCTGTCTTACGAGGTGGAAATTTCGAAGCTTCATTCTTGCCTTCTCCGATAGTGATTTCGCGAACAAATCTATCATTACAATCAACCACTCTTCTAATAGTTATGGATGATGGGTCTATGTTTAAAACAGCAAACTTTTTAATTTCCTCGTCAGTCAAGTTGTCTGGGTTACGCTCTTCAATACCTATCTTCTCGAGTCTTTTGATCATCGATCTTGTAAATTCTCTTTTACCTCCCTTCACTGGAACTAATCTCTTGTAAAAGCCTTTAAAAGTTTTAGAGGTATGTTCGTGAAACATTCTAGTATCAACCGCTGCACATAGCAAATTTTGTGCTGCAGAGATTGCGTGGATATCTCCCGTCAAGTGCATATTGAACTCATCCATAGGTATAACTTGAGAGTAACCACCACCTGCAGCTCCACCCTTAACACCAAAAGTTGGGCCCATGCTAGGCTGTCTTACGTTTGCAATCGAAGTATAACCCAAATGAGCTCCGAGAGCCTGCGTCAAACCAATGGTTGTGGTACTTTTACCTTCTCCTAATGGAGTAGGTGTGATACCAGCGACTAAGACGTAATTTCCTTTTTGAGTTTGATCTATGTCACTAGAGTTTTGAATTCTTTCAGAAACCAACTTGGGATCAACCTTTGCTTTGAAATGACCGTAAGGGTCAAGCTCGTTTTCCAACAAACCCAATTCTTGAGCTAACCTAGTGATCTTTTTGGGTTTCTGAGATCTTGAGATTTCAATATCACTAGGAACAGGGTTCTTTAAGGACAAAGGTAAAGGTTTGAAGGAATGTTTATGAGCTAACTTGTCTTGTAAAACGGCAGCCTCATAAACGTTACGACATAACATAGCAACTGTCATTGGACCGACTCCACCGGGAACCGGGGTGATGTAAGACGCTTTTTTGGAAACTTCATCAAAATCCACATCACCTACCAACTTCCTTTTATTTTTCTTTGTCAAATCTTCCTTATAATTAATTCCAACGTCTATGACTACTGCCCCTTCCTTTACCCAATCGCCTTTCAAATATTCGGTTATACCGACGGCTGCAACAATGATATCGGCTTGCTTTACAACGGAAGGTAAATCGTGCGTACGACTATGGCATATTGTTACAGTACAATCCTCATTTTTCAACATTGCTGCAACTGGGCTTCCTACTATGTCAGATCTTCCCAAAACAACAGCATTTTTACCACGAAGTTCAATACCAGTTTGCTTAATCAATTCGATCACACCACTTGGTGTACAAGGTTTGAAAAGTGGAGCACCACCTCTCTTGTTAAGTTCACCAATATTGTAGCGTCCGAACCCATCGACATCCTTTTCTGTCACCACTGCATTAGTGATAAGTGTCTCATTCATATGTTTGGGAAGAGGTAACTGTATAAGGATACCATTCACTTTAAGGTCTGTATTCAATTTTTCGATCTCATCTAGCAAAGCTTCTTCTGAAATATTGTCATCAAACTTCACTAAGTTTGATGAAATATTTGATACCTCAGCAGCTTTGAGCTTCGATCTAACATAAGCGGACGAGTCAGCACGATCACCGACCTGGATAATCGTCAAATGAGGTTTAAATTTCAAGTTATCAAATTTTAAACTCTCGGGCTTGACATCAAATTTCTTCACATTAAAATCAATGACACTCTGAGCTATTTCTGTCTTGATATCAGAAGCCAATTTTTTACCAGATATTATACTGGCATTAGCAAGATAGCTAGAAGTATGGAATTGTCTCAAATACCTAGAGCAGGCCACTCTTAGCAAATCTTTTTGTAACTTTAGCATAGCAAAATATCACTATTAGTTCAAACCTCTGTTAGTCTATATTTTATTTCTAACGAAATGCAAACCAAAACCTTATTCGGATATCAAGTTCTATAAATGCCGAATGAATGGTTCGTATAGAAGAAAGAACAGTTATTCAGTGGTGTTGATGCCTTCAAAAAAAAAAAAAAATTGTAGAAAGCCGAAAAATTTGAAAAATTTTACAAAATCCTATATTTTAGACTATACCAACATGAAAGAGTTTTTGGATGAAAACTCCAAGCAACTTCAAGTATGAGATGAGCCTCGCAAGTCACTAACTATAAGGTATTCAAAATTGAACTAGATGAGGTAGGAATTTACATGAACTGGTAGGCCAGAGTCATCGCCTTAGGTTATACGAATACTGATACGAGTCATTTTATGACTTGGATTCGCAGTCATTTAGGTTCAAGTTGTATTGAATTCTATAAATATGCTATTTGATAGTGTTGGTTAGGTAACAATTACTGTTATGTATGGGCTCTGTCTATAGCCCTTAATAAGGAGCATAGTTGCATTTTTGTCAAGTTATAGAAAACTATTATTCCAGACGAAGTTTTCTTAACATAGAATGTGCTCTTATCATGGTCTCATCAGGTTTGTTAAGCAAAGGTGAAGAAATTTCATTATTTTTCTTTCTGGTCGTCATCCTTCTTTTTAATGTGTTAACCTTCTCGTAATCATTATCAACTTCTACATCGTCGAAGGATTCTGAGTTGAAATACTCGTCAGTAGAGTAAAAAGAGAGAGCCTTTTGTCGATATATAGATCTCCGCGACTTCAGCGAAGAAGAACTCGAGGGTGCGCTTGACTTTAATTTCTCAATAAGGTCATCAATCACAGCACTTCCAAGAGAACTTCCTAATGACAGGGCGACCCTATCCGATTTTTTACTTCTGATCGACGAGCTATCTCGATCGTTTCCTTTCAGAATATCATCGTCTTCACTAGAAAGATCGCTTTGATCATTTTCTAGATATGACCTTTTGTTTCTTTTGAAATGAAGGATATTCTCCTCAAGGTCTTTCTTCTTATTCTCATAAGCACGTTGCTCTTCTTCCTTTTGTATGTTTTCAATATGTGCTCTTTTGAACTCATTTACAAACGAGGTTATTTTTTCAAAGAAACTATCATAACTGGTCTTATCGTAAACATTGTCTCCAAAATATTCTAGTAAATCATTGTATTCTTTAACAGTATTGCCTAAATGTGCACGAAGTCTCTCACTTTTAATCTTAGCTTTATCCAAAGGTGCTTGAACAAAATCCAAGATTTTATCCTCAGGATGAAATATTCTCGAATCGCTAAGGTTTCCCTTAGCTAGTGAGTTTGAAACATTAACCACCATTTTTTCAAAATCATTGCAATCATTTTCAAGTTGGAACACAGAAAGGTTAGAAACGTAATGCAAGCTGCTTAAGTCGTCAACAAACGCTCCAAACTCAGAGAAGTTGTTTCTTATTATTTTCTCGACATAGTGCAAAAATGACATGCTGTTAGAATCGTCTTTCATAAACTTCAATCGTTGTAATGTATCTAGCCTGAATCCTTCAGCCTGTTTCGTACTATCATTCATAAAGTTACCCACAGATTTTATAATAACCAAAACATTCTTTAGGCTTTCGGAGTTCTTCACATCATTTATGACAGTATCAATCAACAGTAACTTGTTATTCAAATCCTGATATTCTTTCTCATAGGTCTGTACCAATAAGAGTGCTCTAGACCTAGATCTCCAGTAATGCTTCATATTAACGCATAGCTCTAAGAATAAACGGTCTGCTCGTTCAAGCTCTTCAGGGGATTTTACTGGTTTGGAATCTTCCTTAGAAAAATCGGTGCAATATGGTTGAAGATTTCTAATTATGCTTTGACCCGCATCCAGAAGTTTATCACTATTGAAAAATTCAAGTACATTTATATTATCGATGATGTCTTTATCACAATGTAGAATCTTCAATGTTAATTCTTCAACAGGGATGTGTCCATATGTATGGAGGTTGATACCAAACTGCTGAGCAAGATCTCGAGGTAAAAAAGATACCTTTTGCAGGTTATTTCTATCATTAACTTTACTTTTGAACTTTAATGGAGTTGATTTAGCAATGAACACTTTTTCGACTTCATCAAAAATACCTTTCTCGTTCAACTTCTCAAAGATTTTGTGATGTTCCATATCCTTCCAAAAGGTGCGTTCTATGTCTTCGAGCTTGTTCCAGTGCATCTGCTTTAATTTATTTTTGGGTCTGACACCTGGGGTTGAGATAGATTTTTCTTTCAGATGATCATCAGTCTCAGAGACAAGAGCATTGGAGCCAGGTGCCTTACACAGCTCTTGACTTTGATTGACAACCTCTGTCGAATCTTTAGACTCGTTTAATAAAAGTGAAGGAGGAGGAGGAGGAGGAGGAGGTGGTGGTGGTGGTGGAGCAGGAATTGTAGCTTTACTATCCAGTTTGTCTTCAATGGCTTTGTCTGCAAGAGAAGCTGTCAGAACTTGTTCAGAAGTCAGATTTACAGATGAATTCATGAAAGGGGGCAATGGAGGAGGAGGAGGAGGAGGAGGTGGTGGTGGTGGTAGGACGGGCAATGTATTTGATGTCTCTAAATGATCATGAACACCATCACTTGAAGAGGTCTTCGCTGAAGCTTCAGGATATTGTCCATTAGGGTCTTCAGAATCGTTCATTTCCTCAGAGCCTATAATATAATTGGTGCTTAAATCGCTTGAAGGTTGAGTACTGAACGAGGGCGGTAATGACTTCATTTCGTCAACCTTGGGATTTCGTTTAGATTCTGGTAATTCCTTTACATCAAGCATGACTAAATCACTATCATTTGCATCTGAGAAATCCTTTTCTGACATATCACTTTGGGCCGACATCTGTGCCTTCTTACCCTTATAAATAGCCTCCAATTCGTTTAAGACATTATTACCAGAAGAAAAAGGTGATGTTGAGGTCAATATAGGAGATAATGCGTTTTGCTGATAAATTTTGACCATTTTCTGTTTGCTCCTTTCCAAAGTCTTTATCTGGTTTCTTAAAAAGCTCACTTCCTTTTCCAAGAGCTCGATTCTGTTTGTATGATATTCATTTTCTTTTTTAAGTTTATTGACGAGTTCATCTTTCTCGTAAGAAGGTACAGAGTCGATATTTTGTTTGTTGGTTTCAAGGTCTTTTACCTTATTTTCGAGTAATCTAGCTTCAATAACTGCTCTTCTAGCCGTGTCATGTGTTGCTAAACGATCCGTTAGCCTTTGTATAGACGAATTTATTATAGATGAAAAATCAGATCCTTCAACAAACCCTTTTACTAAATGATTAGCGATGGATCCTAGTAAAGCAAGAATGGAATTTATTTCGGAAGGGGTTTTCAGCTCATTCTTCAAATCCAACAAGGCCGCAAAGAAACTCTTCAAATAAACCTCAGAATTTTCCACGTTATCAGACTCCTCAATGTCAGTTACTAATAACTTAACTCTGTGATAGAGCTCATCAAGACTTAAGTCCGTTCCACTAGATTTCAGTTTTATAGGCTTTTCATCTGTTGCAAAAAATTCTGTAAAGTCCTCTTCCGCATACTGCTCATATCTCTCTATCTCCTCATTTATTCTAGATATCTCCAAGGACCTGAGTCGGTCAAATATTTTCACGATATTGGAATCACTATATTCTCGTCTAATAGTTATTCTAAGCTTTATTGATCCAGCATATTCTAAAATTGAATTTAAGAGTAAAAGGGTCGTCAAAAAGTAATCAATAAATACTTTCTCGTTATCTGTATTTTTGTCTTTTAACAGGGCCAATGACTGCTGATTAAGAGAAGATTCTAGTGTACTTAACCAAGGTTGAAATCTAGTATAATCTCCCGAAAGATCCTGGAGGCTTGACATTGCTTCAAGAATAAAAGGTAGAAGCTCACCATTTTCATAGTATACCAAAAAAACTAGAACTTCTGTAACTAGAATTCTTGTTGATATCCTGGGTGTAATCAAGGAGTATATTATTGATCTTATAACTCTTTCCTTGCTTGATTTAGCAAATGAAGCTTCCTTACGACTTTGGTCAGACGAGATCATTTTTTCTCCGTTTATCATGTGTCTAAGACATTTAATTATCAAATATTCTTTATCAAACTCGTCATTTGACTTTATGCTCTTTCGGTTTATCCTTGTTAGTGATACAGCTAATGCATCCTCACCACGGATTTTAGCAAAAGATTCAAGCCAGCTGCTTTGGGCGGGAAATGAATTTCTGTAGGAATTTAATCTGACTTCTAATTTTTTATAGTTTTTCAAACTCAACTTGTTTGACATAATTTGGTATAAAAACCAATCGGGAGATTCCATTTCGTACTGCGGGTCAGACGGGCTAACCGTTTGATCTATCTTCAGCTCTGAAGAGGGAGGTCGTAATGTTGACTCATGGTGATTCGTGAGATTCGATAATGGTCTAGCACTTTTTTCTGAGGGCGTTTTTTTCAATTTCATGACTTTAGGTTCCTCCAGGGAGGTAATGCCAGCTATACTATGGAAACTTGGGGGCAAACTCACGTCGAAATCGCTGATGCCAAATTCTTTCAAGTAGTCTTGCAATGCAAAGTCAGAATTTACTTCATTCTCTCTGAGCAAGAGCTCCCACTTTCTTTTAGTTGACAGACTCCGTAGTGTTCTCGTTGCTTTTTCCGAGAAAACCTTTGTAGATAGTAATACTTCAAAGAGGTAGTCAACAATATTTGAGCTAGGTGTTTGTCGCATGTTATTCTTCACGGAACTAAATGATTCAATAGAATGACTAGCAGAAGGAGAGTTATAGAATGGCCTATATCCTAGTAAGCTCGAAGTTCTCGATAAAGGAGACTTCTTAAGGCCAGAGTCCTGCCTTGAATAAAATTGGGGACTTGGCGCATACAGCAAGGACAAATCGTTATCGTCTAGGACAAGGTTTTCGTTTGCTATTGGCGTTTCAGCGTAACGTGTTTGATCGTTTAAAAACGCATCCAGGCCGTGAGATGGTATATCAGTGATAATATTTTCAGTAGTTGGTCTCTTCTTCTCAATGTTAGGTGAACTCAATGGAAGTGATTCACTTGTGTTGAAAGGCTTGGATTTTGGATCAAGTGAGTATAACTGATCTCGGGCGGAAGAAGCCTTTATTTTGGACGCTGTGCTCGAAGCCAATAGAGGTGGATCGGCCAGGTATGCACTTTTATAAATATCAGTTTTGTTGTTGTGATGATTCCGGATCACCTTTTGATTACCCAAACTTGGCGCAGAAGATTGTTCAGGCTCAATATGCTGTCTTATATTCAAAAATGAGGTGGATTTAGAAAACTTCAGTAAGCCTCTTCGACGTGGCTCCTTTATCAGTATAGACTTAGGTTCTTTTGCACCTGGATCATCATTTGTTTTGTACCTAGGATCAATGTCTGCCCCATATCTCATCCTAAATAATGACGGCGTCAACACGATTATTATCCTTCAAAAGCACCTCACTATGCTTATAAGAACCTGAAAACCCTATTTTCAATATAGATGCACAATATGGATGAGTATATGGCACCTCTTGTTTGTCAGGTACGTTCTAGATTGTTGCATCAAGCAAAATAAATATTAAGTGGACTAGACAGTTTCAAGCGCGGGCGCGCGCGCTAAGATGTTTACTTTTTAATTATCATACGCAGCTCTTCAAGCGTACTCCAAAAACATTTTCTTTACCTTTGAACGAGAGAAGCCTGAAATGTTTAATAAACCATATAGGCCCGTAAAGTCAGAGAAGGTGAAAAGCGACAAAAAGCAGGCTACTCTCTCGAGCTTTTTTCTGGTCAAGTCACTGGAAAATTTCGGAAATAATACTAAGGAGATCAGCGGCCAAACACACACAAACTTTTCCACACCAAGGAAAGATAACAGAAAAAAACATGAATCTTTCATCTCACAGACTGCTAACTCACACGATGAGTTCACTAACGACGAATTATACAGTTCTGACGCCTCGCCTGAAATTGTGAATTTCAAGAATCCTATTTTGAAGAGGTCCGTTACATTAAAGAGAAGTATATCGGACTATCCTGATTCTTCTAATGATAAAAACAGCGGTGTAAGATTAGTGCAACAGCTGAGATCGAACGATGCTGCGAACGGACCACCAAAGCCAGCTGCGAGAAGCCTCAGTTTGCTTGACCTGTTGAATGGTTACAGTAGAAAAATACCAAAGATAGAGAAACATGAGACGCCAACAAGGAACTCAAGGAGACCGACTTCCAACTTTTTATTGAATAAAGAACAACTAGCTGTCTTGAAATATGTTGAAAGTGGCTACAACGTGTTCTACACAGGTAGCGCTGGTACAGGTAAGTCCATAGTACTTAAAGAAATTGTCAAGTTGTTGCACAGCGTGTACGGGACGTATCGTGTCGGGATAACAGCCTCTACTGGTTTGGCTGCTTGTAATATTGGGGGCCAAACTATTCACAGATTTTTATCCATTGGACTTGGCACAGGAAGCCCCATGGAGTTGAGTTCTAGGATCAAAAAGAACCCCATGAACTTGAAAAAGTGGAAAGCTTTGAAAGTACTTGTAATAGACGAAATATCAATGATAGACGGGCGATTATTCACGAAATTAGAAGAATTAGCAAGAATATTAAGAGGTAATAATCTACCATTCGGTGGAATACAGGTTATTTGTACTGGCGATTTTTTTCAATTGCCCCCAGTCATGAGTGATAGCCAATGCCAATACTGTTTTCAAAGCAGTCAATGGGATCGTGTGATCCAAAAAGTTGTGTTATTGAAGCAAGTTTTTCGACAAAAAGGAGACAATGAATTGATTGATATGCTCAATGCTTTAAGACATGGAGAAATGGACGATACAATGATCGAGAAATTTTACAAACTCAGTCGTAAGGTTAAATATGAGGATGGTTTAGAACCTACTGAGCTATATCCCACCCGTGATGAGGTTAAAAGAGCGAATCAACATAGATTGCAACAAATAAAATCAAAAAGTTTCAAGTTCATGGCTGAAGACAATGTTAAGGATTCTTATCTCTCCAAAATGCTTGATAACTTAATGTGTGAGAAAGAATTGGAATTGAAAGAAGGCGCTCAAGTCATGTATTTGAAAAACCTCGACGAACAAATTGTGAATGGATCTATAGGCACAGTCATGTTTTTCATGACAGGAAAATTATGGGAAAAGGTGAATGATATTTACAAGTTGTATCTTCTTGACAATGATGAACAAGTTATTGAAGAAATAAGGTTATTGTCTCATAGAGTCGGAAGCAGTGAAAGTTGGTCAGGGGAGGAGCAAAAAGTGTTGGATAGAATTCCCCATTCAAGAAAGGCAAATTTCACCAAGCTCATAAACCTTGCCGCAGTCGAACTGACTGCTGACCTATATCCCGTTGTAAAGTTTAAAACACCAATAGGCGATTCACTTATTAGAGTAAGTCGAGAGGAATTCAGCATTGACGCAGGTAAGGCAAAGTCATACTCAACTGATGGCCCTGAAAAAATTACTCGTAGTCAAGTACCTTTATTGTTGTCATGGGCTCTCTCCATTCATAAAGCGCAAGGTCAAACTATTGATAGATTACGGATTGATTTGAAAAAAGTATTTGAGATCGGTCAAGTCTACGTTGCACTCTCTAGAGCAACCAATAAAGATCATCTTGAAATATTGAATTTCCACCCCAGAAGGATTACTGCATCAAATGAAGTCAAAAGCTTTTACAAGAAAATAGAGAATGATATAGCAGCTAATTAGAGTACTATTTTTATGTACAGTACCATCTCTCAACTTAAAAGATTGTAGTTGATTTAGTTTAAAACATTCAAGCAAAAGTATGTTTAGCAGCTCGACTTCTTTGGCCGGTTCTGATAGCCAAGAATCAAGCAAGCAGGACTTAGGATTCAATGGATTCCCAGTATCACTTAACTACTTCACGGCGATACCTGATCCATCTGCTCTTGAGGATTCTTCCATAAAAATTATTTTCAAATCATTGTTAAAGAAAGATACTACAACAAAAGAAAAATCTTTGGTAGAATTGCTAAATGTATTAACAAGTAACGAAGATAGAAAAGAGGTGTTGGGTGACTATGTATTTATTTCTTGCTGGATACAGCTTTATGCAAAGTTATCAATCGATAACTCAAAAAATGTTCGGATTCTTGCTCATCAAATACAATTCAACTTATTGGAAAAGCTAGGACTGAAAGTATACGGAAAGTATTTAAAGAGTGGGATGGCAATATGGTTGAGTGGTGTCTTCGATAACGATAAGACAGTGGCAAATGTGTCTTACGACTTATTACTCAAAGCATTTGGATCTAATACAGAAAAAGTCAATAAGATCGTATGGACTACTTTTTATAAGCAAATTCTATGCTTTATCAACAACGTAGTGTTGATAGAGAACCATGAAACCTTATCAGATCTGAGATACGTGAAAAAGGACGATTCAATTTTCAAATACGAAAGGGTTCTTGCCCTGTCAATCATGATGTTGACTAAGGTCTTGCAGTTGATAAATGCAGGTCAAATAGATATATTGGAAGACAAAAATTCATTAGAGACGATAGAAGGTATTCTTACTCTGGAAAAGACATGGGACTTCTTTTCTTCGTCATTTACTACCTTAAACATACAGCTTTTCAAGTCCTATTTGGTGTTATTAAGGACGATATTTGATACCAAGGATGACGAGTGTAGTAGAACTGCCACATCTATGAAGGATATAAAAACAGTATACAAGTTGGTCTCTAAAAACATAATTCGGAATATAAAATTCCCATCACTAGAAAAATTGTCGAGAATCAATGTATATTCTAGCGTGACGACCTTATTTTGGGATCTTTTAGTAAACCTTACTAGATTTTCAAAGATTGCAAAGCCAATTAAAAAGTCGATATGGGAGATAGGTGGAAGTAAGTCTCATCAAAGGATTTCAAACTATTTAAAAGCTGGTGTGATTTTTGTGGATCGGTCTTGCTATAACACAATATCCACATTTTTTGAACAGTACAATTCACTCGAGCAAGAGAATCAGACATTTTCTTTTAAAGAGAAAGAAACTGCAGCATCCATTATAGATGATGTACTCCTTCCTTGCTCTGAATACATCAGTGATAAGGAACTGTTTCATATTTTCTATGACTTTTCACTTGAAATCATAAAGGGCCTTCACTCAAATGGCGATAATGAAGCTATCTTTTCGCATGTTGTGAAACCCTTAATTTACAGTCTGGTTGACCGCGCTAGTGTTATCATGAAGAGAGACCCAACTGTATTAAAGCCGTTTACGGAATTTTGCCGCAACATGAAGTTTTCCACTAACCTTGATTTTATAGATGTTTGTGATGATCTTCATAGCGCTGCATTGAAGTCTATTAGCGCTGGAAATGATGATGTTGATCTCAAATTGGGATTTAAAGGAAATACTAAGGAAATTTTGAAGATATACCTTCACGTTGTGGATAATTTTGAGCAATCGCTTTCAGCTTTGCTTGAAATATTAATGGCTATAAACGACAAGTTGTCTACCTTATCAAATCACGATAAACCCTCTTTTCACATTGGCCTTGTGGAATATATTCTTAGCGATAGCACATTTTCTGATCAGCAATTAAAGGATCCACTTATCTCATTATCCCATAATATAGCCAAGTTCACTGCCGCGGATTTCATAGAGGAACCATTGAGAATTTTCAAATCATATTATCTGTATTCCAAAAAATTTGGACTTGACTTGCAGTTGGACTCCTTGGCTTTCGAATATCATCGTGCTTTGAATGACTATGAATCTTTATATTTCCGGTTTATTGAAATAATGTTACAGTGTGAAGGTAAGGGGTTCATACAGAAGGGAGGCTATTCTTATATTAAGGAAAAGATACTCAAATTATCAACGCCGGGAACACTCTCGAATGAGCAAATTCACATTCTTTTATCTTTGGAAGATGGTCAAATAACAAAAAGTCTTATAACGAGCTTCAATGAGCAGTCAGATATTGAACTGCTCATTGAAGCTTTTGCAACATACAATGAACTGTTGCTGTATAACGTTTTTGATGATAGTAGTTTGAAGGAGAGTATTTACAAGATTTTGACATCGTGCTTAAGAAACGTAAGTAGCAAGCCACCTAGAAAATTTTTGAAATCATACTTATCTAGATTTCCAAGAGATATATCACAGGCCTCCTTTACACATCTCATGAATACTATGGATATTCATGATTTTGAAGAAATGTTAAAATTCTTATTCAGTTCAACCGACTTGAAAGAAAAGACATATCAGTTGATTCCAAGAGCTGATATCTACTCTCAGATAACCAAAAAGATCGGTCCAGTGAACACAGATATTCTTTCTGTATCCAATCCTTGGAATGCAAACGTTTTCCTATTTGAAAACAACGATGATATCAAGCAAGTTAGTGGTGAATTACTCAATACTGCTTTACTCACTTACTATATATACCTTAATATGGATATGTCAACACCACGAGAGAAGAGTCAAAACATATTTTATATGGGGATATTAAGCGAGTATATGCATGACCAAATGTTTTTGTCAAGCCTGTTTTTTGATTCACAATCTTTACTGAATTTCGTATTTGAGTTGAGACACAATATAAACAGCGCAATTAACCATGTGTTCAATGATTTGAATACAGTTCTTGAAGCGCTACTTAATAAAACAAGTCTGGGTGACAATTTTATGTCTATGTCGCTTAACATATTTTCTAACGAGCTTTCATCAGAAGACAACACATCGAGATTTTACTCCGCTCGTGTTCTTGTATCAATTTTAAGAAAACTTGTTGACACAAGCAATTCAGAAGATGCAGCAAGAATGTCTGAAGTTCCCAGCTCATTCATTTCAGACACCATATCTGCAGGTATTATTTTAGCAAGCTGCTCTCTGAATATTTTGGAGTTGCCTGCTTTTGAAAAAGCAAAAAACAGATTATTCTCGGAAATATCTGGAATCAAGGCTGAAAATGACATCCTAGATAGGGGAATTAAATATCTTGCGTTGGGATTGAATTTTTTTATTCAAAATGAAGAAAACCCTGGTAAGGATAAATTATTAATTCCTCTTCATAGATTGACTATGATATTGAAGTCGACCGAGGCTTGGATAGAGCAAGACTTTTCTTATGGGAGTTCATTTTTACCAGTGAGATCTTTGTTGGCTGAGTTTTACCTCCAGATTATTTCAAGCACAAGTATAGAGGCCCCTAGTATTATCTGGGATTTGTCTCATAAGTTATGCACTGATAATTTAGACTATTGTGCTTTAATTCCAAATTCTTTGGGATTACAGTGCCACACATTGAAGCTTATGTCATTAATATATTCCCTGGAGGCGTCTCCCTATGAAAAGAAAGATTTGGATGATTTGGGAGAAGCTCTGATTGATTTTATGTGCAATCAGTGCTTTAAGAATGAAACAGCTGAACAAACCCAACCAGTTATTATGAGAAACACGTTGGTTGGCAGATTGCTCAAAAAGATAGAATTTTCGACAAGCATATTGATTGAAAGGAAAGAGCAGCTCTTGGCAATGCTTTTCCATTCTCGGTCAACTGATTTATGTCGAATTTCTCTCCACTTCCTTATTAGAATTTTATCAAAGCAGCAAGATGATTTCGTCATAGAATATCAACTTCTCAAGCCCAAAGATCCAGATGCTTTGAAAGCAAGAATTCCGGAGGATTTAATTGCTGCATCCAGAAAGGAAGTGAACTCATCAGTCGATATCGACGATGAAACCAAGCCATTGTTCAGATCTTTGCTTTGTTTCCGCTTAATTTTCATTTATTTTGAGCATGCATCGAACCAAATGAGAGTAGAGTATACAACTCAGTTGAACCAATCTGGATTACTTTCGGATTTTTTTGATTATCTTTTAGCTAATACCGAGCTAACAGATGAAAAGCAAATGAAATTACTACACGGGTCTGCTGAAGGGGATAAAGCTAATAGTAAAAAATATACTGTTCCTAGACACGAGTTGTGGTTCAATTATACCTCAGAAAGAGAAGAGGTATACTTCTTGACTCACAATATTTATTATTTACTTTTGAAATATCTCGGGTTTGCAGTTCAATCTTGGTTTAATAATGTTAAAGACTTGCAAATAAAGCAGAAGATAGAAAAATTCACGGCGAAATATTTTTCTCCAACATTAATCCATTTATTATTGGAAGATGTCAATAACCAAAAAGACTCTTTGACCGAGAAAAATGACAATATGAACATTAAAGTAAATTATGTTACCAATGATGTCAAAGTCAGCTTTTTAATTGACGAACAAAACATGGAAATGACAATTTCAATACCTGATATTTATCCTTTGATGAACATTACCGTTGAAGGGTCCAATAGAGTCGGCGTTAAAGAAAATAGGTGGAGAGCTTGGCTTTTATCTTCTCAGAAGATCATTTCTTTAACAAGCGGTTCTATAGTAGATGCGATTGACCTCTTCAGTCGTAACGTCAAATTGCACTTTTCCGGCTTTGAGGAATGCGCTATATGCTACTCCATATTACATCAAGATAATTCATTACCTTCTAAGGTTTGCCCGGTCTGCAAAAATAAGTTTCATTCAGCCTGCTTGTACAAGTGGTTCAAAAGCTCCGGAGCTAGCACCTGTCCTCTTTGCAGATCATCATTTAACTTCAAAAAATCTTCAGGAGCTCTGTGATAGGTTCATGGTTTTCTGTCTTTGAATTTATCTGCGTAAGCAATATTTAAATTCGTACTTAGATGGTTTCTTTGGTGCAGGCCCGAAGCCCATGGTGCAGCTGTTATAGACACACTTTTGGAACTATTCTTAGCTGCATTTGATACGTTCATAAGATTAATATTATCATTTTCAATGTTAGCCTTTTCTGTGTATGGTAAGTCTTTTTTAGTAGCGCAATCTATCCAAGGGAATAATATTCGACCAAACCAAAAATGCTGAACAACTGGAAATTTTCCCAAAACCTCAACATCGTACATTTTGATAAGACCCGAGCAGACCTTGGACCATAAAGAAACAGTGGAATGTATATCGTAAATAATTGGTGAATGTTCGTGAAATGGGCCACTTTTGATTTTGAAAATGAATGAAATAGCGTTCACATACAAATTTTTACCTCGGTATAACTCAATTGTATGCTTTTGTAACACCAGCTTTACAGGAGGTATCATTTTTCCTGATGACGCATTGAACTGCGCTGCTCCTAATATGTAGATTAAATGGAAATGGTCATCTAAACCCCAAACACCGTGGGAACCAGCCGGCTCTAGATTGTAAAGAAGAATAAGCCTCCTAGCAAGGTCAAAATATTTTGAAAAAATGGTTAGGATCTGTTGGGCCGTCAAACTTTCGAATTTTAAAGCCCCTACTTCTATCAACCCAATGAAGAAAGCAAAAAATGAAAGCTCATGACCTGTACCGTAATCCAACCTCATACGTGAGCCAAATGCATTCGATAAATAATATGTGAGTTCTTTGAATATAAGGCCAGAATGTCCTGATTCTTTATCTGATAAAACTATCTTTTCAGTCAAGGTACTCTCTAGCATATCATTCATTTTATCATGCCAATCTCTGCATGATAGATTACCAAATCGTCTTGACTCTTGTCTAGGTGGTGTTTGGTCTATGAGGTTGTTCAATTGGTTTAAAACATAGAGCAAACCATCGACACAAGACTTATTTTCGTCATTGATTTGAGAGGGCAGAGAAGAAGGACGAATTATTCCACTTGATTTATCATCATACATCTGAACATTCCCTTTAGTTACTAAAGATAGATCTAGCACACCATCTGGGACATCATAACCTCTAATTTTTTCAGTGAATTTTAATAAGTAAGTTCGAATTTTCATATATGATTCGGATCTTTTGAAAGCAACCACATCACCCTGAGAGACAATTCTCTTACAGGGTACACCCTCAGTGTCATCTTTTATCAGATTCATCTTAATGTCTGGAATCCGCCGAGTATAACTTATGCTGCGTTCCTTACAAGAAGATTGATAGTGTGCGCGCAGTCTTCATATGTAATCATGCAGTCGCTTTTGTTAAGTATGGGGAGAGTGAGATCAGATAAAGATCAGCTCAAGTGAAATTATGGCTTCATCTTTAGGCAGTGAAGAATAGTAATATAGCTTATGCCCTAAACACTTAACTGACGTTGATTTTTCTTGTAATGGCTCAAATCGTCGATATAAATTAATCTATTTACAAGACATATTTGGGATTAATGATTCATTGAAGGTTTGCTGATATCTTGAAGTCTGGGAGGGCAATTAAGAACCAATTTTTCACCTTTTCTCTTGACATCCGAGGCATCATAAAAGGGGTTATTGCAATTCGACTTTGAATGCGTTAGAAAGTTATCTATCATATGTTGCTTATGCTGAAAATTCGTTGAACTCGTCTCTTGTTTTTTGATTCTTGAGTTTTTTGAAGCTTTCTGAGGAGACCCCTTGCTTCTAGGAGAACACTTACTTCCGGGAGATTCTCTTTTTCTAGGTGACTTGGGAGAATTTGATGTAGAAGTACCTTTTTCTCGATCAGAATATGGGTTACTGGGGATAAAACCAAGACTTTCCAAAGTAGTCAACTGTGGAATTCGTAACGGTTTATCCGGTTTGTAATAGCGGCTTCGGTCAAAATCAGCCGCTAGACTTGGTGCATAAAACAGGACCACTAATTTGGGAAGCCATAAAGATTCATTGCTTGGGTAGCTTTTGTGTGTATTGACATCACCATTATACATATTTGCTATAGCTGGATTTGATTTGATCATGAGAAATTCATGTCCGTCTACTAATTTAGTACGACACACTTTTAGCGAATCTATAAGGCAAGTATCTGATGTACGAGAAAAAACATCTTTCGCCATCTGAACTTTTGGATATACATCCAAAACATTGTAATCAGTAGAAACGATATTAAGAGGACGAGAATAATCCATAAACTGACACTTGATTATCTGACACCCCAGATGTTCATTCCATTCAAGGTTAAGCTTCTGATGGCCACATATGTCGCCTCTCACGCGTTGGTTGCATCTAAAGATTTTTTCTTCCCACGTATGCTTTTTCGTAAGTCGAAGAAGATTTACTGAAGGTAGAGTCAAGTCATTCTCATGATTAGGATATTCATAAAAGCTCAAAGAATCAGGTAAAAATTTGAATATGTATGGCGTTGTAATGGGAAAAACATAGAACATGATGACGTCCTCATCAAAAGAGAGCTCTGACTTGAAGTTAACCGTTTTTCCGAATATATTTTTCGAGTTTGCTTTTATTAGGTTGTTCATATAGTCTTCCAAATCTTTCAATTTCTTTCTTCTCATAACGATAGTTCTTTTTTTCTTACGATCCTTAAAAACCCGTGGAATATTTTCATCAATAAAACAATTTAAAAGCATGTCAGATAGTCTAATATAATCTTGCAGAAAACATAGATCTTCATAATTCAGAACATACGGCTGCTCAAAGCGTGCAAGTTTCACCGCCCTTGTTATACCCATATTATCCAACCCTTTGGAATAGTCTCCGCCTCTAATTGCTGCTATGAATATCAAATCTTGATATCTTATGCCAGCCCTATTCTCGATATTCTCAGCGTAAATGGGCGTTACATAGTACTCATTTCGAGATGAGGGAGACTTTACGCGAGCATCCTCATTTTTACTGAAATCCCTAAGCACTTTGGTAGCACCGAATACAAGCACGTCGTTGTCATGTGTTAGTACATAATCTACCACGCCAAATTTTTGCAATGATGCACATTCTGCCTCAGCTTCTCCAGGAGCTTGGAGGAAGTCTATATCAAGTCGCTTCAAATTAGCTTTTAAATCCTCTATTAGAGACAGGTCATATGCTTCTTCGCAATAGCTTTCGGGATCAAATTGCACTTTGACAAAAGACTCTATTAGCTGATCATACCGATTTTCACTCATCATGTCTGAGGAATAATTCCTTCGTTTCATGGGCTTAAACCTCCCATCAAAGACAACAACGTATGTTATGCCATTTTGAGTCAAATATAATAGTTTGCTGATTATGTTTCGAAGATATATTTTAGATAAATCCTTATTGTGAGCATCGTATATAGAGTGATAGATTAGTGAATAAATGTCGATAGCTAACCTTGGGCTCCTTTTATGCTTAGCGAAAAAATCTGCCAAAAAAACTGGTATAGATATCCTCTTATCGAAACAGTCTCCCAATGAAGACCATAAATCATTTATTCCCATGGATCGTCATTTGTGCATCATTTACTATATCCGAATTTTATCAAATTTTCATAGATAAAATTATTCTCACTCCTCGCTCCTTACAGTGGGGAATTATAATTGTGCGAAAGGAAGTTAACGAAAACAACAGACCCGGTTTTCAATATGAATGAACAACCGTCATCTGAAATAAAGGTGGGTCATATTTTATGTGGCGGTTTTCCTGGAACCACAGTGACGCCCCAGGCCTACCACCTTATTGTTGATCATAATGTATCGACAATATTTCTTTCTAGGAAGAACACAGTATCTGTGAAGCAAATAACTAAGCTAATCAGAGACTTACAACACATAGCTTATACCCAAGCACATTATAAATATCCCTTGATGTTCGCAATTGATGAAGAAGGAGGTATGATGAACTCATTGTTTGATCCTGATCATTTTACGCAGTTTCCAGGTGCAATGGCTTTATCGGCCACAGGCGACACTGAGCTCGTCTATGAGGTCCTGAAGGCGCTAGCAGTGGAATTAACACATATCGGGTTTCTGATAATACTTGGTCCCGTTTTGGATGTCGTTACTAAATTTTCTCATCAATTAGTCGGTGTGAGAAGTTTTGGGACCACAATAGAAGACGTTACAAGGTATGGAAGGGCTTGCGCCAAGGGATTACAAGATGGAGGTCTTTTCACGTTCGGGAAGCATTTTCCTGGAATTGGAAATGCAACAGTCGATTCGCTTTTAGAATTGCCAATGATGTACGACTCTTTAGAGCAGATTCGCCAGTTTAATAGTGTTCCGTTTGCAAACTTGATAAAGGAAGGCCTATTGGATGGAATAAGCGCAGCTGGCTGTGGTGTACCTACAATAAGTCCAGATGAAACGCACGCATGATTGTCTCCTGTCATTATCAATAATTTGCTTCGCGAGTACTTAGGATTCGAAGGTGTGGTAATAAGTGAGTGCCTTGAAATGGATGCTTTATACCACTCTATTGGACTCGGTCAAGGTGTTATACTATCGCTTTATGCAGGTTGTGATTTAGTAATGGTTTGTCATGATAAGGGTCTCCAGGATGAAGTTATAGAATCCATGAAGAAGGCATTAGATAATGGCAATTTAGATGAAGAGATAATTCTGAAATGTTTGAAGCGCATTGAGAAGTTACAGAAGAGGCTTCGTTCTTGGGAAGAAATATTTTCGTATGACGGCCTTGACTTGGATAGATCGCTTTACAAGGAAGTATTTCCTGAAAGCTGGAATAATCATGAGCGCTTATCACAAACAGCTTATCGTAAGTCATTAACGCTCGTAAGAGACTACTCGGGTGTACTTCCTCTTCCCAACTATTTGGATACTAACGGGTCTACCGAGGAGAATGCATCAAATAATATTTTACTATTGACACCTTTGTTACATCCAGTTTACCCCAAAGAAAAAGGCAACAGAAAGGGTCAAAATAATACATATTCAGGGGAAGAGGTGTTCCAGGAGTTTGGACATTATTTATCGAACCATCCTAAAAATTTAAATCTGAAAACCCCATTTAACGTTTTACACACCACATATACTGCAAATGGGTTAACCGCGTTACACGAATCATTAATCGAAAATTCCAGAACTGTCATTGTTCTTACTTCGGAAGCATCTCGTAATATGTATCAAATTGGAATTGTGAAATACGTTTCTATTTTGTGTGGAGCAAGCCCTACTTCATTCACCAGCTCGAGCTCAGTCACCAGGTCGCAGCTTGCGAAACCATTGATCATTATCGCTACACTGTCTCCATACGATTTCTTTTACAATAGAAATATCGGAAGTGCTTATTTATGCTGCTACGATTACACTGATAATGTTCTTAAAGAATTAGCAGGATTAATCATGGGTGATTTTCCAGCTGAAGGATGCATACCCGGAGAAGAAAAATACATTGTTAAACCTAATAAGAGGCGCGCATCTGATCAGTCTTCACCAGAGAGTCTGAGCACGCTAAAGCTTAGGAAAAGCACGCAGCCCAGAAGAAGATGGTTGGTTGATGAATTCGATCTCAATAGAGATTGGGCAAGTTTAGTCAATGTTTGGAAGACGAACACAGAACCCATTAATTCACTAGCTGAGACAAGCTCTCTGCATACGATGTCTGAGCAGCTGGGACAGCTTAGTTATCAGGATGATTACTTTTACAAAAAATTGTACTTTTTATTGTATACTACAAACAAGACGCAGAAGCACTTCGTGGTCAGAAACTCATCGTTAAACGTTATATATGGCTTCGTGCTCACTTGGGTTAATGATCATCATGATGTCCCCTTGGGTGAAAATTTGAACGAGAACGATACGACATCTCTTCAAAAGATTGGATCAATTTTATACTTATTGGTCGATAAGTCGAAACGCTTTCAAAGTATCGGTAAGAATTTACACGCGAGAGCCTTAAGGTACTTAGTCAAAGAGCAAAACTGCACCACAATTACGCTAGGGAACTCGTTTCCATTGATCGTTCTTCCTCGCGTACTGGATTTGACTGAATTGCGAAACGATAAAATTATATCATTCATCAATAGCATTGGATGGAAGCCTTCTTTCAATAAGGCAGACAAAAAATATTTAATGTTACTAGATGATTTACCTAATTGGCAAGTGCCTAAAAAGATATTCAGAGAGTTGATGATAGTTGGGGTGAGATTTGATATTTGCGTTAACCTGGAGAGTTTGATGAATCTAATTGACAGCCACTGTAAGCATAACAATAAGCCTGATAAGGACAAACGGGGCTTTGTATCGGAGCTGAGTCTACATGTATCCCTTACCAAGGATTTGTATTTTGAGGCAATAAAGTATTTAAATTCCAAGTCACATAACGCAGTGAAAATAATTACTGCGTTGGAACCTACAAATCAAAATGTTATCGGAAGCATTATCATTTTTACCAATAAGTCTCCTTTAAGCAAGTTCTTTCCGGTATTCGAAGAGTCATTGAAGGAGGAGCATATACACCTGACCGACCATACAAGCCCTAGCTCGTTGGTGGCTGGGATAGTTGGACCCGTCATAGATCCGTCGTACTCAAACTTAACAGAAATCATCAACTTCGGTCTTATATGTAGCGCCATTACGTTTATCAAGACTAATTTCAACGACGCGGAGAATTCGATGCGGCGGTGCGTGATGTTTGGCGTCGCTGCAGATAAGTCAGGCTCGCTAGATGATATGAAAGAGATCGGCTTTAGGGAATGGAAACATTACTACGACTTCTACCAAAGAGCTGATGCTACAAAGACACCGTTTGCAGAGAATTGATCGTTGCTACTGGCGATTCCTAATTATTTTCAATTCACTCTTCAGATGTATTATATTCGTATTCCTGTTTTCCTCGATGGACTGTTGTATAGAGTATCTAAAAAAAATTAATACTGTTTTCTTAGTAACTAAGTACAAACGATACGTTGGCTAACATCTCTAGTAGCAGCCGACAGCAATCCCCTATATTTTTTGATCGAACGATATACTACGAGCGCTGCTATAGAAAGTACCGCAGCCAAATCAAAGATTACGTCAACCCTTTAGCCCATTGGACCAGGTGTCATTTTATCCGAGCTGCCATTACTCCCCTCCGTAGCAAAGAAGAGTTTTCCCCTAGACAAAATACGTCATCTACGAGTTTCGCCGGGGTCATTTTTTTTTTTCCATACATAGCACTTCTCCTCATACTGAGTTCCGTTAGTTAACGATGTAATTACATAATTCTACACGGTTGACACGCTTCAATGTAGAAGCTTTCTTAAGCCTCTGGGCCTTTTCGAATGAAAATCCCCAACTCTTGAAACACCGCAATGAAACAGAGTCATAGGCTTGTAGGTGAAATATGCCAATACCCTGGAGTAAGATTGAAAGAGGTAACTTGTCACATATAATTGGATTGGCTGCGGTTTCCTAAAACAGAAGTTCCATCTTTCCGAAACCACTTGTCGCGCTCGGCGTGACACGGAAAGTGGGCCAGGTAACTCGGAAAAGCCGCGTCGCCCCGGTGTTACGCAACTTTACTAGGGGATCTCTGCTATAGCGGGAGACATCGGAACAGATTTGCTTGTATAACACTTGTTTCCGATATTTTCCAACGAGGTTACCCCAGATTATCAGGTGGCCGAGAGGAGAAAGATCCATTACCCCGGGGACAGCAAAATGTTTGCCCTAGTATAAATATAAGTGAAAAACCCACCTCAACAACGAGATTATATTGACTTTACAACCATTGAGAGCTAATACACTGACTAAGACAGGAACTTAGACATCTCAATAATTTTTAAAAAAAGGAAGATACAAATTTTACCTTTACATATTCAAGATGATGCCACCAACTGCTGTTGAATCATCTATCAATTTCGGTGCCAACTCCGGAATCAAGACGACACAGGACCCATTGGTTCAACAATTATCTCTCGCTGAGGATACTGTTATTCGTCACAATGCTCCACCACCAACTTTGTACGAGGATGGTTTGCTTGAAAAGGGTACTACCATCTCTTCTACTGGTGCTTTGATGGCTTACTCAGGAAAGAAGACTGGTAGATCTCCTAAGGACAAAAGAATTGTCGAGGAACCATCTTCCTCCCACAACATTTGGTGGGGACCAGTCAACAAGCAAGTTGACGAATTGACCTGGAAGATTTCCAGATCCAGAGCTTTGGACTACTTGAGAACCAGAGAAAAGTTGTTTGTTGTTGACGCTTACGCTGGATGGGATCCAAGATACAGAATCAAGGTCAGAATCATCTGTGCCAGAGCCTACCACGCTTTGTTCATGACCAACATGTTGATCAGACCAACTGAGGAAGAATTGAAGAACTTTGGTGAGCCAGATTTCACCATCTACAACGCTGGTCAATTCCCAGCTAACGTTCACACCAAGGGTATGACCTCTTCCACATCCGTTGAAATAAATTTCAAGGCTATGGAAATGGTTATCTTGGGTACTGAGTACGCTGGTGAAATGAAGAAGGGTATCTTCACTGTTATGTTCTACTTAATGCCTATCAAGCACAAGGTTTTGACCTTGCACTCCTCTGCCAACCAAGGTACTCAAAAAGGTGACGTCACTTTGTTCTTCGGTTTGTCAGGTACCGGTAAGACTACTTTGTCTGCCGATCCTAACAGAAAGTTGATTGGTGACGATGAGCACTGTTGGTCAGACAACGGTGTCTTCAACATCGAAGGTGGTTGTTACGCCAAGTGTTTGGACTTGTCTGCGGAGAAGGAGCCAGAAATTTTCAACTCCATCAAGTTCGGTGCCATCTTGGAAAACGTTGTTTACGATCCTGCTAGCAAGGTTGTTGACTACAGCGACTCCTCCATCACTGAGAACACAAGATGTGCCTACCCAATCGACTACATTCCCTCCGCGAAGATACCATGTTTGGCTGACACGCACCCCACAAACATTATTTTGTTGACATGTGACGCCAGCGGTGTTTTGCCTCCTGTCTCCAAGTTGTCCAACTCACAGGTTATGTACCACTTTATCAGTGGTTACACCTCGAAGATGGCCGGAACTGAGGAGGGTGTTACCGAACCACAAGCGACTTTCTCCGCTTGTTTCGGCCAACCTTTCCTTGTTTTGCACCCAATGAAGTACGCTCAACAATTATCTGACAAGATGAGCCAACACAACTCCAACGCGTGGTTGTTGAACACCGGTTGGGTTGGTGCCTCCGCCGCCAACGGAGGTAAGAGATGTCCATTGAAGTACACCAGAGCCATCTTGGACGCCATCCACTCCGGTGAGTTGAACAAGGTCGAGTTCGAGAAGTTCCCAGTCTTCAACTTGAACGTCCCCAAGACCTGCCCAGGCGTCCCATCTGAACTTTTGAACC
This sequence comes from Millerozyma farinosa, assembly GCA_002196765.1. Taxonomy (NCBI): domain Eukaryota; kingdom Fungi; phylum Ascomycota; class Pichiomycetes; order Serinales; family Debaryomycetaceae; genus Millerozyma; species Millerozyma farinosa. The sequence goes on from NBND01000008.1 coordinate 1,370,130, forward strand.
CAGTCAACGCCTGGTCCGCCTCCAAGGACGCATTCAACAAGGAGGTCAAGAACTTAGCCTCCAAGTTCACCGAGAACTTTGTCAAGTATGCCGACCAATGCACCACTGAAGTTAAAGCCGCCGGCCCCTCAGTATGAAACCAACTTTAAACTTTTCATCAGTATACTTGCATGCTTTATTCTAAATATCATTTATTCTAAATATCACAAGCACATTATCACGTTAAACAGTAAATAAAATCAAATTTCGTAATCCACTCTCTTTATGTGCACACTTATTCGCTTGCTCCGACGGTCAAACTGGAGAATCTCACCTACTTTTTTCTGCAGGGATAGGCCCACTTGTTAGTACCTTCGCTCGGATCTTTATTTTCTACTGTATTGTCTACCCTACTTGTGCCAGCAGCTGGAGCCAGCTCTCGATGCTTGCTAGTTTTCGGTGGCTGTTAAATCTGTCCAATAGCACGACTAATTGAGAGAATTACAAATGGTCCTTATTGTAATGGGTTCTTTGTCTTGCTCATATTAATTAATGAGTAAGCGAAATGCAGTATCGTTTATTAAGTCAGCGAGTTGGTTCATGCCACATATGGAAACAGGCTATTTCCTAGATTATGGAGGGGTCCAATTTGGAGATGGAAAGTACTCTACATAGAAGCTTGCTTAGCGCAGCCCGTTAGCCTAATAAACTCCGTTCTATGCATGTTCACATGAGCGTCGAGCACCCTTTATTGTCACTAAGAATTTCAATAGGAAGGGTCAGATAAGCTGGATAGACTCCTTTCGGGGAACGGGACGTTCTGCGCCTGGTCGCAAAGATCTTGATATAAAGCCATGAGATCCCTCGCCGTGTAAGCCTACCACCTTATAGTTTGAACGCATATAGCTCAGGGGAATATATCAGATAGGTGATACTATGAGCACACAAATAAGTAGTGAACAAGTGTTCGGAGTGGTGCACCAATACCTTTCCAAATGGTGGGTGATTCTCATCCTATTGGTTGTGGTGTACAATATAAGCGAATGGATTACAGAGCAGTGGCTTTTGAGAAAGCTCCGCTGCCGTCCTGTGCGCACGTACATCACCGATGGGGTGTATGGATTAAAGTTCATGGGTGAGATGCTCAGCATGAAGGCAAAGGGCACGATGGTCGACTACGCTAGAGAAAGATATGACATCATTGATGCCGATACTTTCAAGTTCAGAATCGGAGGGTCTAAGATGGTATCCACCAAGGACCCCGAGAACATCAAGGCGATGTTGGCGACCCAGTTCAATGACTTTGCCTTGGGGTTGAGACACGCTCAGTTCAAGCCCTTACTCGGAGATGGTATCTTCACGTTGGACGGCGAGGGATGGAAACACTCTCGTGCTATGTTGAGACCACAATTCGCTCGTGAACAGGTTTCACACGTGCGTTTACTCGAGCCCCACTTCCAGGTTTTGGCAAAACACATCAAGAAAAGCAGAGGTGCTCCTTTTGATATCCAACCTCTTTTCTTCCGTCTTACTTTAGACAGTGCTACAGAGTTTTTGTTTGGTGCTTCGGTCAATAGTTTGTGGGATGAGTCTGTCGGCATGGAGACTAAAAACTTCGACGTTGACGGTAAGGCCAACTTTGCAGAGGCTTTCAACGGTGCTCAGAATTGGCTTGCTTCTAGAGCTATTACCCAGAAGCTCTATTTCTTAGTGACTGCTCCTTCTTTCAGAAGACAAATTGCGCAAGTGCACAAATTTGCTGACTTTTATGTTCACAAAGCTTTGGAGGCATCGCCCGAGGAACTCGAGGAAAAGAGTAAGGAGGGTTACATCTTCTCTTATGAGCTTGCCAAGCAAACTCGTAACCCCAAGATTTTAAGAGATCAGTTGTTGAATATTTTGCTTGCTGGAAGGGATACGACGGCTGGCCTCTTATCCTTTACTATGTTCGAGTTGTCAAAGAACCCCAGGGTATGGAATAAGTTGAAGGAAGAAGTCTACCAGAGCTTTGGTAGTGGTGACGACTGTAGGATCAGTGACATTACTTTTGAGTCCTTAAAGAAATGTGAGTACCTTAAGGCTGTTCTTAACGAGGCTTTGAGAATGTACCCATCAGTGCCACAAAACTTCAGAGTTGTAACCAGAAACACATGCTTGCCAAGAGGTGGAGGCCCCTCTGGTATGGAACCTTGTTTGATCCGTAAGGGACAAACTGTTGTTTACTCCATCTTTGCTACACATAGGGACCCTAAGTTTTACGGTAAAGACGCCGACGAATTCAGACCTGAAAGATGGTTTGAGGAAACCACCAGAAAATTGGGCTGGGCTTTCCTCCCTTTCAACGGTGGTCCTCGTATCTGCTTAGGACAGCAATTTGCTTTAACTGAAGCTTCCTACATCTTAACGAGACTTGTCCAAGAATTCCCTAACTTGGGTGATAACAAACAAGAGTATCCACCAAAGAAAAACTCACACCTTACAATGAGTCATATGGATGGTGTATTTGTAAGCCTCGTGTGATACGAGAACAACTGCGTTTATATGATCTACTTTAAACTCTTTCATTGAATATTTATTCATCATTTGTGACGATTCTCGTCCTCTGATGGTGACTGTATAGTAAACGTATCAATAAACATATATGCACACCTAGCGAAGGTTCAAAAATGTATAAACAATTTTTTGAAGTTGTTTAGTATAGTAGCGATTTTAATTACGAGAGACAGTGGATAATGGCAGACAAAAGTCTTGCTTCGGAGTGGTCTCTTGATAATTTCATAGAGTGCTATAATTCAATTAAATACCAGGGATCTTCAAGTCCTCAGATTCTTAGTTTATTAAGAAATGATTTGTTTGAAGTATTAAATGTACCTGGTAAAAATGAACAATCACGAAATAAGTTGATAGATGAATCGTCAAACGTCAAGTTTACAAGTGGCGAAGAGTTCAAATTGAACAAAAAGTTCAGAGAAAACGCCCTCTCTTTATCTACTGAGTTGAATTTGGATGAATTAGTTTGCGCTGAAATTCTTTACTACTCGACAGATTTAGCATATGAAAAAGGCACAGGTTTTTTAGACAGCGCAAGACTCGCCTTCTTCAGTCGTTATGAGTACATCTTAAGCATTTTGGGCTACATTATTTCCAATGGGCAATTTGAATTGATATTGGAAGGTAAAAGCCTGGATAAATTTTTTCAAAATTTGTTGTTATCCTTCGAGAAAATATACCAAATTTTGAACAATCTAAATGATTTAATAGACAAACAAAAAGTGACTTACAATATTAATGACTTGACCTTTATCAATACCATATCATATATCAAGAGCCTGCTCTTTCACTGTCATGAGACCCTTGGAGAAGTATACTTTACTTTGATCGATAATCTCTTTCCTCAATTCGGCTCCCTCAAGTACTACAATCGGATGATAGAGCATATCAACAAGAACATCGATGAGGCTGACGTTTTCATTATACACTATTTACCGGGATTGTTAAGAGTATCAACTAGTTTATCTGAATTGCCTGAACCAGATGTAATTCAGTTACACGCACAAGTGACCAAAAAACTCATCGAAGATCATAAGCTCGTCATGAAAAGTGATTATGTGGATCTTACAAAAACGAGCTTCAAGGGATATGAGTTGGTAATCAATCTAGTCTTCCTCACTGTTTTCATACCATGGTGTAAAAAACTGGATCACCGTATCCAAAAATTCGACTTTAAACAAGATATCTTGAAATACATCGAAGTTTGTATCAGTTATGGTGCAAGTGAAATCTTACTTTCTATATCTGCCGAGACAACTAAATTTGAAACCGCTAAAAGGTTGGAATGGAGTAACTTATATGATTTTAGATCGCTTTTACAGATAAACTACCCAGCATTTTCTCCTAGAAAGTTAATCTACTCAAACGCGGATGATATATCTAATATTTTACAGCACAGACCAAAAGAATTTGAAAACACGAAACGATTATTGGACACTACTAACTATAAAGTTAGTGAATCCTTTTGCGATAACCTTGTTGCACCATTCTTTCATGAATTTTTCTCGGCTTTCATAGGCAATGCGGCTATCATATTGACACTGTTGCGAGACAGTGAAGAGGATTTCCTCTTATCTTCGATAGACAAGAACCAGTCGGAGAAAGAAGAGAAGATAGGTAATGATAAGTTCGGATCGAGTGACAAGGCAGATATTACATATATCGATGAACAATCATACTATGAAAAGGGAATAGATCTAGACCAAATAGCATCAAGGGCAGATATAGAGAGGTTCTATTTATCTTTTGTTTACACTTATGATAATAGACCCGAATTATGCTCTTTATTCTGGTCCAATGATGACTTGACGAATGATATAGTCGGCTTCATATCTTGGGGTATCAGTAACAATACTTCTCCCTTAATAACAGCGACATTTTGTTTATTATTGGGATCTTTGGCGTCTAACGGAAGTGAAGGGTCAATAAGAATATGGGGCATACTTGTTAATAATAATGCAACCGGAGTCTCTGGTAAAAGCGATTTCTCCAGAATATCCATTGATTCAATCATGGATTCTTTGGTTTATTACCACGATGCTTTGTCTGAAAATTTCGAAAATGATTTAAATCTTCAAGAAAAGTTGCAGCAAAAGCGTCAGGAATTCATGTTCTCATCCGCTTACTCAGGTGTTGATACTCACAATAATTCAACCGAATCAAATCAAAACAAAATCATGATTGAACTTTCGGAGGACTCGGTGGTTTTCATATCCGGTTTTTTTCTGATAATATCCGCTATAGTGAAAAACTTGTCTGTTGAGACAGAGAGATCTAGAGACATAAAGCAAATTCTTTTTGCGAGAATTATGCCTATTGTTAGCTCATTTTTGAAATTTGACAACATTATAAGTAAAGTAAAGACATTCCATGGAAATCTGAATGTTCCAACTACTTCGAACCATAATAAGTCTTTCGATCATCCTCAGGTAATTGTGAATGAGGACAACCGAGTTATTTTGATAAATCTTATAATGCGTCTCCTTGCAGACTTCGTTGCCAATGATGAGAATTTGTATTTCAGGAACCAAATATGGGAACTAATTGATAGATGGGTATGTCTAGCTTTAGTGGAAAATGAATCAAATATGGCGGACTACAGCTATTTACATTCTGCTCATGGCCCACATGGTGTAGGCTATCAATCAAAGTTAAAATTCCACAATGGATCAGTGAAAATGAAGACAGGCTTCCAGATAAATATGACACACTTTTCTGTTGTTGCAAACTTTTGTGACTTAATGAAGCATTTGTTTTCGCCATTATCTAATGATTCCAATACAGCATTTTCGAGCTATAAACTATTATATCCAGCAACATTGGGACGTGAATACCGTGCCAGTCATCAAATAGGTATATGGCCTTACTTTGAGTACTTGCTTTTAGAAATTTTTGGCAACTCCAATTCAATCGCAAGCGAAAAAGATAAGTTTTTGTTGCAAACTTGCCTAGCTGAGATAATGGAAAACTCCCTCAAGGAAGTGGATTGGATATTCTTGCATGACTTGGCTCCTAAAATTATTCATGACATAAAGGGATTGGAAAATATAGAGGATTCTTCTGGAATGAAGTTGACTTACAGAGACTTCATGAAACTACATCATTCTTTATCTGTGCTTAATTATTTGTTTGACGAAAAGGCATACAGCATATTATTTGCAATAATTTCTACTGGAAATGAAGCTATTCATGAAAATATTATATTAAGTAAACTCGTTGAGAAATGTCTCAATATTCTTCATAATATTCTACTATTGCAAGAAACTTTCATTACTAAATTATTACCTATTTTGAAGAATGAAGAGAATAATAATTCATCGCAGTTGGCTCTACTGGCTGATAGTAACAGAAGCGTTGTATTAAAAGATTCATTGAGTGCTTTCAATAACATCTATTATCCAAAATCATTAGGCACAAATGCTGTATCTGATTTTTATGAAATATGTCTATTCAACTTGCCTACTATTGTTCAGTTGGGATTGTATGCTGGATCTTCAGACTTGGTGATAGCCAACTTGTCAGTGATAATTTTGACGCAAATAAGTAATTCATCCGAATTCATTTCAACAGGAAGCCAAAAAGGAAATGATCTACTCTTGAATCGTAATAGGTTATTGACAATTTTTGAAAGTGTCGATGAGTCGTTTAAGGTTCAATATGGATTTATTCAACAATTGGAAAGAAGTATCGATCATTTCACTGATGTTGAAGTTAAATTTAATATATTAAGGTTCTTGAGCGATAATTTATCAAACTCTCTAAAAGAACCTGGTATCTCACATTTCCTCTTGGGTTTCCAGATTAGAGGTAATAACTTGATTTTGGATGAAAACAACAACTCAAATACTTTGCTCAAGTCACTAATCTATTGTTTGTGCACAAGCATAGACTGTATATCTTCTATCGACTATAACGATGGAAATGTCAGGATTATTGATATGATTCCAGCCAAGTTATGCTACATGATTTTGGATATACTCATCAAATTATGCAGAGATCCGATATCCTCCAGGATCACATTAAAATACTTGAGAAAGCATGCCATGTCATCTCTTGATCTCTTTTCAAAACTTGTTTCTGCTCAGCCTAAGATTGACCCAATATCTATTTGGTCTAACATAAAGTTTGACGGAAACCTAAGAAGTGACACGGAGAATAAGTTTATTGAAGATCAGCTATCACCAGAAACGCTAATATCTTTCATCAAACATAGAAATCTTCTTCTACAATACTTATCTTTGGAGCTTCATGATATCTCTCAGCAAAGATCGATCACGAAAAAAGAACATTACACCAAACTTTTATTGAATGGAAATGAAGTTTTAGAAGGGTCGCCGCAAATATTGAACTTTTTAGATATATTAAATTTCAAGTTTAGCAACCTCGAAACCTACAACTACCACCGTTTCAACGAAAAGTATAATCTTTCATTGATAGTTGAGAAGATGGAGAAAGAAGGCGAGAAAAACAACAAAATTTTGGACACTTCTGTCCTAGAGAAGATCTACAAGTTATCTTGCAAAAGTGTTAGTCCTGAGTTACAAACAAAAGAACAAAAGGATACTTTTGCCAGTCATGTTATGAATGAAGGAATTCAAATTGCTGATTTTCTAGGCAAATATATTATTGCTAAAGAAACAAGGAATGCTCAGGTTTCTTGTTTGCATTCTTGGACCCAATTGATCCAAGTTTTGGTTTCAGAAGGAGAAGTTAACTCATCGCGTAAAATGGATTTTATTCTTGAAGTCTTCCAGATAATACTTCCAAAAATCAATGAATACTTAGAAGAGGATGTACAATTTTCAAAAGAGTTTATATCTCTTTGTGTATTTCTCTTTGACTTTTATGAGAGGGGTTCCTTCGAGGAAAGGAAAAAAGGACATAAAAATGATTTATACATTGAAAGGTTAATACTGTTATTTGAAACTTGTTTAAACGGCATTCTTTGTTCGAATTCTACATCGGATTTGCGTTCAGACTTGTATGTTTTGGCAAGTAAGTTCTTGCATAAATCGTTCACAAATGAAAATCTATTGAAACGCTTGCTGTCAATTCTCCGTCTAGTTGATGTGAAGCTTATTGATATCATTACTAATGATTCTATTTGTGCGGAAGGAACACCTAGAATCACGTCATTGTTGTTTTTAGAAACCCTTGTCCACCTTTCGTCTAACATTAAGTCAAGCTTCGTCTTGGATTTGATGATTAAGAACAATACGTTAGCGTTACTTGTGTCATCTATCAAGAGAACAGATGAACTAGTATTGATATATGGTGATCCTAAAGCACCAAAGGAGGGCATTGAAACATTGTTATATGAGCTAACAGCTTTCAAATGTACTTTATGTTTGTTGATTAGAGTAGCCCAGACGCGGATGGGTTCACTTCATTTGATTCAAAGTGAAATATTTGCTATCATCAAACACTGTAAATTCTTGTCAGTTGATCCAGATATCGGCTTGAGCATCAAGATCAATAACCCTAATAATGAATTGATCAACATCAATTTATCTCTTGATACACCGATATCAATAATGGACACTAACCATTTCGTCAAGGAAGATAATGAAATTTCTTTGTTTGAATTTTTAGTTCCAATGTTTCAGCTTGTTTGTGCCATTCTTTTATCAATGGGGCCTTCTTATAAACCTAGTATTCAACAAGCCAAGGAATTATTTGAACATTTCAAAGGTTTGATTGTCGGTGTGATGAAAAGAGACACATTGATTGAAGAAAAGCAGATAAATTCCAAAGTGTACGCAGAAACTAACGTCTCTTATGTTGGTCTCAAGGAAATGGTCAGCTTGATAGTGTTGCTTGAGTCTTTAACCAGACAGGATTCCAAATAGTCTAGACAGACTAAAGTAGAATTATAGTTTAATTATAATGTATTTTAATGTTTATGTTGGTCAGCGATAAAGACCTAATTGCTACAGGTACCAGGAAATTTAAAAACATCAACACTTCGTAAAACAAACACTATATACTGATAACTAACCTATGAACTTAGTCGGCCCATTCCCAACTGATATCGATTCTTCCTAAGCTCTTGTCGGCGATCTTGGAGAAAGCAGCAGGGGAGAAATCGAGATCATCGTATTTGCAACCAACACAGGCGTCAGCAACAGTAACCTCAACAGACTTACCCTGGTAAGAGGCCTTGATCTTACGGCCACAGAGAGGGTTGTTGTTAGGGTTGTTACCTGTTTGTTTGTCCTTGTACAATTTCTGGGACACAGCGACAATCATGTCAGATTCGGAATTAGTCTTACCGCAAGCACCTACATCAGGGGTGTAGTAAGTACCTTGACCCTTGAAAGAGCCGCCAGAGCTTGAAGCCGAAGGCGATGCCTGGGAGCTGCTTGAAGAGGAAGCAATCTCAACCGAGCTGGAGGAGGGTGCCTGAGTCTGGCTCGAAGCCTCGACAGCAGAGCTGGTGCCCAGGGCAGCAGGCGCAGCCTCCTGGCCTTTGACGCCAGCGTTAGAGCCTTGTTCGCTTGACAGGGTAGGAGAGGCAGCGGCGGCTGCAGCTGGCGTGCTAGCGTCTGGAGAGCTGGTTGGAGCAGCCTCATCGGCAGACTCCCAGACGGTCTTAACGTTGGTAACGTAGACGGTCTTCATCGCGGGTACTGGCAGCGCGCTGACAGTTAAACCCATGGAAAGGACGCTCATCAATAAGACGCTGTTGAACTTCATTTGGGTATCTTTGTATCGTTTCAAAAAGTTGAATAAGTCTTAAAGGAATGAATAATCAAGCTGTATAAGGAATGACTTGAGTAAGTTTTAAAAGGAATGACTTTTATTTGATCCCGTGGGTTTTGCTTAGCGGTAGACTAATATTTCTGAGAATCTTACTGCAAAAATTTTATCCGGAGTCCTCAAGACTTCGCCCTATATAAATATCTGTTACCCAATTCTAGATTCCTTTTGGTAACTATTTACTTAGAGTTAAGAGCGTCCCTTACATCGAATGCGGCGCCTCTATATTAGGCCAATGGGCAATTGCGAAGAACGAATTGAACAATCAGCGACATGGGACATTTTTCTTAAACGAGTTAAATCGAAGTTTTACCTCTGCAAAAATTTAACCGCAGGCACGTTTATCAGCGCCTCCAAGTGATTCCCAGAGCGACATCACGGCTAATTCCCAAACTCCCCCTAGTTCCCGATCCAGCCAAATCCATCCAGGTCCAAAGTCGCAACCGATGTTTTGAATCGCGTACGTTCCGTGGCACCTTCAAATGATGGTAAGCCTCGTATGTATGTTAACGTCTGGCGATGTCCTTTGGCGCACCGAGACGTGGATTTTGGGGCGTGCGACGGCTAAAATCTTTAATGTCGATGTATGGGGATGAGCAGATCGAGAATTGTACCAGTAGAGAGTAGGCAAGGATCTCCGACATGCATCGATCTAGAGGCTTTTGGGGTGGTCGAGTGTAGAGTTAAGCAACCACCGGTGCCGTGGAGTGCTGTGCCTGGATTTGTTTTCGAAGGAGAAACTACGAGGGCGAAGTACATGTCGCAGACACCAGACTCGCACAGCACGAATCGCCCAAATGCGAAGATAGAGAGACTTCTGAGCGGAAGAGTGAAAGGAGATACACCGAAGTGCATGTAGTGGTGGCTCGAGAATTGGGTTCTGAATGTGCGTTTTATTTGACTATACAGGAGAATGAAATTCCGACCTCAAAGAGCGCTGCTGGAACCCACGATGGCAGTATTCTGGATCCGACGTTGCCCTTGGTGATCTAAGTAATTTCTAATCAATGCATTTGTGAGCAAAAAGGAGTTCGAGGTTGCCGAAAAGCCATTTGCTCTGGAAACTTGTGATCCCTACCGACTTAGCTCTGAGTCTGATGTTTCTGTCGTCGGTGATGAGCATGTTATACTTGAATTCTTGTGCTGCGTTTAAGTCTAGAGCCTTGTTTGAGTTTGGAGGCCCAGCCAACATAATGTTCTGTCCCCGCATGAGTTTCTTGCTCATTTCGTCGAATTGGCTTATTGAGTGTAGTATCGTGTCATCGACGCTTGCTCTCCAATTGGAGTTGTTCTCGAATTCAGTAGTTTCGTTAATGTCAGATGCAACAGTACCATCAAACCTAAGCGGTAAGACCTCTCTCGTTATGTAAAGTTCTCGAATTATTATGACCGATCTCGTTGCGGCGTCCGATATTGTCGCCTCAGCCGACTTACGCAAAGACCTTAGTTCTTGGAAAACAATGAGAGGTACCAGTACCTTACAAACTTTGCTTCTAACACATTTAAAGATTCTACCACAATGCTTGAGCCATACGTTTGTGTCTAGGGTAACGTAAGTAATATTAGAGTCCATAAGCTCGCCAAAATTACCAGCAAGTTGCATCACACCCTGCGATGGTAAAAATGGCAGATCATAATCGTCGCCGAAAATATGCATGGAATTGCTAGGGCTGTTGAAAGCCTGTTGGTGCTGTTGCTGATGATAACTGTTGTGGCTTCTTAGATGATCCATAGTTTGCGTGTCATATCCGACTTTATTAGGATCATAGTTGTCATTAGCGATATTAGATACCATCGTGAAGTTCGACTCAGTCATATCGTTAGGAATATCCTTTTTAGACAACTCGAACCAATATTCGTCCTTGTCATAAACATCGTATTCTGATAATGCATCGCGCAGAACTAAATTATCCTGTGAAATCGTTTGCAAGAATCCATTCTGGGTAAGTCTACTATCACCTAGTAAGAAATGCTCAATTTGCACGCGCGTATCAGTGCCTCGAAGAGATTCGAGGATGTTGTCTGAGCTAATCGCTTCCTCCTCACTATATTTGAAAGAGTCAACCGTCCTTACTAAACCTAAGTCATAATTATCCGCCAAAAATCTAGCGAGTAAAATAATCCGTGCAATTCTCTCATTGTGATCGTTTTTTACTCTGTTATTAGCAGTATGCTTATCCTTGGAAAACAATGAAATTGATGCTGTGCCGCTAACAGGCATATCAAAAATATTGTAGTTTGACACACCTGCCTCTTCTAAATCACTATAGTCTGTTTTTAAAGAGATGAAATCAAACCATAATGTACCCCAGCACTTCAAAACTTCCGGTAAAAACTCATTTTGATTAAAATACTCCATGTAATTTTGGCTGTGTAAAAAATACTTTTTACATACAGCATTTAATGTCTTATCACTCTTACTTACCATTAACAAATAGTTCAAATAATTTATCATAGACTCCCAAGGGAAAAGCTTACCAAAAAACCACTTGAACATTTTCTTTGATTCTGGGTATTTGTCTGCAGCCTCTCCAACGGCAATCAAAAAGTAAAGCCAAACAATGACATGACAAAATGATGCGGGTTTTGGTCCAACTAGATAGTGATTTAATATTCTCATTGATAACTCAAGTACGGATTTATTGACATTGTTTAAAGTTGTAAACCATCCTTGCATAGATATATCTGATGCGACCACATTTTGCCCCTCAACACCGTAATAATTACCAAGACCCTCTAGACCCTCTGACAATGCTTGTGAACTACGGGACTTTCTCTTGCGATCTTTCTTATCTTTTCTTTCTTTTAAAGCTTCCGGTAATTGAAACAACTTAGCAAAAGGGTTCCTGGCATCACCAAAGCCTATCAAGTGGTTAATATTTGCTAAAGCAAATAACGCCCCCTTATTAAACCAAAAGTTCATCAATTCCAGGTTATCCGATGTACTTAGATGGTGTTGTAAGTAGTAGAGTTGATGAGGATCGTTAACCGATGCCACGCCATTTTGAGTATATAATTCTCCTGTAAAAAAGTTATAACCATTAGAATCAGAACCAAAGGTTAATCCATATCGAGAGACCAAATCTATGCCATAACTGATCTGTGAATCGTCTATCCTGTCTGATGGACTACAATTCCTGTTATTCTCTGATGTGTTATGTATACTTAAAAGTACTTTATGAATCTTAATGAAATCAATAATAGGCAATTCCAATAAAGACAATATATTTCTCTGAGTGCAAATATTCTCCACGACTAGCCTGAGATAATGATGGGTAGGAACAAATGGATCACGGCATACAACTGACTTTCCTATGTTGACTAATGCTTCCAAATTATCCTGCTGGACTGTACACATATGGTAGTATATCTTACCATGTCCATACATAGTTCTTAATGCGATAGAATACCAATACTCTGCGCTTATCTTCCACTCAATGAACCTTGATTGATACAAAGCAATGGCCATTCTCGATAAGTCTCCCAACTTCTCCGACCACCACCCTTCCATTTCTAAAGAAGGATCTGTAAGATTCGAAAGAACATTGAAACAATATGCTATGAAACACAGGCAAATCTCGTGTTCGTGGAAAATATGGATGACGTTCTTTAAAACTTCCAAAAATCCAACAATGCCGTAAACCCACATACGTCGAGGTATTTTATATAAATCGATGATGTTTTTTCCGGTTTTGAATTGATTGTACGAGCTTGTTGGTTTCAAAGCTGTTAAAAGGAAATCATAATAATTATCTAAAAGGGCGATGTTATTATGATAGACCGCCCACAAGTCATTCAGTAGCTCTGCTGTCTTACTTGAAAGGGTTGACATGTTATTAGATGCAATAACAGTAGGAGATATATGCTGATTTGATACAGGTAAACCATTAAAGGTGAAAGGCGCGTTGTTGTTTGAGGCACCAGCGGAACTCAAATTTGATATTTTCATAGTAAGACCAACACAGTTCTTTTGTACTATATCCTCGTAATTAACAATGTTCTTGTATGTCTCTTTCAACTTAGTGGCTAGCTGTTGTTCTTCGCTTGTCATTACGTGTTGTCTCTGCAGGGTGTCTTGGTTTTGTTGTGCTTGATTTGTATTTGCTGCGAGGGGCAAGGATCGATTATTGCCTTGGTATGTAGGGGAACTCGCGTTATCAGTTAAAGAGAAATCTTGATTCTGAAAAGTATCACTTGATGGTTGCTGAAGATGTTGGTTCTCCATCAAATTTGAATCTGACAGATCAGAATGATTATTGACGGACACGTTTGATATATGGTTCACGCTTGGGCTTAACGGTAAATCGTATGCAGAAGGTGTTGGTGTTTTCATATTATGCACTGATGTTTGCTGTGGTGTTTTTTGTATGCCTTGGCTCTGTAGCAAGCTCCTCTTAATGCTATTCCTGACGACAGGGTTGTTACTATATTTGCTCGTGATGGGTTGGGGACTCATTCCTCCTGATCCCACTTGCCCGTATCCTGTTTCATATATTGACTGGCCAAAGGGAGACGCCAGAGAATTCAACGGAATCCTTTTATTGGAGTTGTTGATAAAATTTGAGTAGCTATTTTGCCGTTTCTGTTGCTGTGTTTGGTGAATGGGAGCTTCATTGTCATTCATTTGCTCGGATATGTCCTGATTCAGACTTGCCACCATATCACGATAATGGTTAAGCATGTTACTATTCATACTTAATCACCTACCAAAGTGGCAAAATGCTATCCAATATACTATTAATAATGTGATGGTTTATTATTACTATTTGATCTTACTAACATTCTCTACGTATCAGTTTGTATTGAGAATATTTTATATACTACACACGACCAATGAACCTTCTTAGTCATAATAGTGTGTTACTATGATTGTATCATGGAGAGCTGTAACGAAGGAGGATCTGTTATACTTGTGGCTCGTAAAAGGTGTTTTCCATGTTGTTCATTTCTACATACGTGCTCCCATGAGGCGAGGTAACATCAACAGTTTGAATATTATTCTACGTGGCTAGTGATATCCGTTTCGGTGACAGTCATTCATCCGCATCAATTGTGCTGGGCTGAAGAGGTGGCACAGATACTATGGATAACCAACGTATAACGTTCTATAAGCCTGTTGGTCCGCTTTCCCCCAGTCATACCAAACAAAACTTTGGAATCCTCGCTGGTCGCAGGATCTAGTCAAATGACTGCCAACAATCGGATGCACTAATCTGTCAAACCTACAATGATCAGACTTTTCAGTCGTACTAGACGTCTGAATGTGATGTTTTTTTTTTAATGTTCGTAAGATTAATTTAAGCTAAATAGTTTATTCATCGGTATAAACCATATCAAAATATCTCATGGATGCTAGTGGCTTCATATTATCAGCGACTTAGATACCACCCATTATATTGTAATCATATTCCAATATAGCCACCGCATACAACGAAAGCAAATATGAGAAATAATCTATTTCAACTTCTTCTTTGGTCTCAATTGGTTGGTGTGACCACACTTTCTCTTACGACAGTTGGTTGCTCTTGGGGGCAATCTGGCGTAACACTTACGGCAGATAGCCTTCTCACAGTTGTACTTGGAAGCTAATGCCTTCAAGGATGGTTCAATCATCTTTACTCAAATCCAAAATATTAGCAAGACTTCTATGATGTATTAAATTTCAAAAGAAGAAAATTTTGAACGCTTTGCTGAGTGCGTTAGATACTCGTCGCACGTGATTCTAATTTTGTGTCAGAGTGTCTGTGTATAGGGTTGGAGCCCTCATTGGTAATGTCGCATTTTGGTTGCAATGTCGCGATACTTGGTTTATCCTGTAGCCAGCTCTAATATATATGAACAGACCATATAACTCCAAGTTATCTCATTGATAATAGTAATCCGTCAATATTAGTATAACTTATCATCCTCGATATGAGTAATCAGCCTAACGAGGCTCGCGAACCTCAATTGACTCAAGGTGAGAATGAGCTTCAGCAAGGAGGAGAGAATGCGTCGTCGGATAACACGCAGATAGCTCGCTCTGATAATCCTGAAGTTCCAGTGATACACGCCGAGGAAGTGAAGAGTTCTGGTAGCCCCATAGATGGTACGGAACACATCTCGGCTGAAGCTTCGAATGATGAGCCAGAAAATGCTCACGGCGATACTATAAAACCTAATAGAGAAGAAGTGGACGACACTAATGATGATGAGGCAAATACGTCTATTATCAACATCCCTTCGTCACAGCAGGCATTTGCCACTCCTCTGAAGTCATTACCTCCACTCAAGGATATAGATCCTATAACTACACCTAAATCATTCAACGTGGCAAGAGATGACGAAAATAATACCGCGAGCTCACCAATATTGCGAAGAGATAGTCACCCATCAGAAATATTTGGCGACAGGGGATTTCAAAACGATACAAAGAGCACAGTCTGTTCATTTCTAGGGGTTGACTCTAATCAATTAAACGAAGTCGATCAAAATATATTAGATTCTATTTACAAACGCTCAGTTGAATTCGAAGATTTGAAATCAACAGTTTCATTCTTACGTATAAGCCATGAGAAATCGATCCAGATACAGAATAATAACTTGCAAAGTATACAGAAAAAACTCGAGGCTGCTAATAAACAGAATGAGTCTCTTTCTACAAGTAAAGATTCACTAACTAATGAAAAGGAAAAGTTAAACGATCAAATCTCTAGCTTGAAAAAAGAAAATTCAAATTTATCATCACGTATATCTGCTTTTGAATCTGAAAATGGTAAATATAAAGCTGATCAAAATGAACAAATAGCTAGAAGTCAGGAAGAGATAACAAGACTTAACCGTACCACAAGCACATTGATGCAAACCAACATTGAGCAAAATCAGAAGATCAATGAACTCACGAAACAAATAAATGACGTTGTTAATGAAAGGTTTTCCTTGAAGCTAGAATTAACCAAGAAACTGAATGAATTATCATATACTTCAAATCAGAAAAAGTGGTATGAAGAAGAACTTAAGTCAGTACAAACAAGATTCACGGAATTAATTAAGACACATGAGAACGATTACTTAGTCAAGACTAATAAAATTTCAGAGCTTGACACTAAGGTTCAAGGGCTCGAGCGAATGAACAAGAAACAACAGGATACTATTGTCAATTTGCAAAAGAATTTGGAGGATGAAATAACAAAATCTTCCTCCTTGAAGTCAAAACTTGAATTGGATAGTCTTCGTAGCTCCAAGGAATTAAAAAATAAGGAAGAGCTACTTAACTTAACGAAGCTACAATCTTCACAACGAGGCGAGCGTATTTCCCAGTTAGAAGCATACGTTGATGAAATTAAAAATACAATGGCCAGTACCACGCAAAACCTAGATTCAGAAATAGCAAAGAAGGATGAAAAGATAATAATTTTGGAAGAAAAGCTTAAAAGAACTGAAGAGGTTTTGGACAAAGAACTTCATAAGGAGACCAACTTACCAAAACTTAATGCGTCTGCTGAGATAATTGCATCTCAAAAAGATTCAGGTATATCTTTGTCTGCTTTATACACCGAATATAATCATCTTAAAAAGCAACTTGTCTTAGAAAGATCACAAAAGGATAAGTTAGCAAGTGAGCTAGAGAATTTCATTGCAGAGCTAGAATCAAAGAAACCGGCTTTGGCTAATTATAGGGATCAAGTTCGTTTCTACGAAAATTCTCTTAATGAGATGGTAGGTAAAGTCGAAGAAATTAGGCTCGAAAAGCTTGAGTCTGATAAAGAAGGTTCAAGATTAAAGTCAAAGATTTCAGACATGAGTCATGAATTGGTTACTATGAAAAAATTATGTAAAGATCTAGGAAGACAACTCTGTTACTACTTGATTCATTCAAAGATAAAAGATTCGAACGAGGAACCTTTAACTTTTGCCGAAAAAAGAGCGATTGATGCTATTTTGGAAAAGAGTGGCAACAATGATAGTATAAAGGAAAGCGATACAGACTCGCTTATTTCCGAACGTCTTGTTGGTTTTGTCAATATAATAGAATTGGAGCAAAAGAACCAAGAGCTCTTGGTAACAATTCGACAATTGGGTAAGAAGTTAGAGAAGAGTGAAGATGAAACAATTGATAACTTGGAATCAGCGGCTGTTGAAGAAGCAAAGGAGGCTATACTCACCTTGCAAGGAGAATTAGACAGCGTAAATGTTAAATTGAATGCAATAACAAAGGAAAGAGATGTTCTTAAGCGCATGGTAGGCTCATCTGAATCTGTTCTGTCACCTTCCGAAGCAAAATACTTAACTGATGCAAACAATGATTTGAAAAATAAACTAGAACAAACTGAGAAACTCTTAAATGAACTTCAGTTACAATCCAACGAAACCATCAGAGATCTTAATGATAAATTACGTGAAGCTAATAACCTTAAATCCGAAGTGGCATTAAATTTGACATCTTCCAAGCATGATGCTGAATTGGCAGAAACCAAATACCAGAATGCTCAAAAGTCGCTAGAAAACTTTAAGCAGGAAGTTTCACTGATAAAAAGTGATATTGAATTTTGGAAGAATCAAGTTTCAAAGCATGAGTCACAGTTGATTGAAAAGACCAATCAATTAAGAGACACGGAGACTCAACTCAACCATCAGATAGTGTCTGCTCAATCGTTGCGCAATGAGAACGATTTACTTAAGTCTGTGCAGAAAACACTAGAGAGTGACATTGCTCAACTTAAATCGGATAAGTCTCAATTGAACGAGTTCGTTTCTAATTTACAGGCTCTATTAAAAGAACGTGACGAATCCAGTAAAGAATTAAGCTCTAAACTTTCACAATCTATTACTAACTACCAAAAGTTGCAAGAAAAACTCAACGAAAAGGACGAGAGAATCATGGTTTTGTGCAGCCAATCGGAACTTGCTATTAAATCGCAGAACTCCAAATTAGAACAGGTATATGAGCTTAGTCAAACGTTACTTGACTATAAAAATAAACTTGCAGATAAATCTGAATTGGTGGTAGACCTCAAAAATAAAATTGAGGCTCTCAATAAATCTAAGGTGTTGTCTATTGATACTATGAAGTTCAGTGAAAAATCACAAGATTCAATTTCATCAAACGATTTGTCTAGCAGTGTTTCATCTTCTGATTTAGAAAAGTTGAAAAACGATTTAAAGATAGCAGAAGGACAGATTTCAGAATTATCTGCCATAGCAAAAGGAGCAGAAGATGCTCTCATGCAATCCACGAATACGTTTGAGTCTTTTAAGGCTGATATGGAAGCAAGATGTAACAGTATTTCACTCGAGAAAAGCAATATAGAAAATGAACTTAACTCGTTGAGAGAGGCTTTCAAAGCATCAGAAAATACTTTTGTTAATAAGGAGAGAGAATATATAACTGAGATTCAAGATTTGAAGATTAAACTAGAGGATCTCACTTCCAAGTCTAATTCACTTAATCAGATTCAAGCCGATTATGAGAGCAAACTTAGTTCGCTTATGCATGATTTGCAGTCTCAATCTCAAATATCTTCCGATGCTGAAAAAAGGGCTAGTGAGCAGTATAATAAGAATGAAAAACTTGCCGCTGATTTAGCCCAATTGAGGAATGGTAACATAGAACTAGAAGCCAAGTTAGCAGACTTACAAAAGTCAGTCGACTCTTCAAGATATGAAGCTGAAGAAAGGCGTGCTTCACTTGAAGAAGAAAAGCAAATGGTCCAGAAAAACCTCGAAGCTTGCGAAGATAGAATCAAGGACTTGCAGGATCAAAATCAAATACTTTTGAATCAGTTGGAGCTTTTCAAGTTACCCAACTATAGTGATAACGCAGAGGAATCTTCTCAGGAAGATTTAAGGAAAATCATAGTATATTTACGAAGAGAAAAAGAAGCTGCTGATAGTAAAGTGTCTTCCCTGAAAGAAGAAGAAGAAAAGTTATCACAGCGCCTTAATCAGGTTTCTTCTGAGCTTGAGCTTACAAAGTCTGAGCTTAAAAAACTTCACTCGGATTCTAAAAAGATGAGCGACGTAAGTCAAGAACACTTAAAATTGAAAGAACAGCTAGAGCTGCTCAATATTATGCGGGAAAGTAACATAACTTTAAGGAATGAGAACAATCAAAAGACCAAGCAAATTTCAACATTCGAAAGAGAACTTAGTGAGTTAAGGGAGAAACTTGCGCCTTTGGAGAACAAGGTGAATGAGCTCACTATGGCTACAGAATTTAAAGAACAAGATATTAGACATTTGAAAGAAGAAAATGATTCTTTGAAGGCAAAACTCGATTCTTCTAAATCAGGAGAGGTTAACGATCAAAGCGAAGAATTAAATGCGATGAAACAAAGATTCACCAACCTTAAAAACGAATTCCAAAATAAGTTGCTGATTCACAGAGGTAAGACGAAAGAATTGGAGAAAACAGTCGAAAATTTGAAGTCCGAGTTGGCAGCTGCCAATGAAAACTTGACAAAAGCTAAAGCATCGTTTGAAGAAGAACTATCTAATGCGAGAAACATTCCTCGTACCGATGAGAACAATGAACTCATATCAAAATTAAACAATGAGCTACAAGAATCTAGACTTCACCTTGAAAAGGTCACGAAGGATAATGAAGCAAATTTGAAGCTACTTGAGAATGAAAAATCTGCTCTCGAGAACGAAATCAAAGAGTTGAAAAGTCAAGCTAATAGCATCAGCTCTGAAGGTGATGCGGTATCCAGTGAAAAGTTCAAGTCTGAGTTACAGAAGGTTAAGGAGCAATTTGAAGCAGAAAAATCAGAATTTAAAAGGTCTCTCGAGTCGGAATATGAATCAAAATTAAGAGAAGAAATTGCTAAGATAACTCAAAAAGTCAACTTGCAGCAAGGCGAAAGTACTGAAGAAGATATTCGTAAGGAATTTGAAGCTGAGTTCAAGAAAAAGTATGAAGACTTGAGCAACTCTACCAGCGAAAAAGAGAAAGAACTCGAGAAAAGTCTCAAAGAGAGGTTGGAACAAGAAATAAGCACAAAGTTAAGACAGCAGTTTTCTTCCGAGAACTCTAGCTTAGATAAATCATTCCAAGACTCTCAGAACACTCTTCTGAAGAATTACGAGGATGAGATTCTGAGATTGAAAGAAAGTTTTGCAGCTCAACTTGAAAAGGAAAAAGAGGAAGTGAAAAATGTGACCGAGAAAAAGTTTGAGATCAAATTGAGAATGCTTAATAAAAAATTAGACAGGCTAGAAGCCAAAAAAGCAGAGCTGAATGACTCTCCTAGTAGCGGCGTAACTGGAAATGCTGGTACATACCAGGAGCTACACCATTCATCACTGACAGGAGAGGTCCCCGCTATGCTTACACCAGCTACTGCTCAGCAAAGCAACACAAGCCCACTGGACGATGGGATTCTGAGTGAGCAAAAATCAGCTCAAAACCAAGATATAAATAAAGAAAAAGTACCTCCGTTGGGTCATCAATTTACTGAATCCACATTGACGGTTCATCGCCCAGTGGTAGACAGAACAAGTACATTTACAAATCGTGGACCTACTAAAGGTCCCGAGGTACCTAAGCCAGGTCAAAAAAGACCCCTGAATGCAAAGGGGCAACCTGCAAATAAACGTTCGAAAGAGTAGCTTCGTTTATTTTTGCATCACACTTATGTAAATAAGAGTAATATAAATGTATTCAACATAGTAATATCATCATTGTGATGAAAATTAGTAAAATATGGCACCAGCGAAAGAGGTTTTAGAAGGTATACGTTAAACTATCTATAATTTTCAGACTCTATCGCTGTACCTTCCCATTTATTTATCATCGTCATCTGGGTGATCCTTCTTGTCATTTACATCTTCTATGAACTCTTCGGTGGGCTTATCTTTCGACATATCATAATCCATCTCCTTATTGTATGTGTTTCCAGTACCATCTTTATTATAAGACATTTTATTGATCTCAGAGTAATCGGGACAAAGCTCAGTTCCTCTTCTTCCAATAAGATACCAAGGTAAATTGAAAATTCCTTCCATACTCTCCAAAGAACGGCCAGCAAGTTCGGGAACGAAAAACCAAGCCCAAAACAAGGCAAGCATTTGAACACCCACGAAAAAGTAAAATGCACCATAGTTATTCATGGCAATCAACATCTTGGGTAAGGCTTTGGAGTTACCGTACTGGTTTGCAAAATGTAATATCATCACTAAGGATTGAGCAAACGAACGTACTTTCAAGGGAAATACTTCTGAACCAAGAAGATACTGGATCGAGTTAAATCCAATCGTCCAACCAACACCAGAAATGTACAACGATGCCATTGCTGCCTTACTTGCACTTTCCTTGGCTCCGTGCAAAACCGTTCCATCTTGACCTGCCTCTGGAACAACTGTTAAAAATATTGCGAAATATAGACAAGATACCAACTGTATTGTAATTCCAGTATACAAGGCCAGGCGTCTACCCAAAATATCAATGATGAAAAATGCCCCCAAATATCCTGATATAAATTTCACAACACCTAAAACAGCAGTCATTTTCAAAACCTCATGTCCCCGTATACCCGATAAAGCAAAGAGCTCGGAAGCGTAGATAGTGATTGCATTCGCGCCTGACCATTGTCCAAGGATCTGAGCTAAGGCTGCGATCGCAAAGAAACGATATCTGACAGATTTAACCAAGACAATTTCCTTGACAAGATCCCAATAGTTGGAATTTGAGATTGCCTCCTTCTCAGCTGCAAGCTGGTCGTTAATATCAGCAATTTCTCCTAAGATATATGGATGATCGACAGGCAACGCACGCAATTTCGATAAAGTTTCAACTGCTTTATCAGGCTTATTGATTCTAAGAAGCCATCTGGGACTTTCTATGCAAAAGATCAAAGAACCGATAAGTATGATACCAGACAAAGGAATTTTCATAGCTGTCGGAATAATCCACTGCCTGTTCGAGGTATCTGCGATATGTAAAGCCGTTCCATAGTTGGAAAAATATGCCAACATTACTCCAAAGTAGACTGCACCGGCGAAAATGCACAGACAAAGGCCTCTAATCGCCTTTGGTGCAACTTCTGCTAAATATGTTGGTCCAATTGTGGTTGTTTGACCGATTGCGAGACCCTCAATTAAACGTCCAGCGTAAAGTTGGCCCACGCTCTGCGAAGTAATTTGAATAATCACTCCCACAATCCACAAAATGGTGACAGCCTGGAGAGCTCTGATTCTACCAAGCTTATCGACAGTATACATGGCAAGCATAGCACCACCGATAGAACCTAACTGCACCATTGCAGTAATATTAGACTTCAAATTGGCGTTCTCATCAGCCGTCTTGTGAGGGTCATTCAAACCGAAAAAATGCTTGAATGAAGTCTGCGCTATAGACCCTGCTATACAACCCTCATCATAACCACGCGCAGATCCTAATATTCCAAACATCGTAACGGACATATAAAGCTTCCAGTTATAAATCTCTGGAGGTGAATGTTCATCTTCTACTTTCCATCTGAACCTCGACCAAAAAGGTTTGTTTTCTTCCTGTGTTGAAACATTTCTTTTGGCCCCAGCAATATCGTCATTTCCGAAACCAACTTCCTTGTTGGCGTTTGCTGCTGCAGCGCTCTCAATACTCTCTGTGTCTTTTGCCTTTTCGTCAAACATGGTGCCGCACTTCCCCACCAAAAGAATTATGCTAGATTTTGTGTAACCTCTCTTATTTTCGATCGGGCCGTCTTGCGAATCTCGTATTTGGCCGCAAGTTTGTTGACTCAAAAAATTACTCCTGTTACACGGTATCTGTTCTCTTCCCGTAAAGCACTATTAGATAAAATCTTAGTCTTTATATCCCTCTTAACACTAAGCTTCACGTAAATACACCTTTATTTCAGTTCTAACGCTTAATTCCGTTATTCTTCTTTTCCAACAATAAAGGTAACGAGCAGTATAATCGATAGCTTGATTCTCCCTCAAGCAATGAATATAATATAGTACAAACTTTTGTCCTTATTGTGGCTCCTGCTCCAGATCCTCTCGTCTAGTGCTACAGCCAGAGTTTCGGCGTTTTCGTCTCTATTTATATATTCCCGCTCATTTCATTATCTTTTAAATTTCCGGCCAATATCCCCGGTATCCTTGCTTTGTGACGACTGATATCAAGCCGGATCCTGCCGAATTCTCCTCCAAGGCCTTACTACACCTCTTCCACTCCCAAAAGTTGAGCCGCCTTCCTGCTGCTTTTTTGCTGCCTTTTCTTTTTTTTTTTTTTCTATACGCACCCCACTTGACAATTGCCACGATCTTTTTTGACGGGACTTTAGAATGACCTCATTGGACTTCGCGACGCGCACTTGACATCAATGGTAGCAGGTCATGAAAGCTGGCTGGTCGAAATCTTTTCCTTCATGTACGTACATAATAGGTGTCTCGATACAAAAAAATATTTGCATGTTAATGCGAACTGACGATTTTCGTATACATTGGACACGGTATGGGGTAATCTTGAGTAGATGGAGTAGATGCCAGATGTCTTGGCCATATCACTTTTCGTCCATTTAGTGTGCAATAAAATGTGTTTTACTTTTTCTTTTCACTGGCTCATTAACTATTTGCGTAAGTGTTACCGCTTCTTTCTGGGGTACTTACATCGTATTATGCGACTCTCCTCATCTACCAGTGCAACAGCGGGACCATTGCATTTCCGGGGTTCCATTTTTGCGGGGAGAATGTGCAATCAAAGAATCTCAAGCGATTTTTTGTACTGCACCTCCGGGTTTTTAGGATGACATCAGAAAACTCGAACACTTTCGGAGCGTGTCCCCGGTGCTGGGCTCATGAGGGATGGAGAAAGAGTTTTTGCGTGATTTGCGGCCAGGAAGTGTTGGTTTCACTGCCGCCTGGAACAGGAAACAGACATAGGCTTACACGGCTTACACGCGAAAGCAACTTCCCTCTAGTTGCTACAAGGCTTGTATTTGACAGGAAGCAAGTTTCATAAGGATGCACGTCAGCACGAAGATGACAGGCAACCAGTGTGGGTGACTTCCATTATCCTCGCGGTTCTCTACTTACCATCTATGGCGGAAAAAATTCGTGGTCCGAGAATATACGTGTGTGGGGTAGCGCCCCCCACCGAGAAGCCAGGGCACACACCGGCCAACAAATACATGTAACCTTATTCGAGAACGCTATGGCCCTCGTGGCGTGTCCCAGGCACAAAGATTCGGGTCATCTCGCCGTCCATAACACAAAATCACATATATAAGCCTAGTGTGCCTACTGGTAGAGGGGGATGTATTCTCGCCCGGAGAAAACATTACAGCAATTTTGCTGTTTTGGGTTTAACGAAGCATGGAGACCTGTGGAGTATTGTAAGCTGTTGCAAAGGGCTCTCCTCCTTTCATGATTGCAAGCCGGTTTCAAACGATAGAACCCCGGGGTGGTGCATCTGAGTATTTCAACAAGTCACCCGATCGTATCGAGATCTGAATATAAGGATTTTGATCTCATTGATGTCGATGTATGTCCCGCAGTATTATTGTGTTGGATTCTTGTTCTAAAACATATACGGCTTCCCCGTCGCGCGTTTCCTCATACTGCTATGCATTCCTCAAAGTAAACTTAATCAGGAATTCGACTGGCAGGATTGGCCAAGACTATACTACTGGTATTTGAAATAAAAACCCAACGGCGTTAAAAAAAGAACTCCTAAGAAGGAGATATTTTTCTGTAGCAGCCCCACACAATTTCGCTTAGCGTTCAATTTTCTTCCAGCTATTCAGGTACAATAGGTGCCGAGATTTACGGTACAAGTCGTACAAAAGCTATTTGGAGAAAGTAATGGAGAGACAAGAGCATATTCCCCTCATTCAAAGAGGAATGAAATACAACATTTTGTTCAGTAAAACCGTAAATCGTGTACCGTTAAGAGCTTAAGAGCTAATGAATGGGCGCGCATCTTAATTAATTGATTTAAGGTGTATGATAATTATTATTAACATCAGATTAAGCATTGCGACCACAAAAGTCAGTAAGATCGTCTCTGATTGTTGCAAGTGTGATAATTATGACGGCCAATGGTGACCTGGACCTCGGCGTCTCTATGGATTCCATTATGCAACCTACCGAACTTATTGGTCGTTTAGGTGGTGGCAACATAAAGTTGCAGTCAAGCCGCATCATGTTATGGTTCAAATGTGAGTGGAACTCTTTGCTATCGACACCTCTAAAACACAAATACATTTTCTTGCTTTACCTTTCGCTGGTGCTTATGATAGTTTACATTTTGCATTATCGTATGGGTTGCCGATTCGCATTTCCAATCTGAGGCAGCAAGATAATATTGTCAGAAATTATTACTTATATCTTCATTGGAACCATGTGTTTGCCAGGTTCTATTACTTGTGCAATTAATGATCCACGGCAGTAAAGTCTACAGAAACTCCCTGGAGGAGAGTAGACATCAGTTGAATCACATACTGCTATTATGGGCAATAAATAGTCTATCTCAAGTGCATAAATATATATAGGAAGAACTGTTCGTAAGTCTAAGAGAAATAAAAAAAGTCAGCGACAGGCGTAGATTCTCCAGCAGCCCTTCTCGTTACCAATGCTTTCAATGCCTATTTTACTTTCTTTATCGTCTGGAAGGGCAATGATACTACCGTCTAAACATAATCTTTTCTTGGAAGTAGCACCGACATCGAGCTCTACATTTTGGCCCTTGTCGATTTTTCTATACAACACCCTATTATCCTCCGTGTGTTTCCCCTTGTCGTATACCTCATACATAATTTCCAATAATTTGGAACCATGTTCAGCACCAATTGCAACTAAATATAAACTTGCATCTTCAATGTTACCCTTCGGCAGTATATCAAATGTGGGCTCAAATCTTTTGGCGCCTGTGACTAACCAATAACAAAAAGGGCCTTCTACTTTTTCATTGTCAATGTATGTCGATCCTTCATAACTTTGCTGGGATTCTAGGTTCTTCATCGCGGCCACCTTGAACCGCTCACTTCCTAGTTTTCTCAATTCAGCCGTATCACTGTCAGCAACTATCGCCGCATGAAACGCCCATGAAAGAACAACGATGAAATAGACGCGCGTCTCGACCTCGCTCCGTACCTCATTTCGCAAAATACATGAGCCACTTGGTAACTCAGCTTTGTACAAATTTAGAGGTATGTGAGTCCCTGTAAAGAGACGTTTGAATGCATCCAATTTGCTTTCGTATCCCAATGATAAGGCCAAACTATTTCCCGTACCGTGTGGCAAGGCGAGTAAAGTTAAGTTACTCATGCAATCAGCACATTCAGTACATTCAGTCTCTTGCAATCCATTTACGAACTCACTCACCGTTGTATCTCCGCTCAAGAACAAGACGGTAGTGCTGCCAACTGGTTTAAGGCTTTTGGCATAGTTCCTCACAGAATTCACATTTTCCGTCTTAATATATTCATGTCTTATACTTAACTTATTGAATACTGGGTTAATAACTTGTGAATATATATTCTTCTGCTGATCTCTGCCCAGACCAGAATAAACCGAATCAATTACTACTATCTTTTCCTTGAATTGTTCCAATTCATTTAAATCGATTGATGTGTAATCACTACCCGTTTTATCTGGAGACGTCCACAAAGTCCGAAATGTGGACTCTTCTTCAATTACCTCAAAGGCTTGGTTAGAACCTTTGTCTACAAGCTTAATTGACATATCTGTCTACTGTTCTTTCGTATTTGTCATCGAGAAAGGGAGAAGTCTATACGTGGAGAATTGTGTGCGCTATGTGCAGATTTTCATCTAGAAACGTGACTTTTTACTATCTACGTCTATACCCATTTTTGGGGCCCTGGTTAGCACCATTGTAATAAGAACCATTATATCCTTGGTTAGCATAATTGCTATAACCTGAAGGACCAGATGATCTACCTCGTCCACCGACATCATAAGCATTATTTGGGCCAGACCGAGAATAGTTACCTGAATAACCAGAGTTGTTGTACTGGCCAGCTCCTTTTGGACCATAGTTATTGTAATTGTTATAGTTCCTGTAGTTATTCTTGTAAGGTCCTTGATTATAATCATTTCCGTTATACCCGCCTTGTCTTTGGTTGTATCCATTGTTTCCATATCTAGAATTAACCATGCGCAGAGCATTACTTTGTTGTTCATAATAAGAGGTTCTATTATTCAAATGTTCCAAAAATGCTCTATATCCTCCTCTTCTCATAGAGTAGATTAAATATTCGTCCTTTCCGCTAGGTCCAGTATTTATATAATCGCTATTGTCATTGGGCTTTCTGAACCTATAGCCATTATTTCTTTGCGGACCATATATTATCGCATCTCTATCCTCTTGATTTAAAACCTTGGTATGTGGAATGTATCCATTAAGTATCATGGACTTGCCATGCTTCTTTTGAGGAACATGGAAAAATAATAATAAGAAATTTCTATTATCCAAATCTCCCATTTCACCTTGATTTAATGGATATTTAAAGACTCCATTTATATCGAAAGCTGCCTTTCGGACTCCCCCGGCAAGTCCTGTTTTGCCAAAGCTAAACTCAACTTCGTTTTGACTTTTCTCGTAAAGTTCCTTACAAAATGTCTCATACATCTTATGTTGCTTTGATATTATTAAAACTTCGTCCTTCAAGGTGTTTCGTTCTTTTTCAGCTTCCGTTAGGAGTTCATATTTTTTTTGGACTGCCTCGAGTAGCCTTTTTTCATCTATGAAAGGTAATAATGCAATACCTTGCCAGCTCATTTTTTTACCATTCATATCAATTTCAAACTCCTCGGGATAAAAATCTATGATTTCACTCTCAGGGTCTGACATCAATTTGCGGAACACTTCTGGTAAATTATGTCCTGACGCAGCAGGTAAAACTGACATCAATTGTTCATAGGGTCTGAACGGCTGGCCAAGTTTGAAGGTAATACCCTCTTCTCCCACTATTTCTCTAATGTTCTTGAAATCAGCAGCAAAAGGAGCATAATGGTAGGGATAGTACCATTGCCAAGAAGGACATCCCTGGTAGTAATACAATAAAACCCACGAAATACCTTCAAGGTAATGCTTGACCATATCTTTTCTAACTTTGTCTATGTCCTCTTCACTTGTTATATGAAATTTGGATTTATAATAACGCTCCCTGTACCCAGGCTCCCACATACGAATCTTGTCATTGTCTAACCTCTGATCATCGGAGTCAGACTGAACCTCATCAAAACCTCTCTTCCTGTTATTATCACCGTTCTCTGTTTCACTCTTTGAATCAATCTCTTGATTAAGAGCTGAAGAAGCGCTTATCTGACCTTCGTTTGCCTTGTTAGACTTAGAATCAAGCAATTTCTTTAATGCCTCTGCTGCATTAGCGTTAGCCATGTTCGCTTTCGTTATTATATCTCTGTTAGCGACAATATCTTTGTTGGACAATTGAGCAAACCCATCTACATTTTCTCCACTTGTTGTTAAGAGGGGCATGTTTACATCAGCATAAAGAGGTGCTTTGTCATGTCCTTTAGAAATTTGAGAAACGTATCTTTTCTTCAAGGCCTTTTCTTCGTCCAATGTTTCTTTTCTTCTGCGTTCATTTTCTTCCTGACGAAGTTCTTGCTCGTGTTTTCTTCGAAAAATCTCGTCCTCTTTTGAAGCTAAACCTTCTAACAACTTCTCTACGCTTTCCAAATTAAGATTACCGTCACAAGTTATATAGTCACTTAATTTTGGCAAGATTCGCTTCCAACATCTTACTAAGTTGTCAATTCCATTATCCCTGACATCAAGACTTGGTAAATGAGGTAAGAAATCATTACCTGCAAAGAAACATATGAAAACCCAATCATCAATTGCTCTCTC
Organism: Millerozyma farinosa; assembly: GCA_002196765.1. NCBI lineage: Eukaryota > Fungi > Ascomycota > Pichiomycetes > Serinales > Debaryomycetaceae > Millerozyma > Millerozyma farinosa. The sequence continues at coordinate 1,399,237 of NBND01000008.1, forward strand.
CAAATCAAATGGAAAAGATATGTAGGGGTTGTAAAGTTCTATCTCGAGATACTCTCTTAACACATTAAGATGAAGCCATAAAAATGGTTTTCTCTCTTCCTTTTTCTTTAAAGCATCCTTTTGATCTTCAGACATCAGAAGCTGATCAGAAACTCGTAACTGCCTTGACTGGTTGGCGAACACGTCCTCTCTGAGAACTCTGAAATGGGGTTCATGTGTTGCCAAACCCAAGAAAATCAAATCAGCATCGAGACCATATATGCAATGAGATGTGTTAGGATTATATTCGGGGTCCAGACGTTGCAGCCTTATGAAACTCATAAGCTTATGCTCACCTTCTCCAGGAACAGTTGCATCGCTTATTATCACCTGAAGGTTGGCCCATCCTGGTTCTGTTGAAAGCTTATATGCAACCCAGTACCTTAACGCGAGAGCTAATCGGTCCATGAAAGGAGTACCTGGTGTTATAGCATTTGAATCCCAACTCTTTTTACCCTTTATTGCTTCATCAATCATTTCTCCCCGTAATTCACGTTCATTTATCTGTCTTTCCTTCTCCTCGTGAGCTATTTTGGCATCCTGTGCTGATCTGAAACGTCGAGATCTTTGCTGGTTCATTTTAGCTCTTGGAGCAACACCATCTACCGCGATAACCAAAACCTTTCTTGGTCTTGCCATCATTAAAACGCGGTCAGTGTACTTGAAGACATCTAAGAACATTTCATCCTCTGTTTCTGGAGGTGGTTTATGTTCTGGATGGGAACAAGGATGAACGATACCATTCATATCCAAATAAAGGTTATCTATCTCTCCGTTCGGATTGGGATCTGTATATCTGGATCCTCCATATTCCTCATCTAGCTCATCCTCAATAACTGGCGAGATAATTTTTGGGTACTTGCGTGAAAGCCATCTAAATAATGCTGGGACTCCCATGCTTAAGATAGAAAATGATTGCAAGTGCCGATAATGAGCTACAGAAACTTTTGAAGATGAGTAGTGAAAATTATTAAATTATAGAGCAATATGCAGGTATTAACATATACAGATTATGAGTAGTTATCATTATGATCCTCATCAGAATTATACAAGATTATGCCATTTTCCTTTGCATGCTTCTTCTCTTCCCTCTTGTAGAAAAATAGAACCAACATGGTCCAGATACATAGTACAAATGCACAACATGCTGTGAACGTATATCCCTTCAAGAAACGAGGCAGTTCCACGGTCTTCCAGACTAAAACGGATAGCCATGCTGTGCTAGATTGAGAAAGCATGTTCATAACAACAAGGATCACAGCTCTCTTTCGTTCATCGCGTCTACATATATCATTGTTCCATGAATAGAGTACAGGTGCCATAGCCCAACCGAAGTATTGTAGACACCAGGCAAACCATTTGGCGCCTTCTGTTACATCCCATACAGCTAGGATGGTATTGCCAATGAAATTAAAAACTTGTGACAATACAATTGCCGACCACCTGGAGTGGAATAAATCTGAATAAGTGCAAGTTATGAATAACCACACAATACCTAGTCCTGGTGTGAGAGCTGTATAATCTTGTAATTCACCGCTTCCATATCGATTAAGTGACTTTAGCCAGAGAGCATAAGCACCAGAAGTACCATTATTGTTATTCCAACAGAATATTCCCCATAATGAAACGATGTAAATTTCCCAAGAAGAAAGTAAAGACTTCCAAAGTTTCAAGTCAAGTATAGACTTGACAGTATCCTTAGGCTTTAATAACGATGTTCTGTTCTGTTTAAGACGATGTCTAGCAAGCTTTATATCCTCGTCCGTCAAAAATAAAGAATAACACGAATTTGGTGTACCTGGAAGTACATAAAATCCGATTATCCCCACTGCTATAGAGATAATTCCATCAATGATAAAAATCCATTGCCAAGCATCGAGACCATTGACACCTTGCAAGCTTCTTTCTATTGCTCCCGAAAGTAATCCAGAGGTCAAAATTCCTAAATATTGGCCAAAATAGTAAAACATAGATCTTCTTGAGATCTCGTCTACTTTGTACCAAGATCCAAACAAGTATTGATACGCTAAGTAAGAAGGAGCCTCAAATGCACCTATGAAAAACCTAAGCACTTTTAGTTGTCTTACCGTAGTTACTCGATGGACGCTTATCGTTAAAATGGACCAGCAGATATCCAAAGAAGGTAATACGAAGTTGAGTGGAACACCATATAAAATATACATAAAAGGTATCTGAAACACAATATTTCCCACACTGAACATAACCTGAGTGTTAACAAAATCATTACCTTCCATACCAATACCTTCTTTTAATCCTCCAACGTAAGCATTCGTCAAATTGACTTGGTCTAGATATTTAACCCAATATGCCATTAAAGAATAAACTGTAAGTAATAAGTCTAATTTTAACACCAATTTTTTCTCTTCTTTGGTGTTATCACCCCCGAACCATTTGAACCATTTATGTTTCGATCTCTGATGCTTGTTAAGTCTATATTCATACTCATCAAAAAATTTCCACCACTTACGACCCTTCTCATCTCTGTATTCATAGGTGACATCTTGATCGTTATTCATATGCTGCTTTTCTAAACTAGAACTACTCTCGTATTCTGTTTTTTTGATGCTGTTGCCTTCCTTTTCATCGGAGCTTTCGAGTTCCCTCTCGACTATCAGCTCATCATCATTTCCGACATCGTCTTCGACTATTCTTTTTCTAGGTATAAAACCCCATTTTAACCTTGACATGGAGAATGTCTTTTGACTCATATTGAGAAAAGTATACTATAATTTGAGTTTTTCTTCTTCTTAACGATATTGTTGATAAAAAGTTGATTAAAGACACTCGATCGTGACTCACAGATCTTCTCGTAAATAATACGAATGGCTGTATAAATCTAGATAGTTTTAGACCAAACAGATATCTCAGTGTCACAAATTATAATGTACAATACGGGAGGCGATTATAGTTAGCTGAGATGCACAATATAAGGATACAATACATCAATAGAGTGGCTTTTACTGAGGCTCATCAGGGAGATTTCGCATCCAATTTTTTACGGGCGATTCCGATAAAATTCAATGTAGTTATTCCACGTGATTTGTGGTATTTTTTCATGCGTTCAACCACACTTCACTTCGTCTATATACATGATCTCTATGTTATGTACAAAATCCTAATGATTAGCTCACGATAAAACTAGCATTAGCGTAAAAGTCTAACATGGGATTCTCTCCTTTCTTGGTAGTTGTTATTTCTGTATCAGCCCAGTCTTCCAAAAATTCCCGATGACTTTCAACTCTAGGAACCCTTCCAGTGATTTGCTTATACATATCAGCACAAAGCTTGAAGTCTGTTGGGAACATAATATCGAAATAGCCTTGCAAACACATGTATGTAGTAACACTCACCATCCTATCTTGTATGTAGGTTTGAACTACTGGAGCATTATAGTATCCCTCGATAGAATTAGGCAAATAATGAAAGTCTGATGCTATCAACGAGTGATGAGGAAACCTGTGTTTCAAGATCTGGAAAAATTGTATCAATCTAGTAGGGATGAATTCTCCCGCAGAAAGGTTATCCTTGAATGGTAAAATGCTATTCTTCCATGACAGTACTGTAGGTGAGTGGTATAATGGATGAATTTTATCTTTATCTGTCAAAAATGGAATAAGGCTCTTCAACGTCTCTTTCTTCGCACGGATCAGATTCTGATTTTTTAATATGGGAAAGCTGCCATTCTCACGTAAATCCAAAAAAGCCTGTGAATAGTAAGACAATTGAGGTGTGAAAAATTCGTAAAAATCGCCATGCTTATCAATCAAAACGTTACCCTCGTGTGGCACTCCCGTCTCGTTATCATAACGGATCAAGTCATGAGGAAAGTTATCAAAAACCTCTAGGGCAATAAAAAAGCAAGGATCAGTTACTGTCTTATCCCAATCGAATATAGACTTATTTATGATTTCTAATTTCAGTGAATCTAGCCCTTGTTTAACTAACTTCTGCTTCAAGGCGTTTTCCATTTGCTTTTCGGCTAAGAGACTCAGAATTTCTATAATCTTATACTGCGTTCTCGCGTACACATCAGGTTGATTTTCTTTAATGTAATTCAAAATATTGCACATCAATGTTCCATTTCCACCTCCCATCTCGTAGATGATCAAATCTTTATATGGATAATGACCATTGAGTTTGTAGTTAACTAGCAAATATCTCGCTAATGCTTCCCCATAGTATGGTTGAAACAATTCTGTCGGTGTATGCCACAATTGCATCGACCTATTTTTGCGATGAACTTTCCTATCAAACTCAGAATTTCTCTCTTTTATATCTATTTCGAGAGCCCTTCTTGCCAAGGTTGATTTTACGTTCTTGATATCTTGCGTCCCTTTTACTTGAGAATTAAGTGGTCTCCCTGTGTTACCTTCTTGTTCTTCATACTTCTCATATGATCTTTCCCAATTCTCCAAAAATTCGTCTACATCTGTGATATTATTATAATCAAATGGCTTTTCTCTGTGGAAAATCTCAACCTCTTTGGAAAAATACCCATAGTGGGGGTTGTACAAACTATCTTCAATAAAATCAGAAGTTAGCATTTTAACCTTCTTTGGTCTAGTATTCAGTCTTGAAAGCTTTTCAACTTTTGTCATTGGGTATTCGTCAAATATGTCTTGAGGTGAACGCTCTTGAAATGGATAATTGGTAGCATTTTTGTATATAAAGTTCATCAAATTAAAGCTTGAATACAGATTGTTCTTTTGTAGAGGATGGGGCTTCCTTTCCGCATTCTTTGGAGCATTATTTAAAATAGCATCTTTTGTCTCTTTTTTGTTATTAACTTTGAAAGCGAAGTTATCAGGTCTTATAGAGTACTCGTGATGAAATGATTCAGGTGTTTTAGATTCTGACGGACTTGGTTTCTTTTTAAACTTCAGGAAAAGCGTCCGGTAAAATACCTTCGGGTACACTTTAGTTGGAGAAGGGATTCTACCTATAGAGCCTCTCATTTTAGAGATGAATATTATAAGCTATTATTCGGTAGCGCCAATTTTTGTTTTTCAGAGCCTGAAAAAACTTAGCTCTAACTACTTTTACAAGAACATCAAATATTAAGCCATAAATTATTTTCATTATTATTAACATTACTTACTGAATCACTGTCTTGTATGGTGTCCTAGGCATGATCAGATGAGGAGTTATTTGCGTAAAGAACGTTATATAGTTTCTTGCTTTTCTTCGAATTGTACATCATCCTTGCCGTCAAACTCATCGAAGCATTCGATAATGGTCTTCACATTGTCTATTACATTACTTATAGCAACCCTGATCACTCTATCACTAGTGCCCATAAATTGGCAAATTAATTTATTTTCTTCCTGATTGAACTTTATAAGGAGCTCGTTAGACTTCAAAACTGGATCAACAGCCATCGTTTTGCGAGCCATACTCGCTTGCTTATCGTTTTCAAACGGTATGCTAATGCTAAGTCTATGTGATAGTTCAGACATCAAGTTTATATTATATACATTAACAAGTAGTAAGATAGTCTGACAGTAATGAGCTTGTTCAATTTTGTTCACTGAGAAAAAAGTTTAGATTTGATCAAACTTTCAACCTACAACGTAATAAATCGATGGCTTGAAAAGTAAAAGGAATTAAGTATCTAACACTTGTCCAGGTTGCTCCTATATCTAATCAACTCTTTTAGGAGCCGCATTGCGTTTTACAGAGGGTGGAATCATGCAATGAAAATCAGAGTTATATTGGTTAATGCTCTCTATATTAAACCCTTCACAAAGTTTGAAGAATAATATACTAAAGCTGGTTACTACAGGATAGTAAGGGTTAATGTTTGGATTTATTATTATATTTCTGGCAAAAACATTGAATAATGGAAAGTCCTTAAAGGTATTCTAAAATTACCCAGAATATTATGGGACCTTATGAGGTGTTTAACAATTATATTAGAGGTCCATGTATCGATTTTATGTTTCTTCAATGATTTCAAGCTAATTTATGCTTGTTATTCGTTATCTTGACGATCTTGTAAGCTGCTACGGCCACGATCGATCCAATTATAGGACCAATCCAGTAAATCCAGTGATAGCCGGGGAAAGAACGAGCTGCGACGGCTGGTCCAAAGGATCTAGCTGGGTTAAGACCTGCTCCGGTAGTTGGAACACAGATCAAGTGACCTAAGAATAAAGAAAATCCAATTGGGATGTATGCCAAGCCACCGAAAGGACTGTCCTCGATAGCAGTGAAAAGAACGGTGAAAACCAAGAGTGCAACACCGAAAGCTTCCAAGAAGAGTGCTCTAGATACACTCACTGAAGCGTCTTTAGCATTTGAGAATGAGACAGCTCCTGGGTAGAGAGCAGATGCAACACCAGCAGCGCACATACCGGCAATAACTTGGACTACACTTTCGAGAAGGAATCTCACCAAACTTATGTCCCCGTTCAAGAACAAACCGAATGCAACTGCAGGATTAAGATGGCCACCGGAAAATTTAGATGTGGTAGCTGCAACTACCAACAAAGAAATACCAAATCCAAAAGAGATGTTGTAGACTCTCGAAGGATCGAAACCATCAGCTCCCAGGTTTGCAACGCTTGCAACTAAGTAAGCAGACAACAAGAATGTGAAAGTTCCGAAAAATTCAGCTGCGTATATTGATCCCTCTCTCTCTTCTGGAGCGAGGTTAAGGGAGAATTTGTACAATGGTTCCTTAGCAGGGTTAACAGCCAAAGCATGCTTGTATTTGTCCGATGCTTCATCAGTGGCAACCTCTGGGTGATGTTGCTGCGCCTCCAAGTCGCTGTTTGCCAACTTCTGGTGGGAGGAGATTTCAGAACCGTTCGTTTCGGAGTGAGACATCTCAATATTATTAGATTCAATCTTTTATTAATAAAAAAAGACAACAAAACGGACAAGAATAAGAACCTTCGTTGATCTTATATGGCCTAAAAAAATTGCTTCAGCGAGTGACCCTTTGACTTATATTATGCATGTTCTGCAAATGAAACGGTCCTTGTGAGATTAATTACATGCTTAATAGTTGTCCATTTTAGGAATCCTGACTTGAAAATTATGTGTCTTAAACCTTATCTTGTTAATTCCGGTTTCCTAGGTGTTCCTCCTATTAAGGCGTCTTCTTCTTTTCCGTTGGCAGGAGTAGCCGGCATTTTTTCATTTGAAGATTTATTCTCCCCTTGCATTGAGTTCGATTCTACGCAACTCATAAAACGTTTCGCCATATATCATATGCCAGTTCCCACCCTCTGTTTCGCCTTAGAGCGGTGTTCTATACTACAATTTCCTTAGAATGAGGCCACTGGTTCCTGTTAAAGGTCGTCCGTATTGGTCTATCTACTGCAGAGCAAAACTTACCTTGCGGTGAGGGAACAAAAGGCACATAACAAAAATCTCAACATCATGCAATATCCGTTCTGGTAATGTACATGCAGATGAGCGTCTAGAAAATCGTTTTCTGCTATAGCGAACACCCTGTCCGCAGCAATACAAGACATACTAATAGGAAACTATTGAGCAGCTATTCGTAGTACATGGTGAATATGGTAGCTGGCTCCCTACAAGACTCCTTCTATACTAATATCCCGGTTTCAAACTATTCTACCAAGGTTACTTCTCTCGTTCCGTCTGATTATACCACTATTCGTATCAAGGGCATCGCTATTACCCTAGTATATATGTGAGTGTATGTGAAGTCACATGCGTCGTATATCTGTGGGCCCTGTCTGGTAGCTTCAGCACCAACGTCTAAAAGTCGCGCAAGGGCCTAGGCCCAGCAAATGAAAACTATTCCATGCACCACGAAGCCATCTTTGGCACATTGAGAGAGCAAAAGCGGCATTCGTTTTTCTTGTGCCAGCACAAGGTACAGGCTCTATGAACGAGGTGTGCATTAACATATACGGCCCTAATATTGCCAGCGGAAGGCTGCCCCTCTTAACCCATGCTGTCCAATCAATGGACGGGTGTGTAATTTTATACCACACACTCTCCTTGCTCGTCTAAAGAAGTCCACGGTATCCATTTGGAGACATACGAGGCATTTGGGCGCATACTAGGCATTCGTAGGACTCCTCAGCTAGCACATAAACAAATTTTCGAAGCCTTGTTAGCAGACCAAAGATGCGCCTTCTCTAGCGCGATGCACAGGAGAAATTTTGCTATTGGTGATCTAAAAATATGAGCCGGAAGGATAAAGCGAACGAGGCGAGTGGCCACCGATGGTTCAGCAAAGAACATGCTAGAAAGTGTACTAAAGTGTATTCACAAGCTTGCTGTGACCAGTACAGGAAGACTTAGTGCCGGCCATTGAAATTCTACACGAATGAGGCGAATTTCATATAAACTGAGTATATGATATGACCGCGAAGACCTTTTAACACCAAAAATTCATTTAATCGAACTGAAGAAAATATACAGTATACTTTTAACTATTAAATAAAATGACGCGATAGCATATAAGCACTATCTGCTCGATGGACCTAGTTATCGAGTATTTAATCCTTTTTACTTTGACCCTTATCAGTGTGAGATAATTCTTCTTTGGTCGTAGTACCATCCAAAACTTCGACTTTGCCGTAGTCGCCATAACTCAAGTTACTTCCCATGTTCTTAAGTCTCATGTACTCCTCGAAGAATGCTTCGTAATTGTTTGCGAATTCGTCCAATGTTTCTTGCATCTCATACAAGTCCATTCCCATTTCCTCGCCTTCAACCGTGGCTCTCAACTTCAAGTATGGTATCTTATCGACGAGGAAAAGAATTATCATTGTGAACAGACCGGTCCATGCAACAATGGATACCCATGCGGCTATCTGGTATCCAAGCTGAACGAAGTTACCGTCTATCCAGCCTCCGTCGATATCAGTAGCACCATCGTATCCTGCTACGGTCTTTGTTGCGAAGATACCTGTGAGTGTTCCTCCGATTATACCACCAAGACCATGTATTATACCAGATCTACTGTAATCATCAATTCCTGAGAGATTGTTGAATCCTATCAGAAGTCTGCAGATTGTAGCATTTATGATAGAGGTCACTGCTGCTGCCCAAGGCCAGTAGAATCCACATGAGGGAGTGATGTTGACCAAACCCACAACAACACCCTCACAAGCTGCTTGCATTGAATACTTGCCGGTAAGCATTTTGTCAACAGTTACGTATGTCACAGATGCAAAACATGATGCGAGAATTGTGTTAAGCATAATGTACCCTGTTCTCACATTAACTGCCAAAAGGGTACCAGTGTTGAAGCAGAACCAAGCAGCCCAAATAAAAGTAACACCAATGAAAGTTGTCAAAGCAGAATGGCCCCTGTATGAAACTATTTTCTTAGTGACTTTTTTAGTAGGGTCCTCTCTAGGACCTAAAAACCACGAGTAGCACAATGAGGCAACTCCGGAAGCAATGTGCACTGGTCCCCCGCCAGCGAAGTCAAGCGCACCTAAAGTATCCAACCATCCGTTAGATCCCCAAACCCAGAAGGCCAAAGGACAGTAGACCACAATGGTCCAAATCACTGTAATCACCTGGGAAGGCAAGAAACGACCACGCTCTCCGATAGAACCGATGAAGATCTGGACTGTAGCAACTGGGAAAAATACATTAAAGCAAAAGTTTATCACCGAGGGTATAGTCCCGTCCTTGATCAAAGGACGCGCTTGTTCATCGTGGAGCCCTCCGTGAGTGAGGTCTCCGATGAGCTTGGACGTGGAGCTAGGCGAGTTGGCCAACGAGTAGCCCAATAAATACCACAATATAACAACATTGCATGTAGTCATGTAACTTTGGAAGAGCACTTGGACAACATTTTTTCGTCTCAAGGATCCAGTGTAGTATAATGCAATCAGTGGGGTAATCAAAAAGACACCAAAAGCGCAGAACATCACATAAACCATATCTGCTGCTTTCAATGTAGACGTTTGCGCACTAAGTTCAGACGCCGCATCGCGAGCTACCAATAATTTTTTTAAAGCCTCTACCATCCTATCACTGTTCTGAAGCCTGCTTAGTTGATGGTATTTTAGTCCAAGGCCCTCAAGTGCTTCGTTTTGTATGTTTATATCAACTACACCATCACTACTTCACCGCTAGATGCTAATTTGCCTATCAGCGCGCACTTCCTAACTGATCAATAAGTGCCTTGTTCTCTCTCTTTTTTTTTTCTGCCTGCGGATTTATTACCTCAATATGGAAATCTGATATCTATAGATCTTCCGGTTTGATCAAGCACGAGAAATAAGGCCAATGCGCTGCCTCGATTGAAACAATAGTTAACTTGGCGAATGATCAGGGGCCATAGAATTTATCTTATCAACCAGAAAAATACTTTCAACGTTTCATTATGTACAGCTTGTGAATTCTTCTTGCATTGAAGTTAGGTTAAGCTTTGCATTTATTTCTTAGCCTTCAAGAAAAAAAGGCATTGTAGTTATTGTAGAGTCACGGTTATTTTGTCCTTTGCTCCGTCAGATTGATAACAGGTGAAGCGAGAGTAGTAAACCGCTTAGGCGCTGAAGCATGCACGATAACTGAGCGCCTCTTCTAGTGCTAGTAAGGCGCATGGAGAGATAGCAGTATCCACTCTCCGACGCAGCAGAACATAGGGTCTTTCGTGTGATTAGCCACTAGGGCGAGCGGGTTGCAGCTGGGAGGCTGTTACCAAAGGCGTTAGAGCCAACTTCGGCGTTAGGGTGATTCGCTAAGATTGCACAAAGCAAGTGGATTGGAGGAAAGCTCCAGATACACGAGGCGTACACTTAATAAGCTGAAGCAGGTCCAGAAGTCAGACACTTCTGTTACTCAGCTCCTGGGAGGCGCACGCCTTATCAAGCCCATAGTTGTGTCTCATTGACTCATATCTGGTGGATCTACTCATAGAAAAAGCTGTTGGCCCCTAAACCGTGTATCGGCTGTAGTGCGTGGGCTTGGTTCGTCGCAATGGGGTGAAGATAATGCTATCGTGATATGTTTTGAGCGCACTTATTTGTCAAGATTACGAAGTGTGGATGGGTTGGAGAAGTTACACACAGATAGAGTGCGTGCTACTAATCAAGTTCGTGTCTCCTCGTGTATGTCTGTTCGATATTCCCGTTTACCGAATATGAGACGAGTGTCTTTAGGCAAAACGTAGCTATTCCTCTATATGCGCATCTGTGGAGACCGAACACTCCGGACTAACACCTGTCGTTATCCAAAGCAAGTCACCGTTCATACCGATTTTAGTCTACGTTGCAACTTAGTCTCAAATGGAAATGCCAGTTTGAATTGCGCACTGTAACCGTTCGGTGAACAGTTGTTGAGTTATCGAGGCAGTAGCTACACATGACGTATCCTTGCCTACGATTACGGCTCGTATAAGCTACTCGTGGGACTGATCTTTACGAGAATGTGAAATATCTATACAGGGAACGAATTTCGAAAACTGAACTCTTTTTTCTAATATTTCGCAATTAGCCGGTTATTAGTGTGTTACTGAAGTTATCATGACGACAGACTGGGTGCTACAGATTCCGCAGGAGGCTCACCTTGTCTTCGGATAACCTCCCCAGTATAATTTTGAATTTTTTTGTAATCTTTATCTAAGCGCGATAATCGTTAAAATTGATTATTTTTGATATTTACTTAAAGAATTAAATTTGTCTGTTTGTAGCACCCAATAACGATTCATCATGAGTGATTTTTATTAATTAGTTATAGTTGTAAGAATAAATAATATCATGGTCCGTAAGAGCGTGGCAAGTCGCCCGCTCATCTTTTTTGAAAATTATGCTGCTGCCCAATAAATACTTAGAGACTCTTTCTGCCTTTAGATTCATATGGAAGAAAAAGACTAATGACGCCGACAACAAGAAACAAAGCGCCACTAACATATATGGGAACGGGGGTATCCAAGTTAGCGTATATTCCAATTACAGGGGCAAATACTCCTAGCACCCTGTTTGCAGACGAAGCTATTCCCACAGCCGTACCTCTGATCCTAGCGGGAAATATTTCTGGTGTATACGCATAAAGAATGCCGTACATCATAGTGGAAAATAAGTTAAACATACAGTTCCAGCCCAAGTTTGCGTTACTTGTTCGTGCTGTAGTGGAACAAAATAAGAATACCCCGGTTAGGAGAAGAGAAAGGCAAAGAGCACCCTTTCTTCCTATCCTTAGTTCTACGAGTAACCCAGCAATTAAAGAACCAGGAATACCCATAACTGCAACTATCAATGAGTTTCTGTACGTCTCTCTGACACTTAATGGCTTGTTTGCATTGCCTCTCTTTTCAAGAAACGTTGGTAAGAAAGCATTATAAAGAGGAAAAGCAAGTCCAATCAATGCCCAAGAAACTATCACCATTATTGTAGACATGGCCATTTTCCTGGAAGCAAAGCATTCTCTGATATGACTAAAATTATACTTCTTTATCTTATCCTTCAAAAGTTCATTTGAGGCAGGAGGTACGTAAGACAGAGACTCACTATCGTCAACCTCTCTCAATGATTCGATAGTCAAGAAACAAGGCTTACCATTGATCTTCGCTATCTTGTGAACTACCTCAACAGCTTTCTCGTCCTTCCCGACGGCAAGTAGGAACTTTGGTGATTCGTAATTTTTGATTGAAAACCTGATGATAAACAACAACAAAGTGAATCCACCTAGGGTGTATAAAAAGTACCTCCAACCTTGGTTATCACTTTTGTAGCAAACTTTTTCAGCATCATCACATGAGAAGTTAGATATTAATGCCCAGCTGAATAGATTTGCCACTAGCTGTCCAAAGGCCCAGAACACTGAAAGAATTGTTAAAAAGTACTGCTTGTTACTCGGTATCAGTTCTAGAAATACAGCAGTGTCAACAGGCATATTCCCGCCCACACCAAAGCTCCAAAGGGCAGCATATACGCCTAGTGCAGCGAAGTTGGGGGAGGAACCTGATATGGTGGAGAAAACTCCTGTTGTCAAAAGTGTGATATTAAAGGCCCATCTTCTTCCTATCAAGTCAGACGAAAGAGACCAGAAAAAGGCACCCGCGAGTAAGCCTAGATTCTGCGCCAAAGTAATGAAAGGTGCCTTTCCGGTGGGAGCATGTACGCCATCAACTTCATTAAGTCTCGAAAGAATTAATCCAACAGCAATGGGCCACGCATTGTCTGAGAACCATCCAAAACCAGATATGAAGAAAAGACCTATCTGATATTTTCCAAAGCCAATCTTGTCGATCGCATCAGTGATAATTTTTGACTTACTCAAGTACACTCTATCAAAATCATTGTCATCGTATATTACATATTCACTCGTAAACACATCCTTGTTGCTGACACTTTTAACGTCACCATCAAGGGTTGAATTATTTCCAGCCTTATCTGGATTGTCCTCAAATACATTCATACTAAAGACAGCTATCACTTAAAGTCATGCTTCAAAAAGCCCAGTTAAATAGAATCTTTTGTTATTGCTCAATGTCATTAAGTATTACAAATGTCACCTGAAGTCTTAAACTGCAATTTAAGTTGCGATATTCAGTCCGCATGCATAATTTTTTATCGATTTAGTAATGAGAGAATCGCAATCACTGAGATTTTGTGGGGCTTCACTACTCCAACACTATATAAGGAACAATATGTATACTAAACTATATATAAGTAGATTAGTGCTTTAATAATAAATTTTATTAAGCTATACTAATGCCATATCTCGAAATATGAATTCATTTCATCTCAACAAAGGAATAGGAAATGGCGTCTTCACTTAGGGTGAACTCGTATTCCTCCACACGCCACAATTTGTACCAGGTGCGAGCATTCATTACCGCCTTTTGGTGTGGTTTGTTGTTACCTCCCCTTTTCGCTTCAGCTTTTGACAGCCACCAACATGTTGCCAAATTTTGATTGGTCTTAGGATTAGGTACTCCAAACCAATATTTCAAAAGACCTCCAGAAAGGTTTGCTAACATATGCGACTCTTTATCCATGGCAGATAAGAAAGCCCTTTTCTGAGAGTCATTTATTATCTCGTCCTTCAAAATAGACCTGAATGCTATTATGTAGGCTGAAGTTTGCGGAAACTTTACACCGTTTACTTTGACATATTCGTTGATCCATTTTCTGACCCTCTCCAAATCAAAAGCAGCATCGTACCTCTGGGATGCATATTGACCATCAATGGGTTCGAACATCTGCAATGCCAATGCGATGATCCTGAACGGCTCTGCCAAGTCTTTTATATTCAAGAGATGGTTTGAGTCTGAATAAGGTGATGATATGATAAAATCATCAGAAACTGTCATTTGAAGAAACTACGCTAACGAAAGGCCTTTACTAAGTTGACATTGATATTTTAAAATATTCTAGCGTTTTGGCTCTAATCTATAGCTGAGTCATTCAGTGCTTGGAAGTGCCTAAGGCGCCACAGTTTTATCATCTCAAAAACTATATTTTACTTTGACCAATGATTATGTCAAAACAAAGGTCCAATATGAAAAATAATCTGCACTCTGTTATATAATTGCAGAAGTATAGATTTATGATTTTTTTTCAGTAATTTCCTGATTCTGTTTTTACAGACTGTGGCATACTGTCCATCCTTCATTGTTAATGGTATTATCGCAGGATCAAAGATACGCTTTACTTGTCTCTGTATCTGTCTCTGTCTCTGATCATGTCTCTATTGAGCATTTCATATACAAGTACATGTAACTTCAATGGTATAAATACTTTTCATTATTCAGACTTTGAATACATTTCACATCTTGCGAATAAAATTACGACTTATAAAGGATAAGACATACCTTGGCAATAGAGCGTACCGGTGTCTTGTAACGACTCCGACTCTATGATTGGGACCTATTAGGTTTCTCTTTATACGCTGCAAATCTATAAATACATTGTTATACTTTAAAGGAATCGACAAGTTCAAAAATTAAATGCATCAACCCAAGCTCAGGTATATGTATATACAAGAAATTATGTACTTTTTTTCTTTCCTGAATTCACGTTCTTCCTGTAGACTTACGCTCGTACTCAGAACCTGGAAGTGGTTTTATTAGCTTAGGGCCTAAGTCACGTTCGGCAATGCACTGTGATAGTTAGTAAGCGAGCTTTAGATTACACTGTATTTCATACTTACATGATCTATCATGGCAGAAGGGATTTCTTCTGTGAAATTTTCCATTGCGGTTGCAAACTGCATTAACATTCCGGTGCTCATATGCCACTCCATATGACAATGGAATGCCCAAATTCCGGGATTGTTTGCTTTCCATCTTATGACTGAGTGACCAAAAGATGGCACATTGACTGTATCTCGCTTGATAGGATTTACGACATTGTAGTTAGCTTTCTGGTCAGGATACCATTGACCATTGACTTTTTCAGGGCTAAATGTGTGAAGAACCCAGAAATGGTAACCATGTAGATGGAATGGATGCAGTGATTCATCTATGTTATTTATGATTACATCGACAACTGAGCCATATGGAATGTCCAATAACAATTGATCACCACCCCATTTTTCTGTATTCTTACCGCCTGTTATAGTTGGGACAGGTATAATATCGGATACGTTAATTTTGTTAGTAGCAACATGAAGATTTGGGGCACCAATTGCAGGTATGTGACTCGTTCGATTTATAAATGCAAAGGGTGCCCTGTTTCTTTTCTCTAATTTCATCACTTTGGTGTAAATTACTATTTGAATATCAGCATCTGGTATCTCTTCTCTTTCGAGAGGTCTCAAAGAGCTTTCTTGAATTGTTACTAATTCTTCCGGTTGTAAGAGTTCGGACCAAGGTTTCGAAGAAGGGTTTGGTTTGTATCTTTTGGTCTCTCGCTTGACGAATTCCGTGATTCTATAAACAATGCTGTTTCTATCGTAAGTGATAATAGCTTTTACCTCAGGCTCCAATTGTAGATTTAGATAGTTAAAGTTCATATCATCCATTTCAGCTCTTATGTAGAACTGTCCTATGTCCCACTGCTTTGTATGGATGATTGCTGAATATCTTTGTCCGCTGGATATTGGGATATAATGCGTTTTTTTGGATTCTACCTCTGCACCGTCGGCTTCAATTACTTCAAGCTCATGGTTATCTATAGAGAACTTGAAGTCAGAAAATGCGGAAGCGTTAATGATTCTGATTCGGTACTTTTTATTAGGCTGCAAAATGAACTCTGTCAAATCATCAGCATCAGCGATACAACGGTGTTTCGCGGTTAAAAGCTTGCTACAGTTGAATTTTCCATGACCATTGATAAGACCTCCATCCGGGACTGGCTCAAAACCTTTACTTCTCTTTGAGGTATACCGTGCCAAAGCTTCTGAGAACTTGTCGTGATATTGATCGGTGATTATAACTAAAAGTTCGTCGTCATATGCACCATTTCCCATAGTATATTTCTCTTGGGACGAATCATAAACAATAAACCCTCCAAGAAGCCCCTCGACGCGTTGTCCCCCAGAATGCGCGTGCCACCAGTATGTTCCTGCTTTATCAGGAGTAAATACGTATGTGAAATTGTGTCCGGGTGGTATAGCGCATTGAGTGATACCGACTGCGCCATCCATAGTATTACTTCCCCTTTGATTTATTCCGTGCCAATGGATGCTTACACCCTCATTACCTGGTAACTCATTACGAACATTTATCATAACTTTTTCGCCAACTTTAGCATGCACAGTTGGTCCTGGAAAAAGCCCATTCACTACTATCATTTCTTTGGCTATACCTCCTCGGATCATCTCTTTCCTCGTCACAATCCAGTCTTGCTCTTTGCTTCCATCTATGTGGACACCTCCATCTGCAAAAGGCACTGTGCCTCGGGAGTTGTAGTTAAAGTCACATAGTAACCATGTTGCACACCCAAGGAATGCAATACAGACTATGAGTGCTTTAGTGGATGCGCTCTTAGTTCCGGATATTTTGCACATGGCTTACAAGATGAGTTATATGTGCAATATTATTGGCCATGCAAGCACACTTAAGTACCATTTAATAAGCGTGTTGTAGTTGGTTTTTATACTTTATCGCCTAAAACGTCAAACTTCGAGAAGGTCCACGTGTATCCATATTCGGTTAGTTGCATCCATCTGTTATGTTCGGTAGTTTCAATGAGCAGATGGAATATACATCCAATTGACAACTCGTGTTTTATAAAGTCCATATGTATACATCTCTATATATAAACAGCATTGATATCGTTTCGAAAAGTATTTCTCTAGTAAATCAAAGTACACAATGTTATCAAAGTTCATTGTGAGCTTTGTCGCAAGTGGACTATTCTCGCTTGTCTTCGCGGGGGATTTGGGTGACATCAAGCATGTTGTTCTTTTTATGCAGGAAAATAGAGCATTTGACCACTACTATGGGACCATGGCCGGTGTCAGAGGCTTCCAGGATCCTAATGCCCTTAAGCGGAAGGACAATCTGACAGTATGGCAGCAGCCCACAGGAAAAAAAGAAAGTAAATATCTCTTGCCATTCTATTTGAATGAAGACAAGGATTACGCAGAAAGTAATCAGTGCAGCCTTTTCGGATCAAACGATTGGACTCCAAACCACAAGGCATGGAACAACGGAACTATCGATGGCTGGGTTACTGGAAATTCACCTTATTCGTGGTCTTACTTCAAGAGAGGGGACATTCCAACTCATTTCAGCATTGTCGAAGGTTGGACGGTTGCAGACATGTATGCAGAGAGTGTGATTGGTCCAACTTGCCCAAATCGTGTCAGTTGGGTCACAGGAACAATCAATGTTCCTGGATCACCTCCAGGTAAAGGTAAAGGTGGTCCATATATTGAAAATTATGAGACTCCTGGTTGTCAGAAGTCTCTGAATGGTGAAGAATACCTGTGCTTTCCCTTGAAATGGAAAACCTTTCCGGAATACCTTGAAGAAGCAAAAATTGACTGGTATGTCTTCCAGGACAAGGACAACTTTGATGATGATCCCTTTGCTTGGTTCCAACAATATCAAAACAATACGAGTTCTGATATTTACAAGAAGGGTAGGTCATACTCAGGCTTGGATGACTTTTACCATAGAGCTGCTAATGGTTCCCTACCCCCTGTCTCTTATATAGTAGGTCCTCAAGAATTGTCAGAGCATCCTCCATGGATGCCAAAAGATGGCGCCTGGCTTCAACAAAAAGTGGTTGAGGCTGTTATGAAATCACCCAAATACAATGAAACAGCGTTATTGATCTCATATGATGAAACTGGTGGTCTTGGTGATCATGTTCCTCCATTTATTTCTCCTCCCGGAACAAAAGGTGAGTGGTTTTATGATCCCGAGGATCTCAGCAACTATGTTCCCTCTGGTCCTGGTTTCAGGGTTCCTTTCTATGTGATCTCACCATGGACCAGAGGTGGAAAGGTCTATACCGCTCCTTCGGACCATTCTTCACAAATATTGTTCCTCGAGCAGTGGATCCAAAAGCGCTACAACAAAACTATCATCACAGAAGAAGTCAATCCTTGGAGAAGAGAACATATGGCAAATTTAGTAGATATGTTTGACTTCGAAAACCCTGACTATTCGTTGCCTAAGATAGTTGACGCTGAGACTCCTAAAATGTCAGGAGGAAAGTACGTTGGTACCACTCTGTGCGAAGCTAAGTATTCAGACCGTCAAGCGAAGATTCCTTATGGCAATCAGACCTTGGAATCTGCATTGTATACAGAGAAGGGATATAAGCAGATTCGCGGTAATTTGACCGAAGGCAGATACTTGGCTTTTAAGAGCAGGCAAACTGGTAAGTGTTTGGAATCTTCGTCCAACTCTTCAATTCAGTTTGGTGATTGCAGCAAAAACTACGATAGCGACAAAAACCTATTTATAGTGGAACAAGTTGGTAATTACTTCAGCAGCCAATTCAAGTTGAAAACGAAGAGTGGCTCATACCTCAAAAATGATAAACTCACGAAAGATTCTAGCTCAGCAACCATATTCAACATCGGCTTTGATCCCAAGAAAGGATATTCTATTAAGGGTGGAAACAACTTGGGTAACTTCGATATTTTCTCTGTCTCCTAATTATATGACTTGTCGCTAAACATAATATATGAAGTAGAGATCTTCGAATCAACTTTGCTCACTTCGGACAGAGGAGCGATCATAAAGGAAAGTTATAGTCATGAAGAAAACTCATTACTTGATTGTGTCAATATTTCCAGGAGGTACAAAATGTCCCCTTATTTAAATAAACACATTTTTTATTTTATAAGATTTATTGACATATTAAATGTAACCCCACATTTAAGCGTTTCCCTGTATATGGGGTGCGCCGATCGGAAGATGTACTCCTCAACTCCAAAAACAAAACGGAACTATTGCTACTTCAGTACTGCAGCAAAGAGATCTTTATGACCAATCGGAAAATATAATCATTTAAGCGAAGCTGTAAATCCCTAAAGACGGTCTTTCGATGAGTATGAAATTCTAGACGGATGTCACGCAGAATCCGTGAATGTTAATAAGCATTGATTGGGTGACATTACATTTACGTTGCAGAAAACAGTCCTCGAGCATGTTCATGTTGTAGCACCACATTTGACACCTTTTGTGCATAAAGATCATAATGGGTTGAGAATTACATCATAAAAATGCTATATTTGAGATGCGAGAATTGTAATTATTTCCCCATTTCGTCTCTTTTGACTGGACTTTCAATTGGCTAAACACCAACCAGGTTGAACCAACTATACATTGCGAGAGGTACCCCGCTTGGAGTGATCAAGTAGACACCCCTATACCTAGTTTGGATTGATTTGGTTCGATTTGGGATTCTCTGGTCACCATGTCAAAGGCTTCTATGGTACCTATAGTTCCTATATAAAGTGTTTATATTCTCTGCTATGATGCACTTGTAATGATAGAAGAGCAAACCACCATGAGGACTTCAATTGTTTTACTGTTACTAGTCGCTCATATCGCGGGACAACCGATCTCTAACGAGGCTTCGAACAGCAGCAATGCTGATATGTTCACTTTCCCTCCCGACCCGAGCCCAGTGTATGCCTCAGGTTTAACGAAACCTTCTGCAACAACGACATATGGGCCCAAGTACGAAGAAGTTTCACACTTGGTGCCAAACCTTTCCACCACAACCTGGGGAAAGTGGGATCCTTCTGCCACAGCAACACCTACTGACAGCGATGACCCATACGGGCAGTATGCCTGGACAAAGATGTGGAAAGACGCCAAATTAGAAAACTTCACTTACACTCCGATTTATACCTCGACTGTGCAAGCTAGTAGTGTGCCCTCGGAATCTTTGGTGTTACCACCTGCGGAAGAAGTTTTCACTTTCCCTGACAATCTGACTTTCCCTGAGGACTTCATTTTTGGAGTGGCTGGATCAGCAGCTCAAATCGAAAGTGCTGTCTGCGATGAAGGGAGAACACCTACAATTATGGAAACGATGTTTAACCGTTCCTTACCTCAGGACTATGTGACAAATGATAACTACTGGCTCTACAAACAAGATATCGCTCGTATTGCAGCAATGGGTGCGAAGTACTATTCCTTCTCTATTCCATGGTCAAGAATTTTACCATTTGTTCTCCCTGGCACACCGGTCAATAAGCAAGCATTGGACCACTACGATGACTTGATCAATACTTGCATTGAGTATGGTATGACTCCTATGATAACATTGCTTCACTTCGACACACCTCATATGTTTCTTGGTGGTAGGGACGCACAAAACATATCTACTATTGCCGATGCTGGTACCATTGGAATAGGTAACGACACCTTTGTTGATGCGTTCATTAACTACGGCAAAATACTTCTCACACACTTTGTTGACAGAGTGCCCATTTGGGTTGGCTTCAATGAACCCAACCTTTTCCTTGTGGACCCCATGGCTATCAAGAATGTTATTATTGCAACTTCGAAATTGCACAGCTTCTACCATGGGGAGTTAGGAGGCAAAGGTAAATTCGGTATCAAATTTGCAAACGGTATTGCTGGTCCTAGAGACGCGACAAATGCAAGTGATGTCAGAGCCGCAAAGAGATACCAAGAGCTCTATTTTGAATCCATCGGTAATGCCCTCTTTTTGGGTAAGGATTACCCTGATTCATGGAAACAGACTTTTCCAGACCGTACTGACTTCCATTTGTCAGCTGAGGAATTGAAACAAGTTAAAGGAGGTAGTGATTTCTTTGGTATCGATGCCTATACCTATATGGTGGCAACGGAGCCAGAAGGTGGAATAGACGCTTGTCAAAAAAATCAGACAAACAAACAGTGGCCACTCTGTTTGAATGCCACCAACTATTTGAAAACCGGTTGGAAAGTGGGATACAGGTCACAGTCTTACGTGTATATTACACCAAAGCACTTACGTGAGGCTCTCAACTTTGTCCATAAGACATTCAAAGCACCAGTATTTGTCACTGAATTTGGCTTCCCTGAATGGAGAGAACGTCAAAAAGAGTTAGCAGATCAGCTTTTTGATTTAGACAGATCAATTTACTACCGCTCTTTTATGGATGCTATTCTCAATGCCGTAAACTTAGATGGAGTTAATGTCATTGGTGCTCTTGCATGGTCATTTGCAGACAATTGGGAGTTTGGTGATTATAAGCAGCAATTTGGCTTACAAGTTGTCAATAGAACGACACAAGAAAGATTTTACAAGAAAAGTTTCTTTGATTTGGTCAAGTATGTTCAAGACAGAGTTCCAAAAGCTTAGGTTATAGTGATGGTGCATTGTGTCTATTCAAAACATTTATACCCTTCTCCTCGTTAGATTTTGCCGCGATAAGTTGCACATTTTCACTCAAAAAAATGCCTGTTAACTTGATGTTTTCAAGTTTTATATCTTTTTTTTTCTACTTCTCTGTAGATGATAGTAAATGCTAAAATATATTATGTCAAACATAAATGATAGCTTCTCATCTAATACACATGCGTCGTCAAAAGCACCTCATGAGATCCAGCTGTTATTTGTAAGGTTACTTTTGGGAATTAAGGTATCTCTAAGATATATATTTCTGGTTTGCAGCATGAAGAAATCACGAGGATTACGACAAATATTTTTAGGTTCACTAGAAAGGAGTATTTTACTAACTGGAAAATCAGATTTTAAGACCAATACTGTGGTTTCTTTTCTGCTGCTAAATGATACTATCGGAGGCAAAAAAACATATATTATCACCTTTCTTTTTCGTATATATGGATATTCCGATACTAACTCTGCCATTTGCAGTAACGGTTCGATCTAGGCAATATAACAGAAATTATAAGTGAGATAACAGCTTACACCACATTAACAAAGAACAACTTTTTCAATACACTTTTCGCATTGTTTTGCGATTATATCAAACAACGAGTAATTATTAGAATTGAAAAGGAAAAAACAACTAAGCCAAGACGTATAGCTAAAGAATTGATTGAAAAGCTGAATTAACTGACATAAGCTAAGGCAGATATCAAGCTCAATGAAAAAAAAAAGTACCAAAAGGTGTTAAGAGCGTGTTTGTCTTTTTTGCTTTTATTCTCCTAATGCCATTTTCTCAGCTAATTCTGCTGCAAGTATTGCTAGTTTGTCAGCTCCTTCGTTACCATCTTCCCCTGTATGGCTCTTGACATGTTCTATTTGAAATTTCCATCCTCTTTTCTTATATTCACTTCTAATTTCCTTGTAAAGCTTCGCTGCTGGTTTGATTAAATCTTTATTTTTAACAAACATTTTTTTCTTAGTCCTCCATCCATTTTTTTCCCAAGTCAACAGTCGTACTGTTATCGACTCGATGCTTGAATTTGAATCGGTCCTCAATATGTAAGGTCCTCCATCCTGATCTTCTCGTATTTTCTCTAATGCGTGCAATATAGCACGGAGTTCTGCACGTTGATTATTGGCTCCCTCAAGAGGCACAGATTCATTTCTTGAATCTTGCGGTCCGTAATAAATGCCATATCCGGCATATTTTTGTCCATCTTTTCCTCTAAACGATCCATCTACATATATTGACCATGGCTCTACTTTCTCCCTGACTAGTTCATATTTTTCTATCTCAGGTATAACACTCTTTCCTTTTTCATGTCTTCCCTGTTTATATTCCTCTATCATTATTTACGTTCAGGCATCTTTTTTATTTGAAGTTCTTTTTTTTTTTGAATTTTTTCAAATTTATATGCACTCAATATCAATAAAGTTTCAGTTTGGAGATTAGATCTTAAAAATACATTAATCTTCGATGTAGATTTGTTCTGTCCAAAAGCCTATTCAAGTAACTTAATATTGAAATTACTCTCTTTTAATGGTCAAATACTCAAATAATAATGTTCATGACATAAAGCCTTTATATATGAAGAAATATAAAATCATTCTGTTTCCTCAACAATATTGTTTTCCTCTTCATTCATTTCAGTATCTAGCCACATAAACTTAATCTTGAATATCTTCGCAACAAAGCACAATGCTAACAAGATAGGAACTTCTAAAAGTGGACCAAATGTTGCAGCAATTGATTCTTTACTTCCTGATCCGTATATGGATATCGCTATTGCTATACTTAATTCAAAATTGTTAGATGATGCAGTAAATGATTGTGTGATGACTTCGCCGTAATTTGCGGAACAGCCAGACACCCATTTACCATTCCTCAAAGCATCTCCTTTTTCGCAACCACAGTAAAGCTGTGACTTTTCAGTCACATCAGGGGAATCAATAACACGCTTGTAATTGTTTTTTCTACCCAACACCCATCTCATAAAAAAGAAAGTCCCAAACCAAGAAACAAAGAAATAGATAATTAAAGGTACAAAACATCTTATAGCTGATCCGATATCTTTAATAAAGTCGTCTCCTTTTTCAATAAATATGACAATGATAGTGTACAATAATCCAATTAGAGCCCAAGGAGATATTATTGGAACAATTTTGGATTGAAATTTATCTTTCCCAATAGTTCTTAATGAAACCATTCGAATCAAAAGGCCTAAAGCCAATGGAACACCCAAGAAGAACGCGACACTTCTAGCAACTAAATCATATGATACACCTGCACCCAATATACTTCTAACTTCTGTAGTATAGTCACCAGTAATAACATAACAAAAGAAGATTTGATATGGAGCGTACAAAACGATTTGAAGTAAACTATTGATAAGGACGATAACAGCACAGAGTGAATTATCTCCTTCTGAGATTTCATTCCAAATCAATACCATTGCAATACATCTCGCCAAACCAATCATTATAATTCCTCGCCTGTATTCTTCCTTATCGAATAATGTGAGCCAGGCTAATCCAAACATCAAAAAGGGACAGATTATCCAGTTTAATAATAACGACCATAATATAGGTCTCAAGTACGTAGACAGAGAAAAAAAATTGAAGAAGTGCTCCCACTCAACCTTACACAATGGAGGTATCATCATCACGATAAGTCCAACTGCTAATGGTACTGAGACACCGACAATTTTTGCGCCATCAAAAGCGTTTCTACTAGAAGGAACATAAACTGATAACAAAACACCCAAAAGCATCGCTAAAAAGATAAATATTGGTAATAATTTGTCAACCAAAGATAGTTCTGAGAACACTTGCTCTATTGTGAACACCCTTTTTTTAACACCCATGCCATAAACAGTTCTCTATGTGGTACTACTGGTGGTAGAAATTATACTCTACCCCTCGAATATATTGTTAGATGTCTAATATAAAAATTGAAATGCCTTTTTTCATATTTTTGCTATATTTGCGCTTTCATACATCTTTGATTTTTGTTAGAATCACAAGTACTAGGTCGACATTTCAAATTATTTGTAAGCATCTTCTTTTATAGAAAGCTGCTAATGGTAATATGTTAATCAATATTAAAGACCTCCTCATAACCCGAGGAAAGGTTAATTACGATGAGCAGTTATCTACTTTAATAGAAAGGTCATTTTTAAAAACGACAATTTACTAATGATAGAGTTATCATTGATAAATTTATTACCGAGTGTTATTACACCAGTCTGATACTTTCTATGCTATTACACACATGTTACCACTGCCTGCTTAATTATGTTGCAATAGGAAAAGTAGACAATGATTAGTAGAATAGTTGAATAGAAAAGCGAGTTCCAGCTAAGCTCTACTGAGGTAATAAATAAAAGCGTAAACCTCGATAGATTCAATTATAGGCTCTCAAAAAACTCTTTAGGACATTATCTGGTAGAACGATGGCGCATCTGCCGAACTTAGGGTCAGTAATTACAGTAAAAGACAACTTCAACTCGTAGAATTAAAGTCAGGTTAAAGGATTCTAGATAAAAGAAAAGAAAGAAAAAAAACCAAAAAAAAAACCGATGTGTAGGGACTAATATCTGGTTTTTTTCAAGTTACATATCAGATTCTCAACATCATCTACCAATACTCTACCACTTAAGATATGAAGTTAATTAATTAAGACTAGACAAGGACATCCACGAGCCCTACTCTTTAATAAATTAATTACTGTAATATATTTACTTGTGCTATATTAATTTCGTATATATATCTACATCTAGTTCATTCATAGTATTTTCTTTTCCCCAACTAAACAACAATGGGCACTTTACACCAGTTTGATTACATATTTGCCACAGGCACGATATTTACCTTCTTGGATGCTTGGAACATAGGAGCAAATGATGTTGCCAATTCTTTCGCTTCTTCAATATCAACGAGAAGCTTAAAATATTGGGCTCCAGTGATAGCCGGGGCATTCTTACTGATTATATTTCTCGCATTTAAATTTACTGTCTTTGGTTTAAAAACTTTTGACCGATCTTTAAAAAAAGCGTTACTATTAATTCCTATCCTAATGTGTGGGTGTTTAGGTGTTTGGGTGTTTTATTTTCAACCAAGACAGAGATATGGAACTTCAATATTTGAGGAAACAAATAGCAGATTTAAAGAAACATATACATTCTGGTGATAGGGACTTTGAGTTTAGTAAGAGCACCGGCAAAGCAGATGTGGAATTCAACTTATACAAAATGCCTGGTGTAAATTCACTTGGATATCAGTCAGTAGTTCTGAATAGACCGCTATCTTGGAGCTCATCTTCTACGAATGATGTATCCCTAAGTTTAATGTGGCTCTATATAAAGAAAAGGAAATCATCTGAGTACTTAAAAAGTACTTCTACAAACAACCAATTGAGTAATATTGTATCAGAAAGTGAAGTCCAAACTATCGTGAACATTATAAATGATGAGAAATAACACAGCCCTGACATATTGTTCCGAAAGATGACATTGTTACAAAGTGAGTTTAGGGACCTAGTTCCTGTCCTGGTATCAAAAAGTGTTTTTAATGATGAGATAGTTACGCGTGAACCGAAAAGCCCAAACTTCATTGGAGTGAGATTATTAGATACTACAAATTATGACAAGTTAAGTAAGAAAATTTGCGAGAATCTACCACAGAAAAACATCACTTGGGACCTTATTAGCTTTTTCTTTGAATGCTTGTATCCATCGATGCCATTTCTAGATGAACGCGAGTTCATAAAAGAAATTCGTAGAATAACGGGTTATGAAAGTGAGAACGCCGCTAGAAATGAATTCTTTGAGTCTCTTCATGTTGAGAAAAGACTTGATTTCGCGTATTTGGGAATATTGCTTCTGCTTATTCAGTTGTCACATTTGTGCCTCAGAAGAGATGAAGATGATGAGAAGAAGAATGCTAGACCAGATAAGTTATCATGGATAGAAACCCATAAATGGGCGAAAGAAACATCTCCGAAGCCTGATACTTTATCTCTAGCTGTAAGATGTCTCTCAATGTTCGACTTTTACAGTAAAACGCATTTTCCTGTGCTACAGTGTGCGATCTTTATTCGTATGTTTGAGATGTATACACCAGAACTCGGTGATGCGGTCCTTGCTGGGGATAGTCAGGTGCACGATTCAATATTAATACAGATTGCATATTCTCTAGATTTGAAGAGAGAACCCGAACTATTTGAAAGTTCCAGTCTCAATGAAAAACGTAATTCACTCATCAGAAAAATATGGTGGTACTTGGTCATTACAGATACAATAAGCTCTTCCGAATATGGTAACTCGCTTTTGATTTCTAAAAAAACCTACGATACCAAATGTCCCTTCAATAAACTTGGTAATGCTACGGTATCAAATTATGCCTTGGAGAACAAAATTTTCGATAACTATCAGCTAATGGCTCTTCTAAATGACAAACAAAGAAAGATCCTTGAAGAAATACTCGATATCAAGTCTTGTGTTAAGGTGAAATTGTTAGAAGCACAATTGGAAGATTTCGAGAATCTAGTTTGTGACGGATTGGGTGGTTTACTCAGCTACATCTGCCAAGGTTCCAAATTAGCTAGTTCGGCAATCCCAAGACTCTCGTATTTGGTATCATGCAAGTGCTTTGTCATGTCTATCTATTTTAATATGGCAATAATCTGCGAAAGACATAAATCAAATGGTTTGTCATTTGCCTACTTAAAGAAGGCTCTTGTAATAATTATGATAGATCTCTTACCAAATGCTCGATCTATTTTAAGCACATTAAATGGTGCATGCGGTCTTATAGTTACACCAAAAATTGAATTATGGTTGCACAAAGCGAGTCAACTTCTTGTTTGTGTTATAATTTATTTGAATATACCAGGAAGGCGTTTGCAGCTAGATCCATATCACGAGCAATTATTGAACCTGGACCCCAGCTACCGAGAAAATAATGAAAGGATTACAATTGCAATAGAGTATTATAAAGCATGTGGACAAATCTGTCTTAAGAGCCTAAATCCAATAATTGACATATACTACTACGGATGGGTTATAAATTATGCTCATTCGTTTTGTATCAAAATAGTTGTGGCGAAGATTTATTCAAGACAATCAAAAATAATCCTTTAATTTCGTCCCTTCATAGTTACAATAATACGGAAATCAGTGATCTCATTGCTATTTCGAAAGATTTCTTGGAAACAGCCGATAACGTTGAGAGTGCCCCTACTTCTTTTACTGATAGTATGTTTTCATCGATAGGCGACGATCGAACAGCTAACCAAGGGTGGCCCGAAATAAGCGATATACCTCTAATATTCGATTCTCCTTACAATAATACAACTGAGCCTTTTCCAACAATTTTTTCGATTTTTGATATAATGGAGAAAGAATATCCAACTATTATGACAGATGAGTTAGTTGGTCCAGCAATTCGATAATAATATAGGCAGTGTATATTATTCAAAAATCTCGCTTATATATATAAAATACCAAAAGTACAGATGTGAACATTTTTCAATAGAATCTAAAGTTTGAGCTCATAGAATTCCGCTTCTTCGATTGGATTATAAATGTAAGGGTCAGTCGTAGAAAATCCTAAAGACTTGTATAACCGAATAGCCGAAGTCAACAGTGATAAGGTATCTAGTTTCATGCTTTTGTATCCCAATTTTTTTGCTATTTTTATTATTGAAGAGGCAAGTTGGTATCCGAATTTTTTCAGACGAAATTTGTTCCTAACAAATAGCCTCTTCATTTCGCAAGTGTCATGGTCTATCTTTCTGAGAGCAACACACCCTGCAGCTTCAGAACCGTCATAAAGTAATATAGCATCACCGCCTACTGCTGGACTATACTTTAGTAATATGTTATCGCATTCTTCTTGAAACCCCTGAAATGACAAATCAATACCTAACTCTTTACTATACTCTAGAAATAACTCCTTCAACTGATCCAAGTCCTTCTTACTGAAATCGTTGATACGTATTTCTATTACGTTTTCATTCTTGGTATCTTCGATAAATGAAGACGTAACGGTCATTTCGTAATATAAAGACTTGACCAGCAGTAAATGCGAATTTTCTATCTAGATCAAAATCATGGAGTAGCGAAAAGACTTTGTCGCATCCGACGGTATATAACAGGAACTATCCGTACTAGAGATCTACACCTATCTGATATTTTACTCAGAGTACCAAGCTGTTAAATTTTTTTAGACTTGTACAAGCTATACGGATGAATACTTTTGCAATCAAGAACGCCATAGGTTCTTCAGACAAGGGTTACAACAGAAGTAAAGGAAGCTCATGATTGTTTTGAAATGTATACTTTTTACAATGTCGAGTATTTTCGTACTTGAATGGTTACTTACATGGATAACTACGAATGCTACTTAGTAAACGTTCTAAAAAATGTTGAAATGTTACATCTGTATTATCCTGAGAAAATAATTCCTATTTGGTTTGTACCCATATCATTAAAGTTTTATTCAATAATTGTGCTATTTTTGTGTTTTTTAGGCATTATTCATCTCAGCTCTCATTTTTATGTACTACCAACTATATATATTACAATACACCACTATCACCACCAACATCGGAAACGCTTACCTCTTAGTTAGTTTATGAACAAAATTCAGGGCTTGCTAATATAGATAAGCAGCATAATGCTCTTACTGTGTTCGAAAATTAAGTGTGACTATGTATTTACTCTTTACACAAAGAATTTTAATTTTTTAGAGGCTATGCGATTGTATCATTAGTTGATATTATACAGTTAGCTATCCATAATTTGAATAGGAGATAGGAGTATATGGTGTGATATGTAAAAGTTAATGTTATAAGAGGAATGCTGTCTGAGTAATGTTATTTTTGTGTCAACGGAAATACGGATATATACTTACCTAGTTTGTAAAACACCGAAAACGCGTTACTCCATTTGGTCGAGATATTTTGTACCATATTATATTGACAGCTGCTCTTTGACAAGTTCCGCAACATATAGGGCTAGATAGAGGCACTCAAAATGAAAATAAGATCTGATATTCACATAAGACTGTTTATAAATCTTTGTTATAATATAGTAAATCTATAACAGAAATGCTGCTGAAGGAGAAACTAAATTTATTTTTGGAGCGTGAAAGTATCAAAGACTCAATTTATAGTATTGCTGATGCATTCGACAAAAACGATTTTTCCTTAATGGAATCTGTTTGTGATAAGAATATGGTATTTGATCTTAATGGATTTGTTATTCAAGGGCTTGAAGAAATTAGGAACAAATCCTTAAATATTGTAGGTCCAATGGATACAACACATACGGTAAGCAATGTGCGGGTGGACATAAAATCTGACGGAAGGAAAGCTACTGCGACAGCAAATGCTATCGCACAGCATTTTCCAACAGGTCAGGGGCAAGAGAAGCACGCAAAAAATTTTCTAGCTGGTACCAGATACTACTTTGAGCTAGCAAAAGATAAATCAGATTCATGGAAAGTTGAAAAGTATGTTCTCAAGATTATTTGGACTCAAGGTGATATTTCTGTGATGCAAACATAATCCGATATGTGCAGCATGAAATTGTGGAAATATTTTTATGAGAACATTTTTTCATAGTCCTTATATAAATCATAATAAAAACTTAAAACGAGCCATGCTTATGTATGTATATTATGAAAAAATGTCCTTAGAAGGTATTTTGGGTGTTTGGGTGTTTGGGTGTTTTGGGTGTTTGGGTGTTTGGGTGTTTGGGTGTTTGGGTGTTTGGGTGTTTGGGTGTTTGGGTGTTTTGGGTGTTTGGGTGTTTGGGTGTTTGGGTGTTTGGGTGTTTGGGTGTTTGTGTATTTGTGTATATATTGCGGCTCTGTCACTTTAGAGGTCTGCTCGTGAGAATAACAAAGAGAAGTTGTCATTCTTCTTTCGCGCATGCTCATCAGTTTGTTATTCTTTTTTCGCGGTAGTGTGTATATCGCTTTTATATAGGCCAGGTAGCACAGTTCGCGCGAATGACTTTCCTTGAAGTCGTGTTCGTTTTCTAGTGTGAAGTATACTTAAGGTAAGCTTAAATGTTCGTGCGAATAGTTCAAATTTCTATGGTCAGAGTAAATTTGAACGCTTTTTCTCAAAGACAAATCATGCAGGACACTTATATCATGAGTTGTCTAAGGTATGCTCCGGCGTATGTATGCGTTTTCCATGCCCATGATCATGTGCGTACATTGAATTGGAGATCTCTTTATCTGTAAGAGTTTCATCCATAGTTCGTTTTTTGAGGCGTCTAAGACTGGTTATAGTCTCTGGAGGGTCATTATTTATGAGCTCCTTGTTCGTCTTGTTAAACCTGTCTTGAAGATTATGTACCCTTGATTTCGAGTATACGATTCTCTTTTGAGAAAGATACTTCGAAACTGCCGAATTAAGTTTGCTCCTTAGTCGACGGGCTTGTTCAGTTTCCCAGATAGGGTGATATTTGACGTGGAGGCGGAACGTTTTCGCCTGTTCTTTGCGTCTGGTATTTTCATGCCTATGTTTCGTCTGGGTGAGTCGAACGCCTTGCAGAATCCAGCTGTGGCATACTTGAGGTGGGTAGCCGCGCTTGCGGAGGTTGATGCGAAGGATCCTCAAGTGTTTTTCCTTGGCCTTCTTTTCTTTGCATCTGTGTAGCACTCGTCTTGTTTCTCCTATGACAAGACCTCTCTTGGTGCTTAGGGGGTGGAAACTGCTCCATGGGACATACTCGTACATATTAGTGGGTTTATGGTACATCTCATAGTTGATAGTATTTTGAGGTGTGATCCAAATTTCTAGGTCCAAGTAGTGCTGACGGTGCCTTGGCCTTTCCCAGTTAATTTGTAGCAGCGGGCGATCCAAACGTGATTCTATGAATTCCGTCACGTGATGCAGCTTGTGTCTCGGTACCAAGAGACAGATGTCATCCAAGTATCGGAAGTACAAGCATTGCCATCGTGCTAAGAGTATATTGATGAACTTTCGTTCTTTGTCTGCGAGATATAGGTTGGCATATTCTGGTGCCATGTTCGTACCCATCGCGGTGCCCTTCTTTTGTCTGTAGATTTCTTTGTCTCTTATACTGAAATAGTTATTTTCCATGACAAATCGTGTGAGTTCCAGATATATTTGGCCATAATCTACTATCCTTTCATGGCCTAGTCGCCGTTTATAAGTCGGCGCTGGAAACATATTCTTCACACTGGCACATCCCTCCTCCGTAGGGATATTGGTGTATAGACTAGTTATATCACCTGTAATGATCCGATAACTGTGTGTCTTGCGTCGGTCATTTGGCGGCAACTTGATCTTACTGAGTTTCTCGACCAAGTCGTCCGTGTCCTTAAGTATCCATCGGAATTCTCTTACCTTCTCTCTAAGGTGTATTGAGAGTAATTTGGATAGATTAGTTGTACCCCAGTTGTATGTGGGGATGATCGGTCTTGTCGTCGGGACTTCCTTGTGCATCTTTGGGATGAGGTGGAACGCAGGGAAGTCCTGGAAGTTTTTCAATTCCGTATTGTATACGAACTTTATTTCTTGCTCCGTGAAGTCCAGAAACGGGTGTCCTATGTATGTGGAGATAAGCTTTAGGTACTTTTGGTGAATTCTTTTCCCAAGTGTCTGTCCTACTTTCTTGATCCCTACAAATTGGTACGTCTCGTGATCTGACATGTGTTTTCGGAGTTGTTGTACATACCATTCTAGTCCAATGGTGGTAAGACCTAGGTTTTTGTCGGCGCCTTTGATAATCATCCGTTGGTCCTTTTGTACTTCCTGGACCTTGCGGAGATCGTCGTGTCGGAGATTTTGGATCCTCTCTGGTCTTTCTTCTCCGTTCACGGCCTCGGTAGTCGTTTCTCTAAACGCTTCTTGGATGTCCTGTTTGAGGTTCGCGAGTCGTGGCTCGTCTTTCGGTGTCCATCTTTTTGTCCGTTCCTTTTTAATATGGAATCGCGGATCGAAGGCTTTCGTGCCATCTTCTCTGTCCTTGAAAAATTCAAACAATTTAATGTCTCGCCAAAAGTCCTCCTGGGTCATCTGTATGTTTTCGCAAAGCGCTTCTTTATTCCTGCGTGGCACTGGGATGAACGAACCTCCGTGTTTGAGAATTCGCTGAATGTCCTTTGTCGCATTCGCAGGAAGTCCTACCGAGTGGGTTTCCCCGGCGCCGTCTACTTTCTTTGTGGTGTATTGGGTTTGGTTTTGGTCCTGCTCCTGCTCCTGTTTCTGTTCCTGGAGCCACTTCTGGTTTTGGACCTGGATCTCTTGTCGTCTCTTTTCCCTTTTCCACTGTTGGCCCCTCTTCCTTCGTATCGTCCTTGTGGGTTTCGTGGGTTTTGTGCGATACGGGAGGGGCTTGAAGAGTTTTTTTGAAAGGCTTTAAACTCTTTCTCCATCTTTTCCATTTTCTTCTCAATTTTCGTAATTGGTGTGTCTGCCGTGACATCTACATATTCCATATCTACGTCCTGTTTTGCTTGTTCTTTCTCCCACTGTTTCTCAAGCTTCTCAAGGTCCTTCTGTCTGTATTCCCTGTACTTGATAATACAGTCCAACACTGCGACCTCGAGCTTTTTCAACGTTTCCTTTTTGATCCGTTTCCCCGTTTCGCTCACCTCTAACCATCCTCCGTGGTCTGTCAATTCCGGTGAACCGCCACTGACGTGTTTAAGATCTTCCCAGAATATGTTGAGATCCTTTTCAATGTAGATGTTCACGTTGTTCTGGGCAGCCAACATGGCCTGCTTGCACTCGACTTGCTCTCTGCAGTTCTCCGTGAGTTGTGAGATCTCCTCCATGAGTCTCTGTTCTCCAATCGCTTGTGCATTCGGGCCTTTCACTCTAAGCGCCTTGGGTACCGCTTTCTTTTCTCTCCACCAGTTGAGGCGGTCCAACTTGAGGTCCCGTTGGTATTTCTGTGTGGCTACCTTGGTGAATCGTTCAACCTCCTGCTCAGCAAATTGCTCCCATCTTTTAATTACTAAGTGACTCATTCTGATTATAGTCCGCTATACTGAGGGTCTCTCCCCGAATAACCTACAGAACTTCCGTCTGGGTGTTTGTGTATTTGTGTATATATTGCGGCTCTGTCACTTTAGAGGTCTGCTCGTGAGAATAACAAAGAGAGTCTTTTCCTATCGACTCTTTCGCTTGGCGCTGGGTGGAGTATCTATGTTTATCTCACGACAGTGAAAAATTTGAAGATTCGCGAGAGCCTGCTTACCGACCTAAGTGGACTGCATAATGGCTCAATGCGACAGACAGACAGAGAGAGAGAGAGAGAGAGAGAGAGAGAGAGAGAGAGAGAGAGAGAGAGAGAGAGAGATTCTGATGGCTCTAACTAATTCTGATGGCTCTAACTAATTCTGATGGCTCTAACTACTGATGTTCGAGTACGGCATATAACACATTTCAGTGTTAGAGAGAGAGAGATTCTGATGGTTCTTACTACTGATGCTCGAGTACGGCATATAACACATTTTCAGTGTTAGTGTGAGATTTGGCTATGTCTTGTTATTCTATCAATATAACTACGCAAATTTGAGAAATATGTAATTTTCAGGCACTATTTTATAGCGTTTTGATGATTGTATTTATTTTCATACCTTCCAACAGTAGATAACTTAAAAACTGTAGAAGCCTGTCTCAAGTATCATATAGTTCTGAAATCTTTTGATGTTCGACGAAAGGGAAACACATCATACATTGACTTTAAGAAGTGAAAGATCATCCCTCTACTTTGGGTGTTTGGGTGTTTGGGTGTTTGGGTGTTTGGGTGTTTGGGTGTTTGGGTGTTTGGGTGTTTTGGGTGTTTTGGGTGTTTGGGTGTTTGGGTGTTTGGGTGTTTGGGTGTTTTGGGTGTTTGGGTGTTTGGGTGTTTGGGTGTTTGGGTGTTTGGGTGTTTTGGGTGTTTGGGTGTTTGGGTGTTTGGGTGTTTGGGTGTTTGGGTGTTTGGGTGTTTGGGTGTTTGGGTGTTTGGGTGTTTGGGTGTTTGGGTGTTTGGGTGTTTGGGTGTTTGGGTGTTTGGGTGTTTGGGTGTTTGGGTGTTTGGGTGTTTGGGTGTTTGGGTGTTTGGGTGTTTGGGTGTTTGGGTGTTTGGGTGTTTGGGTGTTTGGGTGTTTGGGTGTTTGGGTGTTTGGGTGTTTGGGTGTTTGGGTGTTTGGGTGTTTGGGTGTTTGGGTGTTTGGGTGTTTGGGTGTTTGGGTGTTTGGGTGTTTGGGTGTTTGGGTGTTTGGGTGTTTGGGTGTTTGGGTGTTTGGGTGTTTGGGTGTTTGGGTGG